>CM072892.1:0-1344166 GCA_037013685.1 Acridotheres tristis | reverse complement strand
TCTTGCTGCATTTGATGCCTCTTCCCTGAATTTTCCTCCTTATCTTTGATAATTCCTGATTTCTTTTAACAGAAAAATCTTGCTACATCTGGCGACTCTTTCCTTAATTTTCATATTAGAATACTAGATATGAAAAATTAAATATTTCAAAATAATTTCTAAAATCTTCTTCCAGAAAAATCTTGCTGAGCTAGAGGAGTTTTTCCTTAATTTTCACATTAGACGATTAGACATAAAAAATTAAATATTTCCAGATAAGTCCTGGTTTTTTACAGAAAAATCTCACTGCTGCTCTGTGATATTTTTTTTCTGCATTTTTTTCCCTTCCTCAAATCCAGTGAATATTAGAATTTAAAATTAAATATTTCATGGTAATTTCTTTTTCTGGAAAAAAAAAAATCTTGCTTTGCTTGGTCCTTCTTCCCTGAATTTTCCTCCTTATTTCTGTTAATCCTCAGTTCCTTTTCCCAGAAAATCTTTGCTTCGCTTTCCCGAATTTTCCTTTTTTTTCGATTCGTTTCTCTCCATCTTTTCCGATGGAATAACCTCGGTATCATTTTGATCAAAAATATAAAAATTTTAATTTTTTTCGGGCCGAATCCTGGATCCTCCTGCGGATTTCGTGATCCAAGGAGATAAAAATAACGAGTGGGATTTTTCCCCCCCCCCCCATATGTCTGTCAATCAAAATGATAAAGATATTTCTGGCTTTAATGGTGTAATTAGGGCTAATTACATGTTCCAATGATTACACATATGAACGCTAATTACATAATTGCAGAGAATTATGCTAATTAGGTAAATACGTCGTTAAGGAGAAAGCGCTGGCAAAATCCAGGGAATTGGCACCAGAGCCAAAGGAAGTGGAATTATATTAAAAGAGAAATAATCCTGCAAGTTTGGGAAATCCAGGAGCCATTCCCATGTGTGGAATTGGGATGGTTTGGGTTGGAATGGTGGTGTTGGGAAAAGCCTTTGAGTGCTGGGGAAAAAAAAAAATCCAAGGAATTTGCACCAGAGCCAATTAAAGATGAATTGAAAGAAAAGAGAAAAAATTCTTCAAGTCTGGAAAATCCAAGAGCCATTTCCATGTAGGGAATTGGAATGGTTTGGGTTGGAATGGTGATGTTGGGAAGAGCCTTTGAATGCTGGGGGGAAAAAAAAATCCAGGGAATTTGCACCAGAGCCAAAGAAAGTGGAATTATATTAAAAGAGAAATAATCCTGCAAGTTTGGGAAATCCAGGAGCCATTTCCATGTAGGGAATTGGAATGGTTTGGGTTGGAATGATGGTGTTGGGAAAAGCCTTAGACTGCTGGGGGAAAAAAAAACCAAGGAATTTTCACCAGAGCCAATTAAAGATGAATTGAAAGAAAAGAGAAAAAATTCTTCAAGGATGGAAAATCCAGGAGCTGTTCCCATGTAGGGAATTGGAGTGGTTTGGGTTGGAATGATGAAGTTTGGAAAAGTCTTTGAGCATGGTGGAATCTTGGGATAGTTGGGAATGGAATGGTGGTTTTGGGAAGAGCTTTCCACTGCTACAGAATCATGGAATGGTTTGGGTTGGAATGGTGGTGTTGGGAAGAGCCTTTGAGTGCTGGGGAAAAAAACCAAAAAACAGAGAACTTGCACCATACCCAAAGAAAGTGGAATTATAATAAAAGAGAAATAATCCTGCAAGTTTGGGAAATCCAGGAGCCATTTCCATGTAGGGAATTGGAATGGTTTGGGTTGGAATGGTGGTGTTGGGAAAAGCCTTAGAGTGCTGGGGAAAAAAAAAAATCCAAGGAATTTGCACCAGAGCCAATTAAAGATGAATTGAAAGAAAAGAGAAAAAATTCTTCAAGTCTGGAAAATCCAGGAGTTGTTCCCATGTAGGGAATTGGGATGGTTTGGGTTGGAATGATGAAGTTTGGAAAAGACTTTGAGTGTTGTGGAATCTTGGGATAGTTGAGAATGGAATGGTGGTTTTGGAAAGAGCTTTCCACTGCTACAGAATCATGGGATGCTTTGGGTTGGAATGGTGGTGTTAGGAAGAGTCTTTGAGTGCTGCAAAAAAAAAAATTCAGGGAATTTTCACCAGAGCCAAAGAAAGTGGAATTATAATAAAAGAAAACTAATCCTGCAAGTTTGGGAAATCCAGGAGCCATTTCCATGTGTGGAATTGGGATGGTTTGGGTTGGAATGGTGGTGTTGGGAAAAGCCTTAGAGTTCTTGAAAAAAAAATCCAAGGAATTTGCACCAGAGCCAAAGAAAGATGACTTGAAAGAAAAGAGAAAAAATTCTTCAAGTCTGGAAAATCCAGGACCCATCCTCGTGTAGGGAATTGGAATGGTTTGGATTCAAATGGTGTTGGGAGGAGCCTTAGAGTGCTGTGGAATCTTGGGATGGTTTGAATTGGAATGATGAAGTTTGGAAGAGCCTTGAAGTGCAGGGGAATGCTGGAATGGATGGGTTGGGTTCCCAAAAACATCATTTCATGGATGGATGGGTTGGAGTGGTGTAATTGGGAAAAGCCTTTATTAAGTGCTTTGGAATCTTAGGATGGTTTGGGATGGAATGGTGTTTTTTGGGAAGAGCCATGAGTTCTTGTGGAATCTTGGAATGGTTTGGGTTGGGAGAACCTCAAATCCCATCCCCCCCCTGCCATGGCAGGGACACCTCCCACTGTCCCAATGTCCAACCTGGCCTTGGGCACTGCCAGGGATCCAGGGGCAGCCACGGAAAATCTGGGAATTCCCAATTCCCAACATCCCATCCATCCCTGCCCTCTGGCACTGGGAACCATTCCCTGGGTCCTGTCCCTCCTGTCCCTCAGGGAATTACGAGTCTGTGGCTTCCCCTTTTCCCTGTTTTGTCCAGTTTTAAACATTCCCTGATTTTCAGCTCTCTTCCCTTCCCTTCAGAATTTCCCATTGTTACTCCCCATTGTGATTCCCTTAACCCTGCCTTTCCCAACCCTTAATCTTGGCTGTTAATCCTGGTTTTATTTCCTGGCTGCAAACTCTTCCAAGCTTTTTTTTCTTTTTTTTTTTTTTTTTTTCCATCTCCTTGCAATTCTCCTGAAATGTGGGAAGCCTTCCCAGATTCTTTCCTTGGCACTCGTGGGAGTTGTTGGAAGGTGTGCCAGGAGTGCTCCACAAGACATGAATGATTCTATTTGGGATTACTGGAGTTTGCCGAGGTTTTCTTCTCCTGGAATTGGAAATGAGCTGGAATCTCAGCCAGTGGGATGCCAACACCTTTCCAATTCCTTTTTCCCAGAACAAAGGAATTGCTGGAATCTTTTTAAACCGTTCCAGGCTCGGGGAAGGTGAGATTTGAACCTTTTCCAGTGTTTTTAAACATTGTTTGTGGCTTTTTCCTGCCTGGAGGAGACTTTGCCAATTGATCCTCTGGAAAAAAAAAGGAAAATTGGTGCTCACAGAGCAAAAGCCATGGAAACACTGATTCAAAATCTTTGGAATTTCCATCCTGACTGATCCCACACATTCCTTGCCCTGTCTCCCACACCTGGAGTGTGCTGGCAGGATGTGCTGCAATATTTTGGAATTGTCTGATGGAAAAATTGCAATCCAATGACTGGGGTAAGAAGATATGGATGGATTAAATTCCCACCAAGGAATAATCTCCTTTTTGGAATGCGTTTAGATCCCAGAATTTTGTGTCATCACTTTTTTTTAATACTCACAATTGGAAAGGGAAAAGGGATTTTTTTTTTTTTTTTTTTAGGAAAAATCCCAAATAAACGTTGTTCAGCCAGTTACTCTGATTCCTGATTTCCCAAGGAATATTTTATATGGAATATCTGATTTTTTAAGGAATCAGGGAGTTTTTGCAGGATCTGTGTCTCGTTCTCAGCAGCTGCTGCTCCTGCCTGGCCTTGGCTGTCAAATCCCTCTTGTGGAGATTCCCACCCTTTTCCCATTTTTCCCTCCTCCCCCTTCCCAGTTCTCCTCTCACTTTTCCAGCAAAATCCGATGTCAGCTCCTTCCTTTGTCACCACAGCTGAACCCGGGGGCAGCTCAGACTCCCACTCCTATTTTGGGATCAGCGAGGGCATTGGGAGGAATTGGGATCCTCTGGGGGGAAAATATGGCACAGCCCATTAGGATCACAGAGAGATTTGGGGTTTGGATCTTTGAGATACAGGGTTTGGATCTCTGGGAGGTTCAGAGTTTGAATAATTGAGATTTAGGGTTCAGATCACAGGGAGATTTAGGGTTTGAATAATTGAGATTTAGGGTTTGGATCACTGGGAGATTTAGGTTTTGGATCTTTGAGATTTAGGGTTTAGATCTTTGAGATACAGGGTTTGTATCTCTGGGAGTCTTAGGGTTTGAATAATTGAGATTTAGGGTTCAGATCACTGGGAGGTTTAGGGTTTGGATCTCTGGGAAGTTTAGGGTTTGGATCATTGGGAAATTTAGGGTTTGAATCTTTGAGATTTAGGGTACAGATCACTGGGAGATTTGGGGTTTGAATCTTTGAGATACAGAGTTTGGATCTCTGGGAGGTTTAGGGTTTGAATAATTGAGATTTAGGGTTCAGATCACAGGGAGATTTAGGGTTTGGATCACAGGGATATTTAGGGTTTGAATAATTGAGATTTAGGGTTTGGATCTCTGGGAGATTTAGAGTTTGGATCTTTGAGATTTAGGATTTGGATATTTGAGATACAGAGTTTGGATCTCTGGGAGATTTAGGGTTTGAATAATTGAGATTTAGGGTTCAGATCACTGGGAGGTTTAGGGTTTGGATCTCTGGGAAGTTTAGAGTTTGGATCATTGGGAAATTTAGGGTTTGAATCTTTGAGATTTAGAGTTCAGATCACTGGGAGATTTAAGATTTAAATCATTGAGATTTGGGGTTTGGATCACTGGGAGATTTGGGGTTTGGATCTCTGGGAGGTTTAGGGTTTGAATAATTGAGATTTAGGGTTCAGATCACAGGGAGATTTAGGGTTTGGATCACAGGGATATTTAGGGTTTGAATAATTGAGATTTAGAGTTTGGATCTTTGAGATTTAGGATTTGGATATTTGAGATACAGGGTTTGGATCTCTGGGAGATTTAGGGTTTGAATAATTGAGATTTAGGGTTTGAATCATTGAGATTTAGGGTTCAGATCACTGGGAGATTTGGGGTTTGGATCTTTGAGATACAGAGTTTGGATCTCTGGGAGGTTTAGGGTTTGAATAATTGAGATTTAGGGTTCAGATCACAGGGAGATTTAGGGTTTGGATCACAGGGATATTTAGGGTTTGAATAATTGAGATTTAGGGTTTGGATCTCTGGGAAGTTTAGGGTTTGGATCATTGGGAAATTTAGGGTTTGAATCTTTGAGATTTAGAGTTCAGATCACTGGGAGATTTAAGATGTAAATAATTGAGAATTGGGGTTTGGATCACTGGGAGATTTGGGGTTTGGATCTCTGGGAGGTTTAGGGTTTGAATCATTGAGATTTAGGGTTCAGATCACAGGGAGATTTAGGGTTTGGATCACAGGGAGATTTAGGGTTTGAATAATTGAGATTTAGGGTTTGGATCTCTGGGAGATTTAGAGTTTGGATCTTTGAGATTTAGGATTTGGATATTTGAGATACAGGGTTTGGATCTCTGGGAGTCTTAGGGTTTGAATCATTGAGATTTAGGGTTCAGATCACTGGGAGGTTTAGGGCTTGAATAATTGAGATTTAGGGTTTGGATCTCTGGAAGATTTAGGTTTTGGATCTTTGAGATTTAGGGTTTAGATCTTTGAGATACAGGGTTTGGATCTCTGGGAGATTTAGGGTTTGAATAATTGAGATTTAGGGTTCAGATCACTGGGAGGTTTAGGGTTTGGATCTCTGGGAAGTTTAGAGTTTGGATCATTGGGAAATTTAGGGTTTGAATCTTTGAGATTTAGAGTTCAGATCACTGGGAGATTTAAGATTTAAATCATTGAGATTTGGGGTTTGGATCACTGGGAGATTTGGGGTTTGGATCACTGGGAGATTTGGGGTTTGGATCTCTGGGAGGTTTAGAATTTGAATAATTGAGATTTAGGGTTCAGATCACAGGGAGATTTAGGGTTTGGATCACAGGGAGATTTAGGGTTTGAATAATTGAGATTTAGGGTTTGGATCTCTGGGAGATTTAGAGTTTGGATCTTTGAGATTTAGGATTTGGATATTTGAGATACAGGGTTTGGATCTCTGGGAGTCTTAGGGTTTGAATCATTGAGATTTAGGGTTCAGATCACTGGGAGGTTTAGGGTTTGGATCTCTGGGAAGTTTAGGGTTTGGATCATTGGGAAATTTAGGGTTTGAATCTTTGAGATTTAGAGTTCAGATCACTGGGAGATTTAAGATGTAAATAATTGAGAATTGGGGTTTGGATCACTGGGAGATTTGGGGTTTGGATCTCTGGGAGGTTTAGAGTTTGAATCATTGAGATTTAGGGTTCAGATCACAGGGAGATTTAGGGTTTGGATCACAGGAGATTTAGGGTTTGGATCACAGGGAGATTTAGGGTTTGGATCTCTGGGAGGTTTAGGGTTTGGATCACTGGGAAATTTAGGGTTTGGATATTTGAGATATAGGATTTGAATCATTGAGATTTAGGGTTCAGATTACAGGGAGATTTAGGGTTTAGATCTCTGGGAGATTTAGGGTTTGAATCACTGAGAGATTCAGTGTTTGAATCACAGGGAGATTTAGGGTTGAGATCACAGGGAGATTTAGGGTTTGGATCACTGGGAGATTTAGGATTTAAATCATTGAGATTTGGGGTTTGGCTCACTGAGATTTGGGATTTAGTTCAGAAAATTTCCTGGAAATGAGGGTGAGGTTCATTTCCAGTCTCACAGGGATGTTCTGGAAATACCAACAAGCTCTGATGTGAACATCAACTGGGATTCATCAGCTCCCAATATTTAGGGATTTTTTTCCCAGAGTTTCTTCCTCTGCTATTGGCGCTGTCTGAAGGGAAGCACAACTTTTCAGGATTATTTTTTATGGAGTTCTAAAAACGGGAGGAGTTTTGATCAAACAGGCTGGTATTGATCTGCAGGGAATCAATAACCTCGGTGATGTTCCAGAGCACGTGGTGGGAGCAGAGCCCCTTAAACCCGGCCTTGTGGGACTCCCCTGGACTGGGTTTAGTCTGGTCTAAATGAGGCTTCCCAAAAACCAGTCTGGGCTCTGTGGAATCTGACTTGAAGGAGGATGGGAATGTGATGTGGGCCCGATGGAGCAAAAAAATTAGGGATGGGTGAAACTCTGGGGACTGTGCTGGGCACTGGTGAGGCCCCACCTCAAATCTTGGGGTCAGTTGGGGTCATTGATGACAAGAAAGACATGGAGGGGCTGGAGTGTGTCCAGAAAAGGGAACAGAGCTGGGAAAGGAATGGAGAATTCCTGAGGGAGCTGGGAAGGGAATGGAGAATTCCTGAGGGAGCTGGGAAGGGAATGGAGAATTCCTGAGGGAGCTGGGAAGGGAATGGAGAATTCCTGAGGGGGCTGGGAAGGGAATGGAGAATTCCTGAGGGAGCTGGGAAGGGAATGGAGAATTCCTGAGGGAGCTGGGAAGGGAATGGAGAATTCCTGAGGGAGCTGGGAAGGGAATGGAGAATTCCTGAGGGAGCTGGGAAGGGAATGGAGAATTCCTGAGGGGGCTGGGAAGGGAATGGAGAATTCCTGAGGGAGCTGGGAAGGGGCTCAGCCTGGAGAAAAGGAGGCTCAGGGGGGCCCTTGTGGCTCTGCACAACTCCCTGCCAGGAGGGGACAGCCGGGGGGATTTGGGATCTGCTCCCAGGGAACAGGGACAGGAGGAGAGGGAACGGCCTCAGGCTGGGCCAGGGCAGGCTCAGGGTGGAGAGCAGCAGGAATTTCCCCATGGAAAGGGTGGGCAGGGATTGGAAGTGCCCAGGGAGGGTTGGAGTGCCCATCCCTGGAGGTGTCCCAGCAATTCCTGGGGGTGGCACTCAGGGCTCTGGGATGGGCACAGGGTGGGCATTGGGCACAGGTTGGATTTGGTGACCTTGGAGCTCTTTTCCATCCTCGGGGATTCCATGAGGTTCAGATTGGATATTTGGGAAAATTCCTTCCCTAAATTTGTTGTCCAGGCCTGGCACAGGTGCAGGGTGGAGTCCCCATGCCTGGAGGGATTGAAATCCCTGTGGATGTGGCACTTGGGGACATTGGGCAGGGGTCATGGCAGCTCATGTTGGACTTGATGACCTTGGAGGATTTTTCCAACCTCCACAATTCTGTGAAATTATGAGGGATCTCCTGAAAACCAGTTTGGGGTTTTTGAAGGAAGGCTTGGTTGGTTTTGTTGCATCTTTTTGTTCATTTGAGGTTTTTATTTGGGCTCCTTTATTTATGACACTTCCCAGCCCCAAATCTTCGTGTCAGCCCCAAAATCTCTCCCCTAACGACTGTGACAGATAATGGAGTTGAGATTTTTATTGCTGAAAGATTAGAGAAGAAACATTTCCTCCTGTGGAGCTCAGTTGAGTCGTTGTCATCTCTGACAGCTTTTTGGGAATGCTCTGTGAAGCTGCTTCCAATTTTTCCCAAGGGTTTTCCAGGGGAGTAAAATGAGTGCAGATGAGGAGAGGGAAAAGCAGCAACAACACCTGAAATTGTTATTTTAAGAGGAAAACAATGTCTCAGTTTGAACTGCCTGCGTTTCACCACAGCTTTGTCACTTTGAACCGCGATCCTGCTCCGAGGAGTGAATTTCAAGTGGAAAAAAAATCCCTGTTTAAGGCATTTTCCCCTCTCTGTTTAGACTCCAGTGTTTGAATTTAATGACACAAACACATTTTGATGCCTTTTTTGCTCTTGTGAGGAACAAATCCCGCTGGGAACAGGGAGCTGCTGGCTCCTGCTTTCCCAGTCCTGCTCAGGATGGGAAGGGAGCAGCTCCAAACATCTCCATCCTCCAAACATCCCATTCCCAAAGTGGGTGAAGACATCACCCCTGGGCTGGGGCAAACTGGGATCTCAGGGGGAGGAAGAGGGAGGCAAAATCCTGGGAAAACTTGGAATAATCAGTGATTTTCTGGGAAAAATTGGAATTTACACCTTTTGGCACTGAGAGTGGTGCATTAGTGGTGGAAATCCCGAACCTGGGGATGGTTTCATGGAGGAGGAGATTTCCCATCCCTGGGTCCATCCTGAAACTCCCAGAATTCCCAGAAAAATCCTTGGGAAGTGCTGACTCCGAATGGAACATCACAGATTGAACAGGTTTTAAATAAACATTTGGGGCTGAGCAAACAGGAATTGATTCCTGATCCATTTTGTTGCTTCCTTAACTTTGCCTTTTCTGCTGGGGATTGATCCACCATCGATTCCTGCTCCCTCCTGGCTATTTTAAAGCTGTTGATTGTTATTCCCTATTTTTTCTTTGGATACTGAGCCGTTGCTGAGCTTATCCTTTGCTTTCCTGAGGAAATTGTTGTTATTTTAATGAGTTCTGTGGTTTTTCTCCAGACCTTTGCTTGATATTCCACATCTTCCTGAGGTTACACCACTCAGGGAGGGGCTCTTTCCTTGGATTTCCATCCAAGGGAATTGTAAAAGCTTAAGATGGAGGGAATGGGAAAGTCCTACTCTGATTATGTTCTGGTTTATGGAACAAAAATTAATTTTTTTGGTTCGGTGGGAATTCAGAGCAGTGGTGGGACTGGCATTGAGCACTGGGATCATTTCTCCATTCCCAGTTCTTTCCATGGAATCCTGGAATGGCTTGGAAGGGATGTTAAAAACCATTTTTTTCCAAGCCCCTGGATGGGCAGGGACACCTCCCACTGTCCCAGTGTCCAACCTGGCCTTGGACATTCCAGGGATCCAGGGGCAGCCCCAGCAAATCTGGGAATTCCAGCCCAGCCAGGAATTCCCAATTCCCAATATCCCATCCATCCCTGCCCTTCCCTGTGTCCTGTCCCTCCATCCCTTGTCCCCAGCCCCTCTCCAGCTCTCCTGGAGAACTGGAACACCCTGGCACAGTGGGAGGTGTCCCTGGGTTGGAATGGGATGGGATTTAAGGTCCCTTCCCACCCAAATCATTCCATGATTCTGTGATTAACAAAATAAGAAAATCATCAGAAAACAAAAAATGGAAATATGAATTCATTTCTCCTCCCAGACCCATCACAGGCACCTCAGATCCCACAGATCAGAAATCCCTGGGAATGTTCAAGGCTTGGAGCAACCTGGGATAGTGGGAGGGGCTGGAATGGGATCTTTAGACTCCTCCCAACCCAAACCATGCCATGATTCCATGAAATGCAGCTCCTCAGGAATTCTTGGATGAAATGTTTGTTCCCATGAGTTGTTGAATTTCTTGGGAATTTCCCTGAGTCATCCAAGGGGAAATCCCAGGGCCACCCACACAAATCCCGTGGTTTCCAAACTTCATTTATGCTGGATTTTGGTGCTGAGTTTTAGACCGTGTCAATTTTCCAGACCTAGAATTATCCTGGGTTTTAGTGCTGAGTTTTAGACTGTGCTGATTTTCCAGGCCTAAATTTATCCTGTTTTTTGGTGCTGGGTTTTTGATTCTGCCTCTTTTCCAGACCTAAAGTAATCCTGGTTTTTGGTGCCTAGTTTCAGACTCTGCCCATTTTCCAGACCCAAAGAAATCCCAGATTTTGGTGCTGAGTTTTAGACTGTGCTGATTTTCCAGACCTAAATTTATGCTGGATTTTGATGCCAAGTTTTAGATTTTGCCCATTTTCCAGACCTAGAATTACCCTGGTTTTTGGTGCTGAATTTTAGACTGCCCATTTACCAGACTTAAAATAACCATGGTTTTTGGTGCTGAGTTTTAAACTGTCCTCATTTTCCAGACCTAAAGTAATCCTGGATTTTGATGCCAAGTTTTACACTCTGCCCGTTTTCCAGACCTAGAATCATCCTGGTTTTTGGTGCTGAGTTTTAGACTGTGCTGATTTTCCAGACCTAAATTTATGCTGGATTTTGATGCCAAGTTTTAGATTTTGCCCATTTTCCAGATCTAGAATTATCCTGGTTTTTGGTGCTGAATTTTAGACTGCCCACTTACCAGACTTAAAGTAACCATGGTTTTTGGTGCTGAGTTTTAAACTGTCCTCATTTTCCAGATCTAAAGTAATCCTGTATTTTTGT
This sequence comes from Acridotheres tristis, assembly GCA_037013685.1. Lineage (NCBI taxonomy): Eukaryota > Metazoa > Chordata > Aves > Passeriformes > Sturnidae > Acridotheres > Acridotheres tristis. Next base: position 1,333,028 of record CM072892.1, on the reverse strand, counting down.
GCCAAGTTTTACACTCTGCCCATTTTCCAGACCTAGAATCATCCTGGTTTTTGATGCTGAGTTTTAGACTGTGCTGATTTTCCAGACCTAGAGTAATAATTGTTTATTTGTGCTGAGTTTTAGACTGTCCCCTTTTTCCAGACCCAAAGAAATCCTGGATTTTAGTGCCGAGTTTTAGACTGTGCCCATTTTCCAAATCTGATGTAATCCTGGGTTTTGGTGCTGAGTTTTAGACTGTGCTGATTTTCCAGACCTAAATTTATCCTGGATTTTGATGCCAAGTTTTGGACTCTGCCCATTTTCCAGACCCAAAGAAATCCTGGATTTTAGTGTCAAGTTTTAGACTGTGCCCAGTTTCCAGACCTAGAATAATCCTGTATTTTTGTGCTGAGTTTTAGATTTTTCCCATTTTCCAGATCTAAAGTTATCCTGGTTTTTGGTTCTGAGTTTTAGACTCTGCCCATTTTCCAGACCTAGAGTAATCTTGTTTATTTGTGCCGAGTTTTAGATTTTGCCCATTTTCCAGACTTAAAGTAACCCTGTTTTTTGATGCTGAGTTTTAGCCTGTCCCCATTTTCCAGACCTAGAGTAATCCTGTATTTTTGTGCCGAGTTTTAGATTTTGCCCATTTTCCAGACCTAGAAGTCTCCTGGTTTTTGGTGCTGAGTTTTAGACTCTGCCCATTTTTTAGACCTAGAGTAATCTTGTTTATTTGTGCCAAGTTTTAGATTTTGCCCATTTTCCAGACCTAGAAGTCTCCTGGTTTTTGGTGCTGAGTTTTAGACTCTGCCCATTTTCCAGACCTAGGATAATCTTGTTTATTTTTGCCAAGTTTTAGATTTTGCCCATTTTCCAGACTTAAAGTAACCCTGTTTTTAATGCTGAGTTTTAGCCTGTCCCCAGTTTCCAGACCTAGAGTAATCCTGTATTTTTGTGCTGAGTTTTAGATTTTGCCCATTTTCCAGACCTAGAATTATCCTGGTTTTTGGTGCTGAATTTTAGACTGTGCCCATTTTCCAGACCTAGAGTAATCTTGTTTATTTGTGCCAAGTTTTAGATTTTGCCCATTTTCCAGACTTAAAGTAACCCTGTTTTTTGATGCTGAGTTTTAGATTTTGCCCATTTTCCAGACCTAGAAGTCTCCTGGTTTTTGGTGCTGAGTTTTAGACTCTGCCCATTTTCCAGACCTAGAATAATCTTGTTTATTTGTGCCGAGTTTTAGATTTTGCCCATTTTCCAGACTTAAAGTAACCCTGTTTTTAATGCTGAATTTTAGACTGTCCCCATTTTCCAGACCTAGAGTAACCCTGGTTTTTGGTGCTTGCTCAGATCAGGTGGACCAAAACAGCAGGAAGTGCCTCTGACAGATTCCAAGATTCCAGTGTCTTCAACGAAACCCTGAGGATTTCCAACATCCAGAGACACCAGGGAGGTCGCTACTACTGCAAGGCTGAGAACGGCCTGGGCTCCCCAGCCATCAAATCCATCCGAGTGGACGTGTACTGTGAGTAAATCCTTGGAATTCTGCCTTTGGTCCTCTGGGAATTACGATTTGTAAAATGTCTGTTGGTCCCGAGAAACGTTCGGCTCCTCGTGAATCCCGATTTTAATGGCGGGTGGCTGAGGGTTTTTGTGGCTGGGAGAACGTGGAGGGTTGGGATTGAAGGGGGAAATGTGGGGGATTGGAATGGAAAATGTGGAGGATTTGGATTGGAGTGGAAATGTGGAGGATTGGGATTGAAGAGGGAAATGTGAAGGATTGGGATTGAAGGGGGAAATGTGGAGGATTGGGATGGAAAATGTGGAGGATTGGGATGGAAAATGTGGAGGATTGGGATGGAAAATGTGGAGGATTGGGATGGAAAATGTGGAGGGTTGGGATGGAAATGTGAAGGATTGGAATTGGAGTGGAAATCTGGAGGATTGGGATTGCATTGGAAATCTGGAGGATTGGGATTGGAGTGGATATGTGAAGGATTTGGATTGCAGTGGAAATGTGGAGGATTGGGATTGTGGTAAAGAATGTGGAGGATTGGGATGGAAATGTGGAATATTGGGATGGAAATGTGAAGGACTGGGATTGCAGTGGAAATGGAAAGGATTGGGATGGAAATGTGGAGGATTGGAGTGGAAATGTGGAGGATTGGGATGGAAATGTGAAGGATTGGGATTGGAGTGGAAATGTGGAGGGTTGGGATGGAAATTTGGAGGATTGGAGTGGAAATGTGGAAGATTGGGATGGAAATGTGGAGGATTTGGATTGGAGTGGAAATGTGGAGGATGGGGATTGAAGAGGGAAATGTGAAGGATTGGGATTGAAGGGGGAAATGTGGAGGATTGGGATGGAAAATGTGGAGGATTGGGATAGAAATGTGGAGGATTGGGATGGAAATGTGGAGGATTGGGATGGAAAATGTGGAGGGTTGGGATTGGAGTGAAATGTGGAAGATTGGGATTGTGGTAAAGAATGTGGAGGATTGGGACTGGAGTGGAAATCTGGAGGGTTGGGATGGAAATCTGGAAGATTGGAGTGGAAATGTGGAGGATTGGTGTTGGAGTGAAAAATGTGATGGATGTGGATTGCAAGGAAAAATATGATGGATTTGGATTGTGGTGAAAAAATAAGAAATATTTGGATTTCAGTGAAAAAGGGGAAGGATTTGGATTGGAGTGGAAATGTGGAGGATTGGAGTGGAAATGTGGAGGATTGGAGTGGAAATGTGGAGGATTGGAGTGGAAATGTGGAGGATTGGGAATGCTGGGGAAAATGTGGAGGATTGGAATTAGAATGAAAAAAATTGGAAGGATTGGATTTGGAGTGAAAAATATGAAGGATTGGGATTGTGGTAAAGAATGTAAAGGATTGGGATTGCAAGGAAATTGTGAAAGATTGGGATTGGAATGAAAAATGTGAAAGATTTGGATTGGAGTGAAAATAGGAAGGATTTGGATTGTGGTGAAGAATGTGAAGGATTGAGAATGCAGGGGAAGATGTGGAGGATTTGGATTGGAATGAAAAATAAGAAATATTTGGATTTCAGTGAAAAATGTGAAGGATTGGGATTGCGGGGAAAATAGGAAAGATTTGGATTGGAGTGGAAATACGAAAGATTGGGATTGTGGTGAAAAATGTAAAGGATTGGGATTGCAAGGAAAATGTGAAGGATTGGGATTGGAGTGAAAATGTGAAAGATTGGGATTGTGGTGAAGAATGTGAAAGATTGGGATATGAGTGAAAATATGAATTTGGATTACAATGAAAAATGTGAGGGATTGGGATTGTGAGGAAAAATAGGAAAGATTGGGACAGCAATGAGAAATACAAAGGATTGGGATTGCAGGGGAAAAATGTGAAGGATTGGGAGTGCAGGGAAAAATGTGAAATATTTGGATTTTGGTGAAGAGTGTGAAGGATTTGGATTGTGGTAAAAAATGTGAAGGATTGAGAGTGAAGGGAAAAATGTGAAATATTTTGGATTTTGGATTATGATGAAATTAGAGAGCCTTAATTCCATAGCATTACCTGGTTGTGGATGCAGATTTCCTTTTCCTCCTGGAACAAACTCCAGGAAAAATTCCATGAGGTTGTTTAGATGAGTTTTATCCCATTCCTTTCCTAAATTTAAACCTGGTTTTAATGGCTGTGGTTAGATCAGCCTGAGACGAGCTGGTGTCAGGTGAAATTTGGCATAATAAATATCCCATAAATATCCCTGGAGTGCAAAGACAGCTCCTTCTCATGGCCCCAAAATTCCCTGTGTTTACAGGAATCTGTGAACAGTCAGAGGAATAGGCCTGGCTTAGAGTAAGAGCTGAGTTTAAGGCTTAAATTCGCTATTCCTGACTGGAATACTCAGCTCCTGGAAAATTCCCTGTGTGGGGTTTGTTTTTGGGGGCAGATCCTCGTGGAGGTGAGGAGGGGTTTTTGGTGGGGGTGGTCCCACCAGAAATGCAGAATTATGGGAAAAGAAATGTTGGGAAAACCCCCAAGACCATCAAGCTTTGAATCCCCCCACAGCTGTTAAATCACATTTTTGAGGCGTCCCCTTGGGAACATTTCCAGGGATGGGAATTCCAACATTCCCTGGGGAGTCTTTCCCAGACTCTGGCCATTCCTTCAGTGAAGAGATTTGGCTTTTTGCCTCTTCTGCATTTGATAAAATCATGGAATGACTGAGGATGGATCTTAGATCCCACCCAGTGCCACCCCTGCCATGGCAGGGACACCTCCCACTGTCCCCAAGGCTGGCCTTGGGCACTGCCAGGGATCCATGAGCATCCACAGCAAATCTGGGAATTCCATTCCAATCCCTCCTCATCCTCCCAGAGAACAATCTCAACATCCTCCACTTGCATGACTCGAGGTGGTTTTGGATAATGAAAGCAGCACAATTAAGAAAATGCAGATTCTGACAGATTTTTCCTCCTCCTCCATCTCCAGCCCCATCCCTGTCTGTAATTCCAGGCTCTGGAGAACATCCATGGATATCCAGGTGTAGCCAACCTGAGCCTTGCTCCCAGGCCAACTTTTTTTTTCCCCAAAATCAATTTTAGTGAACTTCTAGGAGTTAATTATCTTTGGGAATCTTGATCCCAATTTGAAATCCAGCTTAAAAACAACCTCAAAAAAAAACCCAACAAAAAAATGGATGGGGTTTAGGTGATCCCCTGAGGGTTTTTTTCCAAGCTGGATTGGATTTTAGCTTCTCCTGGAATGCCCTGGGAATTCCATCCAGGCAGCAGAAATATTTCACTTGTCTGGGTTTAGGCTTGGCTCTAAATGTTCCAAGCATTTATTTTATTATTAATTATTATTATTATTTATTTTTATATTATATATATATATATACAATATAGATAATATTATTATTATTTATCATTATTTATTATTATAATATCTATAAATATATACACATAGATAATATATATTCTATTTATTTTATTATTTATTATTATAATATATATGAATATATACAATATAGATAATATATATTACATTTTATTATTATGTCATTATTAGTCGATTTTCCCCTTTGATTTGTCATCTTAATTTCCCTCCCAGCAGTTCCTTCCACAGCCTCCCTTTTTCCTCACCCCCTCACTGTTATTTACGACCTCTAATCCTGGTTTTCCTTTTATTTCCCCTTCCTTAAAATATTATTTAGGGGGGAAAAAAAAAAAAATCTGTATTTTACGTTGTGCTGGAGTCAGACTGGGGGGAAATGGGATTTTTTTAGAGCAGGGATTGTAGGGCAGCACTGGAGAGGTTCCTGCTCTGCCGTTTTTCATGGGAAAGAATTTGAGGCTGGAAAAGAAATGGGAACCTTGGAAGGGAAATGGGATGGGAGGGAGGAAATCTGGCATTTGCTGCTTTCCTGGAATCAGGGAATGCTTTTGGGATTGAAGGGACCTGAAATCCCATCCGGTCCCTGCAGGGACACCTCCCACTGTCCCAGGCTCATCCCAGACTCTTCCAGGGATCTGGGGGCTCCTCTGGCAATTCCAGCCCAGCCAGGAATTCCCAATTCCCAAAATCCCACCCAAATCTCCCCTTTCCCTGCTCAAAGCCATTCCCTGTGTCCTGTCCCTCCATCCCTTGTCCCCAGTCCCTCTCCAGCTCTCCTGGAGCCCCTTTAGGTTCTGGAAGGGCTCTGAGCTCTCCCTGGATCCTTTTCCATGTGAACAATCCCAATTTTTCCCAAGCCTTCCTCATTCCAAGCCTCAGCTCATCTCCACCACCAGCTCTGCACTCCCTTGTTTATTATAAATCCATTATTTCTATTTTTCTCTATCCAAATATTTTTATTCTCCCTTTAGAGCATTTAGAAATCCAAACTAAAGCAGGGAGAGAGCAGTGGGGTCTTACCAGGAGCCCCTCCTCGTTATTTACATTCCATTAGTTCCGAATTTCCCTTTTAACAGGGATTTATTGCAACCTTTTAAGGAGCCTCTGGAAAAAAAATTGCTCCGAGTGGAGATGGATGTGCTCTGAAACCAGACTTTCCTAACCCACTTTGTTGTTCATTAATTCCACAAAATTAAGTTTCTGTCCTTTAAGGAGTGGAGGAACGAGCATTAATTAGGTTTGGGCTTATGAAACCAATAATTAGTGACTTAGGACGTTAATACTCCCAATTTGTAACAATTATTCCACGTCGAGCACGTCAGGTGGCCTTTGACATCAGCGCCTGCTTTTCCTGGCTTTTGGGAAATCCATTTTTCCTGCTTTTTTATTTTTTTTTTGTTTTAATGGAAAAATGATGCAGGTGCAGAGGGGATTAATAACCCAAAATTACAGTTAGGAAATCTCAGTCCCTGCAGCGTCAGAGTGGATTTAAATCTTGTTTATTCCAATTTTTTCTGGTTTTTTTTTTGGTGGGTGCTCCTGGTCCATCTGGATTTTCCAGCACGGTGGGGATGCAAAGGGAACTCGGGAAGAGCCTGATGGAAGTGGGATTAAAAATGCTTTCAATGACTCCATGTCTTGATTGGAGTGTACTTGATTTAATGATAATGATCTGGGATTTTTTTAATCAACTCTGATTGCATTTTTCATGGAATTTCATTTTGGAATTGACCACGGCACTGGTTTGGTTTGACCTTTTTTCTCTCATGGCTGTCTCTGCGTTTCAGGGTTGATTTTTTTTTTTTTTCTTTGCTGCTCTATTAAAAATCAATTTAATTACTTTATTTATTTATTTTTTTTTCTCTTAAAATCATCTGATCATGGAGCTTTGAGGAATCCTCGCTCTGCCCAAGTTCCTCTGTTCAGCTGCTTCATTTTCCAAAAAAAAAATCAGTCTGGTTTTTCCTCAAACTGAATTGGGTTTCCTTCCATTTCCAGCTATTTTTGTTCCTTATATTTATATTCCCTGGAGCCAAAAGAGCTCTTCTGTTCTGATTTCCTCTGTGAGGTGCTTACAGCCAATAATAATTTAGATATTATAAATATAATTTAGATTATTGTTAATCTTTCCTTTTTTTATTTTAAATTTACTTTTAAATAAACTTATGTAATTGTAAAGAAATTTTTTTTATATTTAATTTAATTTTAAATTAATTTTTGAATTTTTACATTGAATTTTAAGTTTATTTTTTATTTAATTATTTATTTTAAATTAAAATTATTCAATGTTCTTTTTGGAAAAAATTCAATGTTTTGTGCTTGTTACATCTTGCCCAGCAAACTCAGACCCTGAGTTATTTTTCCAGTGTGGGAATATTTCCTGTTGGACTTTTCTTTGCCCTCTAATTAATTCTTTTCCTCCGCCCTTTAATGAATTCATTTTCGTTGCCCTTTAATTATTTAATGTTGTTTAAAAAAATCTGGGCACTGACTCTGAGTGTGGGAGTAAATAAATCCTTCCTGCACACTGATCCCAGAAATTCCCATTTTTCCAGCACTTTTCCAATGTTTCAGGCCAGGCCTGGGGCAGTTTAGTGCTGGGAATTCAGGGCTGTGAGAGAGTCTGATAATTGGGAAAATCATTGATTGGGAAAATCATTGATTGGGAAATTTCATTGACTGAGGAAATTTCATTGATTGGGAAAATCATTGACTGGAAAAATCATTGATTGGGAAATTTCATTGATTGAGGAAATTCCATTAATTGGGAAAATCCATTAACTGGGAAAATCTATTAATTGAGAAATTCCATTGATTGGGAAAATCATTGATTGGGAAAATCCATTGATTGGGAAAATCATTGATTAGGAAATTCCATTGATTGGGAAAATCCATTGATTGAGGAAATTCCACTGATTGGGAAAATTCCATTGATTGGGAAAATAATTGATTGAGGAAAATCCACTGACTGAGAAAATAATTGATTGGGGAAAATAATTGATTGAGGAAATTTCATTGATTGAGGATATTCTACTGATTGAGGAAATCATTGATTGGGAAAATCCACTGATTGAAGAAATTCCATTGATTGGGAGAATCCATTAATTGAGGAAATTCCATTGATTGGGAAAATCACTGATTGAGGAAATTCCACTGATTGATTGGGAAATTCGACTGTTTGAGGAAATTCCATGGATTGAGGAAATTCCATTGACTGGGAAAATCCACTGACTGGGAAAATCCACTGATCCTTTTCCATCTGTGCATATCCCGAAGAATCATGGAATCCTGGAATGGTTTGGCTTGGAATGAGACTTAAATCCCCCCCCCAGAGCCACCCCTGCCATGGCAGGGACACCTCCCACTGTCCCAATGTCCAACCTGGCCTTGGGCACTGCCAGGGATCCAGGGGCAGCCACAGCAAATCTGGCAATTCCAGCCCAGCCAGGGATTCCCAATTCCCAAAATCCCACCCAAATTCATCCTTTTCCTTCTAAAAGCCATTCCCTGTGTCCTGTCCCTCCATCCCTTGTCCCCAGCCCCTCTCCAGCTCTCCTGGAGCCCCTTTAGGTGCCCTCAGCTCTCCCTGGATCCTTCTCCTCTCCAGGGGAACATTCCCAGCTCTCCCAGCCCGGCTCCATGGATTCCTCTGGATCCCTCCAGCAGCTCCAAATCCTCCTGCTGTTGGATGTGGAGCAGCTCTGCAGGTGAGGTCTCACCTGAGCAGGGCAGAATCCCACACTGAGGGATTTCAGGGCACAATTCCAGGTCGTGTCCAGCCTCTGATCCCCCAGCATTCCCAATCCTTCTCCTCGGGGCTGCTCCCATCCCTGTGGGAGTGGAGCATTGTCCTGGATGTTGTTTGGTGTGTTAGTGTTGAAATCCAGTTTGCTCCCTGGGGATCCCAGTGCTAATCCAGCCTCAGAAACGATGGGAATGGGCTCACTTGGGTGTCCTTGGAGAAGGAAAACCCTCCTGCAGTGCTCACGCCCTGTGCCAGCCCTGCTGCCACCAGGACATCTCGTAGCTTTAACCAGGAGACTTTATAACCTCATTCAGAGAGGGGAGGAAACATTTTCGCCGTAAAATCCCATCATTGTATTTTTCCTTTTGGAATTCCGTGGTAGCCTGAGCGCTCAGGGAAGCACCCCAGCCCCGGGGGCTGTGTGGGGATTGTTGATGCTGAGGTCGTTTGCTTTGTCCTTTTGTGGTGGAGTGTGTTAACAGCCTCCCGGCAGGGCTCTGATCCTCCCGAAATTCCATCGGAAATCGATGGGAGCTCCTCGGGGCGCTGCCAGGGTCACGCTCTCCATCGTGGGAACACGGAGGGAACATTTGCTTCCTCGCAGCAGCTGGAAATGCTGCTTGTTTGCAGTGCCGGGGCTGTTCTGCACACTCTGCACTGCAGGTGCAGAATAAATCTCTTTCAAAGGGTTGGAGAGGGGAAAATAGCTCACATGGAGCTGGGAATAACTTGATTCCCATTTTTTCCAGCTTGGTTAGAGCTGTTGTGTGTCCACACCGGACACGTGAAGGGGTGGAGAGCAGGAGAGCTCGTTTTCCTTTCCTCAGGATGCAAGAAACACAGAAATTAATGGAATTTTTTGAGGTGTATATCCCAAACAAAGCATTTCAAAGCTGCCTTGGTAGAGAAGCTGTGACTGCTTCATCCCTGGGGGTGTTCCAGGCCAGGCTGGATGGAGTTTGGAGCACCATGGCACAGTGGAAAATGTCCCTGCCCATGGCAGGGGTGGCACTGGGTGGACTTTAGATTCTTTTCTTCTAATTCAAAGCATTCTGGAATTCTGTGAATTATTGAGAATAATTCTGATGAGGAGCAGCTGAAGGAGCTGGGAAAGGGAATAGAGAATTCCTGAGGGAGCTGGGAAGGGAATGGAGAATTCCTGAGGGAGCTGGGAAGGGAATGGAGAATTCCTGAGGGAGCTGGGAAGGGAATGGAGAATTCCTGAGGGGGCTGGGAAGGGAATGGAGAATTCCTGAGGGAGCTGGGAAGGGAATGGAGAATTCCTGAGGGAGCTGGGAAGGGGCTCAGCCTGGAGAAAAGGAGGCTCAGGGGGGCCCTTGTGGCTCTGCACAACTCCCTGCCAGGAGGGGACAGCCGGGGGGATTTGGGATCTGCTCCCAGGGAACAGGGACAGGAGGAGAGGGAACGGCCTCAGGCTGGGCCAGGGGAGGTTTAAATTGGATTTTAGGGAAAATTCCTTCATGGAAAGGGTGGGCAGGGATTGGAAGTGCCCAGGGAGGGTTGGAGTGCCCATCCCTGGAGGTGTCCCAGCAATTCCTGGGGGTGGCACTCAGGGCTCTGGGATGGGCACAGGGTGGGAATTGGGCACTGCTGGGTCTCCATGATCCTAAATTCTTTTCCAACCTCAATGATTCCATTATTGAATGCTTGTGTTGGACCAAGGAGGGAAAACAACATGGAAAACACAGGAGTTTCACATGTGAGGATAAATCAGGAGCTGGATTAATCCCAGAGGATAAACTACATGGAAAACACAGGAGTTCCACATGTGAGGATAAATAACATGGAAAGCAGGGAATTTCACATGTGAGGATAACTCAGGAGCTGGATAATTTCCAGAGGATAAATAACATGGAAAGGAGGGAGTTCCACATGTGAGGATAAATGAAATAACATGGAATCAGGGGAGTTTCACATGTGAGGGTAAATTAAATAACATGGAATCAGGGGAGTTTCACATGTGAAGATAAATCAGGGTCTGGATTAATCCCAGAGGATAAATAACATGGAAACCAGGGAGTTTCACATGTGAGGCTAAATAACATGGAGAATGGAGTTTCACACGTGAGGATAAATGAAATAACATGGAAATGGAGTTTCACATGTGAGGATAAATGAAATAACATGGAGAATGGAGTTTCACACGTGAGGATAAATGAAATAACATGGAGAATGGAGTTTCACACGTGAGGGTAAATGAAATAACATGGAAATGGAGTTTCACACGTGAGGATAAATGAAATAACATGGAGAATGGAGTTTCACATGTGAGGATAAATAAAATAACATGGAAAATGGAGTTTCACATGTGAGGATAAATGAAATAACATGGAAAATGGAGTTTCACATGTGAGGGTAAATGAAATAACATGGAGAATGGAGTTTCACACGTGAGGGTAAATAAAATAACATGGAGAATGGAGTTTCACACGTGAGGGTAAATGAAATAACATGGAGAATGGAGTTTCACACGTGAGGATAAATGAAATAACATGGAAATGGAGTTTCACACGTGAGGATAAATGAAATAACATGGAGAATGGAGTTTCACATGTGAGGGTAAATGAAATAACATGGAAATGGAGTTTCACACGTGAGGATAAATGAAATAACATGGAAATGGAGTTTCACACGTGAGGATAAATGAAATAACATGGAAATGGAGTTTCACACGTGAGGATAAATGAAATAACATGGAGAATGGAGTTTCACATGTGAGGGTAAATGAAATAACATGGAAATGGAGTTTCACACGTGAGGATAAATGAAATAACATGGAAATGGAGTTTCACACGTGAGGATAAATGAAATAACATGGAAATGGAGTTTCACACGTGAGGATAAATGAAATAACATGGAAACCAGGGAGTTTCACATGTGAGGATAAATGAAATAACATGGAGAATGGAGTTTCACACGTGAGGATAAATGAAATAACATGGAGAATGGAGTTTCACATGTGAGGGTAAATGAAATAACATGGAAATGGAGTTTCACACGTGAGGATAAATGAAATAACATGGAAAATGGAGTTTCACACGTGAGGATAAATGAAATAACATGGAGAATGGAGTTTCACACGTGAGGATAAATGAAATAACATGGAGAATGGAGTTTCACACGTGAGGGTAAATGAAATAACATGGAAATGGAGTTTCACACGTGAGGATAAATGAAATAACATGGAGAATGGAGTTTCACATGTGAGGGTAAATGAAATAACATGGAAATGGAGTTTCACACGTGAGGATAAATGAAATAACATGGAGAATGGAGTTTCACACGTGAGGATAAATGAAATAACATGGAGAATGGAGTTTCACACGTGAGGGTAAATGAAATAACATGGAAATGGAGTTTCACATGTGAGGATAAATGAAATAACATGGAAATGGAGTTTCACACGTGGGGGTGACTCAGGGCTGGGTAACTCCAGCCCCGCGAGGCGTCAGCGCTGTCTCTGCTCTGCCCGCCGGGATGGAGCCGTTCCCGTCCCTTTCCCAGATGTGTTTTATTCTCATCCCGCCTGCTCCCACCATCTGAAGACAAAAGCAGCTAATTAACAAATGAAATCAGCAAACTGTGCAGGCCCAGCAGCTGGCAGGAGATGATCCAGCACATCCAGCCTGGATCGTGCCCAGCCCTCGGTGCCCGTGACGCTCCCGGGGCCGGGCTCAGGGCTGGGGGGATGCTGATCCCTGTTTCCCACCGCCTCTGGAATTCTGCACAGAGAGGATTTTGGCAGCATCTGCCACGCTCCGTGCACCTCCACTCCACCAGGATGATGAAATTCCCGGGGAATTTGGATTAGACCCGTTTTTGATCAGCTTAGGTTGAGTTTTCCGTTTGTTCGAGAGCTTAGGGATGTGTGAGGGGAATTCTTGCAATCCAGTGTTTGCCATGCCTGGGTTTTAGGGAGTGTTTGGTTCAATTCAGAGATTAAAGACTGAGAAATTGAACCTGATGGTGGCACAAACCTCTGTGGGAAACATCTTTCCATAATTATTTTCAGGTTGATTAAGAGATTTTTAACCGTGTAGCAGCACCCATGATGACTTCAGTTTGATTTAAAGAGTGATTAATCTGTTGGCTCCTCATGATTTCATCAACCTAAAATGAAAATTTTAGGGATATTTTTTCCCTTTTTTTGTAAAAGAGTGAAGAAATTCATCTTATTGAGCTTCCCAATGTTAAATCTTTATAGGTTTATTTTTTGTGCAGTATTTGAAATTATTGAATCTGGAATGGTTTGGGATGGAAGGGATCTTAAATCCCATCCTATTATCCCATCCCATTATCCCATCCCATTCTCCCATCCCATTATCCCATCCCATCCCAGGGACCCCTCCCACTGTCCCAGGCTGCTCCAAGCCCCATCCAGCCTGGCCTTGGACATTTCCAGGGGCTTGGGTGACCATTCCAAGCCCTTCCCTCCCCTCCCAGCTTTCCAAATCCCTGGATATTCCCGTGCTGCTGGGAAAGAACAACCACCCCCAGCCACCCACGTGCACAGAGCTTTAAGCAGGGGGATTTTTAAAAAGTTTAGAAAATCGAAAATCAATTAGTGCCGATTCAATCAGAATTGAAGCTGGAATTCTGGAGAACTTCCATGAGCACCGGGATCAGGTGGCTTTAAACAACCTGGCTAAAGACAGGGAATTTTGGAATTTCCCTGCAATGTCCCTGCAGAATCCCTTGTCCAAACACCGTATTTTTCCTGATTTTTCTCTTTTCCAGCTCTCACGTGGCCTCAGCAAAGCCCAGCCTTGTGCAACCACCCAGTCACACATTTTTGTGACCCTCCCCAGCACTGGGAATGTTCAGGGAAATCTCCCAAAATTTGGGATCATTCTTTGCCCCGCTGGTAGTGCTTGTGCCTTTGCTTTGGTGCAGCTGTCGGGATCTTTCCAGCACTGCTGTTGAAAAAAAAAAATCCATCAGGTTCTGCAGATGGGAATTTTCCATTAATTGACCATTACAAAATGCTTTGGCAGAGGCTTTGCTGCAGTTCCATTCCCAGCTTGGGTTTCTTGGAGCTTTCCCGATATTCCTGTCAAAATCCATCCCTTGCCATAGCTCAGTGCTTGCTTGGAAGGGATTAACTGGAAAGGGACTTGGGACAAGGGATGGAGGGACAGGACACAGGGAATGGCTTCAAATTGGAAAATGAGAGATTTGGGTGGGATGTTGGGAACTGGGGATTCCTGGCTGGGCTGGAATTGCCAGATTTGCTGTGGCTGCCCCTGGATCCCTGGCAGTGCCCAAGGCCAGGTTGGACATTGGGACAGTGGGAGGTGTCCCTGCCATGGCAGGGCTGGAATGGGATGAATTTCAAGGTTCTTCCCACCAAAACCTTTGGTTTCCAGGGATGGAGGGTCAGGAGAAAAGGGGATGACTTCCCATTGCCCTAGAGCCAGGATTGATGGGATATTGGGAAGGAATTCCTGGCTGGAAGTTATGTGTTTTTAACCAGTACTTGGGAAAAAAATCCTTTTCTTTCCTTGTTTTTCTTTGTTCCATTTCTTTCCTTCTTCAATAAAATCATCCCCAGACCAGGAGTCTCCTTTGTCCTGGTGGGACAAAGCCCAAATAAATTACTTTGGTATCCTCATATTCCAAGGGCTATTGTATTTTTATTCCCTGTGGAAGCCAATTCCTCGTTGTGGGCATCTCATTTTCTTGGAGCTGCTGCAGTGGGAGTAATTATCTGATATCTGTATTTTAATCAAGAGAAATGTGTTCCAAAGCCCGGGATGAATTTACCTGCTGGAAGTTAAATGCCTGTAACTAAAAGCAGGGAATCTGCATTAAATTGCTGCCTTAAATTGCAGCTTTAAAAGCAAACAGCTGCGTGCACACGATCCACGGACTCCTGGATCCTGCCATTTGGATGCAAATCAGGCTGTCTATTTATTGCCAAAGCTTTATAATTTTGTGGAAAAGAGTTAGAAGAAACAAGGAGTAAAGCTGCGAACCAGACGAAACCGCGGTAATCATCGCAGTATAATAGAAATATGATTGACATTAGCATGAGATTGGCTGAGTTGTTCTGCCTCAAAAATGGGAGTTTTCAAGGAGATCCAGTTGAGGAGAAGGAAATCAATCCTAAACCTGACTTTTGCTGCAAAATTCCTAAAATCTGGAGCTTTTCGAGCCGTTTTGTCTCTGTTTTACCCTTGACTCTTTGATGCACCGCAGGAAACTCCCGGCGCCGCGCCGTCGCCGAATCCCGCTAAAACCCGGCTTAAACTTGTTGTTTTTTTTTTCTTTTCCCCCAGATTTGGATGATCCCATAGTCACTGTCCACCAGAGCATCGGGGAAGCCAAGGAGCAGTTTTATTATGAGAAGACCGTGTTCCTCAGGTGCGTGGCCAACTCCAACCCGCCCGTGCGCTACAGCTGGCGCCGCGGCCAGGAGGTGCTGCTGCAGGGCTCCGACAAGGGCGTGGAGATCTACGAGCCCTTCTTTACCCAGGTAAGCCCCCCAAAAATCCCAGATTTTTTTCCCCCCACCCCATCCTGAAGCTTTGTAATGGGATCTGCCCGCTGGGTTTGTGGGGTGAGGGTTGGGGATGGCCAAAACGCTCGTGGGTGTTAAAATGTAACATCCCGATGTAAAATAGAATTGAATTCTGGTCAAAATAGGAGTTATTAAGTGATGAGGGAGTGATATCGACAGGAGGCCTTGTAAAGTGATTTTTATTGGATCCTGCAAGCCCAAACTTGTGATTTGGTTCCTATTTCCTCATCCTTCCCGATCCAACTCAGCCATTCCGCTCTCAGCCTAAATCACGGCCTTAAAAATCTCTTCATGTAGATTAAATTTTAGGAAAAATCAATTAAATTTTAGGAAAACTTTCTTTATGGAAGAGGTACAGGCTGCCCAGAAGAGGGGTGGAGTCTCCATCCCTGGCAGTGTTCAAAAAAACCACGTGGATGTGGCACCTGAGGACCTGGATTAATGGAGGACATGGTGGTGGCTGATGGTTGGAGTTGATGATCTCGGAGGGCTTTTCCAACCTTAAAAATCCCACGATTCCAGACTCTGTGGGAACTCCCTGTGTTGGTTTTTGTACTCCTTTTTTTTTTTTTTTTTCTGCCTCTTTTATCTTGAAATAGAAGGTTTCGTTTCACAATTCCCCCACTTGAAAATGAGGTGGCAAAAAAAAGGAAATCAAACCTTTTTCCAAAGTCGTCCTGCTCCCATTCCCAGCCCCAAAGGAATCCTGGCTCAGTTGGATAAGCTGAGATTAATTTATCATGTACACACTTGCACCAAGGAAAGATAAAAAAGGTGGCAAATCCCATTGTCTGTGGCCAAAAGGGCAGGATGGTGTTTGAAGAAAAAAAAAAAATATATAAAAGAAAGGAGAAAAAAAGAGGAAAATTGGTTTGGAAAATCCCAAGGAATAACAAGGTGAAAACTGCCTGGTAATTTGGTGTTCAGAGCAGAAAGCAACTGCGACTTTCATAAATAATTTTCACTTAATGATTTGAGAGCACCTTCATTTGTGGCTTTTTATTGTACTTGACAGCTTTATATTGCTCCAACAGCTCCGTGTTTTCCAGAGAAATGTGGAGCCTGGAACCTGGCAGAGATGGGAATTAAATCACAGAGCCAAGTTATTGGTGTCCTAAATGTAATGAGATTATTTTTAATTTAACATGAACGGACCCAGTTTAGCAAATCGGGGGCTTTGCTTGGACTCAAGTGTAAAGAGGAGTTTTGAAATGTTTTAATTAAAAAGGGAAAGTGGAAATTTTTTTATTTTATATTTCACTATGGAAATGCTGAGGTTTGCCTTCCCTAAAATCTAAGGATTCATCTACTAAAATGTATCACATGAAATTAGATTTTTTAAATTTTTTTTTTGGTTGTTAAGATCACCCTTCCTAAAATCTCTGTGTGGGTTTAATTAATGAATAAATCAGATTGCCCTGGTGATATTCCACTCTTATCCATAACCTTTCTGCAGTTATTGGAGGGCAGCTGGAATTAGCGTGATCTGGATCCGTGCAGGCAAGATCTGCTCTGTGTTTATGAGAGGAGAAGATGTAATTAAAGGTTCAAGAGTCATCAACATCTTCTGCTTAATTAGTTCATTTCGTGGTAGGGATGCAAATAGGGAGAGCTGATGGGAAGAAGGACAGAAGGGATTTTCAGAGGATCAAGACTTGGGAATTTTGAGAGGGAATTTTTTTGTTGAGGGCTCTGAAGGTGGATTTTAATCTGGAGGGGAAGGGAAAACAACATTTCTCAGGTTTTTAACCCAAAAAAGAGGTTGATTGTTATTTTTGATGGTTTTGTTATTCTGGTAATCACAAAATCCTGGAATGCTTTGGGTGGGAAGGGACCTTAAATCCCATCCCATCCCATTCCCACCCAGGGACACCTCCCACTGTCCCAATGTCCAACCTGGCCTTGGGCACTGCCAGGGATCCAGGGGCAGCCACAGCAAATCTGGCAATTCCAGCCCAGCCAGGAATTCCCAATTCCCAACATCCTATCCATCCCTGCCCTCTGGCACTGGGAGCCATTCCCTGTGTCCTGTCCCTCCATCCCTTGTCCCCAGTCCCTCTCCAGCTCTCCTGGAGCCCCTTTAGGTGCCCTCAGCTCTCCCTGGATCCTTCTCCTCTCCAGGGGAACATTCCCAGCTCTCCCAGCCTGGATCCAGAGGTTTTCCATCCCCTGGATTCCTCTGGATCACTCCAGCAGCTCCAGGTCCTGTTTGTCCCCAGAGCTGGGGCAGCTCTGCAGGTGGGGTCTCACCTGAGCAGGGCAGAGGGGCAGAATCCCCCCCTTTCCCCTTTTGCCCATGGTCTGGGATGATCCCAAAATCCAGTCAGTAATTAAATCCCAGGAGACACTTGGAAAGCTGGGCAAATCCAAAGAAATTCCTTAAATATGTTCAGATTATTCCAATCAATGAGGAAACATCAAACATTTATTCCAGCATCCAAGAGGAGACAAATGGAGAAACCCTGCCCATCCTCATCCATAAAAAGTTGGGAAAACGAAATTCCCAAATCCAAACCCTGCCCGTCCTCATCCACAAGAACTTGGGAAAATGAAATTCCCAAATCCAAACCTGCCCATCCTCATCCACAAAAAGTTGGGAAAACGAAATTCCCAAATCCAAACCCTGCCCATCCTCATCCACAAGAACTTGGGAAAATGAAATTCCCAAATCCAAACCTGCCCATCCTCATCCACAAAAAGTTGAGAAAATGAAATTCCCAAATCCAAACCTGCCCATCCTCGTCCACAAAAAGTTGGGAAAACGAAATTCCCAAATCCCAAATCCCGATGGAGATTGTTTTTTTTCCCTGAGAGTTCACATCCTCCTCGTCACTCGTTGGAATTGCTCAGCCTGAGCACGAGATTAAATTTGCTGTATTTACGATAATTAGGCAATTAGACATAATTAGACTAATTATCCCAACCAATGGGGAAAATACATACATTTTTATAAATCTGCGAGCTGGGGACAGGATCCAGAATTCCATTGGGAGTTCAGCCCAAGTTCAACCTGGAGCTAAGGAGGGAATTGCTGGGCTGAAGCTGCTCTGTGATTCCAGAGCTCAGTGCCTTTGGCAGCCTGGACCAGGCCCTTCCCTATTCCAGAAAAACATCCCAAAGCAGGAATTTCAATTTTAGGAGCAGCTTTTCCCAGGCTTCATTTTAATCCCATCATTTCCCTGGGATTGGTTGTCCATAGAAACCATTTCAATCCCAACATTCCCAAAATTTCTCCAAAAATTTCAAGGACTTTCTTTTCTTCCCTGCTCAGCTCTATCTTCTTTTTTGATGGATTTATTTTTTCCCAGTTTTGTACATTCATTTTCTCAAACTTCCATATTTTTCCCAGATATTCCTGAGCAGTTTATCCACATGATATTGTTAAAAATAATTCCATGTTTTTCTGAGGCTGTGCCAATATTAAACTTATTCAGATTTATTGGGACAGCAGATAATGAACATTTTCTCCATTTTTCTTTTGGAACTTTGCAGGGGGAATCTCACATTCCCCATTCCCAGTTTCCTGCTGTCTGTATTTGAAGGAATTCAAAATTTCATGTCCACTTCAGTTCCCTGCTCCATCCCTGCTCCCTGGCTAAAACCAGAATCCAGCAGCTCCTCATTTTTAAAGGATAACAGAAAGAATTTTGTACCTTGGGATTTTTCCTTCATGGAAAAAAAACCCTTAAAATTAATTAAAACTTAAATTAAAACTTAAAAACTTAAAATAAATTATCCTGAAAATTTTGCTAGAGAGACTCAATTAAATTAATTTTCCTCTTGCTTTCCATTGTTGACATCCCCTGAATCCTTTGGAAATCCTTTGGGAATGATCTTGAAGCTTTTAGGTAGAAACCCTGGAAAAGTTGTTTCAATTTTATGGAATTTCTTGTGAATTCACAATCTCAAAGCTTTTAGGTAGAACCCCTGGAAAAGTTGTTTCCATTTTATGGAATTTCTTGTGAATGCACAATCTGGAAGCTTTTAGGTAAAATCCCTGGAAAAGTTGTTTCCATTTTGTGGAATTTCTTGTGAATGCACAATCTGGAAGCTTTTAGGTAAAATCCCTGGAAAAGTTGTTTCCATTTTATGGAATTTCTTGTGAATTCAAAATGTCAAAGATTTAGGTAGAATCCCTGGAAAAGTTGTTTCCATTTGTGAATTCACAATCTGGAAGCTTTTAGGTAGAGCCCTTGGAAAAGTTGTTTCCATTTTGTGGAATTTCTTGTGAATGCACAATCTGGAAGCTTTTAGGTAAAATCTCTGGAAAAGTTGTTTCCATTTGTGAATTCAAAATCTTGGAGATTTTAGGTAGAAACCCTGGAAAAGTTGTTTCCATTTTGTGAAATTTCTTGTGAATTCACAATCTTGAACTTTTTAGGTAAAATCCCTGGAAAAGTTGTTTCCATTTGTGAATTCACAATCTCGAAGCTTTTAGGTGAAATCCCTGGAAAAGTTGTTTCCATTTCGTGGAATTTCTTGTGAATTCACAATCTCGAAGCCTTTAGGTAGAATCCCTGGAAAAGTTGTTTCCATTTTATGGAATTTCTTGTGAATTCACTCCTTTTTTTGGGCTCATCTTTCTGGATCAGTCGGTTGTTTCTCGTGGACGTCACGCCAGTGATCACTCCCAATAAAACACACTTGGGAATGCTGGAGGATGGAAATCCCAGATCTGTGTCCATTTTCCCTCTCCCTTTATCCCTTCTTGATATTCCCTTTTTTTTTTTTTTTAATTTTTTTTTAATTTTTCCAGGGAGAAACAAAGATCCTGAAGCTGAAGAATCTGCGACCTCAGGACTACGCCAACTACAGCTGCATCGCCTCGGTGCGGAATGTCTGCAGCATCCCGGATAAAATGGTCTCCTTCCGCCTCTCCAACAAAACTGGTGAGCCCCAGCAGCCTCCCTGCCCTCAGCTCTGACACCTGCGGTTCTGCCAGGGAATCCTGGGGTGGTTTGGGTGGGGAGAATCTGGAATCCATCCCATTCCAGCCCCTGCTATGGAAGGGACGCCTTCCAGAATCCCAGAATGATCCCCAATGTCCAACCTGGCCTTGGGCACTGCCAGGGATCCAGGGGCAGCCACAGCAAATCTGGGAATTCCAGCCCAGCCAGGAATTCCCAAGATCCCACCTAAATCTCCTCTCTTCCAGCTTAAAGCCATTCCCCCTTTTCCTGGTCACTCCCAGCCAGGAATTCCCAATTTCCAACCCAAATCTCCCCTTTCCCAGTTTGAAGCCATTCCCTGTGTCCTGTCCCTCCATCCCTTGTCCCCAGTCCCTCTCCAGCTCTCCTGGAGCCCCTTTAGGTGCCCTCAGCTCTCCCTGGATCCTTCTCCTCTCCAGGGGAACATTCCCAGCTCTCCCAGCCTGGATCCAGAGCAGCTCCAGCCCTGGAGCAGCTCCATGACCAAAAATGATCCATCAGGGAACTGCCTCAGGTTTCTGTTGCTTGATCAAAGCAACTCAGCCCCTGATTGAGGGTCAGGGAATCCCAGAGTGGTTTGGGATTAAATCCCATCCCATTCCAGCCCTGCCATGGCAGGGACACCTCCCACTGTCCCAATGTCCAACCTGGCCTTGGGCACTGCCAGGGATCCAGGGGCAGCCACAGCAAATCTGGGAATTCCAGCCCAGCCAGCAATTCCCAATATCCCACCTAAATCTCCTCTCTTTCAGCTTAAAGCCATTCCCCCTTGTCCTGGTCACTCCCAGCCAGGAATTCCCAATTTCCAACCCAAATCTCCCCTTTTCCAGTTTGAAGCCATTCCCTGTGTCCTGTCCCTCCATCCCTTGTCCCCAGTCCCTCTCCAGCTCTCCTGGAGCCCCTTTAGGTGCCCTCAGCTCTCCCTGGATCCTTCTCCTCTCCAGGGGAACATTCCCAGCTCTCCCAGCCTGGATCCAGAGCAGCTCCATGACCTCTGGAATCCCTCCCATAATTCCTTGTTTTCCCTGTGCTGTTGAAACATGAGAATTTTTATTCCACAAAATATTTCATGGGAAAAACCCAACTTTTTCTCCCCTGGCATTGATTTCAGGGATTGATTTGACCTTTTCTTCCATCGACCTGAACATCAGTTTCTTCATTGATTCCATCCAAAATGTTTCCTTCTGGATTTAATTGTTCCAAATGTAAATATCCAAGGGGTTGGCTTGAAATCCTTTCGTGGGATGATCTCTGAGCCTTTAGGTAGAATCCCTGGAAAAGTTGTTTCTTTTTTTGTGGAATTTCCTGTGAATTTATTCTGTTGTTTGGGCTCATCCCTTTAGGATCAGTCAGTTGTGTCCCTCCCTCTTGCTGTGGCTGTAACCCCAAAAAATGCACTTGGGAATTCTGGGGGAAGGATGGAAATCCCAGATTTTACCTCTCCTGAAGGCTCTGTGTCCAAGATAAGCACAGGATGTGTCTGAAATGGTTTCTGAACTTCCCAAAAAAGAGCCAAACTCAGCTTGGATTTCTGATTAATCAGGAATTTCAGTGGAATGTGCTTTGGAAAATGATTCCAAAGGAAGTGTTGGAACATTTGGAGACTTCAGGTCAGATTAGGGTGGGTTAGGCCTTAATAAATTGTGCCTGAGACCCTGAAATCAGGGAGAAAATGACCACAAAAATTAAAATGCTGAGCGTGGCTGGGATCCATGAGGAATTTTATTTGCACTTCCATATTTCCCATCATTCCTGTCCTCAGGGGTTTATTCCAAGGAGTTGCCTCCAGCTTTTTTGGGATTGCAGATTGGACAGCAGACCTGTGGTTTCCCACTGCTCTCCACAACCCTTGAAATCAGCTCCACTAGGAATTATGGTCTGCTCCAAAGATATCCAGGAAAATGACTTGGAAAGCCTTAATTTACACTCCCATGAATTTTTCCAGGGGAAAAGAAATGTCCTGAAGGGAGGTTTGTCCATCATGGGCAGCTCTGGTGCCATGGCAGGAGAAGCTTTTCCATGGGAGCTGGGGCTGGGAATTGGGAGCAGCTCCTGACCCTCATCCACCTTCCCACTGAGTGTGGGAATTGATTCCACTCTCTTTGTTTTATTTTTTTTTTAATAACTTTGCTGTTGGAGCCAGCACGGTCTCAGTTTGTGCTGAGCCTCATCTTCAAAAAATTTGATGTTCCAGCACTTGGGGAAGGTCAAAGTCTCATTTCCCAGGATGGGTCATCCTGGGGTAATTTTGCCAAAAAAAGGAATTATTCTCACCTTAACCATGCCATGGTTATTTGGGGAGAAAATTTTCTTTTCTGGTGTAATTCCCCAAATAAACAAGCCTGGAAAATAACAAGGATTCCCACTTTCCCATGAGGAATTTGATCACAAGCATCAAGGGCAGGATTAGATGTGAAAAGTGATTAATGCAGGAGCTCATTAAGGACAGGGACTGAGGGGGGGGTGACTCTAAAGCAAAACTTTGCTCATGTAATAAAAACTTCACCTCACAAAAGTTCTTTGGTTGAACTTCACCTGGTGTAACTCGGGAGAAATTAGAGAAATTGTAAATCCAGAGGAATCCAGGATAAATCCAAAGTAATGAAAATCAAAACCCGAAGCTGAGGCTGCTTCAGTCCTGTCCTGGCCATTGGTTTTAATTGGAAGCTGGAGGGATGGGATGGAGAGCCAGGAAAATCTGAGAGGTGCAAAAATCTCCCGGATTTATTGTCACTGTTGTGGTTCTGAGGGTGTTTAATGCAGCTGCACTTTGTGGGATCAGAATGTGGGAATTTGGCTGTTCTGCATTTGGTGGAGTCATGGAATGGTTTGGGTTGGATCTTAAATCCCACAGGGACACCCCTGCCATGGCAGGGACACCTCCCACTGTCCCAATGTCCAACCTGGCCTTGGGCACTGCCAGGGATCCAGGGGCAGCCACAGCAAATCTGGCAATTCCAGCCCAGCCAGGAATTCCCAATTCCCAACATCCCATCCATCCCTGCCCTCTGGCACTGGGAGCCATTCCCTGTGTCCTGTCCCTCCATCCCTTGTCCCCAGTCCCTCTCCAGCTCTCCTGGAGCCCCTTTAGGTGCCCTCAGCTCTCCCTGGATCCTTCTCCTCTCCAGGGGAACATTCCCAGCTCTTGGAAAAGCTCCAGCCCCAGAGCAGCTCCGTGGCCTCCTCCAACACATCCCCAACTTCCTTGTCCTGAAACACCCAGACCTGGATGGAATTCCAGTCATAAGGACCAGTCTGGCTTGGAAGGAAATCTCAATTAATTCAAAAACCATTAAAAAATACATTACTGAAATAAACAGTCTGAATTTTTAAGGACGACACTCCAACTTGCACCACTCTCAAAATTCAAATTCCTTAAATTGGGCATTTAGGATCCTGGAATTGCTCAGGTTGGGAAAGTCATCATTCCCAGCTCTCCCAGCCTTGATCCAGAGGTTTTCCATCCCCTGGATTCCTCTGGATCGCTCCAGCAAATCCACAACTTTCCTGTGCTGAGAATTCCAGAGCTGGAATTTCCCAGGAGGGGTGTCCCAAGGATGGAACAGAAGGGGACAATCCCCTCATCCAATGCTGTGACCTCACTTTTCCAACAGAAAACATTTATTTCTCCCAGCACAGACCAGTTTAAAACACGAAACCAGCCCCAGAACCTTCAGTGGGTGCTGGAGGTGGAGCAGCTGGGGCCATCCCAGAGAGGCACACGGTGACAATTAAATAAAATAATTTAAAGCAGAAGCCAGAGGTGCTGGTTGAGATTGATTCTGTGCCTAAAGGCAGCAATTAATCTGCAAATTTCTTGTCTGGGAGGGAAGCAGCCCCATATGGGGTGGGATTTAGGGCCCCATCCACCCCAAACCATTCCATGATTCTGGGATTCCATCCCCACCTCTGTGCCTGTGCCTTGCTTGGGTTCCTCTGAGCACCAACAAATTCCTCCTTCGTGTAGAAATCCCTTGGAAATCTGCTTTTCCAAGCCCAGCTCTGCAGGGTGTCAAAGAGGAATTATTGACAGCTGATGGTGTCACCAGTTTCCATGGGAGGCACTAAAAAAAGGGAATTTCAGCTCCAGCTCCTGCTGAATGGCACATGGAACACTCCGAGCTAAGAATAACCTGAATGGAGCCTTTCAAGAGGGCTCATTGTTTTAAAATGCCAGAGAAAAAGCAGGATATTTACCCAGAAAACCACGGGAATTCTGGGCTCCTCGGAATAGTTCTTGGAATGTGATTGAGGGGAAGCAAATCAGGCTTTTCTCTCGCTCCACAAAGCAGCTTGGGCGGCACTGATTCATTTGGAAATTATATTACTTTGTCTATTAGCAGCCAGTTTAGTGCAGGTGATCATTAATCCATAAATTAAGGCTGAGTTTTGGCAGCTCCCAGGATAAAATAAACCAGCCCAGGAACTTTTCCCGAGCAAGATGAGTCTTTCAATCCCTGATTTTTCAGCTGCCTGCCACAGCTCATTGAAATCACAGCTGAAGCTGCTGCTCTGTCTGGGGCATGTGGAGGGAGACAAATTAAAAAAGGCTTAATTCACTTTTAATCCCTCGATTAAGCTGAAGTCTGTCATGATAAACTTGCTTTGTTTCCCGTCAGTCACACAAAGGGAATTATGGAAGGTGGAAAAAAAAAAATTTCTCTTCACATTTCCTGGCATTGCTGGAGGGGAAGTGACTGGGATCTGCAGGAAAAGGGGCTGGAAATCCTGAGGATGCTCCGAGCTGAGCACTGCAGGGGGATGATTTTATGGAATCCCAGAATGGTTTGGGATGAAAGGATGCCAAATATCCCACCCAGAGCCACGGCAGGGACACCTCCCACTGTCCCAGTGTCCAACCTGGCCTTGGGCACTGCCAGGGATCCAGGGACAGCTCCTCCAGGAGAATTCTTTAGGAAAAAGGAATAATAGAAAATAAAGCTGGAAAGGATCTCAAGGGATCCCCCAGTCCTGTTCTTTTTTAAGTCTAAACCTTGTCCAACCAATCCCATTTTCCTGGCTGGTTTTGACTCCCTGCAGGGCTGACAGGAGGAATCTGCTCCTGGAATTCCTCATGGAATGAGGAATTGTCCTCTTCCCCTTGGCAGCAGGATTTTCCATGTTGGAATGTGGGTAACCTGTCTCAGGAGAGGCTGAGGGGGCTGGGAAGGGAATGGAGAATTCCTGAGGGAGCTGGGAAGGGAATGGAGAATTCCTGAGGGAGCTGGGAAGGGAATGGAGAATTCCTGGGGGAGCTGGGAAGGGAATGGAGAATTCCTGAAGGAGCTGGGAAGGGAATGGAGAATTCCTGAGGGGGCTGGGAAGGGAATGGAGAATCCCTGAGGGAGCTGGGAAGGGGAATGGAGAATTCCTGAGGGAGCTGGGAAGGGAATGGAGAATCCCTGAGGGGGCTGGGAAGGGAATGGAGAATTCCTGAGGGGGCTGGGAAGGGAATGGAGAATTCCTGAGGGAGCTGGGAAGGGGAATGGAGAATTCCTGAGGGAGCTGGGAAGGGAATGGAGAATTCCTGAGGGGGCTGGGAAGGGAATGGAGAATTCCTGAGGGAGCTGGGAAGGGGCTCAGCCTGGAGAAAAGGAGGCTCAGGGGGGCCCTTGTGGCTCTGCACAACTCCCTGCCAGGAGGGGACAGCCGGGGGGATTTGGGCTCCCATTTTCCATGCAAAAACCTCCAGGATCAGAGGAAATGGCCTCAGGTGTTACCTGGGGAGGCTCAGGGTGGATATTTGGAAAAATTCCTTCATGGAAAGGGTTCCCCAGCCCTGGCACAGGGTGGAGTTCCCATTCCTGGAGGGATTTCAGTCCCTGTGGAGGTGGCACTTGGGGACATTGGGCAGGGGTGGCCTTGGCAGGGCTGGCAATGATTTGGACTCGATGTCTTTGAGATGTTTTCCAATCCTAACAATTCCATGGCCGTATAAAGAGCATTTCCTTTATTCCCTGGGGTGGGAGGGGGGGGGTCACATCATCCCAGTGCCCCCAGGCTGTAGCCGTGGGAAAGGGTTTTAACCCTTTAAGTGAAGCGGAAATAAGATGCACAGCTACGTGGTTGTTTTTTATGACAGGAAGAAAGAGCCAAGTTTATTCAGGAACACTCTTGGTTTTATAGCAGGACTGCAACTCCCAGAGCAGAGAAAAGGAGATTGGTTCAGAGAGAAGACACCCCATGGCCAGGGCCTGGGCACACACCACAACAGGGGTTTGATTTTGGTATTAATTCCTTTTTATTGTGACCAAATTATCACCCTGGGAGAAATTCTCCCTGGCCTTGAGCTGGAGCAGCTCATGGGCTGGGAACAGAGCTGAGAAGCTCCAGCCTGGAATATTTTCCAGGCTGGAATTTTCTGACTTTCTCAAGATGTGTCCCCACAGCAGGTCCTGCTGATCTCCTTGGAGAAGCTGAGCCCTGAGGGAATGCTGAGCCCTCCACGTTCCCTGAGCTGCTTCCCTGCATTCCCAACAAATTCCCAACAAATTCCCAACAAAAATTCCCTTCCCATCCATCCCCTGCATCCCAGCTCCCTTTTGTTGCTGATGTTTGCTCCTGCCCAGGTTGTGTCCTCCAAAATCTCCCTCCTCGGCAGCTCCTCATTAGCCAATCATCCCTAATTAATTAGGACGTGGCTGTTGCACAGGGCTGGGCTGAGCTGTCCAGGCAGAGCTGCACTCGGGGAATTGAGGAACAGCTCATCCCTTCTATTTTTGGAAAGTTGGAATTGTGCTCCAGGGACTCTTAGATCCACGACCTCGGCTCCAGGCCTGACTTTGGAGTGGCTGGGATGGATTTAATCCCACATGGGTGGAAATTTAGCAGGGAAGGGACAATTCCGTGATGGGTTTAAGGTGCTGAAGGGAGGGATCAAAGTGAGAGGAGAAAGGGAGAGGAAAAACAAAGGGGCACGAGAATGTGAATCATCAAAGCTGCAGCCCCACTTCATTTCAGGAAAGGGGAGGAAATCTTGGAACTGGAGGATAGAGAGGAACAGTCTGGGAAGGAGATGTGCTCAACTAAAAAAAAAGAAAAACCAGAAAATTTGAAATGGAGTGGCTGCAACCAAATGTACTGAGATGAAATGAGGTGCAGTGAAAAGGACTAAAACTTGCCAAATTATTTCCATTTGTATCCCAAAAATCAGGGGAAAAAAGGTAAACGAAGAGACAGAGAACTGAAGAGGGAAAATTTTAAAAAATAACAAAAACCGGATACGAAGTGAAAACAAGAGAAGAAAATGAGGTGACAAGAAATGAGGAATATGGACTGAGGCTTCACCAGTTGATCCTCATTGAAATAATGAGATTTCATCCCCTTTCCTGAAAGGAGGCTCAGAAAGAAGAGGAATTCTGGAAAAGTTGGAGGAGGAGGGAAGAAGGGTGTTGAGGATAGAGAGGAGTGCAGGGATTGGGACAGGGATATTTGGGAATATAAAAACACCGAGCTGAGCTGGAAAACCTTCAGCAAGATGATTTATAATGACATTTATTTCTAGTTTTCCATTTTCAGGAAAGGAGCCAGAGGGTGCTGGCACTGCCCAGGCTCCCCAGGGAATTCCAGATCTCCAGGAGAGTTTGGACACCAGGGATGCCCAGGGTGGGAATTTTGGGGGGTCTGGGCAGGGGCAGGAGTTGGACTCCGTGATCCTCGTGGATCTTTCCCATTCAGGATATTCCAATTTGCAATTCTCTGAGAATTCCATTCTTTATTTCTATCCCTTCTCTGCTCCCCGAACCTCAGGATTTTCCATTTTTGACACGGACAAAATGATCTTGCTCTTGCCTCAACTTTAAGCCTCTTTATTTCGGGGCAGACTGAAAAATAGGATTTTTGGGGTTTTTTTTTCCTCTTTTTTAATCCCTGGACTGAGCAGTGACTGCCCAGGGACCCCAGGGGGAGGTTCAGGGACACAGCCAAGGGTGGCTCTGGCCATCGAGGGACACTTGCCCCTTTGTTCCCAGCACAGATCCAGGTATTTCAGCAGCTGGAAATTGCTCCTGTGATCCAGGGAAAACCCTAAATCCTGCCTGTGACAGGAGGGGTTGGGATTGGAACATCCCTGAGGTCTCTTCCAACCCAAAGCACTCCAGGAGGAGCCGTTCCATGATGGTCCCAAAGCACTTGGAATGCTTAAAGCTGCCCCGGGAATATTTCACCTCAGTTATTCCAGGTATCCAGTCAAAAAAAAGGGCACAAACCTGAAAGATTTGGGATTTGAGAAGCTTCTCTTTGTTTCTTCTTGATCTGGCAGTGCTGGAAATTTCAAGGCAGTGAAAAGGAGATGGGAGAAAAGAGAGATAAGATGGAAGATAAATATGTTTTATTTGCCTAAAAAACAAAGGTTTTAGAACTAGAACTGTTCTAGAACTCCAGAACTGTTGAGCTGGAGAATTTTCTCCTCATTTCACGTGGTGTGCAACTTCCACTGGGATCTCTCTGTAGCAGCAGAGGATAAATATAGAAAAGTGTAAAAGAGATTTTTATCACTTGTTCAGTTTTAGGAATTTTTTTTCTTCTGTTTTTCCCTGGATTTATTTTTTTTAGGGATAATTTGGGTTTTTTGAAGGCCTGATGCTGAAAAGAAAGGACCTGTCCTATTGCAGGGGTGGGCAAAAGAAAGTTTATTTTTGCCCTGTAAAATAGAAGTAAAAATAGATTAAAAAAACGATGGGGAATGGAGCTGAAGGAAGGGAGATTTAGGTTGGATTTATGGAAAGAATTCCTGGCTGGGATGGAATTCCCAGATTTGCTGTGGCTGCCCCTGGATCCCTGGAATGTCCAAGGCCAGGTTGGACATTGGGGTTGGAGCAGCCTGGGACAGGGGTGGAACAAGATGAGTTTTAATCTCCCTCCCAATCTCCAAATGTGGGATTTTCTGATTCGAACTCAAAATCTGGGAATTCCAATCCCAGATTTGTGGAGTCAATAATTCCAGGAATGCTGTTCCAGCCTTGCTGTTAGCAATGATTCTCGTTAGGAATATTGGCTTTGTGCTCCTGCAAGAAACGCTGGCTGTAAATGAAATGGATGCACACACAGCAATGGATATAAAAATATAATTCAATTATTTTCTATTACTTCGGTTCTGCCTTTCAAATAATGCCCCAAACTGGAGGAAATAATGTCCTTTCATTTCTATTCATCACAGCTGAGAGCCTTGTCAAGGACATGACTTGCTGCCTGTACTTTGATATTGCTATTAAATTATTGGGTTTCTTCTGCATTTCCAGTAATCCCTAAAGCCAATTGTGACATTTCCTCAATTCCATACATCCAGCCTAAATACCTCTATTTGTCTCACTGTAATTATGACACGTTGGCAGGGGATTTTTTTTATTTTTTTTTTTTCCTGGCTGCTCCAAGAATGACAGATGGATTTTCCTCCCAGTGCAATTCCAGCCTCAGCTCCCCATCCCAGGCTAAAATTCCCTCAACATCTACATCAGATCCTGCAATAAATCCCCAACTGGTTTGGGTGGGATGGGACCTTAAGGATTATCCCAATCCACTCCCTGCAGGACAGGGACAGTTCCCATGGGATCAGGATTTTCCAAACCCCATCCAGCCTGGAACATTCCAAGGATGGAGCAGCCACAGCTTCTCTGTGTAAACGTGGTAACTGCACCACTTAATTTGTGGCTTCTCTTCATTTTCTTCTGTCTTCACTCAGAGCCAGGATTAAAAACACAAAGGAGATGAATTTTCTCGTGTTTGGACTTGGTTGTTTATTAAATCTTATCTAAAGCACAGAGAGTTCTGTAACACTTCCAGCTAAAAGTGAGCAGAATGGAGCTGGATCCAGCTGGTTACAAGGTGTTTTAAAACTAAACAGTCCAATAGAGAATTAACACCGATATTATTGATACTTTTAACCCAATAATTAAATTCCCATGACCCTCAGTGTGACACTGAGTGACCAACCAGAAACTGCTGCCTGAAACCATGGAGAAGAAGGAAGATGAGCCCAGAAAGAGACACCACCCCAAATCCTCCATCCTGTCCCACACCCATTCCTATATTATAAAACCCCAAATCCCAAACCCTTCCCCATGTGCAATCACACACTTCTATTTCACTGCACACCCGGGATTTTAACTCCATCCCCCAAATGTGGAGCCTTGTCCAAGGGCTCAGCTCCAAAGCAGTGTTCTGCAGGGGGGCAGTGCCTGACAGCACAGAAAGATCAAAAATCCCCAGGATTGTGGGATCCAACATCTCTGGTCCATGTGCTCTGCAGCCTGGTTTAATTAAGAGTGTTAATGATGACTTAAAGGGTGCTGGGTTTGTTCTAAGTCTTGCCCCAGTCATTAATCAAGCCCAGGGTGTGTTGGCTGCAGGTTTGGGATTATCCCAATCCACTCCCTGCAGGGCAGGGACAGCTCCCATGGAATCAGGTTTTTCCAAACCCCATCCCACCTGGAACATTCCAAGGATGGAGCAGCCACAGCTTCTGTGGTCCATGTGCTTGGCTTTAATTAGCCTGGTCTAATTAAGAGTGTTAACTTAACGAGTGCTGGGTTTGTTCTAAGTCTTGCCCCACTCATTAATCAAGACCCGGGTGTGTTTCCTGCAGGTTTGGGATTATCCCAATCCATTCCCTGCAGGGCAGGGACACCTTCCCCTCTCCCAAACCCCATCCAGCCTGGAACATTCCAAGGATGGAGCAGCCACAGCTTCTCTGCTCCAAGTGCTCTGCAGCCTGGTTTAATTAAGAGTGTTAATGATGACTTAAAGGGTGCTGGGTTTGTGCTGAGTCTGAGCAAGTCTTGCCCCACTCATTAATCAAGCCCAGGGTGTGTTTCCTGCTGGTTTAGCACCTCGTGAGGACTGGGCAATGTAGCAGCCATTAATTATTAATTTCCTAATCAATCTCCATCCATCTGCCTGACTTGCCTTTAACTGAAAGCCACAGGAACGGATGGAATTCCCACCGAAATTCCTGGGGGCGCCCGGAGCAGCAGGGGCTGGGTGTTGTGACCCCCGTGTGGAATTCCAAGGGCACTTTGTGAGCGGCTCCCTTGGCTTCCCAGGCAGCTCAGAAATCGCCGGGATGCGCTCGCACACGGAGAGCTCTGAATGGGAGCCCCTTTGCCGAGGCTGCAGCTGCAGCAGGAGCATCCCCCTGGCATCAGTGGGGCTTTGTTCTGCCAGGGGAGGAGCTCCCGGGGGCTCTGCCGCTCTCTTTGTGCCCTGCCAAGCCGTGCCCGGCTCCCAAATGTGGGGCTGGTGCTCGGAAATCGCGGCTCCCGAAAGGGCGGCGGGGATGCAGAGCCCTTAGGACACGATGCGGTGTTTGGGTAAAGTGCTCCAGGAGAGTTTTGGGGATGTTTCCTGTTGGAGTCGGTAAGTTAGGAGTGCAAGGATTGAATTAAAGTCTTTGAATGGAATGAATAAGTGAATAGATAAAGTGAATAAGTAAGTAAATAAACTAAGTTTTAAGTGCTTTTAGTGAGTAAAAGCTCTTAGATGCCTGAGAAGTAGGACATGTTCTAGTAAAAGTTAAAAAACATTCTAGTGTTTCCTTAGAGGCTCCAAAAACCATTCCAGGATTCCGTGATTCCCTCGCTGTAACTCCCCCTTCCTTTCTCCTTTAGCAGAGAAATATCAAATTAAAGGCTCATTTGTGAATATTGGGGATATTGTGAATATTCCCTTTATCTGCTCCACTGAGTCCTGCCTGCTGAAAACCTCAACCACCTTCCTGAATTTCTTAATATTCTTCACATTAAATCCAGCTTGCCGTGGCTGTGGCTGCAGAAATCCAGGGATTTCTATCAGTTTTTTTGGGGGGATTGGAGCTGAAAGTGAAGCTTGTGGTGTAAATAAAGGGAAATGCTGTATCCGAACCCTCATTTCCATGTACTTGCCGTTTGGAGTGCCAGGATGAAAGGGATGTGTCCCAACCTTTTTATCCCACCCCACTTTGTTCCTGGAGGATGGCAGAGGGCTCCTTTCATCTGCAGGATTATGGAAATGGCCCCACCGGCTTGGGTTGACATCGGTGCTTTTATCTTTTGCTTCAAGTTCTGAAGGATTATCCGTGGTTCCCTTGTTCCCTGTCTGGAGATTTGATGGGAAGTGAGAGCAAAGAGCAGCTCCTTGCTGGAATTGCTCAGGAGAAATGATGAAACCCAAGAGAGAGGAAGGGAGAGGGAAATCGGTGCCAGCTGGGTGTTGGTGATGACCCCCCAGGTTCTGGTTGTACCTGGATCCTTGTTTTTGTCACCTTCTCCCCGCAAAAAAACCCTCCTTAAAGAGAAAACATGGCACAATTCCCAGTTTCCCAGCTGGAATCCCAAACTGGGGATCCATGGAAGAAGAAGAGCTCAGAGGGTGTGAGCAGAGAGACCCTGGCACAGCTGGCACAGCTGGCTGGTTTGGGTCTGGGTTTTAGAGCCCAATTCCTTTGGTTTGAAATTTCCCGAAGCGGGAATTCACGCTGGGAAGGATTTGAGGAGTCTAAAAAATTGGGAGGAACGGGAAGAGAGAGAGTTTGGATTGGGAATGTCTGCTCTCCTGAGGAGTTTCCTCCTGGTGAGCAAGGGCTGGACTGAGGGAGGGGCTGGAGCTGTGCCAGGGGGGTGGGATGGACAGCAGGGAAAAGTTCCACAATTCCAGAGGGTGCTGGGCACTCCCAGGGAATGGTGACATTCCCGAGGCTGCCACAGCTCCAGGAGGGCTTGGACACCAGGGATGCCCAGGGGGGGATTGTTGGGGGGGTCTGTGCAGGGACTGGATGATCCTTGGGATCCCTTCCCAATATTCCCAATATTCAGGATATTCCTTGGGGGGGATCAATGATCCATTCAGAATATTCCATGAATATGAAATTCCCAGTTCTCCCAGTGCCAGGACAGGCACAAAAGGAAACTCTTCCCATTTTTATTTTATTTTTTTTTTTTTTGTTCTCGCTTCCAAATGCAGACAAAGCAAATTCCTCCTCCTGGGTGAAGCCCAAATGAAGCAAACTCTGATTTTTATGGCTGATTCTTGTATTTGCCTCTAGTGCTTTGTTTGTGTTCCTTTAATATTGAAATAAGATTCCCATCTAAAGCAGAACACCCGGGAACATCTCCCTGTAACAGCAAGGATGGGGATGTGATTTTGGAATGTAACATTTTTATTGCCTTTCCCTTTTTATTACCACTTTTGCTGATATTCCTGGCCCAGAATGTCAATCCTTCACCTTTATTCCTGCCTTTTTTTTTTTTTTTTTTTTTTTTTTGGTGGAATTGCTGCTTTTCCTGGCCCAGCAATGGATATTTATACATTGGTTCATTATTAATGCAGCTTGAAGGATGCCTTGGAGCAAAGCCTGGATCCAGCAAGGGTGGATCCCTCACCACAGGGGACACAGAATGTCACAGCTCAGAGTGTGATTTTATATTTTTATTTATATTTTTATTTATATTTTTATTTATATTTTTATTTATATTTTTATTTATATTTTTATTTATATTTTTATTTATATTTTTATTTATATTTTTATTTATATTTTTATTTATATTTTTATTTATATTTTTATTTATATTTTTATTTATATTTTTATTTTTTTAATTTGTTATTTTTAATATATATTTATATCTATATCTATATCTATATCTATATTTATATCTATATCTATATTTATATCTATATCTATATTTCTATTTATATCTATATCTGTATTTCTATTTATATATCTATATTTAAACAATATTAATAATATTCATAGTATTGATAGCATTTATAGTATTTATATATTAATGTTATTTATATTAATATTACTAATATTAATATTATTAATATTTTATTTATAACTCGATTTTCCAATTAATTGCTGCCCTGCCCCTTATTATTGACCATTTGCTCCTCTTCTATCACATGGAAATATTTCGTGGAAAAGGAGAGACAAGAGAAGAGAATTAAATTTAACCACTTCTTTCCCAGAGCAGCAACATCTCCCACTATACCTGGTCATTTTATGGGAATTTTATGGGAATTTTATGGGAATTTTATGGGAATTAGGTGTGAGCTGCAGGTTGTCCATCCCAGAGAGGGAAAACTCCTGTGCTGGGGCTGTTCAGTGTCTCCATGGGCAAAGTGATGATGTCCCAGGGGCATCTCTGGATTCAAACTCCAGGGATTCATCCCAGCAGCCAAATTCCCAGGAGTTCAGAGGGGAAAAGGTGGATGAAGAGGGATGGATGAGGATGAGGATGAGGATGAGGATGAGTGGCAGGATCTGACTTGAGGAGAACAGGCTTTCCATGCCAAGGAAGTTCTTTAGCAATTCCTTTTTGCCTGCCTGTGCATGCCCAGAGCAGCTCGGCTGGGAGAGCTGGGAATGTTCCCCTGGAGAGGAGAAGGATCCAGGGAGAGCTGAGGGCACCTAAAGGGGCTCCAGGAGAGCTGGAGAGGGACTGGGGACAAGGGATGGAGGGACAGGACACAGGGAATGGCTTCAAACTGGAAAAGGGGAGATTTGGGTGGGATGTTGGGAATTGGGAATTCCTGGCTGGGCTGGAATTGCCAGATTTGCTGTGGATGCCCCTGGATCCCTGGCAGTGCCCAAGGCCAGGTTGGACATTGGGACAGTGGGAGGTGTCCCTGCCATGGCAGGGCTGGGAATGGGGGGGATTTGAGGTCCCTTCCCACCCAAACCATTCCATGATTTTGTGATTCCATGGATAGAACTCTCCCTGCTTTTCTTTATCTCTTTCTCCTTTCCTTACTGGAACAACCAGTCAGAGTTGGAACAAGAAACCAGTGAGGGCCAGGACACAGGGAATGGCTCCCAGTGCCAGAGGGCAGGGATGGATGGGATCTTGGGAATTCCTGGTTGGGATGGAATTCCCAGATTTGCTGTGGCTGCCCCTGGATCCCTGGCAGTGCCCAAGGCCAGGTTGGACATTGGGACAGTGGGAGGTGTCCCTGCCATGGCAGGGGTGGCTCTGGATGCCATTTTAGATCCCTTCCAATCCCAGTCATTCCCTGATTTTTTTTTTTTTGATCCCTGCTGTTTTTGCAGCCTCCCCTTCCATCAAGCTCCTCGTGGACGACCCCATCGTGGTGAACCCAGGAGAAGCCATCACCCTGGTGTGCGTGACCACCGGGGGGGAGCCGGCGCCCAGCCTCACCTGGGTCAGGTCTGGGGGGGTCCTGCCCCCCAGGACCGTCCTGAACGGGGGCACCCTGACCATCCCAGCCATCAGCTCCGAGGATTCCGGCTCCTACAGCTGCATCGCCAACAACAACGTGGGCAACCCCGCCAAGAAATCCACCAACATCATCGTCAGAGGTGAGTCCATGGAAAACCATGGGATTTCCTCCTGGAAAAGAGGGAATGGGGTGGGCTCTAAGGTCCCTTCCAATCCCACTGAGAAATCCACCAACATCATCGTCAGGGGTGAGTCCATGGAAAACCATGGGATTTCCTCCTGGAAAAGAGGGAATGGGATGGGCTTTAAGGTCCCTTCCAATCCCACCAAGAAATCCACCAACATCATTGTGAGAGATGAGTCCATGGAATTTCTATGGAATTTCCTCCTGGAAAGGTGGGAATGGGATGGGATCTAATGTCCCTTCCAATCCCACCAAGAAATCCACCAACATCATTGTCAGGGGTGAGTCCTGATGGAAAATCATGGAATTTCCTCCTGGAAGGGAGGGAATGGGGTGGGCTCTAAGGTTCCTTCCAACGACATGGGCAACCCTGCCAAGAAATCCACCAACATCATTGTGAGAGGTGAGTCCATTGAAAATCATGGAATTTCATCCTGGAAGGGAGAGAATGGGATGGGCTCTAAGGTCCCCTCCAATCCCACCAAGAAATCCACCAACATCATTGTGAGAGATGAGTCCATGGAATTTCCATGGACTTTTCTCCTGGAAGGGAGGGAATGGGATGGGCTCTAAGGTATCTTCCAACCCCACCAAGAAATCCACCAACATCATCATCAGAGGTGAGTCCTGCTGGAAAATCATGGAATTTCTTCCTGGAAAAGAGGGAATAGGATGGGCTCTAAGGTCTCTTCCAACAATGTCAGCAACCCTACCAAGAAATCCACCAAATCATGGAATTTCCTCCTGGAAGGGAGGGAATGGGATGGGCTCTAAGGTCCCTTCCACCCCAAGCATTCCAGGATTCTCTGATTCCAGTGTGGTTCCTCCATCCAGTACGAGAGGAAAATGCTGGATAACGTCCTCGAAGGACACCTGCACATCAGATTGGGACACAGGGAAAGTCACAGAAACATTTTCCAGGGAAAATGGTTCCCTTTCTTCAAGTTCCCTTGTTCTTCAAGCCAAGAGCATGGGCAGGGTTGGGAAGGGGGTGTCAGGCTGTATGAAAATCATGGAACCATGGAATTGCTGAGGTTGGAAAATCCTCCATGACCATCAAATCCAATCATCCTCATCACTGCCAAGGCCACCCCATGTCCCCAAGTGCCACATCCACAGGGCTTTAAATCCCTGCAGGAATGGGGGCTCCATCCCATTCCTGGACATCCTGTTCCATTTATTCCCTCCTGAGCAACTTCTCCCATTCCCATCTTTTATCAGATCCTTCCTTCTTTCCCACAGCACAGTTTTAATTCTAATTAATTTTAATTTGACTCTGCCTGTGTGACTTTTACCTTCTGGGCAGTGGAAACCTCATCCTTGGAGTTTATTTTTCCAAGGGGTGGGATTCTCTGTCAGCTGAAATAGAAAATAATGGCTGTGCTCAACAGCAGCACAAAAGCTCTTCCTGAACAAAAAGCACTCCAGGGAAATCCCTTTTAAGGCCAGGATTGTGTGGATTATCCCTTTAAAAACTGTGTGTGAACTCTGGGCGTGGCTGCTAAAAAAAAAAAAAAAAAGGAATAAAAGTAGGAGGAAGCTCAGATTGGGAAATTAATGAACTTTTGTTGCTTTTTTAATTCAATAAAAATCCTAGGATTTTGTTCTCTACACCTGCCCTCCTTCTGCTTTTCTGTTCTTTATCCCAAAGGGTTTTTTTAGGAATTTCTCTTGGGGTTTAAGGGAGCAAAGGATAAAATGAAATAAAATTAAGGCTGGTTGGACATCAGCATCTGTGGAATGTCCCCAGATTCCATCAATTGGAATGAGCTGCTGAGCACCAGAGCATGGGAAAGGCTCTGGAATTTTATCCCTGAGGTGGATTTGGGGTAATGTTGGTTTTCCATGGAATTGGCAAAAGGGGCTCTTTTTTCCTTCCTTTTTTTTTTTTTTTTTTTTCTGGTATTCTGGAAAAAACTCCCAGCAAGTTGGAGAATGGAATAAATTTAAGGATGGGGGTCTGGCACTTGTGGAATCATCTGGTGTTGGTTGGGAATTCTAATATCCTAAAATGTTGGATTTTCCATGAAAATGGCACAAGGAGATTTTCCACATCCTTCTTTTCCTCTCTGTATCCTGGGAAAAGCTCCCAGGAAGCAAAATGGAATAAATTTCAGGATGTGGGTCTGGCATGTATGGTCACTGCCTGAGGATGGCTGGGAATTCCAAAATCCTAAAATGTTGGTTTTTCCATGGAATTGGCAGAATGGGCTTTTTTTAATCCTATTTTTTTTTTTTTCTTTGTATTCTGGGAAAAGCTCCCAGCAAGTTCGAGAATGGAATAAATTTGGGAATTTTGGTTTTGGCACATGTGGTGGCTGCCTGGAATCACTGGGGCTAGTTTGGAAAGCTAAAATCCTAAAATCTTGGGTTTTCCATGAAATTGGAGAAGGGGCTTTCTTTTCCATCCATTTTTTTTTTTTTTCTCTCTGTATCCTGAGAAAAAGGGATGTGGGAGAATGGAATCAATTTTGGGATGTGGGTCCATGGTGGCCTTGGCAGTGCTGGGATCACATCTTGGCTCGATGATCTCAGAGGGCTTTTCCAGCCTTAAAAATTCTGATTTTCCATCTTATTTCCTGGCTGGAGAATTCCAAAGACCTTGGTGAATATCCACAGACATCTCCTCCATGGAGAAATGCCCTCTGTGATGGGATTGCAAAAGGTTTTATCCAAGCAAACCTGATCTCCTCATCCAGAATGTTCCTACAGCCATAAATTCCCAGTGCTCCCTAAAAGTTTACAGCTCTGGGAATGAATGTGGGGCAAAGTGGAGCTTTGGAGTTGAATAAATCCATTTATTTTTATTTTCTGCCACAGGCTCAGGCCTGTCAGCTCTTCCCAGACTGGAGGCTCATGGATGAGTTCATAAAAGGCTCTCCTATAAAAACGGAGATGGTTTATTGATCCTCCTGCCCTTTCATTAGGACTTCTGGGAATTTTTGTGAGCTGGAATTTGATTGTGAAGGGAATTTGCTGCTCTGGAGGAGATCATGAGGAGCCTGTTGGGCACCACGTGCCTGGAAGGATTTATCAGGAGGGATTTTGGGAGGTGGGATTCACCTGATCCCTCTCCTTGTGGCCAGGTGGAAATTTTTTTTTTCCCATTTTGTCCTGGGGGGTGCTGGGGACAGTGACTGGACATGAGCCCAGGTGTGGCCAGGTGGGAAAGAGGCCAAAGGCACCGGGATTGGATCAGGGATTGTGTGGGAGCAGGAACAGGGATGGGATTGTCCTGATTGTCCCCTGTGCTGGAACTGCTGGAGCACCTCGAGGGCTGTGCCCAGTTCTGGATCCCTCAATTCTGGAAGGACCTGGAGGGGCTGGAACGTGTCCAGGGAAAGGAATAAAGCTGGGAAGGGAATGGAGAATTCCTGAGGGGGCTGGGAAGGGAATGGAGAATTCCTGAGGGAGCTGGGAAGGGAATGGAGAATTCCTGAGGGAGCTGGGAAGGGGCTCAGCCTGGAGAAAAGGAGGCTCAGGGGGGCCCTTGTGGCTCTGCACAACTCCCTGCCAGGAGGGGACAGCCGGGGGGATTTGGGATCTGCTCCCAGGGAACAGGGACAGGAGGAGAGGGAACGGCCTCAGGCTGGGCCAGGGCAGGCTCAGGGTGGAGAGCAGCAGGAATTTCCCCATGGAAAGGGTGGGCAGGGATTGGAAGTGCCCAGGGAGGGTTGGAGTGCCCATCCCTGGAGGTGTCCCAGCAATTCCTGGGGGTGGCACTCAGAGCTCTGGGATGGGGACAGGGTGGGAATTGGGCACAGGTTGGATTTGGTGACCTTGGAGCTCTTTTCCAACCTCACTGATCTCAGGATTCCATGGATAAATTTTATTCTCACTCTTGATTGGCAGAAGTTATTAATTACTAAAGCTGATAATTGTTTTGGCAGGGTTTGTGCTGTACTTTAACATTTTTATGGATTCTGGCTGATAACACACAACAAGCTCTGGGTACTTTAACCAACATTTTCTTTTTGGCAGAGATAAAGTTGAATTTTTCCAAGTTTTTTCTCCTCTTGGAGGGGAAGGAACCCAAGAGAAGGATGAGTTCACAGTGGTTCCTTCTGATGTTTTGCTGCCCCTGAAATGTGTTTTAAGACATTTTTCCTGCTGCATCAAGCAACTGAGACTGGGATTTTTAGGAGTCTGCCCAATCTGATAAATAATTATGGGAATTTTTATAGGATCCCGATGTTGTTTGGAGTTATTTAAGAGTGGGAGAAAAAGTGTGGGAGGGAAATGCATCCCATATTGGAAGAATCCAGGCTCTAAGGAAATCCTGAGCTCCAACAAATCTTCTGAGCCACCCCAAAAGCAGGAATTGGGATAATCCAGTGTGGAAATCTTGGGAATGAGGGAGTTTCTCTGGGATTGGGAGAATGGCTGAGTTTCATGTGCAAAGAAATGAGGGCAGATTTCCAATGGATCACTTTGGGGCAGGAAAACTCAGCAAGGCTCTTTTTTTTCTTTTTTATTCCTCGGGGCAGCTTTGGCACAAGAATTAAACTTTGTAAAGGATCTGGAAAACCTCCAGCTGCAACATTCCAAGGATTTAAAATTTGTTTGGCAAGGGCAGAGCCCACTGGGGGTTGTGGCAGCTTTTCTGAAGGGT
Source organism: Acridotheres tristis (assembly GCA_037013685.1). NCBI lineage: Eukaryota > Metazoa > Chordata > Aves > Passeriformes > Sturnidae > Acridotheres > Acridotheres tristis. Next base: position 1,293,023 of record CM072892.1, on the reverse strand, counting down.
TTTATTTATATCCCAAACCTTGTCTGGCTTGTGACAAGACTCCTGAATTCCCATTTTCTTGTGGGATGGGACAACCCCAATCCACTGCTCTGGCCATGCATCCATGTCTGGCAAGATGGGATTTGGGAACTTAGGGAATATTTCGGGTTTTTTTCCCTTTTTCTTCTGCTTGGGGTTTTAAAAGTGACAAAATTCCAGCTGCGGATTCTTCTGTTTCTGATTCTTCTTGATCAAATTCCTGCAGTTTTTGGAATTTCAGCCTCAGGTGAATCTGTTGGGATCTCATCCAGGATCCATCATTAAAATCAGGGAGGAAGCATCTTCCCATCAGGAGAAATGGAAGGACACAGTAATTTCTGTCTCCAAACCCAGTGGCACCACCGGGACAGCTCCTGGTTTTTCCTGGGAGCTGAGGGTGGGAAATTGTGAAATTTCCATTCCTGGACATCTTCAGTCTTTGGAAAACCTGGTGTGAACTGATATTTTGGAGCTTAGGGAATATTTTGGATTTTTTCCCCTTTTCTTCTGCTCTGGGTTTTAAAAGTGATGAAATTCCAGCTGCTAAGTTGTCTCTGATTCTTCTTGATCAAATTCCTGCGGTTTTTGGAATTTCAGCCTCAGGTGAATCTGTTGGGATCTCATCCAGGATCCATCATTAAAATCAGGGAGGAAGCATCTTCCCATCAGGAGAAATGGAAGGACACAGCAATTTCTGTCTCCAAACCCAGTGGCACCACTGGGACAGCTCCTGGTTTTTCCTGGGAGCTGAGGGTGGGAAATTGTGAAATTTCCATTCCTGGAGATCTTCAGGCCTTGGAAAGCCTGGTGTGAGCTGGAGATCGGAGAAGGAACCTCCTGAGCTCAATCCCACCTGGATATTTCTGGGAATTATGGAATGGTTTGAGATCTCAGAGATCATCTCTTCCCCACCCCCTCCGTCTTTTCTCTGCTTTTCCCGTGGAATTTTTCCCTCTAAAAGCCTCTAAAGGAGGAACCACGCTGAGTTTCTCCCCCTTTGATCTCGCCTTCATCTCTTTAACGGATCAGATCTGGAGCAAGTTGTAAACTGAAATTTTCATCATTCAAAGGAAATCCGAACCTCCCCCTCCTTCCAAAGAGCAGCTCCGGAGGAGCCGGGAGCTAATGAAGCCGAGCACACGGAAAAACAGGAATGAAAATTCCTTTTCTTTGCAAAATTAGCGGCGGTTTCTAAAAGCAGAGACAAAACCTGAAGGCTCTCCGTGGGATTTGCATTTAAATTGCAACTGGGAATGCATCTGGCCTTGGAAGTGCCAAATAATTGCTTGATATTAAAAAGTTTGGAGATGCTTTAGGAGAAGACGTTTGACGTCTTCATTGTCCGGAGAGCTGCTGGAAGTTGAGGATTTCAGGAATTTCCATCTCAAAGTGTGTTGACAGGAGCAGGAGGAGCTGGTGCTGAAATGTTGGGAGCACGAGGAAAATTTTTTTTAGCAGGAATTTGCTTCAGGCTGTGTTGGTTTGCGAAGGGAACTCCCAGGGAGAATCATTTTCTCAATTCTCTCCAAATCTTTTCCTCATGGATTGGGAAGTCTGGGAGAGGCTGCCCAGGGCTGGGATTTGGGCACAATCCCTGGAATTGGGTGGATGAGGACAAGGTTTAGTGGTGACCACAGGGGTGGCACTGATTGATGGTTGGGCTTGGTGATCTCACAGGACTTTCCCAACCTGAGCAATTCCAGGATCCTAAATGCCCAATTTAAGGAATTTGAGTTTTGAGAGTGGTGCAAGTCGGAGTGTCGTCCTTAAAAATTCAGACTGTTTATTTCAGTCATTTATTTTTTAATGGATTATGAATTATTTGAGATTTCCTTCCAAGCCAGACTGGTCCTTATGACTGGAATTCCATCCAGGTCTGGGTGTTTCAGGACAAGGAAGTTGGGGATGTGTTGGAGGAGGCCACGGAGCTGCTCTGGGGCTGGAGCTTTTCCAAGAGCTGGGAATGTTCCCCTGGAGAGGAGAAGGATCCAGGGAGAGCTGAGGGCACCTAAAGGGGCTCCAGGAGAGCTGGAGAGGGACTGGGGACAAGGGATGGAGGGACAGGACACAGGGAATGGCTCCCAGTGCCAGAGGGCAGGGATGGATGGGATGTTGGGAATTGGGAATTCCTGGCTGGGCTGGAATTCCCAGATTTGCTGTGGCTGCCCCTGGATCCCTGGCAGTGCCCAAGGCCAGGTTGGACATTGGGACAGTGGGAGGTGTCCCTGCCGTGGCAGGGGTGGCTCTGGGGGGGATTTATGGACTCTTCCCACCCAAACCATTCTGGAATTCTGTGCTACACTTGGATTATGCAGAGTTGATATCCACAAACTCTGTTATTTGGGGTGTGGTTTTGCTCTTCTATTCATAATTAAGTTTTACAATTAAGCCAGAAATCTCTGATTTCCTCTCTTATTTTCCTCTCCAATATTTTCCTGGTCCACGACAGGATATGTGAATTTTTGGCAACAGCAAATCTGAGTTTTTCCCATTTTTTTATCCACAGAACAATGTCAAAACGTATGTTCATGTAAAGAATGAAGTTTTATGGCCACACTGGGATAATCACCAGTGGGAAAGATCTTTTAGACAGTTGTTAAATTGTTTGGATAATGGAGTTTAAGGGAATCCTGGAGAATGTTGAAGACAGACCCAACTTTGTTGCCCACAGCCAAAATAAAGAAAAATTTGGTGTCTCTTCAGAGTTTGGGATAAAAACTTGGATTTTCCTTCCATTGATTTGATAGCAGTGGACAGGTTGCTGCCAAGACAGCAGAGAAGGAATTCTGTGGATATTTTATTCAGTGGAAGGAGGGTTTTGGGCTGAAAATGAATTCATTTAGGCTGGAATTCCAGATAAAATTAAATATGGACTGCAGGGCTCTTCCCATGTGGGTAGTGGAGCGGATTTTGTTGTTTCATCCATTTTATCCCATCATTCCAGGATGGTTTGGCCAGGCTGGATGAGGCTTGGAGCATCCTGGGATAGTGGAAAATGTTCCTGTTCATGGGTTGGGATTGGACAATCCTTAAGGTCCATCCTGGAATTCTGGGATCTTTGGCCATTTCCTTGCTGGGTCTCTGTAGTCCATTGTCCCTAAAAATTAAGTGGAGAATCTTTCCCAGGCCCACAAACTCTTTTCCCCACGTGTGAGAAGGAAAAGAAAGGGATCAGGAACACCTGGACACCAGGAAAGATTTCCTGGCTCCTCTGACCCAGGAGATGAATTCCCAGAGATTTTGGAGGATCCTGCAAGTGAGTCAGGAATATGAAAATGTTGGAATATGGGAAATTCCCCGTCCTGGGTGCTCAGGAACAAGGGCCAGGCTGGATTCTGAGCTCCCAAAATTCCAACATCTGCTCCAAGACCCCAGATGTGCTGGGGTCAGGTTCTCCCCTTTGTTCCCTGGGAACAAATCAGAGCAAAATCGCTGACACAAAGTGAAGGGGAACAACCGAAATTACTCCAAACCTCCTCCGGGGAGGGCACAGAGGAGCCTCCTCGGGCTGCTCAGTGAAGGTTAAAATCAGAAATTGGGAGTTTTGCTGCTCCACAGCTCTGTAGTCACAGGTTAAACACGGACAGAACCGTCAGCGAGCACAAATCCAAACATTCCCCGAGTCCTGCATCCACTTGGGAAGCAGCCAGGGGTCCATAATTCTAAAAACGGTGCAGAAAATGGAGCAGAAATTGGTGGTTTTAGTGATGGAATTTGAGCTGCTGGAAATGGGTGAGGCAGGAACATTCTGAGGCATTAAAGGGAAATTTGGGGTTGATCAGGGAGGGGGTGGGGGGAAAAAACCAACTGAACCTGATGAATGCAAATAGGCCTTGCTTGGGATCCTGAACTGCATTTTATTTCTTTGAAAATATAATTAATGAGGGAGGGCAGGGACTGCTTGTGAGGAGTTTGAGGACAAAAGTTGTTTCATCTCGGGTTGTTTGATCACATCCTCGTTCTTTGGGGCCTCTTTGGAGCGAGGCTGGCACTTTGCTGAGTCTCACAGAGCAGTTACAGATTTATTTGCACATTTGCTGCTCCTTTGGAGCTCTGTGTGCTGGTGACATTCCCAAAAAATCTGCTGGGAAGGGTCTGCAGCAGCATCACCCACATTGTGCTGGTTAATCAGAGAATCCTGGAATGGGTTAGAAGTGACTTAAAGATGATTCCATTCCATCCCATTCCATGGCAGGGACACCTCCCACTGTCCCAATGTCCAACCTGGCCTTGGGCACTGCCAGGGATCCAGGGGCAGCCACAGCAAATCTGGCAATTCCAGCCCAGCCAGCAATTCCCAATTCCCAACATCCCACCCAAATCTCCCCTTTTCCATCTAAAAGCCATTCCCTGTGTCCTGTCCCTCCATCCCTTGTCCCCAGTCCCTCTCCAGCTCTCCTGGAGCCCCTTTAGGTGCCCTCAGCTCTCCCTGGATCCTTCTCCTCTCCAGGGGAACATTCCCAGCTCTCCCAGCCTGGATCCAGAGCAGCTCCAGCCCTGGAGCAGCTCCATGACCAAAAATGATCCATCAGGGAACTGCCTCAAGTTTCTGTTGCTTGATCAAAGCAACTCAGCCCCTGATTGAGGGTCAGGGAATCCCAGAGTGGTTTGGGATTAAATCCCATCCCATCCCACCCCTGCCATGGCAGGGACACCTCCCACTGTCCCAATGCCCAACCTGGCCTTGGGCACTGCCAGGGATCCAGGGGCAGCCACAGCAAATCTGGGAATTCCAGCCCAGCCAGGAATTCCCAATTCCCAAGATTCCATCAGATCTTTCAGTTTATAACCATTCCCCTTCATCTCTGCTGTGTAAAATCCCCTTAACCTTTGATTTCTCTTTTATTTCTGTGTCTCACCCCATGGAAATTTCTCAGCAATGCCTCAAATGTGGCTGATGACACAGAGACCAAACCTATGGCATGGCTCCATTTTTGTGGCATTTTGGAATTTCCTCCTGGAAAGGGATTTCCAGGAATTTAGAGAGGAGGAAAATCCAAGCCACTGTTTTATGGGATTGCTGGATGGAGGAAATGATACAAAAACCCCTTTTCCTTTAGCTGGTGGGTTTGGATCCAGCTCAGCTCAGGTGTTCCCAACGTGGTGGAAATCAGGAAGGTCTGAAGGGATTTTGGAGCCCTCATCCAGAGTCATGGAATGCTTTGGGTTGGAAGAACCTTAAAGACCCTCCAGTTCCAACCCCTTGTGCTTGCAAGAAACAGCTTTGACCCCAATTTTGAGGTTCTGCCATCTTTTCTCACCTCGGAGTTGTTGTTTTCCCACAAAGGAAAGTTACCCTGACTTCCCTGCCAGGCTTTGTTCAGTTCTAGGCAGGAGAAACTGCTGAAAATTCAGAAATAAAAATAGTTTATTGAGGTTATGAGCAACTAATTTGGGCTGAAACGTGGCTCTGGTCGTGCCCATCCAGTTCTTTTTTGGTTTTTCCCTTGCCTGAAAAAGCTCTGCATAAAATATTGAGGGTTTTTGTTTTGTGTGTGTAAGCATTGTTTGTGCTGTTATTTCCACACACAAACAACAAAAAAAATAAAAATAAAATAAAGCTCAGCTCGTGCCTCAGAGTTGAATTCTGTGGCAGTTTCCAACTGGTTCATCCTCGTGATTCCAGCTGGGTCTTGCTGATTCCTGGGAATTTGCTGAGGCTTTCCCCAGGGAAGGAGAGCTGCTCACTAAAGAGAAGTGCAAAAAAAAAAAAAAAATTAAAAAAAAAAAAAATCCCATCTTGATTAAAGCCATGGAGCATCCTTAAACCAACAGAAGCGAATGAATAATGTAAATAAATTAAATAATAAATGAGTAAATCAAATCAAGCAGCTGGATGCTTTAAGATGTGGTTAGGACTAAGGAGCAGCAGCCAAAATGATGTTTTTTCCTAGAAAAATACCAAATTTTCCATCCTCTCCTAAAAAAAAATGTTGCCTTCCTCAATGGAAGAAACCTCTCCTACCCTGTGGGACTGAGGGTAAATAGCTCAAATTTAGGCTTTTTTCCCCCCCTACTTTGAAAAGACAACTTAATAAAGAAAGAAATTTTAATTATTTTCCAGGTTTTTGGAAGAGTTAATTCTTTTCCAGGTGGTGGGAGTGCTCCTTCAGCACGGAAATTGCAAAGAGTTGTGTTGTTCAAGGAGCAACTGAATTACCAAAATTGAGTCAGAATTAACAAAATTGAGTCTGAGTTTTAAAAATTGAGTCTGAATTAACGATACTGAGTCTGAATTAATAAAAAAATGAGTTGGAATCAACAAAATTCAGTCTGAATTTAAAAATTTGAGTTGGAATTAACAAAATTGAGTCTGAATTTAAAAAATGAGTCGAAATTAAAAAAAAATGAGTCAGAATTAATGAAACTGAGTCAGAATTACCAAAATTGAGTCTGAATTAACAAAATTGAGTCTGAATTTTAAAAATTGAGTCTGAATTTAAAAAATTCAGTCAGAATTACCCAAATTGAGTTGGAATTAATGAAACTGAGTCTGAATTTAAAAATTTGAGTTGGAATTAACAAAATTGAGTCTGAATTTAAGAAAAATGAGTCGGAATTTAAAAAACTGAGTCAGAAGTACCAAAATTGAGTCAGAATTAACAAAATTGAGTCTGAATTTTAAAAATTGAGTCTGAATTTACAAAATGGAGTCGGAATAAACAAAATTGGGTCTGAATTAACAAAATTGGGTCTGAATTCACATTTTCACCTCTAGTGGATGGAGCAGAGTGAGATTTTTTTTAGTATGTCCAAAGTGTGGAACCTCTAGAACCTTCCAGGACCTAAAGGGGCTCCAGGAGAGCTGGAGAGGGACTGGGGACAAGGGATGGAAATCCAGATGGAAAAAAAAAAAAAAAAAAGTTGGATAAACCTACAGGAGTCCTTTGGCACACCTCTATAAGGGAAAAAAAAAAAGGGATTTTGGGGTTGTGTCAGGAGCATTTTGTATTCAGTTCATCAAAAAAAAAATCTGTGCCCTTGAAAGGTTGAAATCTGTGCCTTGGAATGGTGGCTGGTCCTGAATAATTCTCCCAAAAATCAGGATCAGCCCAACCCTCGGGTTCTTGATGTCGGTGGGGGTTGGGTTTTGGAGAGTTTGAGGTTCATTTAATGAAAATTGAGGTGAGTGAGATGCAGGAATATTTTGCTCCTGGAGATTGAGGCTGGAATGCCAGGATAAAATGCTCCTCGATTGAGGAAGATGATGGGAAATTAAATTTTCCAGAGTTGCTGTGTCCCTGTGCAGGTTTTCCCTCAAAAAATTCCCATCTGGAACCCTGAGATTTCCTTCTCTCTGGTGGGAGGTGGAGAATGAATTGGATTTGTACTGGAGGCTTGGATAATCTTGGATTCAAGATTCCAGATGGATTGGAGGTGACCCCACTGGTTGGGGCAGTGATTTTAGGGCGATGTTTCCCGTTTTTTTCTGGTGCTCTGACAGGACAGGGATGAGGAGAAACCTGGAAATCTCTCCAGAGGTGGAAAACAATCCCTGAACTCTCAGGAATTGGTTTGGTTGGCAGCAGCTCAGCCTAATTTGGGTGCTGGGATTTCATTGGGGAGCATTTCAGAGCTGCTTTATCCATGATGGAATTTCATCAGGATTTGGGATCCTAAGAAAAAATTATCCGTGTGCTTTGGAAGGTCCAAAAATTAGAGTTAGGGTTAAGGATCCCACCAAAAAATCCCAGAATTATTGGATTGGGAAAAAACCTTCAAGTTCATCCTGTTCCAAGGACACCTTCCACTATCCCAGGCTGCTCCAAGCCCTGCCCAACCTTGAGTTTTTCCAGGAGCATCCCAGGGAACCATGGAAGAATTTCATCCTAAAAAAAAAAAATCATGAAATCATATCCATTTTCTACCTGATATCTCATTTATTTCCACCCAAAAAAAACCCAAAAAAACAACTCAGCTCGTGTCTCAGAGTTCAATTCCGTGCCAGTTTCCAACTGGTTCATCCTGGTGATTCCAAGTTGGCGCGGCGCAGATTTTTTTGGGAATAAATCCCAAATAAATAAATAAATACATAAATAAATAAAGCCCTGTTAAAAATCGCATTTAGGCCTCCAGCAAAGCCAAATTTTTACTTTATTGTAGGAAATTGCTGTTTGTTAGGGGATTAACCCTTGGAGGGATGGCAGGCAGACACAGCACCGTGCTCTGTCAAAAATAGGAAAAGAGAAAATTGAAACTAATCTTTAAATACAGCTCAGGACACGAACTGAAGAAGAAAATAACAGAGAAAATAACGCCACGTTCCCGGGCTGTTCTCACCTATCCGCCAGGGATTTATCTTTGTTTTTTTAATTCTTTTGTTTGCATTAGAGGAAAGCTCTAATTGGGGAAAAAAAACCCCTGGCTGAGCCTGAGAAAGTTGGGATTGGGAAAATCCTCACCAGAGGTTTTTTTTTCTGGGTCTGACAGTCACAAATTGCTCTTTTTTTGTTTGTTTGTTTGTGGTTTTTTTTAAATTTTGTTTTGTTTTGTTTTATTGGTTTTTTCTGGTTTTTTGTTTCGTTTGTTTGTTTGTGGTTTTTCGGTTTTTTTTTTGGTTTTATTGGGTTTTTTGGTTTTTGTTTTGTTTGTTTGTTTCTTTGTGGGTTTTTGTGGTTTTTTTTGTTTTATTGGTTTTTTTTGATTTTTGGGGGTTTTTTGGGTTTTTTTGTTTGTGGGTTTTTGGGTTTTTTTTGTTTTATTGGGGTTTTTTTGGTTTTTTGCTTTTTTGTTTGTTTGTGGTTTTTGGTTTTTTTTATTTTATTGGGTTTTTGGGTTTTTTTTGTTTGTTTGTGATTTTGGGGGTTTTTTATTGTTTTTTGGGGGTTTTTTTTGGTTTCTTGTTTGTTTGTGTTTTTTTGTTTTTTTGTTTTATTGGGGTTTTTTTGGTTTTTTTGTTTTTTTGTTTGTTTGTGTTTTTGGTTTTTTTTATTTTATTGGGTTTTTTGGGTTTTTTTTGTTTGTTGGTTTGTTTGTGATTTTGGGGTTTTTCTTGTTTTATTTTTTGGGGTTTTTTTTTGGTTTCTTGTTTGTTTGTGGGGGTTTTTTTGGTTTTTTTTTTGTTTTTTTGTTTGTTTGTTTGTGGGTTTTGGTTTTTTAATTTTATTGGGGTTTTTTGGGGTTTTTTTGGTTTTTTTTGTTTGTGATTTTTTTTTTGTTTTGTTTTATTGGGGTTTTTGGTTTTTTGGTTTTTTTTTTGTTTTGTTTTATTGGGGTTTTTGGTTTTTTGGTTTTTTTTTGTTTTGTTTTATTGGGGTTTTTGGTTTTTTGGTTTTTTTTTGTTTTGTTTTATTGGGGTTTTTGTTTTTTTGGTTTTTTTTTGTTTTGTTTTATTGGGGTTTTTGTTTTTTTGGTTTTTTTTGTTTTGTTTTATTTTGTTTCGTTTGCTTTATTTGTTTGTTTTATTTTTTTGTTTTGTTCTTTTTTTTTTCTTTTTTTTTTTTTTTTTTGGGGGGGTGCTCCAGCCTTAAAAAAAGGACGCTTTTGGATCACGCCCGACCCTTACCACAAAGACGACAACATCCAGATCGGGCGGGAGGTGAAGATCTCGTGCCAGGTGGAGGCCGTGCCCCCGGAGGAGCTCACCTTCAGCTGGTTCAAGAACGGGCGGCCCCTGCGCAGCTCGGAGAGGATGGTCATCACCCAGACCGACCCCGACGTGTCCCCCGGCACCACCAACCTCGACATCATCGACCTCAAGTTCACGGATTTCGGGACCTACACGTGCGTGGCGTCCCTCAAGGGGGGCGGCATCTCGGATATCAGCATCGATGTCAACATCTCCAGCAGCACGGGTGAGGAGAATCCCCCCGGGGGAAGGTGATGGGTGGGTGGGGAGGTTGTGGGGAGATCCCCCCCAGCGCATTCCAGGAGAGCTGGAGGGGGAATGTTCATCTGCTGGTGGAAGGAGGTGGGGAATGGGTTGAAAGAGGGGAAATTGAGGTGGGATGTTGGGAAGGAATTGCCGGCTGGGAGGGCGGGGAGGGGCTGGGATGGGATTCCCAGATTTGCTGTGGCTGCCCCTGGATCCCTGGCAGTGCCCAAGGCCAGGTTGGACATTGGGACAGTGGGAGGTGTCCCTGCCATGGCAGGGCTGGGATGGGATGGGATTTAATCCCAAACCACTGTGGGATTCCCTGACCCTCAATCAGGGGCTGAGTTGCTTTGATCAAGCAACAGAAACCTGAGGCAGTTCCCTGATGGATCATTTTTGGTCATGGAGCTGCTCCAGGGCTGGAGCTGCTCTGGATCCAGGCTGGGAGAGCTGGGAATGTTCCCCTGGAGAGGAGAAGGATCCAGGGAGAGCTGAGGGCACCTAAAGGGGCTCCAGGAGAGCTGGAGAGGGACTGGGGACAAGGGATGGAGGGACAAGACACAGGGAATGGCTTCAAACTGGAAAAGGGGAGATTTAGGTGGGATGTTGGGAATTGGGAATTCCTGGCTGGACTGGAATTGCCAGATTTGCTGTGGCTGCCCCTGGATCCCTGGCAGTGCCCAAGGCCAGGTTGGACATTGGGACAGTGGGAGGTGTCCCTGCCATGGCAGGGGTGGCTCTGGGAGGGATTTAAGGTCTCTTATATTCCAAACCGTTCCATGATTCCATGATTTTAGTATCAGGAAAAGAACTGGGAGGATTCTTAGAGGATAAGAGCCAACTTTGGGATGATGGATGAGCATTCCATGCAAACTTTGTCACCTGCCTGCCCAGGTGGAACAACCAGCTCTGTGTGTGCACTCCTGCATCCAAAAACTACTGCATTCCCTGGAATTCTTTGGGAATCCTTGGGAAAACTGATGGGATTTCCTGCAAACATCCATTAGTTGTCCATTCCCATCAGCTCTCCACAATCCCTGCAGGAAATGATGAATTCTGCCACCTCTTAAATTTCCTGTCCTAGAACACTCCAGAAAATCAGGAAAGGGGGGAAGAAAACGTGGAATTTGAGCTCAGCCTCTTTTAACATCCTAAAAGGAATTCTGCTCTTGGAATGACTTCATTACCCAGCCAAGTGGAAGCTGAAATAGTTGCAGTGCTTTGAAGGTCATTACTGATTCATCAAGATTCATTACTGCTCTGCTAATTAGGAGCAGAAGGCCCAGGCACAAACACATTTCCCAAATGCCAGGAATCGCAGGGATTTATTAACATCCCTCTGGATGTCTGGGATAGGGGGGGGAATTTCCTCTCCTGATGTTTGTGTGCCTCCTCCTGGAGTGGGGCAGGAGGGGCTTTGTCAAATCCTAAGGAAGGAGGAAATCCAGGAATTCTCCAGGAGGTTGGGAAGGGACGTGTGGCTCTGGAATCTCCCTTGTTTAGCAGGATTTTTTTTTTTTCCCCTTTTGACATTTTCAGCTGGAAAAGCACGGATTTATGTCCTGAGTATTTTATATAAATGGACCTGAAGTAATCCCCTCTCTGCCTCCCCCCATATCTCAATAAAATGGGTCAGTGAAGAGTGGGAATCGAGACTCAAACGTGGAATATCTGCCCTAGAAAAGCCCTGCCATCCATAAAACCCACCCTGGGCAAATGTTACTGAGAGCCAGGCTGGGATTGTCGGGATATGTGGGATCATGTCGTGGAAACCTGGAGGCAGGAGATGCTAAAAAAGCAACAGGATGTTAAAAAAGCAACAAAAGCCTCAATGAAGTGGGTTTGTGAGAAGCAGAATAAAGGAGGTGGGTGGGAGGGTGTCAGCCTGTGCAAGGGGTTTTTTTCTCTGCCTCAAATATTGGATTTCAGCAGGAGGAATCAGCTTTGGGATTGGGATGGCTTACTCTGCTCAGGACACTGCTTTTATTCCCATTTTTCCCTTCTGGCTCATTCCCTTTCCACCTTTTCCCTGGAGACATCATTGAACAGGGAAGAGATTTGTTATTTTGGGGGTATTTTCCTTTATTTTCTGCTTTTGCTGCTCTGAATTGCCACGGGAAGGTCTGGGGGAAGCGCTGATCCCACTTTTCCTAAGGGAATCCTTCCTGCGGCTCAGCCCCGTGTCCCACATGGAAAAACATCAAATTCCTGCCCTTGGGATGATCCTGAGGATGTGCTGAGCTTGTTCCCTCAGGATGGGAATATCCCAGAGCAGGACCCGGATTTTGGATGAGCACAGGGCAGCCTGGAGGCCTCCAGATGTCATGGAATTGTGGGATCATGGAATCCTGGAATCACGGGATCAAGGGATCATAGAATCAAGGGATCAAGGGATCATGGGATCATGGGATCATGGAATTGTGGAATCATGAGATCATGGAATCATGGGATCACAGAATCATGGAGATATGTAATCATGGAATAATTGAATAATTGAATCATGGAATCACGGAATTATGGAATCATGGAATCATGGAGTCATGGAATAATTGAATCATGGAATCATGGAATCGTGGAATCATGGAATTGTGGAATCATAGAATCATGGAATCATGGAGTCATAGAATAATGGAATAATTGAATAATGGAATCATGGAATCATGGGGTCATAGAATAATGGAATAATTGAATAATGGAATCACGGAATCATGGAATCATGGAATCACTGAATCATGCAATCATGGAATCATGCAATCATGGAATCATGGAATTGTGGAATCATGGAATCATGGAATAATTGAATCATGGAGTCATACAATCATGGAATCATGCAATCGTGGAATCATGGAATCATGGAATCATGCAATTATGCAGTCATGGAATCTTGGAATCATGGGATCATGGGATCATGCAATCATGGAGTCATAGAATCATGGAGTCATGGAATCATGGGGTCATGGAATCACAGAGCTGTTTGGGTTGGGAGGGATCTTTGAGTTGGAAGGGCCACCTTCCGCTATCCCAGGTTGCTCCAACACTTCCAGGGATAAATTTGGCTTTCCGTAAGTTCTGCTACATCCAGGCAGGGAAATTCTTGGAGAGCTGCTCCATGTGAGGCTGTGCAATATGAGAAGGGCTTCCCTGTCAAGCTAATCAGCTCTGCATTCAATTATGAATTAATTAAAGCTCCGGGCTGCTGCTCCAGGACGTGCAGCCTTGATCTGGCCGTGCCACAGGAGTCTCTGGCCATCCTGTTCCTGCTTTGATGAGACATAAAAGAGGCCTTGACTCCAGCTCCAGACCTTTGTTGGAATCACAGCAGCTCCATAATGAGGATGTGGGGCTGGGGAGGTAATTAGTGGCTAATTAAGGTATTTGTAAACCTTAAATCACCGTCCAGAGCGATTGTTGACTGCGTCCCCAGGAAAGAGAGGCCCGTGGTTATTGCAGCAATTGGATGGTTTGGTGAGCAGCTATCCTTGGAATTCATCTTGGGAAGGAGCAGAAGGGGCAGGAAAACGCTGCATTTTGTTAAAAACCTTTGTCTTTCCTAGTTCTGTTTTTTGTCCTAAATGCACACAGTCTTTCTTGTTAATTCCATCCTTGGGAGCCCCTTCCTGTCCTGCTCTCCAGCCTTGGGAACTCGGATTTCTCTGGGATGAATCCACCCACCATGCATTGATTCCAGCAGGATTTCTGGGAGCTGACACCCTGTGTGTGGCAGAGTGTCTTTGTTCTTGTCCAGAGGCTGTGGATGGTTCTCCTCATCCATGGATGCTCCTCAGCACAGCTCCTGCAAAAACTCTGGAATTCATTTCCCTAATTTGCTGCTGGCTCTGCATATTCTGGCTTTTAAACGTTCCTTTTTCCTCTGGCTGCAGAACAAGGTGGTGGTTTAGGGCTTTAGTGCTCTGTTCCAAGCACTATCCTGGAATCATTTCCCTGCCTGAGCAGAGGTTTATTTTTGTCCAAAAATCAGGATCATCCCAACCCTCAGGACTGGACCGTTTGTCCAAAGCCTCATTATCACTTCAGGGTGAGAGGAAACGGCCTCAGAGGTGGTTTAAACTGGATTTTAGGGAAAATTCCTTCTAAAAAAGGATGGGAAAGGGTGTCCAGGGGAGTCCCTTTCCCTGAAAATGTTAAAAAAAAAAAAGTGTGGATGTGGCCCTTGGGGACATGGGGTAACTGTGGTTGATGGCTGGACTCGGTGATCTTGGAGGGCTTTTCCAATTTAAAGGATTCTGTGATTCCATAAAATCCCCTGTGGATTTATTGTGTCCTCATGTGCAGTTAGGAGTGGTTTGTGTCCCAGAAAACATGGAATTTCCTCTTTGGAATTGGGACTTGCCTTGGGGGGGACACAGGAATTGGAATGATGGGAAAGCACCCGTGAAATCCAGCCAGGAATTCCTGACAGGAATTTCCCTTCCACACCAATGCCTTGATGGACCCTCTTCCATGGGGATGAAAGGCCATGGAAAGGGTAAAGGAAATTCTCCTGAGTTTTTGTGGCTTCAGCTGCTTTTCCAACCGTTTTCCTGGATCAGCAAATCTCCCCCTGGATTCTTCTCTCTCCTCTGGGTCCCTTCCAGCAGCAGCTCCTCGGTGTTCCCCAACATTTCTCCCAAAAAAGCCTCAGAGCAGCTGAGCACTTCCAGCCTCTGTTTACAGACAATTATCCTTCAGGGATAATTATCCCTCACTGCCCTTCCTGGGTGGAATGATCCTGCTCAAATTTCTTTCGTGCCCCAGCTCAGCCCTGTCTTAACTCCAGCATCACGTCAGGGCATGAATCATGAGCTGGGCCCAAACTGCAGCTCTCAGGCTGAGAGGGGATGATTAATCCTTCAAGTTCATAAATATTCCCGAAGTAGGACACACAAATAACTCCATTCTCCCTTCCAGCCGGCACAGCGTGGATTCCTCAATATTCCTGAGCCGGGCTGGGTTGGAATTCCTTGGATAATGTGAATTCCAGCAGCTCCTCGTGGAGATTCTCTCTGGGTGATCTCCGGTTTGGATGATTTCTTGATGTGCTGCTCAAACACTGCTTTGCTGTGCTTGATGCTCATTATTGGGATGAATCCACGTGGAGCAGCCTGGCCACATTATCCCGGGATTTCTCCCTGTCACTGACAGGGGTCACTCCAAGGAAAGGATTCCCTGAAGGCTCCCAAGGATCCAGAAGTGACAGCAGCCCCCAGAATCCCCAGGGCAGGGCTCAGCAGTTGTGAGGTCACCGCTTGTAGGGGCTCCTTGTCCACCTCTGCTTGTCCTGGAATCCTGGAATATTTTGGGAAGGGAATTCAACCCATCCAGCCTCCATGGGCAGGGATCAGAGCCTCGGAAGGAATTCTCTGCCAACAGCTCTCTGACACTTAATTAATCTGTCTAGCCGTTAATTAAGATGGAATTTGATCCATCAGGCCGTCAGAAAGTGGAAGTAGAACTAAAACCACCCAGAATACACAAGGAATAAAGATATTAGGCTCAGGAATTTGGGGATTTTTTTTCTCAGAAATAACTGTCTGGTCCTGTCCCCGTTCTCCTCCAGAGCGTGCTGGATCTCAGATCCTCTGGAATTACCGTGGAACTGGCCCAGGAGAGCAGCTGGAAGAGTTCCTGTCTGCTTTTGCTCTCTCCAGCAGCAGGAACATCTGTCCAGGGAGCAGAAGGAGCAATGAGAGCACAGGAGAGCAGTGACCTGCTGCCACCTCCCCTCGGGCTGGGCCAGCAGCCCGGGGGGGGCTGAGTTGTCTCAGGTTTTATTTAAAACCAGCCTTGGACAGAGATCAGCAGAACCTGCTCACCCCAGGCCGCTGCCCCCTCACAGGGTGACAAAGTGGCTTTAAATCCACTAAATTCTTGCTGCTGGAGTGTCACCAAGGTTTTTGTTCTCCAGGTGTCACCAAAGATTTTTGTTCTCCGGGTGTCACTTTTCCAAGTGTCACCAAACCGTTTTTCCTCCAAGTTTTGCTTTCCAAGTGTCACCAAAGCTTTTTGTCCTCCTCCCAGTGTCATCAAAGCTTTTTATTCTCCAAGTTTTGTTCTCCAAATGTCACCAAAACTTTTTGTCCTTTGAGTGTCACCAAAGCCCTTTGTTCTCCCAGTGTCACCAAGGCTTTTTGTTCTCCGAGTGTCACTTTCCCGAGTGTCACTTTCCCGAGTGTCACTTTCCCAAGTGTCACCAAACCTTTTTTTCTCCAAGTTTTGTTCTCCAAATGTCATCGAAGCTTTTTGTCCTTTGAGTGTCACCAAAGCCTTTTTTTTTTCTCCAGGTGTCACTTTCTCAAGTGTCACCAAAGCTTTTTGTCCTCCCAGCGTCATCAAAGCTTTTTGTTCTTCCAGTGTCACTTTTCCAGGTATCACCAAAGCTTTTTGTCCTCCAAGTTTTGTTCTCCAAATGTCATCGAAGCTTTTTGTCCTCCCAGCGTCACCAAAGCCTTTTTTTTTTCTCCAGGTGTCACTTTCCCAAGTGTCACCAAAGCTTTTCGTTCTCCTTGTGTCACCCTCCACTTCAGGAAACTGCTGAGAGTGTGAACTTCTTTTAAAGCCACTTGATGCAGGAATAAGGGAAGATTTGTTGTTTCCATTTAGGATCAGGAAAAATCCTGGATTTGTCCTTTTCCAGCCTGGGCAGTGGATCTGCTCCTGGCTGCGACTGCAGGAATCAGGGAACATTCCTTGTTTCCATCTAGGATTTAGGAACTTTTCATTCTGCAAAGCAGGGCCAGAGCTGCCTTTTCCTTGGAGCAGCCTCTGGAGCTGCAGGAGCTCTGGGATGCCTCGGGAAGAGGCTGAGCCCTCCAGGGCTCTCCTTGTGCCACAGCAGCACCTGCTGGCACAGCTGGTGACACAGCCTGGCACATCTGGTGACAGCCTGGCACAGCTGGTGACACAACCTGGCACAGCTGGTGACACAGCCTGGCACAGCTGGTGACAGCCTGGCACAGCTGGTGACACAGCCTGGCACAGCTGGTGACAACCTGGCACATCTGGTGACACAGCCTGGTACAGCTGGTGACAACCTGGCACAGCTGGTGACACAGCTTGGTACAGCTGGTGACAACCTGGCACATCTGGTGACACAGCCTGGTACATCTGGTGACACAGCCTGGCACAGCTGGTGACAACCTGGCACAGCTGGTGACAACCTGGTACATCTGGTGACAGCCTGGCACGGCTGGTGACAGCCTGGCACATCTGGTGACAGCCTGGCACATCTGGTGACAGCCTGGCACGGCTGGTGACAGCCTGGTACATCTGGTGACAGCCTGGCACATCTGGTGACAACCTGGCACATCTGGTGACAGCCTGGCACGGCTGGTGACACCCTGGCACAGCTGGTGACACAGCCTGGCACAGCTGGTGACAACCTGGCACGGCTGGTGACAGCCTGGCACGGCTGGTGACAACCTGGCACAGCTGGTGACAGCCTGGCACGGCTGGTGACAGCCTGGCACGGCTGGTGACAGCCTGGCACGGCTGGTGGCACCCTCCCTCCCTCCCTGCCCATGCCACTGGCAGCATCTTGGCTGATGAACCATCCCTGGCACATCCCTGCTCCTTTCCTCATGGATTTGAGCCTCTGGACCCACCTTTGCCTGCTCACCTGTGCCCAGGTGGTGGAGAGAGAGAGGAAACGGCCTCGGGTGGTGCCAGGAGGGTTTGGTTGGATACCAGGGAGAATTCCTGCCTGGAAAGGGTTGTCCAGCTCAGGGCAGGCGTGGTGTCCTCATCCCTGCAAGGATTTAAAATCCCTCTGGATGTGGCACTTGGGGACATCCCAGGAGTGGCCATGGGCTCAATGATCTCAGAGCATTTTCCAACCTGAACAATTCCATCATTCCCTGTTTCTAACCTCACCCACACTCACCATTCCCTGCTCCTGGGGGGTCTCCCTATATCTTTGGGAAGAAAACTCGTTTTTATTTTCTCCTCAACCCTTTTGAGCTGGATTGCTCATGGAGACAAATCCCACGTGCCCAGGCTGCCAGTGCCTGCTGTGTCACCATTCCCCAAAACCCGGGATTTATTTTCCCAGCCTGTTGCTAATTCCAGCTACATTTGCCAGAGGAACAGACAGCTCAGAGATAATTAAATACCTGTGAGGTTGTGACAATAAATAGCTGGGCTGAAAAGGGGAAATCCTGCCAAAAACCCTCCCTGTGCAAAGGGTTGGGGCTTCTTCTCCCTCTAATTACAGAGTGGAGAATCAGGATCTAAATTTGGGGGATCTGGAGCCATAAATGGGGACAGAAAATTTCATGGTGGGACTTCATTATTCCTTAAATGTGACCCAGAGCTCAGCCAGGCTTTGGGTGGATGGCATTGCCTCTGGAATTCTTCATACCCGAGCAAAAGTTTGGGAATTTTTCTCCCCTTAATTAGAAAGTGGAGAATTTCCCTAATTAGAGAAATTAGAGGGTCTAAATTTAGGAGATCTGGAGCCATAAATGGGGTGGGAACTGAGAAATTCATGGTGGGACCTCATTGTTTTGGTCACTGTTCCTCAAATGTGACCCAGAGCTCAGCCAGGCTTTGGGTGGATGGCATTGCCCCTGGAATTCTTCCTCCTTGAGAAAAAGCTTGGAGTTTTTTTTCCCCCTAATTAGAAAGTGGAGGTTCCCCCTAATCAGAGAAATTAGAGGGTCTAAATTTAGGGGATCTGGAGCCATAAATGGGGTGGGGACAGAGAAATTCATGGTGGGACCTCATTGTTTTGGTCACTGTTCCTCAAATGTGACCCAGAGCTCAGCCAGGCTCTGGATGGATGGCATTGCCCCTGGAATTCTTCCTCCTAATGGATGGCCTTGTCTCTCCTGTCCCCTGTGCTGTTCCCAGGAACAAGGTGATTAAATCCCAGGAGCCATAATGAGCTCACAGTGACAGGCACTGCAAAAAGCCACGGGAATGAGGAGCCAGGGATTTGAGGGGATCTTTCCATCTGGGACACTGACAGAGTTTTCCTTATCAGCTGTCAGCACCCTGGTGGTGCTGCTCCTTATCTCAGCGAGGTCAGCTCGGTGCTGTGCTGTTATCTCTGCTTTTTCTGGAAAAACTGATGGAAAAAGGGAGGGAATTGTTGCACTTGCACAGGGGATTTTTGTCGTGGATCTGCTTTTTTTTTTTTTTCCCCCCTCCTTCCAAACATGGATGTGCTTCCTGTGTTTTTCCCAAATTCCCAGCTGGAATGGCTGATTCCTGAGCTGGGGTTGGATAACTCAGACCCTTTGCTCTCACACAGCCTGGAAATGTTGGAATGTGGGAGAGGTTTTGTGTCTATCTCCTGGGAATCACGACCTGCCCTGGCTCAGGGATTCAAGAGCGAGGGGTGCCAGCCCCGGGATGAGATCCCTGATATCCCGAGATCCCTGAGATCCCAATATCCCGAGGGGAAAATTCCTGTGCCGGCCCCCAGAGCTCTGCTGCAGCCCCAGGTGGGGCCAGGGTGGGATTTTCCCTCTGGAAATTCCATCTGGGATAGACACAAAATCTCTCCCACATTCCAACATTTCCAGGCTGTGTGAGAGCAAAGGGTCTGAGTTATCCAAGCCCAGCTCAGGAATCAGCCATTCCAGCTGGGAATTTGGGAAAAACACAGGAAGCACATCCATGTTTGGAAGGAGGGAAAAAAAAAAAGGCAGATCCACGACAAAAATCCCCTGTGCAAGTGCAACAATTCCCTCCCTTTTCCATCAGTTTTTCCAGAAAAAGCAGAGATAACAGCACAGCACCGAGCTGACCTCGCTGAGATAAGGAGCAGCACCACCAGGGTGGTGACAGCTGATAAGGAAAACTCTGTCAGTGTCCCAGATGGAATTTCCCGAGGGAAAATCCCACCCTGGCCCCACCTGGGGCTGCAGCAGAGCTCTGGGGGCCGGCACAGGAATTTCCCCTCGGGATATTGGGATCTCAGGGATCTCGGGATATCAGGGATCTCATCCCGGGGCTGGCACCCCTCGCTCTTGAATCCCTGAGCCAGGGCAGGTCGTGATTCCCAGGGGAACCTGAGGTGCCAGGAGTGGGAGCAGGAGGCTCCATCCAGCTGGGAAAGGCTTGGATCCAACCAGTCCCACCAGGAGCAGGTCTGCAAAAGGACAAATCCAGGATTTTTCCTGATCCACACCGGGCTCTGTCATATTTGACCTCATCTGAGAAGCCACAGGCCAGGTGAGCTGGAAAATGC
This sequence comes from Acridotheres tristis, assembly GCA_037013685.1. Taxonomy (NCBI): domain Eukaryota; kingdom Metazoa; phylum Chordata; class Aves; order Passeriformes; family Sturnidae; genus Acridotheres; species Acridotheres tristis. The sequence continues at coordinate 1,272,999 of CM072892.1, read as the reverse complement.
AGGAAATTCCAGGATGTCCTGGCTGCAGGCAGGCACCTGTCCCTAAAAACTGTATTTTCCTACTTGGAACAACACTTTTCCCTATAAACTATATTTTCCTTCTTGGAACAACACCTTTCTCCCACTTTGCTCCATGATTTCACAGTGCTCCAGCTCCCCTGGGAGTTTTCCTGTGCTCAGAACCTGCCATGGAACAAAACGACCTAACTGAGAAATAATAATGTTTTATTAATATTGAGAATGTTTTATTAAGCAGTTGTTATTTATTGCTTTTTAATTTTTCCTGGTTGTTTTTTGGGATTTTTGTTTGTTTGGTTGGTTGGTTTTTTGGGGTTTTTTTTGCATAAAATTATTTTTCCGTCCTTTCCCTGTGGAAAAATCTCTTCCCATGTCTGCCTGTCCCACCTGACAGGAGTTTTCAAAGCCTTCAAAAGAGCTGAAAGCTGCACTTGGGTTCCTGTGAAAGCCCCAGATTCCAACTCTTGATTCCAGCCAGCTTTGTCATGGAACAGATCCCAGGGGAGAGCTGGAATTGCTTCTCACCGGGATGAGTTTGTTGTTTCTGTCCCTTGGGGGCTGAAATTTGCTTTGGGATGTTTTTCCTGCAGACAGGAGGGTTTTGTCAGGCCTGGCATTCCAGGAAAGGAGGGAAGGACAGGGAGGAGAGGAAAAGCTCCTGGAGGAGTTGTTTTCCCACAGGGAATGTCTCTCTGAGCTTCAGGACAGAAGGTCCATGAGGAAAGATGAGTTTTCAGGAGGCACCAAAGGAAAAGGAGGGTGGGCAGTGTTTAAATCAGGATTTTCCATCTCTCCACCCACCACACAGCATTCCAAGCATTTCCCAAGGAATTCTGGACGCCTCCCACTGTCCCAGGCTGCTCAAATCCCAATGTCCAACCTGGCCCTGGGCATTCCAGGGATCTAGGGGCAGCCACAGCAAATCTGGCAATTCCAGCCCAGCCAGGAATTCCCAATTCCCAAGATCCCACCCAAATCTTCCCTTTTCCATCTAAAAGCCATTCCCTGTGTCCTGTCCCTCCATCCCTTGTCCCCAGTCCCTCTCCAGCTCTCCTGGAGCCCCTTCAGGCCCTGGAAAGGGCTCTGAGATTTCCTTGGATCCTTTTCTCCATGGGAACATTCCCAGCTCTCCCAGCCTGGCTCCAGCCCTGGAGCAGCTCCGTGGATTCCTCTGGATTTGCTCCCACCCCTCCACATCCTCGTCCCAGCTCACTGTTCCTGCTCCATGGGGCTGAAATAATTCCAGTATCCCTGTTGGAATTGTTGATGCCAATCCCTGTTGGATGAACACCACTCTGACGAACCTCCTGCTGCTTTTTGGGGTCAGGCCTCCAATTCTGGGGTCATTTCTCAGTTCCCACAATCCTTCCTTATCTGCAGCCATTTATCCACGGGCTGGATTAAAAATCCCATTTTTAAAAAAATGGGATTTAGTGCCAAATGATCCTAGGAAGGAAAGCAGAGCTGGCAGTGGGGAGGTGAGGGATGGTGGGAGAGCACTGGGACAGTGCCAGGGGGGGACACGAGTGTCACAGCAGGGCTGGGAAATCTTCTCAGGCTGCTGAGAGCTTCACCCCACAAAGCTGGCAGCTTCCAGTGGTGGCAGTCCATGCTTTGCCATGGATAAATTGCTTTTCCATGGATAATTCTGAGCAGGAAGCCCATCCATGGTGCCCAGCCCTCTCTTATGAGGCTGAAGGTTGTGAGTTCAATCCTCACCCAGGGCACCACTGAGTTACTTTTTAGGATTTTCCTTTTTTTCTTCACTCAGAGTCGGGATTGAAGCACGAGGGATGGAATTTCGTGTTCAGACTCAGATGTTTATTAATTCTCATCCATGTTTCAGTGAGTGCTGCAGCACTTTGAGCTAACAAATTAAAAATGGAGAAATGGGGATGGACCTCGCTCGTTACAAGGTCTCTTAAGGATTAATTGTCCAATTAACAATTAACACCTAAATTATATTTACTTTTGGCCCAATGACCAAACACCCATGACCTGCAGTGAGGCATTTTCTATCCAATCACAATAATTAACACCCAGACCCAAGAAAAAGAGGGACAAGAAAGAAGAAAAACCTCTGCCCTAAAACCTCCATCTTGCCCTCTACCTAATAATGTATTCCAAACCCCCAAATTCCAAATTTTTCACCGTGTGACATTACACACTTTTATTCAAACATCAAACCTGTGATTTTAGTTCTGTTATTCAATTTTGGAAGCTTCTCCAAAGCCTCAAAGCTTGGGAAAAGAAGAAAAAAAATCTCAGCCCTAAAACCTCCATCTTGCTTTCCATATATTGCTACATCCCAAATTCCAAATTTTTCACCATGTGACATTACACAATTTTATTCAAACCACACACCAGTGATTTTAGTTTTATTATTCAATTTTGGAAGGCTTCTCCACGGCCTCAGGTCAAAAGCTGTGTTCTTTTGGGGGTGTGATAAATGAGAAACAAAAATCTCGATATTCAGCAGAATTTAGATTGCTTTATTTGATATAAATGGATCAAGGAGTGCTGGGGAACGTGAGGAGTCATTGCCCACACCACATTCCATCCAACCTTGGTTTGCAGCCTCTTCTTACACTGTCATTTCTCATTGTAATCAATAATTTTTGGGTTTTTTGCTGTCATAATTTTGCCAGGTAAGCAGTGGTGGTCGAATAAACATCCTTACACAAATTCACAAAATCTCCTGCCATAGTTTCACAGATAACCATGTGGTCCTTGCAGATAACCAGCAGTGAAATTCTGGGAGTCTGGTCCTTGGGATAGGCAGCAGTGATCAAATAAAGGCAGGAAGGGCTATTGGGAAGTCTGATTTTTCAGGCTGGTAGTAGGTACAATTTATTTGGAAAACATAATATTCATAGCAAGGGGATTTTAAACAGAATGATTTAATCATGTGTTTTCCTTTATGCCGTGTCCATGCTTCACTTCAGACCTCGCTACTCTGGTTTATACAAACCCCAATACTTTTGTGATTAACAGGAATCTTTTATCAATGATCACAAGGGTGCCTGACAGCACAGAAATTCCAAAACCCCCCCAGAGAATCCAGGGTTCCAACATCTCTCCTTCCCCGTTTTCCAGTGCCCCCCAACCTGACGGTCCCTCAGGAGAAGTCCCCGCTGGTGACACGGGAAGGCGACACCATCGAGCTGCAGTGCCAGGTGACAGGGAAGCCCAAGCCCATCATCCTGTGGTCCCGGGCTGACAAGGAGGTGGCCATGCCAGACGGGGCCCTGCAGACCGAGAGCTACGACGGGATCCTTCGGATCGTCAACGTTTCCCGGGAAATGTCGGGCACCTACCGCTGCCAGACCAGCCAATACAACGGCTTCAACGTCAAACCCCGCGAGGCCCTGGTGCAGCTCATCGTGCAGTGTGAGTGGAACCTCATCCCCCCTTCATTTTCTCTTTTTTTCCCCCTTCTTCTTGTTGTTGAGATGGGAAAAAAGTCGATTTATTCATCCTCTGAACAAACGGCGGCCAGAGTCTCGCGGCTGTTGCATATTTGATATGTCTCGTTTGTAGTTCCCCGAATCCATGAATTCCACGTAAATACAGAGGTAAAAATGACATAGGAGTCTCATTTCTGGTTAAAAAAAAACCCAAACCAAGTGTGAGGCAATCATTATTTTCCCCGCAGCTTTGAATTCCTTGACACCAGAACAAGCAGCCGAGATGGGAGGACATATTTCTCTAAATGCTGAGCTGATCCTGAGCTCATTTGTTGCTGCTGTGTAAAACAAGGAGGAAAAAAGGAGGGCAAGAGCTGTTCCCTGGGAGCTGATCTGCATCCAGATCCAGGCTGCTCTGCTCAGCCAGCCAGCCTCGGGAAAAGGGAGGGAAAAGGGGGGGATGAGTTATTTTTTATTTTGGAAACGGGCAGCGTTTGTTGTCGGAACACGGACAGCCTGGTCTGAGGTGGTTTCTGGGGAATCACGGGGGGATAATGAGCCATCCTTTGTGCTCACTGACTTCCCTGGGTCTGCTGCTCTGCCAGGATTTAATTTGGGTGTTTTATGAAGTGCAGCTCTCGTTTATTCCGTTTTCAGGTGCCCCAATCTTCTGTCCCTTGGCTTTTTAGCAGAGCTCTGTGCCCAGCACAGGTGACCTCTTTTGGGGCCGCCAGGGAAGAGCTGCTCCACACTGGTGCTGATAAGAAACTGATTTGTTTTTCCTGGCTCTGCTTTGTGACAGATTATGGATGCATTGATTACATGGTTGGGATCTGCAGGATTTCCATCCCAGCTTTTTCCTGCTGCTCCAGCTTTAAACCCCAAAGTCAAGGCTGAAGGGAGGATGGAAATTTCTCCCTTGTGGGTTTATCTCAGTGATGGGGTTGGCTGTGCTGGGAGCGGGTTCATCCCACTGGGACTTCGGAATCAGGGCTCTGTGCCTCCTGTCCTTGGCTCAATCCTTTTTTCCTGGGAAAAAAAAAGAAGCTCAGAGGGGCCCTTGTGGCTCTGCACAACTCCCTGCCAGGAGGGGACAGCCGGGGGGATTTGGGATCTGCTCCCAGGGAACAGGGACAGGAGGAGAGGGAACGGCCTCAGGCTGGGCCAGGGCAGGCTCAGGGTGGAGAGCAGCAGGAATTTCCCCATGGAAAGGGTGGGCAGGGATTGGAAGTGCCCAGGGAGGGTTGGAGTGCCCATCCCTGGAGGTGTCCCAGCAATTCCTGGGGGTGGCACTCAGAGCTCTGGGCTGGGCACAGGGTGGGAATTGGGCACAGGTTGGATTTGGTGACCTTGGAGCTCTTTTCCATCCTCAGGGATTCCATGAGGTTCAGATTGGATATCTGGGAAAATTCCTTCCCTAAATTTGTTGTCCAGGCCTGGCACAGGTGCAGGGTGGAGTCCCCATGCCTGGAGGGATTGAAATCCCTGTGGATGTGGCACTTGGGGACATTGGGCAGGGGTGGCCTTGGCAGGGCTGGGAATGGTTGGATGAACTTAGAGATCTTCTCCAGCCTTGATGATTCCATGATTCCATGAATATCTGTCTGCTGGTTTGGAGTGCCCATCCCTGGAGGAGTCCCAGCAATTCCTGGGGGTGGCACTCAGAGCTCTGGGATGGGCACAGGGTGGGAATTGGGCACAGGTTGGATTTGGTGACCTTGGAGCTCTTTTCCAACCTCACTGATCCCAGGATTCTGTGAATCTGGGAATAAAAACCACCAGAGAAACCGTGGAGTGTGGATCCTTCTAAATAAGGAGGGGGGAAATAGCTTCTTTCCCCTTTTCCTGGTGAAAAGTAGGAAATATTTTGTGGCTGAGGAATTCCCAACACTTCCTCAGGACCTGAGGCAGTTCCTGGTGGATCCCATGGGATGACTCTGCTGGCTCCCACATTCTGGGGATGCATTGCTGGGGTCACTTTTATTTTCCCACTTTTTCCTGTTGCCAAACTTCCTCCTTTTTGCTGTATTTTTGTTCTGCTTGAGATGCAGAATTTTATTAATTCTGAGAGGATAGACACAACCTGAAAATACTTCCAAGAAGTAGGAGTTCAACAGGTATTTCCAGGAGCTTTTCCTTTCATCTCTCCATGTTTAGAATTCTGCTCCTTTTATTCACATCCTGACAAGTGACAAATTGGAGATGAATGGAGAAAAATTATGGAAAGCTTTGATTATTTTTCCTGTGGGAGGAAAGTTTTTGTTCTCAACAACTTGAGCAGCGTTTCTGTACCGAGGGTGGCATTTAACCAATTGTCATAAAAAACAGTTCTTTTCAGAATTCGGGAATATTTATCCTAACTGCTTCCAGCAGTGATGAACAGGGAAAGATATTTAATGGAACATTTTATTTAGAGAATAACTCATGGATTTCACTGTGGATGTGCTGAGTGAGGACATTCCCACTCTAGAAGTGGTTAATTAATCTATTTCCAAGGAATTATGGAATATCCTGAGTGGGAAGGGACCCACAAGGATCACAAATCCAGACACCCTGACAATCCCACCCTGAGCAGCCTTGGGAATGTGCCCATTCCTGGGAAGCTGTTCCAGGGTTCCACAGGGCAAATCATTCCATGGAATTACTGCTCCAGGTCACATCTGTTGGGTCAAGCTAAAGAAAAATGAAAAGTAAATTCAAATAGAAAGGATTTTTTTTTTTTAATCTGAGCCCCTCATCTATTGAGGTTTTTGCTTTCCTCACCTCTCTTTCCCACTGCCATCCCTTTATCCCATCTCAGTGATTTCAGGATCCCAGCCTGGGAGTTCTCCAGGAAAATTTTGCATTTGTGGTCTTGGTCACAATTTGTCCTTGAGCTGTGATTTAAGATTTTTTTTTTTTTTGTTAAAGTTAAATCCTAAAATTTCTCCAGGAAAACCTGAGGGAATTTCAAGCTCATCCCATTCCAGTCCCCTCCATGGGCAGGGACACCTCCCACTACCCCAGGTTGCTCCAAGATGAATTTTCCTCCGTGTTTGGTTTCCCATCATGGGTTAAATGGAATCTTGGGAATTGGGAATTCCTGGCTGGGCTGGAATTCCCAGATTTGCTGTGGCTGCCCCTGGATCCCTGGCAGTGCCCAAGGCCAGGTTGGACACTGGGGACAGTGGAAGTGTCCCTGCCCATCCAGGGGTGGCTCTGGGGGATCTTCGAGGTCTCTTCCCACCCAAACCACTTTGGGATTCTCTTTCCTGATCTTCCAGCTGCCATTGTGGATAAATCAATTTTTAAGGAACAGATCAAACCCCGCTGGTGGCAGACAGGGCCCAATCCAGGGACAATTCACCAGCTCCACTTTTCCAGCTGCAGGAGAGGCTGGGGACATGAAAGTGCCACCAGGTGTCCCCTAAGGCCACGTTTCCATCGTGTCCCTTCTCGGGAGATCGGAGCACTGAGGACGGGATCGTTTTCCCCGGCTCCCTTTTCCTTCTGCCCTCCATAAAATCCAATTTACAGCACAAACCCCATCTCCAAACCCTTGGAAATCCTCTTGAAATGTCCAAGATGTTTCCTGGAAGCCTGGCTGGCAGAGCTGTGCTGGCCACATCCAGAATTTCCCGTTCCGTTGGAACTCGGCTTTATTTGCCTCGTTCTTCCTTGGCAATAAATCCCAAATAATTCTGGAAAAGGAGCTCACCCTGCAGGAATTAGATTGGGAATGGAACAGAGTTAATTAAGGAGGAAGATGAGGCTGAGGGATGATCTCAGGTGCTGAGTGGAGCAGCAGAAATGAGTTATTCCCATTTTCCAGCAGCTGGAGAATCCAACCCTGAGTCCTCTTTCCTCGGTTTTCCTTTTCTTTGCAGCTGGGGATGGGAAAAGGAATTTTTCAGCCTTGGAAAGGAAACTTGGCAGCTCAGGAATGTGCTGGGTCTACTCTTGAAATAGCTGCCTGATGAAATATTTATATGCAAATATTGTATTAATAATGAAATAAAAGCTGTGGAGGCAGAAGGAAGCGTTCCCCATCCCAAATGAGGCTGGGATTAATGAGCTAAAAACGCTGGGAATTTTAGGAAAGTCATTAGGAGAAACTGTTTGAACAGGTAGGGTGGCCAGTCCCTGTGGGAATTTCCCAACTTCATGGAATTGTCTTGTGGATGGGGATCAGGAGAGTGGCAAAACTCCCAAAGAGTGGAATCTTCCAGATGATAAAATTTTAATTATGAAAACTCATTAAAAAGGGATAACCAAGGAATGTGAGAAATCAAATGGAGCAAATATCTGGATTTTTAAACAAATCTGTTATGAATCTGTGATTAGGCAGGGTGGATGAAGAAGGCAAGCAGAATTTGCATTTAATATTAATATTATTTACATCTCTTTTCTTCCCCCTTACGACTGAAGATTTGAGTGGGAAAAGCTGATTAATATTCAGGACAAATATTACATAACCCAACCCATTCCCAGGCTGGTGCCTTTATCACTTTCTCAATGAATTCTTTCTCTAGAGATAAAAGTTGGGTTTAATTTGGGCAGTTTGTGGTGGGAGAAAGGCCAGCCTAAAAACAAGTCTAGAACTGGGTCAAGTTTTAAATTCTGAGCCCTTTTTTCCCTTCTCTTCCAATGAAGAAATGACCTTAACAACTTGAAAATATCAAAACAATGCTGCTCCCATTGCTTTTATAATTTTGATTTGCTTCCCAAAGTGGTTTTTTTTTTTTTTTCCCATCCTGGTGGTTGTATCCAAGGAATTCCAAATTCCTGCCCAAAGGATTTTCCCAGGATAAGGCAGAGGTTGATGCTAAGCTGAGCTTAAAGCTTCGACTTTCCTGTGGGGATATTTATTGCTGTATTTATTTGATGTATAAATACAGAGATTTAGGCACTCCAGATGGATAATTCCCATGTTGTGGTTTTTAACTTATGGATCATTCCCTGCTCTTTAATTCCTAAAAAATTTAATTTTAGTCCAGAAACTTCCCAGAAAACTGTAAAACACCAAAATCTCTTCTAAGATCCTCATCCAATCGAGGCCAATTCCAGAATATCCCACGGGCAATGATGGCTTTGGGTGTGATTTATCCACGTGGAGCAAGGCAGGGAAAAAACAAAAAATATGAAATCACAGATGGCTGGATTGGGGAAGAGAAATCCCAGGAGCTTTTTGACATTTAGCAAGGTCAAGGACAGCGTGAGGTTGGTGACCCAGGGAGGTGATGAATATGCAAAGCCAAATTTCGCCGTGGAAAATTTAAATGAGAACTAGATAATTTGAATTTTTTTTTCATATTTTATATTAAAATTATTATCAGAGACAGGCCTTCCTGTCAGAAATTTAAAAAAAAAAACAAAAACAAAAACCAAACCAGAGCACTCCAGAGCCTGAATAAACAGAGAGGTTATTGGGGAGGCAAAATAAATTTATTTTGGGTTTTTTTTGGGAATTGGTCTTGGAGAGGATAATCCTGCACTGTCTGAGGGCAGGAGCAAAGAGTCTTCCAAACAAAAACGGTTTTGGAAGAAGAAAAAATGAGTGGGAATATTTAAATATGGAATATTTACCTAGTAAATATTTAAAATAGAAAGGATCAGAGCTTTGCTTGCTCCAAATCCCATCCAACCTCGAACAATTCCAGGGATGGAGCAGCCATTGCTGCTGCTTCTTCTATTTCAAATTTCAAATTAATTGCAGGTTAAGAGGTCGGATTTGAAGGGAAAAAGGGGAATTCCAGCCCAAAAGGGTTGAGGAAAAGCCACGAGATTATTCTCTAAACCTGGTGGAATTCTGGGTGGAATTCTGGGATGTCCATCCCCACAGTTGTGGCGGGAAGAAGGGGAACAGCAGGATGAGGGGGAATGTCGTGGCTGGAATATAAAGGAGTGACAAAAAACCAAGGACAGCTCAACACCAACCAGGGAAAGGTAAATTGGAATAATTAACTTGTCCATGTAGTTAATTTTTAACAGCAGAAGATGCTGAGTAAATAGAATTCCTTTCTTGTCCTGTGATACTTAGGAGATTAATTCCCTTAATTACACAAAATATGGATTTCAACAGAACTCTGGTTGCAAAGTGCAGCATTAAAAATTAAGATTATTTGGATTGACACAGGACACAAATAATGCTGTCCATGGCTGCTGCTGGAATTTGTCCTAGCTGATTTTTTTGAGCTCCATAAATCCCTCTCCTCCTGTCTCACTTTCCAATATTCAACTTTGTGCCTGTAATTGCCTCATAAAACAGAGTTTGGAAGGCAATGCACAGATTTAAAGACTTTCCCTGGGCTCCCTCCCAAATCCTTTGGATTTTATTCCCAATTCCAGCGTTATAATTCAGACCTGTCCACTGCTGTTGACAGGGAGGTTTGTAAATCATTTTACCCGTGGAGCTGGGAAGATTCCTTCCAGCAGGAATGAAATTTGAGCTCCTTGTGTCCCACAAAATCAGCTTTTCCAGGATGTTGGATTCAGTAATGGAGGTCCTGGAATGCTGGGAGGGTCTGTGGGAATGATGATTTTTTTTTTTTTTTTTTTAAATTTTTTTTTTTTGGAACGATTTTCTTTGGGTTCCAACCAGGAACAACATCAGGAGTGAAATCACTGAAGGCAAAAGGAGTTTTGAGTGGAATCACCGAGGCTGGAAAATCCCTTTGGGATCATCAAATCCAATTGTTCCCAGCACTTCCAAGGCCACCCCTGAGCCCTGTCCCCAGGTGCCACAGGGCTTAGAAATCCCTGCAAACCTCCCTGGCCACTTCCAAGCCTTTCCACGAAGGAATTTTCCATAATATCCAACCTGAGCCTCCCCTGGTGACACTTGAGGCCGTTCCCTCTCCTCCTGTCCCTGTTCCCTGGGAGCAGATCCCAAATCCCCCCGGCTGTCCCCTCCTGGCAGGGAGTTGTGCAGAGCCACAAGGGCCCCCCTGAGCCTCCTTTTCTCCAGGCTGAGCCCCTTCCCAGCTCCCTCAGGAATTCTCCATTCCCTTCCCAGCTCCCTCAGGAATTCTCCATCTCCTTTCCCAGCTCCCTCAGGAATTCTCCATTCCCTTCCCATTTCCCTCAGGAATTCTCCATTCCCTTCCCAGCCCCCTCAGGAATTCTCCATTCCCTTCCCAACTCCCTCAGGAATTCTCCATTCCCTTCCCAGCCCCCTCAGGAATTCTCCATTCCCTTCCCAGCCCCCTCAGGAATTCTCCATTCCCTTCCCAGCTCCCTCAGGAATTCTCCATTCCCTTCCCAGCTCCCTCAGGAATTCTCCATTCCCCTTCCCAGCTCCCTCAGGAATTCTCCATTCCCTTCCCAGCTCCCTCAGGAATTCTCCATTCCCTTCCCAGCTCCCTCAGGAATTCTCCATTCCCTTCCCAGCTCCCTCAGGAATTCTCCATTCCCTTCCCAGCTCCATCAGGAATTCTCCATTCCCTTTCCCAGCCCCATTCCCTTCCCTGGACACTCTCCAGCCCCTCCATGTCCTTCCCACAATTTCCCCCAGCTCGGGGGCACTGGAGCAGGTGAAGTTTCTCCATCTGTGTCCTTGGCTTGGTAGGACCTGGATCCCACCCTGGATGTTTTCCAGCTCCTCCACCTGCCTGGAGGAGCTTCCATGGGCCAGAATTCCCTTGGGAATCACTCCAGTCCTTATCCACCATCCATGGCTCTGTGGTGTCACCACAACTCCTGGTGTGGAATCCACACTCACCCCCTGGGCAGGGTCTCCATGGGCTGGTGGCTCCATGAGCAACTTCCCTGCTGGGAATTCCTGATAGGAAATTCCTTGGGACAGGATTTCTCACACTTTCCTTATATTCAGAAGCTCTCCACAGAATAAAGGGAAATCTCACACCTTGCATTTATTATTGGTTTGGCAAACAAAAGCAGAGACATGTTAGTTCTTTTTTTTAGAGGAATTGTTATTTCCAGGTAGTTCAGACCTTTGATAGTAAATTCAAACCACTGTAAATTGATCCATATCCCTCACAATTGATACAAATCTCTCATAATTGATCCATATCCCTCACAGTTAATACAAATTCCTCACAATTGATACAAATCTTCCATAATTGATCCATATCCCTCAGAATCCCAGAATCTCAGAATCCCAGAATCCCAGAATTCCAGAATCCCAGAATCCCAGAATCCCAGAATCTCAGAATTCCAGAATCTAAGAATCCCAGAATCTCAGAATCCCAGAATTCCAGAATCCCAAAATCCCAGAATTCCAGAATCTCAGAATCCCAAAATCCCAGAATGGTTTGGGTTGAAGGGACCTTAAACCCACCCAGTTCAGCCCTGTCAGGACAGGGACACCTCCCACTGTCCCAGGTTGCTCCAAGAGGATTAAGAATGGTGGGAAAGCAAGGAAAACCAGGAATTCAGGGTGTTCCAGGATATTTTTCATGGCAATCCCACTGACTATGCAGAGCTCCCAAACAGATCCAAGATGAGCCCTGATGGAGTTTGAGGAGGAAATGAAAAGAGAGAAAAACATATTCCTTCAATAACCTTGAAAATTCAATTTTGGAGATAAAACAGGGCTTGATAAAATTGGTTGAGAGGGAAGATGAACTCCAACAGGAGAGGAAACAGCTGGAAGAAGGAGAGGAGTGATATCTGTATTTACTGGAAACAAAAAGGCAATTCTGTGTAAAACATTGGGGAGAGAAAGCAGATTTAGAAGCAATAATATAGAATTTTATAGGCTCCTGTGGGAGGAGGAAAACAAGGAAATGCTGGAGTCGATTCCCTTCAGCCTGAAATTGCTGGACACAGAAGACAAATCCATCTGCCCTGAGAGCAGCCCCATAAGCAGAGGTGATACCCCTCATTTATGCATTTATTTATTTAGCTGTGAGGGTTTTTTTATTTAGTTGCAGAAGAACCTAAATGCAAATCCAGGCTCCAAGATGATGAGCAGGGCCTGATTCCTTAGAATCTTCCAAATGGGATTAAATTACTGCCAGCATTCAGGACCAGGAAAATCCAAACAAATTCAAACCCTGTTTCTCTGAGGATTTTTACATCAGATTTACTCAGGGCAGTTTTGTTTCAGCTTTAATGCTGGATATTGGGCCACATCTGAAATGTGGAATATCATGGGATGGTTTTATTTTAGGAGCTGTAATTCCTTCTCTCCCTGTGGCCACACACACAGGGCTGAACTTCGGGGCACTTTGGGCCAAATTTCATCTTTTTGAGGCAGCTCCTTTTGGCTCGGGGCTGCCTGGGGAGGGGAGCTGGGGGGTCTGACCTCGACACTCCCTGTCCCTCGTGGGGTCACCTTTGTTTGCAGTCCCTGAGTGCAGCCTCTCCTGGGGCCAAAAACGCCAAGGACCCTTGGGCTGGGTCAGGGATGGGTGGCAGAAGGAGCAGGGCAGGGATTGTCCTCCCTGTGCTGGGCACTCCTCAAATCCTGGGGGCAGTTCACGACAAAAAGGACATGGAGGGGCTGGAGAGTGTCCAGGGAAGGGAACAGAGCTGGGAAAGGGAATGGAGAATTCCTGAGGGAGCTGGGAAGGGAATGGAGAATTCCTGAGGGAGCTGGGAAGGGAATGGAGAATTCCTGAGGGAGCTGGGAAGGGAATGGAGAATTCCTGAGGGAGCTGGGAAGGGAATGGAGAATTCCTGAGGGAGCTGGGAAGGGAATGAAGAATTCCTGAGGGAGCTGGGAAGGGAATGGAGAATTCCTGAGGGAGCTGGGAAGGGAATGGAGAATTCCTGAGGGAGCTGGGAAGGGAATGGAGAATTCCTGAGGGAGCTGGGAAGGGAATGGAGAATTCCTGAGGGAGCTGGGAAGGGGCTCAGCCTGGAGAAAAGGAGGCTCAGGGGGGCCCTTGTGGCTCTGCACAACTCCCTGCCAGGAGGGGACAGCCGGGGGGATTTGGGATCTGTTTCCATGTAAAAAAACCCCAGGATCAGAGGAAATGGTCTCAGGCTGTGCCAGAGGAGGCTCAGGTTGGATATTATGGAAAATTCCTTCATGGAAAGGTTTGTCCAGTGTCCTGGTTTGAAAGACAGGTGTTTGCCAAGAAAGGCAGGAGTTTCTCTTGAAATGGAGAATGCAAACCCCCTCCCTCCAAATTATTATCATTTGGAAATGAAGGGGCTCTCAGGCAAAGCTCTGGGAATAGGAATAACAGTTCTTTGCCAGGACAATTCCAACAGCAATGCAGGATTGCAGAGAACAAACCCAGAGCAGGGGCAGAGGGAGAATCCAAGGTGCCCCCGTCAGTCAGTCAGGGTTGGTGCAGTCCCATTCCATGGTGGCTGATCCTCCTGCAGGGACAGATGTGGTTCTGCTGGAGCAGGGCTCCTGCACAAGGTGCACTTTTCCTCCAAAGCTGCAGGGATGATGTGCAAGGCTCTGGTTTTCCTCTGGGATCCAGTGGGAAAAGGCTGCTCTGCTGTTCCAAATCTCCCCTTTGATCTGGGTAGGAAATGCTCGGCTCCTGCCCTGGCTGGAGCATCTCCCCATGGGATGATGGAATTTGATCAGCCCTGCCCTGGGACTGCATGGCCATGGACAGGAGAGATCTCCTGGAGGGAGGATGGGCTGTGGGGAAGAGAAAGAACACTGCCACAGCTGGGTGAACAGCTGGGATAGAGCACACACTGCTGGGCACGGCCTGAGTGCAAAACTGGGACACCAGCCCTGGTACTCCTGAAATGCTTCACCAAGAGCTGTCCCCTGTCCAGGTCTCTGGAGTTTTGTTCCCACTCAGGAATGTTTTCATTCCCCTCGTCCCAAGCTCTCTGTGCTCACCTCTGCAATGGGAGCACATTCCAGCCTCTCTCCACTGAGCTGTTGGGACCAAACATTGCCTTTCTCCACCTCTTCCCGTTTTTCTTCCACCATTTGGGGTTTGATAAACACAGGACAACCAAAACAGGGGAAATTCTCCCCAAACTGCTCATTCTGCCTCAGCTCAGGACACCTTGTCCTGCTTTTCCTTCTCAGGAATGATCAGGGAGAAATTGTGGGCTGAGATTTTCCTCCAGTAAATTCCCACTTTGCCCCTGTCCTGCTGCTCTGAGCTGCTCTTTTCTGACCCTATTTTTTATTTTTTTTTTCCTATTTTCTTTAAACCTGCCCAAAGCTTTTTAAATTTTGGAACCCGAGGACAATTTGCCCTCCAGCTCTGAGTCCTTCTCATTTTCCACGGATCCCAGGCTGAGCCATCTCCAGGGTTTCAATCCCTGACCCCAAATTTTCAAGCCCTGACCTTGGCTGCTTAAAAATAGGGAGAGTTCAATGAATTCCAGTCTCTGAGGTTTGTTCTGAGTCCCAGGCTCTAAAGGAGATAAAAGCCTCACCTGGCCCAAAGGTAAATGCATAATTTAACTTAAAGCCACAACTTCTGCACATAAAACAGGCCCCAAATCTCCCAAGGACAGAGAAAGAAAGAAATTTGGGGGGTTTATTGGTAATTCTCTGCTCTGATCCAACAAAAGCAAACCCCATTTGGTTCTAAAGTGACCTTGTCCACAGGAGAAATAAAATACAGAGGTGAGAACTGATCTCTGCTTCAAGGCAAATAAAATCTGTTGCAAACACTGTCCAGGAGAGCAGTAAAAATGGGATTTTGGTGCTGTTTGAATCCATACATTTGTTTTATGTGCACATTTCCGTGTTTTCTGCTCTTCTCACAACATCTCTTTACCTCCCCTGTCCGAGTTTCAAAACGATTTTTATTTCAAGCCCTCGTGCTGAGATCTCCCCCAGGTGTTCCCAGGTGGACTCTGCTCCTCTCCCTGCCTGGTTTTTCCATGTTTATCCCTGTTTTATTTGGCACTTGAGGCTGTAATTTCCTTTCCCATCACTTTTTGGCAGCGTGGGTGTGGTTGGGATGTGGTGACCCCAAGGAGGTGACCCCAGCTCTGGGGGGGAAGGTCACCTGAGCCGTGCTGGGGGTGGGTGGCACTGGTGGCATCTGCAGGAGGGCTCAGCCAGGGGGGATCGGGCTCTCATCCCAGGAAAGCAGGGGCAGGATAAGAGGGAACAGTCTCAAGTTGCACCAGGAGAAGTTCAGGTTCACTGCCCTTCATTGATTTATATTCCAGCCAGGACAATTTTAATTCCATAAAATCCAAGGAACAGCAGCAGCAGAGCCCATAAAAGATGCTCAGAAGAGCAGACACCTTTAAAACCCCACAGATTATTCCCATTTCACAGTTTTTTAAAGAAGCTCCTCGTTATTCACCCTTAGTCCCCTTCTGGACAAATCGAGGAAATCATGATTTGCAGATATGGAGGGAAATGCCCCGAAGATTTTTTTTAAATCAATTTCTTTTTCCTCATTTGAATATTTATCACTTGCACACATTGCACGTGCTCGAGCACAAATATTGAAGCTCAGGAACCTGGGAGTTGCTGGGTGAGGCTGGATCAGGATTTCCAGAGAATTTAATGCCCTGTCAAGGACAGAAGCACCAGTCTGGAAAATCCCAGCGAATTCTGCAGACAGGGGAAAACAACTTGAGGCACAAAATCCAAGTTAGCAAATTCCTGGCAGTGGGGACTGGGATTTTCCATTGTAAATCTTTCTGCAAAGCAGGCACGGACACAGAATGCAAAAGACAATTAAATTAATAATAATTTTACACTGAAAGTTATCATCCAAATCCCTCTAACTTGAAATGAGGACCTTGCTAAGGATAGGATGAAAATATTTGGAGTTCAGCATGAGAATTTGGAGAGTTCTGACAAGGGATGGAGGGACAGGACCCAGGGAATGGCTCCCAGTGCCAGAGGGCAGGGATGGATGGGATGGTGGGAATTGGGAATTCCTGGCTGGGCTGGAATTCCCAGATTTGCTGTGGCTGCCCCTGGATCCCTGGCAGTGCCCAAGGCCAGGTTGGACATTGGGACAGTGGGAAGTGTCCCTGCCATGGCAGGGCTGGGATTTAGGGTCCCTTCCATCCCAAAACATTCTTGAATTCCATGAAAGGGAATTTCCTCATTGCACCATGGACGTATCTGTGCAAGGCAGGGTTTGGAATGCACAGTTCCAGGATGGATTTGCACATCTATTTTAATTTACTCCCAGAGGTACAAAAGGTTTTTTTCTTTTTTTTTTTTTTCCCTATTTCTGGCCACGATGGTTTAATTGCACTGGAATAAATCCATTCTCCAAGGGGTAACATCCCTGTTCCAAGCTCTGGCAGGGAAATTGCTCTTCTCATTTCACAGGGATCACAATCCCTGTGCACTGGAGCTTCCCAAAGCTCCTAAATCCCATAATATCTGAGCTTCTCCGTGTCCTGAGCTCCAGGCTCCATTCAGGCACCTCCAGAGTCACCTCCAGAGCTAATAAAAACTGGAAATGTGGAGAGTCTGGGAATAGATGGATTTGGAAGCGTTGGAGAACATTCCTGGTGTGAATCCAACAGTGGCCACAAACCCAGTGGAAAGCGAGCAGAGGCACTTTATTTTTATTATTATTTATTTGTTATTCCCATTGCTGGAGCTGGGAGAGAAAAACTCATTATTTGTTTAGCTTAAAATGCAAATTGGAGAGGCCAAACCAGGGGGTGAAGTTTCTGCTCGGGGCCACCCGGTGGAAATAAATTCCTGGAATTTTTCTCCCTAACAAATCCCAATATAAAAACCAGGATTTGATCCTCACCACGAGGAGCAGCCGTGTGGTTCAAAGCAAACAAACATCTCGCTGTCATTTCTCTGGATAGCTCCAGAACTTTCCTTTTCCCCTTTTCCTAATCCTTAAAACATGAATGTACTTAGGCTAAAAAACTTCATTAAACATTAATAGAGAGCCTGATTTAACTCCAGCCCCGTTTGCTTCCCAGAGATAATTGTGGAAGAGAATGAACCCTGCTCCCTTGGCAGCTTTGCTGGAGATTTTTTCCAAAACTAATAGTGGAATTATGAAAGGAATAAGGAGGGGAAAAGTAAATTAAATCAAATTGCCAAAGCCTTGGGGGAGAGCCGATGCAAATGAGTTCAAAGCAGAGAAAACAACAACTCCAGTTTTTCTTCTGAGCATCTGGGAAGTCACAATCCTATAAAAAACAATGGAAAAACCCTGCAGAAAAACGAGCTCTTAACTCTGGTTGGGGTTTTTATCAGCCCTTCCCTTTCCCGTTCAAGTTATTACCTGCAAAAGTGGGACTGGGGAAGGAGCAGCCCCAGTTAATTTTCTCTCGCTGTCACTGGGGATCATCAGCCCCTGGATAAATGGGAATTGTGGGGTTTAAAGACTTCTGCGACCTTAAAGGCAGGGGAAAGTTTCATTTAAAAGCTGTTTATAAGGGTAAAGTAGCTTGATAAGTAAATAAAACAGGGGGGAAGAGACAAGAGCCTGAATACAAATTTCTGTTAAAATCGTTAAACTGAGGCACCACGGGGAGGGGAAATCATTCCCTGGATTCAGTCAGTGGAAGCAGCAAGGAAAACAAAGCAGGGAATGTTATTCCAAACCAGGGATGAGTTCTGGATGCTCAAACATTCCAAGGATTTATGAGCAAGGGGAGAAAATGATGGAAAAATCATTGATTAAAGGCTTTTTTATACCTCAAACACGGAGCTTCTGTGATATTCCTGTCCCAAAATTCCTGTGCTCTCCCTCAGGGATTTAGGATCAAGAGGGTCCAAATTATCCCTGAAATCATTCCTGAAATCATTCCTGAAATCATCCCTGAAATCATTCCTGAAATCATTCCCTGGGTTTGGAGCAGTCAATGGAAGCAGCAAGGAAAATAAAGGAGGGAATGTTATTCCAACTCAGAGATGAGTTTTGGGTGTTGAAACATTCCAAGGATTTCTGAACAAGGGGAGAAAATGATGGAAAAATCACTGATTAAAGGCTTTTTAACACCTCAAACATGGAGCTTCTGTGATATTCCTGTCCCAAAATTCCTGTGCTCTCCCTCAGGGATTTAGGATCAAGAGGGTCCAAATTATCCCTGAAATCATTCCTGAAATCATTCCTGAAATCATCCCTGAAATCATTCCTGAAATCATCCCTGAAATCATTCCCTGGGTTTGGAGCAGTCAATGGAAGCAGCAAGGAAAACAAAGCAGGGAATGTTATTCCAAACCAGGGATGAGTTCTGGATGCTCAAACATTCCAAAGATTTGTGAGCAAGGGGAGAAAATGATGGAAAATTCAGCCATTAAAGGCTTTTTTATACCTCAAACACGGAGCTTCCATGATATTCCTGTCCCAAAATTCCTGTGCTCTCTCAGGGATTTAGGATCAAGAGGGTCCAAATTATCCCTGAAATCATTCCTGAAATCATTCCTGAAATCATTCCCTGGATTCAGAGCAGTCAGTGGAAGCAGCAAGGAAAATAAAGGAGGGAATATTATTCCAAACCAGGGATGAGTTTTGGGTGTTGAAACATTCCAAGGATTTCTGAACAAGGGGAGAAAATGATGGAAAAATCACTGATTAAAGGCTTTTTAACACCTCAAACACGGAGCTTCTGTGATATTCCTGTCCCAAAATTCCTGTGCTCTCCCTCAGGGATTTAGGATCAGGAGAGTCCTCAGCAGATGCTGCTTGAGCATCTTTCTGTTGTTATTTTAGAGATTCTTCTCTGCCCGGCTCCAAGTTTAAGGAGAATTTTCCCAGGATTTTAAGGTGTATTTTGGTGTGGCTGGAAGGGCTGGAGAAGTCATGGATATGGAATTATCCTGGCTGGAATGGGGGGAAAAAAATAGATAATTTCCAATTAAAAATCAAATAGTTATTTCAGATAAAATTGGATTTGTTATAAAGGTCAGAGGAATTATACCAGGAACAGCAGAGAGTGTCTGGTTGTGATCATGATCCATAAAAATATGGAGAGTTCATGGAATCATGGAATTCTTTAGATTGGAAAAACCCTCTGAGATCAAATCCAACCATTCCCAGAACTTCCAATTCCCCAGGTGCCACCTCCACAGGGCTTTAAATCCCTCCAAGGATTGGGACTCCACTGCCCTTTTCCAATATTTTCCAGCTTTTCCACAGAGAATTTTCCCCTTGCAGAACTTAAATCTCAATGTGGAAAAATAATAAATATTAGCAAATTTAATTAATAATTCCTTCGATATCCATTATATAGGAGGATCTAGGAGTTTTTTGGGAAGTGCAAATAATTTATGCCAGGTTGGTGAGAGGAAAAACAGGAGATTTGGGAGAGGCAGCTCCCAGCTCTCCCCTGAAAAGGCAGCAGAGATCTGGAATTTTTCCTTTCCCGAGGATAATTCCTGTCTTAAAGCCAACAGCTCCCTGCAAAGCTTCTGCCTTGGGAAACTTAGGGAAGCAGGAATATTTGAATGTTTTATATAAAACACCTCCTAAGGATCCAAAACCTCCCTGTGCCACCCTGGAACGGGAGGATTTCAGGAATTCTTCTCCCTCAGGGGGTTAAAAATTGAGCTGAGTTTTTCAGATATCCTGGATGTCCTGACATTCCCAGGGTTTTTCCCGTTGGGAACACATTTTCCATGTGTGCTCCTGGCTCTGCTGACATGAGCTGAGCACAAACCATGGCCCCAGCCAGGTTATCCTTTATTTTCCAGCCATGATGAAATTTTCCAAAGGCAGCAGGAAGCTGGCTGTGTGCACACACACCGGGTGTTGGTTATATTTTATTTATTTGGTGTTTTGCTGGGATCAAAATTCAGGTGGAGTTTGAAGCTGTGAGTGTGAATTATTTAAAACCGGTTTTATTTGAGTTAAGGCAGGGCAGGCTGTTCTGGGTTTGCTTCATTCTGGGATTACTGGGAGAGCTCCAGTGGTGCCCAGGGGAGCTGGAACAGAGTTCAGGGGAATAAATGGATTTTATTGATGGATATTTATGGAGAGGCCTTCAAAGGCCACACCCTGGCAGTGCCAGAGCCACAGTCATGGCCCTGCCTGGATGGCTCCAGGATGGCAGCAAAAGTTAATCCTGTCTCTAGGACAGGTCTTGAACAAGAACCTAAGTCTTGATTGCTGTAACAGCTCCTAAACAAGAACCTGGGTTAGTCCTGTCTCTAGGACAGGTCCTAAACAAGAACCTGGGTTAGTCCTGTCTCTAGGACAGGTCCTGAACAAGAACCTGATTTAATCCTTTCTCTAGGACAGGTCTTGAACAAGAACCCAGATCGATTCTGTCTTTAGGATTGGTTCTAAACAAGAACCTGAGTTAATCTTGATTCCTGTGATGGCTCCTAAACAAGAACTGGAGTTAATCCTGTCTCTAGGACAGGTCTCAAACAAGAACCTGGATTAGTCCTGTCTCTAGGACAAGTCCTGAACCAGAACCTAGATTAATTCTGTCTTTAGACAGAACCTGAGTTAGTCTTGATTCCCATGACAGGTCCTAAACAAGAACCTGGGTTAGTCCTGTCTCTAGGACAGGTCTCAAACAAGAACCTGGGTTAATCCTGCTGTAGGACGGGTCTCAAAGAAGAACCAGGGTTAATCCTGTCTCTGGGACGGTTCCTAAACAAAAACATGGGTTAATCCTGTGTCTAGCTCAGGTCTCAAACAAGAATCTTTAGTATGGGTTCTAAACAAGAACCTGGGTTAGTCCTGTCTCTAGGACGTTTCCCAAGCAAGAACCAGGGTTAGTCCTGTCTCTAGCACAGGTCCCAAACAAGACCCGAGTTAGGCCTGTCCCTAGGCCTGGTCCCCGCTCTAACAGCCCCGTGGCCTGGCTGTGTCTCCGCAGACCCCCCGGCCGTGGAGCCGGCGTTCCTGGAGCTGCGGCAGGGCCAGGGCCGCGGCGTCACCATGAGCTGCCGGGTGCTGCGCGCTTACCCCACGCGGGTGCTGAGCTACGAGTGGCGCCTGGGCGGGCGCGTGCTGCGCTCGGGCCACTTCGACCTGCAGGACTCCACGGAATTCACCGTGAGCAGCCTCAACCGCGACTCCTACGGCCTCTACAACTGCAACATCATCAACGAGGCGGGCGCCGGCCGCTGCAGCTTCCTCGTCACAGGTAGGAGGCCTGGAGTTGGGAATTTATTGGGGTTTTGATTTTGGTTTTTTAATGGTTTTGGGAGGAGTTTTAGTCAGTTTGTTCAATTTTCCCTGGGGGTTGAAGTTTCTCTTCAAAACTCGGCGTTTGGGTTTTGTTGGGTGTGGCTTTGTTGGTGAGACTCAAGCAAAAAAAGGAAAATTCCCAGATTTTAAGTTTGGAATTTCCAGGTTGGGAGCATCCAGAAGGAGATAAATGGACATTACCAAAAATCAGCTCCTGGCAGGGATTGGAACATCTGGGATGGGAAAGGATTGAGAAGAGAAGCAAAAAATGGGAACCAAATTAACACTGAAGGGATGGATTACCAAGAGGAGATCCAAGACTAAAACCGGGGTCGTTTGGGACCAATGAATGAGAATTTTGGGGTTTTTTTATGTATAAATATGGGAGAAGTCTGGGAAAGAATTATGTGGTTGGAATGATTTCCATGGCACATCCCAGCTGGAATAAAGTAATTCCGGATTCTCCAACACTTAAAAGGTGATGCTGGAGAGTTTCTTTGGTCCTTGAATTTTGGTGACAATTTGGTTTTTAATGTTTTTTTGAAGGAGTTTTAGTCAGTTTGTTCAATTTTCCCTGGGGGTTGAAGTTTCTCTTCAAAACTCTTCAGGTTTTGTTGGGTGTGGCTTTGGTGGTGAGAATCAAACAACAAAAGGAAGATTCCAATATTGTAAGTTTGGAATTTCCAGGTTAGGAGCATCCAGAAGGAGATAAATGGACATTAACTTAAATTAAAAGTAACTTAAAAGGTGTTGCTGGAGAGTTTCTTTTGTCCTTGAATTTTGGTGACAATTTGGTTTTTAATGGTTTCGGGAGGAGTTTTAGTCTGTTTGTTCAATTTTCCCTGGGGTTTGAAGTTTCTCTTCAATCTCTTCAGGTTTTCTTGGGTGAGGTTTGCTGGGACTTGAACAACAAAAGGAAGATTCCAATATTTTAAGTTTGGAATTTCCAGGTTGGGAGCATCCAGAAGGAGATAAATGGACATTAACTAAACTTAAATGTAACTGAAAAGGTGGTGCTGGAGAGTTTCTTTGGTCCTTGAACTTTGGTGACAATTTGGTTTTTAATGTTTTTTTGAAGGAGTTTTAGTCAGTTTGTTCAATTTTCCCTGGGGGTTGAAGTTTCTCTTCAAAACTCGGCGTTTGGGTTTTGTTGGGTGTGGCTTTGGTGGTGAGAATCAAACAACAAAAGGAAGATTCCAATATTATAAGTTTGGAATTTCCAGGTTAGGAGCATCCAGAAGGAGATAAATGGACATTACCAAAAATCAGCTCCTGGCAGGGATTGGAACATCTGGGATGGGAAAGGATTGAGAAGAGAAGCAAAAAATGGGAACCAAATTAACACTGAAGGGATGGATTACCAAGAGGAGATCCAAGACTAAAACCGGGGTCGTTTGGGACCAATGAATGAGAATTTTGGGGTTTTTTTATGTATAAATATGGGAGAAGTCTGGGAAAGAATTATGTCGTTGGAATGATTTCCATGGCACATCCCAGCTGGAATAAAGTAATTCCGGATTCTCCAACACTTAAAAGGTGATGCTGGAGAGTTTCTTTGGTCCTTGAATTTTGGTGACAATTTGGTTTTTAATGTTTTTTGGAAGGAATTTTAGTCAGTTTGTTCAATTTTCCCTGGGGTTGAAGTTTCTCTTCAATCTCTTCAGGTTTTCTTGGGTGAGGTTTGCTGGGACTGGAACCACAAAAGGAAGATTCCAATATTTTAAGTTTGGAATTTCCAGGTTGGGAGCATCCAGGAGATAAATGGACATTAACTAAACTTAAAAGTAATTTAATAGGTGTTGCTGGAGAGTTTCTTTTGTCCTTGAATTATGGTGACAATTTGGTTTTTAATGGTTTTGGGAGGAGTTTTAGTCTGTTTGTTCGGCATTTCCCAAGGGGTGGAAGTTTCTCTTCAAAACTCCACGTTTGGGTTTTGTTGGGTGTGGCTTTGATGATGAGACTCAAACAATAAAAGGAAAATTTCAATATTTTAAGTTTGGAATTTCCAGGTTGGGAGCATCCAGAAGGAGATAAATGGACATTAACTAAACCTAAAAGTAACTTAAAAGGTGTTGCTGGAGAGTTTCTTTGGTCCTTGAACTTTGGTGACAATTTGGTTTTTAATGGTTTTGGGAGGAGTTTTAGTCAGTTTGTTCAATTTTCCCTGGGGTTGAAGTTTCTCTTCTAAACTCTTAAGGTTTTGTTGGGTGAGGTTTGCTGGGTCTGGAACCACAAAAGGAAAATTCCAATAGTTTAAGTTTCTAATTTTCAGGTTGGGAGTACCCAGAAGGAGAAAAATGGGCACTTAAAAGATGATGTGGAAGAGTTTTTTTTATTCCTGAATTTTGGTGACAGTGAGGTCTTGGAGGCCCCAGAGTGAAGGTTTGGGTGTTGTTGGATCATTCTACTCCTGCCCCAGTTACCAAAAACTTCCTCCTCAGCTTGAGGAGTCTTGCTGGGATTGTGTTTGGTGAAAAAAAAGTAGATTTAGCTCATTTGAAGATCAGGATTTGGCAGTGGAAAATGTGAATATTCCTTTTTCGTGGGCACCAACCCAAGGGGTTTTGGGGGAGTCAGCAGCAGCAAAATTCCACTGGCACTGAAATTGGATTTCCTCTCCTCTCCAGCTTGGAGAGAGGGGTGAGCACATCAGAGACCCCAACCAGTCCCTTGGGAACAGAGGGATGTTGGAATTTGTTCCTTTTCTCCAGCAGTAACGAACTTTGGGAAGTTTTCCAGCAGGTCCCAGGCTGGGGGAGGCTGTGCAGCCCCCAGGATCCAGCCCTGGTGGGTAATTCCTGTGATGGAACCAAACTCGGTGTGTTTTTTATCTTCAGGAGCTTGGAGCTGGAAAAAGGAAATTATTTTGCCAGCATTGGGGCAGTTGGAGTGGTTTTAGCAAAGCCACAAAACTGAAAATGAGTCCTAAAATGATTTTATGATGTTTTCCACTTCCCATCCTTCCCTATGCTCATGTTGGGTTCATCCCATCCTGCTAATTTATGGTGGATTAAGGATGCTGGAAGTGACACTTCGACTTTTCTTAGTCTCTTAAAGCTAAAACCGAGTTTAGTTAGGAAATAAATTCTTTGTGCTCTGTTGTGCTCCCGAATCTCAGTAGCACAGATGGAGTCAAAGCCCCAGGGAACAGAAAACGCTGAAAAAAATGATGAAATGGTTAAAAAGGAGGCTTGGATTTCAGTGGGAATGTGAATAGAGACAAGAAACTGGGCACTTCTTAGGCATGAGTGGGAAAAAAAAAGCCCAATAAATAACTGCAAGGCAGGAATGTGGCAGTTGTGTGGAGCTTTTGTTTTGGGGGGAATAATGGGTTGTTGTAGCCCATTTTTAGCGGGTTTATTTCTGGTTTTTCACGCAGGAAAATAGAAATGTGCTGGACTGGGGCTGCAGAGAACCATTGGTATGCTCAGAGCCAGCCTTTCAGTGCAGCATTTCAAGCAGCCTGGCTGGAAAGATTTATTCTGACCCCCGAGCCTGCAAAAAATCTCCTTTTTTTTTTCTTTTATTTTTTTTCTGTACATTTGGAGCCAGATTGGAGGAGATGAAAGCCAAATAAATCACACTTGGAAAAGGGGTTAATTTATAGCATCAGGGCCAACACGAGGCAGATGTAACCTGCCAGTCCCTTCCAAATAAATAAGAAGTGACAAGGCAAATTGTGTTTGTGGGGAAGCAGAGCTGAGTTCATGCTCCTCGCAGCTTCACCACCTCGAGATTTTATTCAGGGCCAGATCACACCCAGAGAGCAACACGAAGCCCATCGCAGGCTGTGGCTTGGGAAAACCCTGCAGGGGCTGGGAGCAAATCCATCAGGGCAGAGGCTGAGGGAGGGTTTGGTGCTGGAGAAGGAGGAGGAGGAGCCCAGGGAGCTTCTCCCTCCCTGCAGCAGCTGCTGAGGTGCCGGAGGATCCCCCAGGACACAGCTGAGCCCTGCTGGCTCCCGGCCTGGCCCGGCTGGGGACACCCCAGCACAGATTTTCACTGTGGCTTGGGCTCCTCAAGGCAGGCTGGGCTGATCTCTGTGGTCGGCAGTTTGCAAAGGAGGGGTGAAATGAGATTTTCTTCTGCTTCTTCTTCCTCCTCTTCTTCCTCCTCCTCCCCCTCTTTTTCTCCTTCTTCTTCTTCCTTCTTCTTCTTCTCCTTCTTCTTCTCCTTCTTCTCCTTCTTCTCCTTCTTCTTCTCCTTCTTCTCCTTCTTCTTCTTCTTCTTTTTCCTTCTCTTCCTCTTCTTCTCCTTCTTTTTCCTCTTCTTCTTCTCCTTCTTCTTCTCCTTCTTCTTCTCCTTCTTTTTCTTCTTCTTCTTCTTTTTCTTCTTCTTTTTCTTCTTCTTCTTCTCCTTCTTTTTCTTCTTCTTCTTTTTCTTCTTCCTCTTTTTCTTCTTCTTTTTCTTCTTCTTCTTCTCCTTTTTCTTCTTTTTCTTCTTTTTCTTCTTCTTCTTCTTTTTCTTCTTCTTCTTCTTCTCCTTCTTTTTCTTCTTCTTCTTCTTCTTCTTCTTCTTCTCCTTCTTTTTCTTCTTCTTCTTTCTTCTTCCTCTTCTTCCTCTTCTCCTTCTTTTTCCTCCTCTTCCTCCTCTTCTTCTTCTTCTCCTTCTCCTTCTCCTTCTCCCCCCTTCTTTCTTCTTCTTTCATCTTCCTTCTTCTTCCTCATCTTCCTCTTTTTCCTCTTCCTCCTCTTTCCACTTCACCTTCTCCATTATCATTATTCTGCACCATTAACGAGCGATAGGACCAGCGGGAACGGCCTCAGGCTGCACCAGGGAAGGTTCAAGTTGGATTTTAGGGGAAAATTCCTCCTGGAAAGGGCTGTCAAACCCTGCCCAGGGCAGCAGTGCAGCCACAATCCCTGGAATTTTCCAAAACCCGTGGATGTGGCTCTTGGGGCCAAGGGATCGTGGTGCCTGTGGGGGTTCATGGACAGCCAGACTTGATCCTAAAGGTCTTTTCCAACCTGAACAATTCCGTGATTCTCTGTGCCCCTGGGAGCCAGGATTAGGATTACCTAGACCTGAGTTTACCTGACAAGTCCTGGTTTCAAATTTCTCCTCAGTTTGGGAAGTTTGACCCCCTGGAGCTGGAATTTTCTCTGCTGGGGCTGCCCTGGGCTGAATTAGTCCCCAAAATTGTGTCCAAAGAGGGATTTTTAGGGTTTTTTTAGACAATATTTTGTTCCCTATCCATGAAATCCTTTCATGCACATCCTTGTGGAATTCCTTCCTTAATTTCCATCAGGAATCTCTGTCCAGAGCGGATGGGGCTGGCTTGGCAGGGCTGCAGATTTAATATTAAAATTCATTCTTTCAATTATTCATCACAGCCCTGGGTAGGACTAAACAAAGCTCTAATGGCATTCCCTGGATTTAATTCCTTTTATCAACCAACTCCTGATCCCACCAGCCAGGGAAGACAGTTTGGAATATTAATTCCACGTTGTTCTGGCCTGTGGAATTTTTCTGCCACGGGATATTGCGTTAATTAATGAGCTCATCTTTAATTATTTACTTTGTCTTACATCACCCTGTCGGTGCTTCCAGCCAAGTGCAACATCAAGCCAATCAAGGGCTAATTAGGGAAGGTTTAATTGTTAGCTGGTGATCAGAGCTTTCCCCTTTCCTTGGAGCTTTTGGGAGTTTCTTTGGAGCTCTTTGGATGTTGAATTGGGAGCTGAGCAAAGCTGACAATCCAAACACCTCTGGAAGGGATTGTCCCCATCCATGGCAGCATTCCAGTGGAGCCAGGAATAACTGAGGTTGGAAAAGATGATCCAGTCCTACCTCCCACCACTAATCCATGGGACCCTCAGGGACCTCACATCTCCTGCCTTCCCTTCTCCCAGAAAACTGGGATTTGGGGAGATGGGCACTGGATCATCCCTTCTGATATCCCAGAATCCATCTCTGCAAGGAGCTCTTTGGAAACTCCTTTTTTTCCTCTAAGGAAAAACATCTTTTGGAGTTTTCCAGGAGGAGAACACATGGAAATGTTTTAATTTTCCGGGTTTTCCCTGATTTTTTGGATATTTTAAGTGGCAAAATGCAGCACAGCTCACCCTGGATTGGGTTTGCTCCTGTTTCGTTTCTTATGGATGGGACAAGGATGGATCTGCTCCATGAAAGATCTAGGAATTATGGAATGGTTTAGGTTGGAGAAGGCCACAGGAAAGGACATTTTTAATGAAATCTGGTTGCTCCAGGCCTTGGACAATTCCAGGGATGGAATGTCCACCCCATCCCTTGGCAAAGCCTCTCCATGGATTTAGGTCAACATGAACTCAGATTTAGTGGATTCAGGAATGTTTTGGAATGTTTTGTCCTCACTTTGGGAACTCATCCTTAGTTTTTTCCCACATTTATGAAGGATGAAGTCTTGCCTGTGCTGGTGATCCCCTCATTTTCCCAATTCCCTGGGACATTCCCTTGTCCTGCCTTGTCCAAACCACACCTGAACGATGCCCTGTAGGATCAGGCACCTCTCCAGGAGCTTCTTTCAGGAATTTCTGCCTCATTGTTTGCTCTGAGCCCCTGCCACCATTCCTGGAAGCACCGTGCTCCTCAGCATGGAGCTGGAATCATTTCCAAATTCCCAGAGAAGCTGTGCCTGCTTTAAAATTCCAACTGGAGCAGCAGCACCGCTGCAAAAAATCCTTTTCCAGTCTTCTGCCAGGAAAATGGATTTTTATTTTAATTAAAAACCTTGGAGATTCCAACAGGGCATCTCCTAAAAACGTCCAGCAGGAAAGATCCTTTCCAAGGCACGGCGAGCGTGGGTGTTGTTTTGTTTCCTGCTGAATTCCCACCTGGTTTTGGAGGATTGGGATGAGGAGGAGCTTTGCCAAACCCTTGGCAGCAACTTCTGTCCTGCCCTAAAAACCAGGGCAACCTAAACTGCAGGTGGGAAAGTGGGACAGACAATTCCCACAGGGAAACAGGAATTTTTCATGGATCTCCTGGTCCAATGCCCAGCAAAGGCAGTGGACTCCGAACCAGCAAATTCCTGCTTGGCAATTATTCCAGTCAGGAAATTTGGGATATTTTCTTTGTCAGAGGAGCAGGCAGTGCTGAATTTTAGGGAAGGGGACGAGGTGGGATTGCTGGATCTCAATCCTGCTTTTCCTGTCAGCAGAGAGGAAAATGAAGTGAATTCATCCCAAGGCTGGAGGATGCAATTCCAGGATGAAGGGAGAGGCTGGTGGAGGTTTGGAATCCTTCCTGAGGGTCTGCCCTCGGAGGAGAAGGAAAATAAAGGAATTTCACCCCAAAAAGTCATTGCTGGATGTGATCCAGAAATCTTAAATCCCATTTTGTTCCACCCCTGCCATGGGCAGGGACAATTCCCAGTGTCCCAGGCTGCTCCAAGCCCCATCCAGCCTGGCCTGGGACACTTCCAGGGATCCAGGGGCAGCCACAGGGATGGGACATTCCTCGGAAATCTGCATTTCAGTCCATTCCTGGTTGCAATTTTGTTTGGTTTCTCCCTCTAAAATGATTCTTTGTGGGCAGTGAGGGAATTGTGGGCTGGCTCTGGAGCACTTGGAGCAGCCAAGTCGGATTTGTCAGGAATTTGGGAGCCAACAGCTGGGAAGGGACAGGGATAAGGAGGCTGAGTGCCAAGGGGGAAGAGCTGCAGCTTCCTGGGAAACCCTGAGAAATTTGGGAAGCCTTGGGGGGGATCCATGGATGGAGCCCGGGTGGGCATGGACAGCTCCAGGTGTGGAGACAGAGCTGTGGGAATGCTCAGGAATGTCCAGGAATGGTCAGAAATGCTCAGGAATGTGGGAATGCTCAGGGATGTCCAGGAATGCTCAGGAAAGCTCAGGAATGTCCAGGAATGCTCAGGAAAGCTCAGGAATGTCCAGGAATGGTCAGGGATGCTCAGGAAAGCCCAGGAATGCCCAGGAAAGCTCAGGAAAGTCCAGGGATGTTCAGGAATGTCCAGGAATACTCAGGAATGTTCAGGAAAGCTCAGGAACGTCCAGAAAAGCCCAGGGATGTCCAGGAATGTGGGAATGCTCAGAAATGCTCAGGGATGCTCAGGAATGTCCAGGAATGTTCAGGAATGTGGGAATGCCCAGGAATGTGGGAATGTTCAGGAATGTGGGAATGCTCAGGGATGCTCAGGAATGTCTAGGAATGCTCAGGAATGTGGGAATGCTCAGGAATGTGGGAATGCTCAGGGATTCTCAGGAATGTCTAGGAATGCTCAGGAATGTGGGAATGCTGTGATTCCCACGGGCTGGAGTCGATCCAGGGGCTGCTCCTGTTCCTTGTGTTTCCCCAAAGATTCCTCAGAGCTGTCCTGGCTGTGTTTCCCTGTGCTCTCATCCCATTTTTCCCGGAGCTTCCCCCATCCCTCCCTTCCTCAGAGGCCACAGTTCCCTCCCTGTGCCTGCGGGGACATTTCATTATTGATTATTGATTATTGTTGATCATTATTTTATTCTTGATTATTTGCAATTCCAGGCCCACATCCCATCCCTTTCCCTGCCCACCCTTCAGGAATCAGGTGTTTGACACTTCCCCCTTCCTCACGTGCCATTCCCATGGGATTTCTGTAGGATTCCCGTGGGATTTCTGTAGCATTCCCTTGGGATTTCTGTAGGATTCCCTTGGGATTTCTGCAGGATTTCTGCAGGATTCCCATGGGATTTATGCAGGATTCCCATGGGATTTCTGTAGGATTCCCTTGGGATTTCTGCAGGATTTCTGCAGGATTCCCGCGGGATTTATGCAGGATTCCCATGGGATTTCTGTAGGATTCCCGTGGGATTTATGCAGGATTCCCATGGGATTTCTGTAGGATTCCCTTGGGATTTCTGTAGGATTCCCGTGGGATTTCTGCAGGATTTCTGTAGGATTCCCATGGGATTTCTGTAGGATTCCCTTGGGATTTCTGTAGGATTCCCATGGGATTTCTGTAGGATTCCCTTGGGATTTCTGTAGGATTCCCGTGGGATTTCTGTAGGATTCCCTTGGGATTTCTGTAGGATTCCCGTGGGATTTCTGCAGGATTCCCTTGGGATTTCTGTAGGATTCCCTTGGGATTTCTGCAGGATTTCTGTAGGATTCCCATGGGATTTCTGTAGGATTCCCTTGGGATTTCTGTAGGATTCCCATGGGATTTCTGTAGGATTCCCGTGGGATTTCTGCAGGATTCCTGTGGGATTTCTGTAGGATTCCCGTGGGATTTCTGCAGGATTCCTGTGGGATTTCTGTAGGATTCCCGTGGGATTTCTGCAGGATTCCCACTGGTGACACGTGAATTGTCACCTCCACGCTGAGCCAGGGATTTCTTTGGAATTGTGGACCCCATTCCTTCAGGAATTGCTCCCTGCCAGGCACAGATGTGCACATCTGTAGGGAGTGTGTAGCCATAGGAAAATGAAGGCATGGAATGCTGCCAGGTTTGGATATCTGGGAATTGGATCTTCCCAAATCTCACCTATCCCAGCGTGGGAAGCAGGAATCTCCTGATCCTACAAAAAACTGGATTTATTTATCCCTCAAGGCAGCACCACACAGCTCCTGGCCCCAAATTGATGGAAATGGAGCTGAGGAACACCTCGAGTTCGGCTCCTGGGGTTGGGATTGGGATTTGTGGGATTGGGAATCCCGTGCTGGAGCAGCAGGAATTGCAGGAAAAGGAACGGGAGCTCGTGCAGGGCTCAGGCAGCAGATGTCACGTTTGGGAGGAGCTGGACCCTCGGGAAAACCCCAGGGAAAGGAACCTGGACAAGGAATCTCATGGATGCCACTGGAACATTCCACATTTTTCTTACTTTGGGATGTTGGGTTTCTGTGCCTGGAATGGGAACCTCCAAACCCATTGGAAATGGACAGACCTCAGGAAAGTTGGGATTTGTGCCCTAATTAAGCATTAAAAAGTTCATTTTACTCCCTGCACTTTACAATATATTCATAATTCTGTAAATATTTTGGGAAGAGATTTTCTGGGAAAGGTGGGAAAGTCTCATCCCCAGGTTCCCATTGGGAGCAGCAGGTACAGGATTGTCTGTCCCTGGAATTCCCTGGAGCAGCTGGAAATATGGGAATCAATCCTCTCTACCTACTGGGGGGATTATTTATTATTAATATTTTTATATTAATAGACTTTGTTAAGTTTAACTCTGCTCAAGTGTCTTCAGCTGCTCAGCCCAAACAATCCAGGCCTTGGAATTAATTCCTGGAGGACAGGGAAGACCCTGGAATTCATTCCTGGAGGATTAAGGGAAGGCCACAAATACAAGAACATCTTGAAGGTTCCTTCCAAGCCAAATAATTCCCTGATTTTCAGCTCCCATGGTTATGGGGAGGCTGGACTGGGATGATCCAGCTGCAGGATTGGGATGAGGAGCAGATCCAGGAGGAGACAGATGTTGTCTTTCCCAAATGCAAACAAAGAACAAAACATTTTGTCTTTCTTCCTGCAATCCTTCCACGAAACAGAGCTCCTGGAATAAAGCAGAGCACGGGAAGGGGCAGCAGTTTCCATCAATTCTGTGTCTCCCACTATTCCACACAGTTTAATGCAGTGTTTTATTTAGGATTTGGGCTCTCCCAGCACTTTAAAGATGGAAAGGGCTGGAGCTGAGGTTGCCAGAAGGAGAAGCAGGATTTATAAATCCCGGATTTTATTTCCTTTCCCTAAATGTGACAAAGTGGGAGCTGCTCTGCTCAGCACTCACAGCCAGCTCCTGTCACCAGGAGTGCCACAAAGATGGGACAGAGGTGCTGCAATTCCCAAGAGTCAAACTCCAAGGAATTGGCAGAACTTGATGGGAAGAGAAGGAGGGAACAGAAAAGGAAATGATTCCTTGAGCACAAAATTCCCACTGTTTGTTCCTGCAGGACAGGGAGGCAGCACCAATGCCACCCTCTGGGATCTGGGACATTTAGGGACAGAGGTTTGGGGCATTGTGGCACTGCTGAGATCCCCGTGCTGCTCTGCTCTCATCCCAGCTGGAATTTGCAGTGCCCAGTCCAGCAGCAATTCCTTGAAGGGATTCTTTTCCTCAGGGAGAAATGGCTGAGTGATCCCAATGAGCCACAGGATCAGGAATCCTGGCTGATTGTTTCCTCTAAAATGGAACAGCTGAAACCCTTTCATTTGATTTTCAAACTAAAATTCCCAAATTTTAAGGAATAAGGAATGTGGAACCCAAGGATGCAGATATTTTTTTTTACAGATGCAGTTTTTATGGGCTACAAATGGGCAGCTGAGTGAGTCAGGTGGCAGGAACAGCCCGTCCTGAGCCAGGTTTATTGTCTGACATGTGAAGGTGGAAGGGATGGGAACACTTCAGGGAAAGCTGGGCTGAGGAAACCACGGAGCCAACAATGAAATCCTCCTGAAATGTGGAAAGCAGCTCCGGGATTGGAGGTGGGCTGGGAAATGGGCACGGAGAGAGGGATCCTTTTCATCAGAGTGAAATCAAACTGCAGCACCAAGATCTGCTGAGAGCTGGAGAATCGGGCTAGGAAGCTCTGCCTCCTGGATTGCCATCCCAAGGGATGATAATCAACCATCCTGGAAGTTCTGGGTTAGGACACTTGGGTCTGTTTGGTAAATAAATGGGAATTTGGGGGATTGCAGAGCTGGGAGGGGGGGGATGTTGTTTCCTTGCTTGGAACAACTTCAAACCCAGGGACAGAGAGAGGGACTTTGGATAAAGGCCCGGAGTGCCAGGACAAGGGGAATGGCCTCAATCCGCTCCTGCTCAGGACATTTCTCCAGCTTTTAGATCCCAGTGGAGCTTGGGATGGAGCAGCTGAAGTGACTTTTCCATTTTTTTGGTTTCTCTAATTCAGCACCACAGTGATTCCCTCCCATGCTTGACCTTACACTGGTACAGGATGTGGTGGCCCCGATCCTGTCCCTGCTGATCCCAGAGCTGGGCACAGGATCCCCAGGGATGAAAACTCCACAGACTCTGGGCCAGCTGGGCTTTGAGGTGGCAAGCCCAGGAAGAGCTGAGATCCCAGAAACCTCCCACATTCCCATCATCCCAGCTAAAAATGATCTTCCCAGCCCAAAATCCAAATATTCCCAACCTCCAGGCTCCCCACCACGAGCTGAACTTCCAAGTGACACAACCCAACTTCTGCTTCCATTAAAAACTCTGGAGAAACCTCAGAGAAAACCAACAACCAACATCCTCTCATCCCTCCCCTGGATCATATCCAGGAGCTCCAGGTCCCTCCTGTCCCAAAGATCCAGAGCCAAGGGCTTTGGGGACAAGGGACATTTGGGGACACTTCCTGAAGCCACCTCTGCTTTCCCTGCACTCCAAACCCCAGCCCTGCTTCCCGAATTTTGCAGGGGAGGCTCTCAGTGTTGTGCTGTTGAATTTCCAGCCTCTCCATTCCCAGGGCTGTTTTCACAGGGATTTGGGATAATGCAGCTCTTCAGGGCTCCTCATTATTCCCCCAAAGGTGCCCGTGTTGTTCAAGTGTCCCTCTTGTGACAAGTGGCTCATTATGGCTCCTCTCAGTCCCCCTCCAGAGATCCCATTATATCCAACACCACTGGGAGTGGGAAGAGGATAATTTGCATCCAGCATGAGCTTTTCCCATTATTCCCACTTCTCAGGAACGAGGAAAACAAATCGTCTCGACCGCTGCTCCCTTTTTATTCCCACTACAGCCCCTTTTTTTTTTCCAGCAGAGGTTTTGCTTTGCTCCCTCCCCTTGGAATATTGTTGTTTGTTCCTCCACTCTGGGCTAATTGCAGGTGCTCCTTCTCCAGGAAATTGGGAAAAAATATCTTGGCTAAAAGGGGGGTTTTTTTTATCCTTGGAAAAGAAAAGCGTGGTTGGAGACAAAAGCTGGTTCAGTAAGTGCCACGTTGGTGTTTATTCCCGGGATTTTAGCTTTGTTCCTTTGCATTTTGGGGGTTTTTAAAAGGCATTTCTTCCCTCCTCTTCTCACTGCTTTTCTGCTGATGGAAGTTGTCCAATTTGGAATTTGAAATGCTTCTCATCCCTCTCTATTTCCACCTGGATCAGGGATAGTTTTGAGCAGAAAATCCCTAAATTCTGTGTTTGGTTTGTCACAAACTCCTAAAATCCTAATTAAGGTGGGGCAGTAATGATTCCATACCCCTCCCATATTCCATGGGACAGGCAGGCTGTGTTTTCCAGAGTTTTTCCAGCCCTTTCCCAATTATTCCCTCTGCCAAATCCCTGCAGAAGTACAAATGAAAGTAAAAACTTCAGGAAGTGGAAAATCCTCCTCCTGCTTTGGTTTTTCTCTAATGAAAAGCATCTTTTGGAGCTTTCCAGGAAGGGAACACATGGAAATATTTTGGTTTTCCAGGTTTTCCCTGATTTTGGGGTATTTTCAGTGGCAAAATGGAGCACAGCTCACCCTGGATTGGGTTTGCCCCTGTCTCATTTCTTATGGATGGGACAAGGATGGATCTGCTCCATGAAATGTCTCGGAATTATGGAATGGTTTGGCTGGAAGAGGCCACGGGAAGGGACATTGTTAATGAAATCTGGTTGCTCCAAGTCCAACCTGGCTTTGGACAATTCCAGGGTTGGAATATCCACCCCATCCCTTGGCAAAGCCTCTCCATGGATTTAAGTCAACATGAACCCAGATTTAGTGGATTCAGGAATGTTTTGGAATGTTTTGTCCTCTCTTTGGGAACTCATCCTTAGTTTTTCCCCACATTTATGAAGGATGAAGTCTTGCCTGTGCTGGTGCTCCCCTCATTTCCCCAATTCCCTGGGACATTCCCTTGTCCTGCCTTGTCCAAACCACACCTGAACGATGCCCTGTAGGATCAGGCACCTCTCCAGGAGCTTCAGGACAACTCCAGAGCCTTTCCACTTGGGAATGTGGAGGAGAAAGATGGGATGGAGGCAGCAGCAGCCACTGGGAATATCCAAATCCTATTCCCAGCTCTGGGATGGCATTTCCCGTCATTGGTGCCCATCCTGGAATTTCCTGGTGTAGCTTAGGAGGGCTTGGGGCTCTGTTTTGGCAGCAGTGCAGAGATTCCAACCTGTCTTTGCCATTGGATCCAGGAATTTTTCCTCTTCCATCCCATTTTGGAGGAGGGAAATAACGATAAAGGCAAAGCACGACCATGAGCCCTTAAAAAACGTGGATGGAGGAAAATAATCCTAAAATGTGGTTCTGGAAGAAGATAGTGAACAAAACCACTCCAAACAGCAGGAGAGGGATGGGTGGAGCTGGAGCTTAACCTTTGGATCCTGGAAATCAGGGGTTGGATCTCAACCCTTGGATCTGGGAATGAGGGGCTGGATCTCAACCTTTGGATCCTGGGAATGAGGGGTTGGATCTCAACCCTTGAATCCTGAGAATGAGGGACTGGCTCTCAAGGCCTTGGATTCTGGGAATGAGGTGTTTGATCTCAACCCTTGGATCCTGGAAATGAGGGATGGCTCCAGTTGGATCTCCATCCTTGGATCCTGGGAATGAGGAGTGGCTGCAGTTGGATCACAACCCTTGGATTTTAGGAATGAGGGGTGGCTGCACTTGGAACCTTGGATCTGGGAATTCCCAGCTGAAGTCATCTCCCAGTGATTTCCATGTGTTTTCCATCCTTTTCCCGATGGAAGGCTGAACTCTTGTCTGACTGAGTTACCCCCTGGCTGCCTGGCCATTCCCTAAATTCCAATTTCCCTGATTCCATCCTTTTCCTTATGGCTGACTGAGTTATTCACAGGCTGCCTGGCCATTCCCTAAATTCCAGTTTCCCTGATTCCATCCTTTTCCTGATGGTTGGCTGAGTTGCTCCCTGACTGCCCGGTTATTCCCTGATTTCCAGTTTCCCTAATCCCATCCTTTTCCCAGTGGTTGGCTGAGTTACTCCCTGGCTGCCCAGCCATTCCCTAAATTCCATTTTCCCTAATCCCATCATTTTCCTGATGGCTGGCTGAGTTATTCACAGGCTGCCTGGCCATTCCCTGATTTCCAGTTTCCCTAATCCCATCCTTTTCCCAATGGCTGAGTTACTCCCTGACTGCCTGGCTATTCCCTGAATTCCAGTTTCCCTGATTCCATCCTTTTCCCAATGGTTGGCTGAGTTATTCACAGGCTGCCTGGCCATTCCCTAAATTCCAGTTTCCCTAATCCCATCCTTTCCCCGATGTTTGGCTGAGTTACCCCCTGGCTGCCTGGCCATTCCCTGCTTTCCAGTGTCCCTAATCCCACGGTTTTCCCGCAGGAAAAGCCTACGCCCCCGAGTTCTATTACGACACGTACAACCCGCTGTGGCAGAACCGCCCGCGGGTTTATTCCTACAGCCTGCAGTGGACGCAGATGAATCCCAGCGCCGTGGATCGGATCCTGGCCTATCGCCTGGGCATCCGCCAGGTGAGACCGCGGTGGGAACGGCCGGGGGCGTTCCCGGGGTCTGGGATGGGCTGGGGGATCCCCGAGATCAGCCTGGGGGATTCCCGGGGTCTGGGAATGGGCTGGGGGATCCCCAGGATCAGCCTGGGGATTCCCGGGGTCTGGGATGGGCTGGGGGATCCCCGAGATCAGCCTGGGGGATTCCCGGGGTCTGGGATGGGCTGGGGGATCCCCGAGATCAGCCTGGGGATTCCCGGGGTCTGGGAATGGGCTGGGGGATCCCCGGGATCAGCCTGGGGATTCCCGGGGTCTGGGATGGGCTGGGGGATTCCCGGGGTCTGGGATCAGCCTGGGGGGTTCCCGGGGTCTGGGATGGGCTGGGGGATTCCCGGGGTCTGGGATGGGCTGGGGGGTTCCCGGGGTCTGGGATCAGCCTGGGGGATTCCCGGGGTCTGGGATGGGCTGGGGGATTCCCTGAATCAGCCTGGGGAGATTCCTGGGATCTGGGATGGACTGAGTAGATTCCTGAGATCTGGGAATCAGCTTGGGGAGATTCCCAGGATCTGGGATGGGCTGCAGGGATTCCTGGGGTCTGGGAATGGGATGTGGAGATTCCTGAGATC
Source organism: Acridotheres tristis (assembly GCA_037013685.1). Classification (NCBI taxonomy): domain Eukaryota; kingdom Metazoa; phylum Chordata; class Aves; order Passeriformes; family Sturnidae; genus Acridotheres; species Acridotheres tristis. The sequence continues at coordinate 1,235,640 of CM072892.1, read as the reverse complement.
AGCCTGGGGGGATTCCCAGGGTCTGGGATGGGCTGGGCTGGGCAGACTCCTGGGATCAGCCTGGGGAGACTCTCGGGATCTGGGATCAGCCTGAGGGGATTCCCAGTATCTGGGAATGGGCTGGGGAGATTCCTGAGATCAGCCTGGAGAGACTCCTGGGATCTGGGATCAGCCTGGGGGATTCCCGGGGTCTGGGATGGGCTGGGGGATTCCCGGGATCAGCCTGGGGAGATTCCCGGGATCTGGGATGGGCTGGGGGATTCCCGGGATCAGCCTGGGGGGATTCCCGGGGTCTGGGATGGGCTGGGGGATCCCCGGGATCAGCCTGGGGGATTCCCGGGGTCTGGGATGGGCTGGGGGATCCCCGGGATCAGCCTGGGGGATTCCCGGGGTCTGGGACGGGCTGGGGGGATTCCCGGGATCAGCCTGGGGGATCCCCGGGATCTGGGATCGCTGCTGGGCCTTGAGAGAATTCTGTTATTTCATTTCATTTCATTTCATTTCATCTCCTTTCATGTTACTTTATTTTCTTTTACTTCATTTTATTTTACTTTATTTTATTTTACTTAATTTTATTTTTAATTTCATTTCATTTCATGTTACTTTATTTTATTTTATTTTACTTTGTTATGTTACATTATTTATTTTTATTTCATTTTGTGTTATTTTACTTCATTTTTTACATATAATTTAATTTAATTTAATTTTACTTTATTTTATTATAAATTTAATTTAATTTAATTTCATGTTACTTTATTTTATTTCATTTTACTTTGTTATTTTACATTATTTATTTTCATTTCATTTTATGTTATTATCTTTTACTTTATTTTTTACATTTTATTTTATTTTATTATTTCATTTCATTTCATTTTGTGTTATTTTGTTTTATTTCATGTTATTTTTTATGTTACGTTCTTTTTCTTTCATTTCATGTTTTTTATTTTACTTTATTTTTATTTGATTTTATTTTATAACTTCATTTTATTTCATTTAACTTTTTTGTTTTCATATTATTTTATTTTATTTTATCTTTATTTTTTCTTTTATTCCATTTTACTTTACTTATTTTTTATTTTGCTTCATTTAATTTTATTTTTTATTTTACTTGATTTTTTATTTTCCTTTTTTTATTTTATTTTATTTTACTTCATATTAATTTAATTTTTCATTTTATTTTATTTTATTTTATTTTATTTTATTTTATTTTATTTTATTTTATTTTATTTTATTTTATTTTATTTTATTTTATTTTCTATTTTTTTTCCCAGTCCATTCCCACAATCCTTCCTCCTCCCCAGCTCTTCCTTCTCCATTCCCCTCCTTCCTGGGGAGCATCCACCTGATTTTTTCTGGGAATTTGGGGAATTTTTGGGAATTTTGGGAATTTTGGGAATTTGGAAACTCCCACTGAGCTTTGCCTTCAAATCATCCCCCAACGGATCAATCCCAAAAATCTTTCTTTGGGTTTTCAGCACCTGGAATAATAATTTGGGTGGGGACAACGAGGGGATGGATTCAAACGGATTTTGCAGAGGGACCTTTTGGAAAATATCAGGAAGAAATTTGGGATTTCCCACAGATTTCCCACTGGGATGAGCTTGGGAAAAAGAAATCCTTAATTTTATCATTTAATTTCTTGGGATTTGTGCTTGGAAAAACAAATCCTTAATTTTATAATTTTATTTTCTGGGATTTGTGCTTGGGAAAAACAAATCCTTAATTTTATCATTTAATTTCTTGGGATTTGTGCTTGGGATGAGCTTGGGGAAAATAAATCCTTAATTTTAGCATTTTATTTTTTGGGATTTGTGCTCGGGATGAACTTTGGAAAAACAAATCCTTAATTTTAGTGTTTTATTTTCTGGGATTTGTGCTTGGGAAAAACAAATCCTTAATTTGAGCATTTTATTTATTGGGATTTGTGCTTGGGATGAGCTTGGGAAAAACGAATCCTCAATGTTGGAATTTTATTTATTGGGATTTGTGCTCGGGATGAGCTTTGGAAAAAAAAAATCCTTAATTTTAGCATTTAATTTCTTGGGATTTGTGCTTGGAAAAACAAATCCTTAATTTTATCATTTAATTTTTTGGGATTTGTGCTCGGGATGAGCTTTGGAAAAACAAATCCTTAATTTTATCATTTAATTTTTGGGGATTTGTGCTCGGGCACTTCCCTGGAAGTCGTGGAATTCCTGGGACACGCCCAGGGCAGGGCTCTGCTGCCTGGAGGGGGCTGGAATTGGGATTTTCCTGAATCCAAGGAATTTCTGATGCATTTGTGCTGTTTAATTGGCATTGCTGGGCACCAATCAGCTCCGGGATTTCCAGGGAGAAATCAGGAAATTCTGGAAGGAACTCACTGGAGGAAAGGAATTTCCGATGGAATTAATTGTGTTAGGAATTTTAACCGTTTTTAAAATTTTCATTTCGTTTTAATTATCTCTTCATGTCATTACCAGAGTTTCTCTGTGCCAGCCTAATCCAAATATTCCCATTTTTCCTCTCCAAAGCCTCATTTCTTTGGGAATTCTATCCCAGCCTCTCCTCACCTTCTCAGCCAGGAATTTCTTCCCAATATTCCACTAAGCCAGGCTGGATCACAGAGCCAGGGGACACATCCCTGTCCCATCCTGCTTCTCTGTTGTCACTGGAATTAAGAGAAATTCCTGTCTCAGAGAGGGATTCAGGACACAGGGAAAAACTCTGGCATTGGTTAAGCAGAATTCCAAACAAAAAAAAAAAAAAATAAATCACAGATAATGTTAGAAATATTATTTGATGAAATAATTAGGGAAACCAGGAGGGGATGGAAAAGGAATCATAAAATTAAGGAATTGTCGCTTTTCTGCCTGTGCAAACATAGGGAAGTGGGAACTGAAGTCCCCCAGGAGAAATGGATTTATTGGAGCACCATAATAATGAATAAATCCAATAAATTCGATTTATTTCAACCCCCACCTGAAGAGCAGGAATTCTGCAGATTCCTTCTTCTCAGGTTCCTGGGAATCACATCTGCTCCGAAGGGGAAGATTTTGTGAGCTGGGAATTTCCAGCAAATCCATTGGATTTGCTCTGGGACGTGAAAAAATATGGCAAGTTTTCTTCAGCACCAGTCACAAAAATTACATTTTTAGCAATTAATGCAGTGAGGGGAGAGAGAGAGCTGGACCAACTCCACATTTTTATTGGAATATTGGAATATTCCCATCAAGGATTTTCATCTTTCTCCTCCAAGGGAATATTTTCTGTCCCAAAGATTTCCCTGCATGCATTGATTTTGGAAATCTAGAGGAGCTTTGTTTTTTTGGTTTTTTTTGTGGAATTAAGGAGGGAGAGTTTGGCCATAAATCCAAAGAGATTTTGACATGCAGGGACACGATTTTTTTATTGATGTTCCGGGCTTTGGGAAATTAAATTAGAGCAGGAATGGTTGTGATTCCCGATTTCCACTTTTCAGGGCTGATGCCTCACAGCTCTGAGGCTGCCTTTGCAAACAGCAAGGTGAGGTCTGGGCCAGGTCTATCCCTGGCAACTTAAAACCGGTTCTAAACTCCAGATGGATCAGGGGAATATTGATGGATCATGCTGCAAATAAAAATTCCGCTGAATTTTATCATAAGGAATTCAGAGCTGGCAGTTGGAATTCCTGTGGGGAAAGGCTGGCAGAGCTGGGAATGTTCCCCCGGAGAGGAGAAGGATCCAGGAGAGAGCTGTGGGTACCTAAAGGGAATATTTCCTGATATTTCCAGCCAGCAGGATAAAAGCAAATGGAAGCAGGGAGAGTTTTCCAGAGCGGGCAGGGAGGATGTGCAGCTCCGAAATCCCCGGTGGCTGCTCCCAGCAGGTGACAGCGGGGCCGCCCTGACCTAAAAAAGGAACAGCTCTGCTGGGAAGGAGTCATCAAAATTCAGCCGGTCCTTGTAAACCACGGAGCAGCTTGTTCCAGCTTGTTCCATAAAAAATTCAAGCTCCCTCCTCGCTTTTATTCCCAGCCCCGGGAGGCTGCGGCGTCCGTGGCTTGGGAATGGGAATCTCTTCAAACAGCCCCGGGCTCTGGCGCTTCCTCCTGGTCTCCCTTTTTTTTTAGATTTTGAATTTCTGCTCTCACTCAGCGCTGAGCAGGGGCGGGTGGATTCAAATATCCTGGGAAAGGGTTTCTGGGAAGGAAATAGGGGAAGGAAAAAGGAGACAGGAATTTTGTGTCAGTGCCACAGCACAGATCCCATAGCCCTGGATAAACGGCTGTGGATAAAGGGAGTGAGGATGCATTTACTGCCTTGGTGATTAACGAATCCCAGAATCCCAAAATGTTGTGGCTTGGAAGCCCAAATTCCATCTCATTCCACCCCTGCCATGGCAGGGACACCTCCCACTGTCCCAATGTCCAACCTGGCCTTGGGCACTGCCAGGGATCCAGGGGCAGCCACAGCAAATCTGGGAATTCTGGCCCAGCCAGGAATTCCCAATTCCCAACATCCCATCCATCCCTACTTTCTCACAGTTTGAGGCCATTCCCCTTGTCCTGGCACTCCAGGCCTTTATCCAAAGTCCCTCTCTCTGTCCCTGGGTTTGAAGTTGTTCCAAGCAAGGAAACAACATCCCCCCTCCCAGCTCTGCAATCCCCCAAATTCCCATTTATTTACCAAACAGACCCAAGTGTCCTAACCCAGAACTTCCAGGATGGTTGATTATCATCCCTTGGGATGGCAATCCAGGAGGCAGAGCTTCCTAGCCCGATTCTCCAGCTCTCAGCAGATCTTGGTGCTGCAGTTTGATTTCACTCTGATGAAAAGGATCCCTCTCTCCGTGCCCATTTCCCAGCCCACCTCCAATCCCGGAGCTGCTTTCCACATTTCAGGAGGATTTCATTGTTGGCTCCGTGGTTTCCTCAGCCCAGCTTTCCCTGAAGTGTTCCCATCCCTTCCACCTTCACATGTCAGACAATAAACCTGGCTCAGGACGGGCTGTTCCTGCCACCTGACTCACTCAGCTCTCCATTTGTAGCCCATAAAAACTGCATCTGTAAAAAAAAAATATCTGCATCCTTGGGTTCCACATTCCTTACTCCTTAAAATTTGGGAATTTTAGTTTTGAAAATAAAAGAGAATTTTTTAAAATGCATGTATCACAGACAGCCAATTACACAAGATGATAAACGTTATAAAATAATGAAATAATAAAAATGAATGGGAGGAGCAGGTCCAGGAGGATTGTTGATATAATCCTGCAAGGAGAAAGGCAATTACATGCCCAGGATTGTTCTCCTGGATTAGGAATGGTTTAATTGGGAAGGATTGTGCCCACTGTTAAATGGGCTTTAAAGCAGAAAAGGCAGAGAAAGAGATTTATCGTGCAACTGCCAAATCAGGGAATCATGGAATATCCTGAACTGGAGGGATCCCAAAGATCATCCAGGCCAGCCTCGGGCCCTGCACAGACCCTCCAAAAATCCCACCCTGAGCATCCCTGGTGTCCAAACTTCCCTGGAGCTCTGGCAGCCTCGGGAATGTCACCATTCCCTGGGAGCTGTTCCAGTGCTCATCCCACCCTCTGGGGGAGGAACCTGTCCCTGAAATCCATCCTAAACCTCCCTTGGCACATCTGGATTTCCTTTGGGAGAGGAACATTTCCCTGAATTCCATCCTAAACCTGCTTTGGCACATCTGGATTTCCTCCGGAGGGAGGAACCTTTCCCTGAAATCCATCCCAAACCTCCCTTGGCACATCTGGATTTCCTCTGGAGGGAGGAACCTTTCCCTGAATTCCATCCTAAACCTCCCTTGGCACATCTGGATTTCCTCCGGAGGGAGGAACCTTTCCCTGAAATCCATCCCAAACCTCCCTTGGCACATCTGGATTTCCTCTAGGGGAGGAACCTTTCCCTGAATTCCATCCCAAACCTCCCTTGGCACATCTGGATTTCCTCCTGTCCTGTTGCTGTTCCCTGGGAGCAGAGCCCGACTCCCCTCAGGACATTTTGGATCAGTTTGTCCCAAGCCTGACCTGCCCAGTCCGGGCTGGGTTTGAGCTGCTGGTCCCAGTTGGATCCACAGGAGCCGGGAACAGCCTCTGCAGGAGAGCAGGGAGAGACACGTCAGGAATTGGGTTCTGCTGCTTGTGAAAATATTAATTAAAATGAGGGGAAATGAGGGGAATTGTGTGAGGGGCAGCTGAGGGCGCTGGGATTGTGCAGCTGGAGAGGAGGAGGCTGAGGGGAGGCCTCTGATTTCAGTTCCCTGGGACAGGGACACGAGCCAGGGAAGGTTTGGGGTGGATTTTAGGAAAGGTTCCTCCCCCAGAGGGTGGGATAAGCACTGGGGAAGCTCCCCAGGGAATTCCAGAGAGTTTGGACACCAGGGTGGGATTTTGGGGGGGTCTGTGCAGGGCCAGGGGCTGGACTGGATGATCCTTGGGATCCCTTCCCAACATTGCCAATATTCAGGATATTCCATGATTCTCTGCCATCAAGAACAGACCACCCTTTACACCCAGATCTTTGCCTCCGAGTCATTCCAAATCCAGTCTTGGGAATGAAGATGACACAGGAACCACTCCTCCATTTCATATCCTCACCTGGATATATAATTCTCATTATATTCCAGTCAGAATTAGGAAAGGGAAGCAGGAATAACACAAACACTCCCCAGGGATTTTCTCTTTGTGATGTGCAAATGGAATGTGTGTCCATGAGCTGAACAGCTCAATTCTAGACAAAAAAACTTCCAAAGAAATCTCCTGTATTTTAAGGAAAATCAATCTGTGTGGTTATAAATGGCAAAGAAATGACTTTAAACAGCACCACAGTTTTGTTATGGAGTATCCAATGGATTAATTGACTTTGTCATTAATTTTTTTGTCACCAATTAACGCTGTCATTAATTAAAGAGATTCTTGTCCAGCTAGTGGAGACAATAAAGGAATTTTTGCTGGGAATCCATAGGCCATGAACAATGGAGTGAGGAGCTGGGGTTTTTTTATGAATATATCTCAGGACACAAGGAATCAATCTTTTATCATCCCCGAGGATTGACTCCTCAGGAAATCCAGAATTCCAAGCATTTAAGAGAGCAGAGTTTTCCAACAAAAGCCATGGAACAAACCTCCTTTTATTGGCTGGTTCCAACCTTCTGGAATAAAAATCTGATCTATTTACAGCCCACTTTTGCTTTTCTCTGTCCTTTGTTAACAAAGATTCCAAAATTTTCCAAGGAAAAGAAGGAGTCCTGTCCCAGAGAAACCTCCTGTGCTCCAATTGCCTGAGCATGGATATTCTCTGCTTAATTAATTACAGGATAATGCAAATAAAAGCTCCAGGAACTGCTCCCATTTTTCCTCAGAGCTTCATAAATATTCCCAAACCACGGGAAAATTGTTATTCCAGCTTGGCCAAAATCAATTCCTCGCTGTTGGAAAACCAAAATTCCAGTTTGGCCAAAGTCAGTTCCCCACCTGAGTTTCATCCTTATCTTTGTGAGGAAAAAGGCTTTGAATATGAGATTTTTTTCCATCAAAAATTCCTTTTCCAACCAAACCTGGTTCTTATGGATATTCCAGCTCAGGGCACAGGAATTGAGGTGCAGGGTTGTGTTTTGTGGTTCTTTCTCGTGGATTTTCTCTTGGAAGCCTCAATCTTGGATTTTTCATGGCAAAAAAGCACAGGCTCAGTGTTAGGGATGGGCTGCACAGGGAATTTTGGGAAGTGGAGTTGGGAGTTTCATTAAATCCTATTTTTAGGGTGTCTGGGCTCCATTTATTTTCAATTATTTCCATATTTTTCAGCCCAGGTTGTCCTGGAATTATGGCTCCATTTCCAATGCTGGGTTGGTTTTCCAAGTGGGAAAACCAAAGTTGGGTGTGGGAGATACTGAATTTTTTTATTCATATCAATATACTAATATATTTATTAACTATACATTTACTATTTATATTTTTATATTGATACATTTCTTCGTTTATATATTTATTATATTTATTATATTTATTATATTTATTATATTTATTATATTTATTATATTATATTTTCTAATTTTTATTTTATATGTTTTATTTATATATGTATAATTTATATATTTTTATATTTATACATTTATTTGTGTATTTGTATGCTTATATATTTACATATTAATGTATTTATTTTTATATATTTATACATTTATTTATCCCACATCAGAATTGGAAAACCAGAGTTGTTTTCCATCTAACACGACAATTTTCTGTTGTTTTGGATTTTTTTTTCCCTCTTGTTTCCATGGTGAAAAATAAGGATTAGACCAGAGCTGGTGTTGATTGCGAGGGGGGAAAAAAATCAAAATCTGTGTTGCTTCCTATGGAGAAATATCAATATCCAACCCTGGCTTTGGAAGGATAATCCTGAAAGGAAAAATCCAATTGTTTTCCTTTCCAAAGGAGAAAATAATGGAGATTTTATTCTGGAGAGAAGGGCAAGGATTCAAAGCAGAAGCTGAATTTGATAGAAATTCGTATCTGGGTTGGCTAATTGTAAATTTTCCTTGTTAATTATTGAAAGTCTTTGGGAAATCTCTGTTTCTGTGTTTCCTTAGCCAAAGATGAGGTGGAATAGGGAATATTTTTAATTTTTGTCCTACAGTGCTCACAGATATCATTGACATAGTGACATAAAACGTGGCTTAAAAAGCTTAATTCTATTTATTTTTAAAAACTTTATCACCACAAACTGGCCCTTGGTCCTTGGCTGTAATCCCTGCCTGCTGAGCATCCCAAATCCTCAGGAATTGGGGGAACTCCTCACTTTTCCTGCCCCAAAACACAGCCAAGGGCCATCGGACCTCTGGAGGAAATATTCCCAATTTTTGGTGGGGTTTGTGACAGAAATATTCCATGATGGGAGAATTCAAGTTCATTCCTTGTTGCACCTCTAATTCTTTTGGAATTTTGGAGGTTGCCCAGGTCATCTTTGCTTTTTCAAATGAGGACAAATCCCAAAATCTCTGACCTTTGAATCCTTTGGATTCCAGGCTGGGCAACAAATTTGAAAGGCAAAATGAAGATCTTTCAGATTTTGACAGTTTTAAGAACATTTTATTACAGAAATATTCCATGGTGGGCTAGTTCAGCAAATCCATTCTTTATTGAATCCCTCGTTGCATTCCTTGTCGATTTGTTGGGAATTTTGGTGGGAATTTTGGAGGTTTCCCAGGTCTGCTCTGCTCTCTAAGGTGAACCCAAATCCCAAAGTGATAGTCTGGTCTGTGGGTGAGGGAGGGTGAGTGAGTGGGGTTTGTTTTGGGAAATATTCTCTGGCCACGGCTGTTGGTCTGGAGACCAAGAAGAGAAGAAGAAAAGCAAGAAGAAAACCTGAGCTGGGGGAAAAGTATTGTTGGAAAAATCTTGTCAGAAAAGTATTGTTAGAAAAATCTTGGGGAAAACAGAGCTGGAGACGGGTTTTTCCACCAGTGATTGACTAATTATCAATTGATTAGTCAACAATTGATTGTTGATTAATTGCAGCCGGTGAAGAAAGTGTGAACTGTGCAGAGTGTATAAAAGACGGCGCTCTGCTGTGATGAGCGGGATATTCGCCGTCGGAACGTTTCCATTTCTGTGCCGCACAAAACCTCCGACCTTTTGGGGTTTTTTTGGTTTTTTTTTGTGGGTTCCAGGCCGGGCAGCAGCGCTGGTGGGAGCAGGAGATCACAGTGAACGGGAACATCCAGAAGGGAGAACTGATCACCTACAACCTGACGGAGCTCATCAAGCCCGAGGCGTACGAGGTGCGCCTGACGCCCATCACGCGCTTCGGCGAGGGAGACTCCACCATCAGGGTCATCAAATACAGCGGTGAGGACCCCAAACCCTGGGAAAAGTGGGCTGGGAATCTTCTGGGTCACCCAGGATGCCGGGGTTGTTCCCAAGCCTGGGATAACGTCGTGACGGCGCCTGCTGGTTTTGGACGTTTGGGGTTTGGCGAGGAGGGAAGGAGCCAACCATGGAAATGATTTTTCTGGGAGGAGCTGGGATAAAGGGAAATGTCCAAGCTGAAAATCCCAATCAGCAAAAACATCCCAGAGATCCAGAATTCCATGTCTGACCAAAACCAATCAGTGACTGGTTTTTTCTTAAACCACTGAGAAAGCTGAACACACCTCTGTGAACACGAGTTTTAAAAATGAACAAACCCAGGAAATCTCAGCTTGGCAAACCAAAACCACTACATGAATTTGGTGTTTCCACCCAGTTCTGAACTGAAGCCACCACCTCTTCTGGTGGAGAATGTGGGTGATGGATAAAAGCTGTGAGATAAGATTAATTAGGAGAAATAAAGGGCAGAGCACGTATTAATTCGTAAGATTAAATTGAACAAGAGTAAAAACTTCTGCTGTAATTATGGTGAAATGTCTGAGGGTCAAGGTTAGTGTAAGAAATTTTTTCCTTCTGCTTAATTTAGTGGTTTTTATTGTTCTAGGTAGAAGTTGTATGTTGAATTTTGATAATAATTTTGAAAGTGTGTATTCACAGGGATTTCTGGTTTTGCATATTTGAGGTTTGGTGAGGAGGGAAGGAGCCACCCATGGAAATGATTTTTCTGGGAGGAGCTGGGATAAAGGGAAATGTCCAAGCTGAAAATCCCAATCAGCAAAAACATCCCAGAGATCCAGAATTCCATGTCTGACCAAAACCAATCAGTGACTGTTTTTTTCTTAAACCACTGAGAAAGCTGAACACGCCTCTGTGAACACGAGTTTTAAAAATGAACAAACCCAGGAAATCTCAGCTTGGCAAACCAAAACCACTACATGAATTTGGTGTTTCCAGCCAGTTCTGAACTGAAGCCACCACCTCTTCTGGTGGAGAATGTGGGTGATGGATAAAAGCTGTGAGATAAGATTAATTAGGAGAAATAAAGGGCAGAGCACATATTAAATAATAAGATTTAATTTAATAATAGTAAAAACTTCTGCTGTAATTATGGTGAAATGTCCAAGGGTGGAGGTTAGTGTAAGAAATTTTTTCCTTCTGTTTAATTTAGTGGTTTTTATTGTTCTAGGTAGAAGTTGTATGTTGAATTTTGATAATAATTTTGAAAGTGTGTATTCACAGGGATTTCTGGTTTTGCACATTTGGGGTTTGGCGAGGAGGGAAGGAGCCACCCATGGAAATGATTTTTCTGGGAGGAGCTGGGATAAAGGGAAATGTCCAAGCTGGAAATCCCAATCAGCAAAAACATCCCAGAGATCCAGAATTCCATGTCTGACCAAAACCAATCAGTGACTGTTTTTTTCTTAAACCACTGAGAAAGCTGAACACTCCTCTGTGAACACGAGTTTTAAAAATGAACAAACCCAGGAAATCTCAGCTTGGCAAACCAAAACCACTACATGAAATAATCACAATACCCAGAAAAGAAAAATATTTTTTTAAAGAATTAAGAGGATTTTTTTACATTTTTCTCCCAGAATCCTTTTTTTTTTTTAAAACTGGGGACATGTCAGGCATTTGCAATTCCAGCTGTTCAGTGGGATTTGGGATGTGGGTGTGGCTCTGTGTGTTCAGTTCTGAGCAGTGCCAGCCCTTTTCTCCCTCACCCACCACTTTTGGAATATTCTTTTCAGAGGAGCAGGAGCAGGCCATGGAATCATCCTGGAATGGTTTGGGTTGGAAAAACCTTCAATCCCACCCCAGGGCAGGGACACCTCCCACTGTCCCCATGTCCAACCTGGCCTTGGACACTTCCAGGGATCCAGGGGCAGCCACAGCAAATCTGGGATAATCCAACCCCTCTCCACCCTCCCAGGGAAGAAGAAAGAATTCCTTTGCCATATATTCTGTTATCCTTAGGGAACAAATCCCCCAATTTTTTTTAAAGGGGGGGACAGCCAGGATCTGTGGGAAATGTCACTGTCACCACATCCAGGCAGTCGGACCTAAAAACATTGGGACAAAACATTCAACCCATTTTCTTGTCCAGAAAAGATCAAAATCCAGCACCAAGATGAAATTCCTCCAGGTTTTATTCTCCTTGCTGAGGGAACAGCAGGAAAATTAAGGAATATCTGTCCTAAGCCCAACCATTCCCAACACTCTGTGCTCTTCCTGAAATCTTCCAGCAGTAAAAATTCCCTCCCTGCAGGGTCACCCTAAAAGGGACACGGATTTTCCAGCCATTTCAGGCAGAAATTTAGGAATTTAGGGCCTCAGTTATCCATGAATTTCCCTTTCTGCTGAATTCATCCTTTGTGACGTGCACACAGCAACCACCACACATTGCCCTGCAGCTGTGCTGCTCCAAAAGTGGGAGTTTGGGGTTTTTTTCCTGGTTGTTTTGGGGTTTTTTCCTGGTTGTTTTGGGGTTTTTTCCAGGTTGTTTTGGGATTTTTTTTTCCTGGTTGTTTTGGGGTTTTTTCCTAGTTGGTTTGGGATTTTTTTTTTTCCTGGTTGTTTTGGTTTTATTTTCCTGGTTATTTTGTTGGGTTTTTTTTCTTTTCCTGGTTGTTTTGGGATTTTTTTCCAGGTTGTTTTGGGGGTTTTTTTTCCTGGTTGTTTTGGGGTTTTTTCCTAGTTGGTTTGGGGTTTTTCCCTGGTCTGTTTTGGTTTTTTTTTCCTGTTTTTTTTGTTTTTTTTTTTTTCCTGGTTGTTTTGGGGTTTTTCCCTGGTTGTTTTGGGGATTTTTTCCTAGTTGTTTTGAGGTTTTTTTCCTGTTTTTTTGGTTTTTTTTTTCCTGGTTGTTTCGGGTTTTTTTCCTGGTTGTTTTGTTGGGTTTTTTTCCTGGTTGTTTTGGGGTTTTTTCCAGGTTGTTTTGGGATATTTTTTCCTGGTTATTTTGGGGTTTTTTCCTAGTTGGTTTGGGGTTTTTTTCCCTGTCTGTTTTGGGGTTTTTTTTCCTGGTTATTTTGGGGTTTTTTTTTCCTGGTTGTTTTGTTGGGTTTTTTTCCTGGTTGTTTTGGGGATTTTTTCCTAGTTGTTTTGAGGTTTTTTCCTGGTTTTGGGGGGTTTTTCTTCCTGGTTGTTTCGGGTTTTTTTTCCTGGTTGATTTGTTGGGTTTTTTTTCCTGGTTGTTTTGGGGTTTTTCCCTGGTTGTTTTGGGGATTTTTTTCCTGGTTGTTTTGGGGTTTTTCCCTGGTTGTTTTGGGGGTTTTTTTCCTGGTTTTTGGGTTTTTTTTTTCCTGGTTGTTTTGGGTTTTTTTCCTGGTTGATTTATTGGTGGTTTTTTTCCTGGTTGTTTTGGTTTTTGGGTTTTTTTCCCCAAGCTCATGAATCTGGATAAATTCAGCTTAAGCACCTTCATTTTCTTGTCTGCCTTTGTGGCTCGGTGTGACACAAAGTGTTGGTTTTGCTCTGCTGGGAACAATCCAAACCGTGTGACTCGAGGTGACACCTGATGAGATTTTCCATCCAAACCCCTGCATTTAGTCACAAATCAAGGCTCAGTCAATGCAGCTGCCAGCGATTGCAGCTAATTCCAGGTTCAATCACTCAGGGATCCCATAAAATTGAGGTTTTTTTGGAGGATCAGAGGTAATTTGTAGGTAAAAGATGTAAAAATCGGGTTTCTCAGGGAGATGACACTGGAGTAAATCGCTGCTCGTGTTTCAGATAAAGTGGAGCTAATTTAGGGCTGGTTTGGCAACTCCAGGCTGAATTTAGGGTTTTGATGAATCTTAGGTTGGGATTAAAGCAAGGAAGGGCAGCAGGAAAACTTGGGGTGATGCTCTGGCATTGCCAGATGTCCCCATTAATTGGAGATAACATTTAATTTTGAATTTTCTGTGAATAAAATTCAGTTCCAGCCCCGAGCTTTGCCTCCTTCTGCTTCCCAGATGTGGCAGAAGAGCCTTTTCCTAAATCACCCATCCTCAAATTTCTCCTGCAAATCGAGCCACAAAGAATATTCCCTCCTTCAATCCCATTCCCAGGTTTTAGCATTGCACAGATTCCTCTGCATTAACCTGGGATGTCATTCCCATGCTTAGGACATTGTGAAGGTTTGGATTTCCTCTCTTCTCTTGAAGTGTGAAGTAGATGAAATTTAATATCCAGCGAGGAGAAATTTAGGATAATCTGCATATTGATGAATTGGAATTTTTTTTTCATTGCATTAATTTTATTTTCCCTCTGTTTTCCAGCTCCGGTGAATCCACATCTCCGTAAGTATTGAAAGTATTTAATATTTTATCTTTCATGAAGAACTGCCCTTGCATTGTTTGTCCCTCAGAGTTCAAAAATCAGTCTGAGGTGTTTCACCTCCAGCTGCAGCCCATGGGAGGTGCCATTTGTGATTCCTCTTGTTCCAACAAGGATAAAGGAAGGAAAATCCCAGCTCCAGCTCCTCTTCCTCACTGCCCCCGACAGTTCATCCAAAGGAAAATATTCATGGGCTGGAATTAAGATCCAGCTGTGGTGGAGCAGCTGGGGAGGTGTTGGGGAAATCATGGAAGGGCAGGGACACCTCCCACTGGCCTTGGACATTCCAGGGATCCACTCTGGGAATTCCAGGCCAGCCAGGAATTTTCCCAATATCCCACCCAAATCTCCCCTCCTTCATCTCCAAGCCATTCCCTGTGTCCTGTCCCTCCATCCCTTGTCCCCAGTCCCTCTCTCCAGCTCTCCTGGAGCCTCTTCATGCTCTGGAAGGTTCTCTAAGGTCTCCCCAGAGCCTTCCTTGTGGTTCTTGAGTTATTTCCATACTTTTTTTGGGGCAGATTAAAACCAAAAGGAAGGAAGTTCTTCCCCACAGAGATCCAGGAATCACGGATTCATTGCACAGAGGAATTTGGAGACCCCAAGTGGGTCTCAGTTCTCCCCAAATTTTTGGGACACAGCTCCTCAGGAAATGCAAACCCTGACGTGACCAGGCACGGGGATGTCCCAGGCTGGAAATGGCTTCAGTCCCACTTTGTCCTTCCACTTTTCCATGGGCACCAAATCCCTGCAAATATCCAGGCAGGAGACTGGGATGGAGCTTTGGCACATCCCAGTAAATCCTCCCCTGTTCCCACAGTCCCACATCTCCCTACTCCATCCTGTTCTCCCAATCCCCAACAAATCCATCTTTTCTGTCACAACAAATTCTTGGTTTTAGCCCCACAGTTATTCCCACTTAAGGAATGAGGTCCAGTCTCCCATTTTTCCTGCTGCAGGAGCAGGCTCTGCTCCATCCCTCAGACTCAACTTTAAGCTTTTGTGTAAATTTTAAACTTATTTGCAGAAGATCTTGTCCAACACGTTAATAATTAAGCAGGGCTTAGCTCAAAGCTCCCAGGAGCTGCAAGA
Source organism: Acridotheres tristis (assembly GCA_037013685.1). Lineage (NCBI taxonomy): Eukaryota > Metazoa > Chordata > Aves > Passeriformes > Sturnidae > Acridotheres > Acridotheres tristis. The sequence goes on along the minus strand of CM072892.1, from coordinate 1,220,388 downwards.
ACTTCTCACATGGAGTCTAACGAGCAGGGAATTAAACTCTTGCTAATTAATATATTAAATCTGGGCTCTGATGGGAAGAAAAAATGCAATCCCAAGTGCTTCACGTTCCTCTAGGATTTAAAGATCTCAAACTAATTTTCCAAAAGTCTTGTAGGATCACGATGGAATGTGGGTGGCATCCAAATGGGAATAAGGAATGTGTTGGCTCAAGGCAGGGATGGGAAAGTTTTTTCCACCAAAGTTGCAGAGTCCCCAGGGTCACTCCTTTCAGGTGGCCAAAGCCATGGTAGAATTCTGCTTTTCTTCTTTTCCCTGAAGATTTTGTGAGTGGAATCCCTTGGTAGGAAAGAAATCCCTGTCTGCAATCCACTCCATTCCCTGAGGCCACCCCTGCCCCATGGCCCCAAGTGCCATGGAACCCCCCAGGGATGGGCACTCCAAACCTCCCTGGGCACCTCCAAGGCCTGACCACCCTTTCCATAAAGGAATTTTCCCTAAAATCCAATTTAAACCTCTCCTGGTCCAGCCTGAGGCCGTTCCCTCTCCTCCTGTCCCTGTTCCCTGGGAGCAGATCCCAAATCCCCCCGGCTGTCCCCTCCTGGCAGGGAGTTGTGCAGAGCCACAAGGGCCCCCCTGAGCCTCCTTTTCTCCAGGCTGAGCCCCTTCCCAGCTCCCTCAGGAATTCTCCATTCCCTTCCCAGCTCCCTCAGGAATTCTCCATTCCCTTCCCAGCTCCCTCAGGAATTCTCCATTCCCTTCCCAGCTCCCTCAGGAATTCTCCATTCCCCTTCCCAGCTCCCTCAGGAATTCTCCATTCCCTTCCCAGCTCCCTCAGGAATTCTCCATTCCCTTCCCAGCTCCCTCAGGAATTCTCCATTCCCTTCCCAGCTCCCTCAGGAATTCTCCATTCCCTTCCCAGCTCCCTCAGGAATTCTCCATTCCCTTCCCAGCTCCCTCAGGAATTCTCCATTCCCTTCCCAGCTCCCTCAGCCTCTCCTGGTGCTCCAACCCCTTCCCCACTTCCCTTGTCTGTGCTTCCTACAAAATCCCTGCTGTTCCTAAACCTGTTGGGCTGATTTCTGGTTTTATTTCTGCTGTGTGAGCAAAAAGGAGGAGCTGTATCCAAGCAGGACGAGATTCCTGACTGGAAACTGAAGTCATGCTCTTCCAGCTTCACTTCTGGCATGATCCCATTCCCTAAATCCTGCCTTTTGATGCCATCTCTGGGATATTCAATCAAGAAGCATCACAAGATTTCAACTCACATCTCCATTTTTTACCACCTAACAGAAACCATTTAATGGAAACCAGAAGGATTTTCCATCCATTTGCACAATTAGAGATCAGGCCTGAATAATGGAAGAGAGGAGACGTTCAGGAGTCACATCCAGCCTGGATTTTATGGGAATGGATGACAAATCCATGCTACAATGAAGGGTCTCACCTCCAGAGCAGCCTCAGCTTCTGCCTTAATTGGCAAGGAAATTATTAATGACCTGAATCCACTTCATGTGCCCTGACAAAAACCACCACTCTCATTAATGTTAATTAGCACCATCGTTAGGGCCATGGCTGGAGCACCTATGGAAGAGCTGCTTGTTCCCCCTGCTCCTCAATTAACAAATCCAGATCCATTGAAATGCTCCTACAAAACTATGGAGCAAAGCCTGAGCAGCTTTTCCCCATTTTTCTTCTTCTGTCATTTTTTAAGGAGTGTTCAGTGCCAAGAACATTTAGCACTAACCTTTTCCAAGGTATTCCACATGAAATCAATGTTTGACTATTAAATAAATGGCAAACTTTGACTCTTTTTTTTTTTTTCTTCCCATCTGGTTTGAACATTTATTTTATTTTTTTTTTTCTTCACCTGAGGAAAAAAATCTTTTGTTCTGCTGATGTGGAATTTCTTAATGAAGCTCTGAGGGCACAAGAAGTTGATGCAGCTTTTAAGGCACTGGAGGGGCAGTGCAGAAAGTGCTGAATGGCTGGAAATTCTTTCTTTTGTTCACTTTGCTCCAGGACTGGATCTGGGAATCAAAACTTTCCTCCTTCAATTACATTTTGCCTTTGAATCTCATCCCTTTGTGTCGAAGCAGCAACTTCTGTGCTGCAGGAAGATGCAAAGGTGGAGGTGGAAACAAAATCCACAAAGTGTGGGGTAAACCCAGAGAATCTGGAGCTCAGGTGGTGCAAGAGGAATTTTTGGAGATGGGAGGCACAGCTGGTGCTTTGTTCAGGAATCTTTGTTTGAGTCCTGGAGTATCCCAAGGGTTTTGGCAGAGTCTTGGAATTCCCTTCCCAGTTTTGGGATAGAGAGGGAGATGTCGATGGCTCGTTTTCTCTCCTGGAGGGTTTGGGGGTGATCGTGGAACCATCAAAGGATCAGGGACTGGTTTGGGTTGGTGGGACCTGAATCCCATCCCATCCCCCCCTGCCATGGCAGGGACACCTCCCACTGTCCCAATGTCCAACCTGGCCTTGGGCACTGCCAGGGATCCAGGGGCAGCCACAGCAAATCTGGCAATTCCAGCCCAGCCAGGAATTCCCAATTCCCAACATCCCATCCAGCCCTGCCCTCTGGCACTGGGAGCCATTCCCTGGGTCCTGGCCCTCACTGGTTTCTTGTTCCAGCTCTGACTGGTTGTTCCAGTAAGGAAAGGAGAAGAAGATGAAGAAAAGCAGGGAGAGTTCTATCCATGGAATCACAAAATCATGGAATGGTTTGGGTTGGGAGAGACCTCAAATCCCATCCCATTCCCATCCCAGGGACACCTCCCACTGTCCCAGTGTCCAACCTGGCCTTGGACATTCCAGGGATCCAGGGGCAGCCACAGCTGCTCTGGCAATTCCAGCCCAGCCAGGAATTCCTTCCCAATGCCCAGAGCAGCTCCCATCGTGCTGAGGTCACCTGGGAGAACCAGGATCCCACATCCCGGCCATGCCAGCCCGGGAAGGAGCTGTGCTTTAGGGAATGGATTCTCCTGGAGGATCTGGTGATGGTGATGGATTTCCTGGGACACCAAATCAGTCTGCTCGAGGTGCTGAGAGCCAAGGAGCTTTCTGGGAACGGCATTCCCGTGATAACCTGGTTTTATAGGGTTGTGTTTTATACTGACACTTCTGGAATCCCGGAATCCCAGGATGGGTCAGGCTGGAAGGGACCCCAGAGGGTCACTGGTGTCACCTCCCTGCTCCAGCAGGGCCATCCCAGAGCTCAGGGCACAGGATTGTGTCCATTGGCTCTGGAATATCCCAGGGAGGAGACTCCAGCCCCTCTCTGGGCTCTGCTCAGGGCAGGAGTTCTGCTCCTGTGCCAGGGAATTCCTGGGATCAGCCCCTGCCTGGAGCAGAGCCTGGGCCCTGCTCTGCCCCTCCCTGAGCACAGGGACAGCCAGGGACAGCCAGACAGGGACAGACAGACAGGGACAGACAGCCAGGGACAGACACCCAGGGACAGACACCCAGGGACAGACAGCCAGGGACACCCAGGGACACCCAGGGACACCCAGGGCCAGCCAGGGCCGAGGCCCCTCTCAGCTGGGGCCCCTCTCCAGGCTGAGCAGCCCCAGCTCCCTCAGCCTTTCCCGGGCACGGAGATGCTCCAGCCCTTCCTCATCCTCACATCCCTCCTGTGGCCCCGATCCTGTCCCTGCTGATCCCAGAGCACTCCAGATGTGCCCAGGGCTGAGCAGAGGAGCAGGATCCCCCCCGAGCTCCTCCCTGATCCTCCCTGGACCCTTTTTCTTTGGAAAGGCAGGAGGAGAACCAGGAATATTTGGAAATCACTCCGAGTGGATCCTGTGGTTTGAAGTGAATTTCCCAAGCTCATTTCTGAGCCTGCAGCATCTCCTGCGTGTAGCAGCACTAAGCTCCAGGTCCCTCTCTCCTCACTGATTAACAGGGAAGCTCCAGTGGCTTGAGTGGATTTAGAGCTCCCCAAAAGCCCAAACCTGCAAACATTTATCCACCTTCTCCGTTTAACAGGGAGGAGCAATCCCCTGGCACCCGGGGTTGGAGTTTCTCCTTCCTACCAGTGAATATAAATCCAAGCTGGCACTGAGTGCAGGCTGCTGCCTTCTCCCTGGAGAAGGGAGATTTCCTGCTCCCCTCAGATAAATCAATGGACTTTGCAGGAAGAGTAAACTCAGCAGGAATTGTTCTTGCAGTGAAATTCAGCTTTTGCATGTTTTACTCCACGGGGCCTCGTTGTGCTCTGAGAGAACTGAACCTCCCAGCTGGGTTTTGTTTTGGTTTTTAAATTACAGGAGGAATTTCTCATCCCATCATCACCCAGCAGGGCAGATCTCTGGGATCACTGGGCTCTCACAATTCCATGCAGGAGAGGATCCCAGCAATCCTCTTTGGGGGTCTTGGCAATTTTTCTTCTTTAGACCTTTTACCAGTTCCTTCAAACACACCCCAGAAATCTCAGTGAAAATCCAGGAGGTGTGTCCAGGATCCCTCTCCTTCCCATATGGATTCAGATATTCCTGCCAGGAATTTGTTATGATGATCTGGTGATGGGGACTCAATTCCCTTCCTGATACCCCTCCATGTGCTGCAATGTCCTGATTTTTAGAGATTTCCTTCATGTCTAGCCCAAAAAGCTCCTTTCCCTGATTTTATCCAGTTCTGCCTTTTCCATCCCTATTGAAATGAAGGAACATTTAGGAGATGCCATGTGAAGATAATGTTCACAATTTAAAAAGTTACTGTCTTTCATCCCTAAACCACATTAATCCATTTCCCACTTTTTTCCCCCCCATATTTCATTTTTTATGGATATGCTGCCTGCTCTTCCCAGCTTTTTAGAAACGCAAAAAGAGACAACACCTCTAAAACCCACTGTATAAATCTGAATATGTGAGGGAGAACTCTATAAAAAGACTGAAATATAATTTCGACCTCACCAGCACAAATTGATGGCCCTGTTTTTTTTGTTGTTGTTGTTTGGTTGGGTTTTTTGGGTTTTTTTTGGTTTTTTTGTTTTTGTTTTTGTTTGTTTGTTTGTTTGTTTGTTTGTTTGTTTGGTTGGTTGGTTGGTTTTTTGGTTGAGCTTGCTACTAAAAAAAAAAAAACCTGTGGCTCACTGACAAGGAAGTGGAAAAATAAGGATTGGGGTGGAAAATTTGGCTGCTAAATTCCTGCTGTTCGTTCTGGCAGGAGAGTTCCACTGTGGCTTCGAGGATGGGAACATTTGCCTTTTCACTCAAGACGACACAGACAATTTTGACTGGACAAAGCAAAGCACTGCCACGAGGGACACGAAATACACGCCCAACACGGGGCCCAACGCCGACCGCAGCGGCTCCAAGGAGGGTAAGAGCCAGCACGGAGGGGTTTGGGGTCAGGGAACTGCCCAGGACGGGCAGATCAGCCTTTTCCTGGTCATGGAATCCCGGATTGATTGGGACAGGAAAGGATTTGAGTTCATCCCATCCCACCCCTGCCATGGCAGGGACACCTCCCACTGTCCCAATGTCCAGCCTGGCCTTGGGCACTGCCAGGGATCCAGGGGTAGCCACAGCAAATCTGGGAATTCCAGCCCAGCCAGGAATTCCCAATTCCCAACATCCCACCCAAATCTCCCCTTTTCCATCTAAAAGCCATTCCCTGTGTCCTGTCCCTCCATCCCTTGTCCCCAGCCCCTCCTCACCCTCTCAGCCATGAATCCATTCCCAATATCCCATCCATTCCTTCCCTCTGGTGCTGGGAATTCATTCCCAGAAAATTGGAGAGTTCATCTGGGAAACAACAGATCAAGTCCATGTCCCTGGGAAGGTCCCACTGCTGTCCCTGTGTCACACAAGGCAGGGACATCTCAGGCTCCTTCTCACCCTGCTCCTGGAGTTTAAACGGAGAAGATCCAGAATCCCAGACTGGTTTGGGTGGGAAGGGACCAAAAATCCCCCCCAGAGCCCCCCCTGCCACGGCAGGGACACCTCCCACTGTCCCAGTGTCCAACCTGGCCTTGGGCACTGCCAGGGATCCAGGGGCAGCCACAGCAAATCTGGCAATTCCAGCCCAGCCAGGAATTCCCAATTCCCAACATCCCATCCATCCCTGCCCTCTGGCACTGGGAGTTCCATCCCTGCCCTTCCCCACCCTCCCAGCGAGGAATTCCTTCCCAATATCCCACTCAAATCTCTCCTTTCCCAATCTGAAGCCATTCCCTGTGTCCTGTCCCCCCATCCCTTGTCCCCAGCCCCTCTCCAGCTCTCCTGGAGCCCCTTTAGGCTTGGGAGGGGCTCTGAGTTCAGACCAAGATCCTTCAAGGACTTTTAGAAGGAATTTCCCGTGCTGAGGAGTGACAGGTCCCAAGCACAGCTCCCGTTTTTATTGTGCCATTTTCAAAGCCATTCCCTCCACATTAAACTCTAGTGGGGAAATCTGGCTCATCTTAAAATATTCTCCTGCTTTATGTGGTTTAAATTCTCCCTCGGGCTCTCCCAGCCCATCACAACGAGGTGGTTTTTGCCCCATTTTTGCTCTGGCTATTGTTCAAATGTGCAGTTTTCAATCTGCTGCCCCTGCTAACGTGTGCTCCTGGCTGCAGCAGGGATTTGCATTTGAAAAGTCCGAGCTGAATTTCTCCAGACCTGCAGAAATTCCTGCTATTTTATTGTGTGCACTTCCAAAGGGGGGAAAAATTCACCCTGCACCACGTTCATTGGGTTGGATTAATTAAATAATATCTCTGTGGCTGGCACTTCTAGAAATGGAATAAATGGATGTTGTCTTGTTTGGGATATTGAAAATATTCCTTGAAAGGTTTCCATCATGTTTTCCCTTTATTTTACAAGTCATGTTCCCAGGGACAAATTCCCCCCTCGGGACTGAAGGCTGAACCTCCTCAGATTTTGTGCAAAGGTTTCACCAGTTTGGAGATGTTTTCCAGCATTGTCCCACTGGATTTTCATTTCCATGGAAAACAGGGCTTTGGAAACACAGGGGCTTCATGCAGGGGGAAAATGAGTCCCAGGAATGACAGGGGAGGGGATGGAAGGGAAAACTTTATCAGGATGTTTGATAATTCCAAGGTGTTCCTGCATTTGTCTGTGTTGGGTGATGAGGACCCAATCCCAAGGATTTCCCTTTGGATTTTCCAGGTTTTTACCTGTACATTGAGATGTCCCAGGTGCTGGTGGCCTCATCCCAAGTGATTTCTCTTTGGATTTTCCCAGGTTTTTCAGTGTACATTGAGACATCTTGGATGTTGAGGGTCTCATCCCAAGAATTTCCCTTTGGATTTTCCCAAGTTTTTACAGGTGTTGAAGGTCTCATCCCAATGATTTCCCTTGGATTTTTCCAGATTTTTACAGGTGTTGAAGGCCTCATCTCAATGATTTTCCTTGGATTTTACAGATTTTTACATGTACATCAAGATGTCCTGGATGTTGAAAACCTCTTCCCATGGTTTCCCTTCAGATTTTTCCAGATTTTCACAGGTGTTGAACTCCCCATCCCAATTATTTCCCTTGGGATTTTCCCAGGTTTTCAGTGGTGTTGAACTCCCCATCCCAACGATTTCCCCTTGGATTTTCCCAAGGTTTTCACAGGTGTTGAACTCCCCATCCCAACGATTTCCCCTTGGATTTTCCCAGGTTTTTACATGTACATCAAGACATTCTGGATGTTGAAAGCCTCATCCTAATGATTTCCCCTTGGATTTTTCCAGGTTTCCAGTGGTGTTGAACTCCCCATCCCAATTATTTCCCCTTGGATTTTTCCAGATTTTCACAGGTGTTGAAGGTCTCATTCCAATGATTTTCCTTCAGATTTTTCCAGGATTTCACCAGTGTTGAACTCCCCATCCCAATTATTTCCCTTTGGGTTTTTCCAGGTTTTCAGTGGTGTTGAAGTCCCCATCCCAATGATTTCCACTTGGATTTTTCCAGATTTTCACCGGTGTTGAGGGCCTCATCCCAATTATTTCCCTTTGGATTTTCCCAGGTTTTCAGTGGTGTTGAACTCCCCATCCCAATGATTTCCCTTTGGATTTTCCCAGGATTTCACAGATGTTGAACTCCCCATCCCAACGATTTCCCCTTGGATTTTCCCAGGTTTTTACATGTACATCAAGACATCCTGGATGTTGAAAGCCTCATCCTAATGATTTCCCCTTGGATTTTTCCAGGTTTTTACAGGTGTTGAACTCCCCATCCCAATGATTTCCCCTTGGATTTTCCCAGGTTTTTACATGTACATCAAGACATCCTGGATGTTGAAAGCCTCATCCTAATGATTTCCCCTTGGATTTTTCCAGGTTTTTACAGGTGTTGAAGTCCCCATCCCAATGATTTCCCTTGGGATTTTTCCAGGATTTCACTGGTGTTGAACTCCCTATCCCAATGATTTCCCTTTGGGTTTTTCCAGATTTTCACAGGTGTTGAGGGCCTCATCCCAATTATTTCCCTTTGGATTTTCCCAAGGTTTCACAGATGTTGAACTCCCCATCCCAACGATTTCCCCTTGGATTTTCCCAAGGTTTCACAGGTGTTGAACTCCCTATCCCAATGATTTCCCTTTGGATTTCCCCAGGATTTCACAGATGTTGAACTCCCCATCCCAACGATTTCCTCTTGGATTTTCCCAGGTTTTTACATGTACATTGAGACTTCCTGGATGTTAAAGTCCCCATCCCAACGATTTCCCCTTCAGATTTTTCCAGGTTTTCACAGATGTTAAAGTCCCCATCCCGACGATTTCCCTTTGGATTTTTCCAGGTTTTCAGTGGTGTTGAACTCCCCATCCCAACGATTTCCCCTTGAATTTCCCCAGGTTTTTTACAGGTGTTGAAGTCCCCATCCCAACGATTTCCCCTTGGATTTTCCCAGTATTTCACAGATGTTGAACTCCCCATCCCAACGATTTCCCCTTGGATTTTCCCAGGTTTTTTACAGATGTTGAACTCCCCATCCCAACGATTTCCCCTTGGATTTTCCCAGGTTTTCAGTGGTGTTGAACTCCCCATCCCAACGATTTCCCCTTGGATTTTCCCAGGATTTCACAGATGTTGAACTCCCTATCCCAATTATTTCCCCTTGGATTTCCCCAGGATTTCACAGATGTTGAACTCCCTATCCCAATTATTTCCCCTTGGATTTTCCCAGGATTTCACAGATGTTGAACTCCCCATCCCAACGATTTCCCCTTGGATTTCCCCAGGTTTTTTACAGATGTTGAAGTCCCCATCCCAACGATTTCCCCTTGGATTTCCCCAGGTTTTTTACAGATGTTGAAGTCCCCATCCCAACGATTTCCCCTTGGATTTTCCCAGGTTTTTACATGTACATCGAGACGTCCCGGCCCAGGCTGGAGGGGGAGAAGGCCAGACTGGTCAGTCCCGTTTTCAGCGTCGCTCCCAAAAATCCCTACGGAGCCACCAACACAGCCTACTGCTTCAGCTTCTACTACCACATGTATGGACAGCACATAGGTGAGACAAAGCCAATTCCTTTGGGGAAAATCGCTGGAAAAATCCCTCTTGTTTGGAGGAAAAGTCTGGGAACAGAGCCAGCCCTTCCAAGGGTTTCTTCTATTTTAAAAACCCCCCCGAATTGGGGGCAACATTCTGGTTTTTCCACTCATCAGGAATTTGTAGGATGGAGGAATTTCCATCTCGCAGCTGCATGGGTGGGATTTTAGGCAGGGAATTGCATGGGGGAGCCCGTTGGTTTGAATGGGAATTTTAGAGGTTGGAAAGGGGAAAGTTGATTTTAATAAGGATTTTTTTTTTTTTTTTCCATTTTTCCTGATTCTAACGGGATGTTTTAGGCATTCCTGATGGATTTGGGATCAGGCAGGGAGCAGCAGCGTTCCTCAGGAATTTCCCGTGGAAAAATCATGGAAAATTCGCTCAAATGCTGAAGAAATAGAGATTTTCAAGGAGTATTCTTGAGTGTTTTAGGAATTCCTGACAGAATCAGGATCAGGCAGGGAGCAGCAGCATTCCTCAGGAATTTCCCATGGAAAAATCATGGAAAATTTGCTCAAAAGCCACAGGAATAGGGATTTTCAAAGGATATTTGTGAGTGTTTTAGGAATTCCTGACAGAATCAGGATCAGGCAGGGAGCAGCAGCATTCCTCAGGAATTTCCCATGGAAAAATCATGGAAAATTTGCTCAAATGCCACAGGAATAGGGATTTTTCAAAGGATGTTTGTGAGTTTTTTAGGAATTCCTGACAGAATCAGGATCAGGCAGGGAGCAGCAGCATTCCTCAGGTGTTTCCTGTGGAAAAGTCATGGAAAAATTGCCCAAAAGCCACAGGAATAGAGATTTTCAAGGAGTATCTATAAATGTTTTAGGTCCTGATTAAATTTGGGATCAAGCTTGGAGCAGCAGAGTTCCTCAGGAATTTCCCATGGAAAAATCATGGAAAATTTGCTCAAATGCCACAGGAATGGGGATTTTCAAAGGATATTTGTGAGTGTTTTAGGAATTCCTGACAGAATCAGGATCAGGCAGGGAGCAGCAGCGTTCCTCAGGTGTTTCCTGTGGAAAAATAATGGAAAATTTGCTGAAAACCTGCAGAAATAGGATTTTCAAAGGGTACCTGCCAGTCTATTTTTAGTCGTGGCCCTTCCAACACTCACATTTAATTCCTTTTTGTGGTATGAAAAAAAACCAAAAAACCAAACTATGAAAATATAAAAGCCTGAACAACAAAAATCCAATTTTTTTGGAAGTCCTTTGCGGGTTTCTTGGTGCTCCCAGTGTGCCAAGAGGTTTTCCAGTGTCAGAGTGACCTGGTTTGAGGTATTTTTATCTCTGTTTCAAGGGCAAACTCCTCCTCCCAGAGAGTTCTGGCCCTTGCTTTGTCTGAGCTCCCCCTGCCCCCAGGCAGAGCTCAGATTTTAAGCAGAGCAGACAAGAGCACTCAGGGTTTTTTTTATTTTTTTTATTTTATTTTTTTTGTCTCTGTGCTGCAGGAATGTGGATGCAGCTCCAGGTTGGAATCCTCCTGGCTCTGTGCTTGGTTTTTTGTTTTTTTTTTTTTTTTATTGGAAGGATTCAGCCACTCCATGCTGAGAGAAAAAGATAGAAATTGCAATATCTGGTCATATTCTGGTTGTTTATTTCTGTATATTGTGAAGAAAAAAAACCTACAAACATAAAGGGTTAAAGAGTGTTTCTGGAATTCCTGAGAAATATTTGGAGTGTAAAGTTATTTGGGATAACAGAAAGAAAACAGGCATTGAGGTTTGTCCAAAACCAGTGGGATTTGGTTTGTTTTTTTTTTTTTCCCTGGATTTCCTCTTCAGGAAGTTTCTGTCCTTAGATTTTGGGGTTTTTGCTGGGATCCCTTTTTCCCTGTGGAAATCCTTGAATTGCCAAGGCAAGGAAGGATCCAACCTGTGACAGAGGTGATCCATGACCACAATTCCACTGGATTTATTCCTGCAAATGTGAACATGAATGGTCAAAATCCAGAATTGCTCAGTTTTACTTTGGTCCCTTAATCTTTAAAAAACGCCGTTCCCATCATTTCAGCTGATGTTCCAAATTCCATTCTTATACAGAATCCCGGAATCCCAGACTGGTTTGGGTGGGGAGGGACCTCAAACTCATCCTGTTCCAGCCCTTTCCATGGGCAGGGGCACCTCCCACTATCCCAGAGGGCTCCAAATCCTGTCCAGCCTGGCCTTGGAAAGGTTTAGGATGATTTTATCCACTGGATAAATTCCTGGAGGAAAAGTGTGAGGATGATCAGGGACAGGAAAAGTGACAATGGGAATAAACTGAAATCGAGACAATTCCATTAAACATAAAATCACTTTTTTTTTTTTTTTTTTTTTTAGCTAGAAAGGGTCAAACACTGGCTGTCTCAAAGTGTGAGAGGAAGAGAAATACTCTGAATTTACAGAGCACACAGAGGCCCCACTGCCCCACACACCTGCAGGCAACCACGGTGGCAAATAGCACCAAAACCCCAAATCCTGGGGATTTATGGACCCAGAGCAGTGAAATTTGATATTTTTTGGTGCACCAAGAGCAGCTGGTTGTGTCCATGCCTGCAGGTGACCCTGCTGCCAAAAATGTCTGTGCTGGCACCAGTTTCATACTGGTGGGCAAAGGTGCAGCTCTGGGGGGGTTTTCCTGCACAGGGAGGGATTTTGGGGGTTGTTTGAACTCAGAGGGTGTTGTTGGCCTCCAGAAATATTCCAAGGGCATCACCTCTCTCTCCCTGAGATGGATCTGCCAGGCTCTGGGGAGCTCCAGCAGTGGGCAGAGCAAAGCTGGGTGGTTTTAACAAGCAAAAATTCAGCACAAACCACCCCAATTGCTGATTTGGCCCTGGAGAAGGAGGTTTAATGCCAATTTCTTGCTCTAAACCACAGAAAATTCCTTTTCTGAGCTGCAGGGTGGGTGCTCAGTTCCCCTCTGCTGAGAGCTCCCATCACCACTTCCCAACATTCCTGAATTTTAAAAAGTTTTGAATTTACGCCAAGAAACTTCCACACCTCAGATCCATGGGGAAAAAAAAAAAAAAAAAAAAAGAGTGAGGAGGGTGAGGAGAGCACTCCAGGCAGATCCTTCCCAACTCCAGTTCTCCTCCTGTTTTGCAGGAAGTCTGAACGTTTACCTGAGGCTCAAAGGCCAGACTGCCATAGAAAACCCCCTGTGGTCCTCGAGTGGCAATAAGGGACAGCACTGGAACCAAGCCCGGGTGAACATCAACCCCCCCACCTCATTCCAGGTAAGGCTGGCACCTCCAGGAACTGGGAATTCGGGAATGTTGGGATTTTCTTGGGGATTTCCCAGCTCTGGAAGCTGCTCACGGACAGATCATTGCTTTCCTTGAGCACCATGGAGCTTAGGAATGCTTGAACTCAGAGCAGTTTTCAGATGTGGGAGCTCTTCCAGAGGGTTTTGATTTCAGATTAGCAAGTGGAATATAAAATGATTCGCTGGGAGAAATTCCTTAGGGCCCCTGAGTTGGAGGTTTTTGGAAATACATGGATTTTCTGTGGGAACGGGGGAGATCTGGCAGTGCTTGCTGGGGCAGTGACAGGATTGTCACACATTTCCTGCTGGGATTGACAGGGAGGTGCTGATGGACCTTTAGGGACAGTTCCCAGGCATGCCTGGAACTGGAACACTCCCAAGAAAAGCAGCAGGTCCAGCTGTGGGGGAGGCTGGGAATGTCCCCATGGAATGTGGCAGTCATAAATTGTCCCTAAGTGCAGGGGTCTCCTCCGAGCCCTCCCTGTCACTCCCAGGTCCCCTAGGGGAGAAAATGTGTTTTTGGGAAAAGTCACAGATTGGTTTGGGTTTGAAGTGACCTTGGATCCCATCCCACTGAATCCCATCCCATTGGATCCCATCCCACTGAATCCCATCCCATTGGATCCCATCCCATTGAATCCCATCCCACTGAATCCCATCCCACTGAATCCCATCCCACTGAATCCCATCCCACTGAGTCCCATCCCATTGAATCCCATCCCATTGGATCCCATCCCACTGAATCCCATCCCATTGGATCCCATCCCACTGAATCCCATCCCATTGGATCCCATCCCATCCCATCCCATCCCATTGGATCCCATCCCATCCCATCCCCATCCCATCCCATCCCATCCCATCCCATCCCATCCCATCCATGGCAGAGACACCTCCCACTGTCCCAGGGAGCTCCAAGCCCCAATGTCCAACTTGACCTTGGAAAATTCCTTCAGTGCAAATCCAAACTGCTCTTGTAAAAATCCCCAGTGGGCTTCACTTCCCTTATTTTCAGGGAATTCTTGATCCTGACCCTCTGGTTTTATTTCCATGCATGAGAGGCATTGACAGGACAGGAATGGTTTTGTCCATGGGATTGCAGAGCAATTCCAAGGATGGGAATTAGGGGAAATAATAGGAGAGGGATCTGTGAAGTAGAGTGGGACATGGGAGAGCTGGGAATGATCCCCTGGAGAGGAGAAGGATCCAGGGAGAGCTGAGGGCACCTAAAGGGGCTCCAGGAGAGCTGGAGAGGGACTGGGGACAAGGGATGGAGGGACAGGACACAGGGAATGGCTGCAAACTGGAAATGGAGAGATTTGAGTGGGATATTGGGAAGGAATTCCTGGCTGGGAGGGTGGGGAAGGGCAGGGATGGAATTCCCAGTGCCAGAGGGCAGGGATGGATGGGATGTTGGGAATTGGGAATTCCTGGCTGGGCTGGAATTGCCAGATTTGCTGTGGCTGCCCCTGGATCCCTGGCAGTGCCCAAGGCCAGGTTGGACATTGGGGTTGGACATTGGGACAGTGGGAGGTGTTCCAGGCTGGGAGTTTGGGATGTTTGATGGGAACAAAGTGCCAGGAATGGGGAGAAGAGGAATTGCAGAGCTCAGGAGCGCTCAGAGCTCAGGCCAGGCACAAAAAGATCAGAGTGGTTGAGTTTTTCATTGGTGAACTCGGGATAAATCCAAGAATTCTGAAAAGTGAAGGAGAGGGAAGTGATTTAATATCTGAATAATAACTGCCCTGGGAAAGAGAAGGAAGAGATGGATTTGAGGGTTCTGAGGGGATTTTGGGGACCTGGGAAGGGCTTTAGAAAATCAGGGAAGAATCAGAGCCTTGGGCAGGGAAATGCAAAGGATTTGGCAGCACAATCCAAAGGAGTGGAGGAGGGAGATCCAAAGGGAAACTCCTCTCCTTGGCTGATTTCCACCTTTAACATTGTTGTGTTTAAAGGTTTCAGCATAAAATAAATGTAAAGCTCTGACCAAATATAACAAATAAATGTCAGAGCTCTTGGAGCCTTAAATTACTTTTTTTTTTTTTTAGCATCTCTTGCATCGAAGCAAATTTTATTTTCCATTTAGGAGTGTAAGTAGGAAGGAATATAAAGCTCCCAGTTAAATTTAAGGAGAGGGAATTGAAGTGAATCTTTGCAGTAAAACACTGCAGTGACATGGAAATTAAAACTTTTTATTGGGTAATTTATAGAGGTAAAATATTTTATGCCTCGTCAGTCCCTGTGATATAGAACAAAGCTTATGTCATGAGGAACTGCAGTGCTTTAAATCTCAAAGAAAGATGTGTAAATCTAGCTCAGATATTCAGATATTCAATATTTTTAAAGAATGAACACCTCGAAAATAGAGACCCCCCCCCAAAAAGAGAGGGACACGCTGGTTCTGTCATCCAGGAAACGTCAATTTAATTCAGGATTGAGCAGCAGGACATGGTGATGGTATGGATGATTGGGATTGGATTTCTTGCAAACAAAAATTCCAGGATTTATCCCAAAAACGTTGGGATCAGCAGGTCCTGGTCCCTACTGATGTGTCAGTGCCATCCCCTCACTGCCCGAGCTCCAGATGGGGCTCAGCCCACCCAGGTTTGGTCACTTTGTGTCCAAAAAATTCCAATATCAGCAGGATGGGCTGGGAACATCCAGGTTTGCAGGATTCCCAATCCCAAATCACAGAACTGTTGTGGAGCCCCTTCAGGATTTATCTCCGTGTTTGAACGATCCCGGTGCTTTCACACATCCACCCAAAAGGGAATATTCCCAATTTCCAGGCTGGGGGTGTCCCTGACTGGGGAAATGTGGAATTCCCCAGTTTGTCCCAGTTTGTCCCAGTCTCCAGCAGCATTTTAACCCCTTTTTCAGGTCGATGTGCACCGAGCTGAAACCTCTCAGCTCCCAACTTTGGGGGCGTCAATGACAGCCCCAAAACCCCTCCTGCACCCCAGACCTGCTGGGATTGTCCTGGGACACCCCAAGGGCCCAGCAGGGAGAGGGAGAAGGGTGAGGGGGGCACCCAGGGGAGGATAAAAATCTGCCTGAAATCCTGTGGAAAAATCAGAGAATCCCAGATTAATTTGGGGATGGGAAGGATTAAAAATCAACTCATCCCACCCCTGCCATGGGTATGAACACTTTCCATATCCCAGGCTGCTCCAAACCCTGTCCAAGCTGGCCTTGGACACTTCCAGGGATGAGGCAGAAGCTGAATCCTCCCCAAAACATTCAGGATTGGCTTTTTAGGATCATAATTCCATTCCACTGAGAGCAGAGTGACCTTTCCTGTACCCACCCCCATTCTCCAGTTTGATGCAGCATTTTTAACAGCAGCTTTCCAAAAGCACAACGGGGATTTTTTTCCTCTTTTTTTTTTTTTTTTTTGGGATACTGATGGATAATTCTGCTCAATTGGCACCTCCTGCCCATCCCTGGGAGCTGCAGGCTGGGTTCAGCTCCATGCCCTGCCAACTCCTGTGCTGTGATTTCTTCTGAGTGTGGAGCAACCCCTCTCCGAGGGCCACCGAAACCACTGCCAAATCCAGCTTTTAATTAAACACTGCCTGTTGTGTTTGGACAGGGCCCTTTAGGCTGGAAATTGTTTTCCATTGTCAGGAAAAATTGGACTTTCAACTCCACTGATTGGTGTTGTTCCTGCTGCCAAGGAGCAGGGGATGGATTTTGGGCGAGGAGATGTTTTCCTCTCGAGATCCAGGCACGATTTCCTCTTCCAGCAGTTTTGGTTTCAGACGAGGAATATTGGAGAGAAAATTATCAACACGACTTTAAAATCCCAGTCATCCACTCAGCAGAGGTTAAAGTTCCACTGAAATTGGAATAAAATCTCTGCTGTGTCCCTCACTGTGATAAAACTCATCCCAATTCCTCTGAAAAAAACATTCCTGGATGGAATCAAAGCTTCTAAACCTGATGAGAACCCACATGCTGGGAAAAACAGATCCTAGCATGGAATTCACTTCCACAGTCTGAAATGAGATATTTGCATATGTCTTAATTGGAAGAAAAGTCCTTTCTTTTTGTGCTGTTTTAGAAAGGGTAGGAGAGAAGTGGGGCTGTCCCTGCCACCAATTCCTGCCCCAGCAGGAGATCTGGGAAGGTAAAATCCACCCTGGAGATCCCTGTGGGATCCAAACGAAAGGAATTCCCTTCCTGAGAAGGAAGGATGGGTGCAGAGACACCAGCCTGGATCCTGGGAGGTTTGTCCCAAGCTTTGTGCCTGGAGAAGGAGGCAGGGGACAGGTCCTGTCCTGTCCTGTCCACCAGGGGCAGATGAGGGTCCCCAGTGCAGGCAATGGGATGGGTCACCTCCAGGAGCCAGGAATCTTCATTTTCCATGGAATTCCTCTGGCTCCTGTGTGTTTCCATGGAGTCTGAACTCGAGTGGATGTTCAGTCCTTCAACACATTCCTCAAGTTGTGCTCTTCAGGTAGCAGGAATCTCTGGGAAAAACATCTCCAATTTTAAAGCTTTAATTCCATTGAATCCTTTGCCAGGAATCTCAGTTTTCCATGGAATTTCTCTGAGTCTGAATGGAGTCTGAATTTCAGTGGGCACTCAGTCCTTCACCACATTCCTCCAGTTGTGCCCTTCAGGTAGCAGGAATCTCTGGGAAAAATATCTCCAATTTTAAAGCTTTAATTCCATTAAATCCTTTGTCAGAAACCTCAGTTATCCATGGAATTCCTCTGGCTCCTTTGTGTTTCCATGGAATCTGAACTCGAGTGGATGTTCAGTCCTTCAACACATTCTTCATGCTTGTGCCTCTTCAGGTAGCAGGAATCTCTGGGAAAAACATCTCCAATCTCCTTAAAGCTTTAATTCCATTGAATTCTGCTCTTTGCCAGGAATGTCAGTTTTCCATGGAATTTCTCTGAGTCTGAATGGAGTCTGAATTTCAGTGGATGCTCAGTCCTTCACCACATTCCTCATGCTTGTGCCTCTTCAGGTAGCAGGAATCTCTGGGAAAAGCATCTCCGATTTTACAGCTTTAATTCCATTGAATCCTTTGCTAGAAACTTCAGTTTTCCATGGAATTCCTCTGGCTCCTGTGTATTTCCAGGGAGTCTGAATTTCAGTGGATGCTCAGTCCTTCAACACATTCCTCAAGCTCTGCCTCTGCTGCTTGCTTCAGGTGGCAGGAATTTCTGGGGAAAATCTCCTTAAAGCTTTAATTCCATTGAATTCTGCTCTTTGCCAGGAATCTCAGTTTTCCATGGAATTTCTCTGAGTCTGAATGGAGTCTGAATTTCAGTGGGCACTCAGTCCTTCACCACATTCCTCCAGTTGTGCCCTTCAGGTAGCAAGAATCTCTGGGAAAAATATCTCCAATTTTAAAGCTTTAATTCCATTAAATCCTTTGTCAGAAACCTCAGTTATCCATGGAATTCCTCTGGCTCCTGTGTTTCCATGGAGTCTGAACTGGAGTGGATGTTCAGTCCTTCAACACATTCCTCAAGTTGTGCTCTTCAGGTAGCAGGAATTTCTGGGAAAAACATCTCCAATTTTAAAGCTTTAATTCCATTGAATCCTTTGCCAGGAATGTCAGTTTTCCATGGAATTTCTCTGAGTCTGGATGGAGTCTGAATTTCAGTGGATGCTCAATCCTTCACCACATTCCTCATGCTTGTGCCTCTTCAGGTAGCAGGAATCTCTGGGAAAAACATCTCCAGTTTAAAAGTTTTAATTCCATTGAATCCTGCTCTTTGCCAGAAACCTCAGTTTTCCATGGAATTCCTCTGGCTCCTGTGTGTTTCCATGGAATCTGAATTTAAGTGGGCACTCAGTCCTTCACCACATTCCTCAAGTTGTTCTCTTCAGGTTGCAGGAATTTCTGGGAAAACCACCCCCAATTTTAAAGCTTTAATTCCACTGAATCCTTGCTCCAGGAATGTTTTCCTCACACAACCACAGCACCCAGTGGTGGAGCTGCCCTGGGCACACCAGGTGACAACTGAGGATGATTCCAGGTCATTCCAAAGAGGAAAATCCCTCAGAGCTCACACCCCGTCCTTGTCCACCCTCATGTTCATGAGAACTTGGCTGAATTGGTTTTTCCACCCCAAAAGTGTCTGTAGAACATTCCAATCCCACTGAATTAGTTCTTCCAACCCCAAAAGTGTTTCTAGAGCAATCCCAATCCCACAGAATGAGTTTTTCCACCCCAAAGGTGTCTATAGAACATTTCAATCCCACTGAATTGGTTTTCCAACACCAAAAGTGTCTGTATTACAACCCCAATCCCACTGAATTAGTTTTTCCACCCCAAAAGTGTTTATAGAGCAGTCCCAATCCCACTGATTTGGTTTTTCCACCCCAAAAGTGTTTATAGAGCAGTCCCAATCCCACTGATTTGGTTTTTCCACCCCAAAAGTGGAAAAGTGGATTTCAATCCCACTGAATTGGTTTTCCCATCCCAAAAATGTCTGTAGAGCAATCCCAATCCCACTGAAATAGTTTTTCTACCCCAAAAGAGTCTATAGAACATTCCAATCCCACTGAATTGGTTTTCCCATCACAGAAGTTCCAATCCCACTTAATTGGTTTTTCCACCCCAAAAGTGTCTGTAGAACATTCCAATCCCACTGAATTAGTTCTTCCAACCCCAAAAGTGTTTCTAGAGCAATCCCAATCCCACAGAATGAGTTTTTCCACCCCAAAGGTGTCTATAGAACATTTCAATCCCACTGAATTGGTTTTCCAACACCAAAAGTGTCTGTATTACAACCCCAATCCCACTGAATTAGTTTTTCCACCCCAAAAGTGTTTATAGAGCAATCCCAATCCCACTGATTTGGTTTTTCCACCCCAAAAGTGGAAAAGTGGATTTCAATCCCACTGAATTGGTTTTCCAACACCAAAAATCTCTGTAGAACATTCCAATTCCACTGAATTGGTTTTCCCACCCCAAAATGTCTGTAGAACAATCCCAATCCCACTGAAATGGTTTTCTCACCTCAAAAGTGTCTGTAGAACATTCCAATCCCACTGAATTAGTTCTTCCAACCCCAAAAGTGTTTCTAGAGCAATCCCAATCCCACTGAAGGAGTCTTTCCACCCCAAAGGTGTCTGTAGAACATTTCAATCCCACTGAATTGGTTTTCCCATCACAGAAGTTCCAATCCCACTTATTTGGTTTTTCCACCCCAAAAATGTCTGTAGAGCAATCCCAACCCCACTGAATTAGTTTTTCCACCTCAAAGGTGTCTATAGAACATTTCAATCCCACTGAATTGGTTTTCCACTCCAAAAGTGTTTGTACAGCATTCCAATCCCACTGAATCAGTTTTTCCACCCCAAAAGTGTCTGTAGAACATTCCAAGCCCATCCCTGTGGCCAAGCCAAACACAACAGAATCATTTTTATTTATTTCCTTCTGTGCTGGAGCCCTGGATATTGGGAATTTTGGACTTTCTGTGCTGAACAGGCACTGACCCACAAGAAAACACATCTTTTGACCCGAGGCCATGGAGAAAACATCCAAAATTGAATAATAAAACTGAAATCACCGGTGTGTATTTTAAATAGAAGTGTGTAATGTCACGTGGTAGAAAATTTAGAATGTAAGGTTTTAAAATATAATAATATGTGGAAAGCAAGATGGAAGTTTTGGGGCAGAGGTTTCTTTTTTCTTCACCTTCTTCTTCATAGGTCTAAGTGGTCCTTTTGTAATTGGATGGAAAATTCCACATTACAAGTCACGGGTGTGTGGTTATTGGTTAAAAGTAAAAATAATTTAGGTGTTAGTTCTTAATTAGACAGATTAGCCCTTAAAAGGTCTTGTAGAGAAAAAAAATGCATCACCATTTTTAGCTTGTTACCTAGAAGTGCTGTAGCATTCACTGTAATATAAATGAGAATTAATAAACATCTGTGTCTGAACATGAAATTCCGTCTCTTGAGCATTTAATCCCGACTCTAACAGGAAAAAAAACCAAACAACCAAACAAAAAAACACACCTCTGAACCTCTGGACATTTTTTATTTATGTGCCTCTGCTCTGCTGGATGTTTTTTTATTTATCACACTCTGCTCCTTTTTTTTTTTTTTTTTTTTTTTTTTCCCAGCTCATCTTTGAAGGGATCCGTGGCCCTGGAATCGAAGGGGACATTGCTATTGACGACGTGTCCATTGTGGAAGGAGAGTGTATGAAATCAGACCAACCTGCCAACAGTGAGTGCCTTGTCCCCACAGGTCGCTTCCTGCCTTTCCACTTCCCAAATGGATCTTTTCCAGCAGGACAATGGTTCTTCTCTTCGCTTCAGCTGCGAGGTTTCAAGTGGAATTCCGTGGGAATGCTTTGCTGGGATGGGAAGGTGCTGGATGGGTGAGGCTGGGTTGGATTTGAGATGCTCAGGCAGAAAAAAACGACATCAGAACAATGTCCAGGGGGCCCAAACAATGTGGAATCCCTGGAAATCCCAGCTGTGATTCCCTGAGGGCTCTGTCCCATCCCTCACCCCGTGAGTGCATTAAAACAGAGGTAACGACACAGCCAGCTGGATTTTCATCCCATTCCTGCTCCATCCAACTGGTGAGGGATGTCCTTGTCCTCCAGTGGTGGGAGGTGACTTTGGAACACTGTGGCAATGCTGAGGGGGCGTGGGCGCCTCTTTAATTCCATTTTTCTCCCCTTTTTGCAGATCTACGATCAGGTGCTGTTGGGCCATTAGCACATATACGACTTCTCCCACTCCTCATCCTCATGTCTGTCTTAAGTCATCAGAGGTGACCTTATCCTGGCAGAGGCTACAAAAGAATCACCAGGCACTGGCATGAAGAAAGAGTCTTTGTAAAATGGACATTTCCAAACAAGCTACCAAAGATTCCTCCACTGACTGACTCGAAAGTTAAATAAATACGTAAATAAATAATAAATAATTAAAAAAATAAAAATAAGAAATGACAGATTAAGAAAGCACTGGGGACTTGAAAAGGCATCACGGGAGTGGAACTCACTAAGAACCAAGCTTGAGACCGAGATCTGGCCTAAGGAAGGAAGAGACCTTCAGGTGCTTTTGTGGTCACTGATGAATTCAGCATCATCTGGTTGAACTCTCAGCAAAGAGCTCTAGAAACCCTTGTCAAAGCACAAAGTCACGGCTGGTTTTGTTTCAAATGAATCGTTTGCTTGTTACCATGGAAACCGAACGGCCTGCCAAAAATTAAAAAAAAAAAAAAAAAAAGAGGAAGGCGAGAAAGAGGAAATACAAACCCAGAGAGAGAGAGAAACACCTCACTGT
Organism: Acridotheres tristis; assembly: GCA_037013685.1. Taxonomy (NCBI): domain Eukaryota; kingdom Metazoa; phylum Chordata; class Aves; order Passeriformes; family Sturnidae; genus Acridotheres; species Acridotheres tristis. Next base: position 1,198,387 of record CM072892.1, on the reverse strand, counting down.
AAACAGGGTACGTGAAGAGCTGGCGTTCATTTTCCCTTCCCGAAGGTTTTTTTGGCGTAGAGTTAAACAAATGTGGGCCCTTTCTGCTTGGGCTGTCGCCTGCCCTGGAGGATCACCCGCAATCGGAGCTGTTTGCAGACATTTCCCTTTCCATTCCTCACGGCTCTGCTTGGTGACTGTGTGCTGTCTCCTTTTGCATGCATTCCCATCCAGGATGTGCCACCCGGGCTTACATTTGTCACAGGCTTCCCTGGGAGTTTGCTCGCGGCCGCTGGAAGATCCCTCTCCCCTCCCCACCGGAGTCATCAGCTCTACGGAAGTGAAGAAACCAAACCACACCGTCTTTTATAAAATTGCCATGGAAACCAAGTGCCTTCAATGAAACAAGCCTGATTTAAAAAAAAAAAAAACGAACAAACAAACAAAAAAAACCACAAAAAAAGAACAGAGTATATATATATATATATATATAAATATATATATAAAAATAAACATGTAATAACGATAACTTCAACGCGGATGCTTTGCGCCGCTTCAGAGCGTGCGTTGCGCAAACTCTTTTTCTAAACAAACTCTGGAGCCTGGGTGTGCAGGCAAGGAGAAGGAGCCGCTTCTGGAGAAGGATGGATGGACCTGAGGTGCTGTGGGACGAGATCCGTGTTTGTGCAGCCTTCCAGACAGCCACGGCCTTTCAGCTTCGTACCCATTCGAAACAGCCGCCGCCGGTGCTGCCGGCGCGCGCGGCACTCCTCGTCGTCGTCGTCGTCGTTTCAGGTTCTCCAGTGGGTCAACCAGAGGAACAAAGGTGGTTCAGACACGCACTTGGTGCAGAAGGTGGTGAAACACGGGATGGTGGTTTTTTTTTTTTCTTATTCTCCACCCCTCCGTTGGGATGGGCTCCCGAAATCCGGAGCTCCGGACGCGCCGAGGGGGTTCTGCCTCTGCCCCGCGGCCAGGCTCGGTGCGGAGGGTGAAAGATTATTTTGTTATTGTAGCGAAATTCAAACAAACAAACAAACAAACGAACAAACAGAAATTACGTAAAAAAAAAGAAAAAAAATCCACTTTTGCAAGGAAAAAATAAAATAAAATAAAAGCTGTACAAAATGGGTTCGAGCTACCCGAACACGTGCCGCTTTTCCACTGCATTGTAAAGTTCCCTTCCAGTTGGTTATGAAATTTGAAGACCTTTTTCCTTAAATTAGCTCAGCTTTTAACTTCATTTAAAAAAAAAAAAAAGAAAAAAAAGACTTTTGTCTAAAGGAGAGTATTATTATTATAATTAATATAATGATTATTATTATTCTGTGTTCTCTCGACACCCTAGGATTAAAAACAAAACCTGATATGCAAATAATTGGAGTACAAACGCGAAAACAAACAAAAGATGAGTATAATAATTGCAAAATAAGTATAAAAAGCACAACGAGATGCAGTAAAACAATGACAAGGCTTGATTTTTTTTATTCTGTAGAGAAATGTTTGTGCAAATTCAGTAATTCCACTGAAGAGATAATTTTCCAGCTCTGTTCAATAAAGCCTCTTTCCAGGTAAGGCAGCCCCGTGGTGCGTGTGTTTGTTGAGGCCCTGGCAGGGCTTTCCTGGCTCAACTGGTGTCAGCTGGAGTTGTACTGGTCCATACTGGTGGTGCTCGGGGGCTGGAGAATTCCCAGGATGCTCTTGGCTCCCTGGTTTTTAGGCAGTTTTGGTGTCTTTTACTTTCTTGTGCTCGGAAAACAGTGGGAGCTCTAAGCCAGGACATTTTCAGAGAATTCCAGGATGGTTTAGGTCGGAAGAGACCTTAAAGCTCATGCCTGGAATCACGGAATATTCTGGGTTGGAAGGGACCTACAAAGATCATCGAGTCCAAATCTGAACTGAATGGTCCCTGTGAGGATCAAACCCACAGCCTTGGGGTTATCAGCACCTGCTCTGCTTGGAAGAAAGTGGGAACTCCAAATCTGGATGGACTGTGGGGTTTGGAAGAAAGTGGGAACTCCAAATCTGGATGGACTGTGGGGTTTGGAAGAAAGTGGGAACTCCAAATCTGGATGGACTGTGGGGTTTGGAAGAAAGTGGGAACTCCAAATCTGGATGGACTTGTGGGGTTTGGAAGATTGTTGGGAACTCCAAATCTGGATGGACCGTGGGGTTTGGAAGAAAGTGGGAACTCCAAATCTGGATGGACTGTGGGGTTTGGAAGAAAGTGGGAACTCCAAATCTGGATGGACTGTGGGGTTTGGAAGACGGTGGGAACTCCAAATCTGGATGGACTGTGGGGTTTGGAAAACAATGGGAGTTCTGAGTGTGCATGGACCATGGGGTTTGAATGAAAATGGGAAGCTCCAAATCTGGATGGACTATGGGGTTTGAAAACAGTGGCTCTGACTCTGATGGACCATGGGGTTTGGAAGATGGTGGGAGCTCCAAATTTGGATGGACTCTGTGGTTTGGAAAACAGTGGAAATTCTGAGTCTGATGGACTGGGGGACTTGGAAGAAAGTGGGAACTCCGAGTCTGGATGGTCTGTGGGGTTTAGAAGGAATTGGGAACTCCGAGTCTGGATGGTCTGTGGGGTTTAGATGACAATGGGAACTCAGAGTCTGATGAACTGTGGGGTCTGGAAAGTGTTGGGAATTCTGAGTCTGGATGGACTGTGGGGTTTGACACCCTTAAAAAAACCCAAACCACTGAATTTCCCATTGGAATCTCTGGATTTTAACTGTGGATGGATGGATGGGCAGGTCAGGCATGGTGGGACCCCGAGGCAGATTTCCCTTCAGAGGTTGGTGTGTCTTGGAAGTCAGGATCCAAACCTTGCCGTGCATCTTCCCATGGATGTCTCCTGAGAGCCACGGAGCTGAGGGCTGACCCAAGAGGATTCTCCACAGGGAATTTTGGCAGGACTCTCTTTGGAAGGGCTGGGAGTCATTTCCACAGAATCCCAGAAGGTTTTAGTTGGAAGGGAACTAAAATCTCATCCCACAGGCAGGGACACCTTCCACAGAGCAGGCTGAAGGGAAAGGGGAAGCATTCCATTGCTTTTCAAATACTTCCCTGCTTGTCCCTCGAATTCCCCTCGAAAATCCAAACCAAACTTTAGATGCCCATTGGAGATGGATTTTCCAGGCACAGAGCAGAGCTCTGGCCACGGGGCTGGCTGCTGGTGGTGGCATGATGGGAACTCTGTGGGAATTTAGGATTTGGGAAGTGCCCTGTGCCTCCCCCCTGTGCTAAAGGACTTGGATGATAAGGAACAGGAGATCCTGCTCCAATGTTTGGATCCCATGCTAAAACTGCAGGCTGAAATCCATGTTTCCTCTTTCCATTTGGATTTTCCTTTCCCTCACTTCCATGGAATATTTGGCAAAGAATTTCCATTGACAAAGACCACAAATGTCTTTTTTCAGGGCAGAATAATCGGTGTGTCCTGAAAATCCCAGGTTTTTGTGGGAAAGGAAATGTATTCCTATGCCTGTTCCTGTTTTATTCTGGGGTGCAGGAGGTGCTGAGAAAAGCAGGATTTCTCTTCCTAATGTTGATTGTAGGAGTAGTTTTATCTTCTTTTACATTCTCAAAATAAAGCACTGAAAAGAAAATGAGATCCTACTCCAGGCCATGAATAAGAAGAACAAATTGAGATATGAATTTTCTACTCTCGATTTTTATTTTATTTCACATTTTGGACTGAAAATGGATGTGAAAATGTTGGATCAGCAATCAAAGGCAGTTGGAACTGGCAGTTCCCTGGAATTTGAAACCGCTCGGATTCAGTTCTGGGGTATCCAACCATGAAATGTCCCTGATGGATTTTTAAACTGGACATCAAATACTGAACTATGCAGCAACTGAAGTGCTGGGATGTTGGGAAAAGTGGCTGGGTTGGATGGGATGGCTGCAGGAATTCTCTGGGTGTTCCCAAAGCAGAGGAGGGTGGAGCACAGGATGGGTTTTCCAGGTTTTTGCAGTTCTCTCTCAGGCTGATCTGGGAGGATGATGAGGATGGCACAGGACAACTTCCCTTTTTCTTTCACAAAGCACATTGAACGTGAAATCATGGAATTGAAGAATTCTGGAGTAGTTTGGGTGAAAGGGACCAAAAATCCCCCCCCAGTGCCATGGCAGGGACATCTCCCAGTGTCCCAATGTCCAGCCTGGCCTTGGGCACTGCCAGGGATCCAGGGGCAGCTGCTCTGGACAACCTGAATCCCACATAAAATCATGAAACGCTCGGATCTCACCGTGCCACCAACCCCCCTCTTCTCCAGCCTGGCCTGGATCCCGGATGGGACACAAGGAGGGATTAAAACATGGATTCGAAGGGAATAAACCCATTCCAATGACACCATGGATGCACAATTGGGATTTGAAAGCCAGAATTGCCTGGGAATGTAAAATTTCCATTTCATTTGCATCAGGACCTGCTGGTTCCCCCAAAAGTGATGGAGCTGCATCTTCCAGCCTCCAAATATCTGCAAGTCCCAACCTCCACCCATCCCAGAGCTTTTCTTCATATCCACCACTGGAATTCCTGCTGCATCCACCATGGAAATGGAATAATCAGTTTTGGGGTGATTGGGATCCCCAGACTTTAAAACAAAGTCAATCATCAGCTTCTTGTTAATTTTCTCTTTTCCTGCCTAGTCAGGGCAGTGAATTCCCTTTGTAGGGAGCAGTTCAGGCAGAAGGATCCGATTTTTTTTCCATGCTGAGTGGAAAAGGCTTTCCTGGTTTTATTTTGGGAGAATTACCCGCTGGGAATGTTTTTTTCATATATTGAAGGGTAATTGAAACTCTCTTCCTCCCCTAGAAGTGTGTGATCTATCAGGAAAATGGCTTTTTAGAGCATTTCCATAAAAAAAACCCCAGTTTGGAGTTACAAGCACTCCCTGCCTCTCCATGCTAATAAAGAGACTGGGAGCCGTCTCGAATAATTCTTGGATTTTTCCATAAAACTATCAAAAGCTATAAAAAAGGTGCATTTTACATTTCACATTCTTCTTTACTTGTTTTATGGAAAACAAGCAGGAATGTTCTCCCCTTTTTGCTTGCTGCACCACGACTCTGGTGCCAGTCAGCACGGAAGGAATGAAAGCACTGGATTATCCTCGTGCAAAGGAATTTAGGGACCTGCAGCTCCTGCCATCCCACATTCATGGGATTTGCAGTGTTCCAGAGATTTCTGTCATCTGTCCCTCAGCCCCTGACTGTGTCACCCCCAGATCCCATGGGAATGTTGGTGTAGGCAGGGAATTATTCTCTGTATGATACAGGGACAATCATTAATGCAAACACAGGGAATTCGGGATTGTACATCCTGCTGCTCCTTAAATATTAAATATTAAAATATTATTTCCTTTTCCTTTGGATCTGCCAGACTGGGGAGCTCGAATTGAACTCATCCCAGAATCCCAGAATGGTTTGGGTTGGAATGGACCTTGAATCCCATCCAGTGCCACCCATTCCATGGGCAGGGACACCTCCCACTCTTCCAGTTTCTCCAAGCCCATCCAGCCTGGCCTTGGATATTTTTTGTGACTTTCAAACTCAAGTGGGAGCAGACTGAGGGAACACCAGAGAACACGAGGGACTCTGTAGGTGTGAGGAGAAATTCCCTCCTCAAATTCCCTAAAACATCCCAGTTCAGCCATGAGCCACCAGTCATTTCCCACTGGGAGCACCACCATGGAATCATGGAATCACTCAGGTTGGGAATTGGCTCCGAGAACATCGAGTCCAGCCATGCCCAGCACAGCCAAGGCCACCACTGATCCATGTCCCCAAGTGCCACATCCACAGGGCCCTGAAATCCCTGCAGGGATGGGAATTCCCCCGCTGCCCTGGGCAGTTGTTCCAACACCTGGCAGTGATAAAATCCATCTCAGATTCCTGATAAGAAACTGAAACCCGGACGGGGCCATCTGTGCTCCCTGTGGGTGGGTCTGGATGGATGGGATGGATGGATCTGTGCATCCTGACGTGACCTGGCTCCTTGTGTGACACATCCAGGGTTGGATGGCACCTTACAGGACCTATGACAGGTGACTTACAACCACTTTCCTTCCTTTTCCAGTCTCTGTAAGGTTTTGTGGGGTTTTTTTTCCCACTGAGATAGGGACTGGAACGTTGAGTGCTTGGACAAGTGAATGTTGAGCTTTGCTCAGCACCAAGGTCGTGGCTACAACTGGAGAAATATTCCCACTGATCCCTCGGGATCCAGGATTTTTGCAGGCAACTTTCACCTGCCACAGATGGGAGGGGAAAAACGGCACCACTGCAACAACCGGGCCTGGGGAAATTTTTGGATGGATTGAAGGAACACAAATTCTTGAGTGTAAGAGTGAAGAAGCCTCAGCACCTTCTCAGGAACGCTCGGATCTGCTGCTGCAAGGGGACAAACGTCGTCTTTGTGTCTGTAAATACCCTATAAATACCTGTACTGGGATGTATTTAATGTAAATAGGATAACGAGGACATTTTAATGATCTCCACTGTTGTACAGAACCCAGACTTGCTCTCTTATTTTCCTACACCCCCCCCGCTGTAGATTGATTTTGGGTCATTGTTGGGTCTGTATCTGGTTGAGTTCCAAACTGCTCTCACTTTTACCTCAAGGGTTTCATGTTCTTTATGTACATTTTATAAAGAAAAAAAAAAAAAAAAGAAACCACTCTGGAATTTTGGGTACCTTTTCCATTGCCAGCTGTATTTTCTGTCTTTTCCAGTGTTTTCTGCTCCTGGGAGAAGGGGAGGGATGGGGTTTGGTTGGGGGTTATTCCTCATTCCACGTGTCCCTGCCTTCCTGGGAGGTGTAAAAATGTGGGAATGTGTTTCCCTGTCCCTCCACTTCTTGTGAAGTATGGAAAAGTCTTAATTAGAGCAGGAAGAGGCTGGGCCACCCTCTTCCCTTCCCTTGACTGGTCCCAGCAGAGTTTTTCCATTTTTCCATGGACAGTTGAGGGTCGAAATCCAATTCTTTGGCTTTCCACAATTTTCATTTAATCCCTGGGAAGAGACCCAAAATGAAGATGTGTGTGCCCTGCCAGAGCAGGACGTTCCCAAGAACTCCTCCTGTGCCATGTGGGAATAGAGGGATGGGAACATGGAGATGTCACAGCACCCCCAGATCCAGCCTGGATCACTGCACCATGATCACAAATTTCTCCTGCTTGTTGGATTTGTGGTGCAGGGTGTCCATCAGGACTTTTAGGGCTGACATCCATTCTCTGCTGGATATTCCTGTTCTTGTCCAGCTCTTCTACCGGGACTAAATCATAAAATCATGGAATTGTTTATGTTGGAAAAGCCCTTTATGATCATGGAGTCCAACAATTCCCCAGCACTGCCAAGGCCACTCCTGCCCCATGTCCCCAAATGCCACATCCACAGGGATTGGAATCCCCCAGGGATGGGCACTCCAACCCTCCCTGGGCACTTCCAATCCCTGCCCACCCTTTCCATGGGGAAATTCCTGCTGCTCTCCACCCTGAGCCTGCCCTGGCCCAGCCTGAGGCCGTTCCCTCTCCTCCTGTCCCTGTTCCCTGTTCCCAGATCCCAAATCCCCCCGGCTGTCCCCTCCTGGCAGGGAGTTGTGCAGAGCCACAAGGGCCCCCCTGAGCCTCCTTTTCTCCAGGCTGAGCCCCTTCCCAGCTCCCTCAGGAATTCTCCATTCCCTTCCCAGCTCCCTCAGGAATTCTCCATTCCCTTCCCAGCTCCCTCAGGAATTCTCCATTCCCTTCCCAGCCCCCTCAGGAATTCTCCATTCCCTTCCCAGCTCCCTCAGGAATTCTCCATTCCCTTCCCAGCTCCCTCAGGAATTCTCCATTCCCTTCCCAGCTCCCTCAGGAATTCTCCATTCCCTCCCTGTGCTGTACCTGGGGATTCCCAGTCTGTCCCCAGGACTGGAGGTGTCCCAGCAGTGCCAGCCCAGGGGACAATCCCAGCCCTGCTGCCACTGTCCCTGTTGGTCTCTGTGGGGACAAACCCTCCTGGATCCCGTCAGGAATTTTCCCGTGGCTGAAACGAGGCCATGGAAATGAAGAGAACCCTCTTTGCTCCTTGGGGTGTTTTCCTGTGTTTCCTTGTTCCCTGCTTTCCCTGCCCTTTTCCATCGTGGAAAAAAACCTCCGTGATTTTCCACCACGGAAAATTCCTCTGGAATTTTTTTCCCGTGGTGGGAAATCATGGAGGCTTTTCCCAGGATGGAAAAGGGCAGGGAAACCAGGAAATAGGGAGACAGGAAAACACGAGTCAGTGTGCCCCCATATCCCAGTGAATTCCTGAGGGAAAACTCAGAGTTCCCAGACGAGTCTTGCTCTCCACAGGGGGTGACAAAACAGCAACACACCGGAATTTACACCTTAAAAAAAGGAACTTTCCCATCTCCTCTTTTTCAGCCTAAAATATCCCATTATCCCATTGGATCTCACAACCTGAAGTCATTCCACAGGCCATTATCCCAGCCCTGGGATATTCAGGGCTGGAGAACTTTCTTCAATTCCATTGATCTGCTCCACCTTTCTCATGGAAATTCAATTTTGGCTCCACATCGGGCCTGGAAGAGACCCCAGGGCACATCCCATGGGTGTGAGCACAGCCTGTGTTATCCACATTTCTGCTGGAATCACAGAATCCCTGAGGATTTGGGTTGGAAAAGACCTTCAAGCTCAGCTTGCCCATGGCCAGGGACCCCTTCCACAATCCCAGGTAGCTCCAAGCCCTGCCCAACCTCCCCTTGGAATTATAACAAATAAATTGGATTTATTCTAACAAATAAATTGGATTTACACCCCAAGACTCGAACTTCTCTCTGTTCCCATCCCACCCAATTCCATAAAGATTTGTGGAAGTTGGGTCACACAATCATGTCAGAAAAAAAAAAAAAAAGTTTGATTTTGGCCTGGCTTTCCTAAAAAATTCCAAGCCAAACCAGAATTAGCCAGTCTGTCTTTGGGATAGATTTTAACAGATTTTTGGACACATGATCTGTGGAAACAGAACCAATTTGGGATAAAAGGAGTTGGGATCGAGCCTGGCCTGTAAAATGCATGGATAAATCAATTCCTGCTCCTGATCCATTGGTTGTTTTTGTGGAGTTCAGATATTCCTGCTCTCTGGATGTAGCACTGCCAGGAATGTCAGATTTATCTCCCTTGGGAATATTTTTTTATTCGTGTTGGAGGGTTTTTTTTTTTTTGGCACGTTGCCTTATTTTATTTTATTTTATTTTTCACTGCCAGGAGGCCAGGGGTGTATTTGCAAGGATTAAAGTATTACTGGAGTGGCTCCAGGCCTTTCCTAATCCCCATTATTCCCTTTAATCCCGCCACGACACAATGCTTCTCTCACATTGCTTAATTATGCAGTGAAAATTAATAAAAAATAGCTGTAAAATGACATTTTGAGGAGGGATCTAAATCCCAGTTTCTTTGGGATGCAGCAAAAATTTGTAGCTTTGCTGTGTTCATTAATCCTTGACATTTCCAGCCTAATTCCTCAGGGAACAAGGATTACACAACCTCCTGGGAATTGATTTTTGCAGGATCTCAGGCCTTTCATTTTAATACATCTTGAAATGTGTGTCCCATTTCCAAGGGGCTTGAAGGGCAGTTGGGATCACAGGAACCATTTGGAGGTGAGGTGTTTTTTTTTTTTAGGAATGAGGCACTGGATAATGGATTTTTTTTTTTTTCTTCTGCTCCCTAGGGAATGTGAGTTTGTTGGGAATATTTCCAGGGTGGAGAGGATTTGTAGTGGTCACCAAAAATCCAGCCAGGAAAAATGCTTGGAGGGGGAGGTCATGGCTCAGGATTTGCCCCTGGAGCTCTGGAATTGTCCAAGGCCAGGTTGGATTGGGATAATGGGAGGAGTCCATGGCAGGGGTGGGATGGGATTGAAGGTCCCTTGGGACCCAAACCAGTCTGGAATTCATTGGAATTCCCTGAAAATGCTGGAATCTCCAATCCCGGAATCCCTGAATTAACCAGTCTGGAATTCAATGGAATGCCCTGAAAATGCTGGAATCTCCAATCCCGGGAAACCTGAATTAACCAGTCTGGAATTCATTGGAATTCCCTGAAAATGCTGGAATCTCCAATCCCGGGAAACCTGAATTAAAGGATATTAGGGAATATTCTCACCATGGAAAGGTGAGAATCCCTTGGAGTTTTATTACCATAATTTTTTTCCCCTTTTTTTTTTTTTTTTTTTTGCTGCCAGCCTCCTGGAATCAGCGCCCAGCCTCCATCAGGAGCTGAGGATTAGCTGAGGATCGGGCACTGCTAATTACAGCGCTAATGAGGTGTTAATCAGGCACCCTAATGACTCCAGCACCACCTTCCAAAGCCATTCCATGCTCCAGAATCCTGGCAGGGCTCCTGCTCCAGGGATTTTCTCCCTTTGGCATCTGCAGGGAGAGGGAGGAAAGGGATGTGGGAAGGATTCAGGGAGATTTTGCAGAAGAGGAACTGGGAGGGCTCTGGGAAATGTGGGAGGGTCTGGGAAAGGCGTGGGAATGACTATCCGTGTTTCCCACAGTGCAGAAGGAATCCCTCAGCTGCACAAAAACTTTTGTTCCCAAGTTTTCCTCGATGGACAGGACAAACCACGGCCCTCTGCTTTGTCTGGCTGCTTTTCCCAACTTATTTCCTAGAAAATCCCACAGGCAGAGACTTTCTTGTGTAAAACATGGAACTGAGTGGAATAGAATAGAATTGTGGAATGGTTGGGGTTGGAAGGATCTTAAATCCCATCCAATTCCATGGGCAGGGACACCTCCCACTGTCCCAATGTCCAACCTGGCCTTGGACATCCCAGGGATCCAGGGGCAGCCACAGCAAATCTGGCAATTCCAGCCCAGCCAGGAATTCCCAATTCCCAATTTCCAACCCAAATCTCCCCTTTTCCATCTAAAAGCCATTCCCTGTGTCCTGTCCCTCCATCCCTTGTCCCCAGTCCCTCTCCAGCTCTCCTGGAGCCCCTTTAGGTGCCCTCAGCTCTCCCTGGATCCTTCTCCTCTCCAGGGGAACATTCCCAGCTCTCCCAGCCGAGCTGCTCCATCCCTCAGATGATCCCAGTCCTCTCCATTTGCTCCCCAAAGGATTTTTAGGCTCCGTGCTGCAGCCATGGCATCACCCAAACATTTCCAAGGTTAACACCTGCAGGAACAAGAGCTCCCTGAGCATCCAGAGCCCTTTTTGCTGGGAATTCTGCCTCCACCAGCAATTCCTGGCAGCTTTCCCACGTGGTTTTGGGACACCTGGAGTCCTGCAGCCACCCCCAGCCCACGGAGACAACCCCACTTTGGAGAAAAAAAAAGGTGAAAATCCCAGAATCCTCCTATTTCCCTGGATTTTTTCTGGAGGATTTTATTCTCCAGGGTGGAAGATCCTGCTGGGACCCGCTGCCATCCCCCCCCGTGTCCCACCGAGCTTTGCCATCGCTCCCACAGCGCTGTTATTCCCAAATTTGCATCCCAAGCTCCTCTCAGCAGCCTCGATATCCCCAAAACTGAGCAAACTCCCCGGGATCCGCGTTCCCCACACGATCCCCCGATATTCCCCGGACCGAATCCAGGGGGAATTGCCTTTCCATCACGTGTCCTGATAAAGAAATCTCTTTAATTAATCTTGATTTTTTTTTTTTCCAATCAAATCAAAGCCTTTCTTGTCTCTCGAGTGCTCGATCCCCCCAGCTTTAGGTCCGTATCAATATTCCTGTTTGTTCCCAGGCAGCAGGGAATGAATTCCAGCATTCCAGTTAGGAAGAGCTTTAGGCGCTGGTTTAACCCCAGCTGGGCTTTCTCGGTGCCTCAATCCCCACCCATTAGCAGTGAAAATGATTTAGGAGCAAGTTTTGGAATGTTTTTTTTCCATTGTAGCAAAAATAAAGGGTTGGGATTTGTCCCGTTGCAAATTTTCTGCGAGGAGAAAGAAGGCTCAGGGCGTTATTGACCCTGGAAGGGACATTTTTAACCCTTGGAGGGGACATTTTTAACCCTTGGAGGGGACAATATTGATCCCTGAAAGGGACATTTTTAACCCTTGGAGGGGACAATATTCATCCCTGAAAGGGACATTTTTAACCCCTCGAAAACTGGCATTATTCACTCTTTGAAAGGGACGTTATTAATTCCTTGAAGGGACTTTTTTAACCCTTTGAAGGGACATTTTTAACCTCCTGGAAGTGACACTAGTGACTCCTTGGAAGGGATATTTTTAACCCTCGGATGGAACATTTTTAACCCTTGGAAGGGACATTTTTAACCCTTGGAAGGGACAATTTTGGTCCCCTGGAAGGACATTATTAATTCCTTGAAGGGACATTTTTAACCCCTGGAAGGGATATTTTTAACCCTTGGAAGGGACAATTCTGATCCCCTGGAAGGGACATTATCAACCCTTAGAAGGGACGTTGTTAACTCTTGGAAGGCACATTATTAATTACTTGAAGGGTAATTTTTAACCTCTGGAAGGGACACTCCTGACCCTTTGGAAAGGATATTTTTAACCCCTTGAAGGGACAATTTTAATTCCTGGTAGGGACAATCTTGGTCCCTTGGAAGGGAGATTTTTAATTACTTGGAGGGACATTTTTAACCTCCTGGAAGTGACACTATCAACTTTGTGGAAGGGGCAGTGCAGGGAAGATGGAGAGAGGATTTCCAAGGGATGGAGGGACAGGACACAGGGAATGGCTCCCAGTGCCAGAGGGCAGGGATGGATGGGATGTTGGGAATTGGGAATTCCTGGCTGGGCTGGAATTCCCAGAGCAGCTGTGGCTGCCCCTGGATCCCTGGCAGTGCCCAAGGCCAGGTTGGACATGGGGACAGTGGGAGGTGTCCCTGCCGTGGCAGGGGTGACACTTTAAGGTCCCTTCCATCCAAACCATTCCATGATCCTACGATGTTTAAGGTGCACATCCCAAACCCACCCCCAATCCCGCTGAGATTCTGTTGAAATCCATCCCATCCCATTATCCCATCCCATCCCATTATCCCATCCCATCCCATTATCCCATCCCATCCCATTATCCCATTATCCCATCCCATTATCCCATTATCCCATCCCATTATCCCATTATCCCATCCCATTATCCCATTATCCCATCCCATTATCCCATCCCATCCCATTACCCCATCCCATTATCCCATCCCATTATCCCATCCCATCCCATCATCCTCCTTGGCTTGGGATTTGTCCTCTCCATCACCTCCCACCCAAAGCCTTTCCTTGCCCTAAACCTCTCTGAACCCGTGGGATCTGTGCTGAGGATCCCATCTCCTGCCTCCAGGGAATTGCCAGGAAGGAATTAAAGAATTCCCCTCCAGGCACAGCTGCCTGAGCTCCTCCTGCCTGGGAAAAGCTGAAGCAGCAGGAATTTCCCTCGGGATGGGGTGGCTGTGCAGGTTGTCCTTGCTGCTGCTCTGGGATCGCTGCCAGGTGTCCTTGTTCCCATTTTCCGGGTGCTTTGGCACATTTGCAGGAGTTTCTGTCCCAGTGGAACTAATGGGGATTGTCGGGGCCAGCTCTGCCACTCCTGCCCCTGGGTGTCCCCTGGCACGGAACAGCTTCTCCTCCTCCAGCACAGAATGAAAGATTTCCACGTCCTGCCCGCCAGGGAAGCGGATTTTGGGGATTCCCAGTGGGGTTTAATGGGCTGTGACGTTCCTGTTACGATCCAGGTGATCGCAGGGTTTAATCTGCTCTTCACTCAGGGAATTTCTCCTCCCAGCACAAGTTTATTTTTCACGTGAGTAACCAGGCAGGAATTTTTATTTGTGGTGGATAAAGGCAGGAATGTTGTCAGGGAATGGGTGATGCATTCCCAATGGGAATCAGGGTTTTTTTATAAACCTCTGACACGAGGCCCTGCCCAGCAAGGACATTCCTGGGTGGATTTTTTTTAACAGGAAAAGAAGGAATGGCCACAATCTGTGCCAGGTTGGACACCAGGAGGAATTTCTTCTTTAAATATTGGAACAGGATTTTTTTTCCGACCTGATTTTTCCCCACTGCTGGGATTTTTCCCCATGGATGGCCCAGATTTGGGGACCCAGTGGGGTCACCCCAATCCCCCACGGGCTCCATGGAGGAACTCTCCAGCTCACATCTGTGAGTGTGGCTCTGCCTCCATCATTCCATGGCCGAGTTTCCTGGGAAATCCGTCTGCTGGCAGCTTCATCCAGGTTTTCCTCACCACTTCTGGTCAGGCTGAGAGGGATAAGTTGGAACACCTCGTGTCCAGCCTGCTCTGGTGGGTGAGCTGGATCTTCCTGGGAGAGGAGGTGCAGTGAGGGATCCTCGTGCCAGGAGGTGAAATCATGGCAAGAGAATTCATGGAATGGTTCTGTTTGGAAGAGACCCCAGTGGATGATCTGGTCCCAGCTCCCTGCTCCAGCAGAGCCATCCCGGAGCACCCAGCACAGAATATTCCCTGATTTTTTTCCAATGATGCCGTAGGATGACTCTGAATTGTGCTGAGAAATATTTTGCTTTTAGGACAAGATATTTCCAGGCTTTTCCAGCCTCTCCACAGCACAGGGAGGACCTGGAGGTGTTGGAATGAATTCCAGAGGAGGCACCAGGATGATCCAAGGGATGGAAGAGCTCTGCTGGGAAAGGCTGGGAGAGCTGGGAATGTTCCCCTGGAGAGGAGAAGGATCCAGGGAGAGCTGAGGGCACCTAAAGGGGCTCCAGGAGAGCTGGAGAGGGACTGGGGACAAGGGATGGAGGGACAGGACCCAGGGAATGGCTTTTAGAAGGAAAAGGATGAATTTAGGTTGGATTTATGGAAGGAATTCCTGGCTGGGCTGGATCCCTGGCAGTGCCCAGGGCCAGGTTGGACTTTGGGGACAGTGGGAAGTGTCCCTGCCTGGTCTTTTCCAATTTTAATGATTCCATGATTTTCCATGAATTATTCCATTGGAAAAGACTATGGAAATGTGTATTGGGAAGAGCTTGCCACACTACAGGTCAGTTATTGGAATTATTAGAATCCTGGATCTACTTATTATAAATTATTCTAACTATCACTTTAGTTATTAGCATTCCGTATCATTATTAGTAACATCAGTGTTATTAATATCTATTAGTTGAATTAATGAAATTTTAATTAATTATATTAATTATTATTATTAAGAGCATGCAGTCTGGAGAGGGACAATTTGTTGGCTCCAAGGGATGGTCACAGTTGGGGAATCTGAACTCCCTGAGAATTCCCTCTGCATTCCTGGAAAAACCCAACTTCAAATCCCGGGAAATTTCCAGCCCAACCCCACTGCAGGCAGAGATTCTGATCCAAACTCCCAGCCAGGCTCTGATATTCCAGGTTTATCCTCAGGGATTGGTGACAGAATCCTACACAGCTCCGAGGGCTTCCAGGGGATGGTTACAGGCTGGAAAATTGGGAATTCTTTCGTGGACACAATTGCTGCCCCTGGGATGGTGTCCAGGGTCCTGCTGAGTCCTGGATTTGGGAATATTCCCTGCTTGGAGCTCCCCACAAAGTTCTCTTCATTAAAAAGAGGGACCCCAAGCAGTGATCCCCAAACTGCTCCAATTTGGATTTTCCCAGGTGGAGGAGAGCCCGGGAATCGCTGGAATTGCAGGAATTGGTGAATCCTCGCTGCCTTTGCATCAGCACCGGGACAGGCACAACTCCCAGAGCCCGGGAGAGCCAGAGAGGGAATTGTAGAGAGGATGGAAAGAGAAAATCCATCCCTCCCTGGTTGGGTTTCATTTAATTCTGGTTTTTGGCCAACGTACTAAATAATGTTTTCGTTTTGATTTGCTAATTTAAATATGTTTATTTTTTTGTTGTGAGACAGAATTAGGAGCAAAAGCAAGGCAGGTTTAAAACTTAAGAGGGTGTAAAAAACAAATTTATTAACTACACAAACAAAGGGGAAAAAACCAAATTTAGAATATGATTTTTTAGACTATTTTTCTTTCCCTTTCTTAACTTTCATAATAACAAAACAAACGTACAACAATTATTTCAGTCAGTTCCTAACTCAGCCTTTTTTAGTTCACTTTTGGAGAGAGAATCCTTTTTCTTGTTGAAGGGATTTTTTTGCAAGAAGGAAGAAAACAGATTTTTTTTTTCCGTGGCTTTATTTTTACGATTTGTATCTGTAATCGTGATACTTTTTTTAAATTCATAGTTTAAAAAAAAAAAAACAAACTTTTTTTTTCCTGAGCTTCTTCTCAAATGGACCAGGCAGAGAAAAGTGAAAATTCCCAAAATTTTATTGGATTGTGTGCCTGAGGTATTGCAGCATTTCCCTTCCCTGCTGCTAAATTCCCAAAGGAAAATCCCTGCTAGGGAAAGATTTTTTTTTTTTTTTTTTCCCAGCCAATTTTCAGTGGGACTCAGCAAAATGTTTAAAATGTTTTAATGACAGATTCCTACTTTTATTTCTGCTGAGCAGGCTGAGGCTGGAGACAGCTCATGGATCAGCAGGAATTGCAGGGCTCATCAATAAACCAGGACTAAACGGGATTTTTATTAAAAAAATAGATTTTTTTTTGGTTTTTTTTTTTTTTACTTGCTGGAGATTTTGTTTTTTAAATCAAAGGGAAAGGGATAAAAGCATCCATTAATTCAGCCTCGTGATGACCTCAGCAGAGGGAATTAAAAGGAGAAATAAGAGGATAAAATGTGCTTTTTTTTCTCCATATTTTTGTGAAATTCCTCGAGTTTTTTAGGATTTCTAAGGCCAGGAAGGTGTGACCAGAATTCCTGGCTTTTCCTTATCACTCCAGAGTGGGCTTGGAACAAATAAATAAAAAATTATAGATAATTCCTGTTATTTCCTGAAGCAACAAAAATTCCCCCACTCCACAGCATCCCATAAATTGTCCCTGAAATAAAGGGCCAAGCATTCCCTCAGACTGACACAATTCCCAATATTTCTGCCTTCCTGTGCAATTCTAATCCCTCCCTCAGCATGAAAAAAATCCAAGAAATTATTTTGTCACAGCCCAGGACGAGCTCTGAGTTCGAAGCTTCTCAGAAAAGGAAATTAAAAGATCCAAGGAAAAAAATTTTAGGAATAATTAAGAAGGTAAAGGAGAACAAAATTCCCACCTGGCTCCAACTTCCTGCCAGGAATTGTAGGGAACAAGGTGGAATTCCTTTCTCTGACATTGCAAATGATGGGGAAGAGGGAAAAAACATCTCAGAATTTTTATTTTCCAAGATTTTGGATCCTAAATTCCAACATATTTGTGTAAGAAAATTGGAGGAATATATTCCAGGGGAAAATCTGGGAACGATATTGGCATCATTTGGCTTTTCAGGGATTTCTTTCAAACTTGGGAAAACGGTTTCTAGTGGGATTTTACCGGGTGGCACCAAGAAAACAGAATTAGGAAATAGCCAAGTCCATCCTACCCCAAATTCCTGGGCGTGGCCTTTTCCAGGTCCCAGGATGTCAGGCCAGGTCTCCTCCAGAGCCCAGCAGGGATTGTTTAATTTGTATGGGGGTTGTGACGTCACTGTGATGTCATCACTGCTCCAAATTACATCTACGGGGGTTCAGTGAGGAAAAATAGATGGGAAAAAAATCAGGGAGTGGAAATGAGATTAAAAATATCCTGGTGGATTCTGTCCTGGGAAAAGCAACGTGACTTCTGTCCTAAATGAGGGATAAAAGGGACGAGATTCCCAAAGTTCCAGTTGGAATTCAGGGCCTGAAGGGGCTCCAGGAGAGATTTGGGTGGGATATTGGGAAGGAATTCCTGGCTGGGAGGGTGGGGAGGAGTCTCAGCCATGGAATATTTGCCTGGAAGCAGCAAATAGAAAATAAATCCAGAATTGCTGGACAAGCAGCAGGAGCAGGAAGGTCATTCCCACTCTCCATGGTGTCCTGGTGCCTTCCAGAACCTAAAAATGAGCCGAGATCACACATCTTTTTTCTTTTTCCCTTTTCCTTTTTTCCTTTTCCTTTTTCCCTTTTCCATTTTTCCCTTTTCCTTTGTCCGTTTTCCTTTTGTCCCTTTCCTTTCCTTTCCTTTCCTTTCCTTTCCTTTCCTTTCCTTTCCTTTCCTTTCCTTTCCTTTCCTTTCCTTTCCTTTCCTTTCCTTTCCTTTCCTTTCCTTTCCTTTCCTTTCCTTTCCTTTCCTTTCCTTTCCTTTCCTTTCCTTTCCTTTCCTTTCCTTTCCTTTCCTTTCCTTTCCTTTCCTTTCCTTTCCTTTCCTTTCCTTTCCTTTCCTTTTTTCACAATTCCAGTTCTTTTCCAGGCTGGATGCTACCTCGGTGGGATTAATTTGGAACAGCGTGAGGGAGCTGAGGAATGGGATGTGGGAATGAGGAGGTTGGGAATGGGTGGGATTTCCATGGAGGAATTCAAGAACTTCAGGGATTCTGCTCCCCTGCCTTCCAGGTGAGATCCCAGCTGGAATTCTGCATCCAGCACAGGGAGGAGCTGGAGCTGCAGGAGGGATCCAGGATGGTCACAGGGATGGAGCAGCTCTGCTGGGAGAGCTGGGAATGTTCCCCTGGACAGGAGAATTTGGGGTGACAGTGCCTGAAGGATCCCACAGGAGAGAGGGAATTTCTGAGAGCAAGAAGGAAAAAAAAAAACCAGGAACACTTAAAGATAGAAGTGGCTGGATGGATGCAGAATTCCAGCTGGGATCTGACCAGGGATGGAGCAGCTGGGAATGTTCCCCTGGAGAGGAGAATTTGGGGTGACACAACTGTGACCTTCCAGGACCTGGAGGATCCTACAGGAACCGTGGAAAGGGACAATTCCCAAGGGCAAGGCAGCTAAAGCCGGGATATAACGGGATTAAAAGTGGGAAAGCCACAGGAAAATGAACCTGGATGTCCCAACCCTGTGGAAACATTTCCAACATCCCATTAAATGCAGCCATTCCAATTTTCCGTGGCTGAGGGTTTATTAAGGTCTAGCTCAAATATTTGTGGGTTATTTCCCCTTCCCTGTCTCACCTGAGAAGCCATTTCCAGGGAATGAACAGCAATGCTGCATTCCATGAGAGCTCTGACTCCCGGGATTTATCATCTCCCGTTGTGTGTTTTCCCATCTCAAACATTTACGTGGGCATTTAGCACAATTATTTCTTTCCAGAGAAAACGCTGCTCTATTTATCCAAACCTTGTTATTTGCAAGGAAAAGAAAAATAAAATCATTTTCCCGGCTGAAGCTGGATGGTTTCATCCCAGAAAATTGGTGGTTTTTTTTTTTTATTTTTTCCATTTTTCTTCTCAGCATTTCCCAGGAATGTAAAATGACAAAACAATTCTGATACAATGGAGCTGCTCTTGGGCTGCTGGAATTACTCCTGCCAGGGGGGAGTTTATGGAAATCTCTGCTTTGGAGGAGGTTTTGGGAATGGCAGAACATCAAAAACGAGTGGGAATTCGCCTCCAATGCTGCCTGAAATCCTCTGGAAGTATCCGTGGATTTTTCTCCCCAAAATGCAAATTAAAATGTAATTGTTTGTTCGTTACCTTCCCAAATGCAAATGATAAATAAATGTTATTGATCCTTGGGGATGAATTGGATTCCCTCAGATCCCTGGGATTGGCCCAACCTCCAATCTCCCAGTCTGAGCTGGAATTTTTCCACGGAGCTAAAGCTGGGAATATTTCAATTAAAAAAAAAAAAATTTAATTTTTAAAATTAATATTTATGGTATTGACACAGAAAGGAGGCAGGCCCTGGAAAATCAGCTGGACTCAGCCTAAGCAGCACAGGGCAGGAGATTCCCAAAAAAAATCCTGGAATTTAATTTACAAAGTGCCTGGTGTGGAATAAAGCACAGGCAAAGCTGTTCCAGAGAATCCAGCATCAATTTTCAACAGACAGAAAATTCCATTTCAATAAACAGAAACCCTTCAGTTATTTATTTTCTTGTTTCTATGGAATTCCAGACTGGGTTGGAAAAACCTTAAATCCCATTCCCATTCCTCCCACATTCCCAGGATGTCCAACCTGGACAAAACTTGGGAAATGTTGGGAAAAAAAAAAACCAAACTGAGATTTTTTTTTGTAGCTGCAGGAAAAATCTCAGGAAGTCTGGAGGGGGGAAAAAAAAATCCCCAAAATAAAGAAAACGGAGCTTTGAAAGTTTGACAATTTTGATAGAAATATTTTTTAAAAATAAAAACAAATATGGAAATGATTATTTGAAAAAAACGGATTTCTGTTCAGCCTTGAATTCTAATTCTAATTGAATTCTAATTGAGTGCAGAATTCCCAATTCCTGCTGGATTTCTGGGATATTTGCCCCACATTTGTTCCACGCTGGAGATGCCACTAAACCCAATCCCAAAATTTCATTCCCCGAGTTTCCAAACTCATCCGACCCCCCAGGCTTCCAAACCGGATATTTTTATTTTAATTAAAAACTTTTCTGCCACTGGAAATCGCTTCCCCGGGGGTTTCCATCTTGGGAGATTATTTTTATTTCGGAGTAATTCCCATTTCTAGGGAAAAGGGAGAATTATTGCAGCGCTGCTGGCCTGGGATAAACTGGGAAAATGGGAAGAGGTTTCATTGGAATTAAACCTCAAATTTAATTAATTAAACCCCACATTAATTAAACCCCAAACCCACCCTCAGTCCAACCCCAGCTGGTAATTCTGGGTACAGTGGAATAAATTTTCTTGTTCAACCTTAGGCTGAGTCTAAAATTAAATCAGAGAAAATGATAATTTTTAATAATTTTTTTTTTTTTGTACATAAATCAGCCCCATGCTCTCTCAGGTGCACTGAGGTTTAAATTTAAATATTTTTTTGTGCATAAATCAGCCCCCACATTCTGCTCCCTCATCTCGGGTGCAGAGTGAGGGATTTTGGTGGAGGTGAATTCAGAAATTTAAATATTTTTTTTTTTACTTAAATCAACGCCAAGTTTTGCTCATTTGAGGGGTTCTAGGGGAGCTGACTTCAAAAAAATTGAGTTTTTTTGTACATAAATCAACCCAATGCTCTGTCACTCATCTCAGGTGCACAGAGATTTGGTGGAGTTGAATGCAAAAATTTGCATTTTTTTTGTACATAAATCAACCCCCAGGCTCTGCTCGCTCATCTCGGGTGCAGTGAGGGATTTTGTGGAGCTAAATTCAGAAATTTAAATATTTTCTGTACATAAATCAACCCCACGTTCTGCTGACTCATCTCAGGTGCGGAGAGAGGGATTTTGGTGCGGCTGAATTCAGAAATTTGAATTTTTTTGTGCATAAATCAAGCCCATGCTCTCTCATTCATCTCAGGTGGATTGGGAAAATGAGCTCTGCTGCGAGGAAAAAACAGGGAAAAAATGTTTTCCTTGGGAAATTTCCTTGTTTTCCTGGGAATTGGGTGGGACCTTGGGGGTGGCATGGAGCAGAAATGGTGCAGAGCCCAGGACTGGGCTGAAAAATAAAAATAAAAAATAAAAAATAAAATTAAAATGAAAGAAAAATTTAAAAAAAATAAAAATTAAAATTAAAATTAAAGAAAATTAAAATGAAAGAAAACTAAAAGTAAAAATAAAAATGAAAGAAAATTAAAATTGAAATGGAAATTAAAATTAGAATTAAAATAAGGATAAAAATAAAATAAAAATAAAAATAGAAATAGAAATAAAAATAAAAATAGAAATAGAAATAAAAATAAAAATAAAAATAAAAATAAAAATAAAAGATAAAAAATAAAAATCTTCCATTTCAGTTCTCAATGACCTGAAAGTAAATATCTCAACAAGCTCATCTTGGATATTTGGAGAAGGATGAAATTCCCAGAGATCGTTTCAGTGCTGGGGGAACAATTTTTCATTCAGCTGGAATGAAATCCTTGGGAAAAAAAAAAATAAAAAATAAAAATCTGCTGCTGCCAGCAGCAGGGAATGAGGAGGGAGTTGGATTTTAGGAGAGGATCAAATGTCCAGCCTGGTCTCAGGGTCAGCCTAATTTTAAAATTCTATATTTTTTTAATTTATTTTTTTAGTTCCCTGTACATTTTTTCCAAGTTTTTTCCAAGGAAGAGACTGCAGGGACAAAAAGGGAAATTTCACAATAATTCTCCATTGGAAGCTGCTCCAGCTTCTTGACATAAAGATTTTGTAAGAGTGTGCTGGGCTTTGCACCCTTAATTAGTGATTTGTCATTAATTTCATCTGATTTCCCTCAGAGCCAGGATTAATTAATCACGACTGAGGCGATTCTCGTGTTTGGGTTTGGATGTTTATTGTATTTTATCAGAAATTACACAAAGTGTGGCAGCACCTCCAGCTCCTGGCTGGAAGTGGGAAAATGGCCCAGCTGAGGCTGCTCCAAGGCCTTTTAAAGCCAAACAAACCAATAAAAGTTTAACACCTCCATTATTGATCCTTCGGACCCAATAATGGATTCCCAGCACCCTCAGAGTGACATTGACCAACCAAAGGTCACTGCCCGAGTTCTGTGAGGAAGAAGAAGAAGGAGAAGAAGAAGAAGAAAAAGAAGAAGAAGAAAAAGAAGAAGAAGAAGAAGAAGAAGAAGAAGAAGAAGAAGAAGAAAAGAAGAAGAAGAAGAAGAAGAAAAAAAGAAGAAAAGAAGAAGAAAAGAAGAAGAAGAAGAAGAAGAAGAAGAAAGAAGAAGAAGAAGAAAAAGAAGGAGAAGAAGGAGGAGAAGAAGAAGAAAAGAAGGAGAAGAAGAAAAAGAAGAAGAAGAAGAAGAAGAAGAAGAAGAAGAAGAAAAGAAGGAGAAGAAGAAAGAAAGAAGAAAAAGAAGAAGAAGAAGAAGGAGAAGAAGAAAAAGAAGAAGAAGAAGAAGAAGGAGAAGAAGAAAGAAGAAAAGAAAGAAGAAGAAGAAAAGAAGAAGAAGAAGAAGAAGAAGAAGAAGAAGAAGAAGAAGAAGAAGAAGAAGAAGAAGAAGGAAAGAAGAAGAAAAAGAAGAAAAAGAAGAAAAAGAAGAAGGAGAAGAAGAAGAAGGAGAAGATGAAGGAGAAAGAAAAAGACACCACCCAAAATTCTCCATCTTGTCCCACATCCATCACTACACTGTAAAAACCTCAAATTCAAAACCCAGTGAAAACACACACACCTGACCCACTGCACATTGGTGATTTCTAACTCATTATTTATATTTATATTTATATTTATATTTATATTTATATTTATATTTATATTTATATTTATATTTACATTTACATTTATATTTATATTTATATTTATATTTATATTTATATTTATATTCATATTCATATTCATATTCATATTCATATTCATATTAAATTTATATTTATATATTTATACATTTATATTTTTATATATTTATATATTTATATATTTATATATTTATTTTTATATATTCAGATTTCCAAGGTTCCAGCTCCAGAGCAGTGTTTTCCAGGGGGTGTCTGTGCCTGGGAGCACAGAAAGCTCCAAAACTCCAAATTCCTGAGATCCAACAGATTTTAGTCCAGGATATATTCAGGAAGGAATTGCAGGCTGGGAGGGTGGGGAGGTCCAGAGAAATTGGGAATTCCTCATCCCTGGAATGTCCAAGGCCAGGTTGGGCGCCCTGGGATGGTGGAAAATGTTGGGTTGGAGCTGGATAAGCTTTGAGGCTCCCAAACCATTCCATGAAACCAAAAAAAAAAAAAAAAAAAAAATCCAAAAATGCCATTGGAAGGACACTGCAGCCAATTGGGAAATCTGTGTGTGTGTGTGAGACAAGGAAAAATCTGGAATGTTGGGAGAAATCCAGCAGAATTCCAATCCAGAACAATCGGTGCAGCTGCCAGCGTGAAACACAATTTGTAACACATTAAAAATCCTGACAAGCTCCATCTGCTCCAACTCGCCTTCCCCGGAATTTAATTACGATTCCCGTAATTTAATTAGCCCAGGTATCCGTGCCTGAGTCATTCCCAGCACCGGGAAAAAATGGGATTTATCAGCAGGGCCCTCCAGGAATTTTTTGGGGTTTTTTTGTTGTTTTTTTTTTTTTTTTCCTGAAATTTAGAGCAGTGCCTTCCAAAGATTTGTATTTTGACAATCTCCACCTGGGCCACTGAAAATCCCATTTTTTGGGGTGCATTTCTTGTATTTCAGGGAAGTTACAATTTTCATTTGAGGAGTGGGAGCAGCTTTATAAAATCTTGGCCAAGTGTGGAATTCCATGGAGTCAACAGAGCTGCATTTCCTACAAATAAATCCGGATTTTTTCCAACCACCAGCAACGTTCCCTGGGCTCTGCCGGGGCTGATCCTGTCAATATTCCCGATATCTCTGCAAATATCAGGAAAATAACAAAATAAATAAATGAATGGTCACAAAGAAATAATAAATAAATACATAAATAGTCGCAAATAATAAATAATTAATTAATTAATTGATAGGCACAAAGGCAGATAAATAAGTGAAGAAATGAATAAATAAATACATAAATAGTCACAATAATAATAAATTAATGAATTAATTGATAGGCACAAAGGCAGATAAATAAATGAAGAAATTAATAAATAAATAGCCACAAATAATAATAAATTAATGAATTAATTGATAGGCACAAAGGCAGATAAAAAATGAATAAATTAATAAATAAATACATAAATAGCCACAGATAATACTAATTAATTAGTTAATTGATAGGCACAAAGGCAGATAAAAAATGAATAAATTAAATAAATACATAAATAGTCACAGATAATACTAATTAATTAGTTAATTGATAGGCACAAAGGCAGATAAATAAATGAACAAATAAAGAAATAAATAGTCACAAAGGCAGGTAATAAATCAATAGTCGAAAAGGCAGAAATATAAATATAAGAACAAAGAACTGAAAGTGTTTTTAGTGCCCTGGCTCAATCCTGGCAGGTTCCCCCTCCAGGGGGTTTTGATTCCTCCCTGCAGAAAGAAAAAGAAAGAAACCAGAATTCATTGATGGAGAAAACGGCAGAGGTGAAGCTGCAGAGAATTTCTTACCAGCAGAACTCATTTTAATCCTCCTCCCTCAGGCCAGGAAAACATCTAAAAAACCACTTCAGCCTCGGGAAATGCAGAATATTTCGCTCCTCACAGGGTAAATTATTGAAGATTGTGAGAAATTTGGGCTGTGTCCAATTCTGGATCCCTCAGTTCTGGAAGGACATGGAGGGGCTGGAGTGAGTCCAGGGAAAGGAAAAAGGAAAGGAAAAGAGAAAAGGAAGAGAGAAAGGAAAAGAGAAAGGAAAAACGAAAAGAGAAGTGGAAAAGGAAAGGAAAAGAGAAGGGAAAAAGGAAAAAGGGAAAAGGAAAGGAAAGGAAAGGAAAGGAAAGGAAAGGAAAGGAAAGGAAAGGAAAGGAAAGGAAAGGAAAGGAAAGGAAAGGAAAGGAAAGGAAAGGAAAGGAAAAAGGAAAGGAAAGGAAAGGAAAGGAAAGGAAAGGAAAGGAAAGGAAAGGAAAGGAAAGGAAAGGAAAGGAAAGGAAAGGAAAGGAAAGGAAAGGAAAGGAAAGGAAGAAAAAGGTTTCAGGCTGGGCCAGGGGTGGCTCAGGTTGGACACCAGCAGGAATTTCCTCAAGGAAAATTGTACCTGGGAATTACAGCTTTGGCTCATTTTTATAAGATTTTGATACAATTTTGATAAGATTTTGATGAAATATCCAATCAAATCTAAACATACCTAAGTAACACCAGGTAGGGTTTCAGTCCCGTTTTTCCATTGCATTGTTGGTCCTGGGATGTGATTTAGGATAAAAAGTTCCTCTCTGGAAGCAGGATTTGCCTCCCCAGCAGTTGTCCTGTGTTATTTAGTAGCTGCCATTCCCAAATTTTGGGAATGAATTGTTGGATTTTTCCTTCCAGAAGAGAGGGATGGATCTGAGTTCTGCCCTTGTGTTGAGGGATTGATTATAGGATATTTTCAGGAGGAATTTTTTGGAAAAAAAAATTTTTGGAAAAAAAAATGGAAAAAAATTGCAGGGGCTGCCCAGGGAGGTTTGGAGTGCCCATCCCTGGAGGTGTCCCAGGAATTCCTGGAGGTGGCACTGAGAGCCCTGGGCTGGGGACAGAGTGGGCACAGCTGGCACTCCATGGGCTGGGGGGGCTTTTCCAGCCTCAGGGATTGTGGAATTCAGGGATTTGGTCAGAAGGGCCAGAGCACGGGGCAGTGGGGCCGGGCTGGAGCCCCCAGTGGGTGCTGCCATCCTGCTCCCTGTGTTTGGCATCCACGGCACCGTCCCCTGTGGAGTCAGCAGAGCACAGGGACAGCCCCAGAGTCTGTCCTGACGTCCCCGTTTTAAGGAGATCTTGGAATTTCAAAACCAAAGAACTCTCAGACCTTCATCAGCCTCCAGGCTCAAAAAATTCCACTCCTCACAATCCCTGGATAGTTCCCAGAGGTCCCAGGAAGGGACAGGTTGGGATCATTGGGATCATGGGAGTGGTTTTGGACAGAAACTCTTTATTTTTGGGACAAACATTCCCTTTGGAATTGTTGAGGAATTGAGGGATGACAAACTGGGGGTGAATCATCACAAATCACCTTTGTCATATCAAAGCAGCTCCTGTGCCCCGCTGGAACTTTCAGTTTAGGCAATTTCAGTTTAGGAAATTGCTGGTTGTTCTTGGAAATAATGGAGCTCTGCCTGGGAAAAAGAAAAAAAAAAAAAAAAAAAGGAAAAAGGGGGAAGTAAAGACACATTCCAGGAACTGTGTCACGATGGGGAGCAGGGACTGGAACACAAAGCCTTGAGGAGCTGGAGCTCCTGGATTGGGTCCAGCCCTGGGATCCCAGCACAGGAAGGACCTGGAGCTGCTGGGATGAGTCCAGAGGCACTGGGATGATCCAGGCATGGAGCAGCTCTGCTGGGAGAGCTGGGAATGTTCCCCTGGAGAGGAGAATTTGGGGTGAGCTCAGGGTGGCCTTGCAGGACCTGAAGGATCCAACAGAAAAGATGGAGAGAAACAATTCCCAGGGGATGGAGGGACAGGACACAGGGAATGGCTTCCAGGGAGGAGGGATGGGTGGGATTTTGGGAATTGGGAATTCCTGGCTGGGAGGGTGGGGAGGGGCTGGGCTGGAATTCCCAGGGGAGCTCCTGGATCCCTGGAAATGTCCAGGGCCAGGTTTGGACACTGGGATTGGAGCAGAGGGACAGTGGGATGTTGGGGTGGCTCTGGATGGGATTTAAGGCCCCTCCAACCCCAACAATTCCATAATTCCATGATTTACCTGGTGGCCACCACAGCAGCACAACCAGAACATTCCCTGGACGTGCTCTGGGAAGCAAAAATAATAAATAAATGCAGAAAGTGCTGAGGAATCCATGGAAATCAATTCCACGGGGCAGCAGGGACTCAATGAATATCTCAGCACCTGCATAAATCTCCTGCTCTTTATTAAGTCTTGTTGAGATTTATTAAATTCCGTGTGGCTTAAGAAATACAAAAGAACTGCAATAAAAAGAGAGAGGGGATTGCTTGTAATTCACATTTTAATAATGGTCAAATGAGTTGATTTTATCTTTTCTGCTGTGATGGATGCTCTATATACTCATATTTGGGGGAAATTTATGCAACTCAAACTCATGGCTCAGCTGTAAATAATGGAAAGAAATCATTTTGCAGCCTAAAATATCTTTGGCATCAAGGTTTCTACTTAAAGTCCATTATTTCGATCAGAATAATTTCTTCTTTTCTTTTTTTTTCCACATAAATGTAATTTAGATGAATCTGCCCTTGTGAAGAGTGGAAAGTTTTGATTTCTGATGTACTGGTGATGCAAAAATTAATGCCAAAAAGATAATTCAGAAGTGTAAGGAGAAAAAAAAAAAATGCCATGAAATTCAAATAGGGAAGAAATCAAGTTGCTTTTCCTGTTTTTTAATTGCTTTATCAGAAAAAATACTGGGAAGAGCCAGATTCTGCCCTCAAAGTTCATGGACAAAAGGTCTTCCAAGAAATTTAGGGACTGGGACCTTTCCAAGATCCATGCCAGGATATTTGAGAGATGGGAACGCTCCTCTCACCCCAAATCCCTGAAAATTCCAAGCCTTCACTTGCATCACCAACAGATTTTTAATGCCAAATTAGAGTTATTAAAAATTCCTAGCAATTAAAAATTTCCTGGATTTCTGTGGGGTCTCTTGATAAGGAGGAGGAAATGAATTGAGTGAAGGGTGAGGATGGAGTTAGGGAGTGAAATAATGAATTTATGATTTGCCTTTCCAGTTAAAATCCCAAACTGTTTTATCCAAGGGCATTTTTCAGGGAAGCTCAGCTCAGCAAAGTCTCTGTGGAAGCTGGGAAAAAAATCCACAGGAATTCCAAGAACAATGAACCCTCAGGAGGAAAAATACAGAGGTTTGGAATAGAAATCAAGTGTAAAGTAAGAGGAACTAAAGTCCCATTTCTTCTCTCAGTGATAGGATTCCCAGGAGGATCCAAGGCTGGATTCTTTAAAGGGAAGCATAAAATATGGATATTTGCATATTTGATTGATATAATTGCCTGTGGATTGCAGAATTCCCTCTGTCCAGCGCTGATAATTCAACATTTGCTTGGTGTTTAAATATTTGAGGGAAGTGCTTTTCCCCACAAGAGCTGAAGGTCATTCCTGTTCCTTTCTTCATCCAAAAAGCAGGAAAATGTAAAAATCCATGAGAGATCACAGCTCCCCTGCAATACTGACAGAGAGATATCCCAAATATTGGAGAGGAGAAGGATCCAGGGAGAGCTGAGGGCACCTAAAGGGGCTCCAGGAGAGCTGGAGAGGGACTGGGGACAAGGGATGGAGGGACAGGACACAGGGAATGGCTTTTAGATGAAAAGGGGAAAATTTGGGTGGGATCTTGACAATTGGGAATTGCTGTCTGGGCTGGAATTGCCAGATTTGCTGTGGCTGCCCCTGGATCCCTGGCAGTGCCCAAGGCCAGGTTGGACATTGGGACAGTGGGAGGTGTCCCTGCCATGACAGGGGTGGCTCTGGGGGGGATTTTTGGTCCCTTCCCACCCAAACCAGTCTGGGATTCTGGATCTTCTCCGTTTAAACTCCAGGAGCAGGGTGAGAAGGAGCCTGAGATGTCCCTGCCTTGTGTGACACAGGGACAGCAGTGGGACCTTCCCAGGGACATGGACTTGATCTGTTGTTTCCACATGAACTCCAATTTTCTGGGAATGAATTCCCAGCACCAGAGGGAAGGAATGGATGGGATATTGGGAATGGATTCATGGCTGAGAGGGTGAGGAGGGGCTGGGGACAAGGGATGGAGGGACAGGACCCAGGGAATGGCTCCCAGTGCCAGAGGGCAGGGATGGATGGGATGTTGGGAATTGGGAATTCCTGGCTGGGCTGGAATTGCCAGATTTGCTGTGGCTGCCCCTGGATCCCTGGAAATGTCCAAGGTTGGATTTTGGGCAGCCTGGGACAGTGGGAGCAGGAGCTCCTGGACATCTGAGTCTCATTAACAGCAACTGTTAATGAACCACAGGGAAGACAAAATTCCGTCATGTCCCCAGGGCTTATTCTGGAATCTTGGAAGCTGCTCTTGCTCTCCTGTTCTCTGCTTTGGCATCTTGGAGCTCCTGGTCTCCTGAAATCCCTGGCTTTTCCCAAGGGACAGCATCTGCAGTTTGCCATGGCAGCCAAATATTTTAGTTCGGGGTTTATCCTGCCTAACTTCTGGCTTCAAATTTTGATTTCAAGCCTTTATCCCAATAAAAAGCTGGGAAAAGTGGCTGATTCCCTGTGCTGAACCCCACAGGTTCCTGCTCTGGATGCTGGACTTTGGAATAAGAGGCAGAAGGAAGAGGTCCAGGCTGGAGGGAGAGCAGAGAATCCTAAAATCCCAGATTAGATTGGAAAGGGCCTTAAATCCCACCCAGATCCATAATCAGGGCCACATTCCCCACCAGGAAATCTGATCCTAAGAAAAATTCTTGGAGATGAGAAACCTTTTTAGCCTGAGGCTCCTCCTTGGCTTCTTTTCACTTCATCAAATAAAAACCATTCCAAAATTAACGATTGTAAAGTGCAGCGTGGAAAGGAAAATATTTCTGCTGGTGGTCATTTCCAGGTTTATGTTTTCCTTTGGGAGATTTTGGAAGCTGATATTGGGTAAATGTTGGGAGAATTCAGCCTTTAAATGAAGATCTGATCAGCAGCTATTCTTCTCCTCGTGAAAATTCCTCTTGATTCATGCACAGGGACCTGAGCTGAGTGTTCCAGATGAAAATTTTCTCATTTATTACCTGTCATGCATTTTTCTGTTGTTATCTCTGCTGATTGTAAAGCTTCTCGATGCTTTTTAACAATTTTATTTTATTATTTTTTTTGTCATCAGAGCTCTTTCCACCTTATTTATTCATTAATGCCACAGCCCAGGTGTGGGATCTCAAAGCTGTTCCCATGGTGACAAATGGGGCACAAAAAACTGGATTGTAATGGAACTGCATGGCCAGGGAATTCTGGGAAGTGGGGAATGGAAAAGCTGCTGGCTCCCCACAAAAATCCTAAAATATTGATAATTTAATGGGTGCCTGAGCTAATGAATTTTCATTTTTAATGTTCCAGGGTGGAAATATTTTTCTTCATGCAGAGAAACGAGAGGTGCCATGGAAATTCTGGGTCAAAAATGTTCCTGAGGGGCTGCGGGATGCAGAGATTCCCATCCATCCTGGTGGGAACAGGAGCCAAGAGCAATAAATCCTCATCTGGTGAAGTTCTGGGAGTTTTTTTGGGGAGCAGATTTAAAATTCAGGGCACCTCTGGGGGCAGCTGCAGGCTCAGGGTAAAATTTAGAGCCACCAAAGCCTCACCTCTGGCTGCAGCTTCTCCCTCTTTGGGATTCTGGTTTGGGTTTGGAATCGAGAATTTTTTCACAGTTTTCCATTTTGAGATGCCAGAATTCAGCCTGAGCAGCTCCTGGGGTGGGGCCAAGCTGTGAGAGGAAGCCCCAAATTCCCACCTTTCCCCCTGCGTGGCTTTTCTGGCATTCCAAAAATCCCATTTCCGTTCAAAATCCCAGAATGAGCTGAGTGGGGAAGGGACCCTCGGGACCATCGATCCCAGCTCCCCCTCCTGCACAGAACCATCCCCAAAAAGGAGCAGTGGAGAAAAGGCTGAATCCATAAATTCTGAAATCTTCCCATGGATTGGATTCCCGGTTTCAAAGGGAGAATCAGGAGCTGCTGATCTGATCCTGGGCTTGATATCACAGAATCCTGGGCTGGTTTAGGTTCAAAAGAGCCTTAAATCCCATCCAGGGCCACCGTGCCTGGCCTTGGACATTCCAGGGATCCAGGGACAGCAAATTTGGGAATTCCATCCCAGCCCCTCCCCACCCTCTGAGTACAGAACTTTCTTTTTCCTCTTTAAGTCCTCCAAGCCCAGGCAAAACTTTCTACTTCCCCACAGAAGAATCCGGGGCACATCCTGCACAAAGATGGGAATTTGTCCCCAAAAATTCCTGGTTTATGGACACCACAGCATCAAAGCACAACCAAATTCCTCCTTCTTCACCTCTCACCAGTGGAATTCTCCGTGGAATCAGTGGATTCTCCAGTGGAATCAGGAACAGGCTCCACCTTGGAGAACCTCCTGGAGTTTTTTACAAATCCTTCTGCCTGCCTGAAACACAAACTCCAAGGTGAGCAGGGGCCAATTAAAACCCCATTGATCCCAAACTGAACTTCTCTGGGTGGAAACTGCAGAAATGGAAACGATAATTGAGTTCATGTTTGCATTTTTTTTTCCTTTTTTAAAAGAAGATTTTTAGGTCGTTTTATGTGTTTAAACCCACCTGGGCTGATCTTTGTGTTCAGAGCAGCTGAAAAACACGAGCAGCACATCAGAATTTTTTTAAATCCAGGACTTTCCTTGCTCAGGAGGTTTTTTTGCAAGCTCCTGACAATGTTTATGAGGGAAACTATGGAAGATAATCAAGTTCTGTTTTCATTTTCATTCCTAGCTGGCTTTTTAGCTCCTGGCTGATAAGAACACACTGGGAAAAATATGGAAAAAAAAAAAAAAAAAGGTGCAGAAACGCCAAGAGAGCCAAGCTGACATTGCAGAGATGACAAAAAGCTGGTCCTGATCCCACCACAGCCAACCCTGCTCTTGTCCCATTTCCCAACCTGTCCTGCTCAGCTTTTCCAAAGGAATTTCTGCGGGATTTGGAAGGGAACAAGGTAAAAGCCAAATCAAATTGCCAAATCAGAGCCAGCACAGGGTGAAGCTCCAGGTGGAAGCTCTGAGGCCACCAAACACTGGCATCACCTGCAGGAGGATTTTCCCCCACATTTATGCTGCACCTGAGGTCTTTTCTTCCCTCTCCTCGTTAAAATAACTTAAATTAACAGCTCAGTGCAGCTGGGGCTCGTTCTCAGCCTGCTCCACACAAACGAGCCAAGTCCTGCATTGTCCAGATTTTGTTTTATGTCCAGTTCCTGAATCCCTTCATATCGCTGCTGACAGCAGGAAATAATTGAGCAGCTGTTCTGCCATCGGATGCAACAGCCCGGGCTGCAAAATGAAACATTCAGGGAGATAAAAATGTCTCAGCACAGAGAGAGGAGACATTTCACAGGAGGGAAGGCAGCCTCGTGTTTGTACCAGATTAAAAGTGCTCACAGAACGGTTCTAGAAGGTCCTGGAGATCAAAAACTGGAATTTCTTTGAGAAACAGGGAGGTTGGGAATATGGGAATAAGAAATGTTCGAATTCCCTGCCAGGAGGGGACAGCCGGGGGGATTTGGGATCTGGGAACAGGGAACAGGGACAGGAGGAGAGGGAACGGCCTCAGGCTGGGCCAGGGCAGGCTCAGGGTGGAGAGCAGCAGGAATTTCCCCATGGAAAGGGTGGGCAGGGATTGGAAGTGCCCAGGGAGGGTTGGAGTGCCCATCCCTGGAGGTGTCCCAGCAATTCCTGGGGGTGGCACTCAGGGCTCTGGGATGGGCACAGGGTGGGCATCGGGCACAGGTTGGATTTGGTGACCTTGGAGCTCTTTTCCATCCTCAGGGATTCCATGAGGTTCAGATTGGATATCTGGGAAAATTCCTTCCCTAAATTTGTTGTCCAGGCCTGGCACAGGTGCAGGGTGGAGTCCCCATGCCTGGAGGGATTGAAATCCCTGTGGATGTGGCACTTGGGGACATTGGGCAGGGGTGGCCTTGGCAGGGCTGGGAATGGTTGGATGAACTTAGAGATCTTCTCCAGCCTTGATGATTCCATGATTCCATGAATATCTGTCTGCTGGTTTGGAGTGCCCATCCCTGGAGGAGTCCCAGCAATTCCTGGGGGTGGCACTCAGAGCTCTGGGATGGGCACAGGGTGGGAATTGGGCACAGCTGGGACTCCGTGGGCTGGGGGAGCTTTTCCAAATAAAATAATTCTGGGATTCTGGAAACAGGGGGGAAAAAAGCCAAGTGCTGACCCATCAGGTGGTTCCAAAAGGAGATGCTCCCCCAAGGCAGGGACCCAAAGCAGGACACCTCTCCCAGGACAGGGAAGGAGGAAGGAGAGAACAGGATGATCCAGGGAAATCCCAAAGGACCCAAATCAATGAGAGGAGACAAGGGGGAGGCCTGAATCCACAAACCTGGAAGGTTTGGAAAATGCTCCAGGAGCAGGTGGGATTGTTGGGGGGTGTGTGCAGGGCCAGGAGCTGGGCTGGGGGATCCCTGTGCTCCCTTCCCACCCAGGACATTCCATAATTCCTCCAGCCTCTCCTCTCCAAGCGCTCCCGCAGCTCTGCCTTGCACAGAATTTTTCCAGCTGCCTTTCAATCCCTTCCTGGTGGGTTTATCCCACTTATTCCAACCCAGATCCCAGCAAACTCCTGGCAGCTCTCCCAGCTCAGCTCAGCACGGATCCAACCCCACAGCTCGGGAATAATTCCATTTTCCAGGCTGGAAGCGAAGTTCTGCACGTGGTGAAGGAAAAACCTTCTCGAGGAACCTGGAGCAGTGAACCCAAAATGCTGCAAACGCTGCAGGAAAAGCTGGAATTTGCTGCTGCCTCAGCTGAAACCCGGGATCGAGGAGTCTCCCGGGAGAGGGGATGGATGAGGGAATTTTAGGGAAGGCAAGGAAAGAACAAAGTTCCCAACAAAGCGTTCAGGGGAGGTGGAATGTGTGGGGAGGGACCTCGGCCGTGCCTCGTGAATAAAACATCCCCCAAGCACAGCTCTGGATGCGTTTTCCACTTGGATCGAGCCATGATAAACCTGCTGGAATTCAGCTCAAAGTGCCTAAAAAAATTCAGCCCAAAATGCCCTAAAAATTCAGCCCAAAGTGCCCAAAAAATTCAGCCCAAAGTGCCCAAAAAAAATTCAGCCCAAAATGCCCAAAAAATTCAGCCCAAAGTGCCCAAAAAATTCAGCCCAAAATGCCCAAAAAATTCAGCCCAAAGTGCCCTAAAAATTCAGCCCAAAATGCCCAAAAAAATTCAGCCCAAATTGCCCAAAAAATTCAGCCCAAAGTGCCCAAAAAATTCAGCCCAAAATGCCCAAAAAAATTCAGCCCAAAATGCCCAAAAAAATTCAGCCCAAAATGCCCAAAAAATTCAGCCCAAAATGCCCAAAAAAATTCAGCCCAAAATGCCCAAAAAAATTCAGCCCAAAGTGCCCAAAAAATTCAGCCCAAATTGCCCAAAAAATTCAGCCCAAAGTGCTGCATCCCCAGCCTGCCTCCCACAGAAAGCACCGGATCAGAGGGAATTCAGGGAAGATTTAAAACATTCCTGGAATATTTTAAATTTGCACACAGCAAACCAAGGACAGATGTGACAGATTTGCTGTCTCTGAGGGGAAATATTGTAGTTTTTTATAAAGGTGTCCTGGGTTTGCCCTAAACCAGGACAAAAAAG
Source organism: Acridotheres tristis (assembly GCA_037013685.1). Taxonomy (NCBI): domain Eukaryota; kingdom Metazoa; phylum Chordata; class Aves; order Passeriformes; family Sturnidae; genus Acridotheres; species Acridotheres tristis. The sequence continues at coordinate 1,163,604 of CM072892.1, read as the reverse complement.
TTTATTTTTTTATAATTTTTACCATTTTAGTGTGCCCAGACCTCGGTCACATTTGCTTTGTGCTGGGCTCGTCCACACCCAGATGAAGGCAGAGATGACCTGAAATATTTATGATATATATATTTAAATTAAGAAAAAAAAAAAACAAAAAGGGAAAAAAATGTAGCAAAGGGAACGTGGGTGATCCTCCAGAAAATCTTCCCATGATCTGAAGGTTCCTTGATTTTTTGAGTCTCTTTCTTGGTCTTTTCTGCAGACCTGAAGGTGCCATGGATTCAACACAAACCCAAAGGAGCAGCTCTGCCATGGGGGCAGCACAGACCAGCAGAGAATCCCAGAATAATTTGGATTAAAGGGATTTTAAATCCCATCCCATCGACACCTTCACTGTCCCAGGATGCTCCAACCCGAGCCTTGGATCCAGGGGCAGCCACGGCTTCTCTGGGAATTTCCATCCAGCCAGGAATTCCTAAATTCCCAATATCCCATCTAACCTAACCCTACTTTCAGTTTGCAGCTCCTTCCTCCCCTCACACCCATTTACCTGCAATCTCCATCAATTAGCCAGGAGGGAATCACTTTGGAGACAGCCTATTTGTGGGAAAAAATCCAATTCCTTCCAGGCTTTTTTTTTCGGCCCAAAAATCCTCTTGTGCCTACAAAAAAAAGTGACATTTTCAACCAATGCTTCAGCAACCATCCCACACTGACCAGTGCTAACTGTTAACGTGGCATCGCTGGTAAAAATCTGAATTTTCCAAAGAATTATCCAGTGAAATATTCCGTTTTCCCAGCTGCTGCTTTGTTCCTGTGTCAGTGAGACGAGCCTTGGAAAACAAGGTGACACATTTACAAGCCTCGGAGGCAGCTGATGATTCCACGTATCTCTCCGAGCTGTTTCCCAAAGGAATTTCACTGCAGGCAGTTATAAACTCAGCATATTCCTCACTCAGAGACACCTCAGCCAGGCTGGGGAATATAGAAATATATTCCTTTGTTTTACCAGGAATGACAGGTCTGGGAATAAATATTCATACATAAAAATCAACTCTTTTTTTTTAAAACGTGTAATTATAGTGGCAATACCGGGAATTAATTGGTACAAACTGATTAAGTGCTATGGTCAAACCACAAATTAGTGATTTTTTTTTTTTTTTTCCTTCCTGAACATAATTAAGATTGTCTAAATCAGTAGGAACCGAATGGAAGTTGCTAATTAGACAGGAATTAGGGAGGGGAAAGCCCAGCTCTGGTGCAGCCGTGGATTTTGGCTGGGTTTGGACAAGGACAGAGCTCAGGTGTTCCTTCAGTGACCTGGAAGGAAACACGGACGAGGTGCAGGCTGTGGCTGCCAGGAGCAAAGATGATCCCAGACGTGTGCAGTGGCCAAGTCCCATCGTGTTTTCTGCTCCACTTTCAGTCCCTTCCCGCTGACATTGCCTGAGGCTGATCCTAAAACCCCCCTGTGCCCACCCCCACCTGCTCCCAAAGTCCTGCAGAGCTCCTGCTCAGCTCAGGTGTGCACGGAAAGGGAAGAATTCACCTTCTCTGCGCGGTGACACCCCCCAGAAAAATGGGGTTTTCAGGGCCACCCCGGAGCTGGGAATTCCCAAAGTTAGCATCCAAGTCTTGGGGGACTGGAATTTTCAGTTTGAGGCAGTGGGGAGATGCTGGGTCTCATTTGTGATGTTTTAAGCCCCTAAAATATTCCCACAGCAAATCCCAGCTTTCTGTTGCTGCCTGGAAGGAAGGAGGGGAATGCAGAGCGGGCTAGAGGCCAACAGGGAGAGGCTGCACCAGGGGGAGAGGTGAAAATGGAGAAAAAAATAAAATATTCCACATCGGACCAGGAAGAGGGAGGAAAATATGGGAGCTAAAGGGAGGGGGAAAAGAGCTGGGAATGGGGCAGGTCTGTCTGTTTCAAACACGAGAAAATTCATCTCCTTTGTGTTTTTAATCCTGACTCTGAGTGAAGACAGAAGAAAATGAAGACAAGTCACTAATTAAGTGGTGCAGTTAATCCTTTACACCAGAGGGCAGGGATGGATGGAATGTTGGGAATTGGGAATTCCTGGCTGGGCTGGAATTCCCAGATTTGCTGTGGCTGCCCCTGGATCCCTGGCAGTGCCCAAGGCCAGGTTGGACATTGGGACAGTGGGAGGTGTCCCTGCCATGGCACGATGGGATTGTGTAAAGGATTAGTTGCACCACTTAATTAGTGTCTTGTCTTCATTTTGTTTTATTTTCACTTCGAGTTAGGATTAAAAACACAAAGGAGATGAATTTTCTCGTGTTTGGACTTGGTTGTTTATTAAATCTTATCTAAAGTACAGAGACTTCTGTAACATTTCCAGCTAAAAGTGAGCAGAATGGAGATGGATCCAGCTGGTTACAAGGTGTTTTAAAGCTGAACAGTCCAATAGAGAATTAACACCGATATTATTGATACTTTTAACCCAATAACTAAATTCCCATGACCCTCAGTGTGGCACTGAGTGACCAACCAGAAACTGCTGCCTGAAACCATGGAGAAGAAGGAAGATGAGCCCAGAAAGAGACACCACCCCAAATCCTCCATCCTGTCCCACACCCATTCCTATATTATAAAACCCCAAATCCCAAACCCTTCCCCATGTGCAATCACACACTTCTATTTCCCTGCACACCCGGGATTTTAACTCCATCCCCCAAATGTGGAGCCTTGTCCAAGGGCTCAGCTCCAAAGCAGTGTTCTGCAGGGGGGCAGTGCCTGACAGCACAGAAAGATCAAAAATCCCCAGGATTGTGGGATCCAACAGGATTGGATGATCCTTAAAATCCCTTCCAACCCAAAGCATTCCAGGATTCCATCATCAGCCCTACAGAGAACAACTGGGATTACTGGGAAGGTTCCATCTTCACCCAGAGCATTCCTGGGGCAGCTGGAGATCCTGGGAAAGGAGTGAAATCCAGGGAATGTCGGAGTGGTGACAATCCTGTGCGATTTTTTTCTTGCCATCCAAAGGGGGTGACTAAAACCCGAGCAGAGCTTATAGAGCTGTAAAACAGGACAATATTGGGCCATTAAAATACAAATTACTGTTCAGCCCCAAGGGAAAAGGGATAAAGCCAGGGACACCAGAGCTGGTTCTAATCAGCAATATCTAATTAAATCTGCTGTTTGAGCTTTCAACGGGTTTTAGCAACGATTGCAATTCAGTCTGGTGCTCAGGAGCTTTCATCAGGTGTCCTTGGGAGACACCCGGGGATAAAAATTGCCTGGCTGTGCTCAGTCCAGAGAGAAAAATGGTGTTAAATAATTCTGATTATTTAGATTAGCTCAGGCAAACGGAGCTTTTGTATCATTCCAGCTCAATGATATCAGTTTGGGAAGGGGGGAGATTGGATTCCTGGCTGAAGGGATGCTCAGAGAGGAATTCCTGGGATGAAAAGTTTGGGGATCACTCAAATGATGGTGCCGTGGTGGGAGGGTGACAAAGGAACAGCTCCATGAGGCTGCTTTGGACTGGGAGTGTCTCAGAATCTCCTCTTCCTGCTTTGCTGGCATTAATTTCATAATTAATTGATTTTCATCTTTATAGAGATTCTTGTGTTCCGAACAAAACTCCTGTCGTGGTTTAGCACTGAAATCCAGGAATTCTCGAAGCTGCTGTCACATTTTTCTCCTGGAGCTGGCTCAGAGGGAAGGGACCAGCAGGAGCTGAGCCCTGAGCACAGGAACTAAACCAGGGCCAGGGCATCCCAAAACCAGCACCAAAATCCGGGAATGCTTCTCCTGGGATCTCGCTGAGTCTCCATTTCTTCTTGTGCAAAGGAGAGAGAAAAAAAATTTTGCTTTTCTCCCCTCAGAGTTCACTCATTTATGAGTGACTTCTCCAGGAAATTGTGTCCTGTGTTCCACCCAGAGCCAGGATGGAATTCTCATGAACGCTGGGCTGTGTAAACAACACAAAATAATCAGAATATGGGGTTTTTAACCTCTGGAATAAGGGGCAGGTAAGTGAGGAGGACAAGGATGTCAGGAGGTGAGGCAGGGGGAAATCAGAAGGACAAAGCCCAGCTGGAATTGAATCTGGGTACTGCCATAAAGGGCTTTAGAAATATTCCTGTGAATATTTCTTCAACAAAGGGGGCGGTGAGGAGAATCTCCAGCCCTTGCTGGATGTGGTGAGGGGGAGGAAAAGGCTGAGGTACATCAAGGTTCCTTGTCTCCCATGACAAGGGGGACATGGAGGGGCTGGAGTGAGTCCAGGGAAGGGAATTGGGCTGGGAAGGGAATGGAGAATCCCTGAGGGAGCTGGGAAGGGAATGGAGAATTCCTGAGGGAGCTGGGAAGGGGAATGGAGAATTCCTGAGGGAGCTGGGAAGGGAATGGAGAATTCCTGAGGGAGCTGGGAAGGGAATGGAGAATTCCTGAGGGAGCTGGGAAGGGAATGGAGAATTCCTGAGGGAGGCCACAATTCCAGTCTGAGGTCACAATTCCGGTTTGGAATCGCAATTGCAGTTCCAGGCTTGAGGTCACAATCCCAGTCAGAGCTCATAATGCCAGTTTGGAATCAGAATTGCAGTTCAAGGCTCGAGATCACAATTCCGGTTTGGAAGCACAATTGCAGATCACTACTTGAGGTCACAATTCCAGTCTGAGGTCAAAATTCCAGTCTGTGGTCAGAATTCCAGTTTGGAATCACAATTGCAGTTCAAAGCTCAGGGTCACTATTACAGTCTGAGGTCACAATTCCAGTTTGGAATCACAATTCTACTTCTATGTCACAATTACTGACTAATGGCAGAATTCCTGAGGGAGCTGGGAAGGGAATGGAGAATTCCCGAGGGAGCTGGGAAGGGAATGGAGAATTCCCGAGGGAGCTGGGAAGGGAATGGAGAATTCCCGAGGGAGCTGGGAAAGGGAATGGAGAATTCCTGAGGGAGCTGGGAAGGGGAATGGAGAATTCCTGAGGGAGCTGGGAAGGGAATGGAGAATTCCTGAGGGAGCTGGGAAGGGAATGGAGAATTCCTGAGGGGGCTGGGAAGGGAATGGAGAATTCCTGAGGGGGCTGGGAAGGGAATGGAGAATTCCTGAGGGGGCTGGGAAGGGAATGGAGAATTCCTGAGGGAGCTGGGAAGGGAATGGAGAATTCCTGAGGGAGCTGGGAAGGGAATGGAGAATTCCTGAGGGAGCTGGGAAGGGAATGGAGAATTCCTGAGGGGGCTGGGAAGGGAATGGAGAATTCCTGAGGGAGCTGGGAAGGGAATGGAGAATTCCTGAGGGAGTTGGGAAGGGGCTCAGCCTGGAGAAAAGGAGGCTCAGGGGGGCCCCTGTGGCTCTGCACAACTCCCTGCCAGGAGGGGACAGCCGGGGGGATTTGGGATCTGCTCCCAGGGAACAGGGACAGGAGGAGAGGGAACGGCCTCAGGCTGGGCCAGGAGAAGCTGAAATTGGATTTTAGGGAAAATTCCTTCCTGGAAAGTTTTGTGCAGCCCTGGCACAGCTGCCCAGAGCAGGGGTGGAGCCTCCATCCCTGGGGGAATTTAAAATCCCTGTGGATGTGGCACTTGGGGACACGGGGCAGTGCTGGCCATGGGTGGATTTGATGATCCAGGGGGGTTTTCCAACCCAAACAATTCCCTGACTCTGCTCTGGGCGAGCCCTGCTGCTTCTCTTCCCTTCCAGGGCCTGGAGGGAGGAGCAGGGAACTGCTGTGCCCCAATTCCCATCCCTCAGGGGGAACAGCTGAAATCCCTTCCCTTGTCTCCCGAGGGATTGTCCCTGTCACCTCCACCAGCAGCCCCGGGTGTCACCCGTGTGATCAGAGCCACCTTTCACCTCCTCTGGCTTTTCCAAAATTAACATTTCCTTTGTTTCCCCGTACCTGTCAAGGAGCTTGATCCAGCTTTCCCAAATCCCTGCTTTGTTTTCCTGAGGAACAAAACTCCAGCTGGGAGAGCTGCAGCCATCATCAGCTTCTCCACAAAATCCTCGGAGCTCCCAATCCTATTGATCCCAGCCAGAGCCTTGAAACAACAATTAACCTTTCCAACGACGCCCAGTCCTTCAAAACACAACTCAGCTGCTCTGCAAAGTTTGCTTTTAAAAAAAAAAAAAAAAAACAAAACGAAGGAATCGATGAGATTTTTACATCTATTGACCCATCCCAAATGTCAAGGCTGTGGTGGGGAAGAGCTCCGAGGAGATGCAAATCCTCCTCTGGGCTTCGTGTTGCTTTTGAGCATTTATCTCCTTTAATTCTCTAATGAGCGCAGCAGCTGAAATGTGAGTTGTTAACACCTCGGAAAACATCCTGGGCTGGTTCAGAGCGCTCTGAGCTCGTGGAATGTGCATTTCCTGACACAAAAACCGGCTCAGATTTTAGCAGCATTTCTGCTTCATCCAGAGAGACGAGCTCAGCCCAGCCAATTCCGAGTCCTGCTAGGACTCATTTCTTCCCTGGATCTTCCCTTGAAGCAGCTTTTTTATTCCCTGACTGCTCATTAACAGCATGCCAGGGATTTCTTGCACCTTTAGTGGCTACAAGGCTTTCCAGAGAGAGGAAATAAAACATTTCTCACCCCAAAACCTCTCCATGGCAGAGCAAAACACAGGGAAAGGGCCCAGCCCAGCCTGCCCACGACTATTTTATCTATTTGGGATTTTTTCCTCCATACCGACATGGAATTTCTGCCCCTTTTGCTGCCTAAGAGAAGCTGTAATTATCTGCTGATTAACACGGGGAAATAAATTAATTAAATTTGCAGCCACCTGGACAGAACAGCACAGCCAAAATTCCTTTGTTAGTCAAGGGCAGGAGCACAAGCCCAGGAAGATTTGATACCAGGCTTGACGTCCTCAAATCAGTGCTCAGTGTTAATTTGCTTCAATGAAAGTACAGCCTGAAATTCTCAATAAAATCCCGAGTTCTCAGAGTCTCAGGATTGTTGAACTGTGCTGGCTCCTGGTTAAAGTTGGCGAGGAGAGGGGAAAAAGGGGAATCCAGACCCTCAAATGCTCTTTTTATTGTAAGGAACATTATTTTATTGTAATATCCTCGTGAGTGGTGACGAAATCATCCCTTCATGGAACCACCATTGCTATTCAATAACGAATAATCAGCATCCAGAATTCCCACAATAATCCACCAGAATTCCCAACGAGCTGGGGAAGGGATGGCCTCAGATTCTGTGACGTGCAGGTCAGGGCAAAGAAAATTCCAAGAGGATTCTGTGCTGGGAAGAGCCCCCGGCCAACTCCCTCCTTCTGATCTCCACATTTCCCTGGGGAGATTCGCTCCCACCATCCCATGTCCTGATCCTCACAAATTCCATCCTTCACCCCCTGCACAGGAGCCACAGGGACATCCCTGTCCTGTGTCACCCCTGCCTGGTGGCCTGGGGAGCCTCGGGAATCACCCAATCCCAGACTGGTTTGGGTGGGAAGGACCTAAAATCCCATTATCCCATCCCATTATCCCATTATCCCATCCCAGGGACACCTCCCACTGTCCCAATGTCCAACCTGGCCTTGGGCATTCCAGGGATCCAGGGGCAGCCACAGCAAATCTGGGAATTCCAGCCCGGCCCCTCCCCACCCTCCCAGGTCCTACAAGGACACTCAAATCCCCAGGAAGGGAGGACAAAACATCCCATGGGATCATCCCAGGAGCTGGGACAGCCCAGTCTGAGATTCCAGACACCCCAAAATGCAGCTGGAGAGCCAAACAGAGCCCAGGCTGCCAAAAATGGAGCTGCTGCCCCCATGGGATGTGAGGCTCCCTAAAAACACAACAAAGCAAATGAATTCATGATGCACCCACTGGGTTATGGGATCATCATGGGATGGTTTGGGTTGGAAGGGAATTTAAATCCCATCCCAGCCCTGCCATGGCAGGGACACCTCCCACTGTCCCAATGTCCAACCTGGCCTTGGGCACTGCCAGGAATTCCAGCCCAGCCAGGAATTCCCAAAATTCCCAACATCCCATCCATCCCTGATCCTCCAATCCTGAAATGTGAGACAGTGATTTCAAATCCCATTCCCACACCCCCAAATAAGCAGCACTTCGGTTTTAATAACAAAGCAACAAAATATTCCCTGTGAGGCTCATTCCCAATCCCAGAAAATCCAATGGGATGTCCAGCAGCACTGGCCAGAGTCCCTCAGCTCCCATCCAGTGGATTTCCCAAAATGTGAGGATACAGAGAGGATTCAACCTCCACATCACTCCCTGCTTCCTAAAGAAACCACTCCCTGCCTGAAAATTGAAGGAAATTAAAAAAAACCCAATTTTAAAATTATTTTTAAACTTAATTTTGAGGAAATTTCCTTAAAGTATAAAAAAATTCAGGATGGAGCTAAAAAGCCTGTGTGCATTAACACCAGACTAGAGTGGTTTCTAATTAGCTCACGGTGATGAAGGGAAAACCTTAAAGAAAAGTGAATTTTAAATGAATTAAGGTGCTAGGAATGAGCAGCGTTTCCTTGTCCCGCACATTAATTTGCTGACTGTTTTATTTTCCTTTTCCTTGAGGGCCTTTTAATTATGCAAAGAAATCTCATCAAACCCAGCTGAAGAAGGGCAGGACAATTAGGAGCAAACAAACACTTGAGCAGAATGCCCCACCTGGATTATTTTCACAACAATCACTCAGCGAGCTCCAGGAACCTTTGCTGCATTTCCAGCCAAATCCTGGTCAGATTTTCCCAATAATTTTCCCAATAATTCCAACAATTCAGCAAATCCCCAGGCTGGGTTCTCTGGGGAAGACCACAGGCTTTGAATTCTGTGTTCCTGGGGTGTAAAATTTATTCACACTGGGCTCAATAAAAAAGTTGTAACTCGGAATAAACCACACTTGGAAAGGAAATAAATAAGAATAAGGGAATTTTGTAGTGAATTATTGATTTTGCTTACTGTTGTTGCCACTCTCCAAACTTTATGAGCCACCTCAAATCCCCCCAAAAATCCTGTTTTCATGGTTTTGTCACACGATGGCTGCTCACACAGCCCTGGCATGATCCCAGAACTCCAGGGTGGTTTGGGTTGGAAGGGATTTTAAGGATTATCCATCTCCCATTGTCCCAGGCTGCTCCAAACCTGGCCTTGGACACTTGCAGGGATGCAGCCAGAGCTGCTCTGGGAAACCTCACGTTTGTAGGGATGGATGAAGGGTTTATAAAAAACAAATCAGCAAGGGAATTACAGGATCTGTTCCATGGAGAGCCATCCCAGAGCAGTGCCTGGAGATGGAATGTGCTCCCTGAAAGAGGAATTTTCCAGACAAACTCCCAGGGCTGATGTCTGGATCTGGTTCTTCTCTTTCACTCCTGGCACAGTTTTTGTCTCCACTCTCTCCTGTTATTTCTGGAAGCCAAAAACGAGGAGATGGAGAGAAGGTGAGAGCAGAGAGCACCACCAAGCACCAAACTGGGAAAGGGGGAAGGAAAAATCCGGGTTTGGAGGGCTCCACTCCCAGCCAGACAGGGAGAATGTTTGTTTTACTGCTCCTTCCAGTGCCCTTGTCCAGGACCCAGCCCCATCCCCGCGCCAGGACATGGATCTGCTCCCAAGGGATCAAGGATCCAACTCAATCCCTGTGCCAGGACATGGATCTGCTCCCAAGGGATCAAGGATCCAGCCCCATCCCTGTGCCAGGACATGGATCTGTTCCCAAGGGATCAATGATTCAGCCCCATCCCTGTACCAGGACATGGATCTGTTCCCAAGGGATCAAGGATCCAATGCCATCCCTGTGCCAGGACATGGATCTGCTCCCAAGGGATCAAGGATCCAACTCAATCCCTGTGCCAGGACATGGATCTGCTCCCAAGGGATCAATGATTCAGCCCCACCCCTGTGCCAGGACATGGATCTGCTCCCAAGGGATCAGGGATCCAACTCAATCCCTGTGCCAGGACATGGATCTGTTCCCAAGGGATCAAGGATCCAACTCAATCCCTGTGCCAGGACATGGATCTGTTCCCAAGGGATCAAGGATCCAGCCCCATCCCTGTGCCAGGACATGGATCTGTTCCCAAGGGATCAAGGATCCAGCCCCATCCCTGTGCCAGGACATGGATCTGCTCCCAAGGGATCAAGGATCCAATGCCATCCCTGTGCCAGGACATGGATCTGCTCCCAAGGGATCAAGGATCCAGCCCCATCCCTGTGCCAGGACATGGATCTGCTCCCAAGGGATCAAGGATCCAGCCCCATCCCTGTGCCAGGACATGGATCTGCTCCCAAGGGATCAGGGATCCAAGTCAATCCCTGTGCCAGGACATGGATCTCTTCCCACAAATCCCTCTCATCGGCCTCTCCTCAACCAAACCTGACACCAAGGCAGTCTCTGCCCAATCCTTTTTTTATTTTTCTTTGTTATTTATGAAATCCAGCTCCACAACAAAAACCATAAATCTCGTCAAGAGCCACCAGGAATGACACTGAACATTCCTGATTTTTTGGCTGAGGAATATCAGGACAAAGGGATCTGGAGTGGTCATGGAATGGTGAATCCCCTTGGGACTGAGGGGAAGGATCCTGATTCTGCAGAGACAACGAGGGTGAGATAGAAATTGATGGTCTGGGTGCACAGGAACCCCAAAAATGTTGGCACAGGAAGGATTTGGGGCTGTTGGAGCAAGTCCAGAGGCACCAGGGTGATCTGAGGGATGGAGGAAAGGCTGGGAGAGCTGGGAATGTTCCCCTGGAGAGGAGAAGTTTGGGGTGAGCTCAGGGTGGCCTTGCTGGACCTGAAGGATCTGCAGGAAAGATGGGGAGAGAGGATTTCCAAGGGATGGAGGGACAGGACACAGGGAATGGCTCCCAGTGCCAGAGGGCAGGGATGGATGGGATGTTGGGAATTTTGGGAATTCCTGGCTGGGCTGGAATTCCCAGATTTGCTGTGGCTGCCCCTGGATCCCCGGCAGTGCCCAAGGCCAGGTTGGACATTGGGACAGTGGGAGGTGTCCCTGCCATGGCAGGGCTGGCTCTGGGGGGGATTTTTGGTCCCTTCCCACCCAAACCATTCCATGATTCCATAATTATCCCTGGTGAGGTGTCTCCTCCCTTTTCCATGCTCCACTCTGAGCTTCTTCCTCCTTCCTGCTCTCTTTCCAAACACAGATTGGGATCTAAGATGATTTTTTTTATGGTTCAGACAACATTTAACCCTCCTGCTCCATATCCACAGTACAGCCAAGACTTTTTCCCACCAATCCAGGTTTTTGAGGCAGTCTCCTTCCACACCCGGAATAATTGAGATATTTTCATTCTTAAGCAGCTCAGCAAAGCATTGACAGGAGAATTTATCCCAAAGATACCTTGCCCTCCAACTTGATTGTTCTTCCAATAGATTTATCAGAGCAAACTCAAGGAGTCTGAATTATTTTGGAGGGAAGTGGCAGAAATGTCTCGGGGAATGTCTACCTTGAAAACCAATTAAATGGGCTTAGACAGAAGCACTTTCCTGTGGGCTGGAAATTAATTGCAAGGCAGCATGCAAAAGGTAATGATGAATATTAATGAGCCGAGGTGGTGGCAGGATCTGAGGGGGAGATTTCCATCTGCTGTGGACAGGGGAATGTGACACAGAGACTTTAAACCCCAGGTCACTGCAATTTAAAAAAAAAATCAGGTTTATACACACACAGAGGCTTGGAAGGAAACGTGCTCAGCAAGGTGTGAACTCTTGGAGCGAGTGGGAGTTCATTCCTTCACCTTCCCTTTCAATGGATAGGCCTGATTTTCCATCCCATGAATTATTAGTAGACACATAAATACCTGTTCTTCACGGTAGAAGCTGCTGTCAATTGCCTTCCTTTTTATTTCAGAAGATCTTAAAGAAAAACCCAAGCATGAAACTGTTTCTGTTTCGCCCAGGTCGGTTCTTTTCCCACTCAACTCCTCATTACCACATTCATTTTCCATTAAACAATTTCCAGGACACTTCAAGACGATGGTGGTAGAAGGAGAAGTTCCATTTTACTGTTTGGATAAAAAACTTGGAGGTTATTGCACAGCTGAGTGGAGAAACCACCAAGATAACAACTGCAAGGAACTGGGAATTTTCTCCTGGGAGATCTGGAAACACCTGGAGGGGCAGGGATTGAGACAGGTAATGGCAGCCTCAGGTGAGAATTTATTTCTCTATAAAGCCAAGGCAATAAACTCAATAAACTCAATAAACTCAATAAACTCCCAGGTCTGCCCCTGTCATTTTAGGTTCAGTTTAGGAGGGGGATTAGCACAGGAGTCTCAGGGTTGGGCTCAGCAGCTCATTCCCTGTGTTTTTCCATCTCTTATCTGTGGGATGGGCTCTGTCAGTGCCCTTGGCAATGCCTGGCCCCAATCCCAGATTTGCTGAGAGGCAAAACCTTCCCCGAGCCATGGGGATGTTCCCGAGGGTTTGCAGCTCCACCTGCTCTGAACTGATCCTGTAAAAATGAGCAAACTGGGATCTCCACTCACCTCAGGGAAATGAAGATGGAAAACCAAAGTTAACATCCCTGCTGTAAGAAGGGCCGAGGATGAATATGGATGATCCATTTGGGAACTGACTGATGGATGACCCCTTCCAAAGTCTGACCACCCTTTCCAGGAAGAAATTGCTCCTGATGGGCAACCTGAGCCTCCCTGGCACGGCCTGAGGGATGAAACAACAACCTGACCTCGGAGCAGGAAATGAAAGGGGAAAATTTGGAAACCCTTCATTTCCTTTTCCTATTCCTACAACGTGTTTGGAGAGAAGATTCTGCTGGAATCAGACACATTTTGAGTGGGAATACACCTCAAACTGGAAATTCCCATCTCTTATCTGTGGGATGGGCTCTGTCAGTGCCCTTGGCAATGCCTGGCCCCAGTCCCAGCTTTGCTGAGAGACAATGGGGATGTTCCCGAGGGTTTGCAGCTCCACCTGCTCTGAACTGATCCTGTGAAAATGAGCAAACTGGGATCTCCACTCACTTCAGACCGGGAGCTGAGGCAAATGAAGATGGAAAACAAGTCAAGGAAAGCAAAATTAACATCTCTGCTGTAGGGCCAGGCATGAATATGGATGATGCATTATGGAATTGACTGATGGATGACCCGTAACTCATCCCAAGGAATGGCTCACACTGAGTAATGGAGTTTCTCTTTCCAGATGAAACATTTGTCACTTAAATGCTTTCCACGTCACCCTGCACGAAAACCTCTGGGCAATTTAACTTCAGCACTGTTTGCTTTAGGATTTTCCAAAAACAAATCCTTCTCTTGGTTTGAACATGATGCCCCAATAATCCAAATAAACCCTGCACCCTCAATTTCCTGGGATTTCCTTTGGCTTTGCTGTCACGGCTCTGTCAGCGCTCAGCAGGAATTCTCCCAGAGTGGGAGAAGGAATCCCAGTCCCTTAACCAGGAGAAAGGTTGGAAATAAAGCAGGATCCCCTCCCAGGGGTGGAGATGGAGAATGGGCTCAGCCACGGGGGCTGGGATGGTGCAAAGTTCATTTAAAATCGTTCTGGTGACTTGGATGCTCTGGGATTCCCAGCTGGGATTGTGTGGATCCAGAAAAGAGGAAGGAATAATGGGATTGAGCCTCCTGCTCTGGGATCCCGAGTTAAAAGGATGTGGAGCTGATGGAACAAGTCCAGAGCAGAACAGGAATATTTCCTCTGGAGCCAGGCTGGGAGAGCTGGGAATGTTCCCCTGGAGAGGAGAAGGATCCAGGGAGAGCTGAGGGCACCTAAAGGGGCTCCAGGAGAGCTGGAGAGGGACTGGGGACAAGGGATGGAGGGACAGGACACAGGGAATGGCTCCCAGTGCCAGAGGGCAGGGATGGATGGGACGTTGGGAATTGGGAATTCCTGGCTGGGCTGGAATTGCCAGATTTGCTGTGGCTGCCCCTGGATCCCTGGCAGTGCCCAAGGCCAGGTTGGACATTGGGACAGTGGGAGGTGTCCCTGCCACGGCAGGGGTGGCTCTGGGGGGACTTTTGGTCCCTTCCCAACCCAAACCATTCCATGATTCCATGATTATCCCTGCTGAGGCATCTCCTGCCTTTCCCATGTTCCACTTGAAGCTTCTCCCAAATCCCTCCCCTCTAAACTCTTACAACAACCCAGGAAGACATAAAAAATCCTCAACATTGTTGCTCCCTTTCACTAAGTAAAACAAACTTGGAGAATGAAATTTTCCTTCGGAATTCACCGAAAAATTGCAGGAAATGTCATCTGAGGTCACTTTTCCTGCTCAGGATTCCAAAGAAAACCAAGCACAGAAGGCTTTGGGCTACATTGGATTGCATTTACTGTTTGATGGTCTGGTAACACTTTAATAGTCTTCAATGAGCATTTAATTTAGATTTAATAGGGCAGCTTCTCTGTTGTAATTAAATATCAATTGATTGTTCCAAGAGCACTTGCTTGATTTAATATCGAAGAGATAAACCTGCTTTGCTGTATAATTAACTCCAAACACAACAATAAAAGTGCAATTAAATTCCTGGAACACAGAACTTGTTAAAAAAGTTGCTCGAGCTGCTGGACACGAGGGGAATGAAAGAAAAATGATGTTAAATTTGTGCTCTAGCAGTGATCCTAAGAGCTAATTAATTACTTTGCTTAACTATTGACGATTCTGACCTTTGATGTAGAGATTCCTTTGAGGTGGAAATCAAACAATGGAAGTGCTGTTCCCACTGGGAATGGCATCAAGAGAGACTTTTCTTCAAACAGGTATAGGAAAAATGTCAGGAAAAATGTCATTTTAATGGATTTCTTTTCTCCCCCCCATGCATTAATAATTGGTGTTGATTGTATTTGCACTTAAATATTCAGCCTTTGAAATAGTTCAACTTATTTTTCAAGCAGGTCATTAATTCCCGTTGTGAGTTTTTCCTGTTTGATTTTCCCCTTGTTCCTGAGGATTTTTTTTTTAATGGAGTCAATACCTGAAAAATGGTGAAAGCTAAGAAAAATGGAGAAAGCGAAATAAAAAGCAGGCATGGGGATGGTTTTAGTGCTGAGCAGGAGAAGCCACCCATGAGCAGGGCATAAATCCCACATTTTCACACGGGCAGCACGAGAGGGAACGGCCTGAAGATGAAGGAGGGGCAGGGATGGATGGGATGTTGGGAATTTTGGGAATTCCTGGCTGGGCTGGAATTGCCAGATTTGCTGTGGCTGCCCCTGGATCCCTGGAATGTCCAAGGCCAGGTTGGACATTGGGACAGTGGGAGGTGTCCCTGCCATGGCAGGGGTGGGATGGGATGGGATTTAATCCCAAACCACTCTGGGATTCCCTGACCCTCAATCAGGGGCTGAGTTGCTTTGATCAAGCAACAGAAACCTGAGGCAGTTCCCTGATGGATCATTTTTGGTCATGGAGCTGCTCCAGGGCTGGAGCTGCTCTGGAGCCAGGCTGGGAGAGCTGGGAATGTTCCCCTGGAGAGGAGAAGGATCCAGGGAGAGCTGAGGGCACCTAAAGGGGCTCCAGGAGAGCTGGAGAGGGGCTGGGGACAAGGGATGGAGGGACAGGACACAGGGAATGGCTTCAAACTGGGAAAGGGGAGATTTGGGTTGGAAATTGGGAAAGAATTCCTAACTGGGAGTGACCAGGACAAGGGGGAATGGCTTTAAGCTGGAAGAGAGGAGATTTGGGTGGGATGTTGGGAATTGGGAATCCCTGGCTGGGCTGGAATTCCCAGATTTGCTGTGGCTGCCCCTGGATCCCTGGCAGTGCCCAAGGCCAGGTTGGACATTGGGACAGTGGGAGGTGTCCCTGCCATGGCAGGGGGGGCTCTGGGGGGGATTTGAGGTCTCTTCCCACCCAAACCAGTCTGGGATTCTGGGATTCTATAAAATCCTCGGGAGCAAAGAGATTTTGGACCTCCTGGTACAAAGCTGACAAAAGCAATCCTGTGTCTTTATTCCTTGGGAAATCCACGCTCATCCAACTGATCCCTAAAGGCCAGGTCCGTCCTCCTGCACATCCTTAGGGCAGGGAGGGACTCCCTGGGGCTTCCCACATTTCCTGAAGTCCTAAATGGGATAAAAACCTCCAGACTCCACCCTAACACAACCATTGAATAAATAAAACAAATATCTCCTCATAAAAGGCCAAAATCCCAGAATCCCAGGATCCCTGAGGCTGGAAAAGCCCCCCCAGCTCATGGAGTGCCAGCTGTGCCCACCCTGTCCCCAGCCCAGGGCTCTCAGTGCCACCTCCAGGAATTCCTGGGACACCTCCAGGGATGGGCACTCCAAACTTCCCTGGACAGCCCCTGCAATTTTTTTCCTTTTTTTTTTCCCAAAAAATTCCTCCTGAAAATATCCTATAATCAATCCCTCAACACAAGGGCAGAACTCAGATCCATCCCTCTCTTCTGGAAGGAAAAATCCAACAATTCATTCCCAAAATTTGGGAATGGCAGCTACTAAATAACACAGGACAACTGCTGGGGAGGCAAATCCTGCTTCCAGAGAGGAACTTTTTATCCTAAATCACATCCCAGGATCAACAATGCAATGGAAAAACGGGACTGAAACCATACCCAAAACCTTACTGAAAACCCGACTTAATTATGTTTAGTTTTGATTGGATATTTCATCAAAATCAGCCCAAAAACCGTATCAAAATCTTGCCAAAACTTTGCCAAAATGAGCCCCAAGCTGTAACTCCCAGGTACAATTTTCCATTATTTAAATCTTATTTTGGCACATCTCAAAAATAACAAAGCTCAGAGGCTGATCCAGCTCTCTGGAGAGTTCTGGAAAATCTCCCTTTGACTTTTCCAGGCCTTGGAGCAGCCCCTGGGCTGGATTTTTTAGCTACAAAGGGGAAATAATTGAGATTTCCCCAAAATTGGCCGGGGGTTACTTTAAGACTCTCAGGATTTCACCTTGGAAGAGCTCGGAGTGGTTTTTATCCTTAAAATGGTTCCCATCAAAATTCTTTGTTAAGATGTTCCTTGGAGAAGTTCCCATCCTGGAGGGATTTGCTCAGGACATCTCAGGAGTGATTTTTTTATTTTCCATCTCCTTTCCAAGTGCTAATTGCTCCTGTCAGCATTTCCAAAGTGGGCAGGAATTTTATTCCTCTTTCCTTTCCTCCTGCCAAAATTTTTCCCATTTTTTTTTTTTTTTCAGAGCTGCTTTTCTTCCTCGTCTACCTTTTATTACAGCAAGGGAGGAATTAAATCCCAAACATTTCCAGCATTCCACCAGGATGGACACAGAGGGAAATTTCAGCATCCAGAGTTTGAAAATTCGAGATTTTCATGGAATTTACTCAATGATCCTTCTCCTTGGAAGCTTCATCCCTCTCCATGTGTGATTCCAGCTCAGCCATGGGGAATTTTCAAGGCTTTTAAGGAGGATTTCAAGGAAATTTCTTCCCCCAGAGGGTGGTGGGCACTGACCAGGTTCCCCAGGGAATTCCCAAGGTTTCCACATCTCCAGGACAGGGTGGGATTGGTCTCCTCCAAGCCAAACCAACCTGGAATTCTCTGATTTATTTAAGAGGGAAACACCAGGAGAACTCTGGCTGAGTAAATTCCTGGAAAATCCTCTTTATCCCCACCATTCCAGAGTTCATGAGGTGCTGGAGATTTCTCTTTTCTTTTCTTTCTTTTTTTTTTTTTTTAAGGGAAAACATTCAATTTAAAAAAAAAATCCAAGTGGGTTTTCTACTCAAATAAAGATTTTGGAGCATCTTCCTGAATTTCCAGGAGCCTTTCTGCCTAAACACCCAACCACTCATTTTTTGGAATCTTCCCTTTTGCATGCAAGAGTGGGAATTCCTGATGTCTAAATTAATTCCTTAATTATGAAACAACCACCCTCAATATCATCTCCAATGCTGGGAGACCAGGCAGGGTTATCCAGCTATTTCCATCTCCAGGTCAGCTGCTGGAAAATCCTAGGAAATGTTCTATAAAGGGGATTAAATTATGAGAAACTGATGAAACCCCGTAAGAAATATGAATATTTTCACATTGAAATTTCTATTAAAACATAAAAATGGCAATACTGGGTCAGACCAAAGATTCATCCAGGATAAATTCCTGTCCCTGAGCATTCCCAGGCTTCCACCTTGGAGATCTGAGCAAGCAGTGAGACAAAATCTGCTGGATACACCACAAATCCTGTGTAAAAGCCAGGAGCTTCCCTTTGGAGATGAGAGTTATAATTTCCCACAAAAGGATCCTCAAACATTTCAAGGAGGGCAAATAAACACGAAATTCCCACTGGGAAGCGTGGAGATGGATTTTGCTTCCAGGAGGATTCCCTTCATTAGGCTGGCTGCTAATTAAAGCTTTTTTTTTGTTTGTTTTTTTGTTTTTTGGTTTTTTGTTTTTGTAAATCCACTGTGTTGGATTTACAAACATCTCCTGCTGCTCTCCCAAACGTGTTTTCCAGAGTCTTTAACAATTCCTTGCAGCTCCGAGATTCCCGGGAAATGAAGGTGAATGAAGGGATGGGGAGGGAGCCCCTGGGAGGTGAAATAAATCGGGCTCCTTTTTTTGTAAAGCCTTTATTGAGGAGAGCTCTGGGTGGGGAGCCCTGGGGTGGCACTGAGGAGGAGGAGGAGGAGGAGGAAGAGGAGGAGGAGGAGGAGGAGGAGGAAGAGGAGGAGGAGGAGGAAGAGGAGGAGGAGGAGGAGGAGGAGGAGGAGGAGGAGGAGGAGGAGGAGGAGGAGGAGGAGGAGGAGGAGGAGGAGGAGGAGGAGGAGAAAGAAAGAGGAGGAGGAAGAGGAGGAGGAGGAAGAGGAGGAGGAGGAGGAGGTGGAGGAGGAGGAGGAGGAGGAGGAGGAGGAGGAGGAGGAGGAAGAGGAGGAGGAGGAGGAGGCGGAAGAGGAGGTGGAGGAGGAGGAGGAGGAGGAGGAAGAGGAGGAAGAGGAGGAAGAGGAGGAGGAGGAGGAGGAGGAGGAGGCGGAAGAGGAGGTGGAGGAGGAGGAGGAGGAGGAGGAGGAGGAGGAAGAAGACGAGGAGGAGGAGGAGGAAGAGGAGGAGGAGGAGGAAGAAGACGAGGAGGAGGAGGAGGAGGAGGAGGAGGAGGAAGAAGACGAGGAGGAGGAGGAGGAGGAGGAGGAGGAGGAGGAGGAAGAAGACGAGGAGGAGGAGGAGGAGGAGGAGGAGGAGGAGGAGGAGGAGGAGGAGGAGGAGGAAGAAGACGAGGAGGAGGAGGAGGAGGAGGAGGAGGAGGAGGAAGAAGACGAGGAGGAGGAGGAAGAAGACGAGGAGGAGGAGGAGGAGGAGGAGGAGGAGGAGGAAGAAGACGAGGAGGAGGAGGAGGAAGAGGAGGAGGAGGAGGAGAAAGAGGAGGAGGAAGAGGAGGAGGAGGAGGAGGAGGAGGAGGAAGAGGAGAAGGAGGAGGAGGAGGAGGAAGAAGACGAGGAGGAGGAGGAGAAAGAGGAGGAGGAAGAGGAGGAGGAGGAGGAAGAGGAGAAGGAGGAGGAGGAGGAGGAAGAAGACGAGGAGGAGGAGGAGCAGTGGGAGGAAGAGGAGGAGGAGGAGGAGGAGGAGGAGGAGCAGTGGGAGGAAGAGGAGGAGGAAGAGGAAGAGGAGATGAGAAGTTTTGTGTCTCAGCAGAGCTGGGCCTTCCATCCTCACGGGAATCCTCAGGAAGGGAACGGCTGGATCTTCATCTGGGGGTGTCCTGTGGTCAGCACGACACACAGAGAGACACTCACACTCTGGACTCTGATGATTCATTTTTGGCAGCAAAAGAACCACTTTATTTACATGACATTGTTTATTTCTAGAATTCCAGTGACAACCATGGGCTGGGCAGTGATGGTGAGACCTCCTGGCTCCATGGGTTCCATCACAAGCCCAACAATCCTCTCTTCCTCCAAGGAGGAATGTAAAACAATCATTGTTTAGAAGAAAGAGTGTGGGAAAGTGTAAAAGAATCTACAAATATCAGAAGGCCACAGCAGAAGGGAACAGTGTCCTGTTCATCCAGGTGTGTCACAGAATGACACAGAGACAGACTCACACCTGACTCCAAGGAAGTCGAGCAGGAAAAGAACCACTTTATTTACATTACATTGTTTATTTATCGAATTCCAATGACAACCATGGGCTGGGCAGTGAGGGTGAGACCTCCTGACTCCACTGGCCTCATTACTCATCCATCAATCCTCTCTTCCTCCAAAGAGGAACACAAAACAATCATTGTTTAGAAGAAAAAGTGTGGGAAAGTGTAAAAGAATCTATAAATATCAGAAGGCCACAGCAGAAGGGAACAGTGTCCTGTTCATCCAGGTGTGTCACAGAATGACACAGAGACAGACTCACACCTGACTCCAAGGAAGTCGAGCAGGAAAAGAACTCTTTATTTACATGACATTGTTTATTTATCGAATTCCAATGACAACCATGGGCTGGGCAGTGAGGGTGAGACCTCCTGACTCCATGGGTTCCATCACAAGCCCAACAATCCTCTCTCCCTCCAAAGAGGAACACAAAACAATCATTGTTTACAAGAAAAAGTGTGGGAAAGTGTAAAAGAATCTATAAATATCAGAAGGCCACAGCAGAAGGGAACAGTGTCCTGCTGACCAGGTGCTGTTGGGTCACGGTGACAAAGTGAAAAAGCTCTGGTTGGTGGTTTCATCCTCTCCACTCTTTTCCCTACCTGGCAGTGCCATTTTTAGTCTCAGGTGTTGTATTGGCTCGTTGTTTTTAGGGGTTTTTATGGATGAGTTGTGTCCCATGAGCCCTTGCTGCTCCTGGGGCCATTTTGGGAGGGTTAATGGAGATGGGCACGGGTGTGAGAGAGTGCTGGGACACGGTGAGGGACAGCAGGAATATCAACAATTTACAAAGATTTACAACATTGACACAACCAGGAATATCAACAATTTACAAAGACCTACAACATTAATGACAAATAGTTAATACAAACAACAATTATGGTCAATTACTGGGACAGGGTGAGGGACAGCAGGAATATGAACAATTTACAAAGATTTACAACATTAACAACAACCAGGAATATTAACAATTTACAAAGATTTAAAACATTGACAACAACCAGGAATATTAACAATTTACAAAGAAAACATTAGAACAAATAGTTAATACAAACAACAATTATGGTCAATTACTGGGACAGGGTGAGGGACAGCAGGAATATTAACAATTTACAAAGATTTACAACATTAACAACAACCAAGAATATGAACAATTTACAAAGATTTACAACATTAACAACAACCAGGAATATGAACAATTTACAAAGATTTAAAACATTGACAACAGCCAGAAATATTAACAATTTACAAAGACAACATTAACAACAAATAGTTAATACAAACAACAATTATGGTCAGCTACTGGGACAGGGTGAGGGACAGCAGGAATATCAACAATTTACAAAGATTTACAACATTAACAACAACCAGGAATATTAACAATTTACAAAGATTTAAAACAATGACAACAACCAGGAATATTAACAATTTACAAAGATTTAAAACATTAACAACAACCAGAAATATGAACAATTTACAAAGACAACATTAACAACAAATAGTCAAACATCAATAATTATGATCAACTCCTGGGACACGGTAACAGACAACCAGGAGTGTTAACAATTTATAAAGATTTACAATATTAATAACAAATAGTCAAATATCAACAATTATGGTCAACTCCTGGGACACGGTAACAGACAACCAGGAGTGTTAATAATTTATAAAGATTTACAACATTAATAACAAATAGTCAAATATCAACAATTATGGTCAACTAATAGGACAGGGTAAGGGACAGACAACCAGGAATATGAAAAATTTATAAAGATTTACAATATTAATAACAAATAGTCAAACATCAACAATTATGGTCAACTCCTGGGACAGGGTAAGGGACAGGCAACCAGGAATAGGAACAATTTACAAAGATTTACAATATTATTAACAAATAGTCAATACAAACATCAATAATTCTGGTCAACTCCTGGGACACGGTAACAGACAACCAGGAGTGTTAATAATTTATAAAGATTTACAACATTAACAACAAATAGTCAAATATCAACAATTATGGTCAACTAATGGGACAGGGTAACAGACAACCAGGAGTGTTAACAATTTACAAAGATTTACAACATTAACAGCAAATAGTTAATACAAACATCAGTTATGGCCAACTAGGTGGACACACATTAACACAAAACAGCAGCTGCAGCCAGCTGGGTGGACACCTTGCAGAGCAAAATCCTGTGCTTGGGAATTCATTCCCCACAGGAGGCTCCTGGGAGCTGAGCATGGATCTGCTGCTCTCCCTCGTCACAGCCCTGCAACTGCAGCCACGTCTGGGATTCCTGGAATTTCCCTTCCATTCCCTCCAAAAACGGGCTGGAAAATGGACATTCAGTGGATGTGGGGAGGGAAAAGCTTTGGCAGATCTGCTGGGTTTAACCCTTTAAGGGCTGGCCCTGCCAGGGTTTTGGAGGAAGAAAATTTGCTTTTCCTGCCTTGGTGAGTGGTGTTTTATTCCAAGGATACGCTGCAGGAAGAGTCACAGCTTTGGGGAACTGAGGGGAAAATGAAATGGCCAATTCCCACCCTTTTGGGATGACACAACTGCTCTTCTTTGGGTTGGAGGGGACCCTAAATCCCATCCCAGCCCTGCCATGGCAGGGACACCTCCCACTGTCCCCAATGTCCAACCTGGCCTTGGGCACTGCCAGGGATCCAGGGGCAGCCACAGCAAATCTGGCAATTCCAGCCCAGCCAGCAATTCCCAATTCCCAACATCCCATCCATCCCTGCCCTCTGGCACTGGGAGCCATTCCCTGTGTCCTGTCCCTCCATCCCTTGTCCCCAGTCCCTCTCCAGCTCTCCTGGAGCCCCTTTAGGCCCTGGAAGAGGCTTCACAAGGAGGCAAAACCATTTTCTATCTGAAACGCTGATATTTTAAACCTATAGATAAACACCCCCCTGGGGAGGGAGAGGGAGAGGGAGGAGAAGGAAGAGAAGAAACCAAAACCCTGGATCAGGATCCATCCCAGCAACCACACCAAACAAATCCCTGCCCTTTCCAACCCCTCTGCCAGCCTGGCACTAATTTAGGAAAACCTGGCTATTGGCAGCAATGCCCAAGTACCTCAATGACCTTAAAATCCCAGGAATTTCTTGCAGCCTCTAAGGGAGGTTTCAATTCTCACCGATTTTTTTAAAGCCATGGTGCAAAGCAGGGCCTGTCAGCAATGTGATGTAATTATCATCAAGCCTCAGTAAAGGATTTTAAATTAAAGCCAACTCGCTCTGTAAATACTTTGTGTCTCCATTATTGTTCTCTCCTCCTAATGGCTTTTGGCACGGGCCTTGTCAGGGGTTTATTGTACAACCCCCCCGGCTGTGCCAGAGCCTGCTATGAATAAATCACACCCTTCACTGAGCACCAGACGATGGCAAAATGCAACAGCAGATGAAAAAAGCAATAAAGAACCATAACAGCTGCCTGTTCTCCTCGGCAGGTTTACATCACCCCCTGATTTAATTTCCTATTTGTAACAGCGCAGCTCCTGCCACAGCAGCGGGAAATAAAATCAGGAATGTTCACACAGGGCTGGTTTTCCCGAGGAAAAGTGAGGCACTGCCTGGTCCACAGGGGTTTCCTCCTTGGGGATCTTGGGGCAGCCCAAGGAGGATTTTCTGAGGAGAAAAATCACTCAGAGGTGTTGCTGCCACAGCTGGAAGGTGCTGGGTCTGTGTGTGTGGTGCTGGTATCACATAAAGGAAAGGGAATTGGAATGGGAGGGAATAAATATCAGGGAAAGGTTCTTCCCAAAAGGGTGCTGGGCACTGGAGCAGCTCCCCGGGGAATGGTGACATTCCCGAGGCTGCCAGAGCTCCAGGAGTGTTTGGGCACCAGGGATGCTCAGGGTGGGATTGTTGGGGGTCTGTGCAGGGACAGGGGCTGGGCTGGATAATTTTTGGGAGCCCCTTCCAGCTCAGGATATTCCAGGATTCCACGGAAATGGGCTGCACATGAATTCCTGTTCTGGACTGAGCTACTCCTGGAGCTGGAAACCAGGAGATCCAACCAGCTCTGGTCTCTTCTTCAAAGCATCCACGGGTGAATGTCACCTGCTCTGGGACACCAAGGACGAGAAGAGAAACGTTCAGGGTAGGGCTCAGCCCCTGTTTGCTCCCCCACTGCCTCTCCCAGCTCCACACCTCCCTGCAATGCCAGGAGAGAGGAATCCCCATCCCTGCGGGGATTTCAGAGCCCTGTGCATGTGGCACTTGGGGACACGGGGCACTGGTGGCCTGGGCAGTGCTTGGCAACTCGATGACCTCAGAGGGCTTTTCCAGCCTCAGGGATTCTGTGATTCCATCAAACCACCCTGATCCAACAGCACTTACCCGACAGACAAAATCCATCCAAACCTTTTCCCTCTTTCTGCTGCTGCAAGGGGAGCACTGGAGCCATCCCTGAAGGATCTGGGAGTCCCCTCTGCCCTCACCCAGGGGTGACTCAGAACTTTCCTGGGTCCCTCTTGCACCTGAGGGTCTTCTTGACCCTTCCTGCTTCTCCCTTCCTGCTTTTCCTTTCCTGCTTTTCCTTTCCTGCTGTTCCTTTCCTGCTCTTCCCTTCCCACTTCTCCCTTCCTGCTTTTCCTTTCCTGCTTTTCCTTTCCTGCTTTTCCTTTCCTGCTTTCCCTTCCCACTTTTCCCTTCCTGTTTTTCCTTTCCAGCTTTTCCCTTCCTGCTGTTCCTTTCCTGCTTCTCTTCCTGCTTTTCCTTTCCTGCTTTTCCTTTCTGCTTTCCCTTCCCACTTTTCCCTTCCTGTTTTTCCTTTTCCTGCATTTCTTTTCCTGCTTTTCTCTCCCTGCTTTTCCTTTCCTGCTCTTCCTTTCCTGCTTTTCTCTTCCTGCATTTCCCCTCCTGATTTCCCTTCCCACTTTCCCCTTCCTGCTTTTCCTTTCCTGCTTTTCCCTTCCCACTTTCCCCTTCCTGCTTTCCCCCTGTCCCTCAGCATCTCTCATCCTGTGTTTCACAGAGCTGAGCCCCTTTTTGCTCCCCGTGCAATTCCTTCTGTTCCAAGCCAATGAAGAGCCCTGGATTCAGCTGCTCTCATCCCTCCCCAGCCTTCCTGCAGCTCCTCAGCACGGGGATGGATTTTTTTTAAAGTGCTTTTTTAAAGAGCTGCCAACTTCCCTGAACTCTTTTTTTTTTTTTTTTTTTCATTTGGGCATTTTCCCAAAGGATCTTCTCCCCCAGTTCTGGCTTTATTGGATTTGGCCTTATTGCAGGTCATGGCTGTGTTATTCCCTTGGTTTTTAAGGGTTGTTCTTGAGGGCTTTTTCCCATTTTCTGCACTTTTTATTCCTCCATAACCTTTCTCCAGCTTGTGACCTCTGCATTCAGGTTTGGAATTTACCTTCTGCCTTCCTCTTCCCAACCTGGGGAAGATCCTGGGGCTCAGGATCCACGCTGGGAACCTCCTCTTCCTTCTCTAAAATCCAAAATTTGAACATTACCTCTGACACCTCTCCCTGGATGGCTCGAGAGCCTTTTCACTCCATTCCCTGGACTGGAATTTTCTGTAGGATTTCAAATTTCATGCCAACCACCAGATCAGATCTGGGATTTATGGAGCAGCTCTTTTTTTCCCAGTAAGAAAACAAATGCCAAGGTATTGACAGCCACAGAGCCTGAAAAAAGGCAGCTCTGGGAATTCCTTCCCTTCTCCACATCCTTGGGGGATCTCGGGTTTTGAGCCTGAAGAAAAATGGAAAATTCCCAGAGTTTTTCTACCCCAGCAGGGATAATGACTGTGCAGATCTCTGCAAGCCTGGGAATCCCAAAGCATGGATTTGTTGCATTGCAGATTTGGGGTGTTGAGAGAGTGGGATATAAACCCACAGCAGGGATGGATGGATATTGGGAATTAGGAAATCCTGGCTGGGAGGGTGGAACAGAATGGCCAGAACAGAATTCCCAGAGCAGCTGTGGCTGCCCCTGGATCCCTGGAATGTCCAAGGCCAGGTTGGACATTGGGACAGTGGGAGGTGTCCCTGCCATGGAATGGGATGAGCTTTAAATTCCCTTCCAACCCAAACCATTCTGGGATTCTGTGACTCCCTGAACCTTTCCCACCCATTTCTGGCAGTTGTAACAAATTATTTATTTATTTATTTATTTTAGAATAAATATATTCAGATTAAGATCCATGAGCACCCCGAGAAAGCAGAAATCTGTTGGATTATTGGAAGACAAAAAGAGAAACAAAAATCCTCTCCATGGATGGGGACTCCATCAGGCTGGACAACTCTTCCATGAAGGAATTTTCCCAAAATCCACCTAAACCTGCCCTGGCCCAGCCTGAGGCCGTTCCCTCTCCTCCTGTCCCTGTTCCCTGTTCCCAGATCCCAAATCCCCCCGGCTGTCCCCTCCTGGCAGGGAGTTGTGCAGAGCCACAAGGGCCCCCCTGAGCCTCCTTTTCTCCAGGCTGAGCCCCTTCCCAGCTCCCTCAGGAATTCTCCATTCCCTTCCCAGCTCCCTCAGGAATTCTCCATTCCCTTCCCAGCCCCCTCAGGAATTCTCCATTCCCTTCCCAGCTCCCTCAGGAATTCTCCATTCCCTTCCCAGCTCCCTCAGGAATTCTCCATTCCCTTCCCAGCTCCCTCAGGGATTCTCCATTCCCTTCCCAGCCCCCTCAGGAATTCTCCATTCCCTTCCCAGCCCCCTCAGGGATTCTCCATTCCCTTCCCAGCTCCCTCAGGAATTCTCCATTCCCTTTCCCAGCTCTGTTCCCTTCCCTGGACACTCTCCAGCCCCTCCCTGTCCTTGTCTGGACGTGTCCCAGCTCCTGGGGACAGCAGTGGGCAGTGACAGATCCAGGAGCAGCAGCCAAGCCTGGGCATTGTGGATGCACCAACCCAAAGCTGGGGCTGGGTCCTTTGTGCCCCCAAATCACCCCAAAAAATCCTCCCAGGCTGAGGGAGCTCTGCCAGGAGCAGATTTTGGGATGTCTTCCCACCCTGCCTCGTTCCTGAGCTGCAGGGAGCAGGTCCAGCCTACAGAGAACTTCCACCGTGGTGTTCCCAGGGAAGTTTGGATGCTCCCACTTGGTTATTGGAAGATCCCAAGCCCAGTTAATTAGGAACGGTCCCAATTAACAAAAACGTCACGCGCTTCCCTTAATTCCAACTTCCACGAGCAGTAGAGGCATCCCACAATTTGCATTATTGGGAACACACACGATCTGGAGGCATGTTTGGATATGAATCTGACATGATAGCTTTAGGAAGTTAATTAGGTAATTGCTAAACATCCTAATTGATTTTTAATTACGGAGTGAGGCTCGCAGCAGAGCCCAGCCTGGCAGAGTCCTCTGTCATTACAGAACAAAAGGAACTCCAGCAGCACTTCAGCATTCCCAGGCTCCCACGTGTCCTTGGTTTCTGCACCTTTTCCTTTTAGAGATCTGCCAGGATTTGCCCATCCCTTCGTTTCCTGCCTATTTTTGGGATCTTCATTCCAAAGAGGAAAAGCTGAACAACATCCCAGGAGAAGGAGATTTCCTTAAACTCCAAGGTTCTTGGAAGTGGAGGTTGGAATTAGATGATCCTTAAGGGCCCTTCCAACCCCAACCATTCCATAAATACAAATCCAGGACCTAACCCAGCCAATTCCATAGGTCTGACATTGAGATTAATTTACAATTCCCATTTTGATTTAGGTTTTCCCAGCTGCTCTCACGTATCCATCCTCTGGAAACCACCTCCATTCCCTGAGCACGAGAACATCCACAGGAGCTCTGGAGAAGGAGCCCTGGAATCTCCTGGATTGGTGGAAAGCCTCAGTGCCTGATTTTCACAAGTGGAATGCCAAAAAGGTCAGGGATTTATCTGGGATTGCACTGACAGGGCTGCTGGGAAAGGGCTCTTTGGGATACTCTGAGGTGTTTCCATGGAATTCTCAATGCAGGAAAGCATGGAGATGCACCGTAGCCTCTGGGAGTTGTGGGATATCCCAGGGAATTTCCTGGCTGGGAGGGATTTCCTCTTCTTTTTTTTTTTTTTTTCCTTAATGAATTGGAAGAAACTTAAGTTTTGTAATTTTGTTCCAGGAATAGCACATGGATTTTATTCTGCAGCTTCCAGTGGAATTCCTGAGATTGTCAGGAAAGGCTCCCAGTGGCCACCAGTTTGGTCCAGTAGGGTCAATGGGAGAGCCCAGTGTCCTGCGAGGTCACAGGGAACCCCTTCCTTGTCCTTTCCCCGTGGTAAATCCAGGATGTGAGCATGGAGCTCCCAAACCTTAAAGCCTGGGGAATAAAACAGGAGACCACCAAGAAGCCTTGGAAAATCTGGGATTTGGGCCATGGAGATCCCTGGATGTGTCCAAAGAGGTGAGGAAAATGTTCTCCCTGTGGACCTGGCAGTGGTGAAGCTGAGAATCCAAGGCTGAGCACAGACCTTGTGCTGTCATTCCCAAAAGGAGGCTGGAAAATTGTTGTGGAAAAGGATGAAAGGAATTACTCAGAGACTGGGAAAATGAGTTTGGTTGGAAAGGAAATGGGATTCCATTGGAAAAAACATCCACGAGGAGAAAAAGGCAAGAGAGGAAAGGAAGGCAGGACAGGAAAATGAAATTGGGAAACCAGGCTGGATGTCTTGGAAGAGGTGGGAACTGAGCACAGGGAGAGCTCCCAGATGCAGAGAGCCAGGGAGTCCCACAGGCCCCTGGGTGAAGCTCCAAAATCCAGGTTGGATACTGGGAAAATTTCATGCAAAGTGTGGTCCAGCGGTGGAGTGCCCATCCCTGGAGGGATTTAAACCCCGGTGGATGTGGCACTTGGGGACATGTTGGATCTGAGCTCAGAGGGCTTTTCCAACCTAAAAAATTCCATAATTGCACCTGTGTGCAGAGGACACCAGCCCTGAGCAGGAAAGCCCTTCACACACCCCGGGCTGCTCCACAGACCTCACAATTCCATCTGGGATCGTGCTCAGTCAAACCCTGCCAGACCAAGGCTCCACCAACTCACCCTAAATTGGGTGGAAAAACATAAAATTCCTGGTGGGACACAACTATTTCAGCTGGAGGAGGAACATAAAGCAGGAGCCAAGAAGAGCAGCATTCCCAGAAAAAAAAAAAAATAAAGCTGGAATCCTGCAGCATCAGGCTCAGATTTCAAAGCTGATGAAAATGTGGGAAAACAGGAACTTCCTTTCCTTTATTCCATTCAAAGTTTGGTTTCATCAACCTTGGAAAACTTTCCCCAGTCTCCTCTCACAACCACCCAAATGTCACATCTGAAATGAGACAGATTTTTCATCCTTCTGCTCCTGCAATGCCAAATTTTTGCCATCGTCTGGAATCTCCTTCTCCTCCCCCTCTTTCTAAAACACTCCATGGGAAATATTTCCATTTTACAATGGAGTTTTGATGGTTCAGCCTCAGGGTTCATTTTTAATTGCAGCAATTTTTTTCATTTGCTAACGATGCCTGCTCAAAATCCATTGTAACATCCATTAATTTGTCAAGGGAAAAATAATGCCTTAATCCATCTTCCTTATTAATTCCTTATTATGTGCGTTGTGCTTCTCTGGAATGGACAAAACTTTAATAGAGAAATTGCACTTCACTTCCTGTATTTTATGCTAAAAAAATCGATGTAAAGGAAGTACTTGGGTTCCCACACTGCATTTCTCCATAATTTTGTGCTTTTGACAAGGAACCTTTGGGCAAAACTTTGAAACTCAGAATCCTGCACAGAATCCTACAAATACTTGGATTCCCACACTGGATTTCTCCATAGTTTTGTGGTTTTAGGGAAAAATTTGAAACTCAGAATCCTACACAAAATCCTACAAATAGTTGGATTCCCACACTGGATTTCTCCATAATTTTGTGCTTTTGACAAAGAACCTTTGGGCAAAGCTTTGAAACTCAGAATCCAGCACAGAATCCTACAAATACTTGGATTCCCATATTGGATTTCTCCATAATTTTGTGGTTTTAGGGCAAAACTTTGAAATTCAGAATCGTGCACAAAATCCTACAAATAGTTGGATTCCCACACTGGATTTCTCCATCATTTTGTGGTTTTAGGGCAAAACTTTGAAATTCAGAATCATGCACAAAATCCTACAAATAGTTGGATTCTCACACTGGATTTCTCCATAATTTTGTGCTTTTGACAAGGAACCTTTGGGCAAAGCTTTGAAACTCAGAATCCTGCACAGAATCCTACAAATACTTGGATTCCCATATTGGATTTCTCCATAGTTTTGTGGTTTTAGGGGAAAATTTGAAACTCAGAATCCTACACAAAATCCTACAAATACCTGGATTCCCACACTGGATTTCTCCATAATTTTGTGCTTTTGACAAGGAACCTTTGGGCAAAGCTTTGAAACTCAGAATCCAGCACAGAATCCTACAAATACTTGGATTCCCATATTGGATTTCTCCATAATTTTGTGGTTTTAGGGTAAAACTTTGAAATTCAGAATCATGCACAAAATCCTACAAATAGTTGGATTCCCACACTGGATTTCTCCATAGTTTTGTGGTTTTAGGGAAAAATTTGAAACTCAGAATCCTACACAAAATCCTACAAATACTTGGATTCCCACACTGGATTTCTCCATAATTTTGTGGTTTTAGGGCAAAACTTTGAAATTCAGAATCGTGCACAAAATCCTACAAATAGTTGGATTCCCACACTGCATTTCTCCATAATTTTGTGCTTTTGACAAGGAACCTTTGGGCAAAGCTTTGAAACTCAGAATCCAGCACAGAATCCTACAAATACTTGGATTCCCATATTGGATTTCTCCATAATTTTGTGGGTTTAGGGCAAAGCTTTGAAAGACAAAATCCTACAAGTGTTTGGATTCCCGCATTGTATTTTTCCATAGATTTGTGGTTTTCACCAAAAAACCTTTGGGCAAAGCTTTGAAACTCAGAATCCTGCACAAAATCCTACAAATAGTTGGATTCTCACACTGGAATTCTCCATAGTTTTGTGGTTTTAGGGAAAAATTTGAAACTCAGAATCCTGCACAAAATCCTACAAATACCTGGATTCCTGAACTGGATTTCTCCATAATTTTGTGGTTTTCACCAAAAAACCTTTGGGGAAAGCTTTGAAACACAGAATCCTGCACAAAATCCTACAAATATTTGGATTCTCACACTGGATTTCTCCATCATTTTGTGGTTTTAGGGCAAAGCTTTGAAAGAGAGAATCCCACACAAAATGGGCCCATCCAAAGCAATTTGAGGTAAAAATCAGAGTGCTTGAGAAAGAAATTCTTCAGACAACCCTGATAAATCATTTCCATTGAGGGCCAATTTCTTCCTTATATTTAACTTATAAACTTATAATTATATTTATAATATTTATACTATACTTATATTTAACTTATATTTAACTTTCCAATTTTGGAATTGGAAAAATTTGCAACTTTTCCAATTTCCTTCTTATCCCAATGTTTAATTTGGCTGTTCAGTGGGGTTAATAAACCTCCAGGGAACGGGGTTAAATATCGACGTGGCTTTTAATCCTGCTGAATTCCCAACCTCCTGCAGCAGCTCTGCTTCTAATCCAGGCAGGTTCTCTGTGCAGCCCTGAGCAAACACCTCTGATTCCTCCCTTTTTCACCATTTTTTCTGCTTTTCACACAAGGTTTGAGGTTGTGACTCCAAGACTAACGGCACTGGAGCAGGAAATCAGGGAATCGTGGAATGGTTTGGGTTGGAGGGACCATAAAACTCATTTTGTTTCATTGTCCAAGGAAAGGAACATTTTCTCCTATCCCAGATTGCTCCAAGCCCCACCCAGCCTGACCCCTGGGCACTTCCAGGGATGGGAATTCCACAACCACTCCACGAGTGAAAATATCAATTTCTACATCCTGACAACGAGACAGAAAGGATTCAGCGTGGATTTAATCCTGGCTGAGGTTCATGGATTTTGATACAAAAGGCAGCCTGTAATAAAAGGTGGCTTGCACTACTTTTAGCCACTGTTTGACAAGTTTTTAAAATACCTTCAGCCCTCCGTGGTTTTCAGATGCAGCATTTTAATGTCACACGTTCACTGAGGAATTGCTGATGTGGAGTCACAGTTTCCCCTAAAAATACAAAATATTTCTATTCTTCCACAAAATAAGGTAAAAATGCACTTAAAATGTTGATTTTTTTGGGGTGTCTGGAGAGCACAGATCATTGCCCAACAGGGAATTTGGGAAGGGGCTGTGACTTCCCACCACAGCTCCTTTGGGATTCTGGATTTTGTGTTCTTGACACGCTCCTGAAAAATCTCTTATTCCTTGGAAAACCTCCCTTCCCTGCAGTTTGGGGTGGATGTGATGTCAGTCCTCCCCCAGTCTCTAATTAAAGCCCCAGAGGAGCCGTGGGGACACACAGGACCTGCCAGGCTCTGGCAGGTGCAGGATGAACGACAGGAGAATTCTTTTCCCAAGGAAAATTCACGGCAGGGTCCTCAGACTGCCGTGTAACTTTGCCACAGTGACTGGCCAAAGAATTACTGAGCAATTTGCAGCCTGGGGAAGGCTTTAGATCATTCAGGCTGAGCACAAAACATGAAATTTTAGCCTCTGCTGCTGCACAGAGCCCGAGGTTGGGTCTGGCCACAGCACAGCCACATTTCTTTGGCAGGAAATTCCCACTTTTCCTGTATTTTATCGTTCTTTTTGCAGCTCATTTTGTTCATTTGCACATTAAGCCTTGACCAGTCTTTAAAAATGTATTGACAATCAGTATTTATTTACTGATTCTCTTGGCTAACCGTGGAATCGTGGGATGGTTTGGGTGGGAAGGGATCTTAAAATTCATCTCATCCCACCCCTGCCACGGCAGGGACATCTCCCACTGTCCCAGTTTGTCCTGTGTCAGTCCCCAGCTGGATCTGGGAGCCCCAGGATGGATTAACGTGGTTCTTTTCCCTTAATTTTTTTTTTTTTTTTAAAGCTTTGAAATGCCTCATTTATTTAGTTCTACCGGTTTAATTATTCATTGGGTTCAAGTACAGAGAAGTTGAGGAGGGCTCTAATTTAAATTTAATTTTATTTCGTTCAGTTTGTATAAAATAAGATGAATTCCAAAGGAAACCAATTAGAGAATTATCAAAGAATCACGGAATGGTTTGGGTTGGGAGGGATTTTAGGGATCATCCAGAGCCACCCCTGCCATGGCAGGGACACCTCCCACTGTCCCCAATGTCCAACCTGGCCTTGGGCACTGCCAGGGATCCAGGGGCAGCCACAGCAAATCTGGGAATTCCAGCCCAGCCAGGAATTCCCAAGCCCCAAGATCCCACCTCAATCTCTCTTTTAGATTATCCAGCCTGGCCTCATCCTACACCCTCACTCAGTATCCTGAAATATCTGGACATGAAAACATCCATGAAAGGATTTACCAAAACCAAAGGATCTGATTTTGTCACCAACCTCCCTCAGCCACGTGTGAGATGATTCCCCACCCTGAGCCTTAAACCCGGAATGATCAGCAAACACCAACACCAAACCCCCTGTGGAACATCCCCACCCTGAGCATTAAACCCGGAATGATCAGCAAACAAACACCAAACCCCCTGTGGAACATCCCCACCCTGAGCATTAAACCCGGAATGATCAACAAACACCAAACCCCCTGTGGAACATCCCCACCCTGAGCATTAAACCCGGGAATGATCAGCAAACAAACACCAAACCCCTTGTGGAACATCCCCACCCTTCCTCCTGGAGTGGGGAACAGACACATCAAAAACCTGGCAATGTTTTTAAAACTCCTTCCAGCCCCTCGGTGCTCCTTCCCATCTATTTGTTCCCAGGGCCTCGGGGCCACAAAATCCTCGCTGTAACTCCAGTTAGCAAATGTTGATTTATTTGAAATATCTCCCGTGGCTCCCTCCCCTCCAGCAAAGGCTCCGTGTTATTTATTCTGGGAAGTAAAACAAAGTTATCCAAAGGTAAAACCGGGGAATTTCCACTCTTTTCGTATCCATTGCTCTGTTTTCCCAGGTGCTCCACAGCTCCTCAACTTTCTGCCTGCTCAGAGCATTTTTTATTCTCCCTGGCTCCACTCTGGGACTCTTTTGTCCCACTCCTTGTGGGAATTGTTGCTCAGCCAGTGCTTTTCCCTGCTGCAAACATTCCCTGCAAAAGTGGCACCCAGAACTGCAGGAATGCACAATTCTTTTAAAATTTTCACGGGGAACATGAAGTGGAATCATTAAATTTGGAAAGCCCTCAATCCATGTCCCCAAGTGCCAAATCCATGTGGTTTTTGAGCATTTCCAGGGATTTAACTCCACCACTTCCTTGGCAAGTCAGTCTCACAGCTTGAGGAACCTTTCCATGGAGAAATTTTCCCTCATATCCAACCTAAACTTCCCCTGGTGCAGCTTGAGGCTGTTCCCTCTAATCCCTGTGCTTCAGAAGGATCCATTTCCTGAACTTTCCAAAATAATCCGAAGGATTTCAGGGAATGTGGTGGAGTGCCCATGCAAGGAAGCAAAACCAAGCTCAGAAATCACCACGAGGGGAGCACAGAGGGAATTCCATGGAACTGGAAGGTGGGATCATGAGGAATTTTATCCCATGGAGGTGGAAAAAAACAGGAAAATGCTCCCTCGGATGGAAACAGCCTGGAGAGGGGTGTGGGAGCAATGGGATGGCTCAGGAATGCATCCAGATGCCTCTGGAATATCTCCCTCTCTCTGGATATATCCATATCTTGTTCCAAGATACATCAAACCACTCAACATATAAAAATAACAACAGTTGTGTTGGTCTGAGCTCTGGCAAGGACATAAATTCATTTATGGCCCTCAAAGAGCCTTTTCCTTCCAAGAGGATATTTAATATTTAACCTGGAATCACAGGTGGAAGAGGTCTCTGGGGGTAAAACTGCTCAAACAGTCAGCCAGAAGCATCTTCATTTATTATTTTTTATTTTCCATTTTCTATTTTCTATTTTCTATTTTCTATTATCTATTATCTATTTTCCATTTTCTATATTCTATTTTTTTCTATTTTCTATTTTCTAATTTTCTATTTTCTATTATTTTGTATTTTCCAAAGCAAAGCTGGAGGAACCAAGGAAAACAAAATGTTGGATCCCCATCCTTGACTCCAAGGCATCCATCCCTCTGCTGGCCTTTGAGCAGAGAATTCAGAAATTCAGGATCCCTTTTTTCCTAATTCCTGCTCCTCCCTGGATTTTGGAAGCAGAACAGGACAAGCTTGGAACCACAAGGATTTTTTTCCTAATGCTTTTTTTCCAGGATTTTCCTATTAATCTTTGTAACTCCCATCAAATTCCGTGGCATTTCAGGTGTTGGACAGCCTGACCTTTCCAACTACTCATTATTGACCAAAAAAAATAACACTCCCACAAAAGTCTGCTCTGTGAGAGGGGAATATTCCCAGTTAATTGTGAGGAAATGATTGTGCTGGAAAACCCGGCTGCAGGTTGTCGTTCCAAGGCAGATATTGGGAAATATGAATTCCTTTTCCAAGAGGATGAGAATTGATGAGGGCAGCACCTCTTAACGAGCTGTGATGATGAAGTGTGGTGCTCAGGGCTGGGGGGATGAGATGCCTGAAGGAGTTTTTCCAATTAGGAACAGATTCCGTGGGAAGCAGGAGGGAAACACCTCAGGATCTGCAGGGATGGGAAAATCAAATCCAAGCTCTCACAAATAAAAAGCCCAGAGGTTGGGAGTGTTGAGGGTTGAGGATTAACAGCAGCTCTAAGGTGAGATTTGCAATTACCAGTCTCTAAAATTACTTGAAAAAATATAAACCTTTAAAGGAAACCGGTGGGATTGTGCCAGGTTGGACAGCAGCAGGAATTTCCCCATGGAAAGGGTGGGCAGGGATTGGAAGTGCCCAGGGAGGGTTGGAGTGCCCATCCCTGGAGGTGTCCCAGCAATTCCTGGGGGTGGCACTCAGAGCTCTGGGATGGGCACAGGGTGGGAATTGGGCACAGGTTGGATTTGGTGACCTTGGAGCTCTTTTCCATCCTCAGGGATTCCATGAGGTTCAGATTGGATATTTGGGAAAATTCCTTCCCTAAATTTGTTGTCCAGGCCTGGCACAGGTGCAGGGTGGAGTCCCCATGCCTGGAGGGATTGAAATCCCTGTGGATGTGGCACTTGGGGACATTGGGCAGGGGTGGCCTTGGCAGGGCTGGGAATGGTTGGATGAACTTAGAGATCTTCTCCAGCCTTGATGATTCCATGATTCCATGAATATCTGTCTGCTGGTTTGGAGTGCCCATCCCTGGAGGAGTCCCAGCAATTCCTGGGGGTGGCACTCAGAGCTCTGGGATGGGCACAGGGTGGGAATTGGGCACAGCTGGGACTCAACGATCCTGGAGAACTTTTCCAACCTCAGGGATTCAGGAATATTTGTGCTCAGTTCTGCCCAGCCCTTCCCTGACTCCAGGTTCCCTCAGGGAAGGGATTGGTGTTTTAGGGATGATCCTGACTGGGTGTGATCAATATCCCAGAGCTCAGCTTAACCCTGGGCTTAATGAGGGTCAGAAAATCCAGGGAGAGCTGTGAAATCTCCTCATTTACGTCTCCAGGCTGGATAATCCTGCCCATGGAGTGCCTTGAACGGCTCATCAGGAGCGCTGGAGAACAGAATCACTTCATTGTCCTAAAACTCATCCCATGGGGATAAACCCAGATCCCTCAAGGAGTCATTTCATTGTCCTAAAATTTGTGCAATGAGAATAAAACCAGATCCCTCAAGGAGTCATTTCATTGTCCTAAAATTTGTGCAATGAGAATAAAAACAGATCCCTCAAGGGGTCACTTCACTGCCCTAAAATTTGTACAATGAGAATAAACCCAGATTCCTCAGAGTCATTTCATTGTCTTAAAACTCATCCAGTGGGGATAAACCAGATTCTTCAAGGAGTCACTTCACTGTCCTAAAATTCATCCAATGGGAATAAACCCAGATCCCTCAAGGAGTCATTTCATTGTCCTAAAATTTGTACAATGAGAATAAAATCAGATCCCTCAAGGGGTCACTTCATTGTCCTGAAACTCATCCCATGGGAATAAACCCAGATCCCTCAAGGAGTCATTTCGTTGTCCTAAAATTTGTACAATGAGAATAAAATCAGATCCCTCAAGGGGTCACTTCACTGTCCTGAAACTCATCCCATGGGGATAAACCAGATTCCTCAAGGAGTCACTTCATTGTCCTAAAACTCCTACAATGAGAATAAACCCAGATTCCTCAGAGTCATTTCATTGTCCTGAAACTCATCCCATGGGAATAAACCCAGAACCCTCAAGGGGTCACTTCATTGTCCTAAAACTCATCCAATGAGAATAAACCCAGATCCCTCAAGGGGTCACTTCATTGTCCTAAAACTCCTACAATGGGAATAAACTCAGATCCCTAGAGGAGTCATTTCATTTTCCTAAAAGTCATTCCATGGGGATAAACCCAGATTCCTCAAGGGGTCACTTCACTGTCCTACAACTCATTCCATGGGGATAAACCAGATTGCTCAAGGAATCATTTCATTGTCCTAAAACTCATCCAATTGGAAAAAATTCAGATCCCTCAAGGAGTCTCTTCATTGTCCTAAAACTCATTCCAGTGGGGATAAACCCAGATCCCTCAAGGAGTCACTTCATTGTCCTAAAATTTGTACAATGAGAATAAGCCCAGATTCCTCAGAGTCATTTCGTTGTCCTAAAATTTGTGCAATGGGAATAAAAACAGATCCCTCAAGGGGTCACTTCACTGTCCCAAAACTCATCCAATGGAAATAAACCCAGATCCCTTAAGGGGTCACTTCATTGTCCTAAAACTCCTACAATGGGAATAAACTCAGATCCCTCAAGGGGTCACTTCATTGTCCTAAAACTTGTACTTATGGGATCCCTCAAGGCTTTTCTGGTGGATAATTCATCTTCCTCGATGACGGCGCTGATAAAAAAAATAAACAAGCCCCACGGAGCTGCTCTTCAAGGTCTTTGCCAGTCATCCATTCCCCAGCTCCTGCTGCTCCCTCAAGGTGAAGCTCAGGAATATGCATAATTCACCAGCTCCCCGTGTTTATCTCTCTCACTATCACCCAGCACATTCCCTGCCTCCCTTTGAACATCTCCGGTCTCCAAGAGCAAACACGAAGGGGAAAAACAAGATACCGACATCGTAAAAACCTCAACGTCTTCAGGGCAGGGTGTAAAGCATCCTGAAATGCCAAGAGAAATGGGATAGATGGAAAATAGCAGGAGACT
Organism: Acridotheres tristis; assembly: GCA_037013685.1. Lineage (NCBI taxonomy): Eukaryota > Metazoa > Chordata > Aves > Passeriformes > Sturnidae > Acridotheres > Acridotheres tristis. The sequence continues at coordinate 1,125,349 of CM072892.1, read as the reverse complement.
GGATTTGAACTTGTTTTGCTATGGAAAAAAAAAAAAAATTAAAAAAATCCCAGCTGGAAAAGACCTGGCAGCTCATCCAGAGCAGCCATTAAAGCAGCAGGATTTGGGTGCAAAACTTTGCCCTTGGCAACTTTTTCAAAGCTGCTCGGCATGAAAAGAGGGAATGGGTGGAATCCCCATCCCTGGAGGTGCTGTGGATGTGGCACTGCAGGAGTTCAGGACTGAGGACGATCCAAATTCACTGCACACCTCTCCCTGCTGCCAGGACTGGACACAAAGACCTTCCAGAGCCTTCCAACCATCCCAAACATCTGGGAATTGCTCCCAAGGGAGTTTGTCCTAAATTACCTCAAGCAGGGCAGAAACTCCAGGGAAAGGGGATCAAATCCAGGCTCCAAGTCTGTCAGTGCCACAGCATCATCTCCTGGGTCAGGAGCAAAAGTGATCCGAGCACAGGACCAGGAAATCCCAAATTGGCTGAACCAAGGGCCAGGAAATCCCAAATGGGCTGAACCAAGGGCCAGGAAAATCCCAAATGGGCTGAACCAAGGGCCAGGAAAATCCCAAATGGGCTGAACCAAGGGCCAGGAAAATCCCAAGGACCAGGATGATCCCAAAGGACTGAACTGAGGGCAAGAAGATCCCAAATGGGCTGAACTGGGGAACAGGAAGATCCCAAATGGGCTGGGTTAAGAACGAGGAAGATCCCAAGGGCCAGGAGATCCTAAATGGGCTGAACTGGGGAACTGGAGATACCAAGGGCCAGGAAATCCCAAATGGGCTGAGTTAAGAGCCAGGAATATCCCAAATGGGATGAACTGAGGAATAGATCCCAAAGGTTTTGAACTGGGGAATGGGATGATCCCAAATGGGCTGAATGGGGGAACAGGAGATCCCAAGGGCCAGGAGATCCCAAATGGGATGAACCAAGGGCCAGGAGATCCCAAATGGGCTGAGTTAAGAGCCAGGAAGATCCCAAATGAGCTGAACTCAGACAAGCTGTGACCACAGCCAGAAATCTCCCCACTTACTCTGAGCCAGGCATTAAACTTCCTCAGCCAGACCTGAGATTTACCATAAAAAACCAGAGAAAATCCTGGAGAACGCCATTCCTTACATGGAATTTCAGGCTTGTTGAAAGATTTGCAGAGAACTTCTCAGAGCAAAGTCACAAAAAAATCAGAGAGATTCGAAAATCCGCCTCTACCACATCAATATTTACCAGGAACCTGTGGCCACGCCCTTGTCTCGTTTAAATTAACACAGAATCATGGAATAGTTTGGGTTGGAAGGGACCTTAAATCCCTGGGTTTGGAGCCAGATGATTTTTAAGGACCATTCCATGATTTTATGAGGCTGGAATGTTTCCAGGACAGTTTTCCCATTCCTGCTGTGGCTGATGATAAAAAGAACGACACTGAGAAGAGAATCTGAGCTACAGGACACAAAATAAATCAATTTTTTACTGAATCCTCCTTGTTTCCACACAGCTCCATGACCTTCAGAGCAACATCAACTCCCAGAATAACGGGATGGCTGAGAAATCCATGGATACTCTGGGAAAGGCAGGAAAATGTGATTGAATAGGAATGTTTAACCTCTGAATGCCATGCTAGAAGATGTCTGAAGAGACATGTGCTGCCTTTTAAAAAAAAAAAAATATTTTCATGGGAGAAAAGCTTGAGAAGAGGCAGAAGAAAACCGCCAGGATAACTCCAAGGTTAAGGAAAATTTCTTATTTGAAAACATTCAAAGGAATTGGCCGGGTTTGTTCATCAAAAGGAAGAAAATGAGAGGGAATGTTATAAACATGGGAGCACTTCCACGAGGAGAAGGGAAAACCACTTTAATCTCAGGAAGAAAGGCAGGATAAGAAGCAGCAGTTGGAAGCTAAAATCAGGGAAATTAAAAGTGGAAAGGGGATTATTTTTGGTTTGGGTTTTTTTTTCCAAACCAAGAATAATAATTACTGGAATGGATTGTCAATCATTGGAATGGGTTTTTTCCACACCTGGAGGGTGGCTCAACACAGGGGTTTGGAGGAGAAAATTCCAGGGGGAAAATCCCAACATTTTTTAGGATTTTAAATGAATCCTTTAGGGCAGCATCCCAAGGAGTGGATTTGTTAACATGGGAATATTCCCCTAAAAATGTGTGGTGTGCTCCGGGTGGGAAGGTTTGGGCATTGTTGGAGGATTAGGGATAGGAAAACTGGATTAGGGAGAGGAAAACTGGGAAGACAGAGAGGAAGAGAAAATCTTTTCCAAGTTTAGGGCCGTTTTTGGTGAGCTGGGTGAGTGCCACCACCAGCAGGATGGGAATTTTTATATGGGAAATTTGGGATAAAGCACGACATCAGCTCCAGAGGAGGAGTTTGGGACCCTATGGAATCAGCAGGGGGCTCCTGGAGGGACAAAGGACAGGAAGGTGGCACCTCAGTCCTGAGGCTGCTGTTCCATGGGGACCTGGTTTTAGTGGGATTCTGCAGCCCTTGGAATGTTGGGGCAGAGCTGCAAAAACGGGACCCCTCACACCCCGCCATGGAAACAAACAGAAATAACCCCAAACTCCAGCAGGAAATGTTCATGTTGGATAGAGAGAACAATTTCTTCCAGGAAAGTCGTAAAACCCTGGAAAAGATTTCCCGTGGTGGAGTTCCCCAACCCTGGAAGTGCCCAAAACCCACGTGGATGTGGCTCCAGGGATGTGGTTTGGTGGTGACCACGGTGCTGCTGGCTGATGGTTGGGCTTGGTGGTCCTGGAGGGCTTTTCCAACTCTGAAATTCCACGAAATGATGTGCAGGTTCTTTGGAACTTGGCAAAAATTTATCCAAGGGCTTCAATGGCGAGTTGAAAGAGCAAAGGGGAAAAATGGGAATGTTCATGTCCACACCATGGCTCTCCAGTCTCATCCCTGCTCGGGATAAAGGAGGAAATGGAACCCAAGTGCCCAGAGGTGGAAAAACAGGCAGATATCCCAATATTCCGAAAGGAAAAATGTCTGGAAGCACAAAGCAGCATCAGCAATTTCCATAAATGCTCAGATGTGGGAGCAGATCCGGGATAGGGACAAAAAGAAGAGCAAATTTCAGGGATAAACTGAAATTCCAGGTGTTTTTCATAGGGTTCTTGTCCCAAAGAATTCACAGGGGTGGGGATTTATTCCCAAAGCTCTGCTGGAGGATTTATCCATTTTACTCCATGTTTATCCCATTGACAGATTATTCCATGTTTATCCCATTAGCATGTTTTCCATGTTTATCTCATTGTCATGTGATTCCATGTTTATCCCATTGACATGTTATCCATATTTATCCATGTTTATCCCATTGACATGTTATCCATGTTTATCCCATTGACATGTTATCCATATTTATCCATGTTTATCCCATTGACAGGTTATCCATGTTTATCCCATTAACATGTTATCCATATTTATCCCATTAATGTTATCCATGTTTATCCCATTGATATGTTATCCATGTTTATCCATGTGATTCCATGTTTATCCCATTGACATGTTATCCATGTTTATCCATGTTATCCATGTTTATCCCATTTACATGTTATTCCATGTTTATCCCATTGACATATTATCCATGTTTATCCCATTGACATGATTCCATGTTTATCCCATTGATATGTTATCCATGTTTATCCATGTGATTCCATGTTTATCCCATTGACATGTTATCCATGTTTATCCCATTGACATGTTATCCATATTTATCCCATTGACATGTTATCCATGTTTATCCCATTGACAGGTTATCCATGTTTATCCCATTGACATGTTATCCATGTTTATCCATGTTATCCATGTTTATCCCATTGATATGTTATCCATGTTTATCCCATTGATATGTTATCCATGTTTATCCATGTTATCCATGTTTATCCATGTTATCCATGTTTATCCCATTGACATGTTATCCATGTTATCCATGTTTATCCCATTGATATGTTATCCATGTTTATCCATGTTATCCATGTTTATCCATGTTATTCCATGTTTATCCCATTGATATGTTATCCATGTTATCCATGTTTATCCCATTGATATGTTATCCATGTTTATCCCATTAACATGTTATCCATGTTATCCATGTTTATCCATGTGATTCCCATCCATGCCTCCACTAAATCCCTGCACACCATTCCAGAGAAAACAAGGAGTGACCAAAAGTTGCAAGACGCCGTCAGGAGTCCATGAAAGATGAGAATGATCTGTAAAGGGCTGAAAACTCCTTCTCATGGAAGCAAATCCCAAAACTTCCACGTCCCCTGGAGAGATTGGATATCAGGGAAAATTCCTTCACTGACAGAGGAATCAAACACTGGAGCAGATTCCCACGGGAGTGGTGGATTCCCCATCCCAAAAGCCCAAAAACCACGTGGATGTGGCACTTCAGGATGTGGTGGGGTTCAGCCCAAGGCTGGATTTAATCTTGGAGATTTTTTCTCCACTTTAACAATTCCATTTTGTTATTTTTCCGGCAATTCCAAGAGATTCTCTTGGAATTTTTCCACCTCCTCAGTCTGGAATATCAATGCTGCACTGACCTCCTTCTGTGTTAAAAAAACCCCAAATATTTCTGAACCTTAACTCAACCTTTTGTCTCCAACTCCAGAATTCCCGTGTGAAAACTCAGCTCTGCCTTTTATTCCCGAGCACTGGAGAATTCCACAAATCTCTGCAGTCATCCATAAAGTCATGAAAAAAGGGAACAGATTCCCAGTGCAGCTCCAACGCCTTGATGTGGCACAGATTCGAAACACAAAAAATAAAACCCCCAAATATGAGGGGTTTTTATCTTCTAAACATCCCTGACATCTTCCAGGGATTTATTTATTAATGCCCATTATCAGCACAAGGATAACACACAAGCACGGCCCTCTTCCATATTTTATAAAACAAGGAAAAAAGGAGTCAGTGCAGAGGGAAGTGCCAAAAGTTCTGCTTGAAAGGGAACCCAAAAACGTCTGGCAGCTTTAGGAAGGAGGATGACAGTGACAATCTGTACAGGAGTCAAGGTTTTTCCACCAGACATCCTCTTTTTTTCCTGATGATAAGGGGAAAATTGGTTTCTTGATTTTGTCGAATCGTTTTGGCAATTTTCCACAAGTTTCTTGCATTTCTCAGCTCCTTGCTTTTTTCACAGAAACATCCCTATGATGTCCCAGGACATGGATTTACACCAGAAATCAGAATTTCAGGGTCACTTTCTTTTTTTTTTTTTTTCTTTTACATTTCCCTTCTTTCCCAGAGCTTTACCCCAAGCACAGGTGTGAAATTTCTGATCACCAAAAATCCCAGTAGCTCAGAGCAAAGAGCGTCACTCTCCTTTTCCAGCATTTCTCTCTGTCTGGATCATCATCATCATCATCATTTTTTCTCCCTGACGCTTCTGTTTTGTGCTTTGCAGGACAAAATCCCAGGGAATTCAAACATCACAGCCGTGGAGTTTTCTCTTCCGAAAGTTTGGCTCCTGGGATGAGGAGCAGGAGGTCTGATCAGCCCAAAATAAAAGTGATTATTAATTAATCTCCCCCAAAACACCGTGGGCCTTGAGCATAAGTGACCTGATCCCTAAATTACAGCTGGTTCCCAGCTCCACCTGGGAGAGGATTTAGGTTGGGGGGGAAAAAAAGGGAGAAAATGTCACTGGAAATGCTGAAAGTGAGGAAAAGGGATCTGGTGATCCCAGAGCAGAGGTGGAACGCAGGCAAGGAAGGCAGGTGTGTCAGGGATAATGAGGAGCATCTCCAAGGAGAAAAAAATCCAGGAATTTTACCTGAAACAGCAGGAGAAGGTGATGGGAAGGAAAAGGAAGTGGAAGGTGTTGGAGCAGGGAAGTGCAGAACAGGGAAGGAAATGCAGAGGTGCCCAAAAGCAAAGGAGCAGCTGGAAAGGGAATGGAGAGAAGGGACAAAGAGGACACCAGGTGACCCCAGAGCCACCTGCAGAGCTCCAGGGACAGGGAATGATGGGATGGGATAATGGGATAATATGGGATAGGATGGGATGGGATAATGGGATGGGAGCATGGATAGAGGGAGGAAAGGGAGGGAATGATGGGCTGGGAAAGGTGTGGATGATGGGAAGAGGAAGAAAAGGGAATGATGAGCTGGGATAGGAAGGAAGGAAGGAAGGAAGGAAGGAAGGAAGGAAGGAAGGAAGGAAGGAAGGAAGGAAGGAAGGAAGGAATAAGATAGATAAGGTAGTAGTAGATATGGGATATGGGATATGGGGGGGGGGTGGGATGAGCCTGGATCATGGAGAGGAAGGAAAGGGAATGATGGGCTGGGATGGGATAAGATAATGGGATAATGGGCTGGGCTGGGATGGGATGGGATAATGGGATGAGATGAACCTGGATCATGGAGAGAAAGGAAAGAGACTGATGGGCTGAGATGAACATGGATCATGGAGAGAAGGTCCCTGGGCTGTGTGGGAGGTGAAACTTGGATTGAAGAGTGGGAAAACTGGACTGATGTGGGAAAAAGGGATGTGCAGAGCTGATGGGAGCATGGGAATGGAAAGGGAAGGAATGCCATGGGGAGGGGATGGATGGAATGTGAGGGATGGAAGCAAAGGGCTCTGGGTGAAGGGAAGGATGGCAGTGACCTGGGGACACTCCTCCATGGAGAACACATCCCTGATCCCACAGGTTTAGTCTGGGATCAGGCACTGAGCTCCAGCTCTGCTGGACTGGTCTGAGCCTAGGCTCAGGACTAACTTGATGTGGCTGCCTACAGAGAGGAGCAATTCTGTGACTCAGTCACTCCTTCCCGATCCCATTCCCGACCCCATTCCCTGTTCCCTTGGAACTTTTCCTGGCTGGCTGTCACATCCTCACTGCCCCACTTGGAATCACCAGGACCAGGAGGTTCCTGTGCTTCTGGGGTTATTTTCTCTCCTCTCAGCACCTCCAAACTGAACAGGAAAAATTAACTGAGAGGAGAAAACGATGCCAAGGCTGACTTGAGGAGACCTCAATTTCCTACAGAAACCAGAACTCAAGTCCTCTTGGCATTTGTTTTCTGGAGATAGGCATTAGTGCTGGGCAGGATGCCAGAATGACTGAGATGTTTTGAAACAGTAAAACCTTTTCCATTTCATGTGAATCCCATTTGAAACATCTAAATTTTATGTCTCAGACATCGCTGGCAGACGTTAAATCATTTTAGACACCGCAATTAAAAACAGATTAATACTCACTCGAGATGAGGCTGTTCTCAACAAGCAGCAAAATAAGGGAACACCATAAGGACCAGAATAAAAATACACTTGCAGGGAGAACAGCAAACATTTAAATACATTTTCTTCCTGAGGTTTGGCAATTCTGTGTGCAGGGATAGAGCCCCTGGGAGAGACTGGAGGAGCCAGAGGAGCACACCGGGAAAAGAAAATAAAACCCAGTTACTAATTGTTCACTTGGAGAGAATAATTAACAATTCCAGCGTTTTGTAGGAATCATGGAATAGTTCGAGTTGGGAAAGACTTTAAATCCCCTCCCCAGAGCCACCCCTGCCATGGCAGGGACACCTCCCACTGTCCCAATGTCCAACCTGGCCTTGGGCACTGCCAGGGATCCAGGGGCAGCCACAGCAAATCTGGCAATTCCAGCCCAGCCAGGAATTCCCAATTCCCAACATCCCACCCAGCCCTGCCCTCTGGTACTGGGAGCCATTCCCTGGGTCCTGTCCTGGAGAGCTTTTCCAAGCTCAGTGATTCCAGGATTCTCTGAGTCTGCTGGGAACGCTGAGCTCAGGGCAGTGTGAGGGGCTGGAGGTCAGAGCTGAAGTCTCTGGGTGAGAATTCCCAGCTTTTCCTCCCAAGAAGAAGTTGCCTCAGGGCTTTGTGACTTCCCAGAGTCCTGCAGCCACAAACCCCACGGCGACACCTCAGACCTTTCAAAGAGATCCGAAAACGGAGAGTTTGGTGTTCACACAGCTCAGAGCTGCCAGGAAATATTCCAGAACACATCTCCAATGATGGAAAGACACACAGAGGGCGGGGGCTCTGCTCCTCTCGGGGGTTTAGGAACCTGGAGGCTCCGTTTTGTTCCCTCTGGTGCAGAAGTCCTGAGTGGCCACCACTCGTTTATTCTTCCGTGCAAGGAAAAAGATGAATGAGCCGGGGAGCCTGGGCTGTTTGTGGTGTGCACACATCAATAATGAGCTGTGACAGGACTGGACATTCCTCGCCCTGGAGACATAATCTCTATTATTTATAAACCCCCAAACAAGCCAGCCACATTCCCCATCAACAAATATCCTCGGAATAAGTGAGCTGAAGGTGCTGCTGCACCCAGTGATGGATCAGGGACATCCCATGGGACCCTCCTTGCGAACACCACGGGGTTATGCAGTAAATAAATCAGCCTCAACTTTTCTCTGAACCAGCAGCAGCAGCAGCAAGAGAAGGTGTGTAAGGAAGTGTGGGTTATTAATCTCAGCGCTCCTGCCTGCTGGTCAGTTCATCAACCTCAGGAATATGAGCAATTTATTCCAGTGATCACCCCGAGAAGTATTTCTGCCTCCGTCCTGCTCCACCCCCAGGCTAAGCTCATTAATCGCACACGGCAAGGAAAGCTCCCAGTGACTGATCAGACCAATCCCGAATTTTCCAGGCTCAGACCGGGAGCCCAGCGCTGCTCACAGCCCGGGCTGAGCGGGAGGGGAGGATGGAGCTGTCAGAGGTGAGAGATGAGTTCTGTTGGATGCAGCACCAGCTGGGAGGGGAGGAGATGAGGCAGGAGCAGGGATGTGGTGCCTGGTTCCCACAGAGCTGGAACCCCCCAGCAGCTCCTCGCCCTTCTCCTGAGCTGAGCCCACCTTGCAGAGCTGCTGCTCTCTCCCCCAGACCATTCTATTCCCACTGGGTCACCCAGAGCCTCCCAGTCCCATCTGGGCTTGGGGACAGCAGTGCTGAGGGCCAGAGAACTCCTGGGTGGCTCTTCTCTCTTCTCTTCTCTTCTCTTCTCTTCTCTTCTCTTCTCTTCTCTTCTCTTCTCTTCTCTTCTCTTCTCTTCTCTTCTCTTCTCTTCTCTTCTCTTCTCTTCTCTTCTCCGCTCCTCTCCTCTCCTCTCCTCTCCTCTCCTCTCCTCTCCTCTCCTCTCCTCTCCTCTTCTCTTCCTCTCTCTTCTCTTCTCTTCTCTTCTCTTCTCTTCTCTTCTCTTCTCTTCTCTTCTCTTCTCTTCTCTTCTCTTCTCTTCTCTTCTCTTCTCTTCTCTTCTCTCTAACCCCAAGCACAGATTCCAGCCCTAAACCCTCAGTGAGTGCTCCCAGAGTACCCCACAGGAGCTGGAACAGGAGCTGGGATCGATATCTGGGCAGCCAAGGGGGCAAGACCAGTTCCCTCTTCTCAGGATGGAACACAGCCAGGATTTCACTCAGGAGATTTACAGGGCAGGGGGAAGGGTTTGAAAGGAAAAGAGGAGAGATTTAAATGGGAGATTGGGAAAGAATTCCTGGCTGGGAGGGTGGAGAGGGGCTGGGCTGGAATTCCCAGGTTTGCTGTGGCTGCCCCTGGATCCCTGGCAGTGCCCAAGGCCAGGTTGGACATTGGGACAGTGGGAGGTGTCCCTGCCATGGCAGGGGTGGCTCTGGGGAGGATTTAAGGTTTTCCCCCAATCTAAACCACTCTGGGATTCACAGGGTACAAACACATGGATCCCATCCCATCCTATTGGCCAGGGAAAACCATCCCCAGATTCCTTTCCTGAAATTCCCAGGGGAAAAAACTCCTCACCAGTTCCATTTTTTTTCCTGGCAATCCTGACACTTCCCTTTCCAGAGCCTGCCTCAAACACACATGGAAAGATGAATCTGGATAACCCTCCCCTTCCCATTTCCCCTTCCCTTTTCCCCTTCCCTTTTCCCCTTCCCATTTCCCCTTCCCATTTCCCCTTCCCATTTCCCCTTCCCCTTCCCCTTCCCTTCCCGTTCATTATCCAGCTTCTAAATCCCCAAAACATTGGATTTGCCCCCTGCCAATCACTTCCAACAAAACTGCTTTGGATTTCACTCCTTTGAAATTTCCCAGGGTTTTCCAGGAGCAGTAACACCTTCCCTGTGGATAATTCTATGCAAGCGAGCTACAACAGCACCTACATTTTAATTCCAAACAAAATTCCCTGCCAAATCCGCTCAGATCTCTCCCTCAGCTGAGCCAAATGCAACGTTTCATCTTCCCAAAGACAGCAGATTACATAATTAATTTAATATTAATGAACTTTAGTGCACGCGGGGCTGTTTGGGAACCACATTAGGCATGAGGAACCTCCCTGAAAAATTCAACTCCCAAATTAAACGGAGCCTTAATGGAATTTCCAGCTGGAACTCAATTATGGCAAGTTCCATTTTATGCTTTGCAGGCTAAGCTGAGGCCTCACTGTCATTGGCTTATAAAAATAAATCATCAACTGGCCAGAAATCATTAAAATAGATGCAATTACAACCCTGGAGACAGCACGAAAGGAAGAATCAGGGCAGGAATGATGTTTGTGTGTAATGATGGCGGTTTTGTTTTTTTCTTTGCTGTCCCCAAGGCTCGGATGTGGCTCTGCTGCCACTTGGAGCTCCATTCCTGGGCAGGAGCTGCTCCTCAGGGTGGAATCCCAGCCTGGAACCTGGCACGAGGAGCAGCAGAGCTGGGAGCACTGGGAAGTGGAACTGGGAGAGAGAATTCCCCAGCCCAGAGCTCCTTAACTGAGCTCAGACCCCTCCGGACAGGGACGAACAAGGAACACAATTCCAGGAGTGTGGAATGGTGGCCCAGGACCCACGGACAGGGATGATGGTCCAGAATGAGCCTGGAGAAAAGGAGGCTCAGGGGGGAGCTCCTGGCTCTGCAAATCCCTGACAGGAGCGGGGATGATCCCAGGGAACATCCTGGACCTGCTCCCTGCAGCTCAGGAACGAGGCAGGGTGGGAAGAGATCCCAAAATCAGCTCCTGGCAGAGCTCCCTCAGCCTGGGAGGATTTTTTGGGGTGATTTGGGGGCACAAAGGACCCAGCCCCAGCTTTGGGTTGCTGCATCCACAATGCCCAGGCTTGGCTGCTGCTCCTGGATCTGTCACTGCCCACTGCTGTCCCCAGGAGCTGGGACACGTCCAGACAAGGACAGGGAGGGGCTGGAGAGTGTCCAGGGAAGGGAACAGAGCTGGGAAAGGGAATGGAGAATTCCTGAGGGAGCTGGGAAGGGAATGGAGAATCCCTGAGGGAGCTGGGAAAGGGAATGGAGAATTCCTGAGGGGGCTGGGAAGGGAATGGAGAATTCCTGAGGGAGCTGGGAAGGGAATGGAGAATTCCTGAGGGAGCTGGGAAGGGAATGGAGAATCCCTGAGGGAGCTGGGAAGGGAATGGAGAATTCCTGAGGGAGCTGGGAAGGGAATGGAGAATTCCTGAGGGAGCTGGGAAGGGGCTCAGCCTGGAGAAAAGGAGGCTCAGGGGGGCCCTTGTGGCTCTGCACAACTCCCTGCCAGGAGGGGACAGCCGGGGGGATTTGGGATCTGGGAACAGGGAACAGGGACAGGAGGAGAGGGAACGGCCTCGGGCTGGGCCAGGGGAGGTTTAGGTGGATTTTGGGAAAATTCCTTCGCTGATTTCTCCTCCAGGGCAGGGGTGGAGTCCCCACCCCCTGTGGATGTGGCACTTGGGGACACGAGTCAGGGAACGACTCCACGATCTCAGAGCATTTTTCCAACCTGAACAATTCCATGGCTCTGGGATCTTGGCCAAGATCTTTGGTTTTCAAACTCCAGCACGTCCAGGCTGGGCAGGGATGTCCCTGTCCCCTCCTCCAACCCCGGTGTCATTCCCACCTGGGCAAAGGTCCTCGAGTGTTTCAGGGTTTGAGATATTCCAGACAAGCACAGACCCAGCAGAAGGAAAAACCAGGAAAAAAAACAGGCAAAACCCCAGAATTTTTGCTGGGAACAAACTGCTTGGAAAAGTCTTGGAGGTTTTTTGCCTTTGGGATTTGTCCCTGCCCCTGTAAAAGGCTCCAAACCTTGCAGGGTCCCTCGAAACACATTCCACTAGAAAATCCAAGGAATGAAGAAGTGAATTCCACTAAAAGCAAACCTGAAATTGGATTTTGGAAGAACTCTGTGGAGACCAGCTCCATCCATTCAAGCCTTGTTCTCTTTAAGCTTTCTCCTTGAAATTAAGTTCCAAAACATCCCCTGATAACTCTGGGATTGTACTTGGTTCCCTTCCAGAATGATCCCACAAATTTTATTTTTAAAATATTTTATTTCATTTCATTTCATTTTATTTCATTTTAAAATTTATTTTTTAATATTTTTTTCTCTGGGATCCTGGCACTGTTCCTTATTTTCCTGCAGCTCTCCACTCATCACAAAGATGGAAAATATCCATATCCATGCACAAATTCCATGGGCAAAGAAAAACAACGCTGTCTTGTACTGCCCCACTCATCCCAGCGTGGCATCCAGGGCTGAATTCCCAATTTGCTCGAGCCAATCTTACAGCACACAAAAGGCACAAAAAGAAATGAAATCAAAGACAACTCCAGACATGTTTTATTTTCAGGCAAACAATAACAAGCCAGACCCCCCCCTCGGTCGTGCAATGGATTCAAAAGCAGCCTTTGAATCCATGAAATCCTTAAATTCCCTGTTTAATTAAACAAGTGACCTGATGAGAGAGGGCTGCTCCCTGCTGCTTCCAGAGCCTCCACCATTTCAGGGAGTCTGTGCTTTGAAACAATGCTCAGCCAGGCTCTCCAAAATATAATTACACCAATAATCAGCTTCCTAATTAAACCCACCCTGGAGGGCTGCAGGACACGGGGAGTGAGAGCCCAGAACGCCCTGGCAGGGCCAGCAGGGACAGGACTGAGACACCCACGGGGATTCCTGGGGAAATGTGGAGCTCAAAATCCATCCCTGTGGGAAAGGAGAACGTCCAGGCTCAGGTTCTGCAGTCCCAGAATTCTGGAATCCTTCGGGTTGGAATGGAGCTCCAAGGTCACCGAGTCCAGACTGTGCCCAATTCCCACCTTGGCACTGAGTGCCACCCCCAGGAATTGCTGGGACTCCTCCAGGGATGGGCACTCCAACCCTCCCTGGGCACTTCCAATCCCTGCCCACCCTTTCCATGGGGAAATTCCTGCTGCTCTCCACCCTGAGCCTGCCCTGGCCCAGCCTGAGGCCGTTCCCTCTCCTCCTGTCCCTGTTCCCTGTTCCCAGATCCCAAATCCCCCCGGCTGTCCCCTCCTGGCAGGGAGTTGTGCAGAGCCACAAGGGCCCCCCTGAGCCTCCTTTTCTCCAGGCTGAGCCCCTTCCCAGCTCCCTCAGGAATTCTCCATTCCCTTCCCAGCTCCCTCAGGAATTCTCCATTCCCTTCCCAGCTCCCTCAGGAATTCTCCATTCCCTTCCCAGCTCCCTCAGGAATTCTCCATTCCCTTCCCAGCTCCCCCAGTCTCCTCTGGACCAAGAGCCATCGTCTCCCTCCCCCAAGAGCTGAGGTGACACCAGGGTCACAGTGTCACCATCCTGCCCACCCCACCTTGGTCCCAGAATTCTCCTGGGATCTCTGACGTTCAGTGACAGGACATTCACTGGGAGGAAACACCCAACTCTTTCACAGTGAATTTTTGGCCAGCACACAACCTCTGAGCTGTCAGCAGGGAAGGTTTTCCAGCACTTCCCACAGAATCAGGAAATCCAGGACAGAGGGGACCTGCAGAGGTCTCAGGTTCAGCCCTCACTCCAAGCGAGGCCAGCTTTGAAGGCAGATCTAATCTGGAAATAAGCTCAGACCTCGTCCAGCTGAGGTTTGATCTCGAGCCAGAGATCAAACACCAGCTCTGAGCTCTGCCTGAGCTGTGCCCTGCCAGGGCTGAGTTTATTCTCCCAAGCCCTGATTAGCACTTCCCTCACCTGAACTTGTTTCTCCTGCATCTCATCCCAAAATTTCAGCTTCAAGGAGTTTTCCTGCAGGTCTCTCTCTGCAGAGCTCTCCTCCCACGCCGGTGCTGGGGCTTGTCCTTCCCCAGGGCAGGAATTCTCACTGAATTTGTGCTGAATTTCCTGGGGTTCCTGGCAGCTCATCCTTCCCTTCATGTCCTCGCTCCTCTGAGAGGCAGCTCCGAGCCCCTGCTTCAGGGAATTGGGATTTTCAATATTTCCTACAAAAGAAACATGGAATGGTTTGGGTTGGAAAGGATTTTAAGTGGCAGGGACACCTCCCACTGTCCCCAATGTCCATCCTGGCCTTGGGCACTGCCAGGGATCCAGGGGCAGCCACAGCAAATCTGGGAATTCCAGCCCAGCCAGGAATTCCCAATTCCCAACATCCCACCTAAATCTCCCCTTTTCCAGTCTGAAGCCATTCCCTGTGTCCTGTCCCTCCATCCCTCGGGAATGATCTATCTCCATCTTTTCTCTTGGATCCTTCAGGTCCTGGAAGGTACAACCACATTCCTGTCTTTGTCCAGAGCAGCTGTGGCTGCCCCTGATCCCTGGAATGTCCAAGGCCAGGTTGGACATTGGGACAGTGGGAGGTGTCCCTGCCATCCAGGGGTGATGGGATGGGATTTAGGGTCCCTTTAACCCAAACCAGTCTGGGATTCCATGAAACCACAATCTGCTCCCAACAAGTTGAGTTCCAGTTGGAAGCTCCTCAGACATTTTCTGGGACTTCTGATAAAGTGAATGATATTCCTGTGGGATTCCTGTCCAGGGCTATGGGATATTCCTGTGGGATTCCTGCCCAGGGCTATGGGATATTCCTGTGGGGTTCCTGACCAGAGCAATGGGATATTCCTGTGGGATTCCTGCCCAGGAACAATGGGATATTCCTGTGGGATTCCTGACAAGGGCTATGGGATATTCCTGTGGGATTCCTGCCCAGGTCTATGGGATATTCCTGTGGGATTCCTGCCCAGGGCTATGGGATATTCCTGTGGGATTCCTGACCAGGTCTATGGGATATTCCTGTGGGATTCCTGTCCAGGTCTATGGGATATTCCTGTGGGATTCCTGACCAGAGCAATGGGATATTCCTGTGGGATTCCTGCCGTCCTGACTCCACAGCAGCTCAGACTGCTCCTGTTCCACATCCTCCCCTTGGGAATTCTTTGCATTTCCCAAAGTCTGTTCTTCCCTCACCTCTCTCCCTCTCTCACCGTGATCCTTCAGCTCTCAGACAATTCCCAGCATGGATCCTGCTCCCATCCCATCCCATCCCACCCCATCCCAAGGATCCCATCCCATCCCACCCCATCCCATGGATCCCATTATCCCATTATCCCAAGGGTCCCATCCATGTTTTTATATCCCAGCCATGGGCTCTGCTCTGGGTTTGGGCTCAGGGTGAGGAGCAGCCCCATCCCTGCAGCTCCCAGTCCCTCCAGCCAGGCTGAATCCACAAAATCCCCACATCAATCCCTGTCCTTCCCCTCCCGGCTCCATTTGATAACTCCAACATTTTGCTTATCCTGCACCATTAACTCCCGTTTCTAATGAGATGCAAATGAAATGCAGATTATATGCCCAGAAGTGCTTTTTTTTTTTTTTTTTTTTTTCTGTATTAAAAGAAAACCTTGACCTCTTTATAACCCTCACTCCATCACTCAGGGACAGCTTTTAATGACTGGCTGTGACACTCAGGGCTGGGTGACACAATGGGGACAGTCCCAGGCTGGACTCAATCCTGGAGCTCTTTCCCAACTCAAACGTTTGGGTTTTAAGGGATTTAACTCCCTTTGTTCCTGGCCATGAGTCTTGAGGTCAGAAAAGCAGAAATTATTTCATTATTTTACAATTTTGACAGCACTTCCTGTGACATCAGCTACATTCCCCAAAATATTTTGAGGGAAAACTCCACGAAAAATTAACCCCATTGTTAAACTAACAGAGTAGGGGAAGGAGAGGTAAAATTCCCTCATTTTTGTGCTTTCATTCCCTGTTTTCCTAAATGAGTTAAATGAAAATAAAAAAGGACAACCAGGAAAACTGGAAGACAAAAAAAACAGGGCATACCATGAACACCTTTGGAGACCAGGAATAAAACCTCAGTTGCATCAGCAGTGGAGAAAGAGCATCCAAAAAGGAAAGAGTGGAATTTAACAAGCACAAAACACCAATCAATATTTGAATAAAATTAAATATCCAGGAGAAAGGGGGTTGAGAACCTTCAGGTGATCACAGGGGCAGGAGAGGGCTCGTAAAGGAACAGGAAATACCAGGTCAAGCTTAATTAACTGGAGCTCTACAGTCCAAAATTAAAAATCCAAAATTAAAAAAATCAATTAATCCAAAACAAAAATCAAAATGAATTCATTAAGAGGAGAAGGGACAGATTTAGAGGATGTGACTTCTGAGGGAAAACCAGAAAAGTCACCCAGGAGGGGAAGGGAAATCCCCCCCAGGATGTAAAAAAACCCTGGAAAAATCAGGATCATCTCCCTGTGCTGGCGCTCACAGGGTGAGAGAAATGGGGAAAATATTCAGAATTTAGAGGTAACAATTAAAAATATGAGAAGTTTCCAACCAAAAGGTGATAAAATGGGGGAAGAGGCACCTTGGAACAAGGTCCTTGCTTTGCATTACAGATTTTACTGACATTTATCATCTCCCAACCAGCTCCCTCCAAGGACAGCTCCTCTCCAAAGATCACCCAGTCAGGGAGGCAGGAAAAATGGAAATTCTCTGATTTTTTTATCCCAGCTACCCCAGCTTTGATCCAGCCCATGTCTGAAATCTCCCTGAAAATCCCAGTGAGGATCTTTCAGTCGTATTTTTCCATCAATCCAAGAGGGTTGACATTGTGAGGGTCAGCAAGTCCTAAACATGGATTGATTTATTTATAACCACCCCAATGGTGGTCATAAAAAAATCCAGGAAAAATCAACAGGAAAGCAGGAGGAGTTTGTTGGTTTTTTTTTTTTTCCTTGAAAACCTGAAATGAAAATCTCAATGTCCAAAACATCAACAATTGTGGGGAAAAAAACTTCCAAAAAAAATTTCTGATAAATAAAGTTCTGAACTTGAGGCCATTGGTTTAGTCTGGGTTTAGCTGCTCATGTTTCTAGATGAGAAACATTTTCCCTGAACTCCTGGAAAACCAGGACTCCAGCGTGGCCTTTCCAGAGTGCATCCATTATTTAAAAAAACTAACAGTGAAATATTAAACTTTGATGAGGTTTTGTTTGCTTTGCTCTTCTGGAAGCAATAGATTAAAATTCCACCGTGTTTGTATTATTGATTCCACCACTGCAGTAGATACAAAATAAATGAGTTGCACATTAAGTCAGCCCAGGCTGAGGAGTTAATTGTTTGTGTGGTTGCTACAAATACAATCTGTGATTTTTCTGAAAAAAAAACACCCCAGAAACACGGAAAGGAGCAAAAAACCAAAGCTCCAGTGGCTCTGACAGCTGTTATTTAAAATACATCAAAACCAAGCAGAATCCAGCAGGGAGCCTCTGTCACTGCTCCGTGTTTGACACAGCAGGGACAGGGATCATCCTTGTCCTGGTTTGAAGGACAGGTGTTTGTTAAGAAAGGCAGGAGCCTCTTTTTAAAATGGAGAATGCAAACCCCCTCCCTCCATATTATTATCATTTTGAAATGAAGGGGCTCTCAGGCAAAGCTGTGGGAATAGGAATAACAGTTCTTTGCCAGGACAATTCCAATAGCAATGCAGGATTGCAGAGAACAAACCCAGAGCAGGGGCAGAGGGAGAATCCAAGGTGCCCCGTCAGTCAGTCAGGGTTGGTGCAGTCCCATTCCATGGTGGCTGATCCTCCTGCAGGGACAGATGTGGTTCTGCTGGAGCAGGGCTCCTGCACAAGGGGCACTTTTCCTCCAAAGCTGCAGGGATGATGTGCAAGGCTCTGGTTTTCCTCTGGGATCCAGTGGGAAAAGGCTGCTCTGCTGTTCCAAATCTCCCCTTTGATCTGGGTAGGAAATGCTCGGCTCCTGCCCTGGCTGGAGCATCTCCCCATGGGATGATGGAATTTGATCAGCCCTGCCCTGGGACTGCATGGCCATGGACAGGAGAGATCTCCTGGAGGGAGGATGGGCTGTGGGGAAGAGAAAGAACACTGCCACAGCTGGGTGAACAGCTGGCCCATTAACAGGAGATATTTCCCACAGGGATCAGGATCCCTGCCCCAGCTGGTTTTAATAAATGTCCCATGAGCAGGAGAGATCTCCTGGAGGGAGGACGGGTTGATTAAAGAAAGGATAAAGAACACTGCCCCACGTGGGTGAACACCTGGCCCATTAACAGCAGAGATCCCCCAGAGATCAGGATCCCTGCCCCAGCTGCTTTGACAGATGTTCCATGAGCAGGGAATATCTCCCACAGGGATCAGCATCCCTGCCCCACAAATGGTGATAGGATACAAACTTTTGGTCACATCCTCTATTGCAACCTCAGCCAATCCTGCACCCAGAGCCGTGGGAACTCTCCTAATCCCAAATCCAAGAGTTTGAGAGTGCTGCTGAATGACAACCCAAAGAGAATTTGGTCATTTTATTTCACCCCCCAAATAATTCCCTTGTCCACTTGCTCCTCTCCTGTTCAGACCTCGTTACCAGTTCAGGAAGATAATTTTTTTAATTGATTTTTTTCCCCAACAGTCCAACCTCCAGTGGTTGGATCAATGTCCAGCTGGGTGGTTCTTATCACTCTGCTGGGCAAATTCAGCTGCTCCCAATAAAGATCAGTAAATCCTGTCCAGAACCAGCCTGGGAGAGCTGCAGGCACTCAGAGAAATCCAGAAACATCTCCTGGAGCAATTCCAGGGGGAGCAATGAGTCTCTATTGCACTTTTTTTTCCTTTTTTCCCCCCCCTTTTTTTCCTTTTTTTTTTTTTTTCTTTTTTTGTTGTTTTTTTGTTTTGTTGGTTTTTGTTTTTGTTTTTGTTTTTGTTTTTGTTTTTGTTTCTTGTTACAGTTGAGATTAAAAGATTGAGAGACAGTATTTCGTGTTTGGACTTTGTTTATTAATTTTTATTTATACTATAGTGAGTGCTACAGCACTTCCAGCTAATAAGCTAAAAACGGTGAAAAAAGCAAAGTATTTCTTTTGTTACAAGGTGTTTTCAGGCTTAACTTAAGGCTCAACTAAGAAAAGCTATTTAAATTATTTTTACTTTTGACTTAATGACTAAACGCTCGTGACCTGCAGTGCAGCATTTTTTATCCAATTAAACAAATTCTACCTAAACCCATGAAGAAAAGGCAAAGAAGAAACCTTCATTCTGAAACTTTCACTTTGCTCTCCATATATTGCTATATTCTAAAACCCCAAATTTTAAATTTTTCACCATGTGACTTTACACGCTTTTATTTAAACTACACACCAGTGGTTCTAGTTTTATTATTCAATTTTGGAATCCTTCTCCAAGGTTCAGGTCAGTGAGTTTTTTGGGGGTCAGTGCCTGACAGCAAAGAAAATTTAAAATTTCTTTTTTCCAGGGTTCCAGCATCCTTCTGTCATTTGGATAACAGATCCGAACTGTGGGATCTGGTTGGAATTTTAGAGACTCAGCTCCGTCCACCCACAAAACTCCTTCCCATTCAACACCAGCTGAGCCTGGGAATAATAAATTCAGGGAAAATTCACTGAAATTCAGGAAAACTGCCTCCCATTCCTGCTCTAATGCTCCCAAATTAAAATGTTCTCTCAGCTTTGGGAAAAGGGACACCGTGACCTTTCCAGCAGCAGGAAAAGAAGATTCCAAATCTAAATAAAAAAGGAAGGTTGAACCTACAATCTTTTAAAATGGGAGGGAGACAGGGATATAAATCCCACTGGCCAGGGAAAGGCAATCAGGGTGATGGATCACAGCCAGTGCAGGAGGGATGGGAAAGGGACAGGACATTCCAATCCCAATTATTCCACAAAATTACCCTCAGCCCGCTCTGGCTTGGCAGACAAATGTCCCAGTCCCAGCCCCAGAAAGGTTCGTCCCACCCTCAGCATCCCGGGCTGCTCGTGCACTTGGAATCTTCTCTTTCTGCAGGAGAAAATTTTCCTTTTTTTTTTTTCCAGCTAAAATTCCCAGGTGGAACTCCATGGGCAGCTTTTAAAACCAGCAGGATCAGAGAGGAGAAGGGAAGGAAAGGGAAAATCCCCTTTTTCTGTGGGGTTTTAGGGACTTTTGCACCATCCCAGGGTTCTCATGCAATTGGAATCTTGACTTTCTGCAGGAGAAAATTTTCCTTTTTTTTTCCAGCTAAAATTCCCAGGTGGAACTCCATGGGCAGCTTTTAAAACCAGCAGGATCAGAGAGCAGAAGGAGAGGGGGAAAATTCCCATTTTTCTGTGGGATTTTAGGGACTTTTCCACCACAACAAAAAGACAGAATTCTCTGGATACACCTGGAGAACACTTCCAGCTTTTCAAGCCAACAAAATCTCCTCAGGAAATCCCATTTTCCCAGCGGGAATGTCGGGTGTGCCCTTCAGGACACAGAAACTTCTCCAAATTCTCCCACTGAGCAAATTCCAGCTGATTTCTGCACAACACCCTTGGTTTTCCCAAAAATATCAAGGATGAAGGATGGAGGCTCCTGCTTGATATTCCCAAGGAATTTCCTTTAATCCAGAGCCAGGTCCTAAAACCTCCCTCCTATTTCTCATATGAAAACACAAATAATTCCATGCAATTTAAATAATTCCACAGGGTGACATGGAAACATCTTCCCAAATTCTTTCCTGCTTCATTTTTGGGCTCCAAAAAAAAAAAAAAAAAAAGGAAAAAAAAAAAAAGGAAAAAAAGAAAAAAAGAAAAAAAGAAAAAAAGAAAAAAAGAAAAAAAAAAAAAGAAAAAAAAGGAAAAAAAGAAAATAGCCCCACTTAGCTCACCATAATTCCAAGAGAATTTCTTGTGCAAGAATAAAATAAAAAACCCTTCGAGGGGCACTTGTAAAAATTCATTTCTGGAGCTGCTGCAAATAGGCTGGACCCAAACATAATGAATATAATTCTCCTGTCAGGTTTAGTGTAATTTTTATTTGCTGATAGGTCCTGGATGGGATAATAAAACTTCCAATACAAGCCCGTTATTGTCAGGCACAGAGAGGAAATGAGATATTTATTCCAGCCAATATCTCTGCTATTAAATAAAGGATTTGCAGTGTGGTGTTGGGAAAAAAAAAAAAAAAAGAATGTATTTGGTTAAATGGGTAAATACCTTCAGAGGAACTGAAAGTATTGGGTTCTAAAGGGTTTTACAGTCCAGGAACAGAAGATTTTTAGGAGATGAGGAATTCAGAAAATATCATTATTGCTGAAAGTGCTGCTGAAAGCAGCGCAGCTCTACACCAAAATAAAAGAATAAAATGAAATTGCTGGGAAAGGGAGTCAGGGAACCATTTTTAATGGGAAAAACTGCCCCAAAAACCCAAATTGCTGGCACGTCCCAGCACCCAGCACAGGAGGTGGCACAGCAGGACATTTTTCAGAATCACATTAAAGGATCCACTCAGCCCTGGTGCCTTCAGAGCTCATGTCACCAAAATTCCTGGAGCTCAGGGCAGCAAATGAGGGACATCGAGGGGAATAAATCCCAAAAAAAAGATGGGAAGGGATTTTCAAGCATCCAGATTAATCCCACATTGTGCCAGTGGCCAAAGCTGAGAAATTTCAAATTCAAATTGTTACAAAAGGTTTTAAAGTGAATAAAAATTCCCAGGTTTAACCAGGCCCCACAAAAAAAAGGAATTAATGATGGAGACAGTTTTTTAATTATTATTACCATTGTTATTATGATTACATTATTATTATTACCATTGTTATTATGATTACATTATTATTATTATTATTTTTACCATTGTTATTATGATTACATTATTATTTCATTACTACTATTACAATTATTATTATTATTATTATTACTATTACAATTATTATTATTGTTGCTGTTGTTGTGTTGTGTTGTTGTTATTATTATTATTATATTCCATTATATTTTATTATTTTTAATTGTTATTATATTTTATTAGTGTTATTTCTAATAGCTTTTGATACTTCTTGAGCTCAGCTTACCTTTAGACAAAATGAAAATGCACGTTGGGATTGTTCATTATGCACAGATCAAAAACAACACCAAGGCTTTGCTTTAATAGCCCTGAAATAGAGAATTTTGGTGCTTCAAACGCAGATTTCTTTATTTTCACACCAGAGAAATTGGACTAAATCTATCTGAAATAGAAAATAAAATTGTGCTGGACAGGAAAAAAAAATAAATGAGCTGCAGAATTTGAGTTGTCTCCAAATGCTCGAGCCCATAGAGAGCCAGGATTTCATTCGGGAGCTCCGAATGATCCAAAAATCATTCCCAGGGTGGAAAATGGGAGGAGGAGATTTGGGAACGACCCTCCAGAACTTCCCTGTCCCGCAGGGAGAATTACGGGGAATAATTCCAGGGGAAACGGGAATTCTTTCCCCACTCGGGGCCGTGGGGGGCTCAGGGGAACATCTGACATTTTCCTCCCGTGTTTTCCTGCAAATGCCACAAGAAATGGAAAAAAAACCTGGATCGAGCAGGAGCCCTTTGGGAGATTCCTGTGGCAGCGCTGGAATCGAGGAGAGGAACCAAAACAGTCCCAGAAAAAGCCGGGATAGGTGGGATGGAGCGGGAATAAAGTGGGAATAAATTGGGAATAAAGTGGGAATAAATTGGGAATAAAGTGTGAGTAAAATTGGAATAAAGCAGGAATAAAGTGGGAATAAGGCAGGAAAAAAATGGGAATAAAGCTGGAATAAAGTGGGAATAAAAGAGGAATAAGGTGGGAATAAAGCAGGAATAAATTGGGAATAAAACAGGAATAAGGTGGGAATAAACTGGGAATAAAATGGGAATAAGGTGGGAATAAAGCAGGAATAAATTGGGAATAAAGGGGGAATAAAACAGGAACAAACTGGAAATAAAGCTGGAATAAACTGGGAATGAAATGGGAATAAGGTGGGAATAAAATGGGAATAAAGCAGGAATAGAACAGGAATCAAGTGGAATAAATTGGGAAAAAGCAGGAATAAAGTGGGAAGGAAACAGGAATAAAGTGGAATAAAGTGGGAATAAAATGGGAATAAAGCAGGAATAAAGGGGGAATGGGGCAGGAATAAAGTGGGAATAAAGTCGGAATAAAACAGGAATAAAGTGGAATAAATTGGGAATAAAGCAGGGATAAAGCAGGAATAAAGTGGGAATAAAGCAGGAATAAAGTGGGAATAAAGCTGGAATAAAGTGGAAATAGAATGGGAATAAGGTGGGAATAAAACGGGAATAAAGCTGGAATAAAGTGGGAATAAAATGGGAATAAGGTGAGAATAAAATGGGAGTAAAACAGGAATAAAGTGGGAATAAATTAGGAATAAATTGGGAATAAAACAAGAATAAAACAGGAATAAAGAAGGAATAAAGTGGGCATAAGGTGAGAATAAAATGGGAATAAAGCAGGAATAAAGAGGAAATAAAGCAGGAATAAAGCAGGAATAAAGTGGGAATAAAGCAGGAATAAAACAGGAATAAAGTGGAATAAATTGGGAAAAAGAAGGAATAAAGCAGGAATAAAGTGGGAATAAAGTGGGAATGGAGCAGGAATAAAATTGGAATAAAATGGAATTGGAATAACGTGGGAATAAAGTGGGAATAAAGCAAGAATAAAGCAGGAATAGAGTGGAATAAATTGTGAGAAAGCAGGAATAAAGTGGGAAGAAAACAGGAATAAAGCAGGAATAAATTGGGAATAAAGCTGGAATAAAATGGGAATAAAAAGGGATAAACTGGGAATAAAATGGGAATTAAATGGGAATAAAACAGGAATAAGGAATAAAGTGGGAATAAAAAAGGAATACAACAGGAACAAAGCAGGAATAAACCAGGAATTAAGTAGGAATAAGGAATAAAGTGGGAATAAAACAGGAATAAAGCAATTTGTGCTCACTGCAGCCCTGGATGGGCTTTTCCCATTCCCAGATTTTTTTCCCTGGCCTCTCTCAGCAGCTGCTTTAATCCAGAAAAATAAACTCTGGAATCCTCTTTAAAGTGACAATAAACCGTGGAGCTCCAGCCTCACAGACTTCAACAAAAATGGAAAAAATTCCACTCCTGTCCTTCCCCACCTCCCAAATTCCCGAATTTTCCCAAACTCTCCCAGTGTCTCTTGAGGCAGTCACACCTCTCCAGATTCAAACAATTTTTGTTTTCCCTAATCCAACATTTTCCCTGGATATTCATCCCTTATTTCCCACAGCTTTTCCAATTTTTTTCCATATTTATGACATTTTTTTTTGTTGCTGTTTTGGGTTTTTTTTCCTTCTGTTTATGCCGAGATCTTGATTTGTTCCATCCCACAGCGAGTGGATCTGAAGAGACAAAAAAAAAAAAAAAAAGAAAAACCAAATTATTTGTACCAAAAAAAACCCAGAGCCCATATTTCCCTTGGAAATTCCAGCCTGGAATATTGGAATGTTTCAACAATTAAATGATCTCAGAGATCAGATCTGCAAGATGGAGCTGCCCGGGGTTGCAGGGAATTTATTCCAAATAATCCAATTATTCCTGCTTCGAGGGAAGCTTTGAAGGGCAATAAAAGGGTGGATGAAATTCAGAACCTGTCATTACCCGAGAACGCTCAGAGAAATAAAACTCGGCACCTTTTGTACACAAGAAGAAGAATTAAATCAGGTTTTTGGGTTTTTTGGTTTTTTTTTTTTTCCTCCAGGAAAGAGAGAAGAGGCTTTGGAGAGATTTGCAGCAGACAGAGAGACAACTGGAATATCAAAGGAAAGAGCAGGGAACAACCAATAAAACCGAAATTAAAATGAAATACAGATGTTTTCACGTCCTACAAATGTTTTTTTTTTTTTCACAATGCACTAAACCGGGGAAAGGACGATAAAAAAAAAGCCTCGGGATGAGAAATTGTGAAGATTCCTTGGCTTGAGGAAAAAAATCCAGCAGAAATGATTCCAGGGCAAAGAGCATTTTAATCCTAAAAAAATGTGCAGAGATTGAATAGGGCACAATTATTAAATTGGCTTTTCCAAACCAAGTTTGGGCACTGACCTTAGCAGGGGGGTTTAAAACTGGGATTAAACAGCTCAGGAGGATTTTTGAGGGATCACAGGGGTTCATGAATAAGCTGGAACATTCACACCACGAACGTCAGAATTAAAAAAAATGTGGAATTCCTACAGGGTAGAGGATTCAGGAACGCAGAGCAGGTTAAATGTAAGGCTAAAAGCTGGAAAATCCCAAAATAACAAAATTACCAGGAGCTCTGCTCTGCTCCCACGTGTTGGGATCAAACCCATCTGGGATGGTTTAGGGTTCCCTGCCTTCTTCCCTTCCCTTGAAAGGATCAGGGGATCCCAAATCCCAGAATCCTGGAATAGTTTTGGGTTAAAGGAACCTCAAATCCCACCCCTGCCATGGCAGGGACACCTCCCACTGTGCCAATGTCCAACCTGGCCTTGGGCACTGCCAGGGATCCAGGGGCAGCCACAGCAAATCTGGGAATTCCAGCCCAGCCAGGAATTCCCAATTCCCAACATCCCATCCATCCCTGCCCTCTGGCACTGGGAGCCATTCCCTGTGTCCTGTCCCTCCATCCCTTGTCCCCAGCCCCTCCTCACCCTCTCAGCTATGAATCCATTCCCAATATCCCATCCATTCCTTCCCTCTGGTGCTGGGAATTCATTCCCAGAAAATTGGAGTTCATGTGGGAAACAACAGATCAAGTCCATGTCCCTGGGAAGGTCCCACTGCTGTCCCTGTGTCACACAAGGCAGGGACATCTCAGGCTCCTTCTCACCCTGCTCCTGGAGTTTAAACGGAGAAGATCCAGAATCCCAGACTGGTTTGGGTGGGAAGGGACCAAAAATCCCCCCCAGAGCCCCCCCTGCCATGGCAGGGACACCTCCCACTGTCCCAATGTCCAACCTGGCCTTGGGCACTGCCAGGGATCCAGGGGCAGCCACAGCAAATCTGGCAATTCCAGCCCAGCCAGGAATTCCCAATTCCCAACATCCCATCCATCCCTGCCCTCTGGCACTGGGAGCCATTCCCTGGGTCCTGTCCCTCCATCCCTTGTCCCCAGTCCCTCTCCAGCTCTCCTGGAGCCCCTTTAGGTGCCCTCAGCTCTCCCTGGATCCTTCTCCTCTCCGGGGGAACATTCCCAGCTCTCCCCAGTGACAGGTGCCACTCCCAGGTGTCCCCAGGTGCCACTTGGGGCCATCAAATCCCTCCTGCCCAGGTGGGGCCTGGCAGATCCCAGCCCAGCCCCTCCTTCCTTCGGGTTTTTCCAGGGGCTGCCCCCTGGGGTTGGACAGGGCAGAGTTCTCATGACGATCAATGGGAATTTTGGGAATTTTGGGAATTTCTTCTCCACCAAAGATCATTCCCAGAGGAAGCCCAGCCCCGCCCCATGTCCCCAAGTGCCACATCCACAACTTTTAAATCCCCCAGGAATTGTGACTCCACAGCGCCCTGGGAAGTGGGAAAGTCTGGAAATTTGGAATTTCCCCATGCTCAGAGCTCCAGTGATAATTCTGATGGGCTCTGCCCTCCCCACGAGCACAAACAAGGCCGGAGCATCCAGAGCCATAATTACCATTTTCAGCTCTCATTTCCATCCCCACAATAACTGATCTGCATTTCCAAGAGACCAACAAACCTGGATCCCTCTTATTTCCCTCTTCCCTCCTGCTCTCATCCTCTAGAGCCACTTTTATCTTTATTAAACCCTGCACCGAACAAAGAATAAATCCATTTTCACCATAAATAATAAACATTAAAATAAATAAACACCGCTGCCTGCTGCCCAGCCACGAATTTCAAGTGCCATGGCAGAACAGAGATGTTCACTAATTAGCAGAGTTTATTTTAACTCACCATAAACACCTCGAAAAGAAAATATTTGAGGCCAGCAAATCATTTTTGATCTTAATCACTTCGTGCCCAAGCAACATTTGCAGCAGGAAGTCGCCCAGCAGAGGAGCAATAAAAATCATATTATTCCAAACAGGATTTTTCCAGTGTTTTAATACTTGGAGATTTTTAATTTATTGTAAGCAAATGATGCATGAAATACTTTTTAATGCCTGGAACACTCGATGCAAAATTGCGTGGGCACCAAAGAAATCTGATTTTATTTTTGCTGAATGGATTCTAAGGGTTTTAAGCCTCATCTGCATCATTAAACAACATCAATGTTCCCTCTCATATTTCTAATTAATGGCTCTGAGATGAGAATTCCCTCTCCCACCCAGTGCCAGAGAACCTCAGGATCCAAAATCCCGAGGGATTTGAGGGTTTTTTGTTGGTTGAGTTCCAACATTTAATGAAAGAGGAACAACACCAGGGTCCACCAAGCACCTGAAGTTTGGCAGAGGAAAAGGAGCTCCAGGATTGTGAGAAGATTCCCAGGGCAGGCTCAGGGTGGAGAGCAGCAGGAATTTCCCCATGGAAAGGGTGGGCAGGGATTGGAAGTGCCCAGGGAGGGTTGGAGTGCCCATCCCTGGAGGTGTCCCAGCAATTCCTGGGGGTGGCACTCAGAGCTCTGGGATGGGCACAGGGTGGGAATTGGGCACAGGTTGATCCTGGAGGGATTTTCCATCCTAAATGTTCCTGGGATTTTGGGATTCAGTTCACTTTGGAATACCCAACTCATTCTCCAGTCTGGAGCCTGTTGAAGTTAATGAGAGATGTTCTCTTGCTTTTATTTATTTTTTTTCCTGATTGCTCATTAATTGTGTGCAAACAGCTTGGGGTCAGCACAAGTTTCTTTATTGGGATTTATTTAAAGATATTAAAGATTTTGGTGATTCATTTCTCCTTGAGCGTTTTGGGAATTATTTCAACCACTCCCATTTGTGCTCCATTCCTGGATCCCGACAAAATGGAGCTGGGAGCTCTCTCATCGCTGGAGGTGTCCCAGGAATTCCTGGGGGTGGCACTCAGAGCTCTGGGATGGGCACAGGGTGGGCATTGGGCACAGCTGTCACTCCATGGGCTGGGAGGATTTTCCAACCTCAGGGATCCTGGGATTTTTGCCCTTAATGAAGAGAATTGTTTTATTTATTCCATGATTGCGTTAGGGTGATGTTTAGAGGATTTTATCCCATTTAAGGCTTCAGGGTGGTGGGAAATGTGTGAAGTCACTCCCAGCCCTAAGGATTTCTGGTTTAATTAAACCCGTGAGGGGCAGGTTTTGTGTCCAGCTGGGATGAGGAATTCCCTCAGGAGATGCCTCTGGAGCTGGCAGTGCCTCAGCCAAATCCAGTTTGGATTCAAAGGGACCAAAAATCCCCCCCATTCCCACCCCTGCCATGGCAGGGACACCTCCCACTGTCCCAATGTCCAACCTGGCCTTGGGCACTGCCAGGGATCCAGGGGCAGCCACAGCAAATCTGGCAATTCCAGCCCAGCCAGGAATTCCCAATTCCCACCATCCCATCCATCCCTGCCCTCTGGCACTGGGAGCCATTCCCTGTGTCCTGTCCCTCCATCCCTTGTCTCCCTCATGGAACAGATTTTATCACCAGAGTCAGTTCCCAGCTCTAATTGTGCTCTAACAAGCACAAATAGGTGGATTTTGTGTCCTATTGATCTTGGAATTACCTGAGTGATCCAAAAATCAATCAGAAACCTCTCCTGGGCAGCTCCACACAGGATCCTTTTTATTAAGCCTGGCCCTGATTGATGTTTTTGTCATTCGTGTTAAAGTGGAGTTCACATCCATCCTTCATCCTGCCCGGGCCATTGTCTGCTCCTCTCTGAGCTCCTGCCCTTCCTCCCAAAGCACTGCTGAACTTCCTTCTCCAAAACGTGGAAGGAACAGCCCAGGGTCACCTTCCCAACCTTCTCTTCCCCCTGGGGGTGGGGGAGCCCTCAGAATTCCCAGAGAAGCTGTGGTGACACAAAGTTTGATATTCCTCAAAGTTCTCCAAGGTGGAAAGGTTTCACTTCCAGCTAAGCCTGGATATCCTTCAAATAACTTCTTCCAATGATAAAATTGTTACTTTTTGGGAGGGAGGAAGTGCTTTGGGAGGATTTACCCACAATTTATCTGGTACAAAATAAACCCGGGCGTGCCCAGGTGGATGGAGCCCCTCAGGAACCATTTCCAGGTGGTTTTGGAGCTCCTGCCTGGGGTGTCCCAATCCTGGGGCTGCAGGAACATTCCCACCCTGCCTGGGGCTGGAGAGGGGCTGGGGACAAGGGATGGAGGGACAGGACCCAGGGAATGGATTCAGACTGGAAAAGGGGAGATTGGAGTGGGATTTTGGGATGGAATTGCTGGCTGGGCTGGAATTGCCAGATTTGCTGTGGCTGCCCCTGGATCCCTG
This sequence comes from Acridotheres tristis, assembly GCA_037013685.1. NCBI lineage: Eukaryota > Metazoa > Chordata > Aves > Passeriformes > Sturnidae > Acridotheres > Acridotheres tristis. The sequence goes on along the minus strand of CM072892.1, from coordinate 1,096,001 downwards.
GCAGTGCCCAAGGCCAGGTTGGACATTGGGACATTGGGAGGTGTCCCTGCCCATCCAAGGGTGGAATGAGATGGGATTTAGGGTCCCTTCCCACCCAAACCAGTCTGGGATTCTCCAGAGTGACTGGGAGAGGCTGGAAGCAGCAAAGAGCAGGAAACTTCCCAAGCTGGAGCTGCTCCAGGAGCTGTTCCTGATGGGACATTTGCAGCTCATCCCATCCACTCCTGGGTGTGCTGGGATCCCAGGCACTGTTTTTCCTCTGAAAACGCAGGAAAACAGACAAATTCCAAGCTCCAGCAAATTCTTTTTCACTCCAACCCTGGCCTGATCCCCTGCTGCACTCCCCACACAAATCCCTCCTGCCCTCATTTTTGCCAGATTTATGCAACCCATCTGTTCTGCTAAACTCTTCCCAGCTTTAAAGCCAAAGTAATTGCTTTGTTTTTCCATGTGCTTTATGCATATTGATGATGGTTTTCCTTTTTTCCAGCCACATTCCCGTTTTCTGCAGGATCCATCCGTGGCCAGGCTGCCTCCAGTAGCCACCAGACCTTCAACAGGTGGAGCAGCTCCTTTTGAGGGAGTTCCTGGGCAGAATTCAAAGGAATAAATCAAAATATTCAGCATTTGCTGTCCCTTCTGGAGAGGCTGTGACTGCAGGAGCAGAGCTGGGGAGGAATTCATTGGAATTGTTCATCCTGATTGTCCTCATTCCCAATGCAAAGGAAAAGCTGGAAAAATGGGAGCAGAACACGCTGCAAGTGTGACTCGGTGGGACCTTTCATCCACTTGGAATCAAGTGTGGATCAAAAGGTGATTCCTGAAGAAATCTGGAGAGCCCTGAGGAAAGAATGAGGAATAAAAGTGTTCCCTCACCATGGAAAATGAGAATTCCCAGTTTCCCGTTTTCAGCAATGCTCCTCTGCTCTGGGGAAGCTTTTTCTGAGAAAATCTCCCAAAGTGCAGCTTTTAAAATGCCAGGGAGGAAAAGCAGCTGTTGGGTCCTCTCCTGGCTCCTCTGCAAGGAGTGGGAATTTCCTCCAGTGATCTTCCAGCTCCTGGAAAGGCTGCTCGGGTTATCCAAACGTGGCCGAGATAATTGTGAGGGGGAATTGAGGGGCACACGGCAAAAAAAAAAAAAAAAAATCCAAATTGTGGCTCCGTGAGGGAGCGACCAGGGAAAGGGGGATGGAGAGCAGGGAAAACAGGGAAAGGAGGAGAGAGAGCAGAGAGAGCAGGATAGAGAGCAGGGAAAGCAGGATAGAGATCAAGAAGAGCAGGATACAGAGCAGGGAAAACAGGAAAAGCAGGATAGAGAGCAGGGAAAAAGGGAAATCAGGGTAGAGAGCAGATAGAGCAGGATAGAGAGCAGGGAAAGCAGGGAATACAGAGGAAGCAGGAAAAAAGCAGGAAAAGCAGGATAGAGAGCAGGGAAAGGAGGGAATGCAGAGGAAGCAGGACAGAAAGTAGGGAAAAGAGGATAGAGAGCAGGGAATGCAAGGAAATCAGGATAAAGAGCAGGGAAAGCAGGACAGAGACCAGGGAAAGGAGGGAATGCAGAGGAAGCAGGAAAAAAGCAGGGAAAGGAGGATAGAGAGCAGGGGAAGCAGGACAGAGATCAAGGAGAGCAGGATACAGAGCAAGGAAAACTGGAAAAGCAGGATAGAGTGCAGAGAGAGCAGGATAGAGAGCAGGGAAAACAGGATAGAGAGCAGGGAAAGGAGGGAATGCAGAGGAAGCAGGAAAAAAGCAGGAAAAGGAGGATAGAGAGCAGGGGAAGCAGGATAGAACAGAGGGGAAGCAGGATAGAGATCAAGGAGAGCAGGATACAGAGCAGGGAAAACAGGAAAAGCAGGACAGAGAGCAGGGAAAGCAGAATCCCTGCACTCAGCTTCCTGGGAGTTTTCCCGAGATAAAACTGTTCCTTTATCCTCCTGCAAAGCACAACGATCCCACAGGAACACCTGGACACTTCACCGGGCTGCCCACATGGAATCTTCTCCCCACCTGAGCCATCCCAACCCACAAAATCTGCAATTCCTACCTCGTGCCCATCGCACTTCATTAGGAATTCCTTAATTGGTTTGTTTCTAGGGGTAGAGGGGTCATTAAGGTAATTAAATCCCAGCCTGGCTGATGAAGGGCACTGCCATTAAATCCCATTTACAAACTCCTTGTGCCTCATTGCCTCACCCTGGGGGTCCCTCTGAGGCTCTTTTGGGGCTTCACTCTCATGGTTGATAAAAAACATTAAATTGTCCATGCTGAGATCTCCAGCTGAGAAGATTCCCAGTTTTCCAGTCTCCTGCTCCCACAGCTGTTGGAATATGAAATGTTTATCCCAACAACATCTCAAATCAAAATGAACATGGATAAAAGTGCACAGGTATCCCCATCTGGGGTCTGAGCAACACCTGGGATCTGAATCCAGGATGGTTTGGGTGGGAAGGGATCAAAAATCCCACCCATTCCCACCTCCCACTGTCCCAATGTCCAACCTGGCCTTGGGCACTGCCAGGGATCCAGGGGCAGCCACAGCAAATCTGGCAATTCCAGCCTGTGCCAGTGAACGATGCCCAGATTATCCCCCTGAGGCAGCAGCGAGGACATTGTCCAGAATTCCCTCTGGAATTGCACCACCAAGGCCATCAAACATCCCCAGGTGCCTCCAAGGGCACAGCACAGCCGAGCTGGGAAGAGACCCAGGCTCATCCCAAAGGCTCCATCCCATCACAGCTCATTCCCAAAGGTTCCATCCCATCAACTCATCCCATTCCAAAGGCTCCATCCCATCACAGCCCATTCCAAAGGTTCCATCCCATTAGAAATCATCCCATCCTAAAGGTTCCATCCCATCAGAGCTCAGCCCATTCCAAAGGTTCCATCCCATCAACTCAGCCCATTCCAAAGGCTCCATCCCATCACAGCCCATCCCAAAGGCTCCATCCCATCACAGCCCATCCCAAAGGCTCCATTCCATCAACTCATCCCATTCCAAAGGCTCCATCCCATCACAGCCCAGCCCATTCCAAAGGCTCCATCCCATCAGCTCATCCCATCCCAAAGGCTCCATCCCATCACAGCCCATCCCAAAGGCTCCATCCCATCAGAGCCCATCCCAAAGGCTCCATCCCATCACAGCCCATTCCAAAGGCTCAGGCAGGTGGCACAGCCCCTCCAGGTGTCCCAGCAGGATGGGACAGCTCAGAGCTCAGAGCAAACCCAGCCCTGTCCCCACCCAGCCCAGCCCAAACATTCCCAACCCAACCCAATCCCACCAGGAAACGGGAGCACAGGAAGGAAATAAAACCAGGACTTCCCGTCCTCAGAATTCCCCAAATTCGAGCACTTCCATGGATTTTTAGCTCTGACTCAGCCTGGAACTGGCTGTACCAGGACCGTGAAATCAATGTAAGGAAATCCAAGCCCTCCAGATTCTTTGGAGCATCAATCCTTGCTCATTTTGCCCCGTGATTTATCCAAATTAACAGGCAGCTCTTAAACAATTACACATTTACCCTCTGCTTGCATCCAAGGAAGCTTTTCCTGCTCCACTCAGGCAGGAATTTTGGATTTTATGGGAACAGCAGCACACAAAACACTCCAAAAGGACAAGGATGCTGCTGCCAGCCCCGGTGATTTTTGAAATTTTTTTTTAATTTTTTTTTTATTTTTTTGGATTTTTTTTTTTTTTATTTTTTTGGATTTTTTTGATTTTTCTCCATTTCACAGCACACGGGTTATTCCTCATGTGCTGCAAACAGCTCAGCAAGTTCAAATAAAAAACCAGGATTGGAGCCACACAAACATATCCAGGATGGAATTACAGCTCGTTGTTCCCAGTGCCTCCCACACCAGGGATTTGATCCCTTCCAGGCTGGGAAATGTTCAATAGCAGAGGGAAAAACCAGGTTGGGTTGGGGAGAGAGGAGCCAGGCTGGGAAAATTCTTCCAGGTATCCCATGTGAGCAGTGGAGCTGGGATTAGGGAGGATGTGCAGCCTCGGGGATTTTTCCCAATCCTCACCCTAATCCCAACCTCCAACACCTCGGGAAATTCCAACATTTGGGGTTTGAGACCCACAAAAACCATCCCCACATCCTCTCCCTGCTCCACCTCCTCCTCTCCATCCCAGGGACCCTTAAAAGATTTTTTTTTTCCCACCTTTTTCCCAAGAAACATTCCTTATTTCACAGGTGCTCAACTTCCAAATATATTTTTATATGCATTAATCACAACCTTTGCATAGGAGATCTAACATAAACTAAATGAAGCTGATTTTTAGCAGAAAAAATGGCACTAAGGCAAATTTTTTTTTCCCCCAGGCCAGTTTCAAGCAAATAACCCTCTTCCCAAGAAACCTGCTTCCCAGGAAAAACACCTTAGAGTCCCCTTGTTTGATATATATTATATATAATTATATATAATTATATATAATTTCTCTAAGTAGACATAAACCGACATTTTTAGTTCTATTTTGCACTTTGATTTACCAGGAAAAGCCAATTTGCTGCTGCTGCACTGCTGGGGGAAAGCAAAATATTGAAGAATTCTTGGAGGAAGTTTCCCTGATTTTTTTTTTTTTTTCAGGAACAGAACATAATGACAATAATGAGAATAACTCCGATTTATTTGTGAAACAGCTAATGTTAATTTAAAGTATTTGTGGACATAACTAAAGCTGTCTGCATGGTTAAATAAAATTTAAAGAAAGGATGTGACAAGGATCTCTGCCATTAACCCTTTGATTATCAGGAACTGTTGGAGGCTGTTGTGAGGAAGTGACACAAAATCTTCAAAAAAAAAAAAAATTTAAAAAATCACCATTTCTGCACATATTTCAGAAAGGTCAGGGGTCAAACCAAGTTAAATAATTCCCAGAACATTGAAACATTTTCCAAGAAATGTTTGAACTTGTATAATCTTTCTGAATATGAGCTTGACCAAAGCAATGGAAAGGTTGATAAGAAGAGTTGTTATGGTTAAGCTGTGCTGTTATTGTATCTTTTAGCCTTTTTTAAACTTTTTAAAGTTTTAAAGAGTGAGGCTCATTTCTCTCCCTCTCCTTATCCCAAGAAAAAAAAAATAAATAAATAAAAATCACGGAGAGGCCACCAGGGCTCCACTCCTCATTTCTGCAGCAAAAAAACCCAAAAAACTTCAAAGCAAGGCAGGGACGCGGGGCTGGGCTCACCCACACCGAGGAGCTCCTTAATGAGGCAGAAACAACCGAAATTGATTTTTAATTTCAGATTTTGATTTGTCAGGAGCATCTCGGTGGCTCTCAAACGAGATTTAAAGCGCATTTTATTCCGCCAGGAACGGGTTCAGTCACCGGCTAAAATCGGATTAGTGGCTCCAGTGCCTGATGAGGAAAAGGGGTGGAAGCTGAATTTTGGAATATTCTGGGCCACATCTCATTAATCCACCCTTGAGGAACTTTTTGGGTTGGTGTGGGGTTTATACATAAAGGGGGAGTTCAGGAATAAGACACAAATACGGAAAAATTCACCTACAAAAATTCAGGAATAGGACACAAATATGGAAATATTGATCTACAGGAATTCAGAAATGAGACAGAAATATGGAAACATTCACCTACAGGAATTCAGGAACAAAAATTGGAGATATTTACCTACAGGATTTCAGAAATAAGACACAAATATGGAAATATTGATCTACAGGAATTCAGGAACAAAACTGGAGATATTTACCTATAGGAATTCAGTAATAGACAGAAATATGGAAATATTGATCTACAAGAATTCAAGAACAAAATTGGAGATATTTACTTATAGGAATTCAAGAACAGGAAACAAATATGGAAACATTAACCTAAAAAGATTTAGGAACAAAAATTGGAGATATTCACCTACAGGAATTCAGGAATAGGGCACAAATATGGAAATATTTGCCATGGGGAATTTAGGAAAAAATGTGAGATATTTACCTACTTTTCAGAAATAAGACACAAATATGGAAATATTGATCTACAGGAATTCAGAAATGAGACAGAAATATGGAAACATTCACCTACAGGAATTCAGGAACAAAAATTGGAGATATTTACCTACAGGAATTCAGGAATAGACAGAAATATGGAAATATTGATCTACAGGAATTCAAGAACAAAATTGGAGATATTTACTTATAGGAATTCAAGAACAGGAAACAAATATGGAAACATTCACCTAAAAAGATTTAGGAACAAAAATTGGAGATATTTACCTACAGGATTTCAGAAATAAGACACAAATATGGAAATATTGATCTGCAGGAATTCAGGAACAAAACTTGGAGATATTTACCTACAGGAATTCAGGAATAGACAGAAATATGGAAATATTGGTCTACAGGAATTCAAGAACAAAATTGGAGATATTTACCTATAGGAATTCAAGAACAGGAAACAAATATGGAAACATTCACCTAAAAGAATTTAGGAACAAAAATTGGAGATATTTACCTACAGGAACAAAAACGAAAAAAATGTGAGATATTTACCTACTTTTCAGAAATAAGACACAAATATGGAAATATTGATCTGCAGGAATTCAGTAGACAGAAATATGAAACATTCACCTACAGGAATTCAGGAACAAAACTGGAGATATTTACCTACAGGAATTCAGGAATAGACAGAAATATGGAAATATTGATCTACAAGAATTCAAGAACAAAATTGGAGATATTTACTTATAGGAATTCAAGAACAGGAAACAAATATGGAAACATTCACCTAAAAGAATTTAGGAACAAAAATTGGAGATATTTACCTACAGGATTTCAGGAATAGGGCACAAATATGGAAATATTTGCCATGGGGAATTTAGGAAAAAATGTGAGATATTTACCTACTTTTCAGAAATAAGACACAAATATGGAAATATTGATCTGCAGGAATTCAGGAACAAAACTGGAGATATTTACCTATAGGAATTCAGGAATAGACAGAAATATGGAAATATTGATCTACAAGAATTCAAGAACAAAATTGGAGATATTTACCTATAGGAATTCAAGAATAGGAAACAAATATGGAAACATTCACCTAAAAGAATTTAGGAACAAAAATTGGAGATATTTACCTACAGGAATTCAGGAACAAAACACAAATCTGGAAACACCCAGGGGAATTTAGGAACAAATTTGGAGATATTTGCCTGCAGGATTTCAGGAATAGACACAAATATGGAAATATTCACCTACAGGAATTCAGGAACAAAATTGGAGATATTTTCTTACAGGAATTCAAGAATAGACACAAAAACCACCCACCAAACAAAAAAAACAAAAAAAAAAAAAAACAAAACAAAAAAAAAAAAAAAAAACACACCACACAAAAAAAAAAACAAAACACACAAAAAAATACCACGGACCAAAAACACAAAAATAAAAAATTCCCCGGACCACAAAATTGGAGATATTTGCCTACAGGAATTCAAGAATAGACACAGATATGGAAATATTGGTCTACAGGAATTCAGGAATAAGACACAAATATGGAAACATTCACCTAAAAGAATTTAGGAATAAAAATTGGAGATATTTACCATGGGGGATTCAGGAATAAAACAGAAATATGGAAACATTTATCATGGGGAATTCAGGAACAAAAGAAATATGGAAACATTCACCCACAAGGATTTAGGAACGAATCACAAACTGGAGATATTTACCTCCAGGAATTCAGGAATAAGACACAAAAATGGAAAATTTACCTCCAGGAATTCAGGAATAAGACACAAAAATGGAAATATTTTCCCACTTCCTGCAGGGAAACTGAGGCAGTTCAAGCTGGACTGGGAACAACCAACACTTCCCCACCTCCACAGCCAAGAATTCCTTCCTAATACCCAACCTTAAAGGCCAGGTTTGAGTTTCCAATTATTGCAAAAAAACCAAGCCACAAAAAAAAAATGCAGAAAACGGAGGGGAAATATTGCAGCATTTTGGGAGGACCAGTTTTATTTCTAATTTTTAAGGCGAGTTTAGTTTTTATTTAAATTTCCCGACTTTCAGCAGGAGTTGGTGGCTTGGATGAATATCCTGTTCTGATTCTGGGATGAGGCAGGAGGGTGGGTGGTTGGTGGGTATTTTTAATCTACTTGGGGAGAATTAAAGTGGTTTTTACAGGATTGTTATTTTGAGCTCCTTTTTTCAGCACCCATTCTTGAAACTTCCAACCTGTTCTCCCTTCTCACCAGTCTGTTCCCACCAGCCCCAATCCAAATTGTCCTGGATTTGTGGGACTGGGTTTGACCTTAAAACTTTGAGTTCCTACAATGTTGACTTTTGATTTTCTGCCCCGTTTTGGGGTTGGTTTTTACCATTTTTGTGTCTTTAAACAGAAAAAACGCTGATATTTGTGATGCTCGTGTTTCTGGCTCAGCTTTACTGAGGATTTTGGATTTTGAAATCCTGCTGCCATCATTTCATGTCTCTGTTTTTATGGAAGCACCAAAGCTCTTCTCTGTGCTGAGCTCTTTTTTTACCTTCATGAAATAACCAGTGAAGAAAGAATAATTTGGGCTGGGGGAAATTTGGAGCTCAGCTGTTCAGTCTGATACATGAAGAGGATAAGGAAGCACAGGACAGATGGTCTGAGGAATCTTCTGATCTTGCCAAGATCACCCAGCCCTCAGGAGACACGGGATTAGGGATTTGCCAAAAAAAAAAAAAAAAAAAAAAAAAAAAAAGTTTATTTTTTAACACAGGTTTATAAAAACCAAAGAGTTTGGGCCACTCTCGTGTGGTGATTATGGATGTATTAATGAGGAGGGAAAGGAAAAAAAACAAGGAATGAACAACAAGAGAGTAAAATAATTCCTGGTGAAATATCAGCAATAATCCCAGGAAAAGATGTGGGAATGAGGGTGGGAATAACTTGGAACGAATTGAATTTTGCAAATCATGGTGCTGCTATAAAAAAAAGATGTAAAATGAGGAATGAATGGGTTTAGAGTGAGGGGAAATGAGAGAGGAGCTGGAGGCTGGGGGATAAAATCCAATTAATGATGGAGAGAAATCCCAGCGTGGCTTTGGGATCCAGGATGTGCCACCACCCCCAGCAGGCAGGAGCAGGGCTCAGTTTCCCACAGCCCTGGATTTAGAAGCAAAAGAAATTTGGAAACATTCATCTACAAGAATTTAGTAAAAAAATTGGGGATATTTACTTACAGGAATTCAGGGACAAAACAGAAATATGGAAACACTTACCCAGGGGAATTTAGGAACAAAATTGGAAATATTTGCCTACAGGATTTCAGGAATAGACACAAATATGGAAATATTCACCTACAGGATTTCAGGAATAGACACAAATATGGAAATATTCACCTACAGGAATTCGGGAACAAAATTGGAGATATTTCCCTACAGGAATTCAAGAACAGGAAACAAATATGGAAACACTCACCTAAAAGGATTTAGGAACAAAAATTGGAGATTTTTACCACGGGGAATTCAAGAACAGGGATCATTTTACCATTTTGTGTTCCCAATTCATCCAGGCACAGATGATGGGGTTGGGATTTGGGAACAGCAGTGATGGTTGTGCTGCTCCTGAGGGGCTGGGTCAGGACACTGACACTGGGGACATTTGGGGACATTGGGGGACATTTGGGGACATTGGGGGACATTGGGGACATTGGGGGACATTGGGGGACATTTGGGGACATTTGGGACATTGGGGACATTGGGGGACATTGGGGACATTTGGGGACATTGGGGGACATTTGGGGACATTTGGGACATTGGGGACATTGGGGGACATTGGGGGACATTCGGGGACATTGGGGACATTGGGGGACATTGGGGACATTTGGGGAACATTTGGGGACATTGGGGGACATTGGGGGACATTGGGGGACATTGGGGGACATTGGGGACATTTGGGGACATTGGGGACATTTGGGGACATTGGGGGACATTGGGGGACATTCGGGGACATTTGGGGACATTTGGGGACATTTGGGGACATTGGGGACATTGGGGGACATTGGGGACATTGGGGACATTTGGGGACATTGGGGGACATTTGGGGACATTGGGGACATTTGGGGACATTGGGGGACATTGGGGGACATTCGGGGACATTGGGGGACATTGGGGGACATTGGGGGACATTGGGGGACATTGGGGACATTGGGGACATTTGGGGACATTGGGGGACATTTGGGGACATTGGGGACATTTGGGGACATTGGGGACATTGGGGGACATTCGGGGACATTGGGGGACATTGGGGACATTGGGGGACATTGGGGGACATTGGGGGACATTGGGGGACATTCGGGGACATTGGGGGACATTGGGGACATTTGGGGACATTGGGGACATTTGGGGACATTGGGGGACATTGGGGGACATTCGGGGACATTGGGGGACATTGGGGACATTTGGGGACATTGGGGACATTGGGGACATTGGGGGACATTGGGGGACATTGGGGGACATTGGGGACATTTGGGGACATTGGGGACATTTGGGGACATTTGGGGACATTGGGGTCATTCAGGGACATTGGGGACATTGGGGGACATTTGGGGACATTGGGGACATTTGGGGATATTTGGGGACATTGGGGGACATTTGGGGACATTGGGGACATTGGGGGACATTGGGGACATTTGGGGACATTGGGGGACATTGGGGGACATTTGGGGACATTTATCCAGTTTGGGATCCAGGGGAGATTTCAGGCCAGGACCTTCGAATTGATGTCATATTTTAGCAGGAACAAATTTATTCCCTAATCTGAGAGCACAGCTACAGGACAAGAGACTTCCAGTATTTACAGGGGGCTTAGAAAGACAGGAAAATCAACTTTGTGCACGGCCAGAGAGGGACAGGACACGGGAGGGGAGTTTTACACCAAAAAAAAAAAAAATTTAAATTCTGTTTTAGGAGGAAATTCCGAGGCTGGAGCTGGGTGGGTTTAAGGTCCCTTCCACCCCAAACCGTTCTGTGATTGTGCAATATCAAACTTGGCAGAAGCTTCCAGAAGGTGGAACGTGAGGGGAAAATAACGACAAAACCCCAAATCTTTTCCTTTCCCCCCTGCAGGACAGAGCAGTTCCCAGGCTGAGCTCCCGTGAGGTTTTGGGGACCCTCCAGGTGCCTCGGGGGCACCCACACTGCCAGGCTTCTCCTTTGGGTAAAAGCAAAGCAGGTTCACAGTTGCTGCAAAGTTATTTATTGCACAAGCACATCGGGCTCAAAAGCAAAAGCAAAGCAAAGCAAAAGCTGTGGCACAAAAGCTGAAAGCCGTGGCTCTTTCCAAGCCTCTTCTTTTATAGAAAATTATGAGCAAACTAAGACATAGAATTGGCCCAGACTCGGACCATTGCTCCTTAACCTATCAGAATTCTGGTTTTTTAGCACACCAGGCTACGTATAAATTATGTTCATGGCCTGTCTTGTTCTAACTGAAAAGTGTCAGCAATATTCTTAACTCTATTATTTTTAAAGCTAAGTTCTTGGAGCCTCTAAGGAAACCCTGGCATGTCTTTCAACCTTCACTAAAACATGTCCTACTTCTCAGGCATCTAAGACCTTTTACTCACTAAAAGCACTTAAAACTTATTCCATTTACTCACTTATTTTCTCTCTCTTATGTTACAACTTAAATCTTCAGCTCTGCCTTATGAGAGGCCTAAAATACTTCAATCCATCCAAAGGTTTCAACTCAGTCCCTGCATTCTGATCTCTCCCTGAAGGATTCAGAGGAACTCCTGATTTACTGACTCCAACAAATTCTGTTTTGGGAGGAAATTCCGAGGCTGGAGCTGGATGGGTTTAAGGTCCCTTCCACCCCAAACCGTTCTGCGATTGTGCAATATCGAACTTGGCAGAAGCTTCCAGAAGGTGGAACGTGAGGGGAAAATAACGACAAAACCCCAAATCTTTTCCTTTCCCCCCTGCAGGACAGAGCAGTTCCCAGGCTGAGCTCCCGTGAGGTTTTGGGGACCCTCCAGGTGCCTCGGGGGCACCCACACTGCCAGGCTTCTCCTTTGGGTAAAAGCAAAGCAGGTTCACAGTTGCTGCAAAGTTATTTATTGCACAAGCACATCGGGCTCAAAAGCAAAAGCAAAGCAAAGCAAAAGCTGTGGCACAAAAGCTGAAAGCCGTGGCTCTTTCCAAGCCTCTTCTTTTATAGAAACTTATGAGCAAACTAAGACATAGAATTGGCCCAGACTCGGACCACTGCTCCCTAACCTATCAGAATTCTGGTTTTTTAGCACACCAGGCTACGTATAAATTATGTTCATGGCCTGTCTTGTTCTAACTGAAAAATGTCAGCAATATTCTTAACTCTATTATTTTTAAAGCTAAGTTCTTGGAGCCTCTAAGGAAACCCTGGCATGTTTTTTAACTTTTACTAAAACATGTCCTACTTCTCAGGCATCTCAGACCTTTTACTCACTAAAAGCACTTCAAACTTATTCCATTTACTCACTTATTTTCTCTCTCTTATGTTACAACTTAAATCTTCACCTCTGCCTTATGAGAGGCCTAATATACTTCAATCCATCCAAAGGTTTCAACTCAGTCCCTGCATTCTGATCTCTCCCTGAAGGATTCAGAGGAACTCCTGACTTACTGACTCCAACAAATTCTGTTTTGGGAGGAAATTCCGAGGCTGGAGCTGGGTGGGTTTAAGGTCCCTTCCACCCCAAACCGTTCTGTGATTGTGCAATATCAAACTTGGCAGAAGCTTCCAGAAGGTGGAACGTGAGGGGAAAATTATGACAAAACCCCAAATCTTTTCCTTTCCCCCCTGCAGGACAGAGCAGTTCCCAGGCTGAGCTCCCATCGTGGATTTTCCAGGATATTTTTCTGGGGCTTGCAGATGGGATCAGTGCACTGGAGCAAGGACTGCTCCCCTCTCTGGGAGCTTCTGAACCGCCCAGCAGCTTTGAAATCCCAAGGAATTCCCATGGGAATCCATCCCAGGAGCCATTCCCTGCTTCCTATCCCAGCAGCGATTTTCTCCTGCACCATTTTCCATCATTAACTAAAGAGGGAAAGGTCACCAAAAGCAGCAAAGCTTCGGGAAATGCAGATTTTTTTTCCCCCTCTTTTCCCTGTGTGGAAAGGTCCCCGTGGGGTGAGATAAGGGGGTGATAAAGGAGATAAACTGAGCAGGTTTGGTTTCTCTTCAGTTCAACCTGCACCAGTGGGGCTGGCAATAAAAAAACCCCAAAAATGCAAAATAAGAGCCATGATTCGCTCCTGCTTCCTAAGAAATAATTACAGGAAGGAAAAAATATTTCACAGCACTCGGGCTTCTGGAGAAATCAAGGGTTTAGGAGGGTGAAAACTCATTTTGGAAGGGCAGAAAATGAATTTTTTTGTGTGTCTTTCTCAGAAGGAGAAGCTCAGGGACAGCTTGAGCTGGGCCTGGCAGCTGTGTCCTCACCTCTGCCCTTCCCAGCCCAGCACATCCCACGTGGATTTGGGCCATTAGCTGGAAAAATCTGGTGGTTTGTGCAACCAGGATCAAAAAAAAAATTAAAAAAAAAAAAATTTCATCCAATGAGAAAAAAAGGAGAAGGTGACAGAACCTTCATGTGCCAACATCCCACTAAATTCCAGGAAAATCCTGTCCTTCATCCCAGGGTGGCCAAAGCCAACCAAGGGCACCAAAAGCTGTTGGATTTCAGGAATCTGAGTCCAGGGTTCTATGACTGAATAAATAATGTCATGAATAAATAATGTGAATAAATAATGTGAATAAATAATGTGAATAAATAATGTAAATAAATAATGTGAATAAATAATGTGAATAAATAATGTGTTCTTCAACAAATTGGAGGAACTCTACACCCAAGTTTGGAAATCTCATTTTCAAAAATAAATCAGGGAGGCTGGAGAAATTTGATCCCAAATGAATCTTTCCAGCAATGGATTTATCCCAGAAAACTCCAGTGGGCAGCAGCTCCTTCCCATGAATTTGTGGGTTAAAAATTTGGGATATTCCTTGGATGTTTTGGGATCACTGGTGGTGGGGGGAGAGGAGCAGAGCAGCCCCTGGGGCTGTGGAAACCCAGAAATTACAAATATTCCTGAATTATCGACAGTTTCCAGCATAAATCTAAAACACAGCCCCACAACATAAAAAAATTAAATTAATTAACTCCATCCCAGCCCAACCCAGCCCAGACCCAAAGCACAGCCCCACACCAGCTAAAATTAAATTAATTTTCTCTCTTCCAGCCCAAGCATCACAGTTCTTTTCTATTTCCAACCTTAAATTCAGATATTTGAGCTGTAAACTGCATTTTCCCACCTGTTCAACTTTTCACATCCAGGACCTTCAATCCCCAAGCCCATTAAATGCAAAATACTCCTAAAATTTTAGTTATCCCTTAAATTATGGGCTACAAGAAGCAGCAACCAAAAATATTTAATACATCAAGTGCAAAGCAAAGCAAATCCATCTCCAAATGTGAATTAAATTCATGTTTAGTGCTGGCTCTGAACTTTCAGGTTCATTAGGAACAGAGCTTTGGGAGATTAAATGAGGAAACTTTTTAAAGCCCACTCTGTTACTTCTCACCCTGAAAGAAATAATTCCCCCCCAATTTAAAAAGAAAAACCTTTCCAGATGAAAGATGGAATCACAGATTGGGGTTCACAGCAGAATTCAAACTCACTTCATTTTATAGTAAAAAAAAATTGAGTATTTTTGATCAGGGAAAGGCAGAACTGGAGTAAAATCTCTGATTTTCTTCTTTTTTTTATACAGAACCCATATTTTGAATTCATCCTGATATGTGAGGCTGATTTATTACAGCAGGCCATGAAAAGAGTGATAAATATAGAATAAATGCTATAAAAATACACAGGATTTGCTGTCTTGCAGCCCACCACTATTTAACAACTGCTGGATTCTGTATCTGCTCATGCCCAATCTCCCTGACTGATCTCTCTTATTCTTCCCTGCAAATGTAGAAAAAAAAAGTCATTTAAAAAGCATTAAAGTGATAAAAAGTTTGATATTCCTCGAAGTTCTTGAAGATGAAAAGGTTTCACTTCCAGCTAAGCCTGGATATCCTTAAAATAACTTCTTCCAATGATAAAATTGTTACTTTTTGGGAGGGAAGAAGTGGTTTGGGAGGATTTACCCACAATTTATCTGGTACAAAATAAACCCGGGAGTGCCCAGGTGGATGGAGCCCCTCAGGAACCATTTCCAGGTGGTTTTGGAGCTCCTGCCTGGGGTGTCCCAGTCCTGGGGCTGCAGGAACATTCCCACCCTGCCTGGGGCTGGAGAGGGGCTGGGGACAAGGGATGGGGGGACAGGACACAGGGAATGGATTCAGACTGGGAAAGGGGAGATTCCTGGGGGAAATGATCCAAGGTAAGAGAAATGGGGGAAATAAAGAGAATTTTGGCACATCCAACCTCGGGGTATTGCTGGGATAAGGTCCAGGAAAATCAGGATTTTCCTGTGGATGCTCAGTCCCAAAACATTCCCAGAATAAGAAGAGGAATCCCCACTCCTCTGTCCTGCTGCTGGGAGGTACAACAGGTTCAGGTGATGTGGGAGCATCTCCCAGGCAATAATTGTAGAATTACATGGAATCTCTTCCCTCCAAAACCATCACATTTAGGATTTCCACAGAATTTTCCAGTCCGAGTTCCCTGAGAGAACTTTCCTACTGATGGATAGAAATCCCCCAAGGTGGGGAAAAGGCAATGGAAGTGCAGGAAAAGCAAATAAAAACTGGGAAAGGCAGGGGGAAAACTCAGGGCAGTGCATGGAAAGACAGAGGAAGCCAGGGAAAGTGGGCTGGGGGATGTCAGGCCTGAGTAAAATTATCATCCCAAATGAAAATGTGGAAATGCACAAAATATTCAGCTCACACCAAGCTGGTACAAGCTGCTCCTCACTGATGTTTTTTCTTGTCACTATTTGATGCCACCCTGAACTCCAATATTACAGGATTGTTAGAATTAAAAAAGGATCGTTTTGGAGGCTCCTTTCCATCAGGCAGGGATGTAATTATTCCTTATCTGCCAAGACAGCCAAGCCCAGGAAATACAATTACCCAAATTTATGTTCACTGGAGTGTGAAGAAAGAAGTCATAAACTGAATATTGTATTTATCCCTTTGCTCTTAGCAGTTATTAAAATGCACCAGTGACTTCCTGACTCTTCCTTTTGAAGAATTCCTGGCTGGAATTCATTTGGATTTTGATTTCCTGCTTGTTTACAAAGCTCTTCCCACCTCTTTGAATTCCAGAGGCTCCCAGCCATAACAAAGAACTTTCTCTTCTCCTTGCTAAGGACCCTGCACCAGTTCTTGGGGAATTGTTTGCTGCTAGGGTGGGAAAATTCCAATTTCCCTGGAGTTTGTGTTGGAACTGCTCATCCCATGCTCAGAATAAACACTTTTGGCAGCTGGATGGAGCTGGATGAGCTTTAAGGTCTCTCCCAGACCAAATTTGTGATTGCTCATCCACCAGATCTATTCCTAGAGGAAGATCCAAAGGAGCTGTGTCCTGCTGGGGCAGGAGGAAATCAGGAATGTGCCAGCCTGGAGGAGCTGGGGCCTCAATCAGCTCAAAGCTCAGCCAGAACAGAGCCCCCAAAACCTCCAGGGAGCTGCTGGAGCAAATCCAGAGGCTGATCCAAGGGATGGAGCACTGTGCTGTGGGAAAGGCTGGGAGAGATGGGATTGTCCAGCCTGGAAAAGAGAGCAGGAGTGACCTCATTGTGACCTTCCAGGACCTAAAGGGGCTCCAGGAGAGCTGGAGAGGGATTTGGGACAGGGGGTGGAGGTAAGAAAACTGCAATGCAATTGGAGCTGCACTCGAGGTCTGTGAAAACTGCATCAAATGAGTGGTGGGAATGAAGAATTGGCTTTTTCCCTGTGTGAAGAAATCAAATCCTGGCTGGTTGTTATTGCAACAGCAGCTCTGCTGTGGGAAAGGCTGGGAGAGCTGGGAATGTTCCCCTGGAGAGGAGAAACTTTGGGGTTCCAGGGCCTGAAGGGGCTCCAGGAGAGCTGGAGAGGGACTGGGGACAAGGGATGGAGGGACAGGACACAGGGAATGGCTCCCAGTGCCAGAGGGCAGGGATGGATGGGATGTTGGGAATTGGGAATTGCTGGCTGGGCTGGAATTGCCAGATTTGCTGTGGCTGCCCCTGGATCCCTGGCAGTGCCCAAGGCCAGGTTGGACATTGGGACAGTGGGAGGTGTCCCTGCCCTTGGATGGATTTTAGGTCCTTTCCAAGCCAAACCATCCCAGGATTTTGGGATTTCCTCACCAAAACCCCTCTGAATGGGTCTCGTTTCCATGCCTGGCTCAGCCTTTGGAAGCAGCACCAGGAATTTTCCCTAGGGAACATTTCCCAGTTGTTCAGGCACCTTGAGGAAGTTTTGAAGTGGCTCCCACTCAGGTGTTAAACAAATCCTGTTCCCTCTCCATGTTCACACAACACAATCCTGGAATTTTCCAAGCTGTTGACTTTGGCTCAGATAAAGAAAACTGGAATAATGCAACAAGGAGGAAGCAAAGCCTCCTTTATAATTCCCTCTTCTCTCTTCTGCTGCTTTCCAATTCAAATGGGGAAAGAAAGGAAAGAAAAATTATTTACTTATTCGATTATTTAATTATTTAAAATTATTTACACAGACCAGCACCAAAGGAAAGAAAAATGGATTTAGTTTACACAGATCAGCACTGAATGATAGAAAAGTGGATTTACTCCAGAGGAACCAGCACCAAAGGACAGAAAAAATGGATTTTCTCCACTGCTGGTGCTGAGTTCCCCCAAAGGGTCACAGATTCTCGATCATCCCAAATTTGAGCCACCCCATACTCCAGGAACAATGAGAACACATAAATCCTCCCAGACCAGAGGTTTTGTCCCACAGAGTTTGGAATTCTAGGATCTCCTGAGCTGGAAGGACCCAGAGGATCAAGGAGACCCCAAAAATCCCATCCTGTGCCTGAGAGCCTGCCCAGGACTTCCAAACTACCCCAAAAGTGCTTGGAAAAGTTGAGATTTCATTCCTGTTCGTCTTGGTTTGAAAGACAGGTGTCTGTCAAGAAAGCAGGAGTCTCTCTTGAAATGGAGAATGTAAACCCCCTCCATCCAAATTGTGATAATTTTGATAATTAAGGGGCTCTCAGGCAAAGCTCTGGGAACAGGAATAACAGTTCTTTGCCAGGACAATTCCAATAGCAATGCAGGATTGCAGAGAACAAACCCAGAGCAAGGGCAGAGGGAGAATCCAAGGTGCCCCGTCAGTCAGTCAGGGTTGGTGCAGTCCCATTCCATGGTGGCTGATCCTCCTGCAGGGACAGATGTGGTTCTGCTGGAGCAGGGCTCCTGCACAAGGTGCACTTTTCCTCCAAAGCTGCAGGGATGATGTGCAAGGCTCTGGTTTTCCTCTGGGATCCAGTGGGAAAAGGCTGCTCTGCTGTTCCAAATCTCCCCTTTGATCTGGGTAGGAAATGCTCGGCTCCTGCCCTGGCTGGAGCATCTCCCCATGGGATGATGGAATTTGATCAGCCCTGCCCTGGGACTGCATGGCCATGGACAGGAGAGATCTCCTGGAGGGAGGATGGGCTGTGGGGAAGAGAAAGAACACTGCCCCATGTGGGTGAACACCTGGCCCATTAACAGCAGAGATCCCCCAGAGATCAGGATCCCTGCCCCAGCTGCTTTGACAGATGTTCCATGATCAGGGAATATCTCCCACAGGGATCAGGATCCCTGCTCCAGATGGTTTCTCAGATTTATCAGATGGTGATAGGATACAAACTTTTGGTCACATCCTGTATTTCAATTTAAAACAATTCCCTTTGTTCCCACAATCCCACTGAGAGCAGCAATTCCTCTCCCAGCTCCCTCCTGGCCCTGCCAGGTTTTGCTTTGCTCATCCTGCAGAGCAGAGATGGGGGAGCTCAGAGTCACCTACAGCAACAAAGTCCAAGCAGCTCAGGTAAAAATGATGCTTTTAAATGCTTTTAAAAAGTCATTTCCAAGGCAGACATCACCCAGCAAAACGTGAAATAAAATAAAGCCCCTCATCGCAAGAACAGGCTGGAAGGGGGGGAATGAGTGAAAAAAGTCTGAAATTCAGAGTTTATCCCCAGCACATTAATTCTCCTCGTGTTTTCCTTGAGTTCCAGGAGGTTTTAACAGCAGAATTTCCCTTCAAACACCCCCATTTCCTGCGTTAAAGGCTTGTGGTGCTGCAATAGTTGGTTTTTCCTTACATAATTCTTAAATAGAGCCTTTAAACTTCAGCAAACCTTGCAGACCACACAGTCTCTCCATTTCAGGAGTCCTCAGAGAGGTTGTTCTCATCTCAGAGATCCAGGAAATGGTGATTTCAGCATTGTGAGATAAGCAATTAATTCCCCAATTAATCAAAATATTTGGTATGCAACTGGGTTCTTATTTGAATAAGCAATTATCCTAAAGTCCTTTGATTCCAAATTAGCACAAAAAAACCCATCCTGGCACGGAGAAATTGTTCCTGAAATGTTTGTTTGGGTACAAACTCTGGATGTGCAGAATGGGAAAACAGCCATGAGATGGAAATGATCAAAGTAGCTAGAGAACTTTCCAAATTCCCTCTGCAGCTTCCCAATGGAAAAATTCCAACCTTTTCCTCAAAGGGTCTGGAAAAACATCCAGTGGATGGAATTACCTCGGGGAGAAATCCCCATTGGATGCTGCTTTTAAATAAAAACCACGATAAAAGAAATCCAACTGAGAGAGAATTTGGGTGAGAGGCTCCCCAGGGGAACAGAGCTGGGAATGGAAAACGGGATCCAGGCTGGTCTGGGACATTTCTAGGGAATAAAAAGGGGAGATGGGAATAGCTGAGACCCCTCCAGGTACCACAGAGCCATCACTGCTGTTCCCAGAGCTCTGTCCCAGCACCCCCAGCAGATCCTTCCCCAGCTCCATGGATTTTCCCAATCCCTCCTGGCTGATGGAAATGAGCCCTCTCTAATCAACAAAGCAGTTAAAAATATCTTTTTTTAATAATTAATTCCTCTTGGTTTGTTCCTCACTCCTGGCAGATGCTGGGACAGCCCAGGAAACACCTCAGGAATTCCTCAAAAATTCCAGCCCCATCCAGGTGATTGAGACACAGAGACAGCAGGGAGGGATGGTTGGGTACTAAGGAATCATGGAATGGGTGGGAAGGGACTTTAAATCCTACCCATGGCAGGGACACCTCCCACTGTCCCAATGTCCAACCTGGCCTTGGGCACTGCCAGGGATCCAGGGGCAGCCACAGCAAATCTGGCAATTCCAGCCCAGCCAGGAATTCCCAATTCCCAACATCCCATCCATCCCTGCCCTCTGGCACTGGGAGCCATTCCCTGTGTCCTGTCCCTCCATCCCTTGTCCCCAGTCCCTCTCTAGCTCTCCTGGAGCCCCTTCAGGCCCTGGAACCCCAAAGTTTCTCCTCTCCAGGGGAACATTCCCAGCTCTCCCAGCCTTTCCCACAGCAGAGCTGCTGTTGCAATAACAACCAGCCAGGATTTGATTTCTTCACACAGGGAAAAAGCCAATTCTTCATTCCCACCACTCATTTGATGCAGTTTTCACACACCTCGAGTGCAGCCCCAATTGCATTGCAGTTTTCCTACCACTCACTCTATTGGTTAGTAAAAGGTATTTTGCTTGTCTTTCACATCTCTGGGCTCTTGGCTTGTTTACAAACTTTCTCCACTGATTTTCATGGGATAGATCCATTGTTTATACAGGTGCCCCATATTTTTCTCCCCAGGAATATTTTGTTGTGTTAACTGCCTTTACATTCCCCTGAATCTTTCTTATGGGAACTTACAAGCTACTGCTAGCTTAGCTAAAGTAGCAGGGCCTAAACCATATTTTATAAAACCTTTCTTTTGTAATGTCTCTACCTGTCTGCAACAAGCTGCTCCATCCCTTGGGTCTCCTCCATCCCTTGGGTCCCCTCCATCCCTTGGGTCCCCTCCATCCCTTGGGTCCCCTCCATCCCTTGGCCCTTAGGTCCTCTCCATTCCTTGGCCCTTGGGTCCCCTCCATCCCCTGGGTCCCCTCCATCCCTTGGGTCCCCTCCATCCCTTGGGTCCCCTCCATCCCTTGGGTCCTCTCCATCCCTTGGGTCCCCTCCATCCCTTGGGTCCCCTCCATCCCTTGGCCCTTGGGTCCCCTCCATCCCTTGGGTCCCCTCCATCCCTTGGGTCCCCTCCATCCCTTGGCCCTTGGGTCCCCTCCATCCCTTGGGTCCTCTCCATCCCTTGGCCCTTGGGTCCCCTCCATCCCTTGGGTCCCCTCCATCCCTTGGGTCCTCTCCATCCCTTGGGTCCCCTCCATCCCTTGGGTCCTCTCTATCCCTTGGGTCCCCTCCATCCCTTGGGTCCTCTCCATCCCTTGGGTCCTCTCCATCCCTTGGGTCCCCTCCATCCCTTGGGTCCCCTCCATCCCTTGGGTCCTCTCTATCCCTTGGGTCCCCTCCATTCCTTGGGTCCTCTCCATCCCTTGGGTCCTCTCCATCCCCTGGGTCCCCTCCATCCCTTGGCCCTTAGGTCCTCTCCATTCCTTGGCCCTTGGGTCCCCTCCATCCCCTGGGTTCCCTCCATCCCTTGGGTCCTCTCTATCCCTTGGGTCCCCTCCATTCCTTGGGTCCTCTCCATCCCTTGGGTCCCCTCCATCCCTTGGGTCCTCTCCATCCCTTGGGTCCCCTCCATCCCTTGGGTCCTCTCCATCCCCTGGGTCCCCTCCATCCCTTGGCCCTTAGGTCCTCTCCATTCCTTGGCCCTTGGGTCCCCTCCATCCCCTGGGTTCCCTCCATCCCTTGGGTGCTCTCCATCCCTTGGGTCCTCTCCATCCCTTGGGTGCTCTCCATCCCTTGGGTCCCCTCCATCCCTTGGGTGCTCTCCATCCCTTGGGTCCCCTCCATCCCTTGGGTCCCCTCCATCCCTTGGCCCTTGGGTCCCCTCCATCCCTTGGGTCCCCTCCATCCCTTGGGTCCCCTCCATCCCTTGGGTCCCCTCCATCCCTTGGGTCCCCTCCATCCCTTGGGTCCCCTCCATCCCTTGGGTCCCCTCCATCCCTTGGGTGCTCTCCCTGCTGTGCAGCACAAAACTCCTTTGAGCCCACACAACAACTCTGCTTTTACCCCTTCCATCTCTTCCTCTCCCTGATCCCAATCATCACCCAAATTATTTTTAATCACAGCTGAGGGCTCGAGATAAAACCTCAGGCAATGCAAGAATTTTGAGTGAGAAAAAGAAATAAAATAACCGGCTTCCCACTGTGCCTTTTATAACAACTCCGAGGAAAAGAAGAGAAAATAATTGTACAGCTCCCTCCAGAAGTCAGAAGCTGCTTTTTGACCTGATGCAAATCATTTTTTCAATCCTACAAAGTCCCAGTGATAAACAAAGCCCTGGAGCACGCCCTGGTCCCACTGCCCATCTCCCTCTGCAATTAACACTTCTGATTTCACCCAAACAGAGCAGGAGGAGAATCGGCTTCTCTCAATTCCAGCCTTCACTTAATATTTCATTTCTTTGCTACTCACATCCCATTCCACTTAAACTGGGGTTGTCAATGCCTCCTCCCAGGCAGGGGAGCTGCACAACATCCCAATGAGCTCATTTGGGGAGGCAGAGCTGGGCTGGGCAGGCTCTGGGTCACAAAAGGGGAGAGCAGAGTCTCAGGCAGCCCTGGCTCAGTGAATAAAGCACAGCTCTGCCTCCTGAATCCTAAGTAGAGATTACAAACTGCAAAGGCAGAGGAACTGTGATTGTTTTCAATCTTGAAACCCCAGGAAAAGGTCAGCGAGGTAATTGCTGCAAGAAAAGATCACAGGTCAGGAGAAATTTTTTTTTTTTTTTTTCACTTGAAATAATCAAAGTGGTAGAAAAGGAGTTTGCAATGGGAAGAATTAAAGAGGGTGTTTAATTCTGTCTCTAATTCACAGAAAGCATTACAGTGATGGAAATTCTGGTTGTGAAAAGCATCTGCCAACCTTTCTGGGTCTCATTGAGTCACAGAGGAGCAAAAAATGTCCCAGTCCTGTGGTGGAAAAATCTGCTTTGGAGGACATGCCCAGGCACAGCTTATTCCCATTTTCTGGGGGGATTTTGGGATGTTGTGGTTCACAGGATAAACCAAAGCACAGGGAAACAGAACCTGAGTGCAGGAAAATACCCAGGAAAAATTCCTGGAAAATACCCAGGGCTGAGTGAAACCCAACTGAAGAGGTTTTAACTGATCTGGGGGTGAAGGAGATTTTCCTTTAAGGCCCTTTCCAACCCAAACCAGCCCAGTTCTGTGGTTCCTCATAAAAAACATTGAAGATATCCCTGGGTATCATAAATATCTGGATATCAGGCCAAAGCCAGAGTTCCTAACAAATGGGAATTGGTGAGAAAAACGTGAGTGCTCAGGTTCCAGCAGGGGCTGCCTAAAACAGGACCTTGTTTTTAAAGGATGGGTTTCATTTTCACTTCCCATGAGCCGCAGTTCAGTTCCACGACAATCTAATTTTGTACCCAGAAAGGTGGAGAACCAAAGAAATTAAGAGGGGCTGATATTATTAAACGAAACCAGGTGAGCACAACTCCAGCAAGAGTGAAAGAGTGAAAACCTTGGACAGCTCCCGAAATTCCCAGCACGAGGAAGGGCCTGAGGGAAGAGAAAAACAAAGGGAAAATCAACAATAAAAACAGACTGAGAAGGTGAGAAAACAAAGGTCTAAAGGAGGAATTCCACATTCCCGGGGGGGGGGGCTGGAATAGGACTCCAGAGCGTCCTGGTTGGAGCTGGGAAGTCTCTGATCCACGAGGAAAGGCTGAGAGAGCTGGGAATGTTCACCTGGAGAGGAGAAGGATCCAGGGAGAGCTGAGGGCACCTAAAGGGGCTCCAGGAGAGCTGGAGAGGGACTGGGGACAAGGGATGGAGGGACAGGACACAGGGAATGGCTTCAAACTGGAAAAGGGGAGATTTGGGTGGGATATTGGGAATTCCTGGCTGGGCTGGAATTCCCAGATTTGCTGTGGCTGCCCCTGGATCCCTGGCAGTGCCCAAGGCCAGGTTGGACATTGGGACAGTGGGAGGTGTCCCTGCCATGGCAGGACTGGGATGGGATCATCCTTAAAATCCTTCCCAACCCAAACCATTCCAGGATTCATTGGGGAAAGGCAGGGAAAACATTCCAGGATTCCATTCCCCCACTGACAGGAGCAAAGCTCAGCCTTCCTTCCCCACCTCCCAAGCTCCTGCTGGAATGGCCCCATTTGCATAAATTTGTCGGCAAACAATTAAAGTTAATTAAGATAATTTATCACTTGAAAAGAAAGCATCTTATCAGCAGGTATCAGCCTGTAAAGCAAAAAAAATAATCGGTTGGAGGGGAACGCTGGGCCCTCTCAGACATCGTGACAAAATCATTTATTTTTGAGCCTCTGTTGGGCCTGGCTGCTTTGTTGTCAGAGTAATTAACTGCTATTAGCTAATCACCCTCTGGTAACTGCGTTTGTGACTCCACCATTGCCTCATTTACACTTTGGCTGCATTCCTGCATGGAAAAGTGATAAAAAGTTGTGATAACAGCCCGGAGTTTTTGTCCTGCAGCAGGGAGGGGAAGAGCTCTGAGTGCCCAGGGATGTTCCTCCCCTCTGCTCCCAAGGATTTCTGTTCTATCCTGAACGCTCTGGCTGCAGGCGCTGTAAAAATAATGGATTTAGGGGGGGAAATAGCCATTTTTCACTGCTCCATGCCCCATCCAGCCCGGCCTGGAACTCTTTCCCAAACACCCTCAAAATTCCAGGCAGGCTGCCAAGGTCCATCAGCACTGCCACCGTTGGGAATTAGTGCAGGAATTTTGAGATTTTTGATTCATTTTTCCCAAGGAAGATAAAACAGCAAGAAAATCTGCATGTCCAGGCCACTCTCTCGCAGCTGATCACAAATAAATTATATTTGCTAAATAATAATAATAATCATCATCATCATCATAATCAGCTGCAGGGAAGGCAGGAATGACCCTGACGAGGGAATGTTCTAATTAATCATTGGGGAATGTTCTAATTAATCATTGCCCTGATGATGGAGGGCGTGGGGATTTGTCATGACAACTCCACTCCAGGCTCCAGCAGGGTCAGAATTCCAAGATCCTTTAGGCTGGAAAAGAGCCTCAAGATCACCGAGGCCAACTCCTACCTAAGCCAAGCCCAGCCCTGTTTTAGCTCCCAGTATTTCCCAGTTTATCACCAGTTCCTGCTGTCCTTCCACCCTTAGCAGAGTTCTTGCTTTCCCACTGAGCTGTAATTGGGAAATTCCCGATTTCCAGCCCCTTTTCCCATGGAGTTCCCAAGCAGACAATATGAAATCCCGGGTTTTATTTTTTTATTAGACAGGCTGCACTTCAATCCAAGGAGCAACACTGGTTTGTTTACTTTGCACCGGGGTCGCCACCTCCTCTGCCCTCGTCCCAAGGTTGACAGTGATTTAAACTCGGTGTATTTTTACAAGCTGGGCCTAATCTCGGGTATAAATCACGCTGAAGGACGTGTCCTCCTGCCTGTCATTGCTCAGGAAGAGCTGCTCTAGGAACAGCAATTCCAAGATTTGCTGATTCCAGAGCAGCACCTTCTAATGAGGTGGGAGGGCTGCAGTGCTCACCCTAATTGCTTCCCCTCATTAGGGCCCAATCCTAATTGCTTCCACTCATTAGGGCCCAATCCTAATTGCTTCCACTCATTTAGGGCCCTCGCTGGGTTTGTTCATTCCTAAGGGAGAGCTGCATTTCAGAGCCCCCCAGTTTGTGCAGACTGGGGGAACTGGGCTGACTGGACACGCTCATCCCCTTCCCAGAACTTCAGCTCAAAAGCAGGGACTGCTCTGGGCTCACCAGGGCACAGAATTCCAGACTCATTTCGGCTGGAAAAGCCCTCCAGGATCACGAAGTCCAAGCTGTGCTCAATCCTCACCTCTGAGGGCCACATCCAGGAATTCCCTGCACACCTCCAGGGATGGGCACTCCAAAGCTGGGTCTGCTCTAGAAAACATTTCCTAAAGTCTCCTGTGCCATCCTGAGGAGTCTCTGCCCCATTCCCCGAGGTCTCCATGCCCCAGGTCCCTGTGGAGCTGCAGGAATTCCCTGGCTCACAGGTGAGGGTCCCTGTCCCACCTCCCTCCCGGCTTCTTTCCAATTTCCAATTCCATCCTCATCCTTCATCCCTTCCACCTCAGTGGAGCTTTCCACGACCTCCAGGGGATAATAACAACAGGAGCAGCACTAAAGAAAGGGGAAGGCACAGATTCCAGTTAATGATGGGGCTGCTGGATTTGCCAGCCCTTCCCGTGACACCCAGCAGCTGCTGCCTGGATGGATGGAATTCAAAGCCAATGCAAGGATTTCTTAGATCATTTTAATAGCACAAAGCAAGAGTTCCTTGTCCAAATCCCATTAATAACCACTTGGAAACGGCAGCCTGCAAAGCCCATTAAATGCAGACAGAGATATTTTAGGCAAAAGCTAAAACTGTTTGAACTTTGCAGTGTCTGTGAATTGAGCAGCAAACAGAGCATTTCTAATCCAGCCCAGATGAGAAAAGAGAGCAGAGAGGACAGAGTTTGAAAAGAGGAGGAAAATAAATATCAGAGAGGAGCAGAGAGCCACGGATGGGGGGGATCCAGTGGGATGGGCTGCAGGGTCACAGTGACACTGGAAAGTCACTTCACCTTCCCTGGGAGGGTGGGGAGGGGCTGGGATGGAATTCCCAGAGCTGCCCCTGGATCCCTGGAAGTGTCCAAGGCCAGGCTGGACGCTGGGGCTTAAGGTCCCTTTAAGCCAAACCACTCCATTATTCCATTCTGGTATAAAATCAAGCAATCAGCAGTGAGATCCAACCCAAAATCTGAATATCAGTTTTAATCCACAGCTCATTTTGCTCTCCCACCACAGACCAAAGGAATTAAATGTGCCAGAGGATGGGATTCAGGGAATTTTTGAGCAGGTAATTCCTACATAGTCCCAGCTGTCCCACAGCTCACCACACTAAACCAAACCCTTTAACTCAGCCAAACTCTGAGGAAAAAAAGGATCCAATGGAGGAGGGAGCAGGATTTCCAATGGAAATTCCAGCTGCAAGGAACTGGAGCTGGAGAGGGAGGAGAGGTGAAAGCTCCAGTCCCACTCCCTGCTCCCCACCTGGAATTCCCTGCAGGTTATGGAGGTTCACACAGATATTTTCCATTTCAAACCAAACCACCTCAAAGCCTCGATGGGAACCTGGAGGTTCTGCCTCAGAACTGGGCGGGATAATAAAAGAATAACAAAACAAAGGAAATTTTCATGGAAAATTGGTGAGACCATTTCCAATCCCTGGCTCTTGGAAGGATTCAAAAGGGCCACGTGGAGACCAGGCTTTAATACAATTCCAAAGTGATGGATTATTTGTTTTCTATCCCATTTTCCTCTCCATCCCCTCTCCCATGGCTGGAACTGCTGCAGGGAGCGTGTCCAACACCCAGAGCACCACGGGACATTCATTCATTCCAGAGCTGCTGCCTTTCCTAGAATGAATTTGTTGCTGTCCCTCACAACTTCCCTCAAATTCCCTTCATGAAATCAGCTCTGGGCACCCAAATGTTGTCCCTGGATTTCTCAGATTGTGAGGATTGGATCCATGATGGATTGATCTGCCACAGGATCCTGAATTCTGGTCACTGCCAGGCTGCCTCAGCTTCTACAGGAAACTGATTTTCCTTGGAGAAGCAGAAGGAGCTTTTCCATTGCTCAAAGTGGGGTGAGGGGGGAAAGGAGGAATTGTCCATTGTGACATCTTTGGGTGGGCTCCATGCTGGGCCAGTGTCCCAGTTTTCCAGTCAGGCCGTGCCCAGCAGTGTGTGCTCTATCCCAGCTGTTCACCCAGCTGTGGCAGTGTTCTTTCTCTTCCCCACAGCCCATCCTCCCTCCAGGAGATCTCTCCTGTCCATGGCCATGCAGTCCCAGGGCAGGGCTGATCAAATTCCATCATCCCATGGGGAGATGCTCCAGCCAGGGCAGGAGCCGAGCATTTCCTACCCAGATCAAAGGGGAGATTTGGAACAGCAGAGCAGCCTTTTCCCACTGGATCCCAGAGGAAAACCAGAGCCTTGCACATCATCCCTGCAGCTTTGGAGGAAAAGTGCACCTTGTGCAGGAGCCCTGCTCCAGCAGAACCACATCTGTCCCTGCAGGAGGACCAGCCACCATGGAATGGGACTGCACCAACCCTGACTGACTGACGGGGCACCTTGGATTCTCCCTCTGCCCCTGCTCTGGGTTTGTTCTCTGCAATCCTGCATTGCTATTGGAATTGTCCTGGCAAAGAACTGTTATTCCTATTCCCACAGCTTTGCCTGAGAGCCCCTTCATTTCAAAATTATAATAATTTGGAAGGAGGGGGTTTACATTCTCCATTTTATAAAGAAGCTCCTGCCTTTCTGGGCAAACACCTGTCCTTCAAACCAAGACAGCCAGGGAATCACCTCACATCCAACCCTGCCCTGGACATGGGAACCATTCCCTGTGTCCTGTCCCTCCATCTCCCCTGTCCCACTCCAGCTCCCTCTGTCCCCACAGAAGAGGAACAGGCTCCTGTTTTTCTGTCCCTAAATATGGAATTCCAAACCTCACCCCAACCACTGCAGTGCCCTCACCCTCCTCTGGAAACCCGGGAGTTTATCCAAGATGGTCAATCCAGGAAAAGCAGATTTTAAAAATGCAGATAAGGATTTTTGCTTATGGAACTCCCCAGCTGCAGGTGCTTGGCCACAGGAGATCCGTGAAAATATCCCTCTGAATTTGCCTGTGCCTCTTCTTCCCTAAATCCCACGGAAACGAGATGGAATGTGAGGCAATTCCAGGTGACCACCACAGGAGATTTACCAGGATGGAATCATCCCACAGGGATCCATTTTTGAGCGAGCCTCAGAAATCCAACAAAATCCTGACTTTAGAGGGGAACCCCCACGGCTGGAGAGTGCCTGGAGGAATTCCCAAATTCCTGGAATAGCAGGGAAGGCCTGGAGGAATTCCCAAATTCCTGGAATAGCAGGGAAGGCCTGGAGCAATTCCCAAATTCCTGGAATAGCAGGGAAGGCCTGGAGGAATTCCCACATTCCTGGAATAACAGGGAAGGCCTGGAGGAATTCCCAAATTCCTGGAACAGCAGGGAAGGCCTGGAGGAATTCCCAAATTCCTGGAACAGCAGGGAAGGCCTGGAGCAATTCCCAAATTCCTGGAATAACAGGGAAGGCCTGGAGCAATTCCCAAATTCCTGGAATAGCAGGGAAGGCCTGGAGCAATTCCCAAATTCCTGGAATAGCAGGGAAGGCCTGGAGCAATTCCCAAATTCCTGGAATAACAGGGAAGGCCTGGAGCAATTCCCACATTCCTGGAATAGCAGGGAAGGCCTGGAGGAATTCCCAAATTCCTGGAACAGCAGGGAAGGCCTGGAGGAATTCCCAAATTCCTGGAACAGCCTGTGCTGGCTGGGAGAGCACAAAGGCTGAGCTGGAACTTTCCACACCCAAATCACTCCTGGAGAGTGGCAGATTCCCTCTGGCTCATCAAAATTCACCGGAATCCTTCCTTTCTTAATTTGTTGGCAAAACATCCCAAACTTGACAGGAAGCACAGGGCAGGAGTCAAACATTGCAGCCCACGTGGTTTTGGTTAAGATATTAAATTTGCAAGAGAACAGCTTTCCCCAGAACCTTGGAGATTTAAAAGATGGGGGAATGTTTTGCTCCAACTGGTCTTACTCCTATTTGTCCTGCATTTATGAATAATATTAACTCACACACAATTGGAGCCATATGGCTGAAGGAAAATTACAAAGTTGCAACAAGAAAATTAGCTGTGGGTACGGTTTGAATGGCTGGGAGATTTTCTTGGGAGGTTTCAAGCCATAAATCTTTTTTTTTAGCTTCACATAAAAGCAGATACAGGTTTGGGGGGTTTTTTGAGGTGGAAAATGAATTCTCCATTGTTTTGGCACAAGAATGATCACTCTCAAGGTGAGCTGGAGAGGGAGATGTGCTGGAAGGATGGAGCAGTTCAGGCCCTCAGGGAATTCCTGAGACTGGAGGGACCTCCTGGAGGATTTGCTCTGTTCCAGGAGGGTCACCCTGAGCAGGTTTCCCAGGGCCAGGTGTGCTTGGGTTTGGGATCTCTCCAAGGATGGAGCCTCCACAGCTTCCCTGGACAACCTGTGCTGGTGTTAGAGTGGGAACACCGAGTTTTCTTGGAATATCAGTGCTGTTTGTGTGACACCACAGAGAGAAGGCCAGCTCCATCCTCAGCCTCCCACTGGGAATTCCTTCCCCATTTATCCACAGGGATAACTCCTCCCTTTTCCTCCAGGCTGGAAGAAAAATGCTGCAGCCCCTTTAGAAAAGCTGTCCCAGAATCCCAGCATGGTTTGGGTTGGAAGGGACCTTCTCAAGGCCAACCTCCATGAGAAGGTGGCTCTTCCTCCAGAAAATATCCAAAAATGAAGAAATTTAGGAGCAAAGCTGGGGTTTTGAAATAATTCCTTCCAAACCATTCTCCCATCTCAGCCAATGACAACACCTGGACATTGTCCTGAGCATCCTGCACTTCCATGGCCTCAGCCTCTCCCTGCAGTCTTTGAAATCCTGGAATTATTCCCAGGAGGTCCCTGTGTGTAAATGTGGTAACTGCACCACTTCATCAGTGGCTTCTCTTAATTTTCTTCTGTGTTCACTCAGAGCCAGGATTAAAAACATGAAGATGATTTTTTTCATCTTTGGGCTTGGTTGTTTATTAAATTTAATTAAAGTACAGAGAGTTCTGTAACACTTCCAGCTAAAAGTGAGCAGAATGGAGCTGGATCCAGCTGGTTACAAGGTGTTTTAAAGCTAAACAGTCCAATAGAGAATTAACACCGATATTATTGATACTTTTGACCCAATAACCAAACTCCTGTGACCCTCAGTGTGACACTGAGTGACCAACCAGAAACTGCTGCCTGAAACCATGGAGAAGAAGGAAGATGAGCCCAGAAAGAGACACCACCCCAAATCCTCCATCCTGTCCCACACCCATTCCTATATTATAAAACCCCAAACCCCAAACCCTTCCCCATGTGCAATCACACACTTCTATTTCCCTGCACACCCGGGATTTTAACTCCATCCCCCACATTTGGAGCCTTGTCCAAGGGCTCAGCTCCAAAGCAGTGTTCTGCAGGGGGGCAGTGCCTGACAGCACAGAAAGATCAAAAATCCCCAGGCTGTGGAAACATTCCTGAGGTTTTATTGCACAAAGACCAGAGCCCAGAGAAGCTGTGAGGAAACAGAGCAGCAGGAACTCACCTGAGAGAGTCCAACCTCGCAGCAAATCCCAGCGAGCCTCAGGCTGAAGGTTGCTGAGTTTGGTTGAAGTGCTGGGCACAGGAGTCACCCTGCCAGAGCAGAGGAGCATCAGCAGAATTCCTGCCTGGCTTTGCTGCTCCCTCCCATCTGCTGTGGGACAGGAATTGTGCTCCAAAGGGCACTTTGGGAACCATGCCCAGCCCCGTTCAGAGAGATCAATTCTCTCTGTGCTCTTTTAGGCTGAGCTTAATGAGCCTGATGTGGTCTCCAGTCCAATTAACTCCATCCCAACTCAGAGCCTGGCAATAACACCTCGTGCTGAGCTGGAAATGCTTTTCCAGGACTGACGGGAATTCCTGCATTTCTGAGGGAAGGCATTCAGCACAGATGTGCCTGGGGAGGCTCTGTCCCGTTTGGAAATGTTGGAAGGGATTTATTCCACGGGGCAGCCCAGCTGCTGCTCCTGGTGCTTGTCCAGCACCGCCTCTCCCAGCACCTGCTGCCTCAGAGCTTGAGGAGGTTTAATTACAGATAATAAATCACGTGGCAGTAAATGATTAAATACTCCAGGAGAAGCCCACCTGAATTAGTGACCACATTTCCAAATTCCAAAGGGACAGCTCCAATTTTTTTGGCTCACCAGGCTGACTTTTCCAAGGATCCACTCTCGTACCCTGGGGGTTGCCTCTGCCTCAGCAGCCGTTCTGCTCCTCCTCTGGCTGCCTTTCCATGGAAATGGAGCAGCAGGAACAGTTCCCACTATCCCAGGGTGCTCCAAGCCTTGAAATCCTTGGATCCAAGGGCTGGAGGTTCATGCCCGGAGAATTTGGAGTGAAGGAATAAAGAATGGGATTAGAAACCTGCTGGGATTGTCAAGATAGAGGTCGTGGATAACAATCAATAAACCAGGGAATTCCAAAGAAAGGAGAAACCAAAGTGCAAAGTGCAGCAGAGACCCAGAAGGAGCTGGGGGGAGGAAGAAGGGAGGAAGAATAAAGGAAGAATAAAGGAAGAATAAAAGAAAAAGGAAGGAAGAATAAAGGAAGAATAAAGGAAGAATAGAGGAAGAATAGAGGAAGAATAGAGGAAGAATAAAGGAAGAATAAAGGAAGAATAGAGAGGGACCATGAGAGGTGGTCCAGGAGTGAGGAGGGCAGGGGAGGGATGGCAGAGGTGGGACCCAGAGCAATCCTGGGATTCCATGGAGGGGGGGTGACTGCTGGAATTCCAGAGGTTCAGGAGCTGGCAGGACACGGGGTGGGAGCACTGCAGGTGTCCCCAGGGATCCCGGATGTGCTGGGATAACAGGAATGTCCCGTTTTGCCATTACCTGGAGCTCCCAGACTACCCAGGTTTGAGCTGCTTCTGTATTGACATCCCAAATTACTGCTCAGAGTGGTTTGGGAATTCTGGGAAGTCATGGGAGCTGAGCAAAAACCATTCTGAGAGGGAAAAACGTGGAAGTGACCCAAGGCAAAGCAGCCAGTGCCCACCCAAAGAGCTGGAATTGTGGAATTGTCCTGCTACACCCCCCAAACCAGGCTCCAGATCGGGATGGACCCCACAACACCCAAAATTCCCACTGGGAATCCCTGCACTCACCACTGGCTTCATCTCATGGCCTGGACATAATTATTGCAACCCAGGCCAAAGCCAGTAATTAGCTGAGTGTGTAATTATCTCTCCGAGTCCGTCTGCAGTTCAGGCTCTGTGTGGGATTTATTTCCTGAAGGGTTTCTGGGGGTTTTGCAACTCCAGAATGAAATTTGTTAAGTGTTAATAACTCCCAAATTAGCTCATTTAGGCAGAGTTGGAAATAACTCAGCCATGTCAGCCCTAATCAACAAATTATCTGGAAATTTAGAAAGGCAAAGGGAAAAAAAAAAAAGGGATCTTGAATCATTCTGCAGTCCAGGGCACTCAGTGGGATTTGTCACTGGTGGGGAGGGACTGGAATTCCCAGATTTGCTGTGGATGCCCCTGGAATGTCCAAGGCCAGGTTGGACACTGGGACAGTGGGAGGTGTCCCTGCCATGGGAATGGGTGGGATTTGAGGTCCCTCCCAACCCAAACCCTTCTGGAATTTTGGGATTGACGCTCCTGTGCTCTCAGAGTTTGCTCCCACTGGGTTGGGGTTTCTCTTTTTTTTTTTTTTTTTTTGAGGAATTGTTGTAGAGCTCAGCTCCTTTTCCAAGCCAAGCCCAGAGTGAGGGATGGGAATTCCCTGGGAATGATGACCCTGAGTGAGGATCAAACAAACCCCACTCCCTGTTTGGGGCCAAGCATCCCCTTTATCAGCCCTTGGAATAAATCTGCAGATCCAGTGGATGCCGGGAAGAAAATCCTCCCTGCTCTGGTTTTCCTTTCTCAGTGACAGAACCTTCCCCTGCCAACCAAATCCTCTGGTTGTTATTAATTATTCATTATTCATTAAGGGCTCAAACAATTCGGGATTCCTTTGGAGGCAGCTGAAATTCCACCCCCTGACGCTGGGATGTGGAATTTGACAGGAATGAGTGAGATTCTGAGGCTAAAGGAAAAGAATTCTGTTACCTGTCATAAACCAGGCATTCAAATTTAAGAATCACCACCAGGCCCCTGTAATTTTGGGAAAATGGAATACATTTGGGAAAAATTAGTACATTTATACTTGAAACCCACACCTGAGCACCTCAAGGTGTGACCTTGTCCCTTCTCCTGCTCTCTGGTGATCACTGTGTCCTGCCTGTGCAGAAATATTTTTCCATGGAAGTCTTTCCATTGTTCCTGTGTCACACTTGAACAGCAGGGACACCAAGGGAAGCAACTCAGCAGAGGGAAGCCTCTCCCAGCAGATTTGCAAGGAATAAAGGGAATTTCACATGAAATAGGGGGGAAAACGGACTGCAGGGCTGTGGGGGAAACTCTGAGTGCTGGAATTCTGCTGGATTTATCCCCAAACTCATCTGGAGCAGCTCCAAGGATGTGCAGAGCCATGCCTGGAGCTCAGAGCATTCCCAACCCCTGTGGGACCCCTCTGAGCTGGCTGGGACAGTGACAAAGCCACAGCTCAAACTCCCAGAAATCTGAAAGCTGGGAAAGGGAATGGAGAATTCCTGAGGGAGCTGGGAAGGGGATGGAGAATTCCTGAGGGAGCTGGGAAGGGAATGGAGAATCCCTGAGGGAGCTGGGAAGGGAATGGAGAATTCCTGAGGGAGCTGGGAAGGGAATGGAGAATTCCTGAGGGGGCTGGGAAGGGAATGGAGAATCCCTGAGGGAGCTGGGAAGGGAATGGAGAATTCCTGAGGGAGCTGGGAAGGGAATGGAGAATTCCTGAGGGGGCTGGGAAGGGAATGGAGAATTCCTGAGGGGGCTGGGAAGGGAATGGAGAATTCCTGAGGGAGCTGGGAAGGGAATGGAGAATCCCTGAGGGAGCTGGGAAGGGAATGGAGAATTCCTGAAGGAGCTGGGAAAGGAGATGGAGAATTCCTGAGGGAGCTGGGAAGGGAATGGAGAATCCCTGAGGGAGCTGGGAAGGGGCTCAGCCTGGAGAAAAGGAGGCTCAGGGGGGCCCTTGTGGCTCTGCACAACTCCCTGCCAGGAGGGGACAGCCGGGGGGATTTGGGATCTGGGAACAGGGACAGGATTCAGATTCACAGATTATTCCAGGTTCTAAGGCACCCACAGAGATTGAATCCAACTCTTAAATAAATAAGGATTGAACCCACAACTTTGTTATTGGCACCGTGTTGTGCCAGGGGAGGTTCACTTTAGATATTGGAGAAAAAAAATCATGGAAAGGGTTATAAAGCAAAATGGTAAATGCACTGGTGGGGTCACCATCCCTAGAATCACCCAAAAAATCCCCAAAAAAATGTGGATGTGGCACTCAAGGCCATGGGTGAACGTGGTGCTGGGCTCCATGACCCTGAAGGTCTTTTCCAACCTTAACGATTCCATGATTTGATTTTACAAAGGTAGGAAGGAAAAGCACCAAAGAAGGGACAAAGCACAGGCCAGGGGTGTTCCAGATGAATTCCCAGCCCCTGGAGCTGCCCCCTCTCCCCAGGGCTGTGATCAATCACTGTGGCTTTATCTCCAAACACCAAGCACCCTGATAAGAGCAGGGATTTGTTTCCTCCGAATGGATTTCTGCCTCTGGGAAGGGAAATAAACGACCTGACAAGTTTTAATACATACACACACCTGCTTTATCTCTGGGATTCATCTGAGGAAGCACAAACTGCCTCCTAGGAAGTGAAAATATTTATTTTCACCTCCCCACATCCTCAATGACAAACAGGAACCTGTGGTACTCACAGACCACGTTCCGACTCCAGGGGTTTCTCATCCATCCCAGTATTTGGAAAAATGATTTGTGGCCATTTGTTATCTCTCTGGATTAAAATAGAAATAGACTGGAGCTGCAGCAGTGGGTCAAAGCCAAAAAATTCCAGGCTTTGTGCAGCTTAAACCGTGGGAAAGGAGATGCTGGGAGTCCTCTCCATGCAGGATCCAGTGGGATGCTCTCTCCTTATTCAGGAACTCAATTTAAACCTTTTCAAATCAATGCAAGACACCTTTAAAGCAAATTTTGCCGATGATTTGAGACGAGAGTCACCTGCAGGGAGACTCCACAGGTGCTGCTCTGCTACCTGGGGACCGCTGAGAGGAAAGAATGTGAAAATCCATCAGCTCCGAGATTGCCTCCCTAAACTCAGGGAGGAAATGGCTGCGTGGAGAGAGGGGAGGGAATTGCAGCTAAGAGCAAGGAAATAAGGACAGGAAAATGTTTAATTCAGTGTGGCAGCAGGACCAGGACAGTGACTGTCCCCTGGGCTGGCACTGCTGAGAACCCCAGGGCTGTGCCCAGTTCTGGATCCTCAATTTGGGGACAACAGGGAGGGGCTGGAGGGTGTCCAGGGAAGGGAACAGAGCTGGGAAGGGGAATGGAGAATTCCTGAGGGAGCTGGGAAGGGAATGGAGAATTCCTGAGGGAGCTGGGAAGGGAATGGAGAATTCCTGAGGGAGCTGGGAAGGGAATGGAGAATTCCTGAGGGAGCTGGGAAGGGGCTCAGCCTGGAGAAAAGGAGGCTCAGGGGGGCCCTTGTGGCTCTGCACAACTCCCTGCCAGGAGGGGACAGCCAGGGGGATTTGGGATCTGCTCCCAGGGAACAGGGACAGGAGGAGAGGGAACGGCCTCAGGCTGGGCCAGGGCAGGCTCAGGGTGGAGAGCAGCAGGAATTTCCCCATGGAAAGGGTGGGCAGGGATTGGAAGTGCCCAGGGAGGGTTGGAGTGCCCATCCCTGGAGGTGTCCCAGCAATTCCTGGGGGTGGCACTCAGAGCTCTGGGATGGGGACAGGGTGGGCATTGGGCACAGAGATTTTGGGACAGAAAATTATCAACATCTGCTTCTTTATTTGAGTAGCAAAATCTGGAAAAGTTCAGGGAAGGATAATGGGAAGTTATCCCATTTTTTTCTACCATTGTGCTTTACTCCCTTGGCCCAAGGGAGCCAAAATGATCATTTTGGTGAACCTGAAACGTTTCCTAAAAGACCAAAAATCTTTTGGGGAGGACGAGGAGGAGGAGATGGATCCCACAGGGGCCAGGGCTTGGGGAGCAACTCCTGCCCCCAGAGCGTCTCCAGCAGGGGCTGGCTCAGGAAGCATCTCTGGCCCCACCTTCCCTGTCTTTCCATGGGACAAGTTGACATTTTGGAGCTCCCAACACAGTCACATCAATGGATCCTGCTTAAAATTCCGGCTCAGTAAGCGAGAGCTGGCGAGGAAACCTCGGGGTGGCTGTAAGATGGAAATGTGGGAAGCCCATCAAAATGTTTACAGCCTTGCACTCGACCTCCAGCGGCAGAGGAATTGTTTTATCTCCTTTGCCAGGGCTTTGCTGGCCCTCGTTAAACGTGACAGAGCCCGGAATAACAAAACCAGACAGAGCACTTGTCATTCCCTGACCTTTGTGCTGCCTGCCCGCAATGGGGCGATAAATGAGCGCCGCTGGGAATTCCCTGGTGCTTCCCAAAAACACCAGAGCATTCCCAGCCGGGCTGGGCTCAGGAATTCCCTGGTGCTTCCCAAAAACACCAGAGCATTCCCAGCCAGGCTGGGCTCAGGAATTCCCTGGTGCTTCCCAAATACACAGAGCATTCCCAGCCAGGCTGGGCTCAGGAATTCCCTGGTGCTTCCCAAATACACAGAGCATTCCCAGCCAGGCTGGGCTCAGGAATTCCCTGGTGTTTCCCAAACAGAGCAGAGCATTCCCAGCCAGGCTGGGCTCAGGAATTCCCTGGTGCTTCCCAAAAACACCAGAGCATTCCCAGCCGGGCTGGGCTCAGGAATTCCCTGGTGCTTCCCAAACACAGCAGAGCATTCCCAGCCAGGCTGGGCTCAGGAATTCCCTGGTGCTTCCCGAAAACACCAGAGCATTCCCAGCCAGGCTGGGCTCAGGAATTCCCTGGTGCTTCCCAAAAACACCAGAGCATTCCCAGCCGGGCTGGGCTCAGGAATTCCCTGGTGCTTCCCAAAAACACCAGAGCATTCCCAGCCAGGCTGTGCTCAGGAATTCCCTGGTGCTTCCCAAAAACACCAGAGCATTCCCAGCCGGGCTGGGCTCGGGAATTCCCTGGTGCTTCCCAAAAACACCAGAGCATTCCCAGCCAGGCTGGGCTCAGGAATTCCCTGGTGCTTCCCAAAAACACCAGAGCATTCCCAGCCGGGCTGGGCTCGAGAATTCCCTGGGATAGCACGGGTGGGACTCAGGCTGGAACCCTGGACAGCAAACAGGGACCTGGAGAATGAAGCTGAAGAAGGAAACTCGGCTGTTCCCATGGCAAAGGAATCCTTGGATTGTGAGCAGGGGGATCCAGCAATTGCTGCTCTCCCTGCCTGAACTGCCTGGATTCAGCTGAGGGAAAGGGATGGATGCAGGCAGAGCTGCTGGGGTGGGTGTGATTGACAACGAGTGCTATAAAGGATGAAAATTCTGCTTTTTTGGGGCTGATTTGCTATTTCAGGGAATCACAGAATCCTCAAGGCTGGGAAAAACCTCTCAGATCGAGTCCAGCATTGTCCCAGCCCCACGTGTTCTCCAGGCTCTCCAGTGCCATATCCCAAAGTTTTTTGAACGTTTTCAGGGATGAAAACTCCAACCTCCCAGAAACCTAGACAGCTCCAGTGCTCCCAGAGCCCAAGGAATTCCCTCAAATTTGGGATGGAGGCACACAGTGATGTCACCCTTCCTGTGCCAGCTCCAAACCTGAACCATTCCCACACTTTGGGGGTGAAGAGGGATCGTCTGCCAGCCCCGGAGAAGTCTCAGAAGAGTTTCCATTTCCAAACTTTTCCCAAAGAGCAGAACTCTCCGTGTGTGGAAGGCTCCACGAGGCTCAGGCTCTTCCACCCAGCTGTGCTGCTCTCGTTGGAACTTTTTAAATGGATGCACTTAAAAATTCAGCCCTTTGTGTCTCCTTGCTCATTAACTGCGCAAGGCTGAGCTTTTGTCTTGGCTCAGAGTGAATTCTTTGTGTGTGATCCCCGTGAGCTGGAGCCGGGCTGGCCATGGATTCCTCATCCAATTATCCCATTGTGTTCCCTTCTCCTCCTCATGGGCCTCTTGTCTTCTTTACATGAGATTAAAGACACCCTTCAAGCCTCCACAGCTCAGTTCATGGATTGATATTGCCTTGATCTGCCCAAATCCCTGCAGCCGAGGGGCTGGGAGAGCTGGGAATGTTCCCCTGGAGAGGAGAAGGATCCAGGGAGAGCTGAGGGCACCTAAAGGGGCTCCAGGAGAGCTGGAGAGGGACTGGGGACAAGGGATGGAGGGACAGGACACAGGGAATGGCTCCCAGTTGCAGAGGGCAGGGATGGATATTGGGATACTGGGAATTGGGAATTCCTGACTGGGATGGAATTCCCAGATTTGCTGTGGCTGCCCCTGGATCCCTGGCAGTGCCCAAGGCCAGGTTGGACATTGGCACAGTGGGAGGTGTCCCTGCCATGGCAGGGGTGACTCTGGAAGGTTTTTAATGTCCCTTCCCACCCAAACCAGCCTGGGATTCCTCAGCCTTTGCCCTGCT
This sequence comes from Acridotheres tristis, assembly GCA_037013685.1. Classification (NCBI taxonomy): domain Eukaryota; kingdom Metazoa; phylum Chordata; class Aves; order Passeriformes; family Sturnidae; genus Acridotheres; species Acridotheres tristis. Next base: position 1,056,557 of record CM072892.1, on the reverse strand, counting down.
CCCTTCACACTCTGGTTTTTGATGAGGAGGAAAAAAAAACCACACAATTAGAACAAAGTGTGGGAATGAAAACTGAGCAGCAGAGCCACACTTTGATAAGGATGAGCCACAGAGACACAGAATTCCTTCTGGACCTGCAGAACCAAGAGGAAATCAAGGCAATGGAGGGACAGGACTCCACAAGAAGCTGAAGTCACTTTATCGATGGCACAGCTCAGTTTATAAACTCTCACAGCTTTGGGTACAATTCTCCACTGCCTGGGCAATAACCACAATATTTATGGTTCTTAATAACATTGATTAACCACAGTCCTGCACCTCCAGTCTTGCATCGTTTCTCCCAGACACATTTAGACATTATTTCTTTTATCACAACATTCCTTTTCACTTTTTCCTCCTTCACATTTCCATTCACTTCTCCCAAGGCTCCTGGCCCACCAAGGTGTCCACACCAACCATCAATCCCTGCAGCCCTTCCTGCTGCACCCCCAGCTGCCCCCTACAACCAAGAACTGCCTGATTCGTTTGTGATTACAACACAATTGATTACAATAGAATTGATTACAATAGAATTCATTACAATGGAATCGATTACAATGGAATCGATTACAATAGAATTCATTACAATATAATTTATTACAATAGGATTGATTACAATAGAATCGATTGCAATAGAATCGATTACAATAGAATTCATTACAATAGAATTGATTACAATGGAATCGATTACAATAGAATTGATTACAATAGAATTGATTACAATGGAATTCATTACAATAGAATCGATTACAATAGAATTCATTACAATAGAATTGATTACAATAGAATCGATTACAATAGAATTGATTACAATAGAATCGATTACAATAGAATCGATTACAATAGAATCGATTACAATAGAATTCATTACAATAGAATTGATTACAATAGAATCGATTACAATAGAATCGATTACAGCTTCCATGCAATGCCACAATAAATCCATAAATGAAGCCATAAATGAACCCCTCTTAACTGGGAATTAAACACCTCCCACACCATTGGGGCTGATCCCAACTTGCAGGGATCAAGGGGGACAATCCCTTTATTTCCTGAGTTTGGACAAGGTTTCCACGACCTCAGAAAGATCAGGGTTTAAATGCAGCATTTCAGGCAGCTCTTTAGGAGGGTTTTGCTCCTTTGGAACTCAGATACCAACAGCATAAACAATGTTCATTAATCAGAGGATAAATGATTTGCCAGGACTGCAGGGATTGAAATTAATTTTAAATTTTCTAAGCCGTATCTTTTAATCCCTAAGAATTACAGGAGCAAATGGAGTCGCTGTGATTTGAGGATCCATGGATTTGGTTCCTCCTGATCAAAGGAACTCCAGGTATTTATTTACAGTTTATTTCCACAGCTTTTCTTAAAGGTATAAACAGACTGGAAGCAAACTCAGGGGAGGCTGTGGTGAGTCCCAGCAGGAATTTGGTGAGGCTGGGGCTGTTCCAGGAGCACAGGGAACCATTCCCTGGTTTTTACAGTGTCCAAGGATTGGGACAGATCATTTTTAGGTTCCTTTGCAACCCTGCACTGATGGAGGGATGCTGCTGGTAACGTCCCTGTCTCACTAAAACCTCCCAAGAACTTTTCAAGGCCAGGCTGGATGGGGCTTGGAGCAGCCTGGGACAGTGGGAGGTGTCCCTGCCCATGGCAGGGGTGGCACTGGGTGGGCTCTAAGGTCACTTCTAACACAACCCAAATTTAAATCAATTCAGAGCCCAAAAAGTATCTAATTTTATAATTTCTGACCCATCTCCCAGAGCCCTGAGCTGCTGAGCCTCAGCCATGCCCATTAATCAAAGGTATTTATTTCTTTATCTCCAATCTGAGTGCTTCAGATCCTGCTGATCTGCTGGTTTGTGTGTAAATTACAGCCAGCCCCAGGGGAAAACAGCACCAGGAATTTGGGATAGAACAACTCAGGACGTGAACCTCAGCCCTGGGTTCCCTGGTTATCTGCATTTCCCTTTGCCTGGCAGGGCTGCCACTGACAGCAGCAGCTCTGGCGTTCATCAGACTGAACACAAATCTCTTCAAGGAATCCATAACTCTCTTCTTTCATGGAATCACAGAATCCTGGAATGGTTTGGGTTAAAGGGACCTTAAATCCCCCCCATTCCCACCCCTGCCATGGCAGGGACACCTCCCACTGTCCCAATGTCCAACCTGGCCTTGGGCACTGCCAGGGATCCAGGGGCAGCCACAGCAAATCTGGCAATTCCATCCCAGCCAGGAATTCCCAATTCCCAACATCCCAATATCCATCCCTGCCCTCTGGCACTGGGAGCCATTCCCTGTGTCCTGTCCCTCCATCCCTTGTCCCCAGCCCCTCCTCACCCTCTCAGCCATGAATCCATTCCCAATATCCCATCCATTCCTTCCCTCTGGTGCTGGGAATTCATTCCCAGAAAATTGGAGTTCATGTGGGAAACAACAGATCAAGTCCATGTCCCTGGGAAGGTCCCACTGCTGTCCCTGTGTCACACAAGGCAGGGACATCTCAGGCTCCTTCTCACCCTGCTCCTGGAGTTTAAACGGAGAAGATCCAGAATCCCAGACTGGTTTGGGTGGGAAGGGACCAAAAATCCCCCCCAGAGCCACCCCTGCCATGGCAGGGACACCTCCCACTGTCCCAGTGTCCAACCTGGCCTTAGGCACTGCCAGGGATCCAGGGGCAGCCACAGCAAATCTGGGCACCTGTGCCAGGGTTATTTTCCATTTTCAAGGAAAAAATGGAGTAAGAGTGGGGGAAAGAGGCACCAGGAGCCGTGGAGAGGCTGGGGTGGAATGTCCCCACTCCCCAGGCAGAGCTGCCAGCAGGACTGGGAGCTTTTTGCTTTGAGAATTAAACAAACAAACTCCTTTCCCTCTGCCCTCGGGTCACAGATTCCATTAGAATTCTTCTCCTCCTGAATCCAGAGCAGGGAATAATTGCCTTGGAGGGAGTGGATGGACTGCAAGGCACGGAGGGTTGGTAATTTGGAGGTCATTATCTTGCTGCTGAACTCTGGTGCCAGCCAGAGCTGCCACTTGAGAGCGAATTGAGGAGGCAAACGCTTTTCAAAGCGAGCCCTTCCACGCTGAACTCCCAAAGATGAATTTAAGGCACTGATTACAAGAATGCAAAGCTTTAATTGCTGCACAGGGAGGTCATGGAAGTAAATCTGCTTCCATGGAATCCCAGCCAGGTTTGGGTTAAAGGGACCTCAAATCCCCCCCAGAGCCACCCCTGCCATGGCAGGGACACCTCCCAGTGTCCCAATGTCCAACCTGGCCTTGGGCACTGCCAGGGATCCAGGGGCAGCCACAGCAAATTTGGGAATTCCATCCCAAACAGGAATTCCCAATTCCCAACATCCCACCCAAATCTCCCCTTTCCCAGTTTGAAGCCATTCCCTGTGTCCTGTCCCTCCATCCCTTGTCCCCAGTCCCTCTCCAGCTCTCCTGGAGCCCCTTTAGGTGCCCTCAGCTCTCCCTGGATCCTTCTCCTCTCCAGGGGAACATTCCCAGCTCTCCCCCAGCCTGGATCCAGAGCAGCTCCAGCCCTGGAGCAGCTCCATGACCAAAAATGATCCATCAGGGAACTGCCTCAGGTTTCTGTTGCCTGATCAAAGCAACTCAGCCCCTGATTGAGGGTCAGGGAATCCCAGAGTGGTTTGGGATTAAATCCCATCCCATCCCAGCCCTGCCATGGCAGGGACACCTCCCACTGTCCCAATGTCCAACCTGGCCTTGGGCATTCCAGGGATCCAGGGGCAGCCACAGCAAATCTGGGAATTCCAGCCCATCCCCACCCTCCCAGCCGGGAATTCCTTCCCAATATCCCTTTTAACTCAGTTCAAAGCCATTCCCTCCTCCACAGCTTCTCAAAGCCCTTCAAATCCTTTAAAATCCCCCCAAATCGATCCCTCCCCAATCCCCTCTCCCTGGGCAGCTCCACCCGGTGTCACTGGATCCCAAACCCTGGAACACAGCAGAGTTTTTTTGGCCAGGCTCCACAAAGCAATCCACCTCATTTTTCGATGAAGAAAACAATTATTAATACTTGAAAACAAGCTGCAATCTATTCACTTATCATTTCCAGCTTGGCTGTCAAGGAGATAATTTGAATTGGAACAAAGTTTGCAGCTCCCTTTGTTTTTTGGGTTTTGGGGTTTTTTGTGGGTTTTTTTTTGAGCAAATTGAATTTGCTCCAAGGATTTCTCTCACCACAAACACAACGTGTGATTCTGGTTTGGCTTTTGTGGGGCTTCAAGAACCTCCTGAAAGGTAAAGCCAGGTTTATCTGGCAGGTTTATCTTTACCCTCAGTGCATGCCCAGTGTCCAGCTCACACCTCCTGCCCCTCCTTCCCCCACCCCACAGCTCATTTCCACACGAGGTTTAGAATCTGAAAACCATCGGAAGTTCCCTCTCATCCTGACCCTGTCCCCTCCTGTCAGGGGGTTGTGCAGAGCCACAGGGTCCCCCCTTTTCTCCATCTGATCCCCTTTCCCAGCTCTCTGTGTTGGAAAATACACCAAGTTCAATTATTTTTAATTTTTTTTCTTTTTTCTCTAGTCAGATTTGGTTTGCCTTTGCCTTGGTGAAAGGAATTTTGAAGGGTTTTTTTAAGGGATGTAACACCACTCAACAGAGATGAGTTTAACATCTCAAAGGACTGGGAATAGCCAAAAAAATCCCAAAAAAGAGAACGATCATCAAGAGAAAATCAAGAACCATCAGCAAAGGAACCCTCAACACTGCCCCGGGAACAGCTGGAGACATCACAAAAGGCTGATAAGGAAATCCAGGCGTGAGGACCTAATTAACATAATTAACAACGGAAACGAGGAGATCTGTAACCAACAGGGAACCAAACACTGAGAACTGCCCAGCTTGGAGCAATGAACATCAAACCGATGGATTTCTGTGCATAAAGTTTAGGAAAAATCTTGTAAAATTCACAAGTCACGGAATGATTTTCTCTGCACTCTGATTTTTTTTTTTTCTGGGCTGTGCGTGGATGAAATTATTTATTATTTATTTTCCATCCTGGCCAGAATCAAGCAATCTCTAACACTGAAATGTTGTTGGGGAGTTTTTGTTTTTCCCTGTGGTTTTGGTGATATTTGGGCTGTTCCTCACCTGTTGAATCTCAGAAATTTGGAGTTTTTGGGCTTTCTGTGCTTTCAGGCCCAGACCCCCTGGAAAACACTGCTCTGGACCTGAGGCCTTGGAAACAGCTTCTAAATATGAGCAGTAAAGTAAAAATCATGAGTGTGTAGTGAATTAAAAGTGTGTGTTTTCACAGAGTGATGGGGTTTAAATTTAAAGTTTTTATACTATAGTAATGGGCATAAAAATAGTGAATTTTAAGCGTGATCTCTTTCTTCTTCTTCTTCCTTCTTCTTCATAGTTTTCAAGTAGTATTTTCTAGTTAGTCAGTGTCACTCTAAGAATCATGAAAATCTAGTTATTAAGTCAAAAGTATAAATAATATCGATGTTAATTCTCTATTAAACTCTTTAGCCTTAAAAACCCTTATGGCAGTTGCCTCTGTAACAATTTTCCCTGCTTCTAGCAAGGAGCTGGATGTGCTGTCATATTTTCTGTTCTTTCTGATAAAATTGAATAAACAACCAACCGAAAAACAAAAAAAAAAAAAACCAAAAACCCAAAAAAACCCCCAAAACAAAAACAAAACAAACAAAAAGAAAACCAAAAAAAAGAAGACAAAAAACAACAACAAAAACAAAAAACAAAAAAAAACCAAAAAAATCCACCCAAAACCGTGTTTCAACCATGTTTCTATTAATCCTAACTCTGCGAAAAAGAAAAAAAAAAAAACAAAAAAAACCAAAACTAATTAACACACCACTAATTAAGTAGTGCACCGCTGCCCACACTCACCCAGACTTTGGAGGATCCTCGGGGTGAGCCCGAGTCCTTTGGGCTCTCAGGATTTAATTTCCACTGGGACTTTCACACGGGAATCGGGTGGGGTTTGTTCTCCTCACCCCGTGCCTGGTTTAATCAGCTCCCGATTAAAAGCCAATGGCAGCCTGGATTCTTTCTCCCGACTTTTCTGTAGATCTTGATCTTCAGCCTCTTATAGCAGAGCTGATCACTAATTATTAATTCATGAATTCCAGCTCCCTGTGCCCCTTTATCCGGCTGCTCAGTGGAGGCAGAGCTTCCAAGTCCACTCAGGAACGGGTTATGGATAAAACTGTGAAATTCCTGCCATTAGTAAAGGCTGAAAGGCAGGAATGTCCACCTGGAGAATTCCTCAGGCTGAGCCAGGAGCAGTCCCGACATGGAAACAGCACCTCTCATTAAGGGAGGAGATTGATGGTCAATTAAGCTCCTTTTATAAAGACGGAATTCCCACTTTCTGGGGAGCTTGCAGCTCCACCGGCCAGGGGCAGGGTGACATTCCCAGATTTTGGGGTGCTGCCCCAGGAGCAGCTGGAGAGGCAGGGAATGGTGCTGGCAGCCCCAGGGCTTGTCCCTCTGCCCAGCAGGGATGGACAGACGGGGGTGCTGGGATCCTCCTCCCCTGAAATTCCCTTCCAATCCCATTTTACCAGGTTTGAACTCGCAGGAGAGCAGGCTGGAGCCCCGGGAGAGGCTGGGGTGGAATTTCCTGCTCTCCAGGCAGAGCTGCCAGCAGGACTGGGAGATTTTTGTTTTGGGCATCAAACAAACAAACAAACTCCTTTCCCTCTGCCCTTCAGGTCACAGATTCCATTAGAATTCTTCTCTTCCTGAAACCAGATTCCATCGTGGAATCCCAGAGGCAGCTGAGTCTCCTCCTGATGTCCAGAGTCCATCCCAGCCTCCATCACCAATTCCTGGGTCATTCCAAGGACACCTCCCCTGGAGCAGGAGGCTCCAAGCCCTGTCCTGCTCCACCTTTCCCAGTACCCGGGCCTGGCCCTTCCCACATCCCCAGGTATTCCCCAGCAGGATTCATCCACTGCTGCAAAGTTCACTCTGCCTTGCCCCAGGCAGAAATCTGGTGATGGCCTCAAACATTCCAAATGCCACACGATTCTTTTGGGTTTATTTTCCCCTTTATATCAGCACAACATTCCTGACATTTCAAATCCCTGCTCAGGCAGGGCTTGGTTGAAATGAGAGGTCACTCAGGGCTGGTCCTGAATAACTGCAAACTTCCCACCTGCCATCCCTGCAAACCCCACAGTAAAGGAGCTGCATTCCTGAGAAACCTGGAGCCACTGATCCAATTCCCCTCCAACCCCATCCCATAAAAACCCTGCAGGTCAATTGTGTTTTGGGAGCAGGGCTGTGTGTTCACTGCTCACAAAATGTGTGACTGATTATGATCAAAACCTCGAGTTTTGCTGTTTTTTCTCTAGCTCAGATTCTAAATACAGCTGGTTTCTGAACTGCTTGTTAAATTCATTCCTGCAGCAAGCACCTGACACCTGCTTAGTGTGCTCCAAAGCTTGTGGTTTATAATCAGGTTGTGGATTTTATGATGATTCTGGAGAAGTGTAAATCTGCCTGCAGGAAGCAGCAGGTTCAGAGTTACAGCAAGGGCAGGACTGGCTGTGTGTCACTGGAACAAAGCAGCTTCCCCTGGAGCATCCACTGGGGTGATCCCATTTCCAGCTCCATGCCACTGGGCCACTGGCCAGGGGCACCTGGTGGCTGCTGGTTCTGAGGAGCCAAAGAGGCACCAATTTATGGAATCCAAACAAGGTCAAATTTGGGAAATCTCATTTTGCTTTGCAGTCCCAGCTCAGTATTAAAGTGATTTGTGTTGGTGTCAGTGAAACAAACAGAGCAGGCAGGGGAAGAATCAGAGAATTCCAGACTGGTTTGGATGGGAGAGGACCTTAAATCCCATTTAATCCCCTTTAATCCCATGGAAAAGAACCTTAAATCCCATCCATTCCATGGCAGGGACGCCTCCCACTGTCCCAGGCTGCTCCAAGCCCAATGTCCAGCCTGGCTTTGGACATTCCAGGGATCCAGGGGCAGCCACAGCTGCTCTGGGCAACCCAAGGACTGATGAGAGAGAGACAGAACCTTTTGTATCCATGTCCTTCCAGACACCCACAGAGCTTTCGATTCATTCCCAGATTAATTTCCTTATTCCCTCCACCCCCAGTGCATGCAGATTAATTTATTACACGTTTTGTGTTAATCTTCAAAACCACTGACGAAGCAAAGACTTTGAGGCCAATCCTTAATGTGTCATCCCCAAACCTCCCATTGAACTTCCAGGTTCCCTTTGAAGGCACAAAGTATTTTTAAAAGTTTCCTAAGGTGACAGGAAACTTTCCGGTTTAGATCCTTTACAATGAACCCTCTTTTTCTGCTGAACCCACGGCGAGATCTGAAATTATCAAGCAACAAGTCCAGCTGTTAAATCCCAGGGCTTTTGTTGGATATTTCAGGGGCACAAAATAGGAAATTATGGAGCCTCATTGTCCAGGAGATCAATGTGCTCTCCCTGGAAGACCTTTGCAGATTTGAATGGCAAATTCCACCTCGTAGTTCCTTGCTCCTTTCTGGATACCCAGAGCTGGCAGCTGCTTTGAGGTTCTTTATTTTATTTCATCCTTTCTTCTTTAAGGAGCAACTTTTTGTTATTCCTTGTGCTGGGATGAGCCTTTTCTGCAGGAATGTGCAGGCACAAGGAATCAAAATGTGCAGAGCTGAGAGCACTGGGCTGTCAGAACCCTCTGTGGGCTTCCAGCAGCTCTGAACCCACAGCTCTGCCTCCCTGGATTGTCAGGGATTTGAAATCAGGAAATGTGGCTCGGAATGAAACCCTGGGCTCCTGGTCCAGCTCTCCCAGCCCTGTGGAGGGCTGAGGTTGTAATGGGGTAATTAAGAGTTTTGCATCACTTAATGAGTGGTTTGTCTCAGTCTCTTCTGTCTTCACTCAGAGCCAGGATTAAAAAGCACACGAAGAAAATGAATTTTCTCGTGTTTGGGCTTTGGTTGTTGATTAAATTTTATCCAAAGTACAGAAAGTTCAGCAGCACTTCTAAAAGTGAGCAAAATGGGGACAGATCCAGCTGCTACAAGGACAAAGCTAAACAGTCCAATAGAGAATTAACACCGATATTATTGATACTTTTAACCCAATAATTAAATTCCCATGACCCTCAGTGTGACACTGAGTGACCAACCAGAAACTGCTGCCTGAAACCATGGAGAAGAAGGAAGATGAGCCCAGAAAGAGACACCACCCCAAATCCTCCATCCTGTCCCACACCCATTCCTATATTATAAAACCCCAAATCCCAAACCCTTCCCCATGTGCAATCACACACTTCTATTTCACTGCACACCCGGGATTTTAACTCCATCCCCCACATTTGGAGCCTTGTCCAAGGGCTCAGCTCCAAAGCAGTGTTCTGCAGGGGGGCAGTGCCTGACAGCACAGAAAGATCAAAAATCCCCAGGAGGTTTCTGGGATCCAGCAGTGGGAAGGGCTGGATCCCCCTTTTCCCTGTGGAGCTTGGCTTGTTCCTCGTGGTTTCACTTCCTTCAGATGCAACTCCAGCAACTCCACAGATGGGATTGGCAGCTCCAGGTGCTTCCCACAGAGTGGCCTCATGTTGGATCCCACAATCCTGAATTTTTGATCTTTCTGTGCTGTCAGGCACTGCCCCCCTGCAGAACACTGCTTTGGAGCTGAGCCCTTGGACAAGGCTCCAAATGTGGGGGATGGAGTTAAAATCCCGGGTGTGCAGTGAAATAGAAGTGTGTGATTGCACATGGGGAAGGGTTTGGGATTTGGGGTTTTATAATATAGGAATGGGTGTGGGACAGGATGGAGGATTTGGGGTGGTGTCTCTTTCTGGGCTCATCTTCCTTCTTCTCCATGGTTTCAGGCAGCAGTTTCTGGTTGGTCACTCAGTGTCACACTGAGGGTCATGGCAATTTAATTATCGGGTTAAAAGTATCAATAATATCGGTGTTAATTCTCTATTGCACTGTTCAGCTTTAAAACACTTTGTAACCAGCTGGATCCAGCTCCATTCTGCTCACTTCTAGCAGGAAGTGTTACAGAACTCTCTGTACTTTAAATAAGATTTAATAAACAACCAAGTCAAGCACAAAAAAATCCATCTCTCTGACTTTAATCCTGGCTCTGAGTGAAGGCAGAGGGAAATGAAGCCACGAATCAGGTGGTGCAGGCTGATCACTCTCCTCCCCCTTCCAGGATCCCCTCCAGGCACAGAACCAGGGCACAGCCCCAGTGTGGGAGGACCAAGATGGGAATTCCCAGGCCTGGAATCTTGCCAGGCACTTTTGGGAAGCTCTCCAAGGACACCAGGCAGCAGCACTGACCCCAAAGGCACCAGAGCAGCTCTGAGGTGCCCAGTGCTCCCCACCAGCCCAGAGGGACCAGCCCAGCTCCCAGGGCCTTCCCTGGGCATCTTCCAGTGCCCAGGTCCCACCCAAATCCAGGATTTCATTTTTCCTTCACCCAGGGATAGCACAGAGAGCTCCCCTGGGATTCCTGGCTCTCCCCTGGCACCACCTGAGGGGATCCAAGGTGCTGCCCAGCAGAAAATGGAGCTCTCCTCCCTGCTTTTCACCAGGAGCACTGCAAATCCCTCATTATTTGGGAAAAAGGAGAGACTTGCCTGGGTTACGACAGGAAGGAAGAATTCCAGGACCTGCTTGGATCCTAAGAGATCCATCTTCACAATCCCACTCCAGTTTTCCCAGTTTGGCTGTGGAAGCACGGGTCCCATGGGAGCAGGGGTGCAGCAAAGGCTGTCAGGAATTCCAGGAGTGCCAACCTCACCTGGGCAGGGCTGTGGCAGGTGCTGGGGACCTGCAGTGCCACTAATGGCAGCATTAAGGGAGCAGAGCTCCTTTGCCCATAAAATATTCAGGCTGGAACACATCCATATTTATCACTCTAATCAAACAGAATGAGAGAGCTCTTCTTGCTTCAACTTTGGGAAAGCAAAACAAGCCTGGCCTGACAACTGCTTCTTTTTTATTTTTTTACTTTTTTTCTTTTCTTTCTTTCTTTTTTTTTTTTGGTTTTTTTTTGGGTTTTTTTTTTTTTTTTGGCAGCAAGGAACTAAAAAGTTTGGGGAAGAAGAAATGTTCAGAGCTCATAGTTTGGGAATCACTACCCAATGCAGGCTTGGAATGGCAGCAGGAATTCCAGGCAGCAAATCCAGGCTAAAGCTGGCACGGCCTTGGGCAGTGAGGAAGGGGGGACCAGATCATCCCAAGAGCTCCTGGGATCTTCCTGGAAAATGATCCAAGGAAAATGAGGCTTTCCATCCCTGGAAGTGCCCAAGGCCAGGCTGGGATGGGCCTGGAGCAGCCTGGGATAATGGGGGGGGTCCCTGCCATGGCAGGGGGGGATGGATGGGATTTAAGGTCCCTCCAACCCAAACCATTCCAGGATTCCCTGATCCAATGGCTGCATTTTGCCTGGAGCTGTGGCATCAAAGGGAGCAGGGCTGGTGTGGAACTCCTGAGGGACAAACAGAATTTATTCCCACCTGCAATCAGATCCTGCCATTTTATTCCCTGGGAGTAAACACAATCACTTCTTCTTAACAAAACCCAAAGATAATCCCAGACTTTTCAAATTGTGTGGAAGGATGGAGAGTGGATCCCTGTTCCCAGGGCATCAATCAAACCCCAGGCTCAGTTTTTTTAATGATGTTTCCAGTCATGCTCAGCTTTCCCAATCATTCCAAGAGCTTCTCCTGGAGCTGTTTGATCTCAAGCTTCTTGTTCATCTTCTCAGCTCTGTTTTAGAGAGTCTGTAAAGTCTGGGAAGCTCCAAGTCCCGAAGAGGGAAGGAATTACAGCACTAATATTCCTATTTATTGCTTTTTTTTCCCCTTACTCAAGCCAAGTGAAATGACATGCACAGCGATCTGGGCTGATGAGAGGCTCATAAATGCCAGTGTTTAGTATCTGGATTAGTCACAGAAGAAAGCAAATCATGAGCCTGTCTCTCCGAGCTGCCAAGCTGCTGACAAAGTCTTTCAGAAATAAGGCTGGGAAATAACGAAGCCGAGTTTATGAATGAAGTTTGTGTCAAGGTAAGCCAAGACTCCCTTCAGCATCACAAACAGGGCTTTGATGAAACTTTCATAAAACAGTTTAATTTTTCTCTTTTATCTTCTCCTGCACTCCCCTCTCTGTTCTTCAGAGCAGCAGCTCCAGGAGAGGGGAGACCCTCCCGGAGGGCTCAGGCTGAGGATTCTCGGTGGTTTGGTGGAGGGGAGAGCTCAGATCCAGGTGTTTGATATGGGCAGAGATCAACTTGGCCTGGCACAGGGACAAACAGCACCTTCCTTTGGGATGGAACTGGCAGGAAAATGAATCCACAAACACCAGAGGTTTGTGTCCAAAAAGGAGACAGAGGAGTCCTTTCACTTTATTGAATAAAGGCAGAGGCCATGGGGTCTCTCATTCCCCTGGGCTCTCTCACATTTTTGGAGCACTCAGCCTCCCTTTTTATCCCAATTTCCCATCCACATTTCCCTCTCTCTTTCCCCATGGGCTGAGGTACCTGAGAGGCACAGACTTCCCAAACCCTGATCCCTGAGATTCCCCTCTGATGTACAACCCTCCCTTTGCATTTTTAATTCTTATGCAATTCATGGTTTTTCCCCGTTGCTTCTTTCATCTTTCAATATCCAATTCCATTGATCAGCAAACCTGCAGTTTGTTTGTAAAGGGAAATCTCTTTTTCCATTCATCCATCAGTGGAATCCATCCCATTGTTGGTTTTATCTCTCAATGCTGGTTTGCAGCAGACCCACAGCTCGTTTGGAAAGACAAATCCCTCATTGCTCTCAGAACCGACCTGGCAGCAGCTCTGGGTCTGTGCAGGCTCCTGCCATCCTGCTCTGGGTCCCCTCTGCTCCCCAGAAAGGGCTGAGTGTTCACTGAGGTCACACCTCAAAGGAGGAGGAGCAGACCCCGCTCTGAAATGGGAATTATGGCTCTGAATTTCAGGGAGAGGACACTGAGCCCCAGCCCTTCCCCGTTCATGTTTGTTCCTCTTGGAGCTCTGCTGCCAGGGCAGCTCAGAGCCTCCAGAAATCCAGAAATCCAGAGCTCAGGAGCAGCTTGGGAAATCCAGAATTCAGATCCTGCCTGGGAAATCAGAACTCAGATCCTGCCTGGGAAATCCAGAACTCAGAGCCTGCCTGGGAAATCCAGAAATTCAGAGCTCAGGAGCTGCCTGAGAAATTCAGAAATCCAGAATTCAGATCCTGCCTGGGAAATCCAGAAATCCAGAATGCAGATCCTGCCTGGGAAATCCAGAAATCCATGGCTCAGGGAGATGCCAGCACAGTCACTGCTGTCACCTGCTGGGGGTTTCAGCTCCACAAACCCTTTTCTCTACAGAGCCAGCTTGGGGTGGATCCCTCTGATCTTCTTCCATTTCTGCAGCCACAGCTTCCCTGGGCACCTGTGCCAGTCCCTCCCCACCCTCCCAGCCAGGAATTCCCAATTCCCAACATCCCATCCATCCCTGCCCTCTGGCACTGGGAGCCATTCCCTGGGTCCTGTCTAAATCCTCTCTTTCCATCTCTGTCCATCTTTTCCCCAGGCTCAGAGCTGGGAATGTTCCCCTGGAGAGGAGAAGGATCCAGGGAGAGCTGAGGGCACCTAAAGGGGCTCCAGGAGAGCTGGAGAGGGACTGGGGACAAGGGATGGAGGGACAGGACACAGGGAATGGCTCCCAGTGCCAGAGGGCAGGGATGATGGGATGTTGGGAATTGGGAATTCCTGGCTGGGCTGGAATTGCCAGATTTGCTGTGACTGCCCCTGGATCCCTGGCAGTGCCCAAGGCCAGGTTGGACACTGGGACAGTGGGAGGTGTCCCTGCCATGGCAGGGGTGGCTCTGGAAGGTTTTTAAAGTCCCTTCCCACCCAAACCATTCGAGGATTCCATGAAATCCATAATCCAACAGCTCCCGGAGGGAAGGGACAGGGACAGGGCCTGCTCATCCCCACTAAATCCTGAGCTACAGAAAAACCACAAACTCCAAATCCCCTCCTCCTTTCCACGAGTGTTCCAAAGCCTGCCCGTGCCAGGAGGAGCAGCAGGGTCGGCTCTGCAGGGACTGAGCCTTGCAAGGAGTGACTGAGGCACAAGAGCAGAGCCCCGGGTGAAAAATATGAAAGGGAGAATCTGCAAAACCTCTCCTCTCCCCATCACAGCTGCCACTTCCCGGCCCGGCCACAGAGAAGAAGGGAAAGGCACTTCAAGAGGAAGATTCCTTTGAAAGGAGGCACAACACGGGCACAGAGAGATGAAGACAACGCTCCTGAAAGGGGCACAGCCCAACAGGGGCAGGAGCTCTGGGAACAATGGGAATTTCACAGAAATTAGATCAGAGCACCAGCCAGGCTGCTGGAAATTTCTGCACAGGCAGAAGGGTGAAAAGTGCCAGACTTTGCTGATTTTTTTTTTTTTTTAATGTAGTTCTACTGAGAAGGGGGAGGGGTGAGAGCCAGTGGAAATAATCAAGAATATTCTAGTCAAACAGGGAAACTGCAGAAGTACAAAACAATTCTGTGATCTCTGTTTTCCCCCAGCCAGGCAGAACCTTCTGCTGAGCTGATTCTCCACAGGAATTTCATAACCCAGCTGTGTTTGGAGGTACAGGGGGTGACAGGCCATGGAGGATAAAACTTGGATTTTAAGAGGATGGGACCCTGAGGAACACATTGGAGACAGCACTCTGGGGGACTTGGAGACTTCTAAAGATCAATGCAAAGATGATTTTTTTTCAGGTGAGATGTCTCTGCTCTGGATCCAGGCTGGGAGAGCTGGGAATGTTCCCCTGGAGAGGAGAAGGATCCAGGGAGAGCTGAGGGCACCTAAAGGGGCTCCAGGAGAGCTGGAGAGGGGCTGGGGACAAGGGATGGAGGGACAGGACACAGGGAATGGCTTTTAGCTGGAAAAGGGGGAGATTTGGGTGGGATGTTGGGAATTGGGAATTGCTGGCTGGGCTGGAATTGCCAGATTTGCTGTGGCTGCCCCTGGATCCCTGGCAGTGCCCAAGGCCAGGCTGGGATGCTGGAAGGTGTCCCTGACATGAACAGTGCCACAGGCACTCCAGTCCCTCTCCAGGCAGGACGGGGAGGGAGCAGCTTGCAGAGCAGTTAATTACAGCACTGTAATTAAGCTGCTCCAGAGGGGTGAATCTCCTGGAGCTGCAGCATCCTGAGCAGGCAGAGCTCCACCACTGATCTCAGTTCCCCAGCCCAGCTCAGAGCTGTTCCAGCCTCCCCTGGAGCTGCAGGGCAGGATCCCCTGGGATCAGGGATTGAGAGGTCAAGGATAAAAAACTCTCCCATTTCATTGTTCCCGTGCTCCAACAACCCCAAACTGGCACCACTGGGAAGGGGAAGAGAGGAAAACCAAAGAACAGAAACAGTTTCTGCTTGGAATCACTCCCCCTCCGTGCTGCAGGAGCAGCATCTCTTTGTCTTCGTGTTTTATTGTTCTCCAGGCACATCCTGCTCTTATTTAAAGACTCGGCAAAATTGGATATCGCCCATGTGGAAAGGAGGGGAAGAAAGGAGTGAACACTCTGAGCACTCTGGAAACTTCTGGATGTCTCTTCAACAATGATTTGGGAAGATTTGCTGGTGCAGAATCTCCTACCCCACCTTCCAGAGTGTAATCAGAATTCATTTCAGCTAGAGTCTCATTAGATTTAATTTCAGACAACTCTTCCACTGGAAGTCAAGGTGATGATGAAATTGGTTTTATACATCAAGAACTGGAATGAATTTACCTGGACACTCGTTGTCCATGTTTCTTCAATTCTACCACGAGTTATTAATATTGGGGCTGACAGTTCTGTAGGATTCCTGTAGGATTTCTTAATTATGTGACAAAATTCCCATGGAGTAAATTCCATCCTCACTCTGGATGCTCCAAAGGCAACAATTAAATCTATTCATGTGAAATTGAAACAAACTCATCTCCAAACCCATGATTTGCTCTTTGTGGCTGCCCCTGGATCTCTGGGAGTGTCCAAGACTGGATTGGATGGGATTTGGAGCAGCTTGGGATAGTGGAAAGTGTCCCTGCCTGGGGATAATCCCTAAAATCCCTCCCAACCCAAACCATTCTGGGGTTCTGTGAATGCTGGAAGGGAACTGAGGGGACAAAAAGCAAGATTTTATTGTTTTCTGGGAGTACAACCATTTCAGTGCATGGAAACTGAGCCCTGGTGCCAGAATTCCAGCCTGGAATCCTCTTGCAGGTTGGGGGGGGGGAGTTACTGAAAGTCGTGGAAGCATAAGAGGGGTTTCAGTAATAAAATAAGAAAAACATCTGTGCTATTATAATACCCCCAAAAAGTCCAATTATGTCTTGATCACAGCTCAGGGATTACATGTTTTTAATGAAGTGAACATTGTCAGTATGGGAAGCAATAAAAATTGAAAAAAAAAAAAGTTACAGAACTGAAAATTTAATATATATGATAATACACATAAATCTATTAGGGAAAAAAAAGTAAAGGAGAATTAATTATGTTTCAGTACCCAGAGGGGGAATAAAAACGGTAAAGAATTAAGAAATAAAAAATTCATACTGTAATTAGAATTTTGCATACTAAAATTAGAGAAGGTGTTTTCTGATAACATCCAGAACCTTCTCCAACAAAAGCCCGGGATGGGAGCAGGACATGGTAATTATGCACTGGAGCCTTAAGGTATGAAACCTGTACACAGGCTTGGAAAGAGGATTAAATATCCAGTGAGGGTGCAAAACTTTTTAATTTTCCAACTTTTCATAGCCAAATTAACAGGAGAAAAAGGCTCTGGAGCAGCACAGCAGTGCATTATTTATTTAGACATTTCATGAATAACAAAGGAGGTGCTGTGTGGAAGCTGCAGGGGAGGCAGGGAACGTTTTCCACGCAGCCTGAGGGATCCCAGGTTTAGTGACAGACAGGGATTGGGGCTGGGAATATCCAAGGAGCTCTGGGATACAGGGAAGTGTGCCTGGCCATGGGAAAAGCTTGGAAATGGATGGGCTTTGAGGCCCCTTCCATCCCAAACCACACTGGGATTGTGTGGATGATTCCATGATTCCCTAAGGGTCACCTGTTATGAAGTCCTGGGATGGTTTGGGTTGGAAGGGACCTTAAATCCCATCCAGTTTCCCGAAAGTCACCTGTTATGGAGTTCTGGAATGGTTTGGGTTTGAAGGAAACTTAAATCCCATCCAGTTCTCCTAGAGCCACCTGTTATGGAATCTTGGAATGGTCTGGGGTTGGAAGGGACCTTAAATCCCATCCATTTCCCCAAGAGCCACCTGTTATGGAATTCTGGAATGGTCTGGGGTTGGAAGGAACCTTAAATCCCATCCAGTTTCCCAAAAGCCACCTATTATGGAATCCTGGGATGATTTGGGTTGGAAGGGAACTTAAATCCCATCCAGTTTCCCAAGAGTCACCTGTTATGGAGTTCTGGGATGGTTTGGGTTTGAAGGGAACTTAAATCCCATCCAGTTCCCCTAAAACCAGCTGTTATGGAATCCTGGAATGGTCTGGGGTTGGAAGGAACCTTAAATCCCATCCAGCTCCCCTAAAGCCACCTGTTATGGAATCTTGGAATGGTCTGGGATTGGAAAGGACCTTAAATCCCATCCAGTTTCCCAAGAGTCACCTATTATGGAATTCTGGCATGGTTTGGGTTGGAAGGGACCTTAAATCCCATCCATTTCCCCAAGAGTCACCTGTTATGGAGTTCTGGAATGGGTTTGGGTTTGAAGGGAACTTAAATCCCATCCAGTTCCCCTAAAAGCAGCTGTTATGGAATCCTGGAATGGTCTGGGGTTGGAAAGGACCTTAAATCCCCCCCAGTGCCACCCCTGCCATGGCAGGGACACCTCCCACTGTCCCAGGCTGCTCCAAGCTCCATCCAGCCTGGCCTTGGACACTTCAGTGTTAAATTCTGGGAACAGAGATCCCATGGATTTCCCAACAAACCTGGAGGATTTTCCCTCACACAACCACAGGGCAGCACACGAGGCAAGCCAGGATCCACTTCCAGGGAAGCAGCATTTTCCTGGTGCTCCAGAGCCAGGCACACATCCTGAAAGGCTGCCAGAAATCCGAAATCTGCAGATTTTAGTGGGAAGATGGAGTTTTTAGCGACCCTTGGGAAGCTCAGCATCCTCCCAGCAGACAGGGCTGTGCTTTATTCCCAGGAATAACCCCAGCAGCACCAGGATTTGCATCGCCCCGAGAAAATGAAGGATTTGTTCAGTGGACAAAACTGGGAGCCTAAAAATCCCAGCAGCTGAAGCAATTATTCCCAAATCTGGGAATAATTTATTCCATGGCAGTGGAGATGTGCAGAAAATTCACACAAAGTGCAACTTTAGGAGCTTACAGAAAACAAAAGTGGGAAATAGAAACCAAGGGAGAGCCATCCATGGATCCCATGGAGCTGCTGTGCACAGGAGCCCTCAGCACCTCCTGACTCCTGTGCAAGCCAACTCTGGATGATGCTTTTCCCAGTTCCTGGCCCTATTCCTGAAAATCCAGGTCTGTTGGATTCACTGCACAGCTTTGGCAGGAATTGTGCTCAGTGCAGATCCTGTCTGTTTATCCAGGCTTCATTTCCCACCTCTCCGTGATGGATGGCTCCTGATCTCACCAAAATCCTCCTGGATAAAGCTTTGGATAACAGCTCACTCCCTTTGGAAGCAGATCCAGCCAAGCCATGCTTTGCCAGAGGGGATTCTATCCCATATTTCCAGGTAGCCAACACCAGACTACAGGTGAATGCTGGATTCCCAAAAGTTCTTCCAGGAGCTCTCCAGTGCCCGTCAGTGACATCTGGATTTTGACTTCCTAATGATCCCCAAAATCTGTATGTGCTGACAGAAAATATCGTAAATATTTATGAATATTTTCTGAGCAGAGTGTGGACAGTTTTTCTAGAGGTGGCTCCTCCCTTCAAAAAGGGGATTTGTTGTTTCAGCTTCGTGGAAGGGAGCCCTGCCTGCTGCACCTGCACACTGACAGCAGATCAAACACAATCCCTCGGTGTTTCCAGCCCCCTCCGTGGCTGGGAGATGGAAATGTGGGAATAAAATTCATAATTTAAATAAAACCAAGCCAAATGTGGGGCATTCCCACCAGGAATCCCAGAGAGGAGCGCTGTGTCTGTCCTCTGCACACTCCAGACTTTTCACTGGATTTTTTTTTCCCAAAGTATCATTTTCAAAGAGCCTGTAAAACAGGATGTCCCATCAAACTGCTGCTCTGGAATGAAATCACAGAATCCCAGGATCACTGAGGTGGGAAAAGCCCTCCAAGGTCACCGAGTCCCAGCTGTGCCCAATGCCCACCTTGTCCCCAGCCCAGAGCTCTGAGTGCCACCTCTGGGAATTCCTTGGACACCTCCAGGGATGGGGAATCCAAACCTCCCTGGGCAGCCCCTTCAACAGCAGGACCATTCCAGAGAATCCCAGAATCCTGGAATGGTTTGGGTGGGAAGGGACCTCAAAGCCCACCCAGTGCCATGGGCAGGGACACCTTCAACTCTCCATGGCCAGGCTCCAGCCCAGACTGTTCTGTGATTCTGTGATTCCATAATTCCATAATTCCATGATTCTGTGATTCCGTGATTCCATGATTCTGTGATTCCGTGATTCAGTGATTCTGTGATTCCATGATTCTGGGATTCTGTGATTTTGTGATCCCATGATTCAATGATTCCATGATTCCATGATTCAATGATTCCATGATTCCATGATTCAATGATTCCATGATTCCATGATTCAGTGATTCTGTGATTCCATGATTCTGTGATTCCATGATTCTGTGATTCCATGATTCTGGTATTCTGTGATTTTGTGATTCCATGATTCAGTGATTCTGTGATTCCATGATTCTGTGATTCTGTGATTCTGTGATTCCATGATTCCATGATTCAGTGATTCTGTGATTCCATGATTCTGTGATTCTGTGATTCCATGATTCCATAATTCCATGCTTCTGTGATTCCGTTATTCTGAGATTCCATGATTCCATGATTCCATGATTCCATTACATTGTGATTCCATGATTCCATTATTCCATGATCCCCTGATCCCTGATCCCACCACACTCTGCCCATGGATTCCGGCCCCCCTGGCCCAGCAGCAGGGCCCGGCCCCAGCCCCGTGTGCTGGTGACACCAGAACCTCCCTGTGCCTGCTGGAACCACCCATTCCCTGCAGGAACATTCCTCAGGGCCCACGGCTCCTCACAGACACATCCCTCGGCCCCAGGGGTTCCAGTGCTGCTTTTCCTGCTGCTGAATCCCCTGGCTGTGCTCCCAGGGCACCGAGAGTCCATGGGGAGTGACCTGGGAAGTGCCTGTGGTGTCACCCAGGGTGGGGCACTGCCCTCTCCATCCATGGTACTATACATACCATTGTGTAGTACTAACTATACAATCCAAAAAATCTACTACCCAAAAAGAAGAAGAAGAAGAAGGAGAAGGAGAAGGAGAAGGAGAAGGAGAAGGAGAAGGAGAAGGAGAAGGAGAAGGAGAAGGAGAAGGAGAAGGAGAAGGAGAAGGAGAAGGAGAAGGAGAAGGAGAAGGAGAAGAAGAAGAAGAAGTAGAAAAGAAGAAGAAGACAAAGAAGATGACGAAGAAGAAGAAGACGAAGAAGGAACAAGAAGGAAGAACTGCCCAAAATCCTCCATCTTGTCCCATACCTATTACAATATTCTAAAACCCCAAATTCCAAACCCTTCACCACGTGCAATCACACACTTCTATTCTAACTACACACCCGTGATTTTAACTCCATCACTCGAATTTGGAAGCTTTCTCCAAGGCCTCAAGTGAAAAACAGCGTTCTTTTGAGGGTCAGTGCCAGAAAGCACAGGAATCTCCAAATTCCCAGGCTTCAGGGTTCCAACAACCTCCCAGGTGGGCTGAGGGGCTCCCGGGCAAGCCAAGGAGGCTGGAAATTGTTATCCCCATGCTGGGGAGGGACACGGAGCTCACACGAGGGGAGCCCATCAGCCCCACTCCGCAGGATTTATTGCAGCCATTTCCCAGCGTTTCAGCTCTTCCCTCTGCTCCCCGTGGCACGGCAGAAACCAATTAATGCTGGGAATTGTTCAGGGAAAGTTCTCTCAGCTTCTGCTTTGATGCCGAAGCACTGAATGCAAGGACTAAAACAATGTGGCTGCAGCTCCCTCTCGTCCCCTCGGAAGGGCAGGATGGAAGGGAATTATTAATTCCACCTCCTACTGTTCCCAGCACTTCAGGAGGTTATTGCCAGCAAGAGAGCACAAGGGTTCAAATTTGCTTCCAAAAAATCTTCAGCTGTCAGATTCCTCAGAAAGATGTGTGAAGAAGAAAAACTTCGCAGGAAAGCAAGGGAAAGGTTTTGGGTGCAGAGACAGAATACATTTATTTTTCAATTAAAAAGCCCTAAAACAGTGACAAAGCCACAAGGGTCAGAAGAAAGTGTTCCTCCACTAAAGAGAACAATGTTTCCTGTTTGATGTCTCTGAAGCCAGGACTGCATCTTCCCAGGCAATCCTTTGCAAGGAATTTTTTTAATCAGCCATTGAAATCCCAGGCAGAAGCCACAACTCGCTGTTTGCATGTACTGTGACTGGAAAAGCAGAATTCCAAAGCCACACGTGTCAGCATTAATTCATGTCACAGATCAAAAAAAGAAAAAAAAAGAAAAAGAGTAGCAACTGCAGTAGTGACAGTTCCACTGGTTTTGTGGAGCTCAAAGGAAAACAAGAGAGGCATTTTCGGGATCAGAGGAGGTTGATTTCCCCCATACAGGTTTATTCCCCTCCCTTTAAAGCATTTCCCACCAGCAGCAGGGAGGTTCATGCATTTACTCTTTGGAGTCCAGCTGCTCCTCATCTCCTGAGCCAAAGGAACTGCTGGCCACACATCCTGAAAAACCTGTCAGAGCTAAAGCTGTATCCACCAATCCCAAAATCATGGAATGGTTTGGGGTGGAAGGACCTTAAATCCCCCCCAGAGCCACCCCTGCCATGGCAGGGACACCTCCCACTGTCCCAATGTCCAACCTGGCCTTGGGCACTGCCAGGGATCCAGGGGCAGCCACAGCAAATCTGGCAATTCCAGCCCAGCCAGCAATTCCCAATTCCCAACATCCCACCCAAATCTCCCCCTTTTCCATCTAAAAGCCATTCCCTGTGTCCTGTCCCTCCATCCCTTGTCCCCAGTCCCTCTCCAGCTCTCCTGGAGCCCCTTTAGGTGCCCTCAGCTCTCCCTGGATCCTTCTCCTCTCCAGGGGAACATTCCCAGCTCTCCCAGCCTGGATCCAGAGCAGCTCCAGCCCTGGAGCAGCTCCATGACCAAAAATGATCCATCAGGGAACTGCCTCAGGTTTCTGTTGCTTGATCAAAGCAACTCAGCCCCTGATTGAGGGTCAGGGAATCCCAGAGTGGTTTGGGATTAAATCCCATCCCATCCCAGCCCTGCCATGGCAGGGACACCTCCCACTGTCCCAATGTCCAACCTGGCCTTGGGCACTGCCAGGGATCCAGGGGCAGCCACAGCAAATCTGGCAATTCCAGCCCAGCCAGCAATTCCCAATTCCCAATGATTTGTGCCCAGTTGGAGCAGTGGGGCCGTTCTCCATCACGGCTGAGGAAGGAGAGGTTCCCATGCCACGACCCCAAGGGGCACCAAGAAACCAGGAGCACCCACCCAGCACAGGGCAGGGAGCAGGGAACTCTGCCCCTCTCCCAAACCCAGCAGGGATCGATTGCTGAGACATTCGTGGAAGGAAGAGGAGCCCAGAGATGCCCTCAGCCCCAGCTCTGGAGGCTGCTCTGGCCTCCAGTGGGATTTCATGGGCATTCCCAGAGCTCTCAGGAGTGTAAAAGCCACCAGCCTCTGCTGGTGGAACAAACCCAGCCATGACAGGGAATTTGCTGCTGCTGCCAAAAATTCCAGGAGGAACTGGGCAGGGCTGAGGTGCTGCCCCAAGGAGGGATGGCACAGAAATGGGGAATTAATGGACTTCCCACACAGAAATCCCCTGATAAAACAGACACCTTGGTGCTGCAGAGGGACATTTCACTGTCATCTGGATTATGGAAATAAGTCTCGTGGCTCTGCTCGTGTCTGGAGTGGTGTGAACATCAGGGAGGAGCAGCTGTGGTGCTCAGACACTCCAATCCCACCCTTTAATCCATCAGCAGCAACAATCTGGGCTATCAAATGCTTTTGGGGGGTTGATTTAAATGATTTGAAGCTGCTGAAGAGCAGTTGTAAAGCTACTCAGGGTTTGGAAACATTTTTGGCCACCAAGAACCACGTAAAGATGCTGAG
The DNA here is from genome assembly GCA_037013685.1 of Acridotheres tristis. Taxonomy (NCBI): domain Eukaryota; kingdom Metazoa; phylum Chordata; class Aves; order Passeriformes; family Sturnidae; genus Acridotheres; species Acridotheres tristis. Next base: position 1,033,179 of record CM072892.1, on the reverse strand, counting down.
CTGAGCTCCTGGGCCCCTCACAGAAATTCCTGGACGAAAAAGAAACCACCAAAGGAAGGAGAGCCTTGTGTAGATTTTAGGATATTCCACAACCTTTCCAGATTCCTCCACCCCAAACCCAGCAGGCCAAGGAAGCTGCTGGGTGCCAGGAGAGCCTTGCAGTCCCGAGGATGTCACACAAGTACCTTCAGTCCTGCGAGGTTTGAATTGAATGAAAGAAAAAGGATTTGAGTTTTGGTTAGAGAGGAACATCCCTGCCCTGTTTAACGGGAGAAATCGGGGAGCTGAGTGCAGGGACACAGAATTCCTGCAGCAGCCCCTGCAGGATGGACACAGCCGGCTCAGTCTGCACCCAAAGAAATCCCAATAAACTCCACATGTCACAGGCTGTGCCAGCACGGACGGCTTTTATTGTTCTCTGCTCAAACGAACCAAAAAGCCAATCACACAATCCACAATCTGCACACCTGCACTTCCCCAAAACCCACCTGGGGCCAGCCCCTCCCCTGGGCTCACTGAGGAAAGGTAAGGCACGATCCTGCAGAGGACACCAAGGGTCACAACGAGGGGTGCTGGCTAAATGAGCTCAGTTTTGGATGCTGTCACTGTGTGGGCTGGCAACAACGGGGATTGCTCTGGAGTGACAGGACACGGATCAGGCTCCTCCCCGCAGGGGAATGGGATGGGATTTAAGGTCCCTTTAACCCAAACCACTCTGGGATTCCATGAAACCACTGAAGCAGGAGGTGTCCAAGCACCCCGGGAGTCATTCCGTGGGATTTGCACCTTTCTGACAGACCCTGCTTTGCTGAAAGGTTTTGGATGCACTAAATGAGCTGCCAGAGCAACTGCTACAAGGAAAAATAAAACAAAATAAAATTAAAATCATCTGCTAAAGCCTGAGCTGTAATTTTCCACTCCACCATGTGCTGTGTTTCCTTGGGATCTGATCCAGGACTCCTTTCTTCTCTTTATCCCAACGTATTTGCCTGGCAGAGGAGCTCCAAGAGAAGGAAGGCAGAGTTTCCCAAGCCTGATCCTCTATTAATGATTTTGGATTTGATTTAAGTAAATCATCTCAGACAGCACCAGAAAGTATCTCCTCCAGCAGTGCAGGTAATTTTCTTAAGAAGCTCCTAATATCCAAAAGAAAAGTATAAATGATTCTGTTTTTATGGAGTTACAGAAGGGTTTGGGGTGAAAGGGACCTTAAAGCCCATCCAGTTCCAAACCCCGCCCTGGGGTTTATTTGGGGAAGCTCAAGGAAAGATCTTTTAGAGTTCTGTCTCATCCAGCCCTAATTATAATGTGAATTTTACCTCACCCAGTTCAATGCAGATTGAAACATGCCGAGAGGAGCTGTGAGACAGCATTTCTCCTAGTTCTCTTTCCCCCCTCTCATTAATTTATGGATATTCAGAACTTTAGGATAATCACAGGGCGGCTTTCAAGTGCGGGATCAAACCAAGCCGAAACAATCCTCAGGTTACAAAAAGCTGCTGAGGACAGACAGATTCCTTGGAGAGAACGCTGGAATCTCTTCCCAGGCTGAGGAAGAGCAGCTGATTGACAGCAGAGCACAGTCAGCAGAGGCAGAAGCAGATTCCGAGTTCCCTTTGTTGATCCTTGTGCTGCCAATCACTCGCAGCTCCTCTGGCTCCTTCCTCCCCGGATTGCTGCCGGGCTCTTCCTCACCAGGCATTGAAATGTTCTTTTCCTGAGCAGAAATCCAGCAGGAACCTCTGCATCCCCTCCCAGCCTGGGGGATGTCAGGCCAGTGAAAGGGGGAAATTCAAGCCTGTTCTGAGCACAGCAGTCACTGCTCTGCTCCTGAGCTGGGGCAGGGCTGGATTCCAGCCCTCGGGATGGAGCCAGGTGTGGCTGCAAGGTTGGGGAGCAGGGAGGAAATACAGCAACACAGGTGACAGGAATGTTGGATTTGTCTTTCCAAACGAGCTGTGGGGCTGCTGGTGGATAAAACCAGCACTGAGAGATAAAACCAACAATGGGATGGATTCCACTGATGGATGAATGCAAAAAAATATTTCCCTTTACAAACAAACTGCAGGTTTGCTGATCAATGGAATTGGATATTGAAAGATGAAAGAAGCAATGGGGAAAAACCATGAATTCCATAAGAATTAAAAATGCAAAGGGAGGGTTGTACATCAGAGGGGAATCTCAGGGATCAGTGTTTGGTAAGTCTGTGCCTCTCAGGTACCTCAGCCCATGGGGAAAGAGAGAGGGAAATGTGGATGGGAAATTGGGATAAAAAGGGAGGCTGAGTGCTCCAAAAATGTGAGAGAGCCCAGGGGAATGAGAGACCCCATGGCCTCTGCCTTTATTCAATAAAGTGAAAGGACTCCTCTGTCTCCTTTCTGGACACAAACCTCTGGTGGTTGTGGATTCATTTTCCTGACACAGGCTTCATCCAGAAGGCAGAAATGTGGGGGTGTGTGCTGGGCTTTGCACCACTCATCAGTGATTTGTCATCAGTCTCATTTGTCTTCTTTTAGAGCCAGGATTAATAGAAACACGATTGAGGCGATTCTCGTGTTCAGGTTTGGATGTTTATTGTATTTTATCAGAAATTACAGGAAGTGTGGCAGCACCTCCAGCTCCTGGCTGGAAGTGGGAAAATGGCCCAGCTGAGGCTGCTCCAAGGCCTTTTAAAGCCAAACAAACCAATGAAAGTTTAACCCCTCCATTATTGATCCTTCTGACCCAATCATGGATTCCCAGCACCCTCAGAGTGACATTGACCAACCAAAGGTCACTGCCCGAGTTCTGTGAGGAAGAAGAAGAAGAGGAAGAAGAAGAAGAAGAAGAAGAAGAAGAAGAAGAAGAAGAAGAAGAGGAAGAAGAAGAAGAGGAAGAAGAAAAAGAGGAAGAAGAAGAAAAAGAGGAAGAAGAAAAAGAGGAAGAAGAAGAAGAAGAGGAAGAAGAAGAAAAAGAGGAAGAAGAGGAAGAAAAAGACACCATCCCAAATTCTCCATCTTGTCCCATACCCACCCCTGTACTGTAAAAACCTCAAATTTAAACCCCATCACCCAGTGAAAACACACACACCTGACCCACTGCACATTGGGGATTTCTAACTCATTATTTATATTTACTAACTCATTATTTATATTTCCTAACTCATTATTCACATTTCCAAGCCTTCTCCAAGGTTCCAGCTCCAGAGCAGTGTTTTCCAGGGGGTGTCTGTGCCTGGGGGCACAGAAAGCTCCAAAACTCCACATTCCTGAGATCCAACACAGAAGAAACAATTTATGGCAGGAGCAAACACATTTTTATAGACAAGTTCACTAAACCAAGGATAGAATGAGCTCATTGGTCCAAGGAAGGCAAAACTTTTTGTAAAAATGTTCTTAAACAAACATCACACACTCCTCCTGTCCACAACACCAGGTGCTAAACTTTGTTATTCATTCTTTCCCTTCTGTTTTCCTTTGGGAAAACTCCAGCTGCTGTTTTCCCTGCCTCTCACCAGCACCCACGGACAGGAATGTGGGATCTGTGGCAAAAATGAATAATCCATCAGGTTTAGTCCAGGTATGGACCTAAACCTGCCCCAGCTGACAGGTAGATCCTGGTTTCAGCTCTGTGGCTTTGCTGAGCTCATTTTGTCTGGAAGGAGCAAAGGGAGAATTTCCAGCACTGGGCACTGGGAATTCATCTGCTTCCTCCTGCCCTGAGCAACAGGGGCCATGTGAGAATGGGTGAATTCCCCAGGAGGGACTTGGAAGCTTTTCCCAAAGCCTCAGTTCAAATCCTGTCTTCTTGTCCAAGCTTTGATTTACAAACCAAATGTTTTGAAAATTTCTTGCATTCTAAATTCCAGCACTTCAATCCCACCCACGGGCAGGGACACCCCCCACTATCCCAGGTGGCTCCAACCTGGCCCTGGACTTTTCCAGGGATGCAGGGGCAGCCACAGCTGCTCTGGGCACCTGTGCCAGCCCTGCCCACGCTCCCAGGGAAGGATGAACTCCACGGGAACAGAACAAGGACAATTCGGAGCTGACGGAACCATTTGTGCAACCCCAGAAATCAACAGCAATGGATGCTCTGGAAATCCACTGGGATTTCCTCCCCTGAGGACTCCCAGAATATCCTGAGCTGGAAGGAACCCTCAGGGATCATCCCAACCCCTGTCCCTGCACCCCAAAAATCCCACCCTGGGCACCCCTGGCAGTGCTGTCCAAACTCTCCTGGAGCTCTGGCGTTCCCTGGGGAGCTGTTCCAGGGCTTGTCCCACCCTCTGCGTGAGGGAAGAACCTTTCCCTGATCTCCCATCCCCTTCTCTCCTCATTTATTCCTCTCTGCAGTGGCTCCCTGTGCCAGAACTGCTGGAGTCAGTCAGTCAGGAGTTTCTCTGAATTCTTCAGAGAGAAATCAGAGTGCAGGGATTGAATTAAAGCCTTTGGATAGATTGAAGTATGTTAAGCCACTCACACATAAAGTAGAGGCATAATTTTAAGTTTTAGTATAAACAAGCAATAGTAAATAGAATGAGTTTTAAATGCTTTTAGTGAGTAAAAGGTCTCGGATGCCAGAGTAGTGGTGCATGTTCTAGTGAAGGTTAAAAACACAGTCTTAGATACCAGGGGTTCTGTGGAGGCTCCAAGAACACAGTTTTAGACATAATAAAGCCATAGAAAGAACATTGCTGACATTTTTCAGACAGAACATAATTTATACATAGCCTGGTGTGCTAAAAACCAGAATTCTAACAGGTTGAGGAACAGTGGTCCGAGTTTGTGTCTTAACTTGCTGGGCAGTTTCTATATAAGAACATGCACTGGTGTAGATGTGGAAAGGGCTATTAACCCTTTAGTTGACGAGGAAATAAGACACAGCTCCATGGTCTTCTTTCCTGATAGGAAAGAGACAAGTTTTATTCAGTGCTTAAACAGAACGACTCTCAACTCCAAGGGCAGCACAAAGATGATTGGTTCAGAGACAAGACACCTCTTTTCCAGGCCTGGTCATGCACCAACACAGGTCTTCTGTCTTTGTGGTTAACTCCTCTCTATTTTAACCAGATTTTATCATCCTGGGGGAGATTCTCCCTGGCCTTCAGCGGGACCAGATTATTGGCTGGGAACAGAGCTGAGAAGCTCCAGCCTTGGAAGATTTTCCAGGCTGGCTCTCTTAAGTGAGTGTCCACACACTGGGGAGAGCTGCTGCTTTTTGCCATTGCCTTTTTTTGCTTTTTGCCACTGCCTTTTTTTGCTTTTTGCCGTTGCCTTTTTTTGCTTTTTGCCGTTGCCTTTTTTTGCTTTTTGCCACTGCCTTTTTTTGCTTTTTGCCATTGCCTTTTGTTGCTTTTTGCCATTGCCTTTTTTTGCTTTTTGCCATTGCCTTTTTTGCTTTTTGCCGTTGCCTTTTTCTGCTTTTTGCCGTTGCCTTTTTTTGCTTTTTGCCACTGCCTTTTTCTGCTTTTTGCCGTTGCCTTTTTTTGCTTTTTGCCATTGCCTTTTTCTGCTTTTTGCCGTTGCCTTTTGTTGCTTTGCTTTTGCCTTTGAGCCTGACGTGCTTCTGCAATAATCAACTTTATAGCAACTATGAGCTGCTTGGCCCTTGGAAGAAAACAACCCGACAATTTGGGTGCCTGAGAGCACCCGGGGGTTAAATCTCACAGGGACAAAGCTCCTGGTGCCACTCAGGAGCTGGAACCCCCTGAGTTCCAGCTGCACGGAGCTCCAGCTCCGTGTGCCCGCCTGGGAAGGGCTGGGAGGTTGCAGGGAGCATCCCTGCCTGAGGGAGGGCATGGGCAGCTCCAGATGTGTCCATCAGGCTCATCCCTCCCTCCCAGCTAAGCTGGAGGGGGTGAATCCAATCCTGGCAGGAAGTTTTACACAAGTGACAGCGTTTTTAATCCCCACTGATTTGTTATGGCACGGGAAGCATCAGAACAGCTTCCGTGGAGAAGGGGATTATTTCCCAAATCTCTCCTGCCCTTCATTTCTATCTTCTCCTGGAGGGAAAAAAAAACCCACACACACACAAAAAAAAAAACCCAGCAAAATCATTCAGGCTTTTCCTTTAAGGAAACCTTTCAGCTCTGGCAGTTCCTTTCCCAGATCCCTCTCTAGGCTGGCAGGGCAGGAAGGGGACAGGGATGTGGCAAAGGGAAGAGCAGCTGGAAAAAGGCAGCAGGCACTGGATCCCAGCCCTGATGGGATGGTTCAGATGATTCCTGACTGCCAGGGAGGAATTTCCTCCTGTTATCCCAGGTCCATTTTTCCTCATCCATTGCCCAGATTTGCTGTGGCTGCCCCTGGATCCCTGGCAGTGCCCAAGGCCAGGCTGGACATTGGGACAGTGGGAGGTGTCCCTGCCATGGAACACAAAGTTGGTCTTTCCAAAGGAGTCACCCTCTGATATTTAAGCCAATTTTAATTAACCTTATCAATTACCACTTAAAACAATAATCGGAGGAAGCAAAGCCGATTTAATGGTAAATCCTGAAGTCTCCGAGCTCTCCAGCAGTATTTACCTGATTAGAAGAATATTGGTAATGATTATGGTAACAAAATCAATTTGTGATAATTACTTACCTTCCACTGCTCTCGGATTTAGAGTTTTATGTTATATTTTCTTCTAAATCAAGCCATTGATCCTGCCAGGAATTTGAATTATACCAGCTCACAAAACACCCAGACTAATTGAATAGTTAACCAAGTGCTCAATAAACTTCACACCTCGGTGTCCTGCCCCTTAAAGTGCTTAATTAGATCTTGCTCCTTGCAAACGAGCTGTAAATGAGGCTGCTCGCTTTCCCTTTTTATTTAACTCTGCCTTCCAAGCCCCGGACCAAACCAAGGGTTTGGCAGATTTCTTGACATTTTTCACGATATGGAGCTGATGGCAACGGCTGAAAGATTCTAAAAAATTTTTAAGTGTTTATCAATCAGCTTTAGTGCAGTGAAATCCTGCACAAACCTGGATCTGTGAGACCCGGCTCAGCAAAGCTTAAACTGCTCAGCCTGGCTCAAGCAGCTCCAGGAGCTCTGCTAAATCCCAGCTTCCCACACTGGGAATTGCAGTGGGTTTAATTCACAGAATCCGGGCATGGTTTGGGTTGGAGGAATCCTAAATCCCATCCCATCCCAGCCCTGCCATGGCAGGGACACCTCCCACTGTCCCAATGCCCAACCTGGCCTTGGGCACTGCCAGGGATCCAGGGGCAGCCACAGCAGAGCCCAGAGACACCAACAAGGTGATTCCCACCCCGGGCAGGACCCCAATTTCCTCATCCCGGGGCTGAGATCTCTGTCAGGGGCTGCTCCTGGAGCTCTGGAGCTGAGCATGGACTCAGCTCCTGCCTCTGCCACGTTCAGGAGAGCCAGGAAAGCTCTGGATGTGTTCCATGATCCATCTCTGCCTGGGAGAACTCGGCCTCCCTGGCTCTCTGAAGTGGTGAAGTGGCAACAAGTGACACAACCAGAGCACACAGCCCTGACCTGTGCCAGGGGAAATAGAGGTTGGGTGTCAGGAAAAAGTTATTTCTGGAAAGAATAATAAAGTATTGGAATGGTGTGCCCGGGGAGGTGGTGGAGTCACCATCCCTGGGTGTGTTTAACAAAGCCTGGATGTGGCACTGGGTGCCAGGGGTTGGCTGAGGGGTTGGGCTGGGCTGGACTCGATGGTCTTGGAGGGCTCTTCCAACCCAAAATTCTGTGATCGATTCTGTGATTCTGTGATCGATTCTGTGATTCTGTGATGGTGTGTGATTTCTGTGTGATTCTGTGTGATTCTGTGGTTCTGTGATTCTGTGATTGATTCCATGATTCTGTGATTGATTCTGTGATTGATTCTGTGATTGATTCTCTGTGCTTCTCTGTGGTTCTGTGACTGATTCTGTGATTGATTCAGTGATTCTGCAGTTCTGTGATTCTCTGTGATTGATTCTCTGTGATTCTGTGATTCTCTGTGATTCTCTGTGATTCTGTGATTGATTCTCTGTGATTCTCTGTGATTTTCTGTGATTTTCTGTGATTCTGTGATTCTGTGATTAACCCAAGCCTTGCTCTGGAGGAAGTTCCTGACCAGGAGAATGTCCCTGGGCTGGCAGAGTCCTTGTGCCACTCCCAGCTGGGTCACCTGGCACAGGCAGGGATGGGGACACAGCAGGGTGGCACAGGGCAAACCCATCCTGATGCTGGATTTGGGCAATTTGGGCTCGAGGTGTTTGTTTTGATAACACTGAGAACTGGAGAAATCCCTGCCCGTGGCAGGAGGCTGGAACGAGATGGGATTTAAAGTTTTTCCTTTCCAACCAAACCAGGCTGGGATCCCATAACGGAGGAGAACAGTGCTGGGGATGGGCTGCAGCTGGTCCAGATGTGGACCCAAGGCAGCTGCAGCCAGATGTGAGGCTCTCCCAAGCCAGGCTGAGCCCTGCAAGGCTCCAGCACTCTCCTCATTTTCCCCCTTCCCAACTCAGCTCCAGCAGAACACAGCAGCCCTGAGAACACACATAACCATTAAAAAAAAAAAACCAAAAAAAAAACCAACACAGCTCGAAAAGGGCCCTAAATCCCCACCCCAGCTGCTCCCGGATTTTTCACATCAGCACAGCAGGGGGATGATTTCCAGGGAAAACTTCCAGCAGTCAGGACCTGCAAGCACTTAAAACTTTTCCTTGGCAGAAGCAACGGAGCTGCCAGCGCTAAGCACGAGGTATTTAACAGCATTAACCGCCCATTATCCCCTTCCTCACTCCTCGGCTCGCTCCTGTCTCGAATTTTATTGTGCTTTTGCTTCCAACCCCATTAAATGCTGCAGGAATCACTGTCTGTGAGACGATGGAAAATACCAGGCAGCCGAGGGCAGAGGCAAAAGGAACCCAGATGATATTTAACTCACTTACAAATGTGTCATTTCAGCTGCTAAGGCCATTAATTGGAAGCCATGATACGCTCATCATTTTAATTTTGGGTTCACTTAAGCTACGTGCACATAAAAGCAGCAATTCCCAGCTTTTCTTTCCTGCTCTCACACAAATCCATGGCAGAGCCAGTGCTGAGAGGAGATGGGAGCTGACACTCCTCAACTTTGCTGCAATTTAGCAGGGTGATAATTAAACTCAATCTCGTGGCATTAGGTGGCTCCATGTGACACAGGATAAATCCTGAGAGCAGAATCCCTTTTAAAGAAAATCATTGTCAAAGCCTGAAATGGGTTTTGTCACTGCAGCAGCCACTTTGTGCTGATCCCTCAGATCCACAGGGATCCAGGGGCAGCCACAGCAAATCTGGCAATTCCAGCCCAGCCAGGAATTCCCAATTCCCAACATCCCAATATCCATCCCTGCCCTCTGGCACTGGGAGCCATTCCCTGTGTCCTGTCCCTCCATCCCTTGTCCCCAGCCCCTCCTCACCCTCTCAGCCATGAATCCATTCCCAATATCCCATCCATTCCTTCCCTCTGGTGCTGGGAATTCATTCCCAGAAAATTGGAGTTCATGTGGGAAACAACAGATCAAGTCCATGTCCCTGGGAAGGTCCCACTGCTGTCCCTGTGTCACACAAGGCAGGGACATCTCAGGCTCCTTCTCACCCTGCTCCTGGAGTTTAAATGGAGAAGATCCAGAATCCCAGACTGGTTTGGGTGGGAAGGGACCAAAAATCCCCCCCCAGAGCCACCCCTGCCATGGCAGGGACACCTCCCACTGTCCCAATGTCCAACCTGGCCTTGGGCACTGCCAGGGATCCAGGGGCAGCCACAGCAAATCTGGCAATTCCAGCCCAGCCAGGAATTCCCAATTCCCACCATCCCATCCATCCCTGCCCTCTGGCACTGGGAGCCATTCCCTGTGTCCTGTCCCTCCATCCCTTGTCCCCAGTCCCTCCCCAGCTCTCCTGGAGCCCCTTTGGGTTTTCTGATACAGCACAAGGCTGGAGCTCCGTGCAGGGAGAAGAGGAAAAGCTGGGCCTGCCCCAGGGAACAATAAAACAGAGAGCTCAGCCTGATTTACAGCAATGCCCCCAGAATTCCTGGTCCCAGGAACGGCAGGAGGCTGTTCCTGCATCCCTAAAACCCTGGAGACAGCAGAGAATGGGATGGAATCACACCTAAAAGTGCTCACAGCCCAGAATAAAGAAGCCAAAGGAGTGCCAGGCACTAGAAAGCACCAGAAACAAAGGAATTTTGCAGATATTTTAAGGGAATTCTACAGGTATTTTGAAAGAATTTTGTAGGTATTTTAAAGGAATTTTAAGGTATTTTAAAGGAATTTTACAGATATTTTAAAGGAATTTTACAGGTATTTTAAAGGAATTTTACAGATATTTTAAAGGAATTTTACAGATATTTTAAAGGAATTTTACTCAGCCTGCCATGTAGCTTTTGTGACCAAAATAACGGAACTGTTTTGCTGTGCTTTTAGATTTCCACATTTCTCACGTTTTCCTTTTGTAATTCCTTGTTCGAAACTCAATCCATCTGCAGCACTCCTGGCACTGCAGGGCCCAGAGCCAGGATTTGTCACCTGGCTCCCCAAAGCCTTCCCTGTGCTCCAGAACAATTCCAAAGCTGCCACAGAATCCCAGGATGGGTCAGGCTGGAAGGGACCCCAGAGGGTCACTGGTGTCACCTCCCTGCTCCAGCAGGGCCATCCCAGAGCTCAGGGCACAGGATTGTGTCCATTGGCTCTGGAATATCCCAGGGAGGAGACTCCAGCCCCTCTCTGGGCTCTGCTCAGGGCAGGAGTTCTGCTCCTGTGCCAGGGAATTCCTGGGATCAGCCCCTGCCTGCAGCTGAGCCTGCTCCTTCCATCCACATCCACGTGCTTGGCTTCACTCCGTGGAAATCAGAGGCATTTCTAAGCACGGATATAAAATTAAAAAGGTGTGTTTGTCCCCTGAATCCGGAGCACACAAACTCCTTCTGGCGCCTGGAGGCTGAGCTCGTGTGGAGATCTCCAGGGAAAGCAGTTCCACCGTTCCCAGCATATGGGAAACGTTCCATGACCCCAGACACAGCAGCATCATTAACAGCAAACCATCAGATGCAAATCCCCTCGTGTGTCTGAAAACTCGGCACTGCTGTAATTAAAATAGAAACGGAGAACAGGAAGAATAAAATGATGGCAAAAAAAAAAATCTCGTTTGGCTGCTCGGTTTTGTTGTGCTGCAATCCTGGCAGCACCTCCCCAAACAGAGAAGTCCTTGCAGTCAGTGGGGTAAAAACACAACCAAGGGAGCAGCAAAAGTTACCTGGGAGGAGGAATTTCATTTTGTCAGCTCCAGATATGCAACAGAACAAATGCCCCACCCAAACTGAACGATGGAAATGGAAGTTTACCCCGGCACAGCCTGGATTATTTGGGAATTCACTCGTGGTTCCCCAGCACAGGGAGGAGCTGGAGCTGCAGGAGGGATCCAGGATGGTCACAGGGATGGAGCAGCTCTGCTGGGAGAGCTGGGAATGCTCCCCTGGACAGGAGAATTTGGGGTGACAGTGCCTGAAGGATCCCGCAGGAGAGAGGGAGAGAGGGAATTTCTGAGAGCAAGAAGAGTAAAAAAACAGGAACACTTAAAGATAGAAGTGGCTGGATGGATGCAGAATTCCAGCTGGGATCTGACCAGGGATGGAGCAGCTGGGAATGTTCCCCTGGAGAGGAGAATTTGGGGTGACAGTGCCTGAAGGAGCTCCAGGACACACGGAGAGAGAGAATTTCCAAAGGAATGGAGGGACAGGACCCAGGGAATGGCTCCCAGTGCCAGAGGGCAGGGATGGATGGGATGTTGGGAATTGGGAATTCCTGGCTGGGCTGGAATTCCCAGATTTGCTGTGGCTGCCCCTGGATCCCTGGCAGTGCCCAAGGCCAGGTTGGACATTGGGACAGTGGGAGGTGTCCCTGCCATGGCAGGGCTGGGATGGGATGAACTTTCAAGTCTCTTCCCACCCAATCCACTCTGGGATTTTATGATAATTTTTGCCTTTTGGCCTCCTGGAATCCCCAGGGGCAGGGACCCAGCAGCTCCTGTGGCTGCTCCGTGCTGGGGCTCCTGGCCAGGGGGGGTTTAAAGCCCAGGGAGCCCCAGCTGGGGTTGGCACAGACCCTGAACTCACTGCAGGCCTCTCTTTAAAAATCAATTGAGCCATAAATTCCATTTCAGTGCTGCTCCTCTTGATTGCTGCTTGCAGAAAACCATAAATAATTAATTGCATTAGAGAAATGTCACTCAAGCCCAGTTTTGCTTCACCTGATGTGAAAAATGACCACTTGAAAGACAAAAAAATCGTCAGGCTCTTCATCTTTATCCTGCCCTGCTGTCTGTTCCCCTGCTTTATAAAAACCCCGTGTCTCCATGTAACCAAGTAATTATGTTTGAAGCCATCCTCGGGCACGGTGATTTATCCAGGGGAGGAGGATTTATCCCAGTCTGACCCTGCAGAGGAGGAGGAGGAGGTCACAGAGAGCCGTGTCAGGTCCCTGAAGATCCACAGAACTTTTCCAAGCCTCACCCACCCCCAGAACAACTTCACGACCATTTTTGGAGGGCACAGAGAAGCTTCAAGCATCAAGAAAGCCCCAAGATGTGGAGTGATCGCAGGAGGTTTGGTTCAATACAATCCCATCCCCACCTCCTTGGGATCATTCCTGGAGCAGCAGGGATGGGATCAGGTGGTTCCAACCCTTCCCAGCAGGAGGACACAAGGGTGAAGAATTCCCAGGATTTGGGAGGAAATTCATATTTTTATATGAATACTTCTGCAGAGGAACACACTGCTGGGGTCTCCTACCCGAGAAAATGGAGTTTTACACCCAAAATTTGCAGATTGAAACTCAAAGAAGGCCAGAGCTAAAATGAGAAGCTGGAGGTGGCTGTGCTGAGCTCAGCTCTTGTGGCTCTGATGCTCTAAGAGCCTCTCTTGGAGCAGCAGCAGCAGGAGGAGGTTTCTCACAGGGAAAAGCTCAGGGCTGATGTTGCAGCTGCATTTTTGGGGTGGAGGAAGAGCTGGCAAACTCCAAAGGGAATAATTGTGCTGAGGATGCTGTGCCAAGAGACACCAAAGTGCCAGAGATGTGCACTGGCTGTAAACACAGCATGGGCTGAGCTGCAGCCTCCGAGTTCATTAATTCCCATCAGCCCTCCTGCACGTCCTGCAGGGAATTATTATTGATCAGCCAGGATGAAACCAGCACTAAACTGCAGGAGGAGCTTTATCACCCTCCCAGATGGAAAAGCAATACTCTGCAGAAGGGCACTTTGAGCTGGAGACACTTTCCAATGAGGATCTTTATCCTGCTCTCCCTTTTCCAAGCCAGCTGTGAGTTCAGTCCATGGAAAATCCATTCCTTTCCCAGCGCCTGGGGACAGGAGGAGCCTCAGAGCCGTGTCAGCTGAGGGTGAGGCCCCAAGGATCTTCAGCCCAGCCTGGCATCACTTCTGCTGTCTGACCTGACAGACTGGGGCTCCTTGCACCTTTCATCTGCGCAGAAATTAAACTCTCCAGACTCTCCGTGCTGCCACGAATAAATTACGTGTTTGTTTGAATGACGTGGAAATTTCCCTCTGACAAATTCCGAAGGTATAAATAACGCCTGAAGCCTTGCAGGAAGATGAACAGCCCCTGTTTTATCCAGCATAACTCACCAAGCAAACGGTGCCCGGGTTTAAATCCCAGCTCAAAGGAGGGGGAGAAGCGTTGGGTTGATGCTGTCCTAAGCAAGCCGGGCTCAGCTGGGTGCCAGGGGGTGCAGCAGTGCTCTCAGAGCTCTGGATCCATTTAAAATTCCCCAAGGAAGGTCCTCGGGCAGGTCCCCTCATGCCAGAGCCTTTGCACCCCAGCTCGAGGGACAGAGCCCAGCGTGGGCTGCTCAGCCTGGGGGCAGAGCCAGCCTGGCAAAACCCAGCTCCCCTCCAGGAGGGACTGAACCATCCCTGTGAGTCTGGGATTCGGGGGTTGTGTAATTGCTGCTCTCGTTTGGAAACACCCCCAAACCAGTGAGCAGTGTCTGTGTCCCCTGCACACAAACAGCAGCTCCTTCCCCACCTGCAGCCTCCCCTGGCTGTGCAAAAGGAAAATTGCTCTGAAGGACGCCCAAGATGTGGCACCTCCTGCCACACTCGTGGGGTTTCTCCCCGTCCTGCATTCCCCAGGAATGAGGAGCTGCAGAACTGAAACCTCAATAACCTGCAGGAGTCAGGGGCTGGGGGATCCAAGAGCTGTTCCAGCAATTCCATCATCAGTTTCCTTGCCCTGAGTCTCCCACCAGGCTTTTCTCTCTCTTCCACCCCTGAACAGCCCAAATCAACCTTTGGTTTCAGTGAGAATAGGTCAGTCTTGCTAACAAAGGCAGGCTCACATTCCAGAGCAAATAAAAGCATTCATATTTCAACTGGCAATAAATTCAATTTCCCTGAAGGACTGATTTCCACCAAGTTATGAGATCTGACACTTGTGGTATTAGATAACTCTGTTGTCTCTTATTTCTGGGTTTGAGACATCAAGTGGCAAAAGGGGAAATAAAAATGGCAGGAAAGACAAACTGTTCCGAGGACAGAATGGTCCATTAAGCAAAAATTTAAACCAACTCATCTTTGGCTCTCTGTGGCTCAAATGCAATCCTGCTCCTTCCCTTCAGGCTGTTATTAACACTGTGATAATGAGTAACTAAAATCAAACTCCAGTGAATAAATACGCTCAAAGGCATTTTGTTATTTCTGCAATTAGAGACAAACTGCCACGGCAGAGCTAAAAGCTTTTGGGAAATCACATCCAAGGAAACTCTGCCAGGACTGCAATCCTTGGGCTGCTCTCAGCAGAGTTCTGGGAAGGAGCTGGAACCCCAAAGCCAAACCTGCTCATGCCTTGTGCCTGCTCAGGTGGGAAGTGGTTCTGGAAGGGGAGAGGTCACCTGTGTGTCCTGGGAAAATTCCCATTGGATGTGTCCAGGGAAGGGAATGGAGCTGGGAAAGGGCTGGAAAATTCCTGAGGGAGCTGGGAAGGGAATGGAGAATCCCTGAGGGGGCTGGGAAGGGAATGGAGAATTCCTGAGGGAGCTGGGAAGGGAATGGAGAATTCCTGAGGGAGCTGGGAAAGGGAATGGAGAATTCCTGAGGGAGCTGGGAAGGGAATGGAGAATCCCTGAGGGAGCTGGGAAGGGGAATGGAGAATTCCTGAGGGAGCTGGGAAGGGAATGGAGAATTCCTGAGGGAGCTGGGAAAGGGAATGGAGAATTCCTGAGGGAGCTGGGAAAGGGAATGGAGAATTCCTGAGGGAGCTGGGAAGGGAATGGAGAATTCCTGAGGGAGCTGGGAAGGGGCTCAGCCTGGAGAAAAGGAGGCTCAGGGGGGCCCTTGTGGCTCTGCACAACTCCCTGCCAGGAGGAGACAGCCGGGGCAGGGTGAGGACAAGGGGAATTGACCACGAGCTCTGCCAGGGGAGGGTCACGATGGAAATTGGGAAAATTCCTTCCTGGAAAGGGCTGTGCAGCCCTGGCACAGCTGCTGTCCCCATCCCTGCAGGGATTTCAGAGTCCTGTGGAGGTGGCACTTGGGGACATGGGCAGTGTGGTCTGGGCAGAGCTGGGGAGCAGCTGGGCTCAGCCTTGCAGGGCTTTTCCAAGCCAAACAATTCCATGATCCCAAGGAGCCTGAAGGCTTTTGGAGCTGGCACTGAGGACAGGGCTGTGCCTGGCCCTGGGCTCTGGGAGCTCCCAGGGGTCCCCTCCAGGACTCGGGGTGGGCTCCCAGTGCCCAGCAGTGCTGTCCTGGTGCCCCTGGTGCCAAGGAGAGCAGAGTCACTCCGAGTTCAGTAGCCCCTGCCCACAGGGCCCCGTGCCCAGCGCTGCAGACAACAATTACATTGACTTAGCAGTTATTTATCCCAGCAAAACTCAAAGGGGATTTATCCTTGGAAGAGACAAGGTAATAAAAGGGAAAGGATCAGGCAGGCAGGCTTTAAAAACCCCTCATTTCCTTCTGTGACTGGCTAACAGGCTTTGGGAAAGCAGGAGACAGTAAATGTCATTTATTTTGACTTTAATAATGCTTCTGAGGCTCTTTGGCGTGACATTTCCGAGCGAGCCGGGGAACAGGGATAAAACAAAGCAGAGGTGGGAAGGCAGAACATCCTACTGAGAGAGCAGCTGCCCGTGAGCAGGGGACAGCTGAGTGTGCCCCTGCATCTCCCTGGCTCTGCCTGGCTTTGCCCTGAGCAGCCTGGGTGAGGAAAAGCACCACAGGCACAGCCCAGACTGACCCAGGCTGGTCTCTGAGCAGCTGGGGCAGCCAGGCTGACAATTCAAAATGTTTGTGACAACTGGAAAACAGATGGGAAAAAACGATTTCAGTTTAAACCGAGATTGCACAGAGCAGGACGTGCTGCACAAGCACAGGCTGGGGAATAGGGGAAGGCAAAAAGGGGCTGTGGCTGTCCCTGGGTCCCTGGAAGTGTCCAAGGCCAGGTTGGACAGGACCTGGAGCAGCCTGGGACAGTGGGAGGTGTGGAGGGACAGAGGGGGTGGGATGGGATGGGATAATGGGATGGGATTTAAGGTCATTCCAATCCAAATCCTTCTGGGATTCTATGATTAAAATTGATGCACACAGGTCTGAAGGCATCACACCAGATGATGGAGAGGGATTGAGATCCTTCTTCCCACTGAACTTCCACAAGTGACCAGAGAGATCCACCCCCAGCTGGCAGCAGGACAGGGTCAGAGCAGCTGTCACAAAATCCTGGAATATCCTGAGCTGGAAGGGACCCACAGGATCATCCAGTGCAGCCCCTGTCCCTGCACAGACACCCTAAAATCCCACCCTGGGGTCCCTGGAGTCCAAACACTCCTGGAGCTCTGGCAGCCTCGGGAATGTCACCATTCCCTGGGAGCCTGGGCAGTGCCCAGCAACCTTTGGGGGAAGAATCTTTCCCAAAATCCAGCCTGACCCTTCCCTAACACAGCTCCAGCATTAATTTCATTATGTGCTATTATTAATGCCATTAATAAATCCATGCCATTGTTGCTGGATTTAGGGATTGCTCTGGAGCACGGGGAGGGTGTAACTGGTCCCTGCTCTGCAGCCAGGTTTGGTTTGTGGCTCTGTCACACACTGAGGCCTGGGCAGGCACTGCTGTGACCTGAGTGGTATCAGGGGGTGCAGATCCATCCATCCCCAGAGCAGAACTGCTCCAGGCTCTGTTCCCTGCTCCCAGCTGGGAGTCTGCAGGAGTCACTGCAAGGTGTCTGTGAGTGCAGCACAGGCAGCTCTGCTCTGATGTGAAGTGACACAGCAGCTGACACCTTTTGTTTGGTGTGGCACAGCCTGGCCTGCGGAGCCACAAATGAAATCCCAGCTGTCAACCACCCAAATTAAAAATAAATCACTGCACTGACCCCCAAGCCCCGGCTGACAACTCATCTCCCCCAGGCTGCCGTGTCCCTCCCCTCCCTTCCTCTGCCATCATCCCTGCCTGCTGTTAATTTACAGGCCTGGCTTAACAAAGCTCTGCCCAACCTTGAATTGCTGGGGGCTGGGGGAAGGTGGGGGGACATGGCATGCATGGATGGATGATGGATGATGGATGGATGATGGATGATGGATGGATGATGGATGATGGATGGATGGATGGATGGATGGATGGATGGATGGATGGATGGATGGATGATGGATGGATGATGGATGATGGATGATGGATGGATGATGGATGGATGGATGATGGATGATGGATGGATGATGGATGATGGATGATGGATGGATGGATGATGGATGATGGATGGATGATGGATGGATGATGGATGGATGGATGATGGATGATGGATGGATGGATGATGGATGATGGATGGATGGATGGATGATGGATGGATGGATGGATGATGGATGGATGGATGATGGATGATGGATGGATGATGGATGATGGATGATGGATGGATGATGGATGGATGGATGATGGATGATGGATGGATGATGGATGATGGATGATGGATGATGGATGATGGATGATGGATGATGGATGGATGGATGGATGGATGGATGGATGATGGATGATGGATGGATGATGGATGATGGATGATGGATGATGGATGGATGATGGATGATGGATGATGGATGATGGATGATGGATGATGGATGATGGATGGATGGATGGATGGATGGATGGATGATGGATGATGGATGGATGATGGATGATGGATGATGGATGATGGATGATGGATGATGGATGATGGATGGATGGATGGATGGATGGATGGATGATGGATGATGGATGGATGATGGATGATGGATGATGGATGATGGATGGATGATGGATGATGGATGATGGATGATGGATGATGGATGATGGATGATGGATGGATGGATGGATGGATGGATGGATGATGGATGATGGATGGATGGATGATGGATGATGGATGGATGATGGATGATGGATGATGGATGGATGGATGATGGATGATGGATGATGGATGGATGGATGATGGATGATGGATGGATGGATGATGGATGGATGGATGGATGGATGATGGATGGATGATGGATGGATGGATGATGGATGATGGATGGATGGATGATGGATGATGGATGGATGGATGATGGATGATGGATGGATGATGGATGGATGATGGATGGATGGATGATGGATGATGGATGGATGATGGATGATGGATGATGGATGGATGATGGATGGATGGATGATGGATGATGGATGATGGATGATGGATGGATGATGGATGATGGATGATGGATGGATGATGGATGGATGATGGATGATGATGGATGGATGGATGGATGATGGATGATGATGGATGGATGGATGATGGATGGATGGATGATGGATGGATGGATGGATGGATGATGGATGGATGGATGGATGGATGATGGATGGATGGATGGATGATGGATGATGGATGATGGATGATGGATGGATGATGGATGATGGATGATGGATGATGGATGGATGGATGATGGATGATGGATGATGGATGATGGATGATGGATGGATGGATGATGGATGATGGATGATGGATGATGGATGATGGATGGATGATGGATGATGGATGGATGGATGGATGGATGGATGGATGATGGATGATGGATGTTGGATGGATGATGGATGATGGATGATGGATGATGGATGATGGATGGATGATGGATGATGGATGATGGATGATGGATGGATGGATGATGGATGATGGATGATGGATGATGGATGGATGGATGATGGATGGATGGATGGATGGATGATGGATGGATGGATGGATGATGGATGATGGATGATGGATGATGGATGGATGATGGATGATGGATGATGGATGATGGATGGATGGATGATGGATGATGGATGATGGATGATGGATGATGGATGGATGGATGATGGATGATGGATGATGGATGATGGATGTTGGATGGATGATGGATGATGGATGGATGGATGATGGATGATGGATGATGGATGGATGGATGGATGATGGATGATGGATGATGGATGATGGATGATGGATGATGGATGATGGATGATGGATGGATGATGGATGATGGATGATGGATGGATGGATGGATGATGGATGATGGATGATGGATGATGGATGATGGATGATGGATGATGGATGATGGATGATGGATGGATGGATGATGGATGATGGATGATGGATGATGGATGGATGGATGGATGATGGATGATGGATGATGGATGATGGATGGATGGATGATGGATGATGGATGGATGATGGATGGATGATGGATGATGGATGTTGGATGGATGATGGATGATGGATGGATGGATGGATGATGGATGATGGATGATGGATGATGGATGATGGATGATGGATGATGGATGGATGGATGATGGATGATGGATGATGGATGATGGATGATGGATGATGGATGGATGGATGGATGTTGGATGGATGATGGATGATGGATGGATGGATGATGGATGGATGATGGATGGATGGATGGATGATGGATGGATGGATGGATGATGGATGATCAATGGATGGGATCAGGCTGGAGCAGAATTCCCTCTATCAGCTGGAAGTGGACACGACTCCTGCTCCCTGTGGGTGTGGTTTTGGGTGTGGGTGTGTTGTTCAGGCTGCACTCTGGGAAGGGTGGACAGGGGGGTCTCCAAGTCCAGCTGAGCCTCAGCCAGGTGCCCATGGACCCAGGGGATAATTCCTGCCTGGAATGTCTCCCCACAGATGGGCCCTGGTGCCCCTGGGTAGCTTGAACCATGTTGGTGCCTGCTGGGCTCTATCCTATCATGGAACAGAATCCCAGGATGGTTTGTGTTGAAAGGACCTTAAATCCCCCCCAAGTGCCACCCCTGCCACGGCAGGGACACCTCCCACTGTCCCAATGTCCAACCTGGCCTTGGGCACTGCCAGGGATCCAGGGGCAGCCACAGCAAATCTGGGCACCCTGGCTGGGTGCAGGTGACCCAGGGGATTTCCAGAGTGGGTAAAGATGATTTCTTGCTGCAGGTGATGGCTGAAATGAGCAGGGGAGATGCTGTGTGGGACCTGTACCTACAGCAGGAAGAAAAGTCATGGATGATGCAGCCTTGGATATAGTGACCATGGGGAAATGTGGAGTTCAAGACACTCAGAGGACAGAGCAAGAGAAGCAGTGGAAACACAACTGTGGGCTCCAGAAGGAAATGATTTCAGCCTTTTCATGGGTTTATCTGATGAAAACATGTCCCTGGGGGGGAAGGGGCCCAGGAGAGCTGGCTGATGCCAAGGGCAGCTCCTGGAGTGCCATGTCCAGCCGCAGGCTCCGTGCACACGAGGGATGAAGATGTCCCTGCTGCCTGCCCCAGGTTCTTTTTCCGTTATCTCACTTTTTCTGTGCCTGTCCTGCAGAATGACACCGAACCCAGGGACAGATGTGTCCATAAATGCCACGGTCAGATCCCCCCTAAATCAAGGCAAGAAGCAGCAGTGCTGTGACAGAACTCTGCCAGCCTGTCCCCACTGGAGCTGGGATCGTGGCCACAGCTGAGAGCTCTGAACTGACTGCGTTTTCCATTTCTGACACATCCTCTGAGCAACAAAAGCAACTCCTTTGTATATATATTAATAATGAAACTCATCAAGAACTGCTGTTTCCAGGTAAATTCTGTTAGGATGTTTGGCAGCATCAAAAAGACCTTCAAATGGACTATTTAGCAAATAGCCTTGTCTGGGAGAGCTGAAAGATTTGGCCACGCTTCATAATTTATGTCCTGCTTTTCTTAAAGGGAGGTAATAAATCACAGAGGGTGTTTTACCTGGGGAGAGGGAGAGAGAGAGGGAGAGAGAGAGAGGGAGAGACGGGGTGCTCTCTGCTCTGCACCTTCATTATTTGTCTTCAGCTTCAAAGCCCAGAGCTGTGAGAGCTCGGAGAGGGACAGATAATGATGCCCCGTAATCAGCAGAGTAATCACGAGATGGCTCTGTTACATTCCTCTCCCCGGAATATTAATGGAGTGAGGACGCTGCAGACTGATGTGCAACAGGGCTTTCAAATCCTTCCAAATGGCTCCTCAGCCCATTACCTGTGCTCTGTTCTCCGGGCTGGGGGAGGGAGGTGTAGCAGTGAGCAGCCTCTCCTCCCTTCTCCACGGAGCCACAGAGCAGAGGAGCAGCATTGTGTGCTGGGAACAACGTGGGTTTAACCTCCGGAACTAATCCTGGGCTCACTCAGGCTGCCCTGAGAGACGGCAAGCAGCCAGAAAATGCATTTCACCCCGCTGGAGCCACACCAGCCGTGCTCTCGGGTGTCCTGCTGCTCCGGGACCCTCTGGGGGTGCTGAGGGGTGCAGGGGGTGCCCTGTGGTGCTGTCCCTTGTCCCAGTGCCTTGTGTGTCCCCCCAGCAGGGACATGCCAGCAGGGCTGTGCTGTGGCCCAGCACACAGGGACAGGGCTGTGCCCTGAGTGGGGCTCTCACCACCCAGGCTGTGCTCAGGGGCACTGCCAGGAATTCGGGAATTCTGCTCCTGCCATCCCAGAACCCTGCAGGTTGGAAAAGACCCCCAGGATCAAATCCAGCCGTGCCCTGAGAGCTCCCAGAGCCCAGGGCCAGGCACAGCCCTGTCCTCAGTGCCAGCTCCAAAAGCCTTCAGGCTCCTTGGGATCATGGAATTGTTTGGCTTGGAAAAGCCCTGCAAGGCTGAGCCCAGCTGCTCCCCAGCTCTGCCCAGGCCACACTGCCCATGTCCCCAAGTGCCACCTCCACAGGGCTCTGAAATCCCTGCAGGGATGGGGACAGCAGCTGTGCCAGGGCTGCACAGCCCTTTCCAGGAAGGAATTTTCCCAATTTCCACCCTGAGCCTGCCCTGGCCCAGCCTGAGGCCGTTCCCTCTCCTCCTGTCCCTGTTCCCTGGGAGCAGATCCCAAATCCCCCCGGCTGTCCCCTCCTGGCAGGGAGTTGTGCAGAGCCACAAGGGCCCCCCTGAGCCTCCTTTTCTCCAGGCTGAGCCCCTTCCCAGCTCCCTCAGGAATTCTCCATTCCCTTCCCAGCTCCCTCAGGAATTCTCCATTCCCTTCCCAGCTCCCTCAGGAATTCTCCATTCCCTTCCCAGCTCCCTCAGGAATTCTCCATTCCCTTCCCAGCTCCCTCAGGAATTCTCCATTCCCTTCCCAGCCCCCTCAGGAATTCTCCATTCCCTTCCCAGCCCCCTCAGGAATTCTCCATTCCCTTCCCAGCTCCCTCAGGAATTCTCCATTCCCTTCCCAGCTCCCTCAGGAATTCTCCATTCCCTTCCCAGCCCCCCAGGAATCCTCACAGGATTTGTGCTCAGAGCAGAGTGATTCTCTGGACAAATGTCAGCACATCTCTGTTTGTCTTGGGAAGCACCAGTGCTCCCCCAGAGGGGTTCAGGTGTTCGGTGCAGTGAGCAGGAATCCCCAGAACTCTGCTGGGAGCAGGGGAAGCATTTCCAGTCTGGGCTGGGCTGGACTCAGGATGGGAGACACAAGAACTCCTTGAAAGGCTCTTCCCAGCCCAGATCCAGCACTCCAGAGCAGATTCCATCATGGATCTCACTCTGGTATCCGGGCACAGCCTCCCAAATTCCTGCCAGCTTGGTCCCTCCTGCCCCCAGTCCCACATCAGTGCCTCCCACCGGGAGGGATGCACAGAACATCATGGGAGAGCTTCCAACCCAAACCCTGCTCTTAATCGTGGAATATTCTGAGCGGGAAGCGACGCCCAGGGATCATCCAGCCCAGCTCGTGGTGCTGCAGACACCCCAGCAATCCCCCTGTCCCCCCTGCATCCCTGAGAGCCTTGTCCAAACATGACCTGATGCCCTGGCAGCACCTCCAGCTTTATCCAAACATCTCCACTGTTCAGTTTTTCCCAGGAAGTGTTGGGGTCATCCCTTGCCACATTCTGCAAAAAAATGTTTTCAATTTCCCCCTTGAAGTAACCACAGAAAAATAAGTTATTCTTGTGACTTAATTCAAATTAATTTGTTCGTTGTGCTGTGTCTGGTGATTTCTCTCAGTTAAACTGAATAACTCCAGTTTTACCCAACTTCTCTCTTCTCTGAGGTCAAGGAGGGCTGTGAGCAGGTACAGACCTGAAGGGACAGTCCCTGACCTCTTTATCTTCCCTGTAGCCACATCTCCTACCTGAGCTAATTTATTCTCCACAGAGTGATAACAAAATATGAAAAACAGCAAGTCATGTCAGTGGAGAGGTTTAATGGAGCTGAAAACTCCAAGGACTCCCTGGCAATTCATCCCTCCAGAGGCTGAAGGGGCCTGCAAAGAACCTGGAGAGGGATTTTGGACAAGTGATGGAGGGACAGGACAAGGGGGGATGGGCTCAAGCTGACGGAGGGGAAATTTAGGTGAGATATTGGGGAGGAATTGTTCCTGGGAGGGTGGGGAGGGGCTGGGCTGGAATTGCCAGAGCAGCTGTGGCTGCCCCTGGATCCCTGGAATGCCCAAGGCCAGGTTGGACATTGGGACAGTGGGAGGTGTCCCTGCCATGGCAGGGCTGGGATGGGATGGGTTTTAAGGTCCTTTTAACCCAAACTCTTGGATTCTGGGAATTTCAAACCTTGCCGCAGACTTTAGGGCAGGAGGTGAAACAGTTGGAGCAGAGCATCCACCAGAGCCCCATCAGAACCTCATCCACCAGAACCCCATCAGAACCTCATCAGAACCTCATCCACCAGAACCCCATCAGAACCTCATCCACCAGAGCCCCATCAGAACCTCATCCATCAGAGCCCCATCAGAACCTCATCAGAGCCCCACCAGAACCTCATCCACCAGAACCCCATCAGAACCTCATCCACCAGAGCCCCATCAGAACCTCATCCACCAGAGCCCCATCAGAACCTCATCCACCAGAACCCCATCAGAACCTCATCCACCAGAGCCCCATCAGAACCTCATCCACCAGAGCCCCATCAGAACCTCATCCACCAGAGCCTCCCCACGGAGCTGAGAACATTCAGTGCCTGTGCTGATGTGAATCCCAGTCCTGGGCAGGACGAGCACTGGGATTTTCCCTCCCAAGCCGGAAAAGGCTGGAAGTCTGTTCAGAGGGACAAGGCGGAGACAAATGCAAGGAGAGCGTTTGGATGAGGAGCAGGGGAGGAGCTGTGACATCCCAACAGGAGCTCCAGGGCTCGGGGCTGCTCCTGCGGCCGGGAGCAGGAATGAAATCCAGGCTGGGCTCGCCACCTGCTGCTCCTGCTGGCAATTACAGGAGGCCGGGATGGGATGTCCAGGTCTGCCTCACCTGGGGCCTGCACCTGGAGCTGGGCTGCTGGCACTGCCACCAGAACTGGCTGGGAAAGTGATCCTGAGCCCTGATCCACACGGGAATGATGAGAGAATGAATAACCCAGCTCCAGGGCAGTCCTGGGAGAGGACACTGCTGCTCTCTGCTCTGTTTGGGAGGAGGGGATGGCGGGACACCTCCCACCATCCCAGGGGGATCCAGCCCCAATGCCCAACCTGGCCTTGGGCACTGCCAGGGATCCAGGGGCAGCCACAGCTGCTCTGGCAATTCCAGCCCAGCCAGGAATTCCCAATTCCCGATATCCCATCCATCCCAATGGCAGTGAAAAGCCATTCCCTGTGTCCACGACCTCACAAAGTCTCCAATGCCCACCTGAGGTCCCACGTCTCTTCCCCGTGTCCCTGTCCCCAAGCTGCCCTGCCCACAGTGCCCACAGTGCCCACAGACCCCGGAGACGTGCACGGGGACCTCAGGACATCAGCCCTGCGAGCCTTGCGGTGACAGTGACACCCCGAGGATTTCACCAATTCCCTGTTCCCAGGAATGTCTTCATTCCAGCACCCCGAGCTCCGTGCTGTGACTGCACAGCTGGGACATGACCCGGGGTCCTGCTGCAGACATTCCAGGGGGCTGTGAGCTGGGAAAGCTGCACCAGGTGGGTCCCAGGCCCCTCTCTGTCCCTGTGGACACTCACAGTGCCCCTGGAGCAGGCAGGGAGCAGCCCTGGGCTGGGACATTCACCTTGGTCAGCATTGACAGGAAGAAAAGCAGCAGCCAGCCAGGAGGGCAGAATCAGCATCTGGAGCAATTCAATTCGAAATTAATTACACAGATTATGTAATGAGGAAAGATGAGCTGAATTAGCGTTCCAGCATGAGCTCGGAGAGCACAGCCTGAGCCCCGAGCTGCACATCCCTGCCCGCAGCCCCTCTGCTGCCCCAGCGGGGAAATTCTTCACCTTCCCGACGGGGAATTGATGTGTGCAGCACCTGCTGGGGTCCCTGCTGGCACCTGGGTGACCCCAGCACGGCAGTGCCAGCCCCGGCAGGGCTCTGGGCACAGCGGGTGCCAGCGCCGGGTCGTGTCTGACCTTGGGCTCTGCCGAAGGGACGGCCCCGCCCGCGGGGCAGCCGAGTGGAAAACTGAAACCATCATTTTCCAAAGAGACTGCAGGTGAAAAAGCCTCAGGGACAATCTTTTGTCAGTTCCTGAGACTTGATTAACTGCCTTAATTCCAGATGATTAATGGCTCTCACATCTCGGGAGGCCGAGTCTCCTGCACGTGCTGTGACTGGAGAGTCTTCCTTCCCAAAACTTCCTTCCCAAAACTTCCATCCCAAAACTTCCTCCCAAAACCTTCCATCCCAAAACCTTCCTTCCCAAAACTTCCTTCCCAAAACCTTCATCCCAAAACTTCCTTCCCAAAACTTCCATCCCAAAACCTTCCATCCCAAAACCTTCCATCCCAAAACTTCCTTCCCAAAACTTCCATCCCAAAACCTTCCATCCCAAAACCTCCTTCCCAAAACTTCCTTCCCAAAACTTCCCTCCCAAAACCTTCCATCCCAAAACTTCCATCCCAAAACTTCCTTCCCAAAACCTTCCATCCCAAAACTTCCTTCCCAAAACTTCCATCCCAAAACCTTCCTTCCCAAAACTTCCTTCCCAAAACTTCCATCCCAAAACTTCCATCCCAAAACCTTCCATCCCAAAACTTCCTTCCCAAAACTTCCTTCCCAAAATTTCCTTCCCAAAACCTTCCATCCCAAAACTTCCTTCCCAAAACTTCCATCCCAAAACCTTCCTTCCCAAAATTTCCTTCCCAAAATTTCCATCCCAAAACTTCCATCCCAAAACCTTCCTTCCCAAAACTTCCTTCCCAAAACCTTCCATCCCAAAACTTCCTTCCCAAAACTTCCATCCCAAAACCTTCCTTCCCAAAACTTCCTTCCCAAAACTTCCATCCCAAAACTTCCATCCCAAAACTTCCATCCCAAAACCTTCCATCCCAAAACTTCCATCCCAAAACCTTCCATCCCAAAACTTCCTTCCCAAAACCTTCCATCCCAAAACTTCCTTCCCAAAACTTCCATCCCAAAACTTCCATCCCAAAACCTTCCATCCCAAAACTTCCTTCCCAAACCTTCCATCCCAAAACTTCCATCCCAAAACTTCCTTCCCAAAACCTTCCATCTCAAAACTCCTGCAGCTGCTCCAGAGCCACCTTCCCAGACGCTGCCATTGTCCCTCTGCTCTGCTGTGGCAATGAGTGCAGGCTGTGAGCTCAGTGCTCAGGGCTTGGCTGCATCTCCACGGCCCTGGGTCCCCCAGCAGTGCTGGCAGGGGACTGTCACTGCTGTGCCACCCTGTCATTGCTGTGCCACCCTGTCCCTGCTGGGCCACCCCGTCATTGCTGTGCCACCCTGTCCCTGCTGGGCCACCCTGTCATTGCTGTGCCACCCTGTCCCAGCTGTGCCACCCTGTCCCTGCTGTGCTACCCTGTCCCTGCTGTGCCACTCTGTCATTGCTGGGCCACCCTGTCCCTGCTGTGCTACCCTGTCCCTGCTGTGCCACCCCGTCATTGCTGTGCCACCCTGTCATTGCTGGGCCACCCTGTCCCTGCTGTGCCACCCTGTCACTGCTGTGCCACCCTGTCCCTGCTGTGCCACCCTGTCACTGCTGTGCCACCGTGTCCCTGCTGGGCCACCCTGTCATTGCTGTGCCACCCTGTCCCTGCTGGGCCACCCTGTCATTGCTGTGCCACCCTGTCCCTGTCCATGGTGCTCCCACAACCAGAAATGAGCCTCGGGTGTCCCCTGAGCTGGCACTGCTGGACACCAGGGGACTCTGTCATCTCTGGGCTACTCATGGCAAGAGAGACCTGGAGGGGCTGGAACGTGTCCAGGGAAGGGAATGGAGCTGGGAAGGGAATGGAGAATTCCTGAGGGAGCTGGGAAGGGAATGGAGAATTCCTGAGGGAGCTGGGAAGGGAATGGAGAATTCCTGAGGGAGCTGGGAAGGGAATGGAGAATTCCTGAGGGAGCTGGGAAGGGAATGGAGAATTCCTGAGGGAGCTGGGAAGGGAATGGAGAATTCCTGAGGGAGCTGGGAAGGGAATGGAGAATTCCTGAGGGGGCTGGGAAGGGAATGGAGAATTCCTGAGGGGGCTGGGAAGGGGCTCAGCCTGGAGAAAAGGAGGCTCAGGGGGGCCCTTGTGGCTCTGCACAACTCCCTGCCAGGAGGGGACAGCCGGGGGGATTTGGGATCTGCTCCCAGGGAACAGGGACAGGAGGAGAGGGAACGGCCTCAGGCTGGGCCAGGAGAGGTTTAAATTGGATTTTAGGGGAAAATTCCTTCATGGAAAGGGTGGTCAGACATTGGAAGTGCCCAGGGAGGTTTGGATTCCCCATCCCTGGAGGTGTCCCAGCAATTCCTGGGGGTGGCACTCAGAGCTCTGGGATGGGCACAGGGTGGGCATTGGGCACAGCTGCGACTCTGACCCTGGAGAGCTTTTCCCACCTGAGGGATCCTGGAATTCTGTGACACTTCAGAGATCTGTGACCCAGCAGGACAAACCGTGGGAAGAACCTCAACAGAAGCTCACAAATCTCTGGTGAACAGAACCCTGCTGGCCATGGGGACGAGAACCAAACCCATTCCTCTCTGCAGTGCTCCTCACTCAGGGATGCTCCTGAGGGAAGCCCAGGCTGATCCTTCCAGCCCAAATCTGCGCCCAAAGTACAGATGGGAAGAGAGCAGCAGGAGAAGGAAGCACTGGCCTCACCCCTGGCAGGACCTGCTGCTGCAGACTCGTCCTCCAGATGAACATGGCTGGTTTCACAGTTCTTGGCAAATGTGGGGATGCTGAACATTTGAGCTAATTATTATAAACAAGACTAAATTAATCTGCTGAAGGAGCAGGAGGTGGCTGAGCACACGTGTTCCACACAGGCCCTACAGAGCCATCAGTGACCCTCTGCAAAGTGAATCATTAATCACCTGTCACAGGTTAAGCCAGTGGAGACTCCAGCAGAAATCCACAGCACTTTTCTCAGCACTGGACCAAGAATTCCTCCCATTCCTGCCCTGGTTAATGGAATGCAAGGACTGTGCATATCCAGGATCTATAAATAAACTTGCAGGGCTGACTTTGCTGCTCCTGTGCTTAATGGTGGGAAATTGCATCCTGGAGTTTCTGGGGCAGGCAGCGAGCTGGAGGATGTGGGGGGAGTCCCCAGGGGTGGAATAAGAGAGGTCAGTGCAGCAAAGCCCAGCCCAGCTGGGCCCTGAGCTGAGCTCTGGGAAGGCAGAAGGGAGCTGAGCTCCACACAGAGCAGATTATTGTTTCTATTTCTTCATATATAAAATGAAAGTGCTGCCTGATCAGCGGGGTTTGGATTCGCAGAGTGAAACACAAACCCAGGCTCTGTGCAAACAAAGACTGAACTGCACTGGGCACCCCCTCCCACCTTCACTTCCCCCATTTTCCATTAAATGGCTGC
The DNA here is from genome assembly GCA_037013685.1 of Acridotheres tristis. Classification (NCBI taxonomy): domain Eukaryota; kingdom Metazoa; phylum Chordata; class Aves; order Passeriformes; family Sturnidae; genus Acridotheres; species Acridotheres tristis. Next base: position 1,003,966 of record CM072892.1, on the reverse strand, counting down.
AGGGTTTTCCAGTGGGATGGGTTCCTGCTGAGGCCAGGAGCAGTTAGGTCTGGTTCAAAGCCAGGCTCATCTCTGCAGTGCTCCAGTGCTCTCCCCATGGCCCTGGGCTCAGGGCTGGCAGCATCCTGGCAAAGAGAGTTTCTTGGAATTGGGGATCCCTGCCTGGGCATTCCCACAGTGCCTGACCCTGCTCCCTGGAAGGCAGGATGACTGAAAAAAAGGAGGATACCATGAGATTTAAGGAAGTTACCTGGTGTTCCTCACTGCAGGATCTTTTCAGTGCTTATAAACTGGACAAGGTTCACATTTTCTGTGCCAGGTCAGTCCCAAGCTGATCCTTCTGGAACATTTTCCCCACGATAAGGAGGCTGCAGTACTCCCATCCCTGGAGGCTGCAGTGTTCCCATCCCTGGAGGCTGCAGTGTTCCCATCCCTGGAGGCTGCAGTGTTCCCATCCCTGGAGGCTGCAGTGTTCCCATCCCTGGAGGCTGCAGTGTTCCCATCCCTGGAGGCTGCAGTGTTCCCATCCCTGGAGGCTGCAGTGTTCCCATCCCTGGAGGCTGCAGTGTTCCCATCCCTGGAGGCTGCAGTGCTCCCATCCCTGGAGGCTGCAGTGTTCCCATCCCTGGAGGCTGCAGTGTTCCCATCCCTGGCAGTGCCCAAGGCCAGGTTGGACACTGGGTTTGGAGCAGCCTGGGACAGTGGGAGGTGTCCCTGCCATGGCAGGGCTGGGATGGGATTTTCAACCCAAACCAGTCTGGGATTCTGGGATTCTCTTTCTAAAAACAAATGCAGAGAAAAAAATCGAGGGAAGATAAAGGCACAGTGGGTGTGGGAACTACTGCACACTCTCAGGGTCTGCATTCCAGGGCTCTTCCAGCAATTAATTGGCATTACCTTGAACCTTTCCCAAAAACACTTCTCAATGTGGAGCTCATGGAGAGACAGAGATGCCTGGGAATGTCCATTCACAGCCTGGAGCTCTCACAGGCTTTTTATGATCCTTGCTTCATTGTGAATTTTAGTGCCAGTCCAAATTAAATTCATTTTACAATATGTATTTATTTCTCAGCTTCTTAACAGAACAATTTGGAAACATCCCAGAGCCTTTAAACAACAAAACTGTTTTTCCTTTATGGCAAAAAAAAAAGGGTTTTTGCCTTTCTTTTCCCAGGGAGAGCAGCCAGCACAGGCCCCCCTCCAGCTTGCACAAGGATGGATTTTTTTCCACACAAAACTTCAGCAGTTTAGCACTTCCAAGCTGTCATTGTCACACCACAGTCAGTTAATTACATATATAATTCCAGAAACATGGGTGGTAGAAATTGAATCTCAAATAAAAGGCTGTCTCCCAGACAGTGGGCAAATAAAACTTTGCTTATCTCGCTGTAATTTCACAATACACAGCATGAGGCAGTGAAAAATCCCTCAGTAATGTAACTTCTCACTAACAGGGAGTGCTGCACTCTCCTCCTTGCATTTTTATCGTGGCCAATATGGGAATACAGCTGGAGAGCAGGACTGGGAGCAGTGCTCAGCTGGTGACAGACACAGGGGTGTTAACCACAGTGAAATGGGGGAAGAATTTATAACTTACACAAAGGAAGTTCTTGTCCCAGTATTCCAGTCAGGCCGTGCCCAGCAGTGTGTGCTCTATCCCAGCTGTTCACCCAGCTGTGGCAGTGTTCTTTCTCTTCCCCACAGCCCATCCTCCCTCCAGGAGATCTCTCCTGTCCATGGCCATGCAGTCCCAGGGCAGGGCTGATCAAATTCCATCATCCCATGGGGAGATGCTCCAGCCAGGGCAGGAGCCGAGCATTTCCTACCCAGATCAAAGGGGAGATTTGGAACAGCAGAGCAGCCTTTTCCCACTGGATCCCAGAGGAAAACCAGAGCCTTGCACATCATCCCTGCAGCTTTGGAGGAAAAGTGCACCTTGTGCAGGAGCCCTGCTCCAGCAGAACCACATCTGTCCCTGCAGGAGGATCAGCCACCATGGAATGGGACTGCACCAACCCTGACTGACTGACGGGGCACCTTGGATTCTCCCTCTGCCCCTGCTCTGGGTTTGTTCTCTGCAATCCTGCATTGCTATTGGAATTGTCCTGGCAAAGAACTGTTATTCCTATTCCCACAGCTTTGCCTGAGAGCCCCTTAATTTCAAAATGATAATAATTTGGAGGGAGAGGGTTTGCATTCTCCATTTCAAGAGAAACTCCTGCCTTTCTTAGCAGACGCCTCTCAGTTCCCACACAGCTCCTCTGGGCTCTGTGGCTGTGCTGCAGGAGGATCAGCAACACTCACCCAGTGTCAAACCCTGCCAGGGCACTGACAGGAAATAAAAATCACCTCCTTGGCAGCAGCCAGCACTGCCCAGGTGAAGCAGTGCCTGAATCCCACATTTTGGGGCTGGCAATGGTAAAAAATGGCTCATTTCTGCTTCCTCAGCTCTGCTCCTGCTGCTCTTTGTGTTCACTGCCAGCGAGAGCAGAGGTAAATACATTCCAGGGGCTTACAGAGCAATAATTCAGTGAAAAGCACAGAGCATGAAGCTGCAGTGCTCTGAAATCCTTCACAGCTCCAGAGGAAAGGAGCTGTTTGCCCAATTTAACCCACAAACCCTAAGGAAAGAGACTTTCCAAGGGCTGCTTTCCTCTCAGCAGGCAAACAGAGTTTTGATCTGCCAGCCTGTGTGTCCATCAATCCAGAGCTGGGGCCCTGCTGAGGCCAGCAGAGACCACCAGGACGAGCTCAAAGGGCAGCACCAGGCCAGCTGGGAGTGCCTGTGAGGAGGAAGGGCTCGCCTTTATTGCACCACACGCCTCGAGAGAATAAAAGCACTTAGCAAGGAGCATCATCCATCACTTCCCAACACAGAAACCTCCCCTTCTGCAGCCTCTGAAAGGCTAAAATGTCAGTGTCCTTTTAGACCTGTTGCTAATGCTTCAAAAAGAAGACAGAATATTCCAGTAATTTTCTACATTTAGCCTATAATCCAAATTCTGCTCCTTCCCTTTTCTTGATTACCTGCTCGCTGGCAAAGCTGATATTCATGGAATCCCAGACTGGTTTGGGTTGGGAAGGATGTTAAAACTCATCCAGTGTGGCAGGGACACCTCCCATATCCCAATGTCCAACCTGGCCCTGGGCACTGCCAGGGATCCAGGGGCAGCCACAGCAAATCTGGGCACCCTGTGCCAGCCCTGCCCAGCCTCCTAGCCAGCAATTTATTCCAAATATCCAATCAAAACTTCTATTTTGTTTAATCACTGCAGCCCCATGGAGCTTCTCTTCCCAAATTTCTTTAGCAGCAGACTCTTGTGGAGGCCTCAGGATTCTCCTTGGAGCACAGGGATCCAGCACTGACAGGGAAGGGGGATCAGTGCCAGCACCACTGCAGTACCAGACTGCACAAACCCCGCATGAAGAATGCTTAAAGGGAGCTTAATTCCCTGGAAATCGAGAATTCCAGGTGCCACCTCTCCTTCCCTAGGGTAATGTGCAGCAGCCCCGAGTCAGGGACCCTTCCCACATCCCACCGAGCTGCTCCTCATCCTCACGAGCATCTCCAAACCCCAGCCTGCCCCTCCTGGACACCCCCAGTGCCCCCTGCCTGCCCCTCCCAGCCCCCACTGGTGGCACTGGGGGTGCCAGGAGAGGGTGGGCTCGGTGCCAGCAGTGCCCCAGCTCTGGAATGAAGCCATCCAAAGGGACACAGGAGCCACACGTTGGGGTAGCCATGGCAACCCACAGTGGCTCCCTGCTTCCCTTCTCATTGCATCACTGCTTCCCTCTCACTGCTGCTTCTCCAGCCTCCTGGATAATTCCCAGGCCCAGCTGGGACACCAATGCTCTTGGAAAATAATTTTATTAACAGGTTTTTCTTCTTTTTTTTTGTCTTGAAAGTGCTGCAATAATATAAAGTTTTATGAGAACAGGAGAGAGGGGAAGGAAAAACATGTCACCAGTGCTGAGTGTCAGTGTGAGCTGGGATAGCCACAAAAGTGTGGGGTAAACTCCACACCTGACAATAAATTTCATCATAAATGGACTGATGAACTTTGGCCTCACAAAGGGGCAGATTTGGCTGCCTCCCACAGAGTCTTAACAGCTTATTTATTTGTTAATTACTATTTTTGCAATACGTGAAGAAGCAAAGCAAGAAATGTATTTGAAATCTATAATAACATGCACTGCCTGTAACCCGGCATGGAAGCTCTGCCAGGAGAAAACTGAATTGGGAATGTTGGAATCCCTGAGGCTGGAAAATCCCCCCAGCCCATGGACTCCAACCTGTGCCCAATCCTCACCCTGTGCCCATCCCAGAGCTCTGAGTGCCACCCCCAGGAATTGCTGGGACACCTCCAGGGATGGGCACTCCAAACCTCCCTGGGCACTTCCAATGTCTGACCACCCTTTCCATGGGGAAATTCCTGCTGCTCTCCACCCTGAGCCTGCCCTGGCCCAGCCTGAGGCCGTTCCCTCTCCTCCTGTCCCTGTTCCCTGGGAGCAGATCCCAAATCCCCCCGGCTGTCCCCTCCTGGCAGGGAGTTATGCAGAGCCACAAGGGCCCCCCTGAGCCTCCTTTTCTCCAGGCTGAGCCCCTTCCCAGCTCCCTCAGGAATTCTCCATTCCCTTCCCAGCCCCCTCAGGAATTCTCCATTCCCTTCCCAGCTCCCTCAGGAATTCTCCATTCCCTTTCCCAGCTCCCTCAGGAATTCTCCTCATCTCCTGAACAGGGTCACAAATTCCCTTTGGGACCTTGTCAAACCTTCCCACTCTTTGTGACTTTAGGGGAGGAGCAGCCTGGAATTTTCTTCAGTTCTAACAAGAGGGAAAAGGTTCAGCTCTACATTCCAGAATCACCACGTCGGTGTCCCTGATGGGTTGGTGACTGATACCTACAGAACTTTAATCCCCTGGGAAAATCCATTATTGAGCTTCTCCTTGCAGCACCACCAGCAAATTATCCATGTGAGTCTGGAACCCCATAACTCCAAAATGCAGACACATCCACATTGCCTCCACCAGCAAATTATCCATGTGAGTTTGGAACCCCATAACACCAAAATGCAGACACATCCACACTGCCTTCATGTCCCTGCTCCATGCACAGAAACTTGCCCAAGAACCCATGGATGCAGTCACTTTAAAAACCTCCTTTGCAGGGACCCCTTGCAGGAATCTGAGCATGTTCCCTCTCCCTTCCTTTGGAATTAGTATGCCATTGTGAGGATCAAGGCCATTTGCAGGAATATAAAATATTCAATTAAAAAGGCTCTGGAATATTTAATCATGACATTGAAATGCTAAGGAGTGCATTAACATTTATTATTCCCTATAAAGGATGGATCTCCAGCTCTGTGCCTGTTCCAGAACAGCCCCGTGGAGCTCCAGGTGGGGTTTTGGGCTCCTTCCTAAACCAATGCTAAAAGGCAGCATTAATGCAGATTAGGCTAAATCTCATCACCACTGGAGTAACACTCCAGGAGAGAATGAAATTACCAGCTCTTGGTTTAAAGAACTGAGGAGAACATTTCTTTTTCCCATTTTCACTTAGCAGGGAATTACACATGGAGCCTTTCCAGCAGTGGCTTAGGCCTTGGTGAGGAAAAACAAAACAAACAGGAAAAGCAGAGAGCTCTGCCTTAAGCTCTGTCCTATTTTACACCATTTTAGCTCAGGCCTTGCTCAGATGAACAAATTTGATCTATTTGTTATTTTTGAGGTGATTTCCACGAATGGAAACACTGCAATTTCATTGCTGGAAAATGACCACCAAAGAAAAATCCTCTTTAAAACAACCCTACTTCTGAGCCACAGGAATTTTTGCCAAAAATTCCTTTGGCAAGAATTTCTTGCCAAATCGTGGGGCAGGTTATGGCACTGGGAGAACATCTCCCCTTGCAGGGAAATAATGTCAGCCTCTGGTGGTTTAACCCCAGCTCCTGGGAAGGAATTGAACTTTATCCCAGCCCAAACCAGGACACTCCATCCTCACAACGTGCTGTGTATTAATCATAAGCACAATAAATGTCTTTAAATAAAAACCAGCCTTGCAGCCAATGGAGATTACTCAAAGGGACCACTTAGCAAAAACACTCCAAAGAGAAGGAAAGTTACAAAAATGAGTAAAAATAAAACTTTAACAATAAGGGAAAGGACAACAAGGATATTTTAAAATAATAACAGGGTGAATGATTGTAATAGCTTGGATGTATTATTGGGAATCAATACAGTAACTCTTAGAGAATGCATAAAACAAATATTTATCCTTTGTGCTTGTAAAGATGCTGAGGGGAAAATTCACTTTTGATGATAGCAAATAAATATTTTCTATTCAATCACTCTTTCAATAAGATTATTAACTGACCACAACCTGAGCTTATCACAGACAATTTTCACAAGACTTGTGAGCAGCCCCCAAAAGCTCCAGAGTGTTTAATGGGACAGACCAGCCAGGCAACACGAGGACACTGAGGGAGCTTGGAGTGGCAGATTAATTACCAGAATGGTGATTGGATTTCAGAAAAACTACACCTGAATGCCCCACAGAAACCTCTCGAGCCAGAATTGTAATTAATAACCAAACTGGAAGTTCTCATTCTGAGGAGATGCAAGGGAAGATGATGATGAGGACAGAGAATTCCTCCTGTTCCGTGCAGGTAAAGCTCCAAACCCCAAACTCGGAGAGAAAATGGTCCAGAGAAGCAGCAGCAGTGCCTGGACAGGCTGGGATTGTTCTCCAGGGACAGAATCTCAGGGAGAGGAGAGAATCAATGGGGTGAAGAGCAGGGCCAGCAAGAGCCAGGGGCTAGGAAAAAATAGGAACAACAAGGAAAAGGAGAGAATCAGTGGGGTAAAGAACAGGGCCAGCAAGAGCCAGGGGTTAGGAACCAGCCAGGAACAAGGAAAAGGAGAGAATCAGTGGGGTAAAGAACAGGGCCAGCATGAGCCAGGGGTTAGGAACCAGCCAGGAACAACAAGGAAAAGGAGAGAATCAGTGGGGTAAAGAACAGGGCCAGCATGAGCCAGGGGCTAGGAACCAGCCAGGAACACGTGGACCCTGAAACAAGGAAGCAGCAGCCAAGCACTACAGGGAATATGAAGGATGCACTCCAGCAGCAGTGGGAAAAGAAGAGGTGAGTCAAAAATGAGCTCAGGTTGTGACAACACCTCAGGTTAGGACAGGAGTGAGGGGTTAGAGGCTCCTAAGGAAGGCTGCTCCTCATTGCAGATGAGCAGGGGAGCAGCTGGAAACTCCCAAAGCAAAACCATTGCAGGTAGGAGGGAAGGGAGGCACAGTTTTCTCACGGAGGTGACAGCCACCAGAAGAGCTGCCTGAGTTGGGGCTGCTTCCTTTTCAAATCAGAAATCATTCCCAGAATGTCCTGAGCTGGAAGGAACCCATAGGGATCATCTCAGTCCCTGCACAGACCCCCCCAACAATCCCACCCTGGCATCCCTGGTGTCCAAACTCTCCTGGAGCTCTGGAATTCCCTGGGGAGCCTGGGCAGTGCCAGCACCCTCTGGGGGAGGGAAGAACCTTTCCCAAAATCCAGCCTGACCCCCCCTGGCCCAGCTCCAGCCATTCCCTGGGTGCTGTCCCTTCCAAAATCATTTCTGTGTCCCACTGGCAGCAAAACGCAGCCCAAAGGCTGCTCCGTGTGAGCCCCGAGCAGCCACAGCTTTCCCGAGCCAAATCCAGGGAATTCCCGGCTCGGCTTTGCCCTTTCCCGCAGCTCCAGCTCCTGCTCCCGAGCATCCCAGGCCGGGATAAGGCTGGATGGAGGATGGATGGATGGATGGATGGATGGATGGATGGATGGATGGATGGATGGATGAGGAAGGCGGCTCTGCCACCTCGTGGGGACAGCGCTCCTCGGCGCTTTTCCTTCCCTCTGGAAGCCCCGGCTCCCAGGAATGTTCCTTCACACGGGGAACCCCGGCCCTGGAAAAGAGTGATTTTTATTCATTATTTTTCTGCTATCCCTAAAGCACAACCTCCTTTCATCCCCCGAGCTGCTGGCTGAGAATATAAATAATCCTAAAGCAGAGGAAGAAAAGAAGAATTAAGAATAAAACACCCCAAGCACAGTGTGGGGTGTTCAGTCAGTCTGAAATACAGTGAAATCCAGCGGGAATTTGCAGCAGGAAAAGGTTTCCATAGGTTTAATGAAGATTATTCTGTATTCCCGCATTTAAAAGCCACTAATAAACCAAACCTATATGTGTATAAACATAGGAAATGTAAGTACATATATAAACATAGGAAATGTAAGGATATGTATAAATAAACATAGGAAATGTAAGTATTTTCTTCCAGCTGCCCCAAACAAAAGAAGCATTAGGATTTTGCTTCCAGACATACAATTAATTGATTTAAGATCCCCAAAAGCTGAATAAACATTTATTCTTATACCTCTATACATAATATATATATTATTCTTATACCTCTACACTCCATATATATTGTTATATCTTTATACTCAACATATATATTTATTCTAATATTTCTATACTCAATATATATATTTATTCTTATACCTCTATACTCAATATATATAATTGGCAGGAGTGATTAGTAGACAAGACCTGTCAAAGAAACCTCCCCAAAAAAAGGGGAAAACCTTCAATATTTCCATGAAAAACCACGGAAAAGCACACACCCCTCAGCCAAACACCATGCAAGGAGTGTTTTGGGTTTTTTTTTCCCAGTTGAACCCCACACTACAGATATCACTGAGGGGTCTGGGCTCTACAATCCACACGCCACAGATTTTGGGGGTTGTATTTCTGCAGCCAAAACAGGAAACTTCAGCAGCTGCACCTCCACTGGGAACTAAAGAGGCAGAAGGCTGGAATGGGGGGGCTTGGAAAACTCTTTACAATGCAATCATCATCTGTATCCCATGATTAATTTTTTTATTTCCAGGAAGATTTTGAGTGGAATCAGCCACCTTCCCAAAGAGAAGCAGCAGGACTCACAGTTTTAGGTCCTTCCTGGTAGTCGGTGAGATCCACGTGGATAAATCGCCAAAAAAATCCACTTTTCTCCTTTTAAACCCACAGCACAAGCAGCTGATGAGGCTGAGAAGTCACTTAGATGCCTGGAGCTAAATTTGCATTTGTTGTCTCCAGGTACACCTGCTCTGCTCCAGAACCACCCACACTCAAGAAAAATCAAATTAACTCTTTTATCCTCAACAGCTTTTCCTGTTTACTCTGGATTAGTCTTTCTTCTCTGAATAATGGAACTGATCTCTTCCTTTGTGGAACAAACAGCAAACAAGCTTAAAAATTTATTCAAGAAATGTTATTTATGGGAAAAAAAAAAAAAAAAAAAAAAGAGCATTTCTGCCAGAGGGGAAATTTAGATGGGATGTTGGGAATTAGGAATTCCTGGCTGGAATTCCCAGATTTGCTGTGGCTGCCCCTGGATCCCTGGCAGTGCCCAAGGCCAGGTTGGACATTGGGACAGTGGGAGGTGTCCCTGCCATGGCAGGGGGGGCTCTGGGGGGGATTTGAGGTCCTTTCCAACCCAAACCACTCTGGGATTCCATTTGGGAAGCCCCCCTGGCCCCACACAGAGGGGACCTGCTCAGCCATGCTCACAAATTTAGGAATTCTGACAAAACTCGTGTGAATTCCACAGAGACCCAAATGACACCCACAAATCTCACACACACATTTGTTCCTGGAAAGAAGGAATTTCCCCTCACTCGATTTCCTGTGGATTCTCTTTTGTTCCTGGAAGGAAGCACAGTGGTGGTTTCTGCAAGAACTGGAGCAAAATTAATTTTTTTTGCTTCTGATGATTTAAGGAAAAGCTGAGCAGATAAGGAGTTAAGAAATGATGGGAGCACTAAGATATTTAATATAAGGAGCAAATTATGGATTGGATGGGTTTTTTTTGTGCTTTGTAAAGAGAAATGAACCAAATGAAGCCGTGCTATCTGAGAGGAATGTTGAATTTGTCTTTACAAATGAGCTGTGGATCTGCTTGTAGATAAGGCTAGCACTGAGAGATAAAAGAAACAATGGGATGGATTCCACTGATTGATTAATGGAATAAGATATTTGCCTTTACAAACAAACTGTAAGGCTGCTGATAAATGAAATTTGGATATCGAAAGATGAAAGAAGCAACGGGGGGAAAACTATGAATTCTGTAAGAATTAAAAATGCAAAGAGGGTTATACATTAGAGGGGAACCTCAGGGATCAGGGTTTGGGAAGTCTGTGCCTCTCAGGTACCTCAGCCCATGGGGAAAGAGAGAGGGAAATGGGGCCGGGAAAATAGGATAAAAAGGGAGGCCGAGTCCTCCAAAAATCTGAGAGAGCCCAGGGGAATGAGAGACCCCATGGCCTCTCCCTTTATTCAATAAAGTGAAAGGACTCCTCTGTCTCCTTTTCGGACACAAACCTCTGGTGTTCGTGGATTCATTTTCCTGACATATCTGTATGAAGTCAATGAATCAAAAACCACAATCAGACATTTAACTGATGCAACACCCAAACGCAGCTTTTCTTTGTTACCCCTGTTGTGACTTTTCCACGTTCTCCAGCCCATTCCTTCCCCAAAGCCAGGGGCAGATGCCAGGAGAAGAAATGCAGAGATCCCTTCTGTTCTCTGGCCAGCTCCTGGTCCCCTGCCCTGACCCTGACCTGCCTCTGATCCTGCCTCTGCATCCCTGGCAGCTCCTCTGCCTGAATCCTGGGGAAATCTGGGGAGCAGCAAGCACAGCTCCTCTCTGCTCTATTAATTGGGCTGCTAATTAGCACGTTCATCTCCTCCTCTAATGAACCCAGTCTTCCGTAATTGCAACAAGCTACAAAGTAGCAAACAAGACCCCGAAATAACAACTTTTTACCACAGATGTTTATTATTAACAGAACACACCGAAATAATTTATCCCCCAGAGCCGAGTTTCTAACCCACCTGCTGGGATTTAGGAACCAGACACACTGATCCCACTGCGGCTGCTTAGGGAGAGCCAGGCTGCTGGGTACACCGAGGATTCTCATTTATCGTGTATTTTTAATGCATTATTCAAATAACTTCCCCTGTTTCTCGCTTTAACTATGACCTCCTACTGCAGAATCTTCCAGCCAGGACAGTCCCGAGCCTGCCAGGCCTGCAGAGCTCTAATTAATTCCAATATTTATCAGTTAATAGAGCGCACTGACGGCTCTTTACACAGCCCTGCACTCTCACTGGGGCCAGGCGTGCCCGGCTCCTCGCACCTCTCGTTATTCACGGGCACGGCCGCGCTCGGGGCTGGGGAATCCGAGCTGTGCCCCCCGCACCTCGCTCTCCTCCCGTCCGCCCGTAACCCCAGCACACCGGAAACGCTCCAACGAGGCAAAGCTACGCCCCACGAAGACTTTAAAAGCCATTTTAATTCCGCCCATTCCTGTGGAGCTCCTCCCCGGCCCGGCCCCGCCTCAGCGCCAACGGCCGCGGAGCCCGCCCACATGTGGACCGAACCACTGCGCCGAGGAGAGGGGAGTTCAGGTATAGTCTAGGCCTGCTGCCGCCCGTCTCCACGCCGTCTAGCAATGCCTTTATTCCCTAATACTCCCCGCGTCCACGCGCGATGGTCTCGGCCCAAAGTCGCGGCCTCCTCCGCCAATCGGCGGCCGCAGGTGCTGCGCTCGAATCTGCGCGCGGGACGCCGTGAGGGCAGCGCGGCCGGCCCGGGAGCGCGACCGGAGCGGCGGCGCCGATCCGCAGCCATGAGGGAGCCGGGACCCGCCCGCGACCGCTCCGTCCCACTCTGCGACATCGTCGCGACCCCCAGCCGCCACGGCTTCTGGGGAAAGCCGCCGCTGCGCTCCGTGTCCCTCAGCAGCATCCCCTCGGGGACGCTCACCCCGCTGAAGCAGCTGCTGTGTAGCCAGGGAAGCCTCGTATCGTGGCCGGAGCGCCGGGCTGGGGGCGACACCCGGGCCAGGCCTGGTTCCCACACTCGGGCCGGGCCTGGTCCCTACACTCGGGCCGGGCCTGGTCCCTGCACTCGGGCCGGCACAGCCGAGCAGTGGCCGAGCCTCCAGGACTGCCCCGGCTCCCGGGCCGGCCCCGGCCTCCAGCGGCCGCCGAAGCGCCGCGCTCCGGAGCCGCCCATGCAGGAGTCGCCGGTCAAGATCTTCCAGCGGATGAAGGCGCGGGCGGAGCAGCAGCGCAGGGCCGGCACCGACGTGATCCTGAGCCCCGCCGCCGAGCGGCACCTGCCAGGCACGGCCCGGGCCGCGGACAGCGCCCAGCAGAGAGGAGGTGAGTTCCAGGCGCCCTCGGTGACTCCATGAGAATGGTTTGTTTGCATTCGGAATAGCTGGAATAAAAAGCACAGAGATGTAAATTTCGTGGAACTTTCAGACATCTTGCGTTTCCTGATTTTCTCATTCTCTTAAACCTTTTAGTTCTTTGTTTACAGCAGTGCACAATCCTAAATGTCAGGAATTATTAATAGTTCCTTTTTCCAAACGGTTTTGATTCTTTTGGAGCACGCTGCCGTCACCTTTTGATAGAAAAGAGCTCTCTATGGTGCTGCCAACTGCCTTAATCCTTCCTCCTTGGAAGGCCCATGGGGAGGACAAAGCCCCTTGACACCAGCACCCATCAGTCCAGAGCCTGGGCACACTTGGGAAGCAATTATTGTTCCACAGCTTCTCTAGGAGAGCTGTCTCAGGTGTGAACATCATCCCTGTGTCCCACTCACGGCTCTTTCAGGATCTGGAAAAAGCAGCCAGAGCACCTTGGTGGGTGTGAAAAACACTGGCACCAGCACTGGTTGCACCCTAGGTGATGGGATAAAATCAGGTTGGATGGTGAGGTTTGTTTGGTGTGGAAATGTGTCTGTAGCGGTGCTGATGTCTCTTCCTTGCTCTGTATCACAGAGGATTCCCTCCCTCCCTCCCTTTGGGTTTCCTCCCCCTCTGCCTCAGTCTGACTCTAACTCTTCCCTTTGGTGTGTTCAAGAGTGGGCTTGACCCATGCAACACCTTCAAAACCACTTTATAACTAAAAAAGTCAAAACAAATTACTGTAATTATTCCGTGCAGTCTGTGCAGAGAAGAGAAGGGTTCGTGGAACTCTGCTTGGGGTTTGACATCCTACTGGGGCATAATCCAGGGCTCTCCCTGCTGGCTTTTGTCTTTAATATTTTTATCCATGACGTGGTGAGATCCTGGGCACCCTCAGCAGGTTTGCAGCTGGCACCCAGCTGGATGTGACCCTTTTTTACAGTGAGGGTGGACAGGCCCTGGCACAGAATTCCCAGATTTGCTGTGGCTGCCCCTGGATCCCTGGCAGTGCCCAAGGCCAGGTTGGACATTGGGACAGTGGGAGGTGTCCCTGCCATGGCAGGGGTGGAATGGGATGGGATTTGAGGTCCTTTCCCACCCAAACCAATCTGGGATTCTGTGGTTTGTTTCGTTGTTATTTTTTGTTTGTTTGTTTGTTTTTAATAAAAAGCATATAAAAAAATCCTATTGCCCCCTACTCCTCCACCCGCCATAAAAAATGTTTTTCTTCCCCAAACTGAAAAGAGGGTTTTGGGTTTGTTTTTTTTTTTTTTTTGTCTGGTTGTTTTCCAGAGCCAGTTTGCCCTGGGATGGAGCCCCTGGCAGTGCTCCCTGCAGAGCCTCCCGTGCTGGAAACCCCCCAGAAGTTCTTCCTGCGGGTGAAGTGGCAACTGCAGCAGCAGCACAGAGGTACTGGGGGTGCTCTGGAGAGCACAAACGTGCTCCAGTCAGAGAACCAGGGCATTGCTGAGCTTGGGAAAGCCCTCTGAGACCATCAGGTCCAGCTGTTCCCCCAGCACTGCCCCACGTCCCCAGGTGCCACATCCACAGGGCTCTGGATCCCTCCTGGCACGGGGACAGCCCTGCTCCCTGGGCAGCTTGTTTCTTTGCTTCAATATCCCTAATTTCTTTGTTATTCCTTTTGTTTTCCTTTAAATGGGCACCTACAGCACCTTCAACCCAAACCCAGCAGAATATTCCTCCTTCCACGGGTGTGGAGAATCCTTCAGTCCAGCCTGCTTGTGCTGAGCAGCCAGGGAATGAGGCTGCAGAGGATGTGGACTCTGATAAGGATGATGTGGATGTTTTCCTGGTGGAATCTATAGAAGTGGATACTGATGGAGAAATGTCTCAAAGTACAGTGGCTACTCCTTTGCAAGTAAACTCCAGCCCTTGGGAAAACGGGGATCAGGTAGAAGGAAGGTGGGGAAATGGAGAAGCAAAACGTACAGAGCTTGATGAAGACAGCAGAGAGCTGCAGCCCAGTCAAAAACCAGCTGCTCCAGCAGTGGAAAAGGCACCAGAGACTAATCCTGAAAAGCCTTCCCAGTGCCCCTGTGATATCGTGGTCACCTCTCCAATCCACATTCCAAGGAATCAGAAGGTGGCAGAAGGCCCCAAGGTCTCTTTGGATAAACCAGTCGATCAACCTGCTGGCAAAGCACAGAAAGAGGTGGGAGGAAATAATCCTGTAGGGAAAAATGAAATTCCTCTGGCTGACAGCTCAAAGTTACTCTTTTTCTTGTCAAAAGTAAGGAACACTCAGAAGAGAATAAACTTATCCCATTAGATTTTACCAGTAAATTTTCTCATGCAAAGGGTTTTTTTTTTTCCCCATGCTCCATGATGTTCAGGGTTTGGGGTATTTTGTGTAAAAGAAGCACTTTTGGTTTAGTGTACACAAGCCATGGTGTGATCATGGGCCCTGCCTGCTCAGATCCAGGGAGGAGAGACCTTTCCCAGCTGGGCATGAATCCATCCAGGAATGTGCCCTGCTGATGGGGAGGGGAGAGGCTTGGCTTTCCTGTGGAGCATCAGACTCCTGTTCAATTGAACTGCAGCAGAACCTTTTGCCAGGAGAGCAGTGTGCAGCCTGCAGCATTCCTCCCTTTCTGAATAAGTCCTAGGAAAGCAGTGCTGCATCCCTGGGGTTCCCTGGGAGCCTGGCACAAACACCTGCCCAAGGCTTGGGTTTCCCTTGGTCCCTGCAGAAATCAAGGGACTTGTTCTCCTCCCTCACTGTGGCCAAGAGTGTCTGATATGTTTCCTGAATTAAACCAAGTTACCTTCAGGACTGAGCCAAGGATCAGATAACCTCTAATATTCCAGATTTGTAGCTTAAAAGATGCTTTTTGTAATTGGATCTGATTACTGAGGGGTGCTATCTAATAAAGAATTTTTTTTCTTTTTTTCTTTTTTTTTCTCTGGAACAGAAAAGCATCTGCCTGAACAGCTGGAGGATTAAAGTGCTGGCTGGAAACAAGGCAATCTGTGTGGAAGGGAAAAGGAAGTAAGAACCAGTTCATTATTTAAATGCAAAGTAAACCTCTAAACACCAGGTCATGGTGCAAAGCTTGATCAAGGAAGAGACAATTCCTTTGTGTGGGCCAGAGGGGCAGAGCCAGCATGCAGGGATCTACTGGTGAAATCCTTTCAGAGTCCTGTGCTGAGATAATCAGAAAGCTGAGGAATAAATCAAATCTCAAATAGCTCTGGATAGTTTGGGGTGGGAGGGACCCTGCCACGGGCAGGGACAGCTCCCACTGTCCCAGGCTGCTCCAAGCCCCACCCCAGCTGGGCTGCTGTGATGAGCTGCCTTCAGTCCAGCTGCTGTCCCGTGAGTGACACTGCAGTGTGACATGTTCGGTTTGTCCCCTTCCCCAGGGCCAGGTGTGGCAGAGCTGTGCCAGCTCCAGGCTAAGAGAGGAAAACCGAGCCCAGAGCACATCCTGCCAGCACCTGAATCCCCCAGAAAGCAGGGATCAGCACTGCTCCCTCAGGCTGCAGTCCCTCTGGAATGATGTTGTGTCTTTGGCAGGGACATGAGGCAGCTGCTGTGGCACAGCAGCGCCATCACAGAGCGCCTCACTCACAACCAGGTGAAAACCTCCACGGGTGCTGTGTACCTGCTGCAGGGCAAGATAGACTCAGCTGCCATGAGGAGGGAAGGTGAGCTGCTGATGCTGAGTGCCTGACAAATGACAGGCTGCTCCAGCTCGGTTTGGAGCATGTGGGACGTGGAAGGAAATGGGATTTCCATGCAGATGGAAATAAAGGATTAGTTCTCTTCTCTGTGCTCCTCTGGCAATGAGCTGCTTGTCAGTGCTCACAGGCAGCTCTGAGGACACAAAGATACTCTGTGGCATAGGGGGAATAAATACTTGGAATCATGGGATATCCTGAGCTGGAAGGGACCCCCAGGGATCATCCCAGCCCCTGTCCCTGCACAGACCCCCCAACAATCGCACCCTGGCATCCCTGATGTCAAACTCTCCTGGACCTCTGGAATTCCCTGGGGAGCCTGGGCAGTGCCAGCACCCTCTGGGGGAGGGAAGAACCTTTCCCAGAATCCAGCCTGACCCCCAACCCCTGTTCCAGCTCCAGCCATTCCCTCAGCATTACTTCCCCTAACACAGGTGTGCCCCAGGTGTGTTGCACCATTTTTTACCCAGCACACCTTCACTGTTGGCTCTTTCAGGCCCAAAACTGTGTCTGTGGCTTCAGTGTTTCCTCCTCACTTGCAGCACTGGGATCCCTGCTAATAAATACCTGATCTGGCTGCTCTCTGACTTGAAGATTTTATTACTTCCTTTGTTAAGAACTTATTTTTGTTTCCATTTTAATATTCTGAGAAGGAAAAGTAGCAGCACAAGGCTTGTGAGCAGAGTGAGAGAACCTCTAGTGCTGCAGAGGTTTCCTCGGCCTGAGAGTGACTGGAATGTGCTGGCTGGAGCTGTGTGGCTCAGTTGCTGTGGTGTTTGGGTTGAGGAGGCTCCGGGGGGGTTCTCGTGTCCCCTGAGGGGGTGCCAGCCCTGCTGAGCTGCTCTTCCTCCCCCTGTGCTCCCCTCAGGCTTCCCCTACCGCTTCACCAAGAGATTCACCTTCGGCTTCTCCACAAGGTGGAAGGAGTACGTGGAGGAGTTCCTGAAGGAAAGGAGGAGGTAATTCCTTTGGAGATTCTCTATCATTGCAGTGTTCTAAGTGTTCATTGAGACTTTGCTTTTTGAGGATATTACACCAGAGGAGTTGTGAAATGTTTTAGATGTGGACATGAAGCCGCTTTGCTGTGCCCACCAGGATTTCACATCTTCACTGTTTGTTACAGAACAGCTTCCTCAGTGTTGTTATTTCTTGTCTCAAACTCCAAACCATTAGGAAAGAAAAAAAACCACCAAGTAATGATGTGGAAGAAAATGAGGAGAATAACTGTGATTCTGTGAGGGGAACTGATGTGTTGGAAACAGCAAGAGGCTCAGCAAGGAATGCAAAGAAACCTGCACTGAGGAGCTCCACCTCTGAGTCATCACCAGGGAGTGATGAGAATACCTGTGAGTATTTAACAATCCTTTCCTTTGGTAAAGACACCTGGGGGTGGCTGCAGTGGCTTGTGGAAAGGTTCATTATGCGGGTTGTGTTCCCAGGAAATGGCTGTGAAGCTGGAAAAGCCCCCTGGTTAGGCTGAGTGCGGGCCCTGCCTTGCCATGGCTCTGGGGTTTAACTCGGGCTTTTTCTGGGGTCTTTGCCCAATGGGCCTTTCCCAAACCCCATTGTGCTGTTTGTTCCTGCTGGAATCAGATTTCCTTGCTAGCACTTTCGAAGCTTTTATGTTTTCCTCTCATCATTCCCATTTATTTTTCACTCTCATTTGTCTCAGTGAGCAGCTGTTCCATGTGACAACTTTTCTTTATTGTTGTCCCTCCTCAAACGACTTTCACAGTATTTATTACCTTCTAAACAAAGTAAAAAGTTCCCCACAGGAAATTTTATAATTTGTGAAGATTCTTACTTCAGTCCTGTTATTTTTATCACAGTGCTTTGAAAAGAACAACTTTGTGTATGTTTTACATTTCCCTTGTAGTCCACTTTAAACACAATTGTTTAAACATTTGTTCCTCTGCTCGTGAAATCTACAAAACTGAAATTTCCATGGAGTATTTGGTACAAAACTCTTCTTTGTTTGGGCTTTTTTTTTCCCCTTGCAGTCATTACACCAAAGGAGAGCACCAGGAATGACTCGAGCAGGGTCTACACCCGCAGCGGGCGCCTCATCAAACCCCCCCTGAACTTCTGGTGTGGGCAGAGGGAGTTTGTGGATCAGAACCTGAATGTCACCATAGAAAATGGGGGGGTGGATTATCTCAGCCTGGTAAGATCCCCTGAATTGTGACTTCAATAGGATTATTTACCTTGGCCAGGTGGGGAACAGGACAGGTGCAGCTCTTAGAGGCACCTGGAAAGGAAAGAGATTTTGGAAAATGATCAAAATATTGGAAAACACACCAAAAAATAGTCTTGTGTCCATATCATCAGATAATTGTGGTCTCTAAATCGGACATAATGGAGAATCGTTTCTGAGGAAAAAATCAGGATTTTTTTGAAAGGTAATTGTACCACACAGGAATTTGGTGAGGTCCCACCTCAAATCCTGGGGTCAGTTCTGGGTCTTTCACTGCAGGAGAGACTCTGAAGGGTTGGAGCATTTCCAGGGAAGGGGCTGAAACTCCAGGAGCAGCTGAGGGAGCTGGGAAAGGGGCTCAGCCTGGAGAAAAGGAGATAAATTAATTTTAGAGTCAATTGTTTTATTTTGAAGATGCTTAGTAGTGAAAAATCCAAAAGAAAGACCAGTTCAGAATCCAAGCAGAAAAATCCAAAGGAAGGCATGAAGACAACAGAGAAAATGCTAAAAAGCCGAAGTAAAGGTAAAAATTAAAATTTTTTTTCTATTTTCAGATTATTAATGGAATCAGTGGGGTTGTGAGTGGGTGCTGGAGAAGTAGGCTTGGATCTGTTAGTGCAAAGAAATGATTCAAATATTTTAATGATCAACTGCTTTTTCTCTGAAGCATCATCAGAGTAGCATTCATGTGGAGTTTCACAGCTCCAAACAAGAACTGTGTTTGTAAATCACTTTGTTAAGTACATAGGGGGAACACAGGGATTTCATTCTGGAAATTGAAATGAAGGGATTTGGACTATTTGGAGTTCACCAATCCAGTGACTTGGGGGCCTGGCTTTGCTTTTTAATGTGAATGAAAGAAGTGAAATGTTGACAAAAAAAAAAACCCGATTAACTGAGTTTTTAATAAAAATTTGGTTTTGTTGGAATTTGGGCAGCGATAGAAACCTGAGTAGAACGTGCAATATAAAGCAGAAGTTTCTCTCTTAAAGCAGCTGCAATGTTTCCTGCAGAAAAGCTCTCAGGAGCACGAGCAGAGCTCTGGGGATGTGCCTGCTCAGTCAGTAGAGTTTCGGAGAGCCCTTGAGAGCAGCTCTGAGTTTGTAGTTTGGCAG
Source organism: Acridotheres tristis (assembly GCA_037013685.1). Taxonomy (NCBI): domain Eukaryota; kingdom Metazoa; phylum Chordata; class Aves; order Passeriformes; family Sturnidae; genus Acridotheres; species Acridotheres tristis. Next base: position 984,650 of record CM072892.1, on the reverse strand, counting down.
GTAAAGCTCTGGCAGGGGGTGCAGATCCCTGTGCTGCAAGCACAGCAGGACCCACCCACCCTGCACCCCCTGAGGGGCTCTGCCTCTGTCTGCTCCAGGGAAAAGCAGGGACAGGAGAGCCACGGCCAGAGGAGAATCCCGAGCTGCCGGCAGCAGGAAGGACAGGCGCCTCCTTTCGGATGAGGAAAACGATCCTGGAATCAGGGCCACAAAAACGAAATCCCAGCTCCGTGCCAGGGGGAATTCCTTAAACACCAAGGTGTTGAACAAGCAGAGCAGCAGAGCCCCGGGGGCAGCACGGAGAGCAGCAGGCTCTGCAGAGCAGGGCTACAGGAGCTCCCTCAGGTCAGCCAAGCAGCAGCTCCCAGCAAAGGAGAGGGTTCTCCTCACCCAGGGACCCTCAGACGAGGATGAGGGGGAGCAGTCCAGTGAGGACCCCCCACTGCTGATCAAGAGGAAAAAGAAATCTATATTAAAACCAGAGTCTCGGAACTGGAAACCTTGCTCTGGCTCTAAAAGTTCCCGGGATGGTGCAAACAAGTCCTGTGGCCAAAGGACAGAAAAGCCCTCCCAGAATGTGCTGGTGAGGCTGAGTGGGCCCGAGTCCAGTGAGGAGTCTGAGTCCCCTCCTGAAGAGAAAACATCTTCTGAGTCCAGTGCTTCCCTTCTGGCTGCCCAGAGAGCCAGCCCTGGCAGGAACCAGCTCGAGTCTGACACCGAGTCTGAAACCGGGACAGAGGAATTTCACAGGAAGGACAGGAATGCCAGAGCATCCCGAATTAAAATAGGCTGTGGAGACTCCAGCACCGACAGGGCTTCAGCAGCAAAACCCAGAGAGCACGAGAGGCCAAAGGGGCAGAAATCTCTGGAACTTTTTCCAAGGGCAGCTGATGGTTGGTCTGAGAAGGAACTGCAGAAGCTTCAGAGGTAAGGGCTCCTTCTGTGTTCAAAGTTTCCCTCAGGCATCAGGAGGGGTTGAATGGTCTGGATTGAGGGTTTTCAGATTCATCATTTCCCAGCTTTCCTTTATGTTTTAATTCCCTATTAGAAATATTTAATTTCTTACTTCCCTATTTTTATTCCCTAACAATAATTGGAATTATTATTCCTTATTAATCTTCCTCCCATGTGGAAACATCAGTACAATATGGTGAAGGCCACAGGTGAGAAGAGCAGGTTCCCTCCCTAGACTGCAGTAACAATTTAACCATGACAAGTTGCTGTGAGCAAGTTTGGTTAAGGGCAGGTTAACTGCAAGGGTGTTTCATTAATCCATCATTCAATTAGTTAAACCACTGGGCAGTATTTAATAGACACTTTGAGTGTAAAATGGCCATGTTTGGGTTTAGCTCTTTTAGATGAGCAGGAACTCAGGTCTGAGGGGACCTGCACAACCAGAGGGCACAGTCTAGAGCTGTGCCAAGGGAAATATAGGTTGGATATTAGGAAAAAAATTTTCATAGAAAGAGTGATAAAGTATTGGAATGGTGTGCCCGGGGAGGTGGTGGAGTCACCATCCCTGGGTGTGTTTAACAAAGCCTGGATGTGGCACTGGGTGCCAGGGGTTGGCTGAGGGGTTGGGCTGGGCTGGACTCGATGGTCTTGGAGGGCTCTTCCAACCCAAAATTCTGTGAAGTGAGCAGGAAATGACACATCTGTCACAAGAAGGTGTTTAAATAAATTTGCCTGTTCTGAAGAGAAGACACCACAGGATCACAGAACATTTTGGGTGGGAAGGGACCTTAAATCCCATCCAGTGCCACCCCTGCCATGGCAGGGACACCTCCCACTGTCCCAGGCTGCTCCAACCGAGGCCAGAACCAACAGAGCCAGAGCCCAGATTGCCTCAGTCCCAGCACAGGTGCTCTCCAGGCAGGCTCCAGGGCTGTGCCCCCAGGTCCCTGTGGTGACAATGTCCCTGTGCTGTCCTGGCAGGGCCATCGTGGTGCTCCCCAAGCACAAGAGTGGCTTCTGGCAGGACGTGGCCATGGCCGTGGGGTCCCGCTCGGCCCAGGAGTGCCAGGAGAAACACCTGGAGGAGCAGCAGGGGAGAGGCTCCAAACAGCAGCAGCCCAAGAAAAGCACATCAGGAAAATCTGAGCAGAAAGGTACCAGCATCTTGTTTGTGAGACTTGTGTGGTTGGTAAATAATTGGGATTCAGACACTGAGGGGCTGGAGTGTGTCCAGGGAAGGGAGCAGAGCTGGGGAAGGGAATGGAGAATTCCTGAGGGAGCTGGGAAGGGAATGGAGAATTCCTGAGGGAGCTGGGAAGGGGCTCAGCCTGGAGAAAAGGAGGCTCAGGGGGGCCCTTGTGGCTCTGCACAACTCCCTGCCAGGAGGGGACAGCCGGGGGGATTTGGGATCTGCTCCCAGGGAACAGGGACAGGAGGAGAGGGAACGGCCTCAGGCTGGGCCAGGGCAGGCTCAGGGTGGAGAGCAGCAGGAATTTCCCCATGGAAAGGGTGGGCAGGGATTGGAAGTGCCCAGGGAGGTTTGGAGTGCCCATCCCTGGAGGTGTCCCAGCAATTCCTGGGGGTGGCACTCAGGGCTCTGGGATGGGCACAGGGTGGGCATTGGGCACAGGTTGGAGTCCATGGGCTGGGGGGGATTTTCCAGCCTCACCAATTGTGGTTCCATGCGATAAATCCCCAAGGGCACATCAGGATGTGACAGTGAGCCAGGTCACCTTCTGGTGTGCAGGCTGGACGGTGTCATGAATGACTGGGGTGACGAGAAAGGTTCTTTGTAGAGTTTTCCAGTTGTTGGAACGGGGGGAAGACTTTCACTGGCCTTGACCCCTCAGGGCAAAGAGGCCTTGACACCCTGAGAGGCTCCTGGAGGCCCAGCAGGCCCCAAGCTCCTTGCAGAGCTCTGTCCACATGGGATTTGGGTCCTTGGATACCCAAGGGGAGCATGGAGTCAGCACAGCCCGGTCCCATTCTCTGGTGTTTGCCAACCCCACTCCTCAGATTCATTTGGGGGCTGGATTGGACTGAGGTTTGCCATGGATACAAAGCTGAGCTGAGCAGCCCCTGAGCCTGGCTTAGTGGAAGTGTCTGAGCAGCAGAGCCTTTGTTTGAGCCGTGGTGCCTCCTGGCACAGGGACTCACCTGTGGGTTTGCTCCCTGCAAGGCACAGTGAGTGACACGGTGCTGTCACAGTCACAATGAACCTGTGACCCTGCAGTGCCCCTCCCCTGAAGATGGAGTGGGAAAACTGCTTTAGAAAGCAAAAATTGGGTGAGAACTCACAGCTTCTTTAGGATCCTTTTAAGATTTCACCAGAGGATGGGCTGGGCTGTGACATCGATTGCAGGCAGTGAATTTTAACCCCATAGCTGCTGTGTCAGACAATTCCTGTTTGGATCCTGCAGATAAGAAGGAGGCAGTGATCACTGCCAAGGTGGGCACCCTCAAACGGAAGCAGCAGATGAGGGAATTCCTGGAGCAGCTGCCCAAGGACAACCACGAAGATGTCTTCACTGCCACGCCCTTCCAGAGCAGGAGGGTGCAGGTCAAGCTGGGACAGCAGCACTGAGGGACTGCTCTCCTGCTGGGTGTGCCAGGGAGCTCCTGTTCCACCAGTAAAATCCTGGGGCTCTGTGGGAAGAGGCTTCTTTCTTTCCTTCACTGCTGCAGTGGCAGTGAGAAGGTTGGACGGGGTGGGAGGAGCCTCTGAATGGTGACAGCACCCCCTGAGTAATTCCCTTCTGAGCGGTCCTGGGCAGCTTGGAGCTTGGGATTGGAACCAGAAATGACTTTCTGAGGGTGTGGCAGCACCAAAACCCCTCAGCCAAGCGCTGGGCAGGGTCTGGAGGGGTTTGTGTCCTGGGGCTGTGCCCCAGCAGGGACAGGGGCAGTCAGATCCAGGGCAGGGAGGAATGGAGGGACTGGAGAGGGGGGAGAGGCTCCAGGCTCAGGTGACTGATGGCTCTGGGGTGGCTCTGCAGCTGCCAGCACTGCGGGCGAGCTGGGACGAGGACGCCGAGAATTTCACGCTGTCAGAGTTCCCAATCACCCCCTGCTCAGGGCTCCTCCCCTCCGCGAAAACCCCGCAGTGTGAGCACATCAGCCCGGGAATGCTGGTCCCCGTCAACAGGTAGGAGCTCCCCACAGCCCTCTGTGAGCTTTGGCATTGCCCCAAAATCCCTTTGTGGCTCTGAGAGTGGTGGCTATTGGAGCTGGGGCAGCAGCTCCCTTCCAGCCACTCCTGCTGGGGCAGAGCTCCATGTGCTGCTGGAGCTGCTCAGCTCCTGCTCCCAGCCCTGGCAATGGGCCTGGCTTGGGCTTCAGCCTCAGCAGAGCCTTCAGTCCTGCTCTGCTCAAAGCACTGGAGCCAGTGGGGCTTTGGGCTTGGGCTGGCCCTGGGAAGGGGATGAGGCTTTGTGTGATCCCTGCACTGGGATTTGCCAGCCCAGGATCCAGCCCAGCTCCTCCCTGTGCCCCCAGAGCAGCTGCTGTGTTCAGTTCAGCAGCTCCCCCCGGCCCTGTGGGGTCCGTGGCTGCATCCCAAGGGTTCCATGGCAGAATTCCAGCCCCCCTGAGCCCTGCTCCTTGTCCCCCAGGAAGGACTGTGACCGGCACGTGTTCCGCATGCAGAAGAACACGCGGGGCAGCAGAGGCACCTGGGCCAAGGTCAAGAAGAAATCGGTAATGCTGCTTTCCGTGGACACTCCCCACTGCCACCTGGGCCAGAATCCTGGCACCACAGCCCACTGTGTGCACTGGATGGAAAATGGGAACCCTCCCTGGGTTTGGTGTCTGCTGCTGTGGGAAGTTCCTTTGTGAGAATGGAGCTCTTTATTGTCAGGATTAACTCCATTGCTTTTAGAATTTCATGATCTTTAGGTTCTTGTTAAATTCTTCTGAACAGTGGGAAAAGGAACAATAACCATAGAGCCATGGAATATCCTGAGGTACCCAAAAGGGCCCCACAAGGATCATCCAGTCCAACTCCTAATAGTGACCCTAAGTCACCTTGCTCCTGAATTTAGGTATTGATTCCTCCACTCTCCCAGGCTCTGCAGCTCCTTTGGCTTTTCCATAAAACCCTGGGATCCCAGGAGCAGCTTGTGCCTATGGTTCAGGGAAAGCAGTTATGGGAATTCTGGGACATGGGGACCCTGAGCTGCTGCCAGCCCTGGCTGAGCCTCTTTCCTTCCTTCCCTCCCTCCCTCAGGCCACAGCTGCGCTGGGGACTCCGGCTTCCTGCAGAACCAAGAGTGAGTATTGCCAGCTCCTCCCCTTCCTTCTCCATCACCATGAGCTGTGTCCATCAGCCCTTGGCTCTCTGAACCTCCTCTGCCCCATTTCCCACTGGGACAGCCCCTGATGATCCCTGGTTTTATTGCAGGAGTGAGCCCGGCCCGGGTGGTGGGGAAGCTCTTCACAGCTGAGACTCCAGACACATCCAGTGAGGATCAGGACGATTTCTACTTTTCCATCTGATGGACTTTGTGGCTGTGTTGTTAAAGACTTTCTGTTCAGACCACAGAGGTTCTGCTGCCCCTTTGGGAGGGAATTCTGGAATGATAAGTTCAGTTTGGAAAAGCTGCCCTGCAGTGTTTTTATGTGGTTTAACCTCATTTCCCCCCCCCTGCCAGCAATGCTTGGCTTTTCCATGTGTACAAAATGGCACTTCTATGTCCAGGCTCCTCCTCTCCATGTCTCCTTTCTCCTGGGAAGGAGCAATGTACATAGCTACCAATACTGCCAAGTTCTCATCCATTTTAAGGTAAAATATCTTCTAGGCTATGTCTATAATAAACTCAGGTACAGTCTGGAAGGAACTGAAATTGCTTTTTAATTTACTCTAGGGAGAGCTTCAATTGTTACATTTCCTTAATGTAATAAACAAGGACAAGCTTTTTTTACTCACTGATTCCTCAGAGTTGTTGTGGGGTTGCAGAATCCAGGAGCTGTGCAGCTTGGCTCCTTCATCCTCTTGGTTTGGAATCCTGGAATGGTTTGGGTTGGAAGAGACCTCAAATCCCCCCCAGAGCCACCCCTGCCATGGCAGGGACACCTCCCACTGTCCCAATGTCCAACCTGGCCTTGGGCACTGCCAGGGATCCAGGGGCAGCCACAGCAAATCTGGCAATTCCAGCCCAGCCAGGAATTCCCAATTCCCAACATCCCATCCATCCCTGCCCTCTGGCACTGGGAGCCATTCCCTGTGTCCTGTCCCTCCATCCCTTGTCCCCAGTCCCTCTCCAGCTCTCCTGGAGCCCCTTTAGGTGCCCTCAGCTCTCCCTGGATCCTTCTCCTCTCCAGGGGAACATTCCCAGCTCTCCCAGCCTGGATCCAGAGCAGCTCCAATCCCGGAGCAGCTCCGTGGATTCCTCTGGGCTCTGCAGGGCTGGGGCAGCTCTGGTGAGGGTGGATGATCGCGGCTGCCCAGGACAGCTCCTGTTCCAGGGGTTGATTTTCCCTGTCCCAGCCTCTTCCCGGGCAGTGCTGATCGGGAATGCCGATCCCGGTCCTTTTCCAGCTGGTGGCAGCAGAGGCTGCGGCGATGGGGCTGGGGAAGGCTCCGGCCCCCGAGCGCGGGCAGAGGCACCAAGGAGCGGGGAAGGCGCTGCCCTGAGGTCCCGGGAACACCCGGCAATTCCCTTCTGATCCTGGAAACACGGGGGGGGATCAGCGCTGCAGTGACGGCAGGAGCTGCTGGCCGGGTCCTCGCCATCACTCCCCAAAGCTTTGCTCAAGTACCCGAGCCATTATTGTGGTTTTTACTGGAATTCGGGATGATCTCCCCCAGCCCGGGGACCCTGGGGACACACGGGGCAGCGCCAGCGCAAACCTGAGGTTTGACAAGTGTTTATTTCCATAATTTACAGCCAGTCCCGAGCGGGTAAAGTGCAGTGCAGGGCCCGCAGTGCCGGGCTCAGCTCTTGCCCTTGGCGGGCAGGGGCTGAGGCAGCAGCTGGAGGTCGAAGTCGTGGCGCAGGAACCGCTGGAGCTCCTCGGCCTGGGACCGGCTCAGCCGAGCCCCCGCCGCCAGCGCCGGCACCGAGCTGCGAAGAGAGAACGGGAGGAGCCCCTGGAGCCCGGGATGGGGCAGCACCGGGATGGGGCAGCACCGGGAGCCCCTGGAGCCCGGGATGGGGCAGCACCGGGATGGGGCAGCACCGGGAGCCCGGGATGGGACAGCACCGGGAGCCCGGGATGGGGCAGCACCGGGAGCCCCTGGAGCCCGGGATGGGGCAGCACCGGGAGCCCGGGATGGGGCAGCACCGGGAGCTGCTGCGGTCACCTCTGCACAGGTGCCCGAGGGCTGGCAGCACCTGAGCAGTGAAAACAGGGAATGGCAAAGGGAAAGAGGAGCGGGAGGGAGGGGAGGTGGAAGCAGAGCCCGTGTCAGTGCCCTGGGATGCTCATTGGGAGAGACTGGAATGTGTGAAGAGCTGAGATGGGACAGGAAAGGCTCCTGGCAGAGGGTGGGAAAGGTTCTCCCTGAGCAACCATCCCGGCAGGAAAGGTGCAGGAAGGAATTCCCTGAACAGCTATCCCAGCAGGAAAGGTGCAGGAAGGAATTCCCTGAGCAGTGAACACAGCAGGAAAGGTGCAGGAAGGAATTCCCTGAGCAGCTATCCCGGCAGGAAAGGTGCAGGAAGGCTCTCCCTGGTTCCAGGGCAGAAGGAGGAGTGGAAGGCCCTGCCCTGGAGCCCTGCCAGGTCCCTGCTGGTGTTACCTGTTGGCCACGGCTGTGATGGAGCCGAAGGAGTGGCAGAGGTTGAGGGCAGCTCCGTAGCTGAGGTTGGGAATGCTCAGGTAGAAGTTGAGGATGTCCCGCCCGTGCCCCTCGGGCTCCGTGGGCACCTGGATGGCAGCGTCCTTCCTGTGCTCCAGCAGAGCCAGATCCTTCAGCAAAGCTGCAGTTTCCTCCTGGCAGGAGCTGAAGAGGATCTTGATTCCAGCCTGGACCAAGGCTGAGAGCACTCCATCGTAGTACTGAGTCCTCTGGAAAAACCGGGAAGTTTCTCCTGAGGAGGGGAAGGACAGGAAAGCAAGAGCCTGTTATTGTCTGGTGGAATCATTGCATTGCAGAGTTTGGATGTTTGGAGTGAAACAAAGGTCTGTGCATGGATAAAACTGTGCTTGTTCCTTACATGGAATCCCACAATGGTTTGGGTTGGGAGGGGACCTTAAATCCCATCCCATCCCATCCCATCCCATCCCATCGACACCTCCCACTGTCCCAGGCTGCTCCAACCCAGCCTTGGGCACTGCCAGGGATCCAGGGAGCAGCCACAGCTGCTCTGGCAATTCCAGCCCAGTCCCTCTCCACCCTCCCAGCCAGAAATTCCCAATTCCCAGTCTCCCATCCATCCCTGCCCTCTGGCAGTGGGAATCCACTCCCTGTGCCCGTTCAGAGCAGGGAACTGTGGCAGCACCCACCTGGCCTGACCCTGTCAGTCTCCACAATGACACAGATCCTCTCGAAGATGCCCTGCAGGCGCTGCAGCCTCTGGCTCAGTTTGTTCCTGTTGCCGGGGCTCTGCAGCTCGGACTGGAGCAGCCTGTCCACGGCCAGGCGGTTGCTGACGATGTAATCGCTGCTGCCCAGGGGACAAATCTGCACCCGGAGCCCGTGCACGGCCCGCAGGCTCGAAATCACCTCCAGCCCCGAGCTGATCTCCCGGCTGTCCGCCAGGATGCACAGGGAGGGGCTCTGAGTCCCATGAGTCCCAGGAACTCGGGAATTCCCAGCCAGGGAGGGGCTCTGCTCCCCAGGAACTCGGGAATTCCCAGCCAGGGAAGGGCTCTGCTCTCCAGGAACTCGGGAATTCCCAGCCAGGGAAGGGCTCTGCTCTCCAGGAACTCGGGAATTCCCAGCTGGGGCTGAGGAAGGGTTTGGGACAGCAGGACACACCGAGCCTGAGCTGCTCCCGTGGGTCTTCTTCAAAGAGCTGCACACCTGTGAGTGTTGAAAATCACAGATCAGATCAATAAAAAGCTGTTTTGCAATATCAACACTTTCACATTGACATTTTAATCCCTGTATCAGTCTCCCCACTGAGCTGAGCTGATTATCCCAGAGTTTGGATGACAAAAGCAGCAGCTTTCACTAAGAAGTTCAACAAAACCTGGATCCTGTCAAGGACAGAGATTAGGCTGGGAAGTGTGAGAGATCAGAAACCCAACCTCAGGGAGGTGCTGAAAGCACAGAATTCAGACAGTGAATTTCTAACTACAAACCCAAAGAATCAGTGGACACTGATGTTCCACACTGATCCACCATCCTCCATCCCTGTCAGACCCAAGGGAGAATCCAACCCCAGTTTTTATTTGTTCACTCCTAAAATTCTCCAGGTTACCCTGGGAGTACAAAGCTTCTAGCAGCAAAGGAAAGGGAGATGGTGCCTGGAAGTGCCCAAGGCCAGGTTGGAGCAACCTGGACTATGGAAGGTGTCCCAGCCCAAACCATTCCATGATTCCATGATTCCCTGACTCCTGCTGCTGACAGCCCTGGCACAGGAATTCTGTCCCACAAGGAATCCCCCTGCTTTCCTTTCCCTGAGCACTGACCTGACCAGCAGCCTGCAGATCCGTGTTCCTGCAGCCAGGGCCAGCTGGGGGCATGGATGTGCTCCTGCCTGCAGTGTCCTGGGGGAGATCCAGCATCCCAGACTCTGAAGCTTCCAAGCCCAGCGGCCTCTGTGTGTCCTTGTCCCCAGCCTGAGGAGCTGTGGCTTCCCCAGCCCTGCTCCTGTGCTGTGCAGAGGGGGCTGAGGGCAGGGCCTTGGGGAGCTGCTCCTTTCCCTGCCCTGCTGCCAGAGCCTTCTCCCTGCTGGCTGCTGTCTCCTCCTCGCTGGAGTCACTCAGGACAATAATTCTGGATGGTTTTTTCCTGTGCCCTGGGGCAGGGGCGTTCCCTGCCAGCCTGGCCTGCTCCAGCCTCTTCCTGCGCCGGGTCAGGTACCGGCTCCTGCTGGAGCCCTCGATGAGCAGATCAAAATTCACACACTCTTCCTCCTCACTGCAGCCACTCTGAGCCTCCTCCTCCTCATCTCCCACACAGAAACTGTCCTCAGCATAAGCTGGGTCTTGCTCGGGAATCTGGGGAGAAAACAGAGCCAGGAAGTTTTGGGAAACTGCAAAGGTTTTGTTGCTCCTTGCCAGAAGAGCCCTGGGCTTACCCAGCCCTGCCCACACACAAATACTGGGGTGAGGGGCTTGAATCCCCCCCATTCCCACCCCTGCCATGGCAGGGACACCTCCCACTGTCCCAATGTCCAACCTGGCCTTGGGCACTGCCAGGGATCCAGGGGCAGCCACAGCAAATCTGGCAATTCCAGCCCAGCCAGGAATTCCCAATTCCCAACATCCCATCCATCCCTGCCCTCTGGCACTGGGAGCCATTCCCTGTGTCCTGTCCCCCCATCCCTTGTCCCCAGTCCCTCTCCAGCTCTCCTGGAGCCCCTTCAGGCCCTGGAACCCCAAAGTTTCTCCTCTCCAGGGGAACATTCCCAGCTCTCCCAGCCTTTCCCACAGCAGAGCTGCTGTTGCAATAACAACCAGCCAGGATTTGATTTCTTCACACAGAGAAAAAGCCAATTCTTCATTCCCACCACTCATTTGATGCAGTTTTCACACACCTCGAGTGCAGCTCCAATTGCATTGCAGTTTTTCTTACCTCCACCCCCTGTCCCAAATCCCTCTCCAGCTCTCCTGGAGCCCCTTTAGGCTCTGAGGTTTCCCCAGATCCTTCCCTTCTCCAGGCTGAAGTTTTATGCTGGAACTTGGTAATTTACCAAAAAGAGGCTGCAACTGCTCTTCAAGGCAGGCCAAGAACCTCATTGTGGTCCCCCCAGGGGGAGACCCCAAGCACAGGAGCCCCTGCCCTTCCCACCTGGGAGAAAATGGCCGAGGGGTTGAAGTGGTGATGGACCATCCTGAACCTGCTGCCCAGGGCGGGGCTGCGCACGGAGCTCAGGTAAACTCCCCTCATCTCAGTGTCTGCAGTGAACAACAGGAAAACACAGAGAGAAATTTCAATTCATAGCTGCTACACTGTGCTTTCCGTGCTGCTTTATAGTTTCTCAAAAACCTGTACTTCTCAAAGCAAAAATCGGCAATTCTCCAGACATCTCTGGAAATCCCAAAGCCCAGGCTGAAGGCTTTAGGATGAAGGAGGGGCAGGGATGGATGGGATGTTGGGAATTGGGAATTCCTGGCTGGGCTGGAATTGCCAGATTTGCTGTGGCTGCCCCTGGATCCCTGGCAGTGCCCAAGGCCAGGTTGGACATTGGGACAGTGGGAGGTGTCCCTGCCATGGCAGGGGTGGCTCTGGGGGGGATTTGAGGTTCCTTTAACCCAAACCAGTCTGGGATTCCAAGTGTACCCAGCCTGTGCCATGAAAGCTGCCATTAAATCCCAGAATATCCTGAGCTGGGACCCCCAGGGATCATCCCAGTCCCTGCACAGACCCCCCAACAATCCCACCCTGGCATCCCTGGTGTCCAAACTCTCCTGGAGCTCTGGAATTCCCTGGGGAGCCTGGGCAGTGCCAGCACCCTCTGGGGGAGGGAAGAACCTTTCCCAAAATCCAGCCTGACCCCCCCTGGCCCAGCTCCAGCCGTGCCCTCAGGATGCAGGAGGTTTTCCAGCAGGCAGAGCCCTGGATGCCATGGCAGGAGCAGCTCCTGAGCTGGGGTGAGGAGGTCACTGCTCCCAGGGATGCCCTGGGATTCTCTGGGAAGCTCTGGGATGCTCCAGGGTCTCTGGGATGCTCCGGGAAGCTCTGGGGTGCTCCAGGGTACTCTGGGATGCTATGGGATGGTCCAGGGTGCTCTGGGAAGCTCCAGGGTGCTCTAGGATGCTCTGGGGTGCTATGGGAAGCTCTGGGATAATCTGGGATGCTCCGGGGAGCTCTGGGAATTCCCCACTCACCGTTCAGGGCCTGTGTGGGCTCCCCCTCATCGTTGAGGAACTCGGCCAGGGATGGGCTCAGCTCGTCCCCGGCGCCGTCGCTCTCGTCCGACGAGATCCCCTCGGCATCGAGCTGGGACAGCTCGGCCTCCTCGTCCAGGAACTGCCTGCCCAGAGCCTGCACACAGCACACGCTCAATTAACCAGCCTCTAATTAACCACACTGCCCTGACACCTCTGCCCCAGCCCCTCCACGGCCCCCCTGGGGAACGGAATCCAACTGCTGGGGCAGGGAATGGCACAGGCAGAGTGACCACCACGGAGTGACCACCATGGAGTGACCACCACACACCATGGAGTGACCACCATGGAGTGACCACCACACACCATGGAGTGACCACCACACACCATGGAGTGACCACCATGGAGTGACCACCACACACCATGGAGTGACCACCACACACCATGGAGTGACCACCATGGAGTGACCACCACACACCATGGAGTGACCACCACACACCATGGAGTGACCACCACGGAGTGACCACCACACACCACGGAGTGACCACCATGGAGTGACCACCATGGAGTGACCACCACGGAGTGACCACCACGGAGTGACCACCACGGAGTGACCACCACGGAGTGACCACCATGGAGTGACCACCACGGAGTGACCACCACGGAGTGACCACCATGGAGTGACCACCATGGAGTGACCACCACGAGTGACCACCACGGAGTGACCACCACACACCATGGAGTGACCACCACACACCACGGAGTGACTACCATGGAGTGACCACCACGGAGTGACCACCACACACCATGGAGTGACCACCACACACCACGGAGTGACTACCATGGAGTGACCACCACGGAGTGACCACCACACACCATGGAGTGACCACCACACACCACGGAGTGACTACCATGGAGTGACCACCACGGAGTGACCACCACACACCACGGAGTGACCACCACACACCATGGAGTGACCACCACACACCATGGAGTGACCACCACACACCACAGAGTGCCCACCACACACCACGCCTCACTTTGTGATTTATAAACCCAGCTTTACCCATTTCGTGTGCTCTCAAAGCCTGGGTGGATTTCAGAGTGCTGGATTCCTCCAAACCCAAGTGCAGCAGGAATTTCAGCCACAGAGCCCACCCTGGTTTGCCTTTTTGTGCTCAGGAGTTTTGTTGATGGCACAGCTCAGTCCAGGGAAGCTGAGGCACTTCCCATGTGACTGCACTGCAGGAGGCTCGATCCTAAATTCCACCCAAACCAGGCAACAAAACATTCCCAAGGTCACACATGGAAACAAAACAAGGCAAGTCAGGAAGATGCCTTCTCTGAGATACTTTACATTCAGCTCATTTTTCTCCTGTGATTTCAGCTATAAACTATTAAAGTAAAATATCAGCCCCAAAATAATGATGTATCTCCACAACTCCATGAGAATGATTTGGGATAAAGAGCACAGAGCTGTAAATCTGAGTTTAATTCCTGGAACTCTCAGGCATTTTGTGCTGCATCCCTGATTTTTACATTCTCCTAAACCTTTTAATTCTTTGCTTACACCAGTCCACAATCCCAAATGACAGGAATTACTAAAGTTCTTTTCTCCCAAACAGTTTGGGTTATTTGGAACATGTCACAGTGTGAGGAGAATGGAGAGGACAAAGCTCCCTGGCACCAAAAGCCACCAGAGCTTTTGTAAGTTGTTCCTTGGGGAATAATGATGATGATGAGCCAGGGCCAGGGGCTGCCTCCATCCCTGGGGTTTGTCACCCTCTGTGTCCCCAAAGTGCAGCCCTGGCACATTTCCATGGCTGGGATCCCCTGAGGATCTGGAATTCTCCATGTCCATGCCAGGGGCTGTTCAGGGAAGGTGATGTGTGAAATTTCCTCAGCAGACACACTTTGCTTCCTTTTGGTCTCATATTTAAACAAAAAATTTTTAAAAAAGTTTAAATCCGATTGAAAAATGGATTTTACTCCACCTCATTTTTTTGTACTCCAGAACATAAAACACTGATATCATAAGGAAAGTCTTAATAATGAATATTATTGTTAAAAATTAAAACATGTCCAACATAGTGTGCCCTGGAGCCCTGATGATGGCAATTTCTGCTCAGTGCAACCACAGCCATGAATATTTAAGAGCTTTTTAATTTCAGTGAGTCTGGTGCTGCCTCCATCCCTGCTGAAGGGGCAAATACTGAGCTGAGATTGAACTTTTGGGGTTGAGGGACCATTGCTGCCTTAAATGTCAGGGGTGAGGCCAATAGTGGGGATCACTGAGCAAGCAGCCCAACACTGATGATCATAATTATAATAATAATAATAAATTTTCATTATACTACCAGTACTACTACTACTATATTAGTTAAATTCATTATTATTACTTAATATGCAATCCCAGAATACCCTGATCTGGAAGGGATTCACAGGGAATAGAATAGAAATAGAAACAGAAACAGAAATAGAATAGAATAGAATAGAATAGAATAAGAATAGAATAAGAATAGAATAGAATAGAATAGAATAGAATAGAATAGAATAGAATAGAATAGAATAGAATAGAATAGGTGATATAAGGTGATGTGATGATATAATATAATGTAATATAATGTAATACAATATAATTTTGTTATACTTTTAGAACAAAATAATTATGATTTGTTATATGATTTTGCTATTATTATTATTATTATTATTGTTGTTATTATTATTTTCCTCTGGACAGGGCCCTGATCTCTCAGGGCTGGCCCCTCCTGGGGTGTCCCTGGCTTTCCCTCCCAGCTCCTCTCTGGTGTCCCTGTTGTCCCCCAGCATTCCCAAATTCCAGCTCCAGCGTTTGCCAGGAGCTGCTGTGGGACAGCAGAGCCCCAGCCCCACATTCCAGCTGCAATTCCAGCTGTTCCAAGGCTGACCTCCAGCAGTGCCACCCACCTGGGCTGTGCTGGTGCTCCTGAGTCGTTTGGCTCCTCCTGGCTGGGGCCTGGCCCTGGAGCTGCTCCTGCCCCTCTGGAAGTCCCCACTGTCCCCACTGGATGTGTCTGACTGCAAAGGAACACACAGAGTGAGCAGGGACAGCACAGGGAATTCCACACAGTCACTCAATCCCAGCTGGCCTGGGTGGGACATTGAAGCTCCTCCAGTGCCACCCCTGCCTTGGGCTTTAATTTTGATATTTTCCAGCCTCTGCTGCTGGGTGAGAACTCTGGAATTTGATGTTGGGTGTGAGTGAATTCTGTTCACAGGGAGGGTGGAGAAAAGAATCCCTTCCCATCTGGAGAATGAAGGACAGAACCCAAAAAGGGGAAGGGGAAAAGGGGAAAAGGGGAAAAGGGGAAAAGGGGAAAAGGGGAAAAGGGGAAAAGGGGAAAAGGGGAAAAGGGGAAAAGGGGAAAAGGGGAAAAGGGGAAAAGGGGAAAAGGGGAAAAGGGACAAGCCAGGGTGGTCTGAGAATTCATAGCCTGGGGCTGTGGTTGGACAATTGACCCCAAGATGAACCAAAACTTATCAAAGTGTCAAACTCGTGCCCAGGATACATCTGGGATTTGATTTGGGTGCAGCCCTGGCCGGGCTCTTGCACTGCCCAAGGTGAATCCTTTCAATAAATCCTGATTTTATTCCTTTTGCTCTGCCTGCTCTCTGCTCCCAGCTCAGCCTTTCCAGGCATCAACATCCCTGCCATGGGCTGGGACATCTCCCACTAACAGGACAGAAAAATGGGATTTGGAAGAAAAATCAGGTCAAACGTGCCATGAATTTGCTTTCGCTGGTTCAAAGCTTTGTGGCAGGCAGGTTATTCCACCCTTCCTGGATTTTACAATGTTTCAGTGCCAAACAACAACTCCAAAAGTCACCAAAGCCCCAATCCTGGCAGTGCCCAAGGCCAGGTTGGACATTGGGACAGTGGGAGGTGTCCCTGCAATGGCAGGGGTGGCTCTGGGGGGGATTTGAGGTCTCTTCCAACCCAAACCATTCCAGGATTCCAAACCAAGAGGATGAAGGAGCCAAGCTGCACAGCTCCTGGATTCTGCAACCCCACAACAACTCTGAGGAATCAGTGAGTATAAAAAGCTTGTCCTTGCTTATTACATTAAGGAAATGTAACAATTGAAGCTCTCCCTAGAGTAAATTAAAAAGCAATTTCAGTTCCTTCCAGACTGTACCTGAGTTTATTACAGACACAGCCTAGAAGATATTTTAACTCAAAATGGATCAGAATGTGTCCCTGCCATGGCAGGGGTGGCACTGGGGGGGATTTAACCTCCCTCCAACCCAAAGCACTGTGGGATCCTGTGATGTGTGGGGACCCTGGGGAGGAAGTGAAGGGAAGCAGGAATGGGGTTCCAGGATTTCTGTCCCATTTCAGTGCTGACCACGTTGGGAGGGCGCCGGCGTTTCCTGGTGACCCGAGCTGGACACTCCAGGTCGCTCTCACCCATCCCCTGTGGGGACAGAACCAACATCAGTGCACTGAGATCTCTTGTTTTGCTGCTTAAATTGTCATTTTGCTTCTCTTGTCTCTTTTTTTTCTCTAAAACTCACATCAGGAGATTTCAAAACATTCTTTTTTATCCTCTTTTTTCTCTGGAAAACGATCTCTTCCTCGCTGTCACTGCTGGGTCCTGCAGAAAACAGAATAAACAACATTCACCAGAACTGCACAGCTCCCAACACAATTTTATTACAGCTGAGCAATCAAACCCTGCCTCTCTCAGAATAGCACCTCCAAAGGAGATTATTTATTGATGTACAGGGCAAATATTGTTCTCTTCAGCCTTGTTAATCAAAAGAGATCATCTCCAGCCGGGATGGACAATAAATCCTGCTTCCCTGGAGAGCCCCGGGGGGGATTGATGACCCCAGGCAGCACAGAGGCACAGGAAGGGAAGGGAAGCAGGAAAGCAAGAGAAGGAGCTGTTAAAAGTTGAACAGGAGCCAGAGATGTGGCAGCACTTTGTGACACAAATCCCTGTGACAGCACAGAGTGGGACCTGCAAATGTCACTGTCACTACTGGGAATGTTCCCCTGGAGAGGAGAAAGATCCAGGGAGAGCTGAGGGCACCTAAAGGGGCTCCAGGAGAGCTGGAGAGGGACTGGGGACAAGGGATGGAGGGACAGGACACAGGGAATGTCCCCTCATTGACCCAGCATCACAGCCTGCCCACCTCAGCCATAAAACCAAGTGAGTTACACCAGTCCACAATCTCAAATGACAGCAATTATGAATAGTTCCTTTCCCCAAACAGTTTGGGTTATTTGGAACATGCTGGAGTCATAAAACCAAAGGGAGGATCCCAAAGATACTGGATCCTATTTCCTCACCATGAAGGTCCAACACCCATCCCTCCAAATTCCCACGTCCCACCAAATTCCCTACCTGCAGCAGGAGACCCCCGGGGTTTGGCGTCCTCCAGGCTTCCTGTCCTTGCTGAAGGACAATCCATGGCTGAACCCCCAAAGTTCTGCCTCCAAGGGCTTCCTTTGACTTCATCTACAGGAGGCACTTTTGGAATTTGCTCCCTGGCATTGGAGAAGATTTTCATAGGAATTCTTTTGACACCTTTGGCGTTCACACCCTTGCTGCTTGTTGGGGTCAGAAGTGCTGAAGGCAAAGGTTCAGGGGGTTCCCTTCCTGCTCTGCTGCCCCCTGAACTGAGGACAGGCCCTGCAGCAGGAGCATCCTTGGTCCCTTCCCTGCCATTCCTGCCCTGCAGTGACAATCGTGTGGACTTGTCCCTTCTCTCGAGCCTTCTGCAGCCCCGTCCTGGGGAGGTTTCCAGCCTGGAGCCATCCCCCAGGGATATTTTGGCACCCTCAGTGGATTCAGCCCCTGGGGCACTCCCCAGGGCCCCGTTCAGTTTGGGGTTTTCAGCATTGCTGGTGTGCTCAGGGCTTTCATCCTCGCTGTCCTCGATGGAGAAGCCCAGGTCGAAGGTCACAGAGAAGAGATCCTGGCAGGAGTCGTGGGGATCATCCACTCCCGATGTTCCCATGGATTCCCTGCTCCAGGGCTGCTCCCTGCACGCCTGCCTGGGGCTCACACAGAGCAATTCCCTGCCTGCCTCTGCCTCTGTCCCAGCTGGAGGCTCAGGGTCCATGTCCCCACCAGCCTCATCCTCAAACAAATGGAGACTCTGCTCCTCAGCAGGAACCTCGAGGGCAGCCTCTCCTGTGTCCCTGGGGCTCAAAGGCTCCTTGGAAGGGCCGTTTGTCAGGGGGTGGCCCATGCTGGGATCATTATTTGGGATTTCAGGGAATTCCTCACTGTCAAACAGGTCATCAAAGCTGTCATCCCAGAGCTGCTCCTCCTCAACAGCAGCAGCCTTGGCAGGTGACACAGCTTTGGACAAACAGGGACTTCTTGAGGCACAGGATTCCCTGGGAACTGCCACTTTGGGGTTTTCCAGCAGCAGCAGTGAAGGATCAGGTTTTGGGGACGCAGGGGAGATGTTGTCCTGCAGTGCCTCTGAGGGACCGTCGGGGAGAACTTTTGGGGAAGGGGATCTTGTCCCTTCATCTCTCAAGGTTCTCTCCAAAGCCTGCAGCTCATCCCCAGAGGGAGGGGACTGTGACAGGAGCCTTTGCACCCGGGAAAATGTTTGTTCCAGCCCCGGGGGCTCCTGGGGTGGTGCCAGGAGTGTGAAGGAATCCCTGCAGGATTCGGGGAGATAAAACAGCTCCGAGGCCACGGGGGATGTCTCATACCCTGAATCCCCGTGGATTGTCCCACGGGATTTACCTGCAGGGCTGGTTTCCTGTGCTGCTGGGCTGGCAGGGCTTGCAGGGCTGTCACTGTTGTCACACAGGTCAATAAAGGCATTTAAATCAAATGTCACCTCCAGCCCCTCGTCCTTGTCACTGCCCAGGTCAGAGTGTCCAAACCTCGTTCCTGAGGAAGAGGCTGAAGGATCCTGAGGCACCTCGGGCACTTCCTCACTGAGCCCAGGAGCCCTTTTGGCAGCCCTGGGTTTGCTGATTTTAAAGGTGCTAAAGAACTCGCTCCCATTATCACCCGATTCGGGTGGGAATGGTTCTGGTTTTGGTTTTGCCAGGTCTTTCCGAGCTCTCTGCTTCCAGCGGGGGTTGGCCATGGACAGATGCCTTTTGTTCCCTGGAATATTCACATCTCCCATGCGGAGGTGAGGCTGGAGCTCCTGCTCGTAGCTGCAGTCTCCCTGGGGACACAGGGCACTGGTTACCACAGACACACCCAGGGCTGCTCACAGCCAGGTTTAAAACAAAGATTTTGTTCTCCTGAAGAACTTCCCACAGACTCTGAAATAATTTTTCATGGGTGTCTATAAATTTTTGCTGTTCAAAAGGCAAGCAGCTCTGTTAAACACACACTGGGGAAAAGCACAGTGGACCTGGACAGGTCAGATCTGAACAGAACAATTAATTTTGGCAGTTCAGGCAGAGGAATCCCCAGACTCCTTAATCCCTGAAGTTACACGAGGTACTTTTACAGAGGGTGAGAAAAACGACTTTTACAATCAGACTGGCTTGTCTGAAGGTATTTCAGGAAGCAGGACCCAAAGCCACCTCCCAGGAATTTGAAGACTGGTCCCTAACGGGGCTGGGGATCCTCTCTGGTTGCAGCAGGCCAAGCAAACTGTGCACAATTAACAGATTTTGTCGTTAATCACCATCATCGTTTCAACACCAATTTCACACGGATGCTGATGCTTAAACCATTCATTTGTAAAGATACCCAAAGAAACTCCAAGTCTGGATTTTTTAACTAAAGATCTCCAAGGATATCCCCAGACTACACCAGCTGCCTGGGGAGAAGGCTTAACAAAAACAAAAAGAGGAAAAGAATTGTCACAAGAGGATTAAAGGATGATTTTCATCTGGCAGGTTTTAAATAATTCCTTTTCCTCAAGCCTGGTCAGAACACAGACTCGAGACATGGAATTCTTTGTCTGAAATCCAAGAGGAACAACAAACCTGGTTCCAATCCAGTGCCCAGGTGTCACCTGAGCAGGGGAGCACGGGGGTGACAGTGACAGGGCTGGTAAGGCTCTGCTTGGCTTTATCTGGGGAACAACTGCCCCTGGCACAACAGCTCAATCCAGGCATTTCAGCATTACACAAACAAGACAGAAATTAAAGGGATTAAGGATTAATTAGCTGCCAAACCACTGAACAGTGAAACAGGAGGAGGAGCTGCCCCTGCCCACCCCACACAGTTCTGAGAGGGCAGAGCTGAGCAGGCTCGGCCTAATATTGTCCTGCCACCCAAAATGAACTGAAATGCAACCCCAAAACCTACAAACCCAATCAAACTACAACCCCCAAACCTAAAACCAACCAAGCTTCAAACTCCACAAACTCAAAACCAATCAAATTACAATCCCCAAAGCTCACAAACCCCAAACCCATCAAACTACAAACCCCAAACCCATCAAACTACAAACCCCAAACCCATCAAACTACAAACCCCAAATCCATCAAACTACAAACCTCAAACCCATAAATCACAAACTACAACCTCCAAAACTTACAAACCCAATACTTAAACTGCAACCCCCAATCAAAATATAAACTCCAACAAAATACAACCCCCAAAACCTACAAACCCAAAATTAACCACAGTACAAACCCCATGACCAACAAACCAAAAATTAACCAAAGTACAAACCCGAAACCTAGAAACCCAAACTAAATCAAACTACAACCTCCAAAACCTTCAAACCCAAAACTCAAACTACAAACCCCAAAACCTCCAAACTCCAAATACAACCCCCAAACCCAGTGAAAATACAACCCCCAAAACCTGCAAACCCAAAAAAACCCTACAACCCTTAAACCCTCAAACCCAAACCCAATCAAACTACAGCTCCCAAAATTTACAAACCCAAACCCAATACAACCTCCAAAACCTCCAAACCCAAAACTCAAACGACAACCCTCAAACTCAATCAAAATACATCCCCCCCAAAACCTGGAAACCCCAAATTAATCAAAGTACAGCCTCCAAATCC
Source organism: Acridotheres tristis (assembly GCA_037013685.1). Lineage (NCBI taxonomy): Eukaryota > Metazoa > Chordata > Aves > Passeriformes > Sturnidae > Acridotheres > Acridotheres tristis. The sequence goes on along the minus strand of CM072892.1, from coordinate 963,755 downwards.
TACAAACCCAAAACCCTCCAAACCCAAACCCAATCAAACTACAACTCCCAAAATCTACAAACCCAAACCAAATCACAGTGCAACCTCCAAACCCAAACCTCAAACTACAACCCTCAAACTCAATCAAAATACAACCCCCAAAACCTGCAAAACCTAAATTAATCAAAGTACAGCCTCCAAATCCTACAAACCCAAAACAAAACTACAACCCCTAAACCCTACAAACCCAAACTACAACTCCCAAAATCTACAAACCCAAACCCAATCACAATGCAACCTCCAAAACCTCCAAACCTCAAACTACAAACCCCAAAACCTCCAAACTCCAAATACAACCCCCAAACCCAGTGAAAATACAACCCTCAAAACCTGCAAACCCAAAATTAATCAAAGTACAGCCTCCAAATCCTACAAGCCCAAAACCCTCCAAACCCAAACCCAATCAAACTACAACTCCCAAAATCTACAAACCCAAACCCAATCACAATGCAACCTCCAAAACCCTCCAAACCCAAACCCAATCAAACTACAACTCCCAAAATTTACAAACCCAAACCTCAAACTAAACCCCCAAATCCAATCAAAATACAACCCCCAAAACCTACAAATCCAAGCCCACTCAAATAAAACCCCTAAAACCTCCAAACCCCAAACTAACCAAGTTTCCCAGAGCAGCTGTGGCTGCCCCTGGATCCCTGGAATGTCCAAGGTTGGACATTGGGGTTGGAGCAGCCTGGGGCAGTGGCAGGGCTGGGAATGGGATTTGAGGTCCCTTTAACCCAAACCAGTTTGGGATTGTGGGGTTCTCCCACAGGCAGCAGGATCACGAGGAGTTTTGCCAGGAATGTCCCCAGGTCCCTGCACACCCCCCCGGGTGCCCCACTGGAGGCTGGCAGTGCCAGGAACAGCCCAGCAGCCAAATTTAGCATCGAGGCCAGAGCTCAGTGACCTGATTGGGGCTCGGGGTTGTGTAACTGCTCCAGTTGCCAGGATCAAACCCTCCAGCACAATCCCACTCCAAACATTTTCTCCTGGCCAAAATTCGGTGTCCCAGCCACGGAGTTCAGTGCTCAGGCACTGCAAGGGCACATTTGGAATTAGCACATTTTGGCCTGAACGTGCACAACTTGTGGAACCTTAAATTACCTGCTCAGCTTCCCTCTAACCCACAGAGTTCCAGGCTGTACCAGCTCCTCAGAAAATAGGTCAGGAGCAGGAAAACAGCATCAATCTGAGATTATTGTACTCAATCAATGACCCTGCCTGGAGTCACTGATTCATTTAAAAAAAAAAAAAAAAAAATTTAGCATAGAAAATAGGAATAGAAAAGTAAACTTGGCATATTAAAATTTTCATTTTTAATATGTAAAATATACTCATTCTGTTAATGGGTAATTACATGTTAATAGGTAATTCTGTGTAATTATACCCCTTCTGTTTCCTAGTTTTTTAATTTAAGGCATCAAGTACCAAAATTAGAATTACCCCCTCTCTCTTCATAAGCTGCTTTGGATGCACATTTTCTAACAAGATTCATCTGCCTGATGAAACCCTGGTGATGTTGCTGTTTGAAAATTGAAGATAAATCTGTGGACAGTTACAATGTGCATTTTTAACAATTCAAACTCCTTTCACTGGAATCCTGAGTGAAACCATTTTATCAGAATTTTCCCTTTTGGGGTGTTCTGGCTGAGCAGATGCTGCTCCTCAAACCCTCCCTCCCCTCCAGGCTTTGGAACAGCTTGAAGCTCTTTCCAATCCAAACCTTTCTGTGATTCCAGGAATTTTTTCTGATCATCTTTTCCATGTTTTACCAAAATTGCTGTTTTGCTGCAGCACCAGTGATCAGAGCCCAAAGCTCTCCCAGTTCTGCTGCCCTCTCTGAGCTCAGAAATAACATTTACTCATTTATTCATCACCAGTGATCAGAGCCCAAAGGTCTCCCAGTTCTGCTCCCCTCTCTGAGCTCAGAAATAACATTTACTCACTTACTCATCACCCCTTCCAGGAACTGCTTCATGTTCTGTTCCAGAATACACTTCAGGGGAAGAAGCACTGTCAAAAACTTGGTTTTGGAGGTTTAAGTGTATTACATGAGATGATCTTGAAAAATTTATTTAGTTGAGTCATGGAAGAAGCCTGAGGGACACAGAAACCCCAATTTCCTTCTACCAAACTGAGAGAATTCTCTCCCTAATGGCATCACATTATTGATGGATCTGTTCATTCTGGTGGGTGTTGATTTCTGCCACCCAATAAAAACAGCCAAAGATCCCCCTCACCAAATAAAAAGATGATGACAAAATCCAGAGTATTTACCCTGGCAAATATGGGAACAGGATCAATAAAAGGTTGAGGAGATGAATGTTCAAGAACATCAGGAAATAAATCAGCTGTGGCTGCCCCTGGATCCCTGGCAGTGCCCAAGGCCAGGTTGGACATTGGGACAGTGGGAGGTGTCCCTGCCATGGCAGGGCTGGGAATGGGGGGGATTTGAGGTCCCTTCCAACCATTCCATGATTTTGTGATTCCATGGATAGAACTCTCCCTGCTTTTCTTTATCTCTTTCTCCTTCCCTTACTGGAACAACCAGTCAGAGCTGGAACAAGAAACCAGAGAGGGCCAGGACACAGGGAATGGCTCCCAGTGCCAGAGGACAGGGATGGATGGGATGGTGGGAATTGGGAATTCCTGGCTGGGCTGGAATTGCCAGAGCAGCTGTGGTTGCCCCTGGATCCCTGGAATGTCCAAGGCCAGGTTGGACATTGGGACAGTGGGAGGTGTCCCTGTCATGGCACTGGGTGGGATTTAGGGTCCCTCCCACCCAAACCATTCCAGGATTCCATACCAACAATCCCATTTATTGAGATTATTAATATTATTATTATTATTATTATTATTATTAGAGAACCCCTGCCCCCTGCTTGGATGTCCCTGCCCTTTGTGTTTAGCACTGGCAGAGCTGGAAGCTGAGGGCATTGGATTCATGGAATTTTTGGGGTGGGAAGCACCTGCAGGACCATCCAGCCCCACTCCCAAATCACTGGGACTCCTCTGTTCTCACTGGGAGCACAACCCCAGCACCAGGAAAAGCACCAAGCACCTGCAATTCCAGGTCTCACTTAATGCTTGCACTCAAAAAATTTGGCAACAAGGTCAGGAGAAGCAATTCAAAGGAACTTCTTTAATTGGAGAGCTGAGATTTTGGGGCTCCCTGGCACCAAAACCATCCCAAACCCTTCCACCTTCTCTGGAACCAGAAGGTTTGACACATCTCAGAAGAGGATTTTAATCAGAGAGAATTTACTGGCAATGAGGCTCTAAAAAACCCAGATAAAACCATTTCATTGTCCTTACTTGAACCATTTTTAACTTTGCATTCAGGGTCTCCTGAGTAAAAAGGTCCAGCTGGCTGAAAACACCAAAATTTCCCCCCAAAACAAACCTGATTTAAAACTCCTAAAGCTTGGGGAGCCTTTTCAGGGATTCCAGAGTGTCCTGGGAACGTTTTCCCTGCTGGCAGGGAGTTCATCCCCTGAGGCAGCCCCAGCCAGATGAAAAATCACTGATTTCTCATAGCCAGATAAAAAAATCACTGATTTATCACAGCCAGATAAAAAAAAATCACAGATTTATCACAGCCAGATAAAAAAAAAATCACTGATTTATCATAGCCAGATAAAAAAATCACTGATTTATCATAGCCAGATAAAAAAATCACAGATTTATCATAGCCAGATAAAAAAATCACTGATTTATCATAGCCAGATAAAAAAATCACTGATTTATCACAGCCAGATAAAAAAATCACTGATTTATCATAGCCAGATGAAAAATCACTGATTTATCACAGCCAGATGAAAAATCACTGATTTATCACAGCCAGATAAAAAAATCACAGATTTCTCATAGCCAGATAAAAAAAAAAAATCACAGATTTCTCATAGCCAGATAAAAAAATCACAGATTTATCACAGCCAGATAAAAAAAAAAAAAATCACAGATTTATCACAGCCAGATAAAAAAATCACTGATTTATCACAGCCAGATAAAAAAAAATCACAGATTTATCACAGCCAGATAAAAAAAAAATCACAGATTTATCACAGCCAGATAAAAAAAAAATCACAGATTTCTCATAGCCAGATAAAAAAATCACAGATTTATCACAGCTGATTCAGAGCCAGAGGTTCCAGGGTCATCCCAGGGCTAGGAGATGTTTCCTTCCCAAGGTGTTTGCAGTCAGAGGGTGAAAAACTGAGACAATCTCCAAGATTTGGGGATTTATTTTGTTGTTCTTGTGATAAGCTGTGAGTTCCCACTGCCAGCTTGGAAAGATACAGAGTGACCCTCCCACACTGGAAGGGGAGAAATGAAAAGGGGAAAAATGAAAATGTCATTAAAATGAAGCATTCCTCATCTCCTAAAGAAAAACAAAACCCTGGCACTTCCCTGAGAAAACTGGACAAATATCACCCTCACTAAAAGGATTATTTCCAAACAGCACAGCTTGATTTGCAAAAAAAAAAAAGCTTCCAAGAGGTTGAATTATTTTGCAGAAGGACAACCTGATTTGAAGGATCCCCCTGGGAGTAAATCCCCCCATCTGCCCCACACTGTTGCTGTAGCAATAAAGCCCCTGGGGCATTAAAGGCTTTGCTGGATCTGCCTTTTCCAGGGGTCACATTTGGGGCTTCTGTGACTTTTTTTCTTTTCTTTTGATTGGGACTACTTCTTCTCTAAGATTTTAAGAAATGTCATTTTTGGCCAGCGTGTTTTCACTTCATCTATTTTTAAAAAAAAGCCTTTAAATTGACTTTTTGGAAGATATTATACAAAATACAAATTTCTTGAATCGCTGAATGAATACAAGGAAAGGAAAGCCACACATCAGTGAATTTCTTCTCTAAGAGAAAACATCCAAAAAAACCACACAAATGCCTCTTGTGCTGGCTTGCATTAAGTCATGACAAATCTCTGAATGAAATTCTGCCCAAGAAATAATTAAGCAGAAATTTCCACATCATTTGGTTATTCACAGTAAAATAATGATGTGCCTGATTCTATGTTTGAACCCCCAGTAAGAAAATCAATCAATAAAACTGAGGTTTGAGGTTCCCTCTCTCAGGTATTTAAGGAAAGAGCTTTGACCTGTATTGGTGTTAAACCTCTCTGTTAATTAAGCACCATAAATGAACATCAGCCAGATGAGCTGGGTGTAATCAGCCATGGAATATTTATAGCAGGACCTGGGAGCACATCCATGCAAACCCTTCCACCAGAAAATCATGGAATGGTTTGGGTTGGGAAAGGACCAAAAATCCCCCTCAGTGCCACCCCTGCCATGGCAGGGACACCTCCCACTGTCCCAATGTCCAACCTGGCCTTGGGCACTGCCAGGGATCCAGGGGCAGCCTCAGCAAATCTGGCAATTCCAGCCCAGCCAGGAATTCCCAATATCCCACCTAAATCTCCTCTCTTCCAGCTTAAAGCCATTCCCCCTTGTCCTGGTCACTCCCAGTTAGGAATTCTTTCCCAATTTCCAACTCAAATCTCCCCTTTTCCAGTTTGAAGCCATTCCCTGTGTCCTGTCCCTCCATCCCTTGTCCCCAGTCCCTCTCCAGCTCTCCTGGAGCCCCTTTAGGTGCCCTCAGCTCTCCCTGGATCCTTCTCCTCTCCAGGGGAACATTTTGAGTTCCAGTGGGAACATCCCCTGCCTTGGGAACACTGCCAGGGCCTCTCAGGGAAGGCAGGGATGACCCCAGGGGATGCCAAGGGAACTGTCAGACACACAAAGCTGCATCCTCCCTTTCTCTGGAACACTTCTGGTGTCCCTGGACTGGCACCAGTTGTTTCAGGACCCTCTGAAGTTGAAAACCCCGGTGTCAGTGCTCACTGGCAGTGCTTTGTTTGTCCCTGGCAGGTCCCAAAGGCTGAGTGCTGGCCCTTGTGTCCCCTCCTGTGCTCCTGGGGACACTCTGGGCACACCAGGGACACCCTGGGAGGGAGGATTCCTCCCCTCAGTGAGGGAGCTCCAACACCTGCACCTGTGACTGGGTCACAGCCAGCTGGAACTCCCACCCTGGGGCACCAGGGGAGCTCAGGCTGGAGAAAAGGAGGCTCCTTCTAATTGCTGAGCCATTCCTGCCATCCCTCCCAGGGCTCAGGGACTCCCAGAGCAGTCAGCAATGTCTGTGCTGGGATGGAGAAGCTTTGCTGAGCTCCAGCCTCCCCTTCCTCACCCTCGGAGCACAACGACAATGTCTCCATTCTCCTCCTTGATTAGTCCTGCTATTAGTCAGGAGAGTCTGGCAGCTTAGCAACAGCTTCTGATGACCTAAAAACACTTCCACGTGCTGGAAGAGCAACTTTTGGGGAGCTGAGCTGGAGGGAAAATACTGTGGGGAACCACTGAAGCCTCCATCCACCTCTACACACACCCCTTGTGCCCTCCAGAAGGATTTCTGCATTCAACCCTGTCAGAAAACAAAATTCCCATCTCCCCAACAGTTCCTATCCATGTTTGCTTGCCTCAGCTCCTCTTATCCCTTAATTCTTAGGAACAATTCACTTTTTAGTTCAAAAAACCAGAACATAAATCCCCTATAACATGTCATGTGTTCCTGCATGGCTTTTGTGGGATGCTTTTGATGTACACACAATCCCAAACTCTTCCCAGTTCCTGGAACAGCTCTGATCCCTCTTGGTGGCTTTGCTCCTTGCCATTTGTATTTAATGTCATTCTGTCACAAATTGATACTGGGATCCATTAAAATAAGACTGGGGTTTTTTTTCCTATGTAGGGAAACACATTTTTAAACAGTTTCTGTGGAAAAGATTCGGAATCACAGCATAGCAGTGGGAGAAACAAAATTCAATACACATAATTAATTTCACAATTAATGGGATTTAAAAAAAAAAAAAAAAAATCATTATTTTTAAACTGTTCTAACTGTGCATTACCTGCTGGTGCCTCATCAGCTCCATCATTTGCATGGCACCGATGAAGAGGTGACAACGATCCGAGTGATCCACCAGGGATGTGGGCAGGGGCTGATTCTGCCAAATGCTCCACTCAGACAAGGAGAGCTCCCGAGCTGCCCCCTCCTGGGGCCTCTGCAGGGCAAACTGGGATGGAAAGGAGGACTTTCAGCAAGGAATTGGTTAAATCCTTCTCTGCATTTATTGAGAAGTTTTGCTAACCATTATCACACAGGTTTAAGCCTGGTCTAAAATAAAAACATCAAGAGCAACCTGGGCTGGGGGAAGGTGCCCAGGGCCGGGGGTGGAATGAAATGGGTTTAAGATCCCTTTAAACCTAAAATCCTGGGATTCTGTGAGTAAAGCATCCTGCATGGAATTCTTCAAACCAGGAGCAGAACTGGATGGATACTGAATCTTCCTAATGCATTTTTAATTTACAGACCCAACCTCAAAGACCCATTCCAAACATCCAATTTCTAAATTCTTCACCTCAAAAACCCGCATGTACATCTCAAAAAGGCATTTTTATAACAGACATCCTTCAAATCCAGAGTTAACTCTGCTATTTCCAGCACCCTTCAGGCCTTGTGTCCATGGAAACATTGCATGGAACTCACTGGTGTTTCTTCCACGTTCTCTAAGGTTTCAAACTGAACTCGAGGCAATACTGGTTCCTTTATCCCATCACTTTCCTTAATCCTGTAGAGTCTGTCCCATATTTCAAACTCCTCAGGTGACAAGGACCAGCTCTCGTGGGAGTGGCCTGTGGGGGGAAAAACAACAACAGGAAAACATTAGCTGCTGCAGGAAAAGGGATGCACAGAATAAAAGAACTGGGTGTGGTACCAGACACAAAAATAAAAATCTTCTCTGAGCCACAACCAAAACCATCTGAAACCAGGGACAAGCATCCAAAGATGGTTAATGTTTTATATGGATTAATATCATTAAACAGCTGGTTTTTTGGAGGGCATCATATAAACATAGACAGAGACAGATGTAAATCCCAAATAATGCCCTGGGTGGGAAGTGATTCCAAAGAATCAGAGTTGAGGATGTGATTGTTTTCAGGCCAGATGTGTGAAGCTGGAAGAAGAATAATGAAGATAATTTGCCAGTGTCAGTGCAGACAGGATTTGAGGTGAATCTTTTGGGAATTAATGCCACAGAAGAGGAACCAGCCTGGATGTCTGAATCCTCTCAAGTTCCAGCTCCAGGGCCTGTGTGTGCACAGAACAAACCCTGAATCCAGAGTCCTGCTCAAGAAAACCTGGAAAAATGATCCAGCACTGAGGCTTTTCAGGCCACCACCAAAAAACCCCAGAAGATCAACACTGTTGTGAATTATTTCTGCCTCCAGTGTAGGAGATGTCACATTCCTGAAGGGATGACAGCCAGGTCAAGGAGCTGGCAGAGGAGGAAAAAAGAGACCTGAAGGAAATGAGGAACAATTCTTAGAGAAGCACTTGGAAAAATGGAATGTTGAGTGAGAAGGGGCACACAGGGATCACAGGATCAGGAATATCCTGAGTGGGAAAGGACACACAGGGATCACAGGGTCAGGAATATCCTGAGTGGGAAAGGACAGACAGGGATCACAGGATCAGGAAAATAGGATCAGGAAAACAGGATCAGGAATATTCTGAGTGGGAAAGGACAGACAGGGATCACAGGGTCAGGAAAATAGGATCAGGAAAACAGGATCAGGAATATCCTGAGTGGGAAGGGACACACAAAGACCCTCCAGCCCAGCCCCTGTCCCAGCCCAGAGCCCCCAGCAATCCCAGCCTGGGAGCTGTGTCCAAAGGCAGCCTCAGGGCTGTGCCCACTCCCTGTTCCTGAGGATGTGTTGCCATCCAGCCCCAGCAGAGAACAACAATGATTCAGTGCTGTGTTCCCTGGGACAGGGACAAGATGATCCAGTGATACCAGCCCAGGCGATCCATGGTGCAACCCTGGCAGGCAGGGAGCCCTGGAGCAGCTGGCCCAGCTTGGGAACAGAGGATTCCCAGAGCCCAGAACATTCCCCAGACACAAAGAAAGAGGGACCTGGACAAGCAGGAGTGCTGCCACCAGAGACTGGGAGTCCAGGGAGAACATTCCCATCCTCAGGGAGGCTGATAAGGCTGTTTGGAGCCAGGGTGGGAATCTCCACGTCCTGCAGTCCTGGCACAGCCTCTCCCCTCCATGGGAAGTGGCTGGTGCTGTCCCACAGGAAATTATCCTCCAGGACACAGCCCTGGGCACCCTGGGGACACAGCCCTGGGCACTTTGGGAACTCAGCCCTGGCCACCCTGGGGACCCTGTCCTGGCCACTCTGGGGACACAGCCCTGGTCACTTTGGGAACTCAGCCCTGGGCACATTCAGCAAATCAACCCTGGCCACCTGTGGCTACTCAGCCCTGGCCACCCTGGGGATCCTGCCCTGGCCACCCTGGGGACCCTGTCCTGGCCCCCCTGGGGACCCAGCCCTGGCCACCCTGGGGACACAGCCCTGGCCACCCTGGGAACCCTGTCCTGGCCACCCTGGGGACCCAGCCCTGGCCCCCCTGGGGACACAGCCCTAGCCACCCTGGGGACCCTGTCCTGGCCACCCTGGGAACCCTGTCCTGGCCACCCTGGGGACACAGCCCTAGCCACCCTGGGGACCCTGTCCTGGCCACCCTGGGGACCCTGTCCTGGCCACCCCGTGTTCCCAGAGCCCCAGCCCAGGGGAGCTGCTCTCACACGTGGCTCTGGGTAATTCCAGCCCTGCAGTGCTGCTCCCACAGCAGCAACACTCCCAGCATTATCATTTCCTTTATGCCCTCCCTGCTCGTTTCTCTTGTCTAGGACAGACCAACAAATGCTCCAAAATGATTATTTTCATTCCATGTTGTGCTCTGATTGTTTTCCAGCAGCTGTGTCTGTTGAATCAAAAACAGTAAGTTTCCCAAGGCTTTGAGTTTCTTCTTTCAAGCAGTTGCTGTTGGTCTTTACAGAAAGAACTACCAAGGAGATAAAGCATGAAAATTCCCAGGTATTTACAAAAAGCAGCTCTTTTTTCCTATCTTAGGACTGTGTTCAGTTTCCTGAGTATTCCCATCCCATTGAACTGCACCAGCTAAAAAGCCTCAAAGAGAATTTTCCTAATTTTCCTCCAAGAGAGTCTGCACAACTCAGAAATATCCTACCCTTGATTTGCTGATTTCTCCTTTTCCTCACATCAAAATCCTTCATTTCTGTTTTATTGTCATTTACAATAATGCCCAGAGCAGCTGTGGCTGCCCCTGGATCCCTGGCAGTGGCCTTGGAGCAGCCTGGGACAGGGGAAGGTGTCCCTGCCCATGGGAAATTTCAAGTCCCTCTGATGCCTTTAGTTTTGAGTGTTCCTGTTCTCCTTGGATGTGCTTTTCTGATGTGCTGGGGTGATGAAGACAAACCAGTTCCTATTCCAGCTCAGAACTCCAGGACAGTTTCTCCAAACTTCAGGCCCTGAGCACAAACTCCGTGGAAAGGTGGAGGGTGGGTTCATGCAAATGAACCAGAACCTATAAAAATGTGAGATTTTGGGACCAACCCCCTCCTTTCCTTCCATCTCGGAGCCATCCAGGCAGGGGCCACCACTGTGGCACTGACATTGCCATGGTGTGGCTTTTGTAGCCCTCTCAATAAATACCCATTTTATTCCCCTTAACTCTGTGTCTGTTCCAGCTCCTCGAGGCATCACCTCCAACCCAATCCAGTCTGGGATTTTGGGATTCTGTGCTGAACATTTGCCTCCTCTGTCTGCAGCTGGAGTTCCTGACCTTCAGTGAGTGAACCCATGGAGAAAGATGAGCACGGGATGAAGAAGGAAAAGCCCTGAGCTGACAGAGTGACCCTGCAGAGCCCCAAGCCCCCAGGAGAGAGGGCTGCAATAATCCTCTTACCAGTGACACAGGCAGGGAGAGCAGATTTGTGCTGCAGGGAACTGCATCTCCTCCCTTTGGAAAGCATCCCCGAGCTGCCTGGCTCCTGTTTCTCAGCAGTGATAAACATTTTATGCACTTTGGGATTGATGCCTTCTGGAACCATCCGTGGGCTGTGCTGGTAGAAACGAAGGGTTTTGTTCCCTGAAATGGCTTTGTTGATGCTCCTTTTGTTACACTGGCTTTGGTTGTAGGTCTGAAAGAGAAGGTGAATAGAAAAAAAATCATCTGCTGATTGATTGTTCTTTCACAGCTTTTGAACCAAATTAAAAGAAGGCCTCGGGTGTCTGCGGGGTTTCTCATTATTTTCTGTTCCCTCAGCGAGGTGTCGTTTGGTTTGGGGTTTTTTAATGGAGCAGAAGCAGGCACAGCTCTGCAGAGTGAGAAAGGAGCGCAGCCCTTGCCTGGGGGAAGTGACAATCTGCCACTGATACAGGGATGATGTAAATTAGATTACATCAGAAACAGGGAAAGGAGCTCAAGCAAAAGAAAAAAAAAAAAAAAGGCCTAAGATGATTTGTTGATGTCATGAGTGCTCTGAGTCCTTTTAATTACACTCCATTTTATTGTGCAATGGAGAAACCACTGGGGAAAGTGAGGAGAGAAAGTGCAGCTCCCTCTGGGACTGCTGGGGCCCAAGGAGGGTTTGAGCTGTGTCCCTGTGACACCCTGAGTGCTCCGAGTGTCCCAGGGGGCAGCTGGCCCTGGCAGAGATGATTCCAGGGAGCACACAAGATGTTAAAACTGGATACAACTGGAAGAGGCTCATGGCCAGCTCAGGCATGCCAAGAAATTAATTCTTCACCCTAGAACAGTCAAACCCCAGTGTTTCTATGGCAGAAAAATGTGGTGTGACCAAATTAGCAGTGTCAGAGTTGTGACTTTGGTGGCTTTTACCTCCCTGGGCTGAGCAGCTCCAGGGGACATCCCAAACCCCATTCCAGCAGTCCCAGGGAACATCCCCAGCCCCAGGGGACATCCCAAACCCCATTCCAGCAGTTCCAGGGGACATCCCCAGCCCCAGGGGACATCCCAAACCCCATCCCCAGCCCCAGGGGACATCCCAAACCCCATCCCAGCAGTGCCATGGGACATCCCCAGCCCCAGGGGACATCCCAAACCCCATCCCAGCAGTGCCATGGGACATCCTCAGCCCCAGGGGACATCCCAAACCCCATCCCAGCAGTCCCAGGGAACATCCCAAACCCCATCCCAGCAGTTCCAGGGGACATCCCCAGCCCCATCCCAGCAGCTCTAGGTGACATCACCAGCCCCAGGGGACTTCCCAAACCCCATCCCCAGCTCCAGGGAACATCCCAAACCCCATTCCAGCAGTGCCATGGGACATCCTCAGCCCCAGGGGACATCCCAAACCCCATCCCAGCAGTGCCATGGGACATCCCCAGCCCCAGGGGACATCCCAAACCCCATCCCCAGCCCCAGGGGACATCCCAAACCCCATCCCAGCAGTGCCATGGGACATCCCCAGCCCCAGGGGACATCCCAAACCCCATCCCAGCAGTGCCATGGGACATCCTCAGCCCCAGGGGACATCCCAAACCCCATCCCAGCAGTCCCAGGGAACATCCCAAACCCCATCCCAGCAGTTCCAGGGGACATCCCCAGCCCCATCCCAGCAGCTCTAGGTGACATCACCAGCCCCAGGGGACTTCCCAAACCCCATCCCCAGCTCCAGGGAACATCCCAAACCCCATCCCAGCAGTGCCATGGGACATCCCCAGCCCCAGGGGACATCCCAAACCCCATCCCAGCAGTGCCAGGGGACATTCCCAGTTTCAGGGGACATCCCAAACCCCATCCCAGCAGCTCCAGGGGCCTGGGACATGTGCAGAGGCTGACCTGGGAACACGTGGGAGCCATGGAATAAACACTGAGCTCACAGAAAAGAAATTCCTGCACACCCTGCACTGAGCCCTTTGTCCCAATACACCTTCAAAAGCTTTGTGATTGACTTGAAGTGGTTTGATTATAAACAATCCCAAAACTAAACCAAGCAAAACAAACAAACAAACAAACAAAAAAAAAATCCCAAAACTGAAACAAAGGTAAAAAACCAAAACCACAAAAAAACCTCCAAACAAATTCCCATAAATTAATGGATGGACATGAATTATTTAGCTGCAAATTAAGTGATGGGGAAGAACCTCCACATTGAGTCTCTTTCCAGTTCTGCTAAAACTTAAAAACCCCAACTACAACCCCAAAAAACACCCTCAAGAAAAAACAAACAAACCAACCAAGACAATATTGGTTTGCAATTAAACTTATTTCCTGACCTTAAAATAAAAAAAACACCATTATGTACAATGTTCTACTTGGGGAGAGGTTCTGCTTCAAAGATATCAGAGAAGATCGGGACAACACAGTAATCCAACTACTTAAGTGAAGCTCCAAGGAATTTAAGGGACTATTTTATATCCCATTATAGAGCAGAGCTTTCAATAGTAACCAGCCCAAGTAAGCAGCATGAAAAAGTATCTATTTACAAGCTCCACTCAGGTTTAGCATTTTTAACTCTCATCCCTTCAAAGGGGAAACATTTTGCCCCCTCAGGGAGGATTCTTTGCAGTCTCATTCAGAATTAAATCCCTGCCACCTACAAACCCCAACCACAGCTACAGCATGGACTGCAATTAATGAAATAACACCAAGACTCTGAAATTTTCGGGTTTACAATCGATTTACACAGATCTTGGATGTATTGATTTGCACCTCCTTTCACTGGTGATGGCAGCAAGGAGTGCCCAGCTTGTCCTGCCCAAATCCTGCCCAAATGCTGCTCTGTCCCACCCCAAGGATGAGCCCGGGCCCTGCAGGGCTGTGGGATGCCCCAGCACATTCCCAGTGGCACTGTCCCCCCCGAGGGACATTCTGGACTCAGAGATGATTCATTATGCTGTGCCTGAGTGCTGGGCTGCAGGAACCCAGCCAAAGTGGATTTGCACCTAAGCTGATCTCCTCATCCTCACACGCAAGAGCGCGGCCACCAAAGCCAGCTCTGAGCGTCACCGGCCCAGTAAGCACCAGTGTGAGGGGCCAGTGTCACCAGCAGCACTGCCAGTGTCCCCTGCCAGCCCCACACCCCCCTCTGCACCCTTGGAAAACCCCGGGAGTCTCTGAGTTTCATTTGGTGACATGGCAGGCTGGGAGAGCTGGGAATGTTCCCCTGGAGAGGAGAAGGATCCAGGGAGAGCTGAGGGCACCTAAAGGGGCTCCAGGAGAGCTGGAGAGGGACTGGGGACAGGGATGGGGGGACAGGACACAGGGAATGGCTCCCAGTGCCAGAGGGCAGGGATGGATGGGATGTTGGGAATTGGGAATTCCTGGCTGGGCTGGAATTGCCTGAGTGGATCCCTGGAATGTACAAGGCCAGGTTGGACATTGGGACAGTGGGAGGTGTCCCTGCCATGGCAGGGGTGGCACTGGAGGATCTTTCAGGTCCCATCCAACCCAAACCATTCCAGGGCTCTGTGCTGGAGTTTCCTGTAAATGTGAATGAGGAGGCTGAGCAGAGACTCAGGGACAGGATTCACCAAGGACAGGACCCTGGGAAAGGCTGGAGCTGGGCCAGGGGAGGTTTAGGTTGGATTTCAGGGAAAAGCTCTTCCCTCATCCAGAAGGTGCTGGGCACTGCCCCAGGCTCTCCAGGGAATGGTGACATTCCTGAGGCTGCCAGAGCTCCAGGAGAGTTTGGACACCAGGATGGGATTGTTGGGGTGTCTTTGCAGAGCTGGGGTGACCCCTGACTCCCTTATTCCCAGCCCCTCTCACCCTCTGCTCACAGCCCGGGGTCAGGGGATATTTAGATTGGATTTCAGGGAAAGGTTCTTGCCCCAGAAGATGCCAGGCACTGCCCAGGCTCTCCAGGGAACAGCCCCAAGGCTCAGAGCTCCAGGAGCGTTTGGACACCAGGATGGGATTGTTGGGGTGTCTGTGCAGAGCTGGGGTGACCCCTGACTCCCTGATTCCCTGACTCCCAGCCCCTCTCACCCTCTCCTCCCGGCCCTGGGCCAGGGAATGTTTAGGTTGGATATCAGGAAAGGTTCTTGCCCCAGAGGGTGCTGGGCACTGCCCAGGCTCTCCAGGGAATGGTGACATTCCTGAGGCTCAGAGCTCCAGGACACCAGGATGGGATTGTTGGGGTGTCTGTGCAGAGCTGGGCTGACCCCTGACTCCCTGACTCCCTTTCTCCCAGCCCCTCTCACCCTCTCCTCCCGGCCCTGGGCCAGGATGAGCACGATGCGGCCGTGGCGCCGGCGGCCGGTGCGGCCCATGCGCTGCACCAGGCGCACGGGGCTGCGCTGGGCGTCGAAGCAAACGATCAGATCCACCTCGCCGATGTCCAGCCCCTCCTCGCCCACGCACGTGGACACCAGAGTGTTGTAGCCACCCTCCCGGAACCTCCTCACCACCTGCAGGGACAGCGGGAATGGCAGTGAGCAACTCGGCCAGGAGAAATGATCTGTACCCTAAAACGAGTGATTTATATCCTAAAACAAGTGATTTATATCCTAAAACAACTGATTTATATCCTAAAACAAGTGATCTGTATCCTTAAACAACTGATTTGTGTCCTAATACAAGTGATCTGTATCCTAAAGCAACTGATTTGTATCCTAAAACAAGGGATCTGCATCCCAAAACAAGTGATCTGTATCCCAATACAAGTGATCTGTATCCTAAAACAAGTGATCTGTATCCTAAAGCAACTTATTTGTATCCTAAAACAAGTGATCTGTATCCCAATACAAGTGATCTGTATCCTAAAACAAGTGATCTGTATCCTAAAGCAACTTATTTGTATCTTAAAACAAGTGATCTGTATCCTCAACCAAGTGATCTGTACCCTAAAGCAACTGATCTGTATCCTAAACCAAGTGATCTGTACCCTAAAGCAACTTATTTGTACCCTAAAACAATTTATTTGTATCCTAAAACAAGAGATTTGTATCTTAAAAAAGCGAAATTTTATCTTTTTAAACGTCCCAGATGGTCCCTTGTGATCAAACACCACACCCCAGTGTGATCAACAGCAGCATTTCAAGTCTTTAACTCTAAAATAAAGGGGGAAAAGCACTGTTGGGATGGATAGGAATTTGACAGGAAGGTGTCACAGATGGGTGTGTGTAACACAAAGATCTTTGAATGGAGAATCTGAAGAAGGCATAGAAATGAAAGCAAGTTTTGATATAGAAGTAAAGAATTGCTGAGCCAGTCTGACTGGATAACTAAGAAGGCAAAGGCTGTGTTAGTATGTGAGCTGGAAAGGGTTTTATAGCTCAGAGCAAAGGATAAATCCACCTCCAACAAAAAGATGATTTTACCAAGCAGAAAGATTTTCAGACAAACAAGAAAGCCAATGTTGCAAGTAGAGAGAAGATCTCAGAATTTTCCACTGCAAGAAAACTGCTGTGGGCTGGGCTCTTGTCACCCACAGCCCATGAACTGCTGTATCCTATGGACACAATAAACAGCATTTTATAAATTACTGTGTCACCTGGATACAATAAACAGCATTTTAAATAATAAAGAAATTGCTGTATCACCTGGATACAATAAATAACATTTGAAAGAGCCATCTGGAGTCCCACATCCCTTGTTTTGGCTCTTACAAAGCACAATTTATTCTGACCCCAACCACGGTATTCTTGTAAAACAGATCCTCCCAACTAAGCAATTAAGTATTTCAGGGCTTGTCTTTTATTTTTAGCTTTGCTAGATCAGAATTTTATCTGTTTTATTAAATCTTATTTTATCTGTTTTATTAGATCTTATCTTTCCTACCTAGAAGAAAAAAAACAAAAATCCCACAGCACGAACTCGCACATTTCCCCAGGTGTTTGACATCGAAATTTAGCAGTTGTTAATGTAAATATACTGATCTTATCCAGCTGTTATTGATTAATAAGATCAATATATTGATTTTACTGATCTAAATATACTGAACTTACTGATCTCTTTTGCTCAGTGACCATAATTTTGGAAACTCTGGAAACCACAACGATTTACTAACGACACTTAAAGCTCGGCCCTTGCCACACAGCCCACACTGGTGGATTTATGGGCACAATGAATGTTCTTTATCACTGGCTCCTAGCCCAGATCCCCTCTCTGCTCACCTCCAGCTGCTCCTTCTGGGTGAAGCCTTTGGTGGCTTTCCCTGAGGAGTGTCCCACGAAGGTCATGGCACGCACGGCCGGGCTGAGCCGCGCCAGCATCTCGGCGATTTCCTGCACGCTGTCCCGGAACGAGGAGAAGATCATCACCCTCGTGTCCCCAGCTGAGCTCCCACTCCTGGCTGCATTTCAAAGTGACAGGTTTTAATAGAATTATCAGTAAAAAAAGGATGGGGTAACCACCCACCCCCCCCACAAGTTACACAGCTCTCGTCACACTTAATGGGGAGAGAAAACGGGCAGAGTGTGCTCCAGGATCCACCTCCCAGGAAAATTCCTCTTGGGATCAAAGCAGGCTCTAATTTTGGAGGATGTGAGAATGAGAATGTCTTGATGTGAGGTGCTGTTACTGAAGTCACTTTGAACAGCTGGGGTTGGATGGGAAGTGTTTTGGAATGAAGTTCACAATGCTCTTGTCTCCATTTCTCCAGTGTAGGATCCTCAGGACATCACAACCAGAATCCCAGAATCCCACAATCCCAGACTGGTTTGGGTTAAAGGGACCTTAAATCCCATCTCATTCCCACCCCTGCCATGGCAGGGACACCTCCCACTGTCCCAATGTCCAACCTGGCCTTGGGCACTGCCAGGGATCCAGGGGCAGCCACAGCAAATCTGGCAATTCCAGCCCAGCCAGGAATTCCCAATTCCCAACATCCCATCCATCCCTGCCCTCTGGCACTGGGAGCCATTCCCTGGGTCCTGGCCCTCACTGGTTTCTTTTTCCAGCTCTGACTGGTTGTTCCAGTAAGGAAAGAAGAAAGAGATAAAGAAAAACAGGGAGAGTTATATCCATGGAATCACAAAATCATGGAATGGTTGGAAGGGACCTCAAATCCCCCCCAGTGTCACCCCTGCCATGGCAGGGACACCTCCCACTGTCCCAGTGTCCAACCTGGCCTTGGGCACTGCCAGGGATCCAGGGGCAGCCACAGCTTCCCTGGGCAATGAATGGAACAGAAAGGGCTGATGGCTTTGGCCATGAACTCCCTCCCTTTCCATCTCAAATGTAGGGATTTGAAAGTGGAGGCAAAAGGAGGGAGGGAGGTTGGGAGGAGAGAAAGAACTCTGAATGGGAAGGGGGAAAAAAGGAGTGAATTGTATTAAATGGATTGGGATTTATCCTAAAGTTACAAACTCAGAACTGGGAAACAAAGCTGCCCACTAGAAAGCATCAGTCATTTCAAAGGTTTGCTGAGAACATTGCATCCAAGTGAGAAAAAAAAAATCACAAAAAAAAGAGGGGAGGGCACATCAGAAATTATCTTCACAAAGATCCAAACAGGCAACATAAAAAGTGAACAAGATGCAAAACTAATGTTGTTGTTACTCATGTAATCATTCCAAAGGCTGAAAAATCCCAGAACCAAAGAGATCTGAATGATGTCTTCATCAAGGTGAAAAAGAATGAGAGACAGGGGAATGTAACTGAAGGGTTTGAACTTCAAATTGATGCCTCAGAGTTGTTAATTCTTATCCTCAGGCTGCATATCAGAACTTTTATCCTTAAATGTGTTCATGGAACTCTGCAGGAGAGACTGGCAGCAAAACTGGGACAGGACCAGCAGGAAATGTGGCAGCCTCAGGAATGAGCTCCCTATCCCTGATTTACTCAGCTTTCAGAGCAGTTTATACAAATTAATAATGAGAATTTAGATTTCTTATAGAAATCTTCTGGTGAAGTTGTTCTAGAGGGGAATCAAAGCAATAAAGCAGCACAAAGGAGGAAATCAATCAGGAGGATATTCCTTGTTTCCATTCCCAGGTTTTCCTCTCAGTTGTTGGTACTCACCAGAACATCTCTCTTTCCAGGATTTGAAGTGTTCTACTACAATTTCCTCCAATTTCTTTAATTTTGGATGGCTGTAGACAAACTCCTTTTTCTTATCCAACGCTGGAAAGGAAATAAAATAATGAAAGATGCAAATAAACCTGCAAAAAGCAGGAAGGTTCAGTGAACTTCATTCCTTCCCCCTTTAATTATTTGAGTCAGACCCAAACCCTGATACTGGCTCTAAACAAAACAATAAACCTTTGTTAAATGCAGTTTTTGAGAAAGTGCTGTTACCTTTGTTAGAGTCACACTGGAAAAGACTTAAAGTGAAACAGTTGTATTTTAACCTTCACTTTAGAGCAAATTAAAAACTTAGAGAACTTGATTGGAAGTAGCAAAAAACCACTGAGGGAAGAGAGAGAGGGAAGGGGAGACAGAATATTGGGAATTCAATCTGGAATAAAGAGCAGCAGCCAGTGCAGCACAACTTTTAAACAGGAATATTCTGTGTCTAAGAAGGGAAAATCCTGACCTGTCGTGCTCTTGCAAACACCTCCATTCTCAGGAGTGACAGCAGTGTGTGAGAACATGTCCTGGAGCTGCAGGTAGAGTTTCATGAAGTCCTCATTGCGACCCAGCTCGTTTTTGGTGCGGGATAAACCTTGGGAGAGAGGTGGAACAGCTCAGGATGCCACTGGCTCTCCCCAAACCACTCTAACACAAAGGGAACAAAACACCAAATCCACCTGCAACCCCTCCTTCTTTAAGGTGCTTTGTACACCAAACCAGCCAGAGAGGCAGGAAAATGAAAGGAGCAGAGTGGAGGTGACAGGGAGGAGGTTCCTGAGGACTTTTCACCTTTGGATCCATCCATGATTCCCCACAGGTAGATGAACAAGGAGCGGATTCCCATCTGCAGCAGCAGCTCGTAGCCGTGGTACAGACTGATGCAAAGGGCAAAGTCTCCTTCTATGATGCCTTGATGGATTCCCTGGGGGATAAAAGCACACTCAGAATGAATTAGGAAGTGGCTGAGCAGCAGGAATGCCCCTGCAATTCCTGCCCTAAAGCACAGTGACACCTGAGGAGCAGAGCAAAGCCCAAAGTGAAGCCCGGGGAGAAGTTTGGCCATCAGAGCCCTCAGGGGACAGAGTGCACCACGTTCAGTGAGGCCAATCCTCCAAAATATTCTCCAAAACACGTCTGTTATCTCCCAAAATCAGACTCTGACAGCTGAACAGCACCTGGGAGAACCAGGGATTTCTGGCACATGCAACCCAGGCTATGGAATTAAGTCAGGAAAGTTGCCTTGTTGCAGTGAAGATTTCCCATTGCTCTTTTTGAGGCACACTGACTTGTTTTTAGGCAATTTTCATTAAGTTGACAAAATTTGACCATTCCATGAGGGTTTACCAAAAAACAGGAGCAGGAATTTACCTTTGAGGGGAAAAGGAAAACTTGGCTGTCAGTGATTACAACGTAAATTCTCAAAGCAATTTCACTTCAATGGACTTCTTGATCTTTTCCTTAACTCTTCTATAGTGGCATCCAGAAACGTGGAACAATCAGGAATATTTTATAAATTTCAGAAATGATCTTAAAGATCCTTTCCATTCCAAACTGTGCTGTGATTCTATCATATTTTATTCCATGGCTAAAACCAGAAATCTACTTAAAATGTCTCCGGAAATAATGTAACAATGGATTATTCCTATTTATTCCCCTACTTTAATAGCATGAAATAAATGAAGAACTTACAGCATGTTGTGCAGAGGGGTTCTTCCTGTACTGATCCCTTGCCAGGATGATCTGGTACTTGGTCAGGTTGGGAATATCCCTCCTGGATAAAACTCCCACCTTAATCAGGCGTCCAGCAAAAGCTTCCAGCACCTGCAACCAAAACCCAGCACAGGTGAGAGAGGGAGGGGGGGTTGAACCTTTTAAAATTATTTTATTTTTATAGATCCTACACCACAGAGCACGAGCAGCTCATTGGTTTTATTTGAGAGAGAGGATTGTTCAAAGTGAGCTGTGCTGAATTCTGAGGTGCTCTGCCTCGGTTCTCCATCATCTGGATGTTTTCAGGTTAATTCCCAAAATCCCACTTGGCCAAGGCTCTCGGGCACAGGGGGGGAGGGGATGGGAGCTGGGACACACACGAGCAGTGCCCCAGCCCAAAAAGTGGAGTCTGGAAATCAAAGGTGTCTCTGAATTCTTCAGAGAGAAATCAAAGTAGGAGAATTAAATTAAAACCTTTAAATAAACTCAAGTGTATTAAGCCACTCACACATAAAGTAGGAGTGTAAGATTTAAAATAATAAGTAAAGAAATAAGTTTAAGTAAGTAAAAATATGCTTTAAGTACTTCAAAAAGTAAAAGTTTAAATGCCAGTGTAAAAGTCCAATTTCTAGTAAAAACTAAAAACTATAGTACTAAATACTAGTATTAAAAACAAATTTCCATAAAGGCTCCAAGGACATAGTTTTAAACATAATAAAACTATAATAAAAAATATTCCTTATATTTTTGAAATAAAACAAAATAAACCATATGCATAGTTCATATGTAACCTAGCATGCTAAATATTAAAATTCCAATAAATTAAGAAAAAATAATTTGAAACCGTGTTTTTAACTTATTAAGTAATTTGTGTATAAAAATCTATGCATTAAAAATAAAAATTCATTTTTGCTCTCTCACTTTTCTTCTCTCCTCACCAGCATCACCCAAAAAAAAAAAAAAATAAAAGCTGCCACAACAACACCAGTCCACCCAGGACCTCGACAAAAACAACTTCTAATTCAAACTTTACTCCTATTTAAAACTCTACCCCAAAAACTTTTAGCATAAACTTCAACACCAATAACTCTTTACCTTTCAAAACTAATGTACCTTTACAATAACCAACTGTGTGACAAGTAATAACCACTCGATTCTTTAAAAAAAAAAAAAAACAAAAAACCCAAACCAAACAACCAGAACAGAATTTGTTTTCAGCCATCACATGTACCTGCTTTCCACCTGGCTGCAGCAAGGACAATAACCTGCACTAATTCACCTTAATCTTGTTTTTTTCCTCTTTGTTTCCCCAGCCTTAGGTGGTCAGGATTTTTCCACAGACTTAAGTTTGGCCCGAGCATTAACTCTGCAATAATTGCAGTAATTAGATTTGTCCTACAAACACTCTTTATAATCCATTGGGTCCCAAAAACATCCCAGGGCACGAGAATGTGGAATCTCCAAAATGTGAAGTTTTGGAGCTTTCTGTGCTTCCAGGCACAAACCCCCTGAAAAAACACTGCTCTGGAGCTGAAACCTTAGAAAAAGCTTAGAAATATTAACAATGAGTTAAAAATCACAAAGATGTAGTAAGTTAAATGTGTGTATTTTCACAAAGTATTGCATTTTAAATTTGAAAGTTTTATAGTATAATAGTGGTTACAAAACCAAATAAAAAATTTAAGTAGTGTCTTTCTCTTTATTCATCTTCTTCTTCATTAAACTTAAGTAGGAACCTTTTAGTTAGTCAATCAAAAGTCACTCTAAAGGTTGTAGAGATCTATTATTATGTCAAAATAATAAATAAGTGTTAAACTTCTATTAGTATATTTAACTTTAAAAAGCCTTAAAGCAGCCTCAGCTGTGCCATTTTCCCCACTTCTAGCAAAGAGCTGGAGGTGCTGTCACACTTTCTGTAATTTTTAATAAAATATAATAAACATCCAAGCCAGAACATGAAAATCACCTTTCTAATAATCCTAGCTCGAAAAGAAATCAAACAAAACGAATGACAGACCATTGATGAGAGGTGCAAAGCCCAGCTTACAGCCCCACAAAGAACAGGTTTCTCCAAAGCTGGCAGAGTTTCCCATGCACATTGTGTTTCCCAAATTCTCCAGGCACTCCTGGAGCTGCCTTGCCCTATAGTGTAACAAATATTTAATCTCTTTATTGTCCCCTCAGCCCAGTGAAAAGCACCCAACTAAAGCAATAAAGGCTTAATTCAGGTTTGCAGCACTGACCCCAGCAGGCCTGGGGCTGGTGGGGAGGAGATGTCCTGGCAGGTAAAGAAAGGCACGAGTGGAAACTCGGGTTGTTTTTGTCCCATCTGGGACTCCAGGAACTCTCCTGTGCTGGGTTCCCACATCCTGTCAGGATTCACCAAAATCTGAACAAGCACAAGCTGCTCCTGCTTGGCACTGCAGGGACAGCTCACTTTAACTTCTGGCTGCTTGCTTTGATTTGTGGGACACACCTTGAAAAAGTGAGAAAATTCCAGCCTGGAAAATATTCCAGCTCTGTTCCCAGCCCATGAGCTGGCCCAGCTCAAGGCCAGGGAGAATTTCTGCCAGGGTGATAATTTGGTCACAATAAAAAGGAATTAATACCAAAATCAAACCCCTGTTGTGGTGTGTGCCCAGGCCCTGGCCATGGGGTGTCTTCTCTCTGAACCAATCTCCTTTTCTCTGCTCTGGGAGTTGCAGTCCTGCCATAAAACCAAGGGTGTTCCTGAATAAACTTGGCTCTTTCTTCCTGTCATAAAAAGTGACCATGTAGCTGTGCATCTTATTTCCGCTTCACTTAAAGGGTTAAAACCCTTTCCCACGGCTACATTGATTATTCCTATACTTTTGTTTATAATTTAGTTTATAATATCGGTTCTATATCTTCTTACTCTGTGTGCAGAACCTGTGGGGCATTAAAATGAGAACAGAATCACAGGATGGGATGGTTTGGGTTGGGAGGGACCTTAAATCCCCCCCAGAGCCACCCCTGCCATGGCAGGGACACCTCCCACTGTCCCAATGTCCAACCTGGCCTTGGGCACTGCCAGGGATCCAGGGGCAGCCACAGCAAATCTGGCAATTCCAGCCCAGCCCCAAATTCCTTCCCAATATCTAATCTAAAATCCTAAAGAACCGAGTGGGAATAATTGCCATCATCAACGACAGCAGCATTAATCCCCTAAAGAACCAAAAACGCCAGGAGAAATTGGGAAGGGTGAAGGGGAAGTTGTGGCAGCCCCAGCCGAGCTGGGGGAGCTGTGCTGGGGAATTTCCACCGTGCCCATCCACAGAGGTCCCAGCACACTGCAGGATAAGCAGCTTAGAGCAGATAAAGGGAAATCGCAGACACGGAGCCACAATTCTGAGAGCTTTGGGGCATTTGGGGGCTGCTCCTCTCCCCTGGGAGGGTGGGAGGGGCTGGGCTGGAATTGCCAGATTTGCTGTGGCTGCCCCTGGATCCCTGGCAGTGCCCAAGGCCAGGCTGGACATTGGGACGGTGGGAGGTGTCCCTGCCATGGCACTGGGTGGGATTTAGGGTCTCTCCCAGCCCAAACCATTCCTTGATCCCATGGGATGGGAACCAACCCCTCCCTGTCCCCTGGGCCAGCCCAGCTGTGGGCACAGGGCACCCAAAGGGCTCCAAGGCTTCCCAAGCCCTGCCCAGCTCTCCTTTATCCCCAGGGAAAGCAAGGCAGCACACTCCATCCCCAGGCATTCCTTCGAATTAAGGCTCAGGGATTAATTAAGCCAAATAAACCATTAACACCTCTAACACCACCAACAAGCAAACACCAACTGGAAACTACAGCAGTGCCAGGAATTTCTGGGGGAAAAAGGAGAAATCAAATGTTGTTTTCTTAAAATACAGCCAAAACCATCCACCAAGCCACGGGGAAGGCTGAATGCACAAGGAATTCATTTCTCATGTTAGTGAGAACAAAATTAAAAATGCAGTTTAGTTTTAAGGGTTTAAAATGCTAAACTTGGATGTTTTATCACAGAGTTTGTTACTGTTCTGTTGTTTTTCAATCCAGGCTGTACCTGACAAGTCCCTTCAAAAGGGCAGAGATGTCTATGCCAGCTCACAGGAACAGGTATTTACCAAATAAACCCAAATGCTGACCATGAAGGAAGAACTCAGTGCTTTTTATTTGAATGGATACCACGGGAACAGCTCATTACCTTCCCATCAAACCCCAAACAATTGGGCATGGGCACACTTGAAATGCTGAAGATGAAGCTTAAACTGTCTCAAGTAGTGGAAATGGAGTCAGGCTTTTCAAAAATGTTCCTCTTGAAAAGAAATTAATGTTTTCATTAAAAAGTAATGGCCACTAAATCTGATATTGCAGCACTGGTTTATGATTTCCTATACTTGTTGCAGAGCTTTTTTTTTTTTTTTTTTTATCTAAAAAGCAATTTCCATTACCTGTACTTTTCTGTTTCATCCCTTGACCTAGTTTCTAACATACAAGAAAATGATATTGTCCCTGTTTGCTCAAGGTACACCCCTGTCTGATTTAATCACCTTCAAAACAAAGCTGGTGCTGTTATGAAAGACAGCAGGATCCAGTCACCTGGAGCTGCACAACTGCCAGGGAACAGTAAACACAACCCACTTAGGAGAGCCTCAGCAGCAGGCACTGCTCATGATTACATTGATTTTGCCTCCATACCTTCATTTTTAATTAAAAAGATAATACTTCTAGAAAAGTCCCCCCTCCAGCCTTTCCAAAACACTCCAGTGTCGTGTTACCCAAACACGGGCACCGAATTAATTCCAATTAATTGCTCGGGAGCACCCGTGGCTTTCTGCAGCTCGGGAAGAGGAGTTCAGATAAAACACAACGGGCAGAGCGATCCCATCGAGCACGAACTCTGCTCTGAGTTATCTCCCGCAGTTCTTGGAGCCCACGATGAGCTTAGAACCTGTTCTTGGAGCTCTGACACTTCGGTACAGAGCAAAGAGCTGCTCGTGTGCCAGCTACACCTCACTAAAAACTGCTCCTAATCTCTTCTCTGTTGGCACAATAAAAAACAAAGGCTCTGAACTAACGTCCTGACCTAATTATTCTAGTGAGGATTTGCAGGGGTTCTTTACCAAAGGAAAACACTCAGAAATAACATTTAGAGTGGTTTTTTTTTTCCCAGTGGAGGAGGAGGGGTGGCACAAAGCTGCAGCCAAGCAGAGAGGAGCTCCACAAACAAAACCCCAAAGGTTCATCCCCTCCACAGGAGCTGCTCCAGCCTCCCCTGACTAGGGGTGACAATCCCAAACCCCCAGCACCGGCTGTGCTCAGCAGAGAATCCCAGGCTGCTTTGGGTTGGAAAGGGTCTTAAATGCCATCCGTGCCAGCCCTGCCATGCCAGGGACACCTGCCACTGTGCCAGCTGCTCCAGCCTGGCCCTGGGCACTGCCAGGGATCCTTTCCCAACGTGCTGGGGCTGAGCTGGAGTGCAGGAAATGAGCCCAGGTAATGCCAGTGAGGCACCAGCACAGCCCAAACCACTGCTCCAGCCTAAGGGCATCCCCCAAACCAGGAGCAGGGAATGGCCAAGAGCTCCAGAGGTGCCCAGGGGAGCTGGAACAGAGGGCAGACAGAGGTCAGGGGAATAAATGGATTTTATTGCTGGATATTTATGGAGGGGCCTTCAAAGGCCACACCCTGGCAGTGCCAGAGCCACAGTCATGGCCCTGCCTGGATGGCAGCAAAGGAGGGCTTGGTCACAAAATCTCACATTTTGATAGGTTTTAGTCCATTTGCATGCAGGAGTTAATTGTTCAATTAATAATCACAAATTGGGATGTTTCATCCTCCTTGCTTGCCTGTTCTCCTCTTTTCCCATTGTTTATGCTTAGGGCCTGAAATTTGGAGAAATTGTCCTTGAGTTCTTCACTGGACTAGGACTGGTTTGTTTTATCAGAAAAACACCCCCAAGCAGAGCAGAAAAACTTCAAACTTCGGGCACCACCAGGACAAATGCTGAGCCGTGCCCCTCAGGGACACTGACCTTCACATTGCCAAGGGAGAGAGCAAAGGCAGAGCAGGGAGGAGGAGACTCTGCCCCCCAGGCCCTGCTGGAGGTGGGAGCACAACCAGAGCCTCTCACTGCTCCAGGAGGGTCAGAGGATGAGCCAGAGCATTCCCTGCTTTGTTTCAGCACTGGGATAAATAACTGTATTTGGCTTCTGTTATTGTTATTATATTTATTTCTATTATATTTAAATATATCGTTATTATTTATTGGCTTTTGCTATTATATATTGACATTTACAAGTTATTCTGATATACAAAACACCAATTTGTAAGCACTTTTAACTGCTTTTGAAATAATTTGTCAATTTTGTGGCCAACACTCTGGCCCTGTGTCATTTATGTATTTTAGTGTGATAAACATAGTTTAGGGGCTTGCAAAATATTGAAATAAAGACTAGGTGCTGTGTATTAACTACTTTAGAAGTAGTTAATGCTTTTATAATTAATTGGCAATGGGAAGAATAACTCAGATTTCTGTGAAATAGATAATAATGATTTAATGTACTTGTAGAATATCCTACCTGAATGATAACATTAAAAAGAACCAGCACAGCAAGAGAAAAATTCACTACTGACTCTCCAGTTATCAAGCAATGTCAAACAAACAGAATAGAGCCTCAAGAAGAAATCAAATACATTGATTTCATCTACAGGGTGGCATGAAGACAAGTCAAAGGTAAAAACCAAGCAAAAGAATTCCCAGAACATGGAAACTCACAGGAGTTTGAATCAGAAGTTTGAATGTGTATAATCATAAATATGTATGTAACCAATATAATAAAAAGGAATATTAAAAAATTGTTTTAAGCTAAAGGTGTGCTGCTGGCAGTTTGCCAGGTACCAGGTACCCCAAGGGTCTTGCAAAATATTGAAATAAAGACTAGGTGCTGTGTATTAACTGTTACAGAAGTAGTTAATACTTTTATAATTAATTGACAATGGGAAGAATAACTCAGATTTCTGTGAAATAGATAATAGTGATTTCATGTACTTGTAGAATATCCTACCTGAATGATAACATTAAAAAGAACCAGCACAGCAAGAGAAAAATTCACTACTGACTCTCCAGTTATCAAGCAATGTCAAACAAACAGAATAGAGCCTCAAGAAGAAATCAAATACATTGATTTCATCTACAGGGTGGCATGAAGACAAGTCAAAGGTTAAAACCAAGCAAAAGAATTCCCAGAACATGGAAGCTCACAGGAGTTTGAATATTTGAATCAAAAGTTTGAATGTGTAGAACCATAAATATGTATGTAACCAATACAATAAAAAGGAATATTAAAAAATTGTTTTAAGCTAAAGGTGTGGTTCTGACAGTTTGCCAGGTACCTCAATGCTGGATATTTTCCCTTTTATTCCTTATTAAACGATTAAAAATGTCCAAGGGTGAGCCTTGCTTGTCCCAGCACTGGGAGCAGGAAGGTTTTGGGTGTGACACCTGAGGAGTGTCCCTGCAGTGAGTGACAATATTCCCCAAAAGCAATCCCAGGAGCAGAGCAGCTCTGACAGGCACTGAGTTTTAGTTTTCTCCTGGAAAACCTCAGAGTCGTGACAAACAAACTCTGAACCAGGCAGAAAATTCCATTTTGTGCCATTTTCTCAGCTGGCCAGTGAAGGAAGGAAAGCAGCAGGCACACAGCAGGGTAGGATGGATTTTAGCTGATCTTGTCACTTCTCCAAACCCAGTGGTGATCAGCCCAGTCATGATCTCGGCACCAAAGCGTTGGTAAAAGTTTTTATTAATTCATTCACACCCTTCCCAATCTCCCAGGGACATGGGACACACTGAAAATGCACTGCTCTTCCCTGGAAGCTGGGATCCATCCAAAAAAAATTCCAATATTTCACCTTTTACTGACAGCTCAGTTTTCTCCTGTTACATCATGTTTCTTTTCCTACAGGTTATAAAACAAAACCTCCAGTTTTTACTTTTCAACTCCTTTCAACAAGGACAATTTTAGTTTTTACTGAGAAATGTTAAGAAAGAAGTGGCTTTTCTACATCAACCCACCACTCAGAAAGTGACTGTGAGACAGAAAGGAGCATCCCACCAAGAATGGTCTGGATCTGGAATTTTTAAGGCTGAATATCAGTTTTTCTGTTCTATTCAGAGATAGAACCTGCCAGGAAAGCACTGAGAACACAGCACTACCAAAACTGTGTTTTCTCAGGAGTGGCTGGTTATTAGCCAGGAGCCACACACGAAATTAGCAAGTGTGGGGAAAAAAAACCCAACAAATCCAACAAAAAATCAGCTTTTTTCACCTGCAGTAACAATGAGCTCCTCTGTTATCTATCCAGACACAGCCCATCACATCTTCAGTATTCTATAAAGTAGTAATTACCAA
Organism: Acridotheres tristis; assembly: GCA_037013685.1. NCBI lineage: Eukaryota > Metazoa > Chordata > Aves > Passeriformes > Sturnidae > Acridotheres > Acridotheres tristis. The sequence goes on along the minus strand of CM072892.1, from coordinate 934,671 downwards.
GCTCATCAGGAACCAAAGACAAATTAAATACACAGAGTAATTTGTACAGATGGATTTTTAAAACAGGATTTTAAACTCCTCCTCATAGTCAATATTCTGTGGCATTTCACATATATAGAGAAATTCAGATGTGATTTTAAACTCTTTCTGCTGGTCAGTTTTTCTTTGTCTTTTCTCTCATCACTTAATACTTTGAAATAATTTCATTTAAGCAATTAATTCTCGTAATTAATATGTAAGCAAAAGAGTTGGGACTGTTTTCTATGAATTATTTATGCAGGATGGGCAGAAAAAGAACATCCCCACATTGCCTCAGACAGGAATTCCTCTCTCAGTGAGCTGTGCTTCACTCCCTGCAAGCACTGCATCCCAAAAAAAAAACCCTTTCAGGACATTCCCACAGGCAGCTGCACCTCTGGGAATTCCCCAAGGAACATTTCCTAGGAGCAGCAGGGTTTGGGTCTGCCCTGCCAGGAGCACAGCCAGGACTGGCACATCTCAGCTCCTCAGGGTTTGTTTTCACAGCCAGCTCAGCCCCTGGGGCTGGGCAGCCAAAGAAGGAGAAAGGAACTGCCCAGAAAAAGGGAAAAAGGAAGAGGCAGGTAAACATCACAACTCCAGCATTCCCTGCAAGCATCAGCAAGGACATTTTTCTTTCCTATTATTCTAAACCCCTAAATGCCCCAAGATTCCCTTTCCTGTCTGCACAAAAAGGGTCACAACAGCCATTTCATGTTAAATTTGGGATGAAAGACCACAGAATCCACATGACTCAAATCCAGATCGTGCTTTAATTGCCATATCCACTGCAGAGCTCCTGTCCCTCACTCACACCAAGGCTTGTCTCAGCAACTGCAAAATCACACAGCTGAAAACTTCCAAAGCTGGACTTCAGTAACAAAATATCCCAGAGCTTTTGCACTCCTAATATTTTGGAGAGACCTCAGAGATCCCCTAAATAAAATGAAAGATGTGTCTTTAAAGTGTGGTTTGAAAGCAGCAAAGTAACATCACAAAAAGGAAGAACTAACAGGACATGAGGAGCAGCAGGGAAAACACAAGGAAGAGAACAGCTGGGAGAGAGAGGAGGAGTGGGAAAACAGAACAAAACTTGGGGAAATTCTGCACTGCTCGGTCCCTGCAGCACGGGGGGAAGGCACAGAGCACCAGGAGCAGGAATCCATCCCTGGATCCATTCATCCATCCCTGGATGCATCCATCCCTGAATCCATCCATTCCTGGCTCTATTCATCCTTCCCTGAATCCATCCATCCCTGGACTCATCCATCCCCAGCTCTGGACCCATCCATCCCTGAATCCATCCATCCCCGAATCCATCCATCCATCCATCCCTAGACTCATCCATTCCCGGCTCTATCCATCCCTGCCCCAGTGCTGGGCAAGCAGAGGCGGGTCCTGCCCGGTCCCTTAACCGAGCACCCATCCCTGCTCCCCGGGGATACCCTGCCCGGTCCTTTAACCGGACACCCATCCCTGCTCCCCGGGGTGCCCTGCCCGGTCCTTTAACCGGACACCCATCCCTGCTCCCCGGGCTGCCCTGCCCGGTCCTTTAACCGGGCACCCATCCCTGCTCCCCGGGGTGCCCTGCCCGGTCCTTTAACCGGACACCCATCCCTGCTCCCCGGGCTGCCCTGCCCGGTCCTTTAACCGAGCACCCATCCCTGCTCCCCGGGGTGTCCTGCCCGGTCCTTTAACCGAGCACCCATCCCTGCTCCCCGGGCTGCCCTGCCCGGTCCTTTAACCGGGCACCCATCCCTGCTCCCCGGGCTGCCCTGCCCGGTCCTTTAACCGAGCACCCATCCCTGCTCCCCGGGGTGCCCTGCCCGGTCCCTTAACCGAGCACCCATCCCTGCTCCCCGGGCTGCCCTGCCCGGTCCTTTAACCGGGCACCCATCCCTGCTCCCCGGGGTGCCCTGCCCGGTCCTTTAACCGAGCACCCATCCCTGCTCCCCGGGCTGCCCTGCCCGGTCCTTTAACCGGGCACCCATCCCTGCTCCCCGGGGTGCCCTGCCCGGTCCTTTAACCGGGCACCCATCCCTGCTCCCCGGGGTGCCCTGCCCGGTCCTTTAACCGGGCACCCATCCCTGCTGCCCGGGGTGTCCTGCCCTGCTCTGGGCGGGTCCCTGCGGCTCCTCCCAGCCCCGTTCCCTTGATAAAGCGGGCGGGCAGCGGCGGCGGGCGCGGAGCGGAGCGGGGATGGAGACGGGCGGGTGCCGCATGGGCGGTGCGGGGCCCGGCGGCCCGGCCGCGATCACGCTGGAGGAGCTGGACGCGCTGCCCGAGGAGAGCCCCGACTCAGCGTACCACAGCCACGGCAGCAGCCTGGAGGAGGAGGCGGCCGAGCGCATGGACGACGAGGAGCAGGAGAGGCTGCTCAGCTACTGGCAGAGCGTGGGACGGGGACACCAGGTGGATGTGCCCCGAGGTAAGGCCGGGGAGAGCAGCGGGACGGGCAGGAGGGATGGACCCGGGGACGGGCTGGGGCTGCGGGACACGGCAATGAACAGCCGGCAATGGCAATGAACAGCCGGCAATGGCAATGAACAGCCGGCAATGGCAATGAACAGCCGGCAATGAAAGTCCCGAGTGAGTCCGAGCCACCGAAATCTGCCGCTGAAGCAGCTGAAGCTTCACCCGCGGCGGTGCAAAGCTTTCCCTAAGGCAGGGAAGCGGCTGTAGCAGCACTGGGGTGAGCTATTCACGCTAAAAACAATCAGTGAGAGCTCGCAGCCTTAATTAAATATTAAACTGATTACCTGCGAAAGCATTCTCGCTAAGAAAATCCACTATAACCCTATTCAGTTCTTTAAGGAAACAGGGCTGTGTTTAAAAACGGCGCAGAGTAAACAAGTAAAGCATTGATTTGCTTTTTGACAGCGAGATTCCCAGGCCCGTCTTAGCCAGAATTGGTTGTTTTCAATTTTAAGAAAGGCTGGAGAATCTGAAAAGACCGATGAGTCAGAGAACTCCCAACAAGCAGCAGGGAGTCACTACGAGCTCAGCTGGGTCCCAGACCTGAACTGTGCCCAGAGGAGCAGAGAGCTGCAGCATCTCTGTCCTGCGGGTCACTCACTCACCTTCCCCGAGCTGGGGAGAGCCAAACCCTGCCCAGGCTGCACTGGACAGCACCAGTATTAAATTATTGTTCTTTAATAACTCTTTCTATATTCCGACCCAGCAAATTGAGTCTATCCTCCTTTTGCAGCTGCACCTTGAAGTGTTAACTCTTAACTTAACCATCTTAACTCTAAAGCTTTAAAGCTTTACAAGTGACAATTAACCTGCTAAAAGAAGGGTAAGATCGGTCTGAGCAGAGCTCCCTGCCTTGCCCTGGAGGGATTCCTTTAACACTCCTGAGTGAGAGCTCCGTGCAGCAGAAAAACCAGAGGCCCTTCCCACAGAATTCCCTGCTTGGCATTGTAATTCCTAATTTCCATGAGGAGGGATAACAAATAAGGAATATGTCAAAAGCAGGGTGGCCTCGTTTTAGTTACATAGTTATACAGTATTACAGGATTGCTCTGGGCACTCTGCACATAGAATAATACAAGATTTTTCTTCGGGTCCTGTCCAGGGCTGAAGGAGGAGGGGATTTTCCAAATAGAGGAATTCCCCCTGTGACAAGGAACAGACCATCTCCCTGCTCCCTGGGACAGGACACTGCAGCTATGCCAGGGAGGCTCAGGCTGGATTTTGGGAAAGGTTCTTTCCTAGAGGGTGGGATAAGCACTGGAACAGATCCCCAGGGAATGGTGACATTCCCGAGGCTGCCAGAGCTCCAGGAGAGTGTGGACAGCACTGCCAGGGATGCTCAGGGTGGGAATTTTAGGGGGCAGGGCTGGATGATCCCTCTGGATCACTGAAACCATGACTTGAGAAAATACAACTGCCCTTGTCCCTGTGCAGGTGGAACTCTCCAGACTGGGACAACACAAAGCACAGACTCATAAACCGAAGGATAAAATTCCCCAAAGGACTTTAATCAGTTGTAATCCCTCTCCTCTGAATTAATATGGAATGCACAAAAACATAACCCTCCCCCACTAATTGATAAAGTAATCCAAAAATAGAGTTAACTTTTCTAGAGTCCTGAAAGCTTTCCTAATACTTGGACAGTTCAGTGCTGAACTCTAATCTACTTTTATTTTTCCCCCAGTCTCCAAAGAGATCAATTCACATGTCAGTTATCAGTTACATTTTAAATGTTTCCCAGTGACATGTTGCAAAGAAAAAATGTTTACACTTAACTACAATGTAGCTTTCTCTCCTTTATTTTTTTCCCCTCCCCTTTGTTTAAGGATCTTTACTATTCCAAACAGCCTTAAGGCTAAAGGCCTGGACGGGATGCCAGGAGATGGAGGTTTGATTCCCAGCTCAGCTACAGATTTACTCAGTGACCTCGACCAAGTTAATTCTCCTGCATCTTAATTCTCCTCTCAAACAAGGATAATGCTCCCTTCCTTCCCCCAGCACCCTGCCTCTTCCACTCAGGCCCTGAGGCACCTCAAACCTCCCCCAAAAAGGGCTCTGGGAGCTGGAACTCCTCCTTTTCCTGCACGTCCAGAACACCCCATGGGGCAGCAGGGCAGGAATTGACATCCAGACTGTCAAACACGGCACATAAAATGGAGTTTCTAATCCTCTAAGAACACAAATGCCTTCCTCACTTCAGCTTTGGGAGGCAAGGGACCAACTCTTGTGGAAGAGAAATGTTCCACTCCTAAGACTGACCCTGTGTCCAGTTTCCAAGCCTGTCTGCCAGGGATCAACTCCTAAGCAGAATTTATTCATGACCTTCAGCTAGAATTGATGTCAGGGTAACCCCAGCTATAAATACACCTGTAGACATTAAACACCCTTTGGAAATTAATTCCCACAGCAGTATTTCCTTGAGCCTGCAAACAAGAGCAGCCACCCTCATTTACTTCACACCTGAATCCAACAGCACAAGAGGTGCTGGAATTGGGAATGTCCCCCTGAACAGGGCCAGGAGATGGGGCACAGCCAAAAGCTCTCCATGGACACCTGGGTAGCTGGAAATTCAGGGAAGGGAGAGGGAAACAAACCCATTGCTAACAGCACGGGGGCAGAAGGCAGGTAACCTCTCCTAAAAAAAAAACCTTCTTCCTTCCCTGGAGAAGAGCAAACAGCAGCAGTCACAAAGACCCCGGGGGAATGAAGCACATTCCAGTTTTGTTTCTGCAGCCTGGAGCCTCACTGGGCACCGTGTGGTTGTGTTGCAGACATGGCAGAGCCCATCCAGCAGCTGACCAGGAATAACAACCCCCAGGAGAGGCAGAGCATCCCCTTCACCCTGATCCAGCGCAAGGAGAAGGTACTGCTGTCCTTCCTTCCTCCCTGCTGTCCTTCCTTCCCTCCCTGCTGTCCTTCCTTCCCTCCCTGCTGTCCTTCCTTCCCTCCCTGCTGTCCTTCCTTCCTCCCTGCTGTCCTTCCTTCCCTCCCTGCTGTCCTTCCTTCCTTCCCTGCTGTCCTTCCTTCCCTCCCTGCTGTCCTTCCTTCCCTTCCTGCTGTCCTTCCTTCCTTCCTGCTGTCCTTCCTTCCTCCCTGCTGTCCTTCCTTCCTCCCTGCTGTCCTTCCTTCCCTTCCTGCTGTCCTTCCTTCCTCCCTGCTGTCCTTCCTTCCTCCCTGCTGTCCTTCCTTCCCTCCCTGCTGTCCTTCCTTCCCTCCCTGCTGTCCTTCCTTCCTCCCTGCTGTCCTTCCTTCCCTCCCTGCTGTCCTTCCTTCCCTCCCTGCTGTCCTTCCTTCCTCCCTGCTGTCCTTCCTTCCCTCCCTGCTGTCCTTCCTTCCTCCCTGCTGTCCTTCCTTCCCTCCCTGCTGTCCTTCCTTCCCTTCCTGCTGTCCTTCCTTCCTCCCTGCTGTCCTTCCTTCCTCCCTGCTGTCCTTCCTTCCCTCCCTGCTGTCCTTCCTTCCCTCCCTGCTGTCCTTCCTTCCTCCCTGCTGTCCTTCCTTCCCTCCCTGCTGTCCTTCCTTCCTCCCTGCTGTCCTTCCTTCCTTCCCTGCTGTCCTTCCTTCCTTCCCTCCCTGCTGTCCTTCCTTCCTTCCTTCCCTCCTTGCTGTCCTTCCTTCCTTCCTTCCCTCCCTGCTGTCCTTCCTTCCTTCCTTCCCTCCCTGCTGTCCTTCCTTCCTTCCTTCCTTCCTTCCTTCCCTCCCTGCTGTCCTTCCCTCCTTCCTTCCTTTCTTCCTTCCTTTCCTGCTGCCCCTCCCTCCTTCCCTGCTGTCCCCCACTGATGGGGCTCCCCAGAAAGTTCCTGGAACTCTCTGTGAGTACAAAACATCGTACCCGTGCCACTCCCTCTCATCTGGAACATCTCATCCCCTGCGCACGTGTCATTTTCCTTTTTGTAAGGTAGGAACTGTCAGGAAAGGCAGAAGATGGCCAGGAATTACAGCCCTTGAGACATAATTAATTTAACAAAACCCCCTCTTGCCTTGCCATTTGAAATAAAATGCCCATTTTCCTCACTTAAATCGGTGCATTTGCTCTTTTACAGTCATGTTGATAAAACCTGAGCAAAGAGTACTTGAAAGAGATGAATATCTGAATTTCAAACCAAAAATGTACTTCTGTATCATGGATCATTATCAAACAAAGCAGCATTTATAAACCCAACTTATCTTCTAATAAAAAACTGAGCAAATTTCTTCCAGCTCAAGAAATGTGCAAACAAATGTTTAACCCAAAATCAGAAACCATGAAAAACCTTAACTGACCATCTATGAGGAATTCTTTGCCACATTCCTCTTAAATAGATTTAAATAATTCACACTTATAAATACCATCATTTGAGTGTGTTTCATCTCAACAGTTTGGGACTCCTGACTGTTTATGAATGTTGAAAGCATTTTTTACTGTTACAGTATTACTGTAACAACTGCAGCTAAAAAATCAGGTTATTCAGTGTTAATTGCAACTAAATGTTTAATAGTGCCAGTCCAAAAGATGAGAGATCCTTATTTTAAAGGAGAACCACCTAGAATTTTGCTGAAGTCAGTTTTGATCCAAAATCAGCAGTGTATTCATTGGTTTATGGGAGGAAGGATTAAAATCCATGTTTCTTTCAAGGTCACGTCACTGAGAGCTGAAAAGACAATGCAGTTCTTGTGCTCAACTCGTGTTTGTTAGGTTGATATTTTCAGATGATTAAATTCAAATCCCCCATTGTTCTGTGTTTGCAGCTGGGAGATCTGCTCTATGAGAAAAGGCAGTATGGCAAAGCCAAGTGGGCTTGTATCAAGATGAAAGAGAAGCAGTATGAGCAGAGCATCTGCCTTGGCTTCATGAAGCTCATGAGGTACATCTGTGAGCAGAACTCCTCAGGTAATGGACACCTCAAATTCTATTTCTGCCCTCACTCCTAATTAGAGAGATGCTTTGAGCATCTTTTCCCAAATATACAGCCTACAGGGAGGTTTTTCCATTAGAAAAAAATCATAGAAACAGTGGAATGATTTGGGTTGGAAGGAGCTTAAAATATTCAAGTGTGGAATACTAAGGAATCAAATAGCCAACAAATTAGATAGGAAAATAATGAGAAATAATTCCAGAATGGGTTGGGTTGGAAGGGACCTTAAATCCCACCCCTGCCATGGCAGGGACACCTCCCACTGTCCCAGGCTGCTCCAAACTCTCTCTCTGCTGGAAATCTGGAATTTGCTGCAGGATTTTCAGGGTTTCATTTTCACAGCAGCACTGAAAGCACCTGGCAGAGTGTGATACCAAAAGGGACCAGAACTTTCTGCCTCCTTCCCTTTAGTCCAAGATATTAAATTGTCCCTGTCCTAATGGACACAGCAAATTTGTGGTTGAAGCACGTTTTCCAGAAAGATAATCCAGTTTTAACTCAAATAGTGGCAAATCCACCATGCCCTTGAGAGCTTGTGCCTGCCTGTAAAATGTGCACCTGGTGTCCAATCCGATTTAATCTGGTTTTCACTTCCAGACATCAGTTACTACAAAGTTTTGCCATGCTCAGTGCTCTGTGCTGTCATTGACTCAGCCCTTAAGTGTCTTACCAAGAAACTACAAACGTTGATCACAAAAGTTTTTCCTTCCTCAGGTACCTTCCCCACCCTCCTCATTCTTTTAACACTTTAACCTGGTTTAAAAGTAATTTAAGCTCCAGAACTGCAGGGTTTTTATCAAATTGTACAGAAGCAAAGGAGCCATCTCTGCCTCCTGCAGTCCAAACACACAGCAGTGCAAAAAAATACTGCAACATTTTTAACAACAGCAAACCCTCCATAAATTCACAGAGCAGCCCCTTTTACCTGCAGCTTTGTTCCCAAGTATTTAAACCACGACACAAGGTCAGTTTGAAGATAAACACAACTCTTTTAGGAGGTGGAAAAGATTTCAGGCAAACTCCCTGCCCTTCATGAAGAGGGGAGAGCTCACCAAATGCTGTGTTTTAAACAACATTTATATAAATGCACGAACATTTGCCCACACACACACACAAACTACAAAGCACAGTGAAATCATGGAATCACAGATGGTTTGGGTGGGAAGGGACCTTAAAGATCTTCCTGTTCCTGCCCATGGGCAGGGACATCTCCCACTGTCCCAGGCTGCTCCAAGCCCAATGTCCAACCTGGCCTTGGGACACTTGCAGGGATCCAGGGGCAGCCACAGCTACTTCCAGCTTGGAGCACATCACCCCACTGTAAACCACCCCAAAGAAATCCCTTCCTGAAGCCCGTGGTGCTCATTTAAACAATCCAGCACAGAAGTCAGCAGTGTGCAAAGCCTCCCCTGAGTCCCCTGACCGCTGTCACCCCTCCCCGTGTGTGGCCAGGGCTGTACCTGGGAATCACCGTGCCCATCGTGACCATCGTGCACACCAACGAGGCGCACTCAGCGATGACACAGGCGGTGACAGTGGCCTATTACCTGCCCGAGGTGCTGCAGGACGAGCCCCCACACCCCTTCGACTCGGACATCATCATCGAGGAGTGGCCTGCCACCATTGTCTACAGCAGGTGAGAAATGTTTTAACTGCTCTGCTAAACACGGGGAGAACGTGCAGCTCTCCAGCTGGGCACTGCAGGTGTTTGAGACCTTGTAAAAGTCTAAAGATCAAATGGTAGAGTTACCAAATGAGTTAGCAAATGGTAAAAGTTTAATTGTCAGGAGTTGTAAAAGCTGCCTGTTTTATGAATGGGATGGTGATGAAATAATAATTACTAAGTTATAATAGAGAAAGGTTCTTCCCTCCCCCAGAGGGTGCTGGCACTGCCCAGGCTCCCCAGGGAATTCCAGAGCTCCAGGAGAGTTTGGACACCAGGGATGCCAGGGTGGGATTGCTGGGGGGTCTGGGCAGGGCCATGATTGGACTCCACAATATCTGCGGTTCCCTTCCAGCTCAGGTTATGCTACACTTCCATCAATTACTTGGTAAAATGATGCATCTGTAAATATGTGATAAAACACCCTGAGTTGAGAACAAAGCATCTGACATGGCACAGAAAACTTTAAGAAAAAAATTGTTTGGGATTAATCACAGTCAGTACCATTGGTGAAACACAACCAAGGAATTCAGAAGGCATTTCTGGGCTCTGGAAAAAGTGAGTTTAAAATTACTCACAGAATGAACTAGGTTGGAAAAAACCTTTGAGATCATCGAGTCTGACCTCTGACCTAACAGCACCTTGTCACCCAGAGCCACATCCAGGCTTTTCTTAAAGCCCTCCAGGGATGATGACACCACCACCTCCCTGGGCAGCCCTTTCCAGTGCCCAGCCACTCTTTTTCCTCATGCCCAGCCCTTTCCAGTGCCCAGCCACTCTTTTTCCTCATGCCCAGCACATTCCAATGCCCAACTATGGAGGGAGCAGAAAACACAGAAGAAAGTTTCCCTGCATCCTCAGAACAAGCTCCTTGGAAAACCAGAGCTTAGAGATAAGAAATGGCTGTGAAATGACAAATACAAAAGGAATTTAGCTTCCCCCCTTGGAAGACCCTCTTATCTATCTTCAATATTAGTGCTTCGTTTTCTTTTAGTATCCATAGGCCAGCTTTGAATGTAAAATCCCTCAGGGATTGGTTAGAATGTAGAATTCCCTTGGTAATTGGTGCAAATTATAAAACCCTCAAAAGAGATAAAAACCCCTGTAAAACAATAGCCGTGGGTATATGTAGACAGGATGCCTTCATAGAATAAACCATGGATTTGTGCCTTTCTGCATATCCTGGTCTCTCTACCCTGCTGCTCTGAGAGCTCCCCACGAGCCAAAATTCCATCTGGGCAAGGCTGGGGAACGTGCTCTGTCACTGGGGGCTGCAGGAGCAGCCTCAGGGATCCCAAAGGGACCCCGAAACCCCAACCAGTGACACCCAGCCACTCTTTTCCTCGTGTCCAGCCTAAACCTCCCCGTGTGCAGCTCAGGGCTTTAATCCCCTTTAGTGCTGTCGCTGTTCCCCGGGTGCAGAGCCACCCCCACCCTCCTGTCAGGGAGCTGTGGCTGATCCGAGCTGATCATTGCAGGAGCTTCAGAGGCATCACCAACGAGGACTCCATCATGAGAGAGATCAACCTGCTGGCGGCCATCCTGGAGAGCCCCGAGCTGTGCCTGCGGGACACCTTCATCATCGCCGGCTACACCAACCCCGCGGCCGCCAACCGCCACAACGAGATCTGGTTCCTGCAGCGACCCTGAGCTGCCCACCGAGCGTCCTCCCTGCCACAGGTGAGCCCAGCCCAGCCCAGGTGTCCTCCCCTCACGGGGCAGCCACGGGGCTCTCAGCTGGGCTAGGAACAGCCAGCCCGGCTCAGCCCCCCCAAACCCGCACGTCCCTACGGCAACGCTGACAAATTTCATGGAGGTTTTAGCACTTGAAATGTTTGTTCACCTTATCTAGTTTTTTGGACCAGGTAAAGGAGGCAGAGCTCTCTTCCCCTCACGCATTTATTGGCACCCCCAGCCTGCCCGTGGCTCGGGATGGTCCCTGGGGACATCCTGGAGCCCTGGTGCTGCACAAAGACCCAGCTGGGGCTTGCAGTGTGACAGCACACCCACCTCACACAGGCACAGAAACAATGTCCAGGTCTCAGCTCCTGAGGACAACGATCAGATTTACCCAACTGGGATTAGAGCATGGAGTCAGAGCAGGCCAATGCTGAGAGCTGGGGCACAGAGATCCCCAGTGTTTACCTCACAAAGCTCCCAACCAAAGCACCCCGAGTCTGGAGAGACACAAAACAGGCACCACAGTCCTACTGCTCATCCCAGTGCTGACAGCAAAATTACAGGTTCCCCTCATCACACTCCCCCAGGAATGCCATGGCTGCCTCTGGCATTCCTAAGGAGACACTGGTTATTTTGAACTGCAGATTTCTGAACAGTTTATTCTCCCAGCTCTGCTGGGTGTTAAAACACTGCAGCTGGAGTAAATAGTTCAGCACTCCTGGCACTGCCCTGGCAGTCCCACACTGCTAATGGCATCAGTGACACCAAGATCCAGGGAGAGCAGGGCCAGGCAGAGCAGGGATGAGCCTCTGAGCCCTGCCCCAGCACCTGACCACCCTCACTGTGAGACTTTTTCCTTCCTAGTATCAATTTGTTGTTTGTTTTGCCCTTCACCCCTGTGCTAACCCCTCAGCTGCCAGCCTGGCTCGCTGCAGAGGCTGAGCCCCCACATTCCAGAGCCCCCCAGAAGGTCTGGGAGCAGCACTCCCACTGCTCCACACGGCCCAAGAGCACCTACTGCACTTTAGAGTCAGGGCAGCAAACGATTTTGCTCTCCAAAATCCCTCCCTAATGTGTCTCCTTACTGACAAGATGGTAGAGTTTATCCTTAATAGAAGTAAATGTCTTTTTATATAAAATCCACTGAGTAAATCACCAGCATTGGTTACAGGATTTAGGGTTCCAAGAGAGCTGCTGTGCTCTTTAATTCCAACACACTGACCAGCAAGCAGAGCCAGTGGCTGCTAACTCACAGCAAGGTGAAACAACAGCTCCAAAAACGGATTTGTGGAGGACTTCTGAAAAAACCTGAAACCTCCTCCCTCTGTGCTCAACCCAAAAGCTCTCCCTGAGCAGCAGGATCAGAGTGGCCCTGGCTGAAGAAGGACCAAGTTGCCCTCTGGTGCCTGCTGGGCACGGAGATTCCTTGGGAAGCAGCAAGGAGAGGGGGAAAAGGAAATAGAAAATAAAAGACAGACACAAAAGCCTTAGTTTGGACAAAAACAAACGAAGAGTCTTTATGGAGAGGGGGAAAATTCCTAAACCAACTGAAATGGAATGCAGTGTCACAGCCTGAGAGAAGGAAAATTAAAAATGCCAGCCAGTATTAAACTAAAAGCTCTTAAATAAAGAAAAATGGTAAAAATATTTGTAAAACTGAGTTGAATAGAAGGCCCAGGGGGGCATTAAATAAAAGGTTTTGTTATCATATCCTCCCCCAGATTTTTATAAAAGCCAATAAAAGCAATTTTCACCTTTGACAAGATTTGATGGCAAATTAAAGAAGCTTCTGCCATCTGATTGCTTTGGCCAGTTAGAGGAATCCTCGTGATGCTTTGGCACAACAGATGTTGGCTAGCTCCTGGAAGCAGTGAAATCCTCTCACCACACAGCACCAGTTTGTACATAATTGACATTTTCAACCTCTCCTGCAAAAGCTTCTGCTGTGTCTGATGTCCCTGTCCACAGGCATCCCCTCCTGTGGCTCAGCTCCCTGTGCCTCATGTTCTAGAAACATCCCTGAACCACAAGCAGATCTGAGTGTGCTGAGATCCCCCCTGCAGCCCAGCATTCCCTGCTGCTTTTGGCAAACTAGGATTTCCAAGATAGTATTTATTTATTTTGACTTCTGTTAGATGGCTTCTGCTGCTGAGAAAAAAAAAAAAAAAAAAAGCCAAAAAAAAAAAAGCACAAAAGAGAAAAAACACAAAAAACCCCCCAAACTCCAGCTCCAGTTTGGAGATACACTTCATGGCTTGGTACCAACAGCTGTCACTGGCCCTCATGAGCACAGGGAGCAACAGCTCCAGTGTTTAGCTGACACAAAACACACTTTATTGAGTTGTTACACCACTGACAACACCATGTCAGCCATGATTGCCTAGAACAGGTATTTTGTTATCCATCCGTGGCTCTGCTTTGGGAGCCACTCATGGATTTTCAGTTTTAATGTGAAGTTATCAGCTTTCCATTCATGAAAGGAGATAATAAATCAGCATTCACCCCTATTTTTGGAAGATTAAATGATGTAGCCTTAACAGATAAGTGTTTTCCTGCATACTGTATATTTTCCAAACCAGAGTTAGTGCCTAAAATGTTGATTCCAGCTATTGTGATACTCAGGGCCTTGCTTATTGTATGTAAAGGTGTCCCCAGAGTTGCTCTGGCATTGTTTTGCTGTGCTGTCTGACACTGTCCTTCTTCACACTGAAATGTTGTCTTGTTTACTGTTTGTCACAATTAAAGAGAATGGTTTTATTGTGCACAGGACACTGGGCTCTCGTTCTTGCAGCACACACAGGTGCTTCTGCTCACCTGCCTGGGGATTTTACAAAAGCCATTTAAGCCCCAGATTGGAAATGGTCACCTCAAGGCCCAGGAGCTGAGGTGCAGGAGCCACTTCCCCAAGTGCTGAGGCCCCCAGAACTGAGGTTTGGCCTCAGCACAGGCTGCAAACCATCCCTGCAGCCCTGGGGTCACTGCAAGTTGTGCTCTCCAGTAAAGCAGCAGCAATTAAAATGCAAATGCAGAGCAGAGGAAGGAAACAGGAAACACTGCAGCCACAGGGCAAGGCTGGTGGAACCAAACCAAACTTCTCATTGCAGCTTAAACCGAGCTGAAACATCCCAAAATAACCCCCTGCACTCAGCAGAGCCTTCAGAGGCACCTCCAGTGATGCAAAACTACTTCAAAGTTTCTCTTTATCACCGGGAGTTCCTCATTTCAACACTCTCAGGTCACTGAAAGCAGCTGATGCACTCACAAGTCTGCCTTCCAGTGCTCTTCACACCAAAATGAACCAGCTTTAACCACAACTATGCTCTGAGGCAAACAGTCTGATATATAACTTAATCCTAACTTTTTATGCCTCTAAACAAAAAAAAAGAGCAGATATTTTCAACTTTTCAGAGTGGTATTTTTTGTAACATCATTTGCCTACAAGTGTCTTAGATCACTAAGTTACAGCTGACTGACAGACAGCTCTGGCCCCCCAAAATCTCTCTTCTATTTGGGCATTAAAGATTGGTAAAAAGAAGAAGATATTATCATAATCATCATAGAAATAGGCCAATAAATAAATAAATAGGGTAAATAAATAAATCAATTTTAAAAACCTCCAGGAGAACTAGTTACACTCTCAGATGACTTCAAGCTCTAAAGAATATTCTCAATCAGAGGAAATGTTTCAGTCCACACACAGATTCCTTCAAGCTTTCTCAACATCTTAATATTACTAAGTTCAGCCAAATGCAGAAACCTCAGTTTAGGTTCTGGTGTAAAATTTGCAAAGACTCCTGAAAGAGGGTGAGGAAAATTCAATTGCAAGTTTTCCACCTGAGCTTTCCAAGTCACTGCAAGGTAAAAGGTGCCATCGGTGCAAAGTGAAACTGCAGCTGCTGGATTTGAAACCAAGTTGCTTAATTTACCCTATAATCCAAGTTAATTACATGGGAAAGTGTTGCCTTTGTAAACATTGAAAGCCTAGACAGAGATGATAAAACATTTAATCCCTGTCCACTGACCAAAAAGGAAATGCAGCCACTCACCTTGATGTAAGTGTTCTGAATTTCTACCAGTTCTTCCCCAAGTGGAACTACAATTTTTTCCACTTGTCTCTCGTGAGAATAAGGCTGGATTTCTGGAGAATCTTCAGCACACATCTCGATCTGAGCAATCAGCAAGTTGGAGATAACTTGTTGCACAGCCTGGGAGAGAAGCCACAAAAACAAAGTAACTATTTACATATTTCAGCAGGGGTTAGACAAAATTGCAGGAAAAAGGCACCCACTACCTGTGATGAAAAACGAAAGGAAGGTCAGGAAATAGAATTCCAGACTGGCTGGGGTTGGGAAGTGACCTCAAATCCCCCCCAGAGCCACCCCTGCCATGGCAGGGACACCTCCCACTGTCCCAATGTCCAACCTGGCCTTGGGCACTGCCAGGGATCCAGGGGCAGCCACAGCAAATCTGGGAATTCTGTGCCAGGGCCTGCCCATCCTCACAAATAAATAATACACGGTTTATAGCATGAGAAAGACCAAACTTTATCAAGTAATGGATTATCAAGAGATTCAGCCATGAATCAGTCAGAGGCTTCAGGCAAAAGAACAGAGCTTGCACTCAACCCTGATTGTTTAAATCAGACAAGGAGCTTTGGCTCACCTTGGTGTCACTGCCTGGGGTGGCACTCAGGGCCAGGACCCGGAATTGATTTGTGTATTTGCTCAGTTCCCTCACAACCTAAGAACAGGAAAGCTTCATTAATACCCTTAAAGGAGATTATTTGCCTGCACAAACTACATCAATGAAAATACCCACTAAGTAGGAAAGGCTTAACAAAACACTCTAAAAATACTGAATCACAGAATGGTTTGAGTTGGAAATTCCACCCAGTGTCACCCCTGCCATGGCAGGGACACTTCCCACTGTCCCAGGCTGCTCCAAGCCCAATGTCCAACCTGGCCTTGGGCACTGCCAGGGATGAAATATCCTGGAAATGTACCAAGAACAACCTGAGAAAATTATGAAATGATTTCTCACTTGATTTAACCAAAGTATTGTCAGACCACTAACTCAGTGAAAAAGTGAAGAAAAACTCTAAAAAATGTAGTTCAGGGATGATTAATCCTATGTAATCTGAACTCCACCACAAATATCCAGTAGATTTCTCCAGTGTATCAAAGCAACTTCTTAGGTCACCTATTGCTCTCAGGAGATCAACTCATGATAATGCAACAAACTCTTGGCTGATTAACACAAACCCCAAATGTAAGAAGAAATCTTGAACTGACTGGTCTCTGCTGTAAGAACCTTATAAAAACACTGTTTTACTAACATTGCCCAGCAAAATATTTTTCAACTAGAATTACAATTTAATGGAGGCATTGAAAAAAAACCTTACAGGTATCACTCATAAACAAGGCAGTGATAACACAGGAGTGTTGGATGTCTTTCAAACAAAGTTAAGGACCTTAATCTCCCCCCAGCAATGACAGTGACACTTTATGGAGATGTTGTCAGCAATTCTGGGGAAGGTTTTTGTAACTGGCACAGAAGAGTGGGGTGGCTCCAGCCCTACCTGGCAGTAGGCATGATTGCCAAGGGCTTTGTGGGCTTCATCAATAACCAGACATTTGATGTCCACAGCAGGACAGGTCCCACGAGAGAGGTCATTGACCATGATCTGAGGTGTGAGGAAAAACACTCTCTTGGTATTCCAGAGCTCCCGGCGGCCCAGAGCCTGGGTTCCTCCTGGAAATTAGAGAAACAACATCAGGGAACCGTTCTGCTGAGAGCAAGGTATGGCCCATGACCTGAGACAAAATCATGGAATGGTTTGGGTTGGAAAGGGATCTTAAATCCCATCCCATTCCCACCCCTCCCACTATCCCAGGCTTCTCCAAGCCCAATGTCCAGCCTGGCCTTGGGCACTGCCAGGGATCCAGGGGCAGCCACAGCTGCTCTGGGCACCTCCCCAGGAACTCCTCATCCTCACTGAATACAATGACTAGGAAGTCTTTTGCGTTAAAAAATTAAATCCACAACCACGGAAATCAAGGCTGGGAAGCTCAAGATGCCTCGCAGCTGCCCTAAACACCATTTAAAATCCCTGTAGGAAAGGTCTGGGCCTAAAAACAGGTTATGGGTTCAGTCATTAGGATGTTGGCTCAGTGAGGAATAAACTGCAGCTCAGCGGGGCTGCAAAAAAAATGGGAAAGTGACGAGGAAAGCGACGAGGAAAGTGACGAAGGGAGAGGAAACAGCTATAAGATGGATTAAAAGAGCCATTGTTATTTGGTTAAGCATCACACAGAGCGCTCGGTGTGTGCAGAGACGCTGTGAGCCACAGGGCTGCACTCCAGCGCTTCACCCTTTACACAGGTGACCTGGGCTTTTAACTACTGCGAAACCAACACTTAACCCTTCAAACACCTCTCAGGTTTTATTTCCCCCCTGCACCGTGGCTTTCACACCTGGCAGCGTGCGGGTGCAGCCGTACCTGTCATCTCCGCCATGTCCCGGCACGGGATGCCCATGACGCGGCCGCACGCCTCCATCTGCTGGGCCACCAGCGGCTTGGTGGGGGCGAGGAACAGCACCTTCCCCGAGGGGAACCAGCGGTAGAAGTTGTACATGACCACGGCGGCCACGAAAGTCTTGCCCAGCCCCGTGGGCAGGCACACCAGGGTGTTGGCGAGCAGCGCGGCGCCGGCCATGCGCTCCTGGTACGGGCGCACGGGCAGGTTGGTGGGGTAGATCCAGATGGATCCTGCCGTCTCGCTGAAGCCCTGCACCGGGCCGGGGTCTGCCGCGGCCGCGGCTGCCAGCAGCAGGTCGTCATCGCTGTCCCTGCCCGTGTCCCGGCCCGTGTCCCGGCACTCGGCCCCACCGCCGGGCGCCCGCCACACCTGGAGCAGGGTTTGCTGCCGGCCGCCGCTCATCCTGCCCCGCGCGCCGCCATCTTAGCCCTGCCTCAGGGCCGCCGCTTGAAATCGCCGCCGAGAGGGGCGGGGAGCAGCCTCCGGGCCCTCCTCTTCTCCCCGGGCCGCCTCCAAGCCCTCCCGTGCTCCTCGGGCCGCCTCCGGGCCCTCCTCTTCTCCCTGGGCCGCCTCCGAGCCCTCCCGTGCTCCTCAGGCCGCCTCCGGGCCCTCCTCTTCTCCCCGGGCTGCCTCCGAGCCCTCCCGTGCTCCTCGGGCCGCCTCCGGGCCCTCCTCTTTTCCCCGGGTCGCCTCCGAGCCCTCCCGTGCTCCTCGGGCTGCCTCCGGGCCCTCCTCTTCTCCCCTGCTCCCCCGGCCGTGCCCCAGCTCTCCCCTTTCCCTAGGCCGTGTTCCAGCCGTCTCCTTCTCTCCTGGCCGTGCTCCGGCCCTCTCCTGCTTCCCCGGCCGCCTCCGGGCTCTCCCCTTATCCCAAACCGTGTCCTAGCCGTCTCCTTCTCCCCCGCCTGTGTTCCGGCTCTCCCCTTCTCCCCAGGCTGTGTCCCGGCCCTCCCCTGCTCCTCCGGTTCTCCCCTGCTCTCCGGTCGCCTCCGGGCCCTCCCCTTCTCCCCCGGCCGTGCCCCGGCCCTCCCCTGCTCCCCCGGCTCTCCCCTTTCCCCAGGCCGTGTCCCAGCCGTCTCCTTCTCTCCTGTCTGTGCTCCGGCCCTCCCCTTCTCCCCAGGCCGTGTCTCGGCCCGTCCTGGCCGTCTCCTTCTCTCCCGGCCGTGCTCCAGCCCTCTCCTCCTTTCCCGGCCGCCTACTGGGTCCTCTCCTCCTCCCCCTAGCCCTCCCCTTCTCCCCCGTGTGAAAAAACACGGTTTACTGTCTTGGTAATATTTGAAAATTTTAATGAAAAGACAATAGGAGACAAACATAAAGTAAAGGGTTAAAACAGCCGGGTGCTCGGCATGTTGCCAAGAGCACACGGCTGCTTTGGAAACGCCCCTTTAAATACGTTAGTTTGTTGTATATTTATAGTCCTTCACATACAGCTAAACTTTTTCTGGGAACCGTTTAGCATGGCCACTCCTTGGGTTTGTCTTTTTAGAGTATGCGTGTTTCTTGGCTTGTAGTTTTAATCTTCTTGTTACTTTTTAATTTGAGTGGTGGTCCCGGCCTTTTGCAGCCGGTGAGTGTTGATAATTGTGCCAGCTGCAGGGCTCTTATCACACCTTCACGGGCTGTTATTTCAACTAAGCGGGTAGTTTAAGCATACTATCTAGAAAAACCGTATGTTTAACTTTTGTTATTAGAAGAAGAACTTATATTCGTACAGAAAAGCTATTTTAACATCATACATACAGCATTTATCTCAATATTTGCAAAAAGCCAACAACGTGTCGTGGACTTATAACACCCGGCCGCCTCCGGGCGCTCTTCTTCTTCTCCCCCGGGGCTCCCCTTCCTTCTCCCCCGGCCGTATCCCGGGATTCCCCTTCCTTCACCCCCGGCCCTCTCCTTCTCCCCCGGCCGTGTCCCGGGGCTCCCCTTCCTTCTCCCCTGACCCTCCCTTCTCCCCCGGCCGTGTCCCAGGCTCCTCTCGCCCCGAGGCTCCGGCCGAGCCCGCAGCCGCTGCCGCCGCTTCCGCTCAGGGCCGGCCTCCCCAGCCCCGGGCCGCCGCCATTTCCTCCCTCCCTCAGCGCTCCTCCCCGCAATCCCCTGGAAGCTCGGCCGAGGCTGAAGGGGAGGATTCCAAGGCGTTCTCCCGACCCTCCCCTCGTCTCCCGGCGCTCTCCCAGCCCGCCCCTCAGGCAGCCGGGCGGATCCCAGCGCTCCTCTCCGGAGGAGGAGCGGGAGGGAGGCGGGTGGGAAGATGGCGGCGGCCGCGGGCCAGGCGCAGCCCTGGAGCCCTGAGGAGCTGCGGAGCGAGGCGCTGGCCAAGAAGCAAATCATCAAATTCCTGCAGGAGCACGCGGCGCAGGCGGTAATGGCGTGGCACAATCGATGGTTTGCAGTTGTGTGTGGGAGGTTTGGTTTGGATTTTTTTTCCCCCTCAACGTGTCCCGCGCGTGTCCCGCAGTTCCTGGCGGAGCACAAGCTGCTGGGGCAGGTGAAGAACGTGGCGAAGACGGCGAACAAGGAGCAGCTGATCGCGGCTTACACGCAGCTCTTCCACACGCAGGTGAGGCCCTGGGGCGGCGGGGACGGGGCTGGGCCCGGGCAGGGTGCGGGGATGGATGCGGGGATGGGGCCGTGGATGGGGTTGGGGCCGGGCAGGGCTCTGGGGCTGGGGCTCAGCAGGGTGCGGGAATGGGGCCGGGCAGGGTTCTGGGGTTGGGGCTGGGGCTGGGGCCGGGCAGGGCTCCGGGGATGGATGCGGGGATGGGGCTGGGGCCGGGCAGAGTTCCAGGGATGGATGCGGGGATGGGGCTGGGGCCGGGCAGGGCTCCGGGGGTGGATGCAGCTCCTCACCCTTCCCCTCGCAGCGCTTCAAGGGCACGGACGGTGCTGAGAAGGCAGCGGAGAAGGCGAAGCCGGCCAAGGCGGAGGAGGCCAAGGGGAAGGCGGTGAAGGCTGAGGAGGCCGTGGAGGAGGTCGGTGTGATGCTCTCAACTCGCGTTTTTCGCCCGGAAAATCAAATTATCCGGGTCACTTGTCTCGGGGTGAAAGTTAGGGGGATTTCAGGGAAAGGTTCTTCCCTCCCCCAGAGGGTGCTGGCACTGCCCAGGCTCCCCAGGGAATTCCAGAGCTCCAGGAGTGTTTGGACACCAGGGATGCCAGGGTGGGATTGTTGGGGGGTCTGTGCAGCGCCATTATTGGACTCCACAGTCCTTGTGGGTCCCTTTAACTCAGGAGATTGTGTGTTCCTAAATCTTCAAATACCTAGTTAGACCAAGAAATCTGGTGTTTATACCCCACCTTAAGCTGCATTTTCCCTAAATGTTGCAGCCCTGCAGTAACACATCATTCACTAACAGTGTCTTCTTCAATGCCTTAAACACAGTGGTTGTTCAGTCTTGGATACCTGAGACTATTTAACCCACCAGACATAACTCTCTTTTTATAACCTTAGGGGCCACCAAAGTACACAAAATCCATTTTAAAGAAGGGAGATAAAACCAACTTCCCGAAGAAAGGAGACACTGTCCACTGCTGGTACACAGGAAAGCTGCAGGATGGGACAGTCTTTGACACCAACATTCAATCAAGTAAGGTTATGGATATATAAACGTGCAGATAAACTGTTGGGGTGGGTTGCAAATGCTCCTAGAGGGAATTCCCTGGGCTCCTCGAGCAGGTGTGGGCAGGGGTTTGCCCCTGGAAGGTTTCTGGGAGCATTGCTGACAATCAGCTTTATCATGGTGGTGCTGAGCTGCTGGTGCCCTGAAGCTCCCAGATCCTGATTTTCCATGAGGTAGCAAGGGCAGTATTTTAGGACTGGCTGGTGTCAAGTGACACCATCCTGCCAGCCCTGCCTTCTGGCATTGCAGGCCTGGGGAATGTGGAATGCAGGGAGTCAATCCCGAGGGGGAGATGGTGCCTATGGAATTCTAGCACCAGCAGTGTCCTGAATTTCTCAAAACAAACACATCTTGGGGCCCTTCTGTGGTAAATCTTTAAATATGGAGGCCTGGAATGAGAGGGGTTTGAATACTCTGGTGTGCAATATTCCCTGCTGATGTTTTTGTGACAGAAATGAGGGTTTAGGGGTAGGAAATTTGTGCAATACTGGAAAGGTTTTTCCAGTATTCCAGAGTCACTTGAACTGTAATTCCTCATACTTGTGTGTTCCCTGTTGACTTTTCTTGGTTCCTTAATATGTTCATGACTTGTTCAGTCAACTTGAGTAATTCAGGAATGAGTCTTTGGGGTTTGAAAGATGCTTTGGTGCAGCTTGAACATTTAGTGATGTTTGTAGTGCACACTGTTAATATTTCCCCTGAAAATCTGATATTGGGCTAAAAATATTAGAATAGCTAATACTATATATTATATAAATATTACAGTATTATGTATTTATGTAAAGCATGATTATAATGGCAGTTTTCTACAGAAGTGTGGAGCCTGCTGGTGTGATGTTGAGGCAAATGAACATAAAACTTTTTTCCAGGTTCAAAGAAGAAAAAAGCAGCCAAGCCCTTGAGTTTCAAAGTCGGTGTAGGAAAAGTGATCCGAGGTGTAAGTGAAGCATTCAGGGCTGCCTCGGAGTCCCTGGGCAGTTTCATTCTGTGGTTTGTGACTGGGGTGCAGGTTTTGGGTGGCAGATTGCAAGGGAGGGTGGAACATTGATCCTCAGGGTCATTCCCAGGTCAGGCAGTGCATGGAACACGGGCTCTGCTCCCTGGGATCTGCCCAGCCTCAGGCTCCTCAGTCTCTCCCAGCAGCTGACCCTGATGGGATCCCAGGGCTCCATCCATCCCTGTTTGCATTCCCTGGGCACTTCCAGTCCCTGCCCACCCTTTCCATGGGGAAATTCCCTAAAATCCACCCTGAGCCTGCCCTGGCCCAGCCTGAGGCTGTTCCCTCTCCTCCTGTCCCTGTTCCCAGATCCCAAATCCCCCCGGCTGTCCCCTCCTGTCAGGGAGTTGTGCAGAGCCACAAGGGCCCCCCTGAGCCTCCTTTTCTCCAGGCTGAGCAGGAGGAATTCCTGCTGTGGGATGGGACTGGAGCTGGGGAAGGGGCTGTGTCCCTGGGCAGGGCCAGTGCTGCAGGAGCAGCCCGGGTTTATCCCAGTGCTTATCCCGGGTTTGTGGGGACACAGCACCAATCCCTGGGCACTCCCTGGGAAGGGAATACTGAAGCTGGGAATGCTGGTGGAATGTGTGTGATCCCAGCACAGGAGCACGGATCTGCAGTGTGGGAGCAGGGAACACCCCCTGCAGTGCTCCCAGGGCTGGCTGGGTGTGCTGGGAGCCCCGGGAGTGGCTGGGAAGGGCAGTGGAAGCCGGGGGCTGTTGTCCCTTGAGGCTGCTGTGCTGTGCCGTGGCTGCTGAGCTGCTCTCTGTCCTTGCAGTGGGATGAGGCCCTGCTGACCATGAGCAAAGGAGAGAAGGCCCAGCTGGAGATCGAGCCCGAGTGGGCCTATGGCAAGAAGGGGCAGCCTGATGCCAAGTATCCTTCCGTGAGCTCTGACTGCTTTGGGAACTGGGAATGCTGAGGGCAAGGAGCTGCTTCATGGACAGGGATGCAATGGGGGCTTCACCTGTTACCCACAGCAGGCTCAGGACATTCCCACTCATTCCCGGGGGAGCAATTGCCCTTTTCTTGTGCAGGGTGAACCTGCTGCTGTTTTCCACCTGCAGTTTTATTCCAGTGCTTCCAAATGCAGCCTGATGGGGATCCTAACCAGTGTAGGCAAACAGGAGCAGGGACAGTTACATTTGGTTCTGGGATACAGCTCAAGTCGGGTATGGTAGAGTCATCCTGCAGTGTTTTATGCAGCCCTGTTTGTTTTTTCCAACCCTTCTGGAGGAGAGGAAGGGATTGTTCTGTGCTGGAATCCTGTGACCTGCACGGCTGCCTGGACACTCCTCCTGTGCAGGGACACGGTGGAACCTCCCCAGCCACTGCCCCACAGCTGCAGCAAGGCTGGGGCAGCTCAGGGACTGGGAGCAGGCTGTGCTAATGAAGGTGTGTCCATGGAGCTGGGCCTATCCCCCGACAGCTCCTGCTGGGCACCAGCTGTGGCTCCATGATGGATCCGGGGTGTCCGTGGGGTCAGGGGCATCCCAGGGACCCGGGAGAGGCCGGGGAGCAGCTGGGGACTCTCTGCTGGGTCCAGGATGTTCAGCTGGGACTCTCTGCAGGGGCTTTTTCCTTTCAGTTTCCTTAACATTTGCCAACAGGATCCCACCAAATGCAAAACTCTTCTTTGAAGTGGAGCTGGTGGATATTGAATGAAGAATTCCCTGTGCTGCTGGGAATCCGTTTCTGCCAGAGCGAGCTTCCTGCTGGCACTGTTGTTAACTCCTGGCTCCGGTTACAGCGGTGCCTTTGATGAGTGCTGAGTGTTGTCCCCGCCCCGCTGCTGTAGTGACAGCCCCACCACTAAAGCAGAGTTTGTACCTGCCCGTGCCTCCCTTCTTTGTGTCTGTGCTCCTCCTGCTCCTCTGGGCACTGCAGAGCCCAAGCCCAGAGCATTCCCACTCCATTGATTTGACAGCAGCTGTGCTCACAGAGATCCAGATGTTCCCAGGTGTCCCCAGGTATCCCTGTGCCACAGCCCCTCCTGTGAACACCCCCAGAGCTCAACTCAGGCATTCTGTTCTCCCTCCTGGCTCGAATGAGGCAGTCCAAGAAAGCTCAGAGCACTACTGAATTCCTCGCTTTTATTACAAAAATGGGAATGATCACTTTGATCAAAATGAAAAAAGTTTTGCTCACACCGTGTACATGAAAAACTCTAAATACAAAACTCATCCCAAACACAGTTTGTGCTTTTAAAAAAGAATGAAGGTGGTTTAATCCCTGCCCCCCTCCCACACTACAGAACCCGTGTGGCAGCTCTGCCAGGGCCCCCAATCCCAACACAGCCCAGGCTGGGAGCAGGACAAGCCTTGGCTCCAGCCCTGGGCCAGGCCCAGGCAGCAGAGCAGCTCTGGGGCAAAACCAACCCCAACCCCCACAGCTCCACCCTCTCAATCATGGAATCATGAGACCGACGAGAATTCTTCTGATACTCCATAAATTAGTGCAGGGAATTAAAAAATCCATTTATGGTAAATGAGAATTGTACAGAGACCATTTATCAGTTACCAGCACACGAATCTTGCTTCACACATACCCTGTGAGCAGCAGCTCGGTTCACATGCAGAGGACCAAAAGCAGGTGGCACAACAGTTCCTTCACAGCCCAAAATTAGAAAAATATAATTTTTTTTTTTTAATTCCATCTTTGTTGAAACTGCAGCACAGTGAACTCCACTCCCTCCAGGATCAGGTTGTGTGGTAATACTGTCCATAATTCCAGGCGTTCTGGTAGTTGTACTGGAACCAAACACAGCAGCAGCATCAGCCACGCTGTCCCTGCTGCCCACGGCGCCCCTGGGGCAGCACAGCCCACCCCACACAGCTCCCCCAGCCCCACTGAGCCCAGCACTGCACCCCTGGGAGTGCAGGCAGGGGTGCAGGAACCGTGCTGCCACAGCAGAGATCCTCAGCACAGAGTCACAAAATCAAAATAGCCCGAGCTGGGAGGGACCCACAGGGATCATCCAGCTCCTGTTCCAGCCCAGACCCCCCCTCAATCAATCCCACCCTGGGATCTCTGGCAGCCTCAGGAATGTCACCATTCCCTGGGGAGCTGTTCCAGTGCTTATCCCACCCTCTGGGAGAAGAACCTTTCCCTGATCTCCACCTGATTTTCCCCTGGCACAGCTTCAAGGCTGCCATTCCTGCAGTGCTGTGTGTGAAACCCAGGACATTTTTCCTGGCCTAGCACTGGACAGTCCGTGCTGGATGAGGCTCCTCCCACGGCCTGACTTTGGAAACATTTCCCGAGCTGGCTGCAGGCAATCCCTGCATGGTGTGCCCCAGTTATAACCCTGCTCTCCCAGCTCTGGGGACTCAGTCTAAACAACACTGATAAAACCACTGCAGAACTTCCATGGATTTAAAAAACACATGGATGTGGCAGTAGGGACATGGGTCAGTGGTGGCCTTGGCCAGTGCTGGCAGAACAGCTGGACTGGATGGTCTCAGAGGCCTTTTCCAACCTCAACAATTCTATTCCAAGCTAAAATGCCGTGGAGGAAGAGCCCCAGAGGACAAGCTGAGGCTGTTGGTGCTGTGCACTACAGGAATCACTGCCTAGAGACAGCCACGATCCAGGGACACAGGACAGGGACACCCCAAGGCCAAGTCTGGGCAAACCAGTCCCACACACACAGCCCTGCTGCCCTCCCTGTGTGACAGCACAGCCACCAAACTGCTCCTCGCCCCACACAGCAACACTGAACCTCGTGGAGGAGCTGAGTTTCCTTCCCAGGAGCTGGAACGTGCAGATTTGCCCCTGGCAGCCCGTACCTGGTACCAGGCATTGTAGTTGTAGGCGGCCTGGTTCACCTGCATGTCCCCGTCCATGAGCTGCGCCGACGCCAGCCCCGCCTCCTCCGTCAGCAGCTTCTTCTCATCGGGCTCCTCCGAGCTGCAAGGCAACACCACAGCCTGTCCAGGGAGCTGGGAAATGCTGGGAACACCACAGCCTGTCCAGGGAGCTGGGAAATGCTAGGAACAGCCTGTACAGGGAGCTGGGAAATGCTGGGAACACCACAGCCTGTCCAGGGAGCTGGGAAATGCTGGGAACAGCCTGTCCAGGGAGCTGGGAAATGCTGGGAACACAGCCTGGTACAGGGAGCTGGGAAATGCTGGGAACAGCCTGGTACACTTGGGAACACAGCCTGTCCAGGGACCTGAGAAATGCTGGGAACAGCCTGGTACAGACACCTGGGGGAGTGCTGGACATGTCCTCGTGTGGGGAGTGCTGCACCACCTCTAGCTGTGCTCAGCTGGGTGCCCTGGCCCAGCAGGGAGAGGGAACTGGGCTTAGGGAAGGACAGTTTGTGCTGTGCTTTACAACAGGCTGGGTTTAAAGCTGCTGCCCAAACTGAGACAGCAAAGGCACGTTCCTGCTTAGAGACCGAGTTATTTTACCAGCACTGTTTGGCTCAACTCAACAACTCAAAAACTATTTTTCCAAAAATGTTTCCATCCCTGGAAGTGTCCAAGGCCAGGATGGATGGAGCTCTGAGCAGCCTGTGGAAGGTGTCCCTGCCCATGGCAGGTTTTAGAGCTTTAAGGTCCCTTCCAAGGCAAACAATTCTGTGAACATTGAAGGCAGCACAGCTCTATTCAGGACACACGTTAATGGACTAAGATAAAATGATTCTATTCTCACATCAGCCAGTCCAGAGCTGACAAAACACCTGCAGTGCCAGACTAAAGAACCCCTCAGAGTGAGACTGCTCCTGCCCTGCCCCAGAGCTGTCCCAGCTCAGTCCTCACCCGTTCTCCGCCCGCCGCTTCAGCGTCTCCTGCTCCTTCAGCAGCGCCTGGTGCTCGTCGTAGGCATCCAGGAGCCTGGGAGGGACAGCACAGCCAGTCAAGCCCTGCCAGGACCTGAAAGGCCTGAGCAAAGCCTACTGCAAACGGGAACAGTGCAGCAAACTGCAGTGTCATGGGTTTTCATGAGTGACCCACCACCAACGGGGGAAATCCAGCTCGGTTCTGCTCACAACAGCTCCAGTTCCCAACCTGCTGAACTTCCCTCACAGCTTGATGCAGTTTTTATTAAGTTCCTTTATAAAGCAGTTTTCTAGAAGTGATTTGTGATTCAGCTGCTCCTTCAGAGCCTGCTGGTGATGCCACCCACAGCAGCACACAGATGTGGGAATCAATATTTAAACACTGGAAATTATTCCAGTCCCAAAGCAGCACCTACAGCCTTTGTCCATCCAGCAGGGAAGAACAAGTGTGGTTAATGCAGCACAGGAGAGTCCTGGCTAGAATTCCCACAAATACTGAAATACCCCCTCATCTGCAGCATCTCACAAAACCTGCAGCTTCTGACAGTGTGCTCTGGGTGAAAAGAGTTCCTTGTACTCATTCTGTGCTCTGGGATTATTTGGGAACTACAAAATTCCTTGTGTTTGATCTGCCTCAGATCCCAAGCTTGCACTGACTGGCTGCCATGCAGAGGCAGCAGAATTTAAGGACAGCTATTGTTAAAAACATACAAAGCAGAAAAACTGACTTGTCATTAATCCTTCCAGGTTATTTAGCTGAAAAATGTAAATAAAAACAATAGACAATTAAGAGGGAAAACATATCGTAGCATTGAATTTAAAACTTGCATTTCTAGTGCATCCTCCCACATAAGTGAACAGTTGTTATAGTGCTGAACGCTGAGAAATCCAAGCAGTGCATTTTTGGAAACAAGCAGCAGCTCCCAGGGAACAGAGTCTCAAAGGACACCTGTGTCCCATCCCCTTGGGGAACACCTGCCTTCACAGGGGAAACCACAGGAAAACCTGGCAGGCAGCAAAGCTCTGCTCAGTCAGGTGCTGGGCACTTCAGATAAAAAGAGGCAATTATCTGAAAAGAGGTTCCTGTTTACAAATCTGCTCCTGTTTAACAGCAGCACGTTGGTTTAGAAAAGCAGCTGCTCCTTACAAAGAGCTGATGGCACCAAGGGAACAATTTTACAGAAGTCACTGACCCCACCCTTTTCCCAGCACTCTCCCAGTAACCCCAGTTTGGTCACTGCCCACAGGACATCTTACTTGTTCACATCAGACCCAAAATCTTCCAGGAATTCCACTTTTCTCTGTGAGAAGGTGATCCTCATTTTGATGGACAAGGCCCCATGGACAGCCTTGTCAAAGCAGCTCAGGATGTTCTCCTCGTTCTGCTTGAGGTCACCACTGTACTCCATCTCCAGCAGGTTCAGGTACAGTTTGGTGTTTTCCTGTGCAGAACAGGCATTAGGAGGTGCACACCTGCCCCTCACAGCAGCTATTTAACTCTGTTACACACCACAGTTCACCCCACAAACACACACAGTGACAGGCAATAAAGGCATTTTCCTTCCCCCCGGGCTGGTTTGTTGCACAAACAGACCAGAAGTGACCAACACCACAAACCCAGGTGCTGCACTTTGCTGGCAGCATCTGAGTGCCAGATATTCCCGTGCTGACATCAAAACACCAAGTTCTGCCCACACCAATAACACTGAACACACTGAGAACGTTTAGGATTCTAAAAATTAAAATAAAGGTGCAAAGCACGTCGCGTTTCTGATGGGAAAAGGGTGCAAACTCCCAGATTCCCAAGCTGGGATCTTGGCAACATCAGTTTAGAGGGACTGTTGTCTCCATGCAGTAATGGGACATTACATCCAGTTACAACTCCTGTCATCACAGTTGCCATGTTTTACAAAATGCTTCAGAAAGAGAGAAAGACACCAGGGTGGTTTGAGTTTTGAGTAAGACAGCCAAGAGGGAACACATACTTTGTCCAGTTCTATGGCTTCTGACAGCACTTTTCTTGCCTTTGGCAGGTTTTTCTGCACTTTGAAGAGGTGCCTGGCGAGTTTGATGGCATAGAAGGAGGCTTCACTGATGGACTTGGCATTCCTGACAGCATCTTCCAGCAGCTGCTCTGCCTCCTCCATGTTGCCGTGGCGGCGCTCCAGGCTCACCCTGCGCAGGCGGATCATGGCCAGCCCCAGGATACACTCCTCAAACGTCTTCAGGATCCTTCTGGCTTCATCTATGTTACCTGCAACAGCAGGGACATGCTTTAGGACAGGGCACACGCCAGAGCTGCCCCAGCAGAGCCCCCCCCCTCCAAGAGGCAGGGCTGCCCTTACCCTGCTGCTCCTCGAAGGCTGCCCACAGCATGTGCACCATGGGTTTCTTGGGCAGGTGGATGGTGCAGGCCCTGCTGTACACGTGCCTCACGCCCTCGATGCTGTGGTTCTCCATGTATTTGGCATACTAGGGTTGGAAACAGAGCAGAGACCAGCCAGGTTAAAGCTTGTATTTGTCTCCAAGAACATGCCAGAACGATAAAATTCTTTTGTTTAAACCCATTCAGCACCTTTATGGAACCACTAGACTAGTTTCTGTAAGGAAGGACGTAGAGAGGCAACGCAGTTGGCAAATGCAGCAGTCAAATCTGGTTGCAAGCAGACCATCTCCTAATGCAACAGATATAGTTATAGATGAACAACGTTCCACAGGGTACAAGGGTTAGTCACCAGGTCAAGGTGTGCACCAGCAGAGCCTGAGCTGCCTCCCTTACCTTGATCCAGAAGTCCTCATAGAGGGCACATGAAATGACACATCTCTCAAAGAGGACCACGACTCGCTCGTGAGTGCCATTCTCTATCTCAAACTCTAAGTACTCTTTCCAGTTTTTCAGCTGAATTTTCTCCAGAGGTTTTACATGAAAGTAAGGCCTCTTGATCTGCAAGAGTCACAGGATGCAACTGGTGATTACAAACACACCACCGAGGGGGTCAAACAATCAACAGCCACACAACCAATACTCAATTCCTGTGATCAGTGACACCTCATCGACTCAGGGTTACCCAGGTGTGGATCAAGGGATTTACTGCAGTGACATCCCAGGCTAGAAACCTCCTTTCCTAGAGAGCTTTTGGAGTGCAAGTGTTCAGAGATGCTGGGGGAGGACCCAAGGCAGCCCAGTGTCAGTGACATTATGGACACACTGGACATTGCCCACGTCCACCCACACAAGTGAAGTGCTCACTGTGGGACACCCAGCCCACAAATTCAACTCAGAATTTGGCTGAGAATCGTGACAAGGAAAGACAGAGCACTGAACTGGACTTCCTAGCAAATATTTACATCAATCTGGTTACAGCAAGACCACGAATTTATCACCATCGTGCTGTTAATGATGGCTACAAAAGAGGTGAGAGAGAGCTCAGCACAGAAAATTAAACATTGCTCTGTTTAAATTGAAATTGCTTTGTCTGGCATCCTGCCAGAGATCCTTTGCTTTTGCTCACCATCTTTAATTGCATTTGATTATGTCTCTCCTCTGCTGCAATTTCCTCTCAGATCCAAACCCATACAAATGGATGAAGAACTTACAGTAATTAAGGAGAATCCAATTCTTCAAAGCCACCTGAAATTTAAAGCCAATCCCTCCCTTCATGCTCCTCGCTGATCTCTGGTGTGGAACACAATATTCTGTGGCCATTTTGGCCAGCTCACAGTCCCATTCCTGCTGAGAACAGCTCTAAGCAATGCCCAGCCCTGGGTGGGATCTGTGCCCAGCCATCTCCCTGCTGTCCTTCACACACTGAACTCTGCATGCCCAGCTCCTCCCAGCCCCTTGGTGCTGCACAGCAGACACTGCTGGTGACAAGAGCACATTGTGGCCAGCACCAAGGGGACACTCAGCTCCCCACACCTTTCCTGCCCAGTGTTGTCCCAAGTCCCACAGATTTGCAGCTTAAGGCTGCCCAAGGCAGGATCTGGGACACTCTGCCTGCTCTGCTCCCTCCTGCCACGGTCACTGGCTCAGAGCTGACAGGGGCTCCTCACTCTGCCTGTGAGCTCCTGGGCCGTGCAGGCACCTGGCCCAGTCCCACCCAGAACCACCCACCACTTCTGACATCACCCAACCCAGCAAGAGTCTCTGAAAATCGGTCCCAGCTGGCTAACACAATGGACTCTCTAGAATAAGAAGTAAATTTAAAACAAGGACCATGTTTGCCAGGAAGAAAAATACAAAGATGGAGAATTAAAATCTCCCATTGTTTTTTTCAAACAGAATCCAACTTAACTCTACATCAAAGCTGTACATTCGCAGTGATCAAATTATTATTTTAATTAATTACTTTTAATACATTATACATAGGAGGTCCAAAACAAAAGTGACCTGATTAAGTGTGTAATGATAAAATACAAAGGCACAGGATGGTTCATTCTGTTCTCCTCTGAGCACAGGCTTGCCTTCCCAAGGGAATCCCCTCCTGCCTTTGCAGCACCCCAGGCCATGAGCAGCACTAAGTCTCAGGACTCACTGGCTTAGCAAACATCACAGCACCTTGCCTCTCTCCAAACACTGCTCTGAGACCTTTACATCAGCAGGTGGCTGCTCACAAGAAAAAGGGCAGAGAAGTGAAACTGTTCCAAGTCTGAGCCTCTGTTCCAGCCCTCCCAGCAGTTGAGGTGAAGCTGTTTCACAGTTCCCAAAGCCCCTGCTCGTGCTGCCTCCCATCCCACAAACGCCACTTACCGCCTCCTCAAACGTCCACCTCTTACTGACTTCATGCTCGTTGTGGTTAAAGATCTCCTGATGGATCTCAATGATTCTGTGCCTCATGTTCTCTATCTCAGTGATTAGCTAGAACAGAACGTTAGAAAATGTAACACAGGCACACATGGTGTGTTTGTAACTGCTTCCTGTGCCAGCGAGGTGCCTGCATTGTCCCTGAGCAGCCAGAGAAGGGCTGGGGCACTGCCTGATGGAGCCTTGGCCCTCAGGCACACACAGCTCAACTGGTTTTCATCCTGTGCTAAAGCTGATTGGAGATTAAGGATGGATTTGGCTCCAAGTCAGCCCCAGTTTCAGTGTGTCTGTTCTCACCATCAGCAGTTCCAATGGACAGCTCCAGGCTTTGCTAGGCCTGTAAGAGTCTGAACCTGCCCAGGCCATTGCTGATGATGAGCTTTCTTAGACCACAGATCCCAATCTGCTGACCTGCAGTAACTTCTGTTTGTTCCTAAGGTTTTGTACATCCTTTCTTTCATTTTCTAACTCATTTCATTAACACCTCTGCCAGCACTGGAAAGGGCTGTCCTGTTACCACACGAGCCACAGACCCTGATGTGCAGGAGCTCTGTGGGCACAGCTCGAGTGGCTGCAGTGGAACCCCATGGAAGGCCAGGGTGCTGCTCTGTGCACAGCCCCAGCCCCAGGGCAGGCCAGGGTGCTGCTCTGGGCCCAGCCCCAGGGAAGGCCAGGGTGCTGCTCTGTGCCCAGCCCCAGGGCAGGCCAGGGTGCTGCTCTGTGCCCAGCCCCAGGGCAGGCCAGGGTGCTGCTCTGTGCCCAGCCCCAGCCCCAGGGCAGGCCAGGGTGCTGCTCTGTGCCCAGCCCCAGCCCCAGGGAAGGCCAGGGTGCTGCTCTGTGCCCAGCCCCAGGGCAGGCCAGGGTGCTGCTCTGTGCCCAGCCCCAGGGCAGGCCAGGGTGCTGCTCTGTGCCCAGCCCCAGCCCCAGGGCAGGCCAGGGTGCTGCTCTGTGCCCAGCCCCAGCCCCAGGGAAGGCCAGGGTGCTGCTCTGTGCCCAGCCCCAGCCCCAGGGAAGGCCAGGGTGCTGCTCTGTGCCCAGCCCCAGCCCCAGGGAAGGCCAGGGTGCTGCTCTCTGCCCAGCCCCAGCCCCAGGGCAGGCCAGGGTGCTGCTCTATGCCCAGCCCCAGGGAAGGCCAGGGTGCTGCTCTGTGCCCAGCCCCAGCCCCAGGGCAGGCCAGGTGCTGCTCCATCCCCCTGAGCAGTACCTTGGCAGGGTCAGTGATGTCCTCAGTGCCGCAGGGCAGCTCCTCTCCATCCTCGCCGCTGTGGCCGCTGGCAGCCGCCAGCTCCCGGCGCAGCTGCACAAACTGCTCTGTGGTCAGGAAATCTCGGGGCAGGTTGTTCTGGATGTGCTCTTTAAACCTACAACAGCCACACAGAGGCACTGCAAAGGGGTTGTTACATGCTGCACTGCTGCCCAAGAGGGCACAACTGTAAATCCCAGGGGGTTCTGCTTTGCTTCATTGCTCCTGAGTGCTGCCAGCTCACACCCAAAACTGCCAGCACCCATCACCTCACAAGTGCCACGTGTCAGAGGGCAGCATGGCTGGCTGACAGAACCCCTGCCATGGAAAAGAGATGGTAAGGGACAACATCAGCTATAAAGGAAATGCTTTATTCCCACACCAGGACATCTGTGGAAGTTATGGGGAAGCCCGTGTGCAATTTAACTGAGGTTGCTGTTTCCCTACCAATGCAGAATTCCACGATCTGAAACTTAACCAGGTTCCTCTTTAGTCAGTTAAACTGGTGCTTCACCACATGGGCATTGTATTAAAGTCCAAAACTGCTCATTCTGATTTCTCAAAGACATCCTCTCTTCTTCCCCACACTTCCAAGGCCTGTCCTTATTCCACAACCAAACCTCTGAATTTACCTAAACCCAAATTCCTCAAATGTGCATCGGTACTTTAAAACAATCAGTCCAACTGCCCGAGTATGTAATTAAATAATGACATAAAACTGTTCCAAGTTCTGGTGCTGAGTATTTCCAGCTCTCCCATGGCATTAAGTCCCTGTTTTCCCTTTACCTCTGGAAGTGATGGCTGTAGAGCTGTGTTGGGATTCCCAGGATGCGGTCATAGATGGATGTAACTTCCCTTAGGTTTCCCTGGTCATTTTCCCAGTTTATATACATTTCCCAGAGTCTGTCAGAACGGAAATCTGTCCCAGCAGCCAGCACTGCATGTTCATAGGCCCTGGAACAGGAAATTGTTTTACACTGGTTTCTGGATGCCAGGACAGAACAAGGAAGGAAAGTCCTGGCTCCTATTAAAGGTTATGAGCACTCTCATTTATTCAAAGCTAGACTTGTATTAATTATTTACATTCTTCAAAGTGTTTTCCAGATATCTGCAGGGAGGTGTCTACAGATTGTGAAAGCTCATGCTATTTTTTTATCTCCAGCACTTCCACAATTGAACAAATAAAGGCAACAGCAAAAGCCACTGGGAGGAACATAAGCTATGAGGAAAATACACAAACTTTACCACTTTTGTCTTGTACAGACTCCAAACCCACCAGTGCAGCAGTGTAACACCCAAAAGCTGTGCAGCAGTTCTGCAGCTTGATTCATGTTCAATTCCTGTTCAATTAAACCTTCTGATCAAACTCTAGTCCAACCCTTTAACCAGGTCCACTGCCAGCCACAGAGAGCAGACACATCCAAGCCATACCCTGGAAACCCCGAGGAATTAAAATTCCAGGATTCCAAATATTCCACTAAGTATTTCTTAATATCCAGTCTGAAGCTCTCACAACTTTTGCCCCTTGTACCACACTGTCTCTCCCTTCTTATGGAATTTGGCTCCATCACCTCTTAGTTTAAAAATCCTTCAAGTGACACCAGGCTGTTATCAAATTGCCCCTTGTCTGAAAACCACAATAACCTGATCCCAGTGGAGGGTATGGATACCAGGCTGCTCCCAACTCACCCCCGGATGGTACTGTTAGTTTCAGGATCAGCAGGGTCCAAAGTCTCCTTTAGGAAGTTTATATAATGTATCCAAAGATCAACACTAAGAGGAATTGCCTGAAGCCCTCGGCGATAGACCTATGAAGAGAACATGAACTGTACTTCAAATCCTTAATGGGGTCCTAAGAGAGAGGCAACACTGTGTTATCCGGTGAACCTTAGAAATACTAATTACTGGAATTTTGTTTAAATAATCTACCATTACCATTCGGGTGGAGGTTGGATAGAACATGGCAATGTTCTGATCTCCACGTGCAGAGTCTTGATCTTCAAAGCGCAGCGGTCCCTGCATTCTGACCAGGTTGTGTGGGCAGGCTTTGGGGTACAGACCATAGGGCACAGACCCATTAGAGCATCATTGACAGCGTCTGACCAAAAATGCAATAAGATGGAGCAATTGTGACCAGCAAACCAACTATATTGTTTTGAAAATGAGTAATAAATGGAAGTGACAGAAAAGCCCTGCCCTACTTGTTAAGCTGCAGTGTAATACAGAGGCTTGCACTGCAAAGCTTGACAAACTGTAGAGGTTTAACGCACCTGCCAACAAAGAGAGAGAACATTAGCTCCAAATGCCACAGCTGTGACACGTGCAAACACGTCCCTCGAGCCCTGGCCGTGCAGGGCAGGCACTGGCAGCCCAATGACTCGCAGTGGGACAGTCATTGTTGGCTTTGGGACTGGTGGCAGTGCTGGCCCCGGGCCCTACGTACCTCGTCTGACTGCTTGACGTTGTCGTGGCGCTTCTCCAGGTCTGCGTACTTCTTCCAGTACCCATAGCAGTAGGGGTAGTGTGAGAAAAACCTGTCAAAGGCTTTCCTGGCTGCTGGCAAGTGGTTCTGTGGGAAACAGAGCCAGCAGTCAGTGCTTCCCCTAGGAACAGCTTCAGGTTATTTTGAATACAATTATTAACACTGTGTTAGAAATGCCTGGTGTTATTTTGACATTGACAACCCGGGCTACTGGAAGGTGTCCCTGCACATGGCAGGGGGTGGGACTGGAGGAGCTTTTTAAGGTCACTTCCAACCCAAGCCATCCTGGCATTTTATGATTAAATGACAACAGTGGCAAGGACAGCTGCCTTAAATCAGCATCTGTGACAGCCTGGAATTGCCACTGGAATTCCATTACTTTAGTCTTCTTTGGTTATTTTTTTCGGGGAGGCTGAGCAGAAAGGGGCAGGTACTGACCTCCTGCTCCACATACTGCAGCAGATAAACCCATCCTGTGAAATCCTGCGGATTGTCCTCTACTACTTTCCAAAACTTGTCAAAATCGGGAGGGAAGTCAGCCTCGATATCTGTGGTCTGCAAGCTCTCAATGTTTGGGATCTCGCTCTCCTGCGTGTTGTCCTCGTGGAGGTCAGGGGAGCTGTCTGGGGACTGCTCCATCTCGGTGACACTCATGATCTCGGTGCTGAAGTCCATGTGCTGCTCCTCGGGCACGCTCTGAGCGCTGGGCTCCGTGCCCTCAGTGCCCACGGTGGGCTGCTCCTCCTCCGTGCTCTCCGTGTTCTCCATGGCACCGCTGTGCGACTGGATCCTGGGGGAACAGAGCCATCAGCACTGCCGGGGCACAGCCTGCCTCTGAATCACAGTGCCCCAGGCATCCCCGGGTCTCACCACAACCCTGCTTACACCTGCCTCACTGTCAGCCTTGCTCAACACTCAAAAATATTAACACTGGCCATAGTTTTACATCTGCACGTACAAATCATTGTGGGCGTCTAAAAAACTACCACAGGGAGCTACCGAAGTGTAAAAGTGAACCATTACAGTTTTCCTGTAGGAGTCCAGTGTAAGATTATTCTACATAAAGAATTATGTTCAAATTCCATAGAACATATCAGGTCCAAGTTACTCCAGCAGTGCCAAGGCCACCATGAACCCATATCCATAAATTAATTCAATTTTCCTATTTAGTACAAGTCAGTAAATTCTTTGTGAAGGTGTTAAAAGGTACCCTCAACACCAGGCTAAAGCAAAGAGAAGAATTTCTGCCAGCACCAACTCAGTCCCCATTAGTGATGTCCAAATACACCCAGCAGCACCAGAGGGCCACAGAAATGCTCTGGCTGCCCCTGACCTGCAGCCCCTCACTCCCACCCACAGCCAGTGCCAAGTGCTTCCTCCCGGCCCTTGGGACAGACTCCTGCTTCCTCCCGGCCCTTGGGACAGACTCCTGCTTCCTCCCGACCCTTGGGACAGACTCCTGCTTCCTCCCACTCTGCCTTTGATGTCCCTGCCAAGAGCCACAGCCTGGCCCTGCCCTGCTGTGCCAGGCCAGCCTGACCTGGCTGGGTGCCACCCAGCCTTGGCTGATCTCGGCCTTCCCTCCTGAACTGGGGCACTGAGCTGAGCCTTTTCCATGGCCCTGACAGCTCAGGGATCCCAGGGAACTGTCCCTGTAGGACACACCAGCTCCCAGCTGTGAGTGCAGCTGGGATGAAGGACAGTGTTGGACTGTCATCCTCACACCTGCACTGCCACCCCTGGTTCCTGCCATTCTCCTCGGAGCAGGTGGCAAATGCATTTGGGATTCCAGAAAGAAAGCAAAAGTCCCTACCCCAGATAACAGTTCATGTTTTCCCAGGAGCTCACCAAGCCAAGGAACTTTAGCACAATGTTCAAGAGTCCATGTGGTCTACCCTGCAAGTTTTCTAATAACTGCTTTTTAAAGTATTTATTTTCTCCATCATTAGGCAGCCATGGGCTTGGAGCAACCTGGAGCAGTGAAAGGCGTCCCTGCTCACGGCAAGGGGTGGAACTGGATGGGCTTTGAAGTGTCCTGCAACCCAAACCATTCCGTGACACTGTGGGATTTTGAGAAAAAAAAATCGTTTGTAACATTAAGTTACACATTAAGTATCAAAGAGTATCACTGTGCCTTCACCAGTGCAGCAGGCAGAGATCTGAATCACTCCCAGGCTGCTGCACTTCAGAGGGTTCCTCGTGCAGGTTCTAAAATCGAGGGGTAAAGGAGGGAGTGATAAAAACTGCAGCCCCAGCACTAGAAAAAAATAGTTTAAAGGCTATTTACAGCTCTAAAATTTGACATAAAAGTAACTAGTGGTGGGACGAGAGGAAATGGCTTCAGGTTGCACCAGGAGAGGTTCATGTTGGATATTGGGGAAATTCCTTCCTGGAAAGGGCTGTCCAGGGCAGTGCTGCAGTCCCCATCCCTGCAGGGATTTAAATCCCTGTGGATGTGGCACTTAGGGACATGGCAAGTGTGGCATCGGCTGTGAGGGAGAATGGCTGGACTTAATGATTCCATCAGCCTTAAGGATTCCATCATCATTAGAATTCACGACCTAAACTTATCCTGATGTTTAACAGATGTTTTCTCCCTCTAACTAATTCAGAAGATATATTCCATTTTAAAAAACCAGCTCTCCAAATCCAGCTGTCTTCAGATTAGGAGGGAAAACAGAATGAGGGAGAAGCCGTACGGATTGGCACACAAGGTCTGAGCTGCACACGAGGCTTTAAACTGAAACCAAGCCGGCCTGACAGCTCTTCCAGCCAAACACCCTCCAGTCTGGTCCCTGGCATATCCCAAAATCCGACAGCAATCCATGGTTTAAACCAGCCAGTGCAACAGGCCAACAAAGTTCAGGGGTGGGCATGGGGCTGGGGCACACCAGGGAAACTTAATTCTGGGGTTTTCACCTTAATTCTGGGGGTTTTCACTTTAATTCCAAAGGGTTTGACATCACGCAGGCTAAACAAATGAATCATAGTATCAGTCAGCCACGCATACACTGGTATTAAATCATTGATGCCAACATGTATTATTAAGCCTACTACCAGCAAAGACTGCTGTACACAAAACTGCCGCTCATAAACGTGAATGACCTAATGGAAAACAAACAGGGAAAATGCAGAGGAGCAGGAATGTGGAGCCTTATCTGCCCAGAACGCTCCATTCACAGCCCTGATAAGGAAGGCGCCGCTGGAACCACCCGGGGCAGGGTCGGCGCTGCCCAGGCCCAGCGCGGCTGGGCCGGGATTAGGTTTGAATCACGGAATCCTTTGCTGGAAAAGCCCTTCAAGGCCAATCGAGTCCCAGCTGTGCTCGATCCCCAGCTCGCCGCCAGCCCAGAGTGCCACGTCCAGGGATGGGCACTCCAAACCCCCCTGGGCAGCCCCTGTCAAGGCCTGACCGCCCTTTCCATGGGGGAATTCCTGCTGACGTCCACCTGAGCCTCCCCTGGCCCAGCCCGAGGCCGTTCCCTCTCGCTCAGGGCCTCTCTGGGGCCCAGTCTGAGCAATAACGTCACAAACCGCGAGGCGCGGAACGGCTCCGCTCGGGCCCGTTACTCGCCCCGCGGCCGCTCAACGCACAAAACGGGGATCCAAGGCTACAACAGGGATACCGGGATACACCCTCACGGCACAGTTCACCTCTCGGGCAGACCCGAAGCCCGGCGGCGGCCGCGGGAGACGACGGGGCCGACACGGCGCTGGGAGCGCCCCGCGCGCGGCCCGGCCCGGCCCGGCTCGGCCCCCGCTCGCCACGGCCTCCCGCCCCGGCTGTCCCTCAACCCGGCCGCTATCGGAGCGCCCCGCTCTCCTCCCCTCGGCTCCGTGCCGCCGCAGCCCCCTCGCCCCCCGCCGGTACCTGCCGGAGCCGCCACAGCCGGGGCCGCCGCCGCCGCCGCCGCCGCCTCGCCCGGGCCGCACGCACCACGCACGCGCACAGCGCCCCGCGCGCGCACCGCCCGCGCGCCCGCCCGCCTCTACGCCTGCGCACCGCCCGCGTGCCCGCCCGCTTCTGCGCCTGCGCACCGCCCGCGCGCCCGCCCGCCTCTGCGCCTGCGCACCTGCCGCCCCCAGTGCTCGCCCCTTCCCGCCAAATGGCGCCGGTATGTGAGAGGCCGGGCTGCGAGACAGAGCCCGGGACGGGAATATATACAGGCTGGTAAACGGAATAAAATAAATACAGCCCCGTGCGGGAAACTATACAGCCCAGGAAAGGGAATAAAATAAATACAGTCCCGTGCGGGAATATATACAGGTTTGTAAAGGGAATGAAATCAGTACAGCCCGGGAATATATAGAGCTCCGTGTGGAAACATCCTGTGATCGTTTGGGTTGGAAGACACTTCCAGGATCAGCCAGGCCCCACTGTCCACCCAGCACTGCCCTTAAACCACTAAACCGAGTGACCCACACCATGTCCAGGAATTGCTGGGACACCTCCAGGGATGGGCACTCCAAACCTCCCTGGGCACTTCCAATCCCTGCCCACCCTTTCCATGGGGAAATTCCTGCTGCTCTCCACCCTGAGCCTGCCCTGGCCCAGCCTGAGGCCGTTCCCTCTCCTCCTGTCCCTGTTCCCTGGGAGCAGATCCCAAATCCCCCCGGCTGTCCCCTCCTGGCAGGGAGTTGTGCAGAGCCACAAGGGCCCCCCTGAGCCTCCTTTTCTCCAGGCTGAGCCCCTTCCCAGCTCCCTCAGGAATTCTCCATTCCCTTCCCAGCTCCCTCAGGAATTCTCCATTCCCTTCCCAGCCCCCTCAGGGATTCTCCATTCCCTTCCCAGCTCCCTCAGGAATTCTCCATTCCCTTCCCAGCTCCCTCAGGAATTCTCCATTCCCTTCCCAGCCCCCTCAGGAATTCTCCATTCCCTTCCCAGCTCCCTCAGGAATTCTCCAGCCCCTTCCCAGCCCCCTCAGGAATTCTCCATTCCCTTCCCAGCTCCCTCAGGAATTCTCCAGCCCCTTCCCAGCCCCCTCAGGAATTCTCCATTCCCTTCCCAGCCCCCTCAGGAATTCTCCATTCCCTTCCCAGCTCCCTCAGGAATTCTCCATTCCCTTCCCAGCTCCCTCAGGAATTCTCCATTCCCTTCCCAGCCCCCTCAGGGATTCTCCATTCCTTTCCCAGCTCCCTAAGGGATTCTCCAGCCCATTCCCTTCCCTGGACATGCTCCAGCCCCTCCATGTCCCTTTTAAAGCCAGGGGCCCAGGGCTGATCCCAGGATTGCAGGTGCCTCAGCAGTGCCAGCACAGGGGGACAGTCACTGCCCTGCTCCTGCTGCTGTTCCTGGACCCCCTTGGCACACCTGGGCTCACATTCAGCTGCTGTCACCATGTTCCTTCGAGCAGAGCAGCTCTTGAGCCACTTCTCCCCACACCTTTGCAGAAATACATCCCTGTACAGAAATAAATCCCTTTATTTATATATCCCATTGTGTCCCATTGTCCAATGTGTCCAGAGCCCACAGCTGGGGAAGGAGAAGGGTTGGGGTTCATTCTCCCCACTGCCCAGCCCTGAGACAACAAATACTGCACCACTGCCTGTGGGGGTACAAAAATACATGTTTTTCACAAAGAGCACTGCATCACTGTGTCCAGGATTGTCTTCCACTTTTCCATGTAAAGCCCAGTGCTGATGTGACCGTGTGGTTCTTCATGAGCAATCCAGGGACAGTCGTGGGCTGGAGCCTCTGAAGGGAAGCACAGATGGGCTGGAGCAGCTCCTCCATGGCCCTCATGACAGTGAGGGGAGCCAGCCCCACCCTGCCCAGCACAGCTCTCCCAGCACGGCCCAGTACAGCCCCACACGCTGGCCCAGTACAGCCCCACACACTGGCCCACTTCAGCCCCACACACTGGCCCAGTACAGCCCCACACACTGGCCCAGTACAGCCCCACACACTGGCCCAGTTCAGCCCCACACACTGGCCCAGTACAGCCCCACACACTGGCCCAGTTCAGCCCCACACACTGGCTCACTTCAGCCCCACACACTGGCCCAGTATAGCCCAGTTCAGCTCCCCAAACTCTCCCAGTTCAGCTCCCCAGGCTCTCCCAGTTCAGTTCCCCAGGTTCTCCCATCCCAGCCCAGTTCAACTCCCCAAACTCTCCCAGTTCAGCTCCCCAGGCTCTCCCAGCCCAGCCCAGTTCAGCTCCCCAGGTTCTTCCAGCCCAGTTCAGCTCCCCACACTCTCCCAGTCCAGCCCAGTTCAGCTCCCCACACTCTCCCAGCCCAGCCCAGTTCAGCTCCCCACACTCTCCCAGTTCAGCTCCCCAGGCTCTCCCAGCCCAGTTCAGCTCCCCAAACTCTCCCAGTTCAGCTCCCCAGGCTCTCCCAGTCCAGCCCAGTTCAGCTCCCCAGGCTCTCCCAGCCCAGCCCAGGGCTGTCCCTGCCCACACTGTCCATGCTGTGCCCATGGAGCTTCACCTGCAGTCGTGGCCATTTTATGTTCCCATCTCCAAAATCTCCTGCAGGCTCTTCCTGACGTGTGGGGGCTGGCCAGCAGCGTGGGCCAGCAGCCCGGGGCCCATCTGTGCCCACAGGGCCTGGGCCAAGCTGGCTGTGGGCACGGAGCTGCTGCTGGCCGAGCTGCCCAGCAGGTGCCACAGCACGGGCAGCACCTTCTGCTCCACAGCACAGGGCTTGCGTGGGTACAGCCCCTGCACCAGCTCTGCCAGGAGAAAATACTCATTTCAGTTTTAATTCCCATGGGAGCCCCAGCTTTGAGAGGGGTACAGCCCCTGCACCAGCTCTGCCAGGAGAAAATACTCATTTCAGTTTTAATTCCCATGGGATCCCCAGCTTTGAGAGGGGTACAGCCCCTGCACCAGCTCTGCCAGGAGAAAATACTCATTTCAGTTTTAATTCCCATGGGAGCCCCAGCTTTGAGAGGGGTACAGCCCCTGCACCAGCTCTGCCAGGAGAAAATATTCATTTCAGTTTTAATTCCCAGGGGATCCCCAGCTTTGAGAGGGGTACAGCCCCTGCACCAGCTCTGCCAGGAGAAAATATTCATTTCAGTTTTAATTCCCAGGGGATCCCCAGCTTTGAGAGGGGTACAGCCCCTGCACCAGCTCTGCCAGGAGAAAATACTCATTTCAGTTTTAATTCCCAGGGGATGCCCAGCTTTGAGAGGGGTACAGCCCCTGCACCAGCTCTGCCAACAGAAAATATTCATTTCAGTTTTAATTCCCAGGGGATCCCCAGCTTTGAGAGGGGTACAGCCCCTGCACCAGCTCTGCCAACAGAAAATATTCATTTCAGTTTCAATTCCCATGGGATCCCCAGCTTTGAGAGGAGTACAGCTCCAGCACCAGCTCTATCAACAGAAAATATTCATTTAAATTACAATTTCCATGGGATCCCCAGCTTTCAGAGGGGTACAGCTCCATCATCAGCTCTGTCATGACAAAATATCCATTTCAGTCACAGTTTAGATGGGATCCCCAGCTTTGAGAGGGGTACAACTCT
This sequence comes from Acridotheres tristis, assembly GCA_037013685.1. Taxonomy (NCBI): domain Eukaryota; kingdom Metazoa; phylum Chordata; class Aves; order Passeriformes; family Sturnidae; genus Acridotheres; species Acridotheres tristis. The sequence goes on along the minus strand of CM072892.1, from coordinate 892,002 downwards.
GGCACCAGCTCAGCTCTGCCAGGATAAAATATTCATTTCAGTTACAATTTTCATGGGATCCCTGCCTTTGAGAGAGGTACAGCTCCAGCAGCAGCTCTGTCAGGATAAAATATTCATTTCAGTTACAGTTTAGATGGGAACTGTGTCTTTGAGAGGGGTACAACTCTGGCACCAGCTCTGTAATAAAACATTCATTTAAATTCCAATTTAGATGAGATCCTAGTCTTTGAGAGAGGTACAGCTCCAGCACCAGCTCTGCAATAAAATATTCATTTAAATTACAATTCTGATGGGATTCCCAGTTTTGAGCTCCAGCACCAGCTCTGCAAGCAGGGGTCAGAATAAAGTGTTCATTTAAATTACAATTTCACAATTTTGATGTGATGCCTGCCTTTGAGAGTGGTTTAAAAGCCCTTAAATCATCTCCTCAAACTGCTGCTGTACACAAGAGTTTGCTGTTGCAACATCATCAGCTCCCATAAAAAAATACCAGATTTTTCCACAACCACTCCCTTTATCCTCTCCCAGGAGTTTACACAGGAGCACCAGTGCTGCTGATAATCAAACTTTACCATTAAGCTAAACAAACTAAAATAAATAAAAGGGATTTTAGGTTGGGTTTTTTTTCAGTATTCTCTATTTCTCACATTGTAAGGTCTGTAATTTCCAATTTCCCTTCTATCTCACATATAAGCAGTAGATATTTAAGCAAAAATCAGCCTTATACTGTAAATATAGAATTATAGAATGATGGAATATCCTGAGCTGGAAGGGACCCACAAGAATCACGAGTCCAACTCCTGGCTCTGCACATATATATGAAAAATGTATAAAAATAAATATATATGTTTATAGGATTCAATATTTTGCCTACTTGGACAATTAAACCACAGAATCATTTTGGTTAGAATAGATCCTCAAGCATGAATTCAGTGTTTCATTAGCAAATGTTTCCCTCTCTGCCAGAACAGCCTCTTCTGATATAGAATACAGAGCACTGCACAGATCCCAGCAAGAGAGGGACTGTTTAAAGGCTGTTTAACACCCTCAGAAAACATAAATTTAGGGAGATTTCAAGAACAGCCTGTCCATTGTGTTACTGAGCTCCATTTCACACAGAACTGCTCTGAGAGTGAGCCAAGGAAATGTTTGGTTCAAGCACATTTCCCATAAAGGCATTCCTTGTTCATTTAAAACATGGAAATTCAGCTTTTCTCAAGGAATTGCTGGCTGGGCTGGAATTGCCAGATTTGCTGTGGCTGCCCCTGGATCCCTGGCAGTGCCCAAGGCCAGGTTGGACATTGGGACAGTGGGAGGTGTCCCTGCCATGGCAGGGGTGGCTCTGGGGGGGATTTAAGGTCCCCAAACCAGTTTGGATTCCTGGCAAGAGCGTGAGGGAATGAGCACTAGGAGAGGGAATAAAAAATGTTAAAATTATCCTATGCTTAAGGTATTTATAAATGTTAATCCTTAAGATATTTAAATATATGAGGTATTTAAATGTAAATTAAATCTTTAATATATTTATAAATATTTATAAATTCCAGGTATTTATAGATAATTCATCTGACTGTATAATACAAATATTAATACCAATACTAATCCTTTGTTTTGTCAGCAGTAGCTCCAATTTCCATGAAAGAGCTGAAATGTGACAACTGCTGCACAACCTCCTGAGGCAGAAGGGAAGGTACAGAGCCACCTCCACCTTGCAATTAATATCCCTAATTAAGAGAACCCAACCAACCAAAGGAGCAAAGGAAAAGAGCATTTTACCAGCCAGCTTTTCTGTCAGGTCCTGCTTTGCTTTCCCACTCAGGAACTGGGCTTTTGTGCAGAATGGCTGCAGGAGCAGGGACGTGTCTAAAGGCAAAGAATAAAATATGTTAAATTCTTAAATGGGAAATTAAATTATCTGGAAATAAAACCAATATGGGAAAAGGTAAATAAGAAAATTCTGTGGAAAAATAACCAAGGCACTACTGAGCAATATCGAGGTAATTTGTGTGGTAAGAATAAACGCAATGATTTTTCCACATTGTAACAACTCTGTGAAGCTCTTGTAAAGAGTAACACTTCCAATTTACAACTACAATTTACAATTTACAATTTACACCACAATTAAAACTGTTTCCAATTAAGAGAGAGGGGAAATTGCTCACCCAAGTGCTGACACAGAGCCTGGATAACGTTTGTAGCAGCTGCATAAATCCCTGGATTTTTGGAGTTGAGGTTGTTGTCCACTATGGCAGGAATTAACATGTTGATCACGGGTGATAAATTATCTTTGAGCAGTGGAATCATCTTGTGCAGGGCCTCCAAAGCCACCTGGTTCACTTTGCTGTTGGAGTCGTGCAAACGAGGCTTGAAAGCATCAAAGATCTGCCAAAAAAACAAAAACAAAACAAAACAAAACAAAACAAAAACAAACCAAACCAAACCAAAACAAAAAAACAAAACAAAACAAAAACAAAACAAAACAAAACAAAACAACAAAAAACGAAACAAAACAAAACAAAAAAAAGCAACACTCATGGAACTGGGAATCAATTCCTGAGGGACAAATCTCATCACCTGCTTTATTTTATTTTACACTTTTATTATTTTTATTTTATTTTATTGTTACACTTTAATTGTCCACCTTGGCAAATGATGGCTCTGCTATCCCCAGGGCTTGGAAAAGGATTTTCTGTGAGGTCCCTTCTGACCCAACCCACTCTGGGATTCTGGGATATGAAAATACCTGGGAACATTTTTTGAGCAAATCAAGCAACATTTGCTGTTTTAACCCCTTTGATCTGATCTGAACCCCTGCAGTGCAATGGACTCCAGGAACTCTCCCTGTGGCTCAGATTTTCTGCCAGGCAGGATTTTTAGGGAGACATGGCTCTGTTCAGCACAGGGAATGTCAGAAAGGTTTCAAAGCCCTCCACACTTTGGATACCAGGAGGTTCCACAGCAGAATTCCATCATTGCACACAAACATGGCACTGCTGGAGGACAAGCTTGGGTTTCCTCTCATTGTACCTGTCTTTAATTTACAGCTGCTGGATGTTTCTTTCTCCTACAGAACCTCCTTTCCTTTTGGACAGGATCCTCATCCTGAGCTTCAGCACAATAAATTTAGCATAATACTTTCCTCACCTTCTCCCACACAAAAACTTGCAACTCTACTTCACAATTTTACAGTTCTTCATTAATCCTCTCTGTTTCTTTTCACAGCTATTCTATATTTTGATATTTACCCAAGAGTGGCATGAAAAACAGCACAAGGATTCCAGAAATCATGGAATCACAGACTGGTTGGGATGGGATGTTAAAGCCCATCCCATTCCACCCCCTGCCATCATCAAGGACACTTTGCACCACCCCAGGCTGCTCCAAGCCTCACCCTTGGACACTTCCAGGGATACAGGGGCAGCCACAGCTTCTCAGGGCTTCAAAAGTGTTCAAAATTACTTTTTGAACTCCTGTTCACAAGTGCCCCGAGTGACAAACTCCACATTTTCCCTCCTGTTCCCTTCCTTTCCTCCCTTAGTGCCCTACACAGACCCCCTGCTCCTCAATGCTCTCTGTCCTTCATCCAAGAAGGAGCCAAGACTTCTGAGAAAACTCAGGGGCCTCATGTTGGATCCCAGAAACTTCCTGGGGATTTTTGATCTTTCTGTGCTGTCAGGCACTGCCCCCCTGCAGAACACTGCTTTGGAGCTGAGCCCTTGGACAAGGCTCCACATTTGGGGGATGGAGTTAAAATCCCGGGTGTGCAGTGAAATAGAAGTGTGTGATTGCACATGGGGAAGGGTTTGGGATTTGGGGTTTTATAATATAGGAATGGGTGTGGGACAGGATGGAGGATTTGGGGTGGTGTCTCTTTCTGGGCTCATCTTCCTTCTTCTCCATGGTTTCAGGCAGCAGTTTCTGGTTGGTCACTCAGTGTCACACTGAGGGTCACAGGAGTTTGGTTATTGGGTCAAAAATATAAATAATATCAGTGTTAATTCTTTATTGGACTGTTTAGTTTTAAAACACCTTGTAACCAGCTAAATTCAGCTCCATTCTGCTCACTTTTAGCTGGAAATGTTACAGAAGTCTCTGTACTTTAAATAAAATTTCATAAACAACCAAGCCCAAACAGGAGAAAATTCATCTCCTTCGTGTTTTTAATCCTGACTCTGAGTGAAAACAAAAAACTACAAACAAGCCACTAATTAAGTGGTGCAAACACCACATTTATACCCAGAGTGGTTTGGGTTGGAAGGGTCTTCAATCCCATCCAAAATACAAAATTTAGATCACAGAGTAACTTATTCATAAATGTCAGTTTCTGGTTGGTCACTCAGTGTCACACTGAGGGTCATGGGAATTTAATTATTGGGTTAAAAGTATCAATAATATCGGTGTTAATTCTCTATTGCACTGTTGAGCTTTAAGAGTCCTTGTAGCAGCTGGATCTGTCTCCATTTTGCTCACTTTTAGAAGTGCTGCTGAACTTTCTGTACTTTTTGATAAAATTTAATCAACAACCAAGCCCAAACACGACAAAATCCATTTCCTTCGTGTGCTCTGAGTGAAGACAGGAGAGACTGACACAAACCACTAATGAAGAAAACTCCCCCACCCACTGTTCCACCCTGGCTCTAAATGTTTTAGTCGCAGAGTTACCCTGATGATGTTGCAGAGCAGCAGGGCTGGGCTGCTCTCGCTGTCGTGCTGCAGCTGCCGAACGCCGCGGACGCGCTCCCGGAAATCCCTGGAGCTCAGAGCCCCCACCAGGTCCCTGACATAATCCTCACTCTCCTGGGCACTGCGAGGAGCCGCTCTCCTGGGGGCTTCCTGGGCCTCTGTGCTGTCCCTGGGCAAAGGGAAATGTTATTCCAGCAGTTGGCATAAGAGGTTCATCTCATGCATTCTCTTCCCATCTAAGTGAAGGAACAGAAAGTTTCATTTTAAACATGGTGAGTGAAAAATAAATCACTGTTAGATGCCACAAACCTGGGGGTTTTTGAGCTTTCTGTGCTTTCTAACCCCCTGCAGAACACTGCTTTGGAGCTGAGCCCTTGGACAAGGCTCCACATTTGGGGGATGGAGTTAAAATCCCGGGTGTGCAGTGAAATAGAAGTGTGTGATTGCACATGGGGAAGGGTTTGGGATTTGGGGTTTTATAATATAGGAATGGGTGTGGGACAGGATGGAGGATTTGGGGTGGTGTCTCTTTCTGGGCTCATCTTCCTTCTTCTCCATGGTTTCAGGCAGCAGTTTCTGGTTGGTCACTCAGTGTCACACTGAGGGTCATGGGAATTTAATTATTGGGTTAAAAGTATCAATAATATCGGTGTTAATTCTCTATTGCACTGTTTAGCTTTAAGAGACCTTGTAGCAGCTGGATCTTCCTCCATTTTTCCTCATTTCTAGCAGATGGCTGGAAGTCCTGCTGAACTTTCTGTACTTTGGATAAAATTTAATAAACAACCAAGCCTGAACACAAAAAAAATCCATTTCCTTCGTGTATTTTTTACTCCTAGCTCTGAGTAAAGACAAAAAAGACTAAAACCACTAAGTGATGCAAAACTCCCACTGCTGTTACCAATCACCTAATAGCAATTATTGTACCCAAAGTCTTACATCCATCCTGCTCCAAATGCAGCTGGACCAGGAACAAATGGGAACTTCTCTTACATCAATGGGTCACAACCCCCCCAAAACTTTCTGTAGTTTAATTCTTTATTCCCAGAGTGCTTTAAAGACTGAGCCCAGAGCAGGTGTTACCTCAGCTACACTCCATGCTGAGCTGAAAACCCAACAGCTCTTCCTACAATATTTAGAAACGAATTTCCTGTGGCACCTGATCTCCTGAGAGAGTCATGGAAAGAATTCTACAACCTGTGGAATCACCTCTCTGCCCAGGTATTTCCAGACCATCCAGGCAGTCATTACCTCACTCCTAATTCCTGAACACAAGGCTTGGATGGGGAATGGAATAAGCAATCAAAATGTATCAGTAAATGTAGAATCAGTTGTAATTTTGAACTGTGGAGGGTGTGTTAAAGGAATCTGGTCCTGAAGAGTCGCTGCAGTCTGGACTCTGAATTTTTGGATGCAGTTTTTGGCTTGCTGTAAATTTAGGGGTGCTTCTTTTACAGTTCATTGAATCACAAACCACGGAATGGTTGGGGTTGGAGGGACCTTAAATCCCCCCCCCATGGCAGGGACACCTCCCACTGTCCCAATGTCCAACCTGGCCTTGGGCACTGCCAGGGATCCAGGGGCAGCCACAGCTGCTCTGGGCACCCTGTGCCAGCCCTGCCCACCCTGCCAGGGAGGAAAAGTGAAGTGTCCTGGGGTGATCCATGGTGGTTTTGTATTCCTGTCCTGTCTCAGGGACCCTGTGTGTGTGTGCTGCCCTGGGTGTTTGTAAATCCTCCCACCCAGACACTTTGTGGGATTTCTCTGTGTGGTGTTGGCTTTGCAGTTGCTTGGTCTTTGCTCAGGCAGAAGTTTTTTTCTTCCCTTTTTGCGTTCTCTTTTCATTTTTGGTGTTTCCCTCAGCTTGGAGGGACTGCAGTGAGCAGGTTTGAGCTGCCTTTAGCATGAATTCTGTGGGTGCCTGTCCACAGCTGAGGAATCCCAGCAGGAGCAGAGCAGCCCCACACCCCTGATAGCAATGGGCATTTCCAGCATTTTGGGTCTGATATCAAAGGGTATTTCCAGCATTTTGGGTCTCTTCTTTTTCCTGGGAGTTCATGAGATTTAGCACTTTGCTATCTAGCAGTTATTTACATTTTTTCCTCTTGCCTGTTCGCATTCTGTTAATAAACTATTATTTTTTCACTTATATCTCCTCATATCTCATTCCTCACGGGCAGAAAGGGATTGATTGGGGGCAGGCAGCAGAGGGTGGGAGGTGACACTCTCTCCTCACTGATGGAGCCAGTGGGAAATGGGAAGCAGCTCTATGGAGCCCTCATGGGCAGTCATGGAAGCTGCTCAAGGACAAGCTGGATCCAGGCAGGCTGCAGAGCTGGAAGCCTCCAGCTGGCTCTGGACACCCCTGGAAAGTGGCAACACCTCCCCCTGCACTGGTCTGTGAGAGTGGCTGAAAGATGGAAAAAGGGCAGCACAGAGGGAAACTGGTTCTGGCTGCTGGAGAATGGCAGGGAGAGAGTGAAAGTCCCTCCTGTGCCTGGGAGCTGGGCTGGTGAGGAGCAGCACAACGATGGACAGACAGCTGCATCAGGCTGCAAGAGTGCAGTGCCATGGGGAAATCACAACACTGCTGGATCCTGCAGCTGCATCAGGCTGCAAGAGTGCAGTGCCATGGGGAAATCACAACACTGCTGGATCCTGCAGCTGCATCAGGCTGCAAGAGTGCAGTGCCATGGGGAAATCACAACACTGCTGGATCCTGCAGCTGCATCAGGCTGCAAGAGTGCAGTGCCATGGGGAAATCACAGCAGGGCTGGATCCTGCAGCTGCATCAGGCTGCAAGAGTGCAGTGCCATGGGGAAATCACAGCAGGGCTGGATCCTGCAGCTGCATCAGGCTGCAAGAGTGCAGTGCCATGGGGAAATCACAGCAGGGCTGGATCCTGCAGCTGCATCAGGCTGCAAGAGTGCAGTGCCATGGATAAATCATAATACTGCTGGATCCTGCAGCTGCATCAGGCTGCAAGAGTGCAGTGCCATGGGTGGATCTGCACTGCAAACAAGGGACAGGTATTTCTACCCTGCTGGGCCCATGGGGGCTCAGGTCATGGGGGAAGAGATGAGAGCAAGGAGTGGCCTCCACCATGGACACTATCCCAGGCCATCCATGACTGACCCATGGAATGTGGGCTCCATCAAGGCCAAGTGGGAGCCCTGGGGTCTCTAGAACTATGGGGAGCCCTGTGGTGCACATGAGGGGATGGCAGGAAAGGATTAATCCTGCCTTGAGCAAAGACAAGCCCATCCATGGGGGTTTGCTCAGGGGCCTGGCTGCTCCTGGTGGGGGATGCAGAAATGTGTTGTGTACCTCAGGGGGATTTGATTTGGGGGACATTATTCCTGTCATGGTGGAGTGTCTGGCTTGGAACCTCTGGCTGCTGAAAGTCACTGCCACAGCACCATTTAACTACAAGGGCTGCCCCAGTCATGGCCCCAGGGACCTACCTGGGATATCCTGGGTGGGCAGGGAGCACTGAAATAACTGTACTTGTATACAGTGACATGTACAATGTATAGATATGTGTGTTTAAAGTTCAAATGTGCTCATTTGGGCATCAATCACATGATATGGAATAATGGGTGGAATGTCCTGGGGTAATCCAAAATGTCATTATGTTCACATCCACCTGAGCACAAAAATTGCTACTGTATCTCCAAGACATAAAAAAGGTCAATATAAAACTTATAAGAAGATAAAACAAAAGTAAAACTGGTCAGAGTATGATCTAAACCCTCCAGCATCCCCAGTCAGGGTCTAACTAAGTCCTTGGTGTCTGCAGTTGTGTACAAGTGAATAATTTGTGCTGTGGCTCCAACCAGGAATGGTTTTTCCATGAGTCTGAACAGCAACATCTGGGATGGTGCTGACATGGATCCACTGGATCTGCATTGCCCAGAGCTGGCTGCCCTGGGTCCCTGGAAGTGTCCAGGTTGGACATTGGGACAGTGGGAGGTGGCCCTGCCATGGCAGGGGTGGCCCTGAGTGGGCTTTGAGGCCCCTTCCAACCCAAACCATCCCATGACTCTGTGGCTCCATACTGTGAATTCCAGGTGTTTTGTGTACAGTTTGTATTTCATAGGTGGTCAATTGACAAATTAACTTCAAAATGCACAAAGCCATTTTAGTATAACTGGTCACTGTGTTAAAAAGTTTTTCTGAACATGTCAAGACTTTCCTTTTGCTTCAGGAATGTTGAACTTTGCCAGCCCTGTGTGGCTGTTTCTGTGCTCCCTCCTTGGCCAGGTTCCTTACAGGATAAGCACTGCAGCTCATTACCTGTCTGGGATGATGGGAGCATCTCTGCAAGTAGAGGATGACCTCAAATGTCCAACATTTCCAGTCTGGGAACGCCTTCCTTTGGCTGAGGGTGTGTCCAAGGGCATCTCCCCCAGGCCCTGCACAAAGGCACAGCAAGAATTCATGGACAAAAAAACAATTCAAGGGAATTGTGGCTGCAGTGCTGGAATTGTCCACACCCAACAGCCCCCAGGACACATCCACCTGGCCCAGGTGTTCCACAAGAGCTTTCCCACACACCTTTTCTCTTAGGCTGCCAACAGTTTCCTTAATGTAAGGCAAATCCTTGGCTGGCACAAACTTCTCCAGTGTTTTATCCAAGTCAGGATGAGCCATCATGATGAAGAGCATCCTCCTCCCATAGTACCTGCAGGGACAGCACCAGGACATCAGGAACAGGGACTGGCTCAGTCACGGGGGCATTACAGGGGGGTGATTCCAAAATGGAAAGGTGCAGGGAGATTGTGTCCAGGGAAGGGAATGGAGCTGGGAAGGGACTGGAGAATTCCTGAGGGAGCTGGGAAGGGAATGGAGAATTCCTGAGGGAGCTGGGAAGGGACTGGAGAATTCCTGAGGGAGCTGGGAAGGGAATGGAGAATTCCTGAGGGAGCTGGGAAGGGAATGGAGAATTCCTGAGGGAGCTGGGAAGGGACTGGAGAATTCCTGAGGGAGCTGGGAAGGGGCTCAGCCTGGAGAAAAGGAGGCTCAGGGGGGCCCTTGTGGCTCTGCACAACTCCCTGCCAGGAGGGGACAGCCGGGGGGGATTTGGGATCTGGGAACAGGGAACAGGGACAGGAGGAGAGGGAACGGCCTCAGGCTGGGCCAGGGCAGGCTCAGGGTGGAGAGCAGCAGGAATTTCCCCATGGAAAGGGTGGGCAGGGATTGGAAGTGCCCAGGGAGGGTTGGGGTTATTGGAGGTCTTTTCCAACCCCAGTGATTCCATGGCTCTAAGATTGATGCTGACATGAGTAACCAAACCCCTTTCCATCCTCCCCCAGAGGATGTGCTCAAGGATCACTTTAATTAACTGACCAAATTAATGAGAACAGCCTTCCAATTCTGCTGCCTTTAACCAGAGTGCTCCAGCCTTGTGATGGATCAGATCCAAGTGTGGATCCCAGAGCATTCCCTGTGTCCTGTGCTCCCCCATGTCCTGTGAGCCCCTGTCCTCCTGCAGCCAGGAGGGATCCAGGTGATTGCTGCCTCAGGCACTGTCCCAACAGTCCTGCAGTGCTGGGATAATGGCTGCACTCAAAGGGTTTTTGGAAGGGTGTAAGAGCCCAAACGATGTGGACTCCAGACTGGCTCTTTAAATCCTGTTGATTGTATCTGGATGCTAATTGATTTATTATTTAAAATGCTGTTGATTGTATCCAGATGAAACAGCAATTTATTTATTATTTAAATGCTGTTGATTTTATCTAGATCATACAGTAATCGGTTTATTATTTAAAATGCTGTTATTGTATCCAGAGGATTCAGCAATTCAGGGTCCTGGGTGACAGAGCCCAGCCCACACCTGTCACCTCAGCTGGGGGTTTGTCTGAAGTTCTGTTACAATGCATTCTAGACTTTTAATAAATAACAACCAATCAATACCTTTACTATTACCTATAGCCTATCATAGCTAACATTTCCATATTCATATTACAATGTTCCAATCACAAAAGGTCAGTGCGTTACAGTTTAAGCTGGAAGTTGTTCTTTTAGTTTTCTTGAAGTGGAAAATTTTGAGATCTTATTTTCTACTTGCAACATTGGCTTTCTTGTTTGCCTGTGAAATCTTTGTTGCTGGGTAAAATCATCTTTTGTTTGAGGTGGGTTTATCCTTTGCTCTGAGTTATAAACCGTTTCCAACTCACACTTTGATTTCTAGTTATTCACTAAGGCTGGCTCAGCAATTCTTTTCTTCTATATCAAAATTTGCTTTCGTTTTATTCCTTCTTCAGATTCCCCATCCAAGGATCTTTGTGTTACACACACCCCCATCTGTGACACCTTCCTGTCAAATCCCAATCCTTGTCCTTCCCAACGCGAGGGACCCTCCATCCCATTCCCTTCCACTCCTGCAGGGACAGCTCCCAGCACCCCGGGGTGCCGGTTCCCCATGCCCAGGGGCGTCTCGGGGTGGTGCCGGGGGGTGTCTCACCGTGTCTGCTGGGAGCTGTCCTGTGCGAACCTGGCCATGGCCGGGAGCAGCCGCTCAGCCACGGGCCGGGCTCCGGCCACCACCCGCTCGGGGCCCAGGAGCTCCACGATGTCCCGCAGGTGCCGCGCGGCGCATCCCCGAACTGCCGAGTGCACGTGGCTGCGGGGGGACGGGACAGCAGTGAGCGCCCAGCCCTGCGGGACAGCACCCACACGGCACCCATACAGCACCCACACAGCACCCATACAGCTCCCACACAGCACCCACACGGCACCCACACGGCACCCACACGGCACCCACACGGCACCCACACGGCACCCATACAGCACCCATACTGCACCCACACGGCACCCACACGGCACCCACACGGCACCCACAGAGCTCCCATACAGCACCCACACAGCACCCACACGGCACCCACACGGCACCCATACAGCACCCACACAGCACCCACACGGCACCCACACGGCACCCATACAGCACCCATACTGCACCCACACGGCACCCACACGGCACCCATACAGCACCCATACAGCACCCATACTGCACCCACACAGCACCCACACAGCACCCATACAGCACAGCACAGCACCCACACAGCACAGCACCCACACAGCACAGCACCCACACAGCACCCATACAGCACAGCACAGCACCCACACAGCACCCACACAGCACTCACACAGCACCCATACAGCACAGCACAGCACCCACACAGCACTCACACAGCACCCATACAGCACAGCACAGCACCCACACAGCACTCACACAGCACCCACACAGCACAGCACCCACACAGCACCCATACAGCACAGCACAGCACCCACACAGCACCCACACAGCACTCACACAGCACCCATACAGCACAGCACCCACACAGCACCCACACAGCACCCACACAGCACACCACACTGCAAAACCTCCAAACCACGCCTGGGCGGGCTCCAGGTGGCTTTTAAATGCTGGTTATTGTATCCAGAGGATGCAGCAATTTTAATTATTATTTAAAATGCTGTTTACTATATTCAGATGACACAGCAATTTTTTTATTTATTATTTAAAATGCTGTTTATCGTATCCAGATGACACAGCAATTGATTTATTTATTATTTAAAATGCTGTTTACTATATTCAGACGACACAGCAATTTATTTATTTATTATTTAAAATGCTGTTTCCTATATTCAGATGACACAGCAATTTATTTACTTATTATTCAAAATGCTGTTGATTGTATCTAGATGATACAGTAATTGATTTATTCTTTAAAATGCTGTTTATCGTATCCAGAGGATACAGTAATTGAGTTATTTATTGTTTCAAATGCTGTTATTGTACCCAGAGGATTCAGCAAGCCCAGCCCACACCTGTCCCCTCAGCTGGGGGTTTGTCTGAATCCACTCCAGTTCTGTTACAATGCATTCTAGACTTTCCTTTTAATACATGACAACCAATCAATACCTTTACTATTACCTATAGCCTATCATAATTACAAAATTTCCATATTCATGTTATTATTTTCCAATCACAAAAGGTCAGTATGTTACAGTTTAAGCTAGAAGTTCATTTTTGTTTTCTTGCAGTGGAAAATTTTGAGATCTTATTTTCTACTTGCAACATTGGCTTTCTTGTTTGTCTGTGAAATCTTTTTGCTTGGTAAAATCATCTTTTGTTTGAGGTGGGTTTATCCTTTGCTCTGAGCTATAAAACCCTTTCCAACTCACTCACACTTTGCTTTCCAGTTATCCACTAAGGCTGGCTCAGCAATTCTTTTCTTCTATATCACAATTTGCTTTCATTTCTATTCCTTCTTCAGATTCTCCATTCAGAGATCTTTGTGTTACACACCCCCATCTGTGACACCTTCCTGCCAAATCCAAATCCTTGTCCTTCCCAACACCAAACCAAGCCTTGGAACCACGGGATCCTGAGTGCTTGGCCAGAGGGGACCCCCTGTTTGACACCTTCCACTACAATTATTCTTGCTGCATACAGGCAGGGAGGTTTTAAAATTTCAGTTCTAGTCTTCCTTCAAATAATTTTATTTTCCAAAGTATATGGCTGTTCTTTTAATGAGCTCTAAGAAAAACCAGTCCCTGTGCTCAGAGACACATCCTGGGCACTTGGTATCTGTGTAGAAATGACTAAAGCAGTGTTCAATCGACTCCTAAAGATCCTGCAGGAGTCTCATGGTCCCTGCTTTGTGAAAAATAAACATTTTGCTGATGCAAAGGAGAGAACAGCCAGAATCAGCTTCCAAACTCGTGCAGAAATGACCTTTTCATCTAAATCCTGCTGCCCCTGCTGATCCCACTTGTGTTCAAAAAAAATCCTGCCAACTCTAACCTCTTCCATTTTGTATTTGGATTAAAAATGCTACTCTGAGGACAATTTGTAACTTCAGCTGCACTTTCAAGGGGAAAACAAGAATTGTGAGGCTGAGAGACTTCACTCCATGAAGCAAACAAGCCCCTGCTCAGGGGAACAGCTGGAAAATATTTGTGTGCACACAGCACCTTAAACACAGTGCACACAGGTAAGAAACAGGATTTTAAAATTCCTGCAGTGAAATCACTCTCAGCTCTATCCCTGGAATCAAGCTCTTGGATCATGAATCTGCTCACAGAACCCCAGACTGGTTTGGGTTGGGAAGGAACCTTAAAACTCATCTTGTTCCAAGCCTGCCATGGGCAGGGACACCTCCCACTGGAATTATTTTTGTTGGTAAAGTCAAACCCAACTTTGGAGCTGGTGAAGAATCTACTCAGGGCTGCCAGCATTAAAACCATGACCATGGCAGGGTTGAAAGGAGCTGAGCAGAAACCAGGTACATTTTAAGAGGTCTCATGAATTATGAGTGACACCCTTTATTGAAGGATTATGTGGTGATGAATTTCAGCAACTCAGCCCAATTTAGAGAGAACATCCCTTGTGGAATTGCAGTTCTTACTGAGACACAAATTTCTCCTTTGAAGGGTTAATTCCATATTCCAGGTCACAGCCTGTGGAGCTGGAGCTGCCCTGTGCTGACACAGCCAGGCCTAGAAAAGCTGCACCTTTAGGCCATGCCCTGATGTGTAACCCATTAAAAACATCCTGTACTCCATGGGTTAGGGAAGTCTGAGCTGTGAACAGATTAACCTGATACCTGCTGCTGTATTCAGCCTCACAGCTCAATCCTGATGCCTTGAGAGAGCAGAAAACCCACACAAACTCACCACCTGGAGGGGAAATCCCTCCAGAAAACCCCTCAGCAGGTGGCTTTGAATCTGCCAGGGAAGGTGGGGAGGTGTCACAGAGAATTCTGAGGCCAAGGAAGAACCCAAACAGGGCATTTCCCCTGGATGAAAGCTGGGGCAGTTAATGCCTGCTGCTCCCAAATTCATAAAATCACAGACTCAGCCAGGTTTGGGTTGGGAGGGACACAAATCCATGGGCAGGGACACCTTCACTACCCCAGGCTCTGTCCATGTCCTGCCCTGGGGCAGCCATCCCAAGCCAGTCTGAATCCCAGTAAATCCTAAAGAATGGAAATCCCAAGGCTGGTTTTTTGCCTTTCAGTTTAAAGAGCAGGAAATTGCAGTAGAGCTGTGAGGAGACAGAATCCATGTGTCCCACAATAATCAGGAAGGAGCTCAAATTAGGGATAATTTGTCACCCAAGGGTATAAACCCAACCTTATGCAGGGGACTCAGCAGCAGGACTGGGTGGTGGGTGATCAAAAACTTCAGTTTGCTTTTAATCTTTCAAGGAAAGGTTAAAGAAATTTAAGCAAACTTTAAGGGTTTTTTTTTTTTTAATCTTTCAAGAAAATTTGAGCTCTCTGTGAGTGCTGTCATGTAACAAAAAAAAAAACAAACCCAAAACAACAAAACATCCATGTATCCCACAAGCTTCCCAGGAAACAAAAGAGAACATTTTGAATCAAAATTAACTCTGAGGATTGGAGCTGTGCAGGAAACCTGTGGAGAGATTTGGAATGGAGCACCTGAAATGTGTCATGAAGGGAAATGTGGCCTGGGAAATGTCACCAAGAGGTGGCAGGGAGCAGAGGAAGCACCAGGGGCTGCACCCAGCTCAGATGTGAGCAGGGAATGAGGATGGAAAAGGAAAACAGACTCAACAGGGCCAGGGGGAAAAGGGAATTAACTCCAGAAAAGAACGGCCACCAGCACTGAGAAGGAAATTAAAATGCAGACACAAAGGCTCAGCCTAGAGAGGAGAAGTCAAGCAAGATAGATGCAGCTAGAGAAAATTGTGTTATAAATCAGTTTTCTAAATAAAGAGGGGGGCTGAAAAGTGGCCAAGGCAGGAATTGACTGCAGAGCAAAGGAGGAAAAGGAAGAACACGATGTCAGCTTTACCAGGCAAAGCAAAGCAGCAGCTCCCCAAGAATACACAGAACAGCAAATAAAATCATTGCAGTGGTGCAGAACAGCCAGAAAATACACCAAGCTCCCAAATTAACAGCCAACCTCTCACATAAGGCACAGGAAGGAACAGAGGGGCTTTAATTCAATTTATGCCAACAAACATTGCCCTGGGGAGAGGTTTAGCACAGCTGATTTACTGGACTTTCAAATTTCTGTCTACTGTACTAGGATTTGATGTTAAAAAAACGCCTCTATTTGATAAATTGCCTCTATTCACAATATTCTTGATAAAGTCTTTATAGGAATTACCTTTGCCCTCCATTTATAAGAGAACAAAGTGCACGTGCTGGAGTCACATTATTAACCATGGCCTTCAGTGCCTTGTCTACCTCTTCCCTTATAAAAGTGTTGGATTCCCCAGCTTTGTGCAAAAGGACTTTTACTGCATTATCTACTTCTTGATCCATGCTCTTTTTCAGGTGGGTGAACAAATCCCCTAAACAGACCACAGCAGCTCGAGAAACACCTGAGCGTAAATTCTTGACCTGCACACAGGAAAAACCCAAAAAACAATGAATAATGTTTATCAGAGAGACTTGAAAAAGAAATATATTCATGTTTGCCCTTTGTCATTTTTAAGCAACATTACAAGCAACCGAGAAAACGCATTTCTAACTTGATTGACAAGGGGTGAGAATTAAAAGATATCATTATTAAATTAAAAAAATCGATATTTGCTCAGCCTCTGGGTCTCAAATCATCCTTGAGAGACTGCCCAGCTGAGGAAAACTCACCAGAGGTGAGCATCAATCACTCGAGAGAGCACTAAAAATACAAAATATACACACAGAGAGCCAGTGGGATATTGTGATAGGAAAAATGGAACCTCTTGAGCCACAGCCAGAGTTGTTTCGTGGAGTTTTGCAGTCAGGACAGGGGCGTGGTAGGCAGACAAACACCTGATAAAATTCAGACCTTCGATTTTCTTCTCCCTGTGTGAAAGAAATTATATTATATATATATTATATTATATTATATATATATATTACATTGGTCTCACACAATTCCATCCACCTGCAAAGTTGCATTCAAATAATCAAACGTGGAATTCCAAAGAATCAAACAATCAACAAATTAGATGGGAAAAGAAAGAAATGAGAAATAATCCCAGAAGGTTTGGGTTCAAAAGGATCTAAAATCCCATCTTTAATGTCACAGCTCCTTTTTCTAGAGTTTTCTAAGACTTCCATTGCTTCAGAACTTTCTTGCCATTCAATTCATTGGTCAGTAAATGACATTTTACCTGTTTATCAAATTATCTATTATCTATAATTTTTTTTCTATTTTTGGACAGTTCACATATTTTTTTTTCTTGGATTCTCATAAGAATTGGCATTTTCCATATCTATCAAATTTTTTTATTTTTGGACAGTTTACATAATTTTTTTCATGGATTCTCATAGGAAATGGCATTTTATCTGTCTATCAAATTATCTATTACCTGTCTATCAATTTTTTCTATTTTTGGACAGTTTACATATTTTTTTTCTTGGATTCTCATAAGAATTGGTATTTTCCATATCTATCAAATTTTTTTATTTTTGGATAGTTTACATATTTTTTTCATTCATTCTCATGGGAAATGGCATTTTACCTATGTATCAAATTATCTATTACCTGTCTATCAATTTTTTTCTATTTTTGGACAGTTTACATTTTTTTTCATGACTTCTCATAAGAAATGGCATTTTACCTGTCTATCAAATTATCTATTACCTGTCTGTTAGTTTTTTCTATTTTTGGATAGTTTACATATTTTTCTCATGGATTCTCATAGGAAATGGCATTTTATCTATCAATTTTTTCTATTTTTGGATAGTTTACATATTTTTTTCATGGATTCTCATGGGAAATGGCATTTTACCTCTCTATCAAATTATTCTATTTTTGGATAGCTTACATTTCTTTTTCATGGATTCTCATAGGAAATGGCATTTTACATCTCTATCAAATTGTCTGTTACCTATAAATTTGTTCTATTTTTGGACAGTTTACATATGTTTTTCTTGGATTCTCATGGGAAATGGCATTTTATCTGTTCATCGATTTTTTCTTACATATTTTTCCCATGGATTCTCATGGGACAAACTTTTTGTTATTACAGGTGCAGCTTATCTTCTCTACAAGAATAAGAGTTTGTTATGCAAACTCTCCTTCTGATTTTTTCACAGGAGAACTTGCAATCTGTTAGCTCGAGTAGCAGTGCCTAAACCATATTTTATCAAGCCTTTATAAGAAAAATAGAATAATATAATATTTTTAAACATCATATTTTTAAGCTTTTATCATACCTCTACCTGTCTGCAAGCACATGAGTGTCAGGGGCAAAATGAGGGATGTGGGGCTTCAGGTGGCTCTTTAAAATGCTGATGATTGTATTGAGATGATACAGTGATTTATTTATTATTTAAAATGCTGATGATTGTATCTAGATGATACAGTAATTGATTTATTATTTAAAATGCTGTTGATTGTATCTAGATGATACAGTGATTTATTTATTATTTAAAATGCTGATGATTGTATTGAGATGATACAGTAATTGATTTATTGTTTAAAATGCTGTTATTGTATCCAGAGGATTCAGCAATTCAGGGTCCTGGGTGACAGAGCCCAGCCCACACCTGTCACCTCAGCTGGGGGTTTGTCTGAAGCCACTCCAGTTCTGTTACAATGCATTCTATGCTTTTCTTTTAATAAATAACAACCAATCAATACCTTTACTATTACCTATAGCCTATCACAGCTAACATTTCCATATTCATGTTATTATTTTCCAACCACAAACAGTTAGTGTGTTACAGTTTAAGCTGTTGTTTTTCAGTTTTCTTGCAGTGGAAAATTCTGAGATCTTATTTTCTACTTGCAACACTGACTTTCTTGTTTGTGAAAATTTTTTTGCTGGGTAAAAACATCTTTTGTTTGAGGTGGGTTTATCCTTTTCTCAGAGTTATAAAAACCCCTTCCAGCTCACATACTAACAGAGCCTTTGCCTTCTTAATTATCCAGTCAGACTGGCTCAGCAATTCTTTTCTTCGACATCAAAACTTTTCCTATTTCTATTCCTTCCTCAGATTGTCCATTCAAAGATCTTTGTGTTGCACACACCCATCTGGGAGACTTTTCCCTCACACCCTTGTCCCTCCCAGCCCGTTTTGAGGAGTCCCAGCTCAGTGTCCCTGCACTCACCAGTCGTGGTCAGCCAGCAGTGCCAGCGCCTCTGCCAGGGCTGACTCAGGCCTGGGGAAAGGCTGCAGATCTCCAGGGTCCAGCACCTCGGGGCTCTGTGTCACCTCTGGGGACAGGGACACACCATCAGCACCTCTGGCAGCTCAGCCAGCCCCAGCAGGGACAGGGCACCAGCACAGGGCACTGCTAAACACACACAGTGCCAGTGGTGCATTTCAGAAACCTCCTGGGATTTTGAGTTTTCTGGCACTGCCCCCCTGCAGAACACTGCTTTGGAGCTGAGCCCTTGGACAAGGCTCCAAATTTGGGGGATGGAGTTAAAATCCCGGGTGTGCAGTGAAATAGAAGTGTGTGATTGCACATGGGGAAGGGTTTGGGATTTGGGGTTTTATAATATAGGAATGGGTGTGGGACAGGATGGAGGATTTGGGGTGGTGTCTCTTTCTGGGCTCATCTTCCTTCTTCTCCATGGTTTCAGGCAGCAGTTTCTGGTTGGTCACTCAGTGTCACTCTGAGGGTCATGGCAATTTAATTATTGGGTTAAAAGTATCAATAATATCGGTGTTAATTCTCTATTGGACTGTTTAGTTTTAAAACACCTTGTAACCAGCTGGATCCATCTCCATTCTGCTCACTTTTAGCTGGAAGTGTTACAGAAGTCTCTGTACTTTAAATAAAATTTAATAAACAACCAAGGCCAAACATGAGAAAATTCATCTCCTTTGTGTTTTTAATCCTGACTCTGAGTGAAAACAAAAAACTACAAACAAGCCACTAATTAAGTGGTGCAAACACCACATTTACACCCAGAGTGGTTTGGGTTGGAAGGGTCTTCAATCCCATCCCATCCAAAATATAAAATTTAGACCACAGAGTAACTTATTCATAAATGTCTTCTGAAGTTAGCAAGATAGAATAGATTTAAAAGTGAAAAACTTTCACTTTTAAGAGTCACAAACACAAAGGCAGAGGTTGTTTAATGGAAAAGCAGATGCACAGTGTGCTATTATCATAATAAATCTTGAAGGGACACTTGAGAAATCCTGGCCACCTTTGAGCACCTCTTCTACTCATAACATTTTTTACTGTTTATTTTAAAGGCAATTCAGTGTCAAAATGTAAGAAAAGGGGTTGTGGGGACAGGAGGGAGTCACTTTGCTGTTAATGCATTGTATCATTTCAAACTAAAACCCTCTGAAGTTTCATGAATCTTCCTAACAGATTCTAGATGAAAAATGATCAACTGAATCCCCATTAAGGAATTAAATCCCCTCCAGCTCCCCCCCTCTTCCAGAGCACCTCAGGACTGCACAAATAAATTGCATTTTGAAACTGTCCCACTGCACCCATCCAAATATTTTAAGGGTTTACTGTCCCAGCTTACCAGAATCTAGCAAGGATGGACACTTTGACCTCTTCAAACTGGATGTTCTTTTCAGAGAAGGGTTCAAGGCCACGTTTTCCAAGGACAAAGATCCATTTCTTGGTGATGTCAATAAATCCCCACAGAGATTAAACCCTAGGAAAGAAGGAAATGTCCAAACTGCAGTAAAAGCAATCAGAACCAAGTTAAACCCAGTGTTCCCAGCCCTGAATTCCATTCAGCAGCACTGAACAGGGAATGTTCATCCTCATCCTCACTTTCTGCTGTGAGTTTCTCTGGTTCACTCATACTCAGTCTAATCCTTTCCCAAGGGAATTCTTCCTTCCCTCCCAAGGCTTTGCTTTCCTGCTGCTCTTTATGGTTTTGTTCTTTGTCTTCTTTCCTTTTCCTCCTCAGCTTCTCCTGAGCAGATTTTGACAAGGTCACTTTTATCTGCAAAAAAAAAAAAATTCATGCATAAGTTACCCCAGAATTGATTCCCCAGTTCCTGATGCTGGCCAAGGTCAGCATGGAAAATCAGGATTTTCTCTCATCTGACCCTTCACTCTCATGTGTTTATGACACTTTTTGTGCCTCAGGAAAATTCAGCAAATAAATTTGATCCAGTTAAATTTAAATTCGGTTTAATAAACTGAATCCATTTATTCCTTTGAATTTTATCCCACAAAGGATTCACATCTTCAGTGGAAATCAGAAAGTTAAGACACTGTAAATCATTAACTTCAAGTATTAATGTTCTTCAAATGTTATTGTAAAGGCTTGCAGAAAGAGTTTCATTTCAATGTTTTTTATTTTGTATCCCACTTCACTCAGATAAATCTGGCTCCATTTACATTTGTAAATAGTATTTAAGAAACCACATGATGGGCAAATATTCAGGAAGCTTTTTAAGAACAACTTCTGATTGGAGCTGGATTAATTGAACCCTGAGGAAAACAAGATCTGATCCAAGCCAGCCAATCCCTCCTTCCACATCTGGACGTGCTGGGGGAGCCAGGGAGGGCATTTCCCAGCTCCACTCCTTCCTTCTCCAGGGATTTCTGCACCGTGGGATGTGAGGATTAGGAAAACCTCCAGGTGCCTCTTGGGCACCCACACTGCTGGGTTATGTTCTTCTTTAAAAAGCTAAGCAGGTTCATAGTTGCTATAAAGTTATTTATTGCAGAAGCACATCGGTCTCAAAGGCAAAACAAAGCAAAGCAATGGCAAAAAGCAATGGCAAAGCTGCAGTGGCAAAATGCACATGGATAAAGCCATGGCATGGAGCCCCAGCTCTCCCTAATTAATGTTCTTTTATAGAAACTTTCCAACCAGCTAAGACACAAACTCCTTAACCTATTAGAATTTTAGTTTCTTAGCTCTCCAGTCTATGTACAGACTATGTTCATGGCCTATCTTGTTCTAATTGAAAAATGTCAGCAATATTCTTAACTCTAACTCTATTATGTTTGAAGCCAGGTTCTTGGAGCCTCTAAGGAAACACTGGCATGTTTTTTAACTTTTACTAAAACATGTCCTACTTCTCAGGCATCTAAGACCTTTTACTCACTAAAAGCACTTCAAACTTATTCCATTTACTCACTTACTTATTCACTGCATCTATTCACTTACTCATTCCATTCAAAGACTTTGATTCAATCCCTGCACTCTGATTTCTCTCTGAAGAAATCAGAGAGATTCCTGACTGACTGACTCCAACAGTGGGAGGCTCCTGGCACATCCATTTGCACCAAGAGGAAAATCAGGAGCAGCAGCAGCTTTGGCTGTTGCAATCAAACTCCTGTGACTGAGCAGGGCTGGGCTGACTCCACAGCAGCAGGGGGAGAAGGCACCAGGCTGTGCAGTCCTTACCTGTCCTTCACTGCCTGCATGGCACTGGGAATGGCAAGTGCTGCTCTGCTGGAAGCTTCTCCCTGGGGCTGGCTCTGCTCCCTCCCTGGCAGCCTGGGCATCCCCATTGGCCACACAGGGCATGGAGTGGCTGGGAGCTGGGGCAGGAGGGCTCCCAAAAACACCTGGAGGGCAGAACACGGGGTCACAGACTGGTTTGGGATGGAAGGGACATCAAAGCATCTCATTCCAGGGATGCCACGGCTGGAATTGTCTATTCAGGAACTGCAACGCTGTCAAAGCACAATGCTTTGTATTCCCATTAACCTGGGGATTGTGAACAATCTGAAACATTGGACAACTCTGTTTGTTCTTTTCCCACTCCACAAAGGCACATTTCCCTCATTTCATAACTCAAAGGGACTCGGGGGATGATTTTGGGTCTGCAGTACCTTTGCCAACAACAACGTCTTCAGATGTGAGACCCAGATCATTCCTCGGTGCAAAGCCAGGCAGTGACTCTGCAGGGCCTGGAAGCACAAAGAGCACTCAGTGTAAATCATCCTGGTCATGCTTTGGGATGTGTTTCATCCTCCTAAAATGTCACCCCACATCTGAACTGATCCCTGTCCTGAACCAGGGTATTGCCAGGTCACTGAAGCCAGCAGGATGTGCTGAATACCCGTGGGGAGGATGTGCACATCCCACTGACACGAGCCTGGAGCCAGGCTGGGAGAGTGGGAATGTTCATCTGGACAGGAGAAGGATCCAGGGACAGCTCAGAGCCCCTTGCAGGACCTCAAGGGGCTCCAGGAGAGGGACTGGGGACAGGCATGGAAGGACAGCCTGTGGACACAGCTCCCTCAGCTCCTTTCCTCCTTCCAGCAGAACCAAAACTGATCAAACACAAATCATCCCACACAGTTGGTCCCTGCCCATTTCAGGGACCTGTACTGCCCTGGCAGGGTAAAACACACCAGCAGCACAACCCCAATTCCCACAGGAATGAGCTGCTTGGAACTCCTCCCCTGAGCACCCTCAAATCCCAGTCTGGCCCCAGAAGCTCCCTTTGTTAAGGGCTCAGTGCCCAAGTGAGAAAAGCCACCCCAAGGGGCACTCTGGTCCCTCAGGTGAGTGGTGACAGGAACATACCTGTGCTGGGGTGATGCTCTTCCCCCTCTGTGTCTCTGAGCCTTGCTGCAGCTACTTTTGCAGGGTGGGATTTGCTGCCCAGTGCTGGAAAAGTGTCTGACCTGTTCACATAAACACATTTTATAGGTGCAATTCTCCACAAAGTCCAGCCAAAAACAACAACAGGTTTCAGCTTCTCCAAGGTAAAACTCTCTCCAGTATTCCCACAAACGTTCACACTGAGCAGAAAGAGAATTCTGTGGGAATTATTTGATGAGCAGGCCCGTTATGAAGAACATCCTGATGAGGAAACCTGACACTAGGACTACATTTAGGATACACCCATAAAGAAAGGAATTGTTGGGCCTGGGGATTGATGATGCTGGCTCCAACCTGGCCAAGGAGAGTCACCAAATCCTCCTGCCACTTCCAGGCATGAGCTGTTCCCAGCTCAGTGTCCAGCAGAGACATTCACCAGGAAAAGGCTCTTATCTACAAGAACAACTTCTAAATTATTTGAAATTTCAAATGATTCCCTGGATATGAAAGATGATGGAACCCAGTGCAATACTCACAACTAAAGATTCTTTTAAGCTCTAGGAATGTCCCTAATTCCTGTGTCCAGCTGCCATCCCCCATGGCAGTTCATCAGCAGAGAACCCAAAGCAAACACACCAACCCCCCATTCCTGCAGTCACAGATTTTGAGAACAGCCAATGCCAGTTTGTGCCAGTGCTCACAAACCCCCTGAGCTGAAGTCCTGGCATTTTTCTGACATTCCAAGGCTTTCAGTGTCACCTGGGATGGACTCTGTCACTGCTCCCACTTCAGGGTGACTGCCACATGTCCCCTCTCTCCCTGGCTGGTTCAGAGCTCCTCTGGCTGAGGATCCAGTGGAATATCAAGCCCTGGATAATGGGCATGGCTTAGCCCAAACCAGCACAGCCAGGCCTCCACAGCCTTGACTTCTGAAGGATTCCAGCATTTGGATGTGAGATTTTAAAGATTAATTTTAAAAAATGTGATTCAGCAGCAGTGCACAAGGGGAAGGGATGTGAATATAAATCAATTCTGGGCTGCACAACTGAAAACTTTCTGTTTGTGAATCACTCCAGGCTCCTGCCTCAAACCCCTTTCCTTTTCATGTTCCCTGTTTTGCCTTCTGCTGTTCTGCAGTTCTGTGTCAGTTATATGGAAGGTTTCCTGCTCATGGCAGGCTTGGAATCAGGTGATTTTTCAGTCCCTTCCAACCCAAACCACTCTGGGATTCTGTGAGTCTGTAAAAGATGCTTTTGCTACACACAAAAATATCTTCAGAGCAGAGCTACAGAGAGCTTCATCATGGGCTCTGAGAGCAGAGAAGGAGATTTTGGGCTGGAAAATTTGCAAAATTCCTCAAAACTCTTTTTATTTCAATAAACAATAGTTTATACTGCTCATAACCAACTGCCTTGTTGTCCTTTACAATCAGAGCAGCATTTGTCACCACACAATTTCTATTCAGAAGAAGCGTGGGAAGGCATTTTAAATTCACAATTATCTCTCAGGATTAAATGGAACCAGCTCTTGATCCACAATAAGAAACATCTGCATTGTTTTCCTCTTCTCAACAAACCCAATTCCATTTCCAGGCTGTAATCCTGTAATCCAGCCTTATCCTTCCTCTTCACTCTTGTCCTTCTCACTCCCCAGCTCAGCTCTGGTCACGTTCCTGCTGTGCCAAGGAAAGTTTTTACCAAATATTTATTTACTGTTCCTGGCACTGCCTCCCTGCCCTATGGCAGCTTCATGTTAAAAGTCAGAAAAAAAATAGAATAATGTCATTAAGCAGCTCTTGTATTTTTAGAGAGGAACATAAAACCCAGGCTATTGAGCAAAGCAATCCCATATCAAATAAGCACCAGCGAATAGCAGGATGCCAGCGGGGCCGGGCGGGGATTTGCAGGCTGAGGTGACAGCAGTGACACTCACATCCCTCTGCTCCTGGGGGGCAGCGTGGCCCGGGGCGAGCCCGGCCACTCCTGCCCGCAAATTCCGCTCTCGGTGGAGGCGGCGCCGGGGGAGGAGCCCTGCGAGGGGCAATCCCCGCAAAATTCCAATTTCACCGCCCAGTCGGGGCTCTCCAGGTCGGCGATGTTGCCGCTCAGCTTCGCCCTTTTCTTGGCCGCGCTGTTCCGCAGGGACCTCAGGGAATTCTGCATCTGGACACAGGGGGAAGAACGACAGGGAGCTCTCAGTGCAGAGGGAAAAAGCGTTTTTTCAGCTAAATAAAATCGATTTGTGAGTGTTCAGCTCAGTCCAGGGGGTGCACAGGGCAGTGTGATCATCACGGTTTGGGTGGGATTGTGATGATCCCTGACAGGAATGTCTAATTTATCTTTCCAAACAAACTGTGGGGCTGCTGGTGGATAAAACCAGCACTGAGAGATAAAACCAACAATGGGATGGATTCCACTGATGGATGAATGGAAAAAGAGATTTCCCTTTACAAACAAACTGCAGGTTTGCTGATCAATGGAATTGGATATTGAAAGATGAAAGAAGCAATGGGGAAAAACCATGAATTCCATAAGAATTAAAAATGCAAAGGGAGGGTTGTACATCAGAGGGGAATCTCAGGGATCAGGGTTTGGGAAGTCTGTGCCTCTCAGGTACCTCAGCCCATGGGGAAAGAGAGAGGGAAATGTGGATGGGAAATTGGGATGGGAAATTCTCCTCTTTTTGCTGAGTATTTCTCACACTAAAAATTCTTCCTCTGTTTAACACCCCAAGTTCCTTTTAGTGGGAACAGAGGATGGAAGGTACAGACAAAACAGCAAAGCCAGGAAGTCACAGAATCCCTGACTGGTTTGGGATGGAAGAGAACCTTGAAGTTTTCCTTGTTCCATGGGCAGGGCCACCCTCCAGCACCCCAGGGTGCTCCAAACCCCACCCAGCCCCGAAGCTTCCAGGGATGGGGAACACCGGTAAAATGTTAAATACTGGTAAAATGTTGAACACTGGTAAAATGTTAAACACTGGTAAAATGTTAAACACTGGTAAAATGTTAAACTCTGGTAAAGGTGTTCAACACTGGTAAAGGTGTTCAACTCTGCTGAAAGTGTTAAACATGGGTAAGAGTGTTAAACAATGATAAAAGTGTTAAACGCTGGTAAAATGTTAAACTCTGCTAAAAGTGTTAAACATGGGTAAGAGTGTTAAACAGTGGTAAAAGTGTTAAACATTGGTAAAATGTTAAACACTGGTAAAGGTGTTAAAGACTGGTAAAGGTGTTCAACATTGGTAAAGGTGTTCAACTCTGCTGAAAGTTTTAAACACTGGTAAAGGTGTTAAACATTGGTAAGAGTGTAAAACACTGGTAAAATGTTAAACTCTGGTAAAAGTGTTCAGCACTGCTAAAAGTCCCCACCTCTTCCTGGTCCTCAGGCTGCAGGTGCAGCTGGGCCAGCCCCGCTGCCAGCTCTGTGCCCTCCGTGATGCCCGGGGGCTCCCGGGGGCTGGGCAGCCGAGGGATGGGGGGCACGGGCCGGGCCCCCCGCAGCCCCCCCGGGGCCCTGCCCAGGGCAGCCCTCAGCTGCAGGGGGGGCTTGTCCAGCTGCAGGGGGGGCTTCTCCAGCTGCAGGGAATGCTTCTCCAGCTGCAGGGAATGCTTCTCCAGCTGCAGGGGGGGCTTGTCCAGCTGCAGGGGGGGCTTCTCCAGCTGCAGGGGGGGCTTGTCCAGCTGCAGGGAATGCTTCTCCAGCTGCAGGGGGGACTTCTCCAGCTGCAGGGGGGGCTTGTCCAGCTGCAGGGAATGCTTCTCCAGCTGCAGGGAATGCTTCTCCAGCTGCAGGGGGGGCTTCTCCAGCTGCAGGGGGGGCTTCTCCAGCTGCAAGGAATGCTTCTCCAGCTGCAGGGAATGCTTCTCCAGCTGCAGGGAATGCTTCTCCAGCAGGCCATGTGTGTCCCCTAGAACACACAGGGACTGTCAGGGACTGTAGCAATGCATTTGAACAGTCTAGGCCATAATCTGTATCAAGCGCACCAGCCAAACTACATTTACCTGGTTTTCGACATATTTAGCTGTTTTTCTACATTTTTTAGTTTAGACCATTGTTTATCCCAGGTGCACTGGATTTGCCATTTTTAGGTGTTTTTCTGCAGTTTTGATAAACTTTCTGGAGCTCTTAAGGCTGCTGAAACATAAATTGTACTAAATTGGGAAAGAGAAAGCTGAAGAACAGAATACCAAGATTAAAAGACCCAAGAGAAATGTGGGCAGTGATGCCCTGAACTACAACCAAGGCTCATGCAGGGCACATGGAGAAGATAGAGGCACCAATTAAAAAAATGCATAATCACATAAACAATAGTTTTAGAATGTATAAATAGGGT
This sequence comes from Acridotheres tristis, assembly GCA_037013685.1. NCBI lineage: Eukaryota > Metazoa > Chordata > Aves > Passeriformes > Sturnidae > Acridotheres > Acridotheres tristis. The sequence goes on along the minus strand of CM072892.1, from coordinate 864,512 downwards.
TAAAAGTAAACAATAAAGTAAATAACATTGATTTGCTGTCCAGAAATCCTTCATTCCCACAAGGGACAGCACCAGGACAAACTCCACCTCTCACTTCTGTACCCACAAAACTCTTTCTGTCATGGAATGAGTGTTAAAAACACACTTGTGCAGGCTCAGGTACCAATTTATTCCACTTTTAGTGACTCTTTCCTTCAGGAAGATATAAATGAGTGTTTCCTGCATGTGCACACCAACATAGAATCAAAATATCCTCAGCTGGAAGGGACACACAAAGATCATCAAAGTCCATGCACAGGCCCTTAGTTCCTTCAAGAAGTAATTAACTTTCTTCATTAAGAGAAAAACACTCTGTAACAACTGCTGTAACAACAAAGGCACTCCAAAGAACCAAAAAAAATCAAAAAGCATATGGAAAACATGTGGTAAGTGATAAATACAATAACAAATAATAAATACAACAATTAAGCAAGTGATAAATACTTCTATAAGGCAAAGTCACATTCCAGGGGCAGGAAATTCCCAAAGCATTCAGTTGGAAATTTTCTATACATGCACAAAAACATGGGTTTCAGTGAAGATGAAATTTCAGAGATTTCTTCCATCAGTGCAGTTTGGTGTGGAAAATGTGACTTTGTTTCAGAAAGCTCCTGAGTGATGAGGGAACAGTTTACCCTGAACACAGGCTAAAGGTATTTCCACCCAGGGGGTTGGAACTGGATGAGTTTTAAGGTTTCTCCCAACCCAAACCATTCCGGGATTCCACAAAGGAAGAGGCAGAAAGGCAGAATGCAGAGTAACCCTTTCCTGGCACATGGATTAATTGGGGTATTTCTGTCCTGCCTTTCCCCAAAGTGCTCCATGTTGGGCTTTGTTTTAGTTGGAAAACAGACTTTTCCCTGGGACATTCAGAAAATCAGAGCTGTAGCATATTTTGCTTTATGACAAATCTAAAGGCTCCACTTTTGAGGAGAAGCCTGCAGGGCTGTGAGCAGTGAAGCCATAAATCAATAAATCAATAAATCAATAAATCCATTCCTAACTGCACCTCAGGCACTGCCCAATTCCCTCTCACCTGCCACCGTGGATTTTCTGACCACTGAAAAATCCCCCAAAACACAAACCCCCAAAATCCCTTTTTCTCACATTGAGAACATTCCCACATTTTATGACCACTGAAAAAATCCCCCAAAATACAACCCCCAAAACCCTTTTTTCTCACACTGAGAACATTCCCACATTTTCTGACCACTGAAAAATTCCTTTTCTCACATTGAGAACATTCCCACATTTTCTGACCACTGAAAAATTCCTTTTCTCACATTGAGAGCGTTCCCACATTTTCTGACCACTGAAAAATCCCTTTTTCTCACATTGAGAACATTCCCACATTTTCTGACCACTGAAAAATTCCTTTTCTCACATTGAGAACATTCCCACATTTTCTGACCACTGAAAAATCCCTTTTTCTCACATTGAGAACATTCCCACATTTTCTGACCACTGAAAAATTCCTTTTCTCACATTGAGAACATTCCCACATTTTCTGACCACTGAAAAATTCCTTTTCTCACATTGAGAGCGTTCCCACATTTTCTGACCACTGAAAAATCCCTTTTTCTCACATTGAGAACGTTCCCACATTTTCTGACCACTGAAAAATTCCTTTTCTCACATTGAGAACATTCCCACATTTTCTGACCACTGAAAAATTCCTTTTCTCACATTGAGAACGTTCCCACATTTTCTGACCACTGAAAAATTCCTTTTCTCACATTGAGAGCGTTCCCACATTTTCTGACCACTGAAAAATCCCCCAAAATCCCTTTTTCTCACATTGAGAACATTCCCACATTTTCTGACCACTGAAAAATCCCTCAAAATAGAAACCCCAAAATCCCTTTTTCTCACATTGACAACATTCCCACATTTTCTGACCACTGAAAAATCCCCCAAAATACAACCCCCAAAAACCCTTTTTATCACATTGAGAATATTCCCAAATGTTATGACCACTGAAAAATCCCTCAAAATACAACCCCCAAAATCCCTTTTTCTCACATTGGGAACATTCCCACATTTTCTGACCATTGAAAAATCCCTTTTTCTCACACGGAGAACATTCCCACCTGTGCTGTCTCCTGGCTTTTGGCTCAGCAGCTGTTTCTGGCAGCCAGCCTTAGGCAGCCCCTGGAAGCTTTTGAGGGGCCAGGAGCTGGAGAGGCTCCTGGGATCCTCCTGGCACTTCCCTGGAGAGGCAGCAGCAGAGCAGAGGCGCTTGGGGCTGTTCCTGGGGGATGACAAGGGGAAGGAGGGCAGGATGAAGGTGCCCTGGCTGGCACTGGCACCTTGGAAGGACATGATGGGCTCTGGCTGAGTGCAAAAACTTCTCTGGGTCTTGCTGGAAAAACTGAGGCTGGAACAAACTGAGCAAAGAAAATGAGAACAGTATTTGTGGTAAGTGGGTCTTGGAATAAGGATTTATAATGAAATAATACACTGTAAGAATGATTTTCAGTGAAATAATGCACCATAAAAACAATTTCCCATGAAATAATCTATCACAAGAATAATTTCCCATGAAATCATGCACCACTAGGCAGTCAGAGCCTGAAGGTTTTGCCCAAGCAAGCAGACAAATCAACCAACTTCACTCTGCAAATTGCATTCCCCTCCAAATGTGAGTTTAAGCTTCAAAACGATTTCTCAGGCATGTTTTGGAGAACTACATTAAAAAAAAAAAAAAGTGATGCAAGCAGATCAAACAGTGCTGTGACCCTCCCAGAGCAGCCAGCACCTTTTCTCTGACACCCTGACACAGTCAGAGATCAAAGGTGGGGCTGTAAATTAACAAACACAAATTAAATCACACAGGAAAGAGGAGCCACGTGGAGAGGGACTGAACAACTTCCAGTAAGAGTTTCCATTTCTTAGGGAAGCAGAGGAAACAAAGTGACAATTCCAAGGTGACAACTCCAAGGTGACAGCTCCAAGGTGACATGTTCTGCCACTGGCAGAAGCCACATACCTTTGTCCTGCTGACAATTATTCAATCCCAAAAACTGCAAATCAGAGCCCACGCTGCCACTCTTCCCACGTGCCTGTGGGTATCCAAGTGTCCCACATCTCCCTGAGATCTGGGGCTGGTGGGAGCCCAGAGCACCTTCCAAAAGAGAACACAAAGAACCACATCAACACCTCACACGTGGTGCCCAACAGAGAATATCCAATAATATTTCAGGGGGAACGCAGACTCTGTGCAGCTCTGAGTGTGAAACTCGAATTCACTCCAAGTGCTTCATTCCAGAGTCTCTAAGCAACCTCAGAAAGCAGCTCAGAGGGAAAAAGGGAAAAGGACTGGCTGCTCTTCCAGGGCACTGCTCCAGCTGGGAATTGCAGGGGAGGGGCAAAAGAACCCCCTGGAACAATCCCCCCTTTGAGTGTGTGCCTTAAAACCCAAACCACAGCGAGGCAGCAAACTTGGCAAGGGCAGGATTCCCCAAAGGGGACAAGGACAGAGCCCAGGGCCACAGGGCCACAATCCCTCAGGTCTGGTCTTGCCCAGGCTTTTCACATCCTGCTGCTTACTGAAACACTAAAATGTGTTGAGCCTTGGCAGCTCCAGCTGTGCCCCCACTCACCAGCACCGAGGGCAGAATGTTCTGAGTTCAGCTCCAGGAAAGGCCTGGGGGCTCTGCTCCTGCTGGAAAACAAATCTGCACTGCCTGGGACTCCCCCGAGCTTCGGGGAGTGAAGGAAATCATTGGATGCAGCCAACTGTAGGGAAAAGCAAAATAAAGTGTGTGTGAAATGGAACAGCACAGTTACAAACATTTTCACACTAGCTTTGCCTTCCTACCTACCCAATATTCAAATGTTTTAAGCATTGGAAAGCATTTGAGCTGTTTTTGCAGGTCTTACTAAAATACAGGTTAAAACTACTCACACTGAAAGGGAAAAAAAACCCCAAATAAACTGGTAGAGAATTGCACTATTTTAAAAATTAAATCTTAAAATTGAACATTGACCTTTTGAATTATATACTTTAGATGGGGAAGTGTTTAAATAGACAACAGAACCCCAAAATCTCAGAGTGGAACAGTTTCTTGCAAACCACACACTCCAGATTCAGTCTAAAACTGTACCTGGCAACACCAGCAGCTTTGACTGAAAACTGGCTACAGGTAGGGAGAAGATCTCAATAATACCAATATTTAACAAAGAAAAGGTCATGCTTTAAATAAATTTCTGATTTAAATAGTAAAATCAGTGATTTAAGTAATTCCCAGGCTGTATTAACTCTGTTCTCCCTTCTGAGGGACACAGGATGAAAAGAAGAGCAGGAAAATGCTGAAGTGCTTTATTCCAGATTATTGCAAGTTGGGATATGTGATGTGAGACCTTGGCATTGCCATTCCTGCAATCACCAAACATCATTCCATCCACGGATCCTTCAGTCCATAATGAAATATTCCTTGTACAAACCACCACAGCCTGGTTTCAGCTGGCATAAAGGGAATTTTCTCCTTAGGAGCTGGTACAGGATAAACTTCCATCCCATTTTTCCATAAAGCAACACATGCAGGAGTCAATTCCAACACTGCCATGAGTGCACAGCTTCACTCAGCTGCTCCCACCCCATCTCCAGGAGTGAAAACTCTGCTGCCTTCTACCCAAATTATAATTACAGCATTGCAAATTCACTAAACACAGCCTTGGGGAAAGAAAGCAAACCCAAAGCTGCCACATGTTTCCCTGGAGTAGAAAACAGATCCTAGCAAAGGGATTTCTCAAAAGGGTTCAGATTCCTTTAAATTCCACAGGAATTGGTAACCTGATTATCAAAGCACAGCCCCTGAGAGTGACCCATCATGGAATCCTGGAATGGTTTGGGTGGAAAGGGATCTTAAATTTCATCCCATCCTTTCCCAAGGATCCCATCCCATCCCATGGATCCCATCCCATTATCCCATCCCACCTCCCACTGTCCCAGGCTGCTCCAAGCCCCAGTGTCCAACCTGGAATGGAAACATTCCCTCCCTGCATCCCTTCCCTGTGCCACTGGATGACACCAAAGGTGCTCTGGGAATTCCAACACCAGCAGCATGAGGAATGTTCTCCCACAGAGACCAACACCACACAAAGACAGAACAATATTTCCCCAAAATCTCCAGAAAAAGCAGGGCTCAGGTCCCAGAGGGACACCCAAGGAAGGGGCACCTTTATCCCACACCCTGGTCACCCTCTGTGTCCCTCTGATCCTTGAAAAACAAAGAGGTTTTGTCCCATAAATCTGATTTCCCAGGCCATTTGAACACTCAGAGCTCTCCACAAAGCTGAGTTATCAAGTTCTGCAGTTATCAGAACAATATGGAAATGAGAAGAATTCCACACAAAGTGAGGGAAGATCCCAGAGTTCACATGAACTTTGTGAAAGGGCTTAAATGTGCAGTGAAATGTTCAAATGCTCTTGTTTCCCCCAAAAGGAATCTCTGGGTACCAAAAGGCACCTCCAGCAGCAGGGACAGGGTCTGTGTGTCCCAGGGGGAATGTTCACCCTGGAATATTCAATATTCCAACCTGCCCTACAACACCTGAACACCTCCAGGGATGGAGAATCCACAGCTCCCAGACAAACCCCCGAAGTCAATGTGCCTTATCTACCTTTTATTTTTAGTACACATTAACTTACACATGTTCTACTCACACCTTATCTGATCAGGAAAGTCTAGACACAGCCTGGGACAACCACGCTGTAACATGACCCCAAAAATGCTGGCAGGAAAACAGCTTTAAACATTAAGCTACTGCCCTGCATCCTTTCAGCCACAGAATGACTCCAAAAGTTAATTTTTAAGCAAGTTCATTTCAAAGGAATGTCTGAATTAATATTTGACATGTACAGAAACCAGTCGACTATCTTGAGATTTATGCAGGATAAATGAATTTTCCTTACTGGGAGTTAAGGGCAGATCCAGGGCTAACTTCCCACACAGATCCTGGCTGCTGGATGGCCCAGGGACAAGAGCTGGACTCTCACAGCTCCTGGAATGTCTTCAGTCCAGGGAGCACCAGCCAGCTTTACATTCCCAGACTGAAAACACAATTCACCTTCTTGCATCCAAGACAGAATCATGAAATATTCTCAGTTGGGACCCACAGGTCCAACTCCTGTCCCTGCACAGACCCCCCCAACAATCCCACCCTGGCATCCCTGGTGTCCAAACTCTCCTGGAGCTCTGGAATTCCCTGGGGAGCCTGGGCAGTGCCAGCACCCTCTGGGGGAGGGAAGAACCTTTCCCAAAATCCAGCCTGACCCCCCTGGCCCAGCTCCAGCCATTCCCTCACGTCCCTGTGCTCACCAGCATCACTGAACAAAGTGTCCCCTGCCCCAGAGAGTTTCATGCAGATGGGATGAGACAAAGGATCAGGATGAGATGAAGGAGCAGCAAAGGTGTCAACGACAGCCATCAGGTCAATATTGCACCATTAAAGGTGTTTGAATTTTCCTCTGCAGTAACTGGGGTCTGGCCAACAGGACTCCAATTCATCCTGTGCCAAATCAGGTCCCACTGCCAGAGGGCAGGGATGGATGGGATGTTGGGAATTGGGAATTCCTGGCTGGGCTGGAATTCCCAGATTTGCTGTGGCTGCCCCTGGATCCCTGGCAGTGCCCAAGGCCAGGCTGGACATTGGGACAGTGGGAGGTGTCCCTGCCATGGCAGGGCTGGGATTTAAGGTCCCTTTAACCCAAACCATTGCAGGAACTGATGATTTACCCCAGCCCCAAACGCACTTCACACACCAAACAAACAGAATCCACAAGCTCCTTGCTTTCTCTCCCTCTCTGCAGGGCTGGAAACTCCTCCCACGTTACAGAAATAAAAACCACAACCCCACGTACAAAAGGTTCATCCCTTTCAGGAAGGGAGCATTTCCAGAGCCCCTCCCTGACTTCCTTGGAGAGGGGCTGTCCCAGGCAGGGAAGGTTCCTCCTTTCCAAGCCCCAGCCAGGTGTTGGTGCCTGTATTAACTTGCTTTTTGTTCACAGCTACAAAAAACCAGCAGCAGCACATGGCTTGGCCCAACCTGCCAGCAGAACACTGGCACTGTTGTTGCTTTTTTACAAGCTGTATTAGTTAATACTGAAAAACTCCCCCAAAAAGGAAACCCTTCTTCCTCCAGAGGTGTTTCCTACACATCTTGTTGTGCCAGCCCTGTCTGCAGATTTCCCAAGGGAACTGATTCATCAGCTCAGGGGGACACAGACATCTTCAGGAGCCTCAGGAAAGGCAACACAGGCACCAAGGAAAGAGATGAGCATTCAAGTCCAGGCATGAACTTCAAGGTTTGACAGTCCAGAAACATGAGCTGAGTTTATTTTGCCCCACAGCCAGGCTGCAGAGGAGCTCTCACTGTCCATGACCTCACCCAGCCCAGCAACGAGTTACCAAGCAACTGAGAATTAAAATCTGAGTGCGTGAATGTGGCACTGAGGAGTCTCCTCTGCACAGCCTCTCATTTCCTGAGGAGCTGTTTGCTTCGGCTCCCTCACACCTATGATCAATCAAACGTGTCCACTTGAAAAAACAAAACAAAACAAAACAAAACAAAAAACCACCACACAGAGATGTGTGGTATCCAAAACACTTCACAGAACCATTGGCAAAGGAAAAAGAACCTGGACAATTTTCCAGAGGTTCCTCCCGTTTCCAGCTGCTGACGTGGTCAGGAGGTGATTACACTCAAACTCAACCAGAATCCTTATTCCAGCCTGACCTACATTTTTCCAGGTTGGATAAGCCCAAGGAGCAAGAGCCACACAGGCACTTGGCAGCTCCCAGGTTTATCCCAAAGAGCCCGGGCTCAGCCCCATCCCACAGCTCTGCCTTCAGAGCCTGAGCTGAAGGAGGTGCTCAGTTTTCCCCCAAACAGGGAAAATTGCAGTCAGTCCCACGCTTTCAAACACAAACATACAGATAAATATACACATACAGTGGTTTTCCCCACTTTTATGCTCATTCCCAGGGGTTCACCTGTCATTGTTGACATGTCAGAGTCATGCCAGGGCTGTCAGACCTAAGAAGTGTCTCAGGTAGTTCAACTAACCTCAGAAAAAACATTCAAGTGATCTGGTAAATCGCTTGGTTGAATCTGACATAAAGAATTCCCAAATTTGCCTTTCCAGAGGGATCTGAGTGTCTAGCTCGATGAAACATGAACCAGCAGCCATACCTCCCAAACATCTGTCACTTTAACGAGCCTTTGACAACTCCTCATCCTCCCTTTGGAAATGCCTCAAGCATAAAGGCACCCAGGGAGTTACGTACCTGCTCCACACCCTTCGCGACAGGCACCCTCCCTGCCGAGCCACCTTCCCTGCCGGCGGGCAGCTCGTTCTCCCAGGGCAGCTTGTTTTTTCCTCTGCCGGCACTCAGGACTCTCCGGGGGCTCAGTCCCCGCTGGGCACAGGCGGGGCCGTGCAGCGCATTTGGGCAGGCGGGGTGCCCGCAGTGCCCGTGAGCGCTCCGGCTCCTGCTGCCCATCAGCAGCCACTCGGTGTCGGCTCCGGGCGGCGGGCACGACCCGCGGCAGTGCCCGGAGGACGGCAACAAGGGCACGCCGTACTCCACGAGTCCCTGCTCGCCCAGCTTGGGCAGCACCTTCCTGGCCAGCCGAGCCTGCACGGCTCGCACGACCCCCGCTCCGCCGGCCCGCAGCTCCACGTTGTCCAGGGCTCGGAGCAGCGTTCCGGTGCTGCCGGGGCCCAGCGCCGAGGCCAGCGCGGCGAACGCCTCCATGGCAGCGTGCCGGACCCTGCGCTTGGCGTCCAGCAGCGCCGGCGCCAGGGCGGCCGCCAGCTGGGGCAGCTCCAGCTCGGCGGCGGGGTAGGTGAGCAGCGCGGCGATGCACGTGTTGAGCAGCTCCTCGCGGAGCCGGGCGCTGCGGTGCCGCAGCAGCCGCTCCTGCAGCAGCAGGCGCAGCACGGGCCGCGGCCCGGCCGCCGCCATCAGCCGCAGCAGCAGCCGAGCGCTGTCCCGCCGCATGGCCGGCTGCGCGTCGCCGAGAGCCCGGGCGGCCGCGCACACCAGCGGGGCCAGCACGGCCGGGACGCGGCGGCCGAGGCGCAGCGCCAGCAGCCGGGTCACCTCCAGAGCCCCCCGCGCCACCGCGAAGTTGGGGTCGTGCAGCAGCGCGTCCAGCAGCGCGATCAGCCCCAGCAGGGCGGCGGAGGGAGCGGAGCCCAGCGCGGAGGGGCTGCAGCTCTCCACCGCCCGCCGCAGCTGCTCCACGGCCTGAGCACGGCCGCGGTAGTCCCGCCGGTCCAGCAGCCGTGCGTGCAGCTCCGGCGGCACCAGCGACAGCTCCGGCCCCGCCAGGAGAGCCGCGTCCTGCTGCGGGCTGGGCGGCTCCGTGCCCGGCCCATCCTGAGCGGGATCGGGGGGCTCCGTGCCCGGCCCGTCCTGAGCGGGATCGGGGGGCTCCGTGCCCGGCCCGTGCTGAGCGGGATCGGGGGGCTCCGTGCCCGGCCCGTCCTGAGCGGGATCGGGGGGCTCCGTGCCCGGCCCGTGCTGAGCGGGATCGGGGGGCTCCGTGTCTTCCAGCGGGCCGGGAGGCTCCGTGTCCGAACCGTTGTGAGCTGGGCTGGGAGGCTCCGTGCCCGGCCCGTCCTCAGCGGGATCGCGGGGCTCCGTGTCCGAACCGTTGTGAATGGGGCCGGCGGCATCCGTGCCCGGACCGTTCAAAGCGCGGCCAGGGGTCTCCGTGTCCCAACCGTTGTGAGCGGGGCCGGAGGGCCCCGTGCCGTCGTCACCGTCCCGCGCGGAGCCGCCGCGCTCCCAGGCCCGGCCGCGGCCCCGCGGTGCGGCGGCTCCGGGCGGCGGCTCCGCCATGGCCCGAGGCCGCGGCCATGGGTGGCCCTAAGGCCCCGCCCGGCAACGCCGCCGTCGCCAGGGGGCGCCACGTGCCGCGCCGGCGCGGCGCCGACCACGCCGCGGGGAGCGGGGGGGACACGCGTGCCTTCCCGCCTTCTTCTCAGACCGATGCGAGCGGGACGGGGCGCGGAAGCGGTGGCGAAGAAGCAGACAGAAGCGTGAGCAGCGGGGACAGAGCTGAAGCAAAACCGGCGGGGAAGCGAACTCGGCGCATCCCCCCCGCGCGGTGCGCCGTGTGGTAGCGCCCGGGTACCGGAGGGTGTGGGTGTGTGCGGCGGCGCGGCCGTTGATTGGTGGGGCGCGCGGGGCGGGGCAGCCGGAAGTGACGTAGCGGGCGGTGGCGGAGTGGCGGAACGAGGCGGCGGCGGCGCGGCCGGGCCGGGCCTGGGGCACCCCGGCACAGGTGAGACCGGGGCACACCGGGGCACACCGGGGCACACCGGGGCACACCGGGGCACACCGGGGCACACCGGGACACACCGGGACACACCGGGACACACCGCAGGGCCGCCTCCCGTCGCTGCCATGTCCCCGGGAGGGGTGCCAGTGCAGCGGGAGCGGCTGCGGGTGCGCGGGGGGGCCCGCCGGGCACGGGGAGACCCCGGTGTGAGCGGAGAGCGGCGGAGCCGCAGGCACCGGAGCGGTTTGGGCTGGAAGGGACCCTGGGCTGCTGGGACATCGTTCACAGCCCACGGTGCTCCGAGCCCCGTTCCCCAGCCGGGACCTGCCGCTGCCTCCCGGCCGAGACCGGAGCTCGGGCAGCGGGGTGAGGCACAAGCACAAGGGGAGCAGGAATTGGCAATTCCAGGTTCTGCGTTTTTCGTTCTGCCCCGGCTGTTGGAGCCGCTCGGGGCTGTCCCAGAACCAGCCCAGCCGCTCCCCTGCCCGTCCCTGCCGCCTCCCAAAATCCGCGCCCGGTCCCTGCTCGGGGCAGAGCAGAGCCCGCAGCTTTTCCTGCTGCTCCCCGATCCCTCCGCTCAGCTTTGCTGTGCTGCCTAACCTCTTCATTTCCACTCGCCGCTGCTCTTGGGGATGAGTTTGGAAGGATCTGATACCCATTTGGTTCCTGTAGTGAGCACAGATCGCTGGGCTGCAGTTCAGGGCTGCTTCGTGTTCCACCTGCTGATTTCTTGCTAAACAATGAAATAAAGAACAGCAAACCCATGCTATGAGTGAGCCTGGCCACGCAGGGAGTGCTGAGAAGTTCTACCAGAGTGGTACACGAAGTTTTGTTGCTGCAGAATATCTTAAATATAATTATTTATAGGTGTTTTGGCAGGCTTTGCAGCTGAACTGTGACCATTCCGTTTTCCATGGGGTGGTGCATTGTTTTTCCTGATTTTTGTATGTTTGTATGATGAAATTAGGAACTGAACACAAACACAAAAGGGGGATACATTCCTCTAGTTACTGTAAAGCTTTTTTTATTATTTTAATTTTTTTAATTCTTCCGTGTGTAATTTGTGCTGCAGAATTGTGATGGGGAAAATATTGCTGGCTATGTTCTTGCCTTTTGCAGATGTGCTCAAGTTAGTTTCTTTCAGTTCATTTCCCAGTATAGAGTGATAATAGAAGAGCTTATTTATCCCATTTTTTTCAGGTTTTTCAGCCCCTTCCCTGTCACTGCTATTGTATTCTGTATTTAAACGTTGGCAACCCATTTGATTATTTCAAATTAAGCACTCCTAAGTGGGCTCCCCTGCAAGTGAGGTGTCATTTAAGGAGCTGTGCAAACGATGAACTTATTATTAAGATAAAAGAAGCGAGATCTCGCAGAGATCATTTAACAAATCAGCAGCTGCTGGGCTCGGGAGTGGGGTGGTTGCAGCGTTCCCTGGAGAACAATGGGATTCTTTCCCCGTGGCCCAGGATCCTGACACAATTCCTACCGTCCACCTGTCAGCAGTGCAGCTCTGGGGGCTGAACAAAGAGCTGCTGCACCCTGGCAGTGCTCAGGGAGCTGAAATTAGAGCAGGTACCAGCGCTCCAGTGTCACGATGCACGTGGGGACTTTGGGGACGAGGAGTTGTGTGGAGGAGTGAGGATCCTCCCCTCGGCACTCCTGGAGCTCCTGGGGAGCGTGGGCAGCTGCCAGCGCTGCAGTTTGGAAGTGCTGAGAATTCCGGGGTGCTCAGCCTTGTCCCCCTGCTCACCTGGGCAGCTCTGAGCTCTGCAGAGGCTCAGAGCATCCCAGCAGGGATTTCCTGGCACGGGGAGAGCCCCAGGGTCAGGAGAGGATCTCCTGTTCCTGCTGTGCTCCTCTGTGCATCCACAGCACAGGAATCTGCTCCAGCCTCGGCTCTGTGGGGGTGGCTGCCAGAGAGAAGGCTGGGAATGGGAATGGGAATGAAGCTGCTCCCTGCCACAGAAAGGCACAGCAGGAGCACTGCAGGAATTTTAAAATTAAAAGGAGTTTAAGAACTTCCAGAACTTTGTCTCAAATAAGCCAGTTGTATTCTGTAGTTATCTGTGTTTGTTTCTATTTCAGCCACTGTTCAGTTCTCTCAAACCCTTGATGTAGAATCACAGAATATCCTGAGTGGAATAATATCCTTGCACAGAATATCCTGAGTGGCAAGGGATCCACAGGAATCATCATTCCAGCTCCTGGCCCTGCACAGACACCCTAGCAATGCCCATAGATATTTTACTCCAGAGGAAAAACAAAAAGTGATGGTTGTGAATTGTTTGTCCAGTATAGAATATTAATGAACATTTGGAGATTAATATTGCATTTAACTTGCATGAGAAAGTGTAGCAGGTAAGGCTTGAAAAGGGAAAAGGAGGAAACCTTATCAATGTAATGAACATTTGACGGTCCTGGATATAACTTGTATGACAAAGTGTAGCAGGTAAGGCTTGAAAGGGGAAAAGGGGGAAGTGGCAAACCTGATCAATTGAATGAACATTTGAAGGTTCTGGATATAATTTGCACGACAAAGTGTAGCAGGTAAGGGTTGAAAAGGGAAAAGGTGGAAACCTTATCCATTTAATGAACATTTGAAGGTTCTGGATATAACTTGCATGAGAAAGTGTAGCAGGTAAGGGTTGAAAAAAGGGGAAGTAGCAAACCTGATCAATTTAATGAACATTTGAAGGTCCTGGATATAATTTGCACGACAAAGTGTAGCAGGTAAGGCTTGAAAAGGGAAAAGGTGGAAACCTTATCCATTTAATCAACATTTGAAGGTTCTGGATATAACTTGCATGAGAAAGTGTAGCAGGTAAGGGTTGAAAAGGGAAAAGGAGGAAAGCTGATCAATTTAATGAACATTTGAAGGTTCTGGATGTAACTTGTATGACAAAGTGTAGCAGGTAAGGCTTGAAAAAAGGGGAAGTAGCAAACCTTATGGATTGAAAACCGCCTTGTGACTGTTGTGTGTGCCCCGTGTGAGTTGCAAAGCCCGGAGTGACCCCTCCCGCTGTGTGTTTTGTCCCAGATGGACCCGTCGTCCCCGCCCTTCCTGCTGGCCAAGCTGACCCCGCTGCACTCGGAGCAGCTCCTGCAGGGTCTCAACCTGCTGCGGCAGCACCACGAGCTGTGTGACGTGGTGCTGCGCGTGGGCGAGGCCAAAATCCACGCGCACAAAGTGGTGCTGGCCAGCATCAGCCCCTACTTCAAAGCCATGTTCACGGGCAACCTGTCGGAGAAGGAGAACGCCGAGGTGGAGTTCCAGTGCGTGGACGAGGCGGCGCTGCAGGCCATCGTGGAGTACGCCTACACCGGCACCGTGTTCATCTCGCAGGACACCGTAGAGTCGCTGCTGCCCGCGGCCAACCTGCTGCAGGTGAAGCTGGTGGTCAAGGAGTGCTGCGCCTTCCTGGAGAGCCAGCTGGACCCCGGCAACTGCATCGGCATCTGGCGCTTCGCCGAGACCTACGGCTGCCACGAGCTCTACGTGGCCGCCAGCAAGTTCATCTGCCAGAACTTCGAGGACGTGTGCCAGACCGAGGAGTTCCTGGAGCTGACGCACTCGGAGCTGGACGAGATCGTGTCCAACGATTGCCTGAACGTGGTGACGGAGGAGACGGTGTTCTACGCCCTGGAGGCCTGGGTCAAGTACGACGTGCAGGAGCGCCAGAAGTACCTGGCGCAGCTGCTGCACTGCGTGCGCCTGCCCCTGCTCAGCGTCAAGTTCCTCACCCGCCTCTACGAGGCCAACCACCTGATCAGGGACGACCACACGTGCAAGCACCTGCTCAACGAGGCCCTCAAGTACCATTTCATGCCCGAGCACAGACTGTCCCACCAGACCATGCTGCTGACGCGGCCCCGCTGCGCCCCCAAGGTGCTCTGTGCCGTGGGGGGCAAGGCCGGGCTCTTCGCCTGCCTGGAGAGGTGAGGAGCAGCCCCGGGGAGTGGGATCCCCCTGCGGGAGCCGGCTGGCTCCTCGAGATGCTGTTTATCGTATCCAGATGATACAGTAATTGATTTGTTGTTTAAAATGCTGTTATTGTATCCAGAGGATTCAGCAATTCAGGTCCTGGGTGACAGAGCCCAGCCCAGCCTGTCACCTCAGCTGGGGGTTTGTCTGAAGCCACTCCAGTTCTGTTACAATGCATTCTAGACTTTCCTTTTAATACATAACAACCAATCAATACCTTTACTATTACCTATAGCCTATCGTAACTACTAACATTACCATATTCTTGTTCCTATTTTCCAATCACAAAAATTTAGTATGTTGCAGTTTAAACTGGAAGTTGTTTTTCAGTTTTCTTGCAGTGGAAAATTCGGAAATCTTTTTTTCTACTTGCAACATTGGCTTTCTTGTTTGCCTGTGAAATCTTTTTTTGCTTTTGTTTTGTAAAAACATCTTTTGTTTGAGGTGGGTGTGTCCTTTGCTCTGAGCTATAAAACCCTTTCCAACTCACTCACACTTTGCTTTCCAGTTATCCACTAAGGCTGGCTCAGCAATTCTTCTGTATCAAAACTTGTTTTCATTTCTATTCCTTCTTCAGATTCTCCATTCAAAGATCTTTGTGTTACACACACCCACATCTGTGACACCTTCCTGTCAAATCCTTGTCCTTCCCAACATCCCCTGCTCACTGAGCCTGGAGGAGACCTGGGAGTCCCATCAGAGTTTTCAGGGTGTGGTTGTTCCTTTCCTCCATGAAAACTCTTCAGCAGGTTTTTTTAATAAGGATGAGCCCCAAATGCATTTTATTTCATGCAGTGTTAGGGGGTTTTGTTTGTGCCTGACATCTGTGCAAACAAAAAAGCTCTGAAAGGATTTTCATTCTGTTGATAGAGTTAATAAGGTGGTTAATTAAGTTGGTGCAGTTCTTATTTTTCCTTCTAGGTATTTTAATTTTACTTAATTTTCCCCCAATTTGTTATTATTTCAAACAAATCATAGAAATTAACTTGGTGTCTGACAGATGTGCTTCCTGATAATTAAAAAATCCTTGGAATTAAAATAGACTAAATCAGAGCAGAGTGCAGGAGAAAAAAGGAGTCTCAGAGGGACTTGTCCCTACAACTCCCTGAGCCCCAGGTCAGGCTCTGCTCCCAGGGAACAGGGACAGGAGGAGAGGGAACGGCCTCAGGCTGGGCCAGGGCAGGCTCAGGATGGAGAGCAGCAGGAATTTCCCCATGGAAAGGGTGGGCAGGGATTGGAAGTGCCCAGGGAGGGTTGGAGTGCCCATCCCTGGAGGTGTCCCAGCAATTCCTGGGGGTGGCACTCAGAGCTCTGGGCTGGGGATCAGGACTCTGATCCTGGAGGCTTTTCCAGCCTCAGTGACTCTGGGATTTCCTGAAGGAGTTCTGGATCATGATGTGATGATGGATTTAATCCCAGCTGCTGGGCAGGTGTCTGTGCTGGAACAGGTGAGTGCCCCTCCCTCCTTCACCTGCATTCCAGAATGAAGCTCCTGGAGAGCATCCTGGAGGCTCAGCCTGGAGCAGAAGGAACAAAAGAGAAAGAGAAAAAACAACTTTATGCCCCAAAGCTGGTGTGGCTGGGTTTGCTTGGAACATGGGATGAACATTCCCAGAGCTGTGGTTAAATTATGTGTGGGCTGGTTATACCCAAATGCACGTTGATGCATTTGTACAAACACACACAAATGCACGTTGATGCATTTGTACAAACACACACAAATGCACGTTGATGCATTTGTACAAACACACACAAATGCACGTTGATGCATTTGTACAAACACACACAAATGCACGTTGATGCATTTGTACAAACACACACAAATGCACGTTGATGCATTTGTACAAACACACAGAAATGCACGTTGATGCATTTGTATAAACACACACAAATGCACGTTGATGCATTTATACAAACACACACAAATGCACATTGATGCATTTATACAAACACACACAAATGCACGTTGATGCATTTGTACAAACACACACAAATGCACGTTGATGCATTTGTACAAACACACACAAATGCACGTTGATGCATTTGTACAAACACACACAAATGCACGTTGATACATTTGTATAAACACACAGAAATGCACGTTGATGCATTTGTACAAACACACACAAATGCACGTTGATGCATTTGTGCAAACACACACAAATGCACGTTGATGCATTTGTACAAACACACACAAATGCACGTTGATGCATTTGTATAAACACACAGAAATGCACGTTGATGCATTTGTATAAACACACACAAATGCACGTTGATGCATTTGTACAAACACACAGAAATGCACGTTGATGCATTTGTGCAAACACACACAAATGCACGTTGATGCATTTGTACAAACACACACAAATGCACGTTGATGCATTTGTACAAACACACACAAATGCACGTTGATGCATTTGTACAAACACACACAAATGCACGTTGATACATTTGTACAAACACACACAAATGCACGTTGATGCATTTGTACAAACACACACAAATGCACGTTGATGCATTTGTACAAACACACACAAATGCACGTTGATGCATTTGTACAAACACACACAAATGCACGTTGATGCATTTGCACAAACACACAAACTCTGATGGTCAGTGTGCTCTCAGCAGCCCCTGGAGCTTTCCCTGGGCCCTCTGCCTGAGCTGCTTCCACAGCTCCATTCTGCAGTCTGGGCTTCTGATACTTGAGGCTGAGACAGGGGAGGTTTAGGTTGGATATTAGGAAAAAGTTCCTCTTTTAGGAAAAGGTTCAGCTTTCTATTAGGAAAAGGTTCTTCTCTTAGAAGGTGGTTTTTCTTTCTATTAGGAAAAGGTTCTTCTTTTAGAAGAAGGTTCCTCTTTCTATTAGGAAAAGGTTCCTTGGACTCCTTGATCCTTCCAACTCAGGATGTTCCATATTCTGGGAATAATTTTGGTTTTGTTTATGATTGAAGGGGTGAATACTGATACTCTGGGAGATCCTTTTCAGTGACAGTTCTGTTCTTGCAGAGACAAACACATTTCAAAACCTGGGGAGAGCTGTGTGTTCTTTTCCCTGTGTTCAGAGATATCAAAGTAATTTAAAGTTAATTTTCCCACTGATAGTCACTGATACTAAACCAGATTTCAGGGCTGGGAATTGTTGGCTTTATAGCCTTAAAAAAATAAAGGGTTTTTTTTAATAAAAAATATTTGAGTGAATAAAGTAATTCTCTGATATTCTCCAGCTCTGCTTCTTCAATGATTATAAAAATGCAGCCTACCAATATAATTTGGATTATTTTCAATTTTCTGGTGCTTCCTAATAGCAAAATTACTTGCAATAGATTTAATCTCTGTTCTCTGGTGTTTCAGCAGCTCCTGTTTCTGGGCTCTTAGTGCCTCTCAGCTCTCCAGGGGCCTCATGCTCCTGCATGGTTTTTGAACAGATCAAGTTTCCTCTGTACCAGATAACCTCTTAATTATTTAGGTAATTTATTAATTAAACTATTCAGGTAGATTGGCTAGACTTTATATGGGGCAAGCTAGAACCACCATGTTCTCCCATGGAGTATAATTAAAAGAAAGTGGTATTTTAGGGTTTAAGTTTTAGGGTTTAAGTTTCAGATTTCAAATGCTGCTTAAGAAAAATAGACTCTTTTAAAGACATATTTTTCAGGTTAGTTTGTGCTACGTTAACATCTTGCTTAAATTATAGAGTGCCCATAAAATCCATATTTATAAACTGCAAGCTGTACTTTCTAAATTTATATTTGTAAATACAGACGTGCACTTCCCTCTCTCTAATTTACTTTTCTCTCTCCCATTTCCATGGTTGGTTTGGATTCTTTTTGTGTGTGTTTTCTCCTCCCTTTGGGTTGTATTTCCAGCAGTTTCCATTGCAGCTGATATTTTTCTCACTGCCCTTTTCCCCCTCCAGCATGGAGATGTATTTCCCCCAGAATGACTCGTGGATCATGGATTGGACTGGCCCCTCTGAGCATCCCTGGTTACAAGTTTGGGGTTTTTTTGGTGTTTTCTCCTCCCTTTGGGTTGTGTTTCCAGCAGTTTCCATTGCAGCTGATATTTTCCTCACTATCCTTTTCCCCCTGCAGCATGGAGATGTATTTCCCTCAGAAGAGCTCATGGATTGTGTGGGCTCTTTGATCATCCCCCACTATGAGTTTGGTTTTTTTGGTGTGTTTCTCCTCTTTTTAGGTCACATTTCCAGCAGGTTCCCTTGCAGTTGATGTTTCTCTCATGCCCTTTTGCCCCTGCAGCATGGAGATGTATTTCCCCCAGAATGACTCGTGGATCATGTATTGGGCTGGCCCCTCTGAGCATCCCTGGTTACAAGTTTGGGGGTTTTTTGGTGTTTTCTCCTCTTTTAAGGTCGCATTTCCAGCAGTTTCCATTGCAGCTGATATTTTTCTCACTATCCTTTCCCCCTGCACCATGGAGATGTATTTCCCTCAGAATGACTCGTGGATTGGGCTGGCCCCTCTGAGCATCCCACACTATGAGTTTGAGTTTGGGTTTTTTTTGTATTTTCTCCTCCCTTTGGGTTGTATTTCCAGCAGGTTCCATTGCAGCTGATATTTTTCTCACTGCCCTTTTCCCCCTGCAGCATGGAGATGTATTTCCCCCAGAATGACTCGTGGATTGGGCTGGCCCCTCTGAGCATCCCCCTGCTATGAGTTTGGTTTTTTTGGTGTGTTTCTCCTCTTTTTAGGTCACATTTCCAGCAGTTTCCATTGCAGCTGATCTTTCTCTCATGCCCTTTTCCCCCTGCAGCATGGAGATGTATTTCCCCCAGAATGACTCGTGGATTGAGCTGGCCCCTCTGAGCATCCCGTGTTCCCCATTTGGTTTTTTTTGTGTTTTCTCTTCCCTTTGGGTTGTATTTCCAGCAGTTTCCATTGCAGCTGATCTTTCTTTCATGCCTTTTTCCCCCTGCAGCATGGAGATGTATTTCCCCCAGAATGACTCGTGGATTGGGCTGGCCCCTCTGAGCATCCCCCGCTATGAGTTTGGGATCTGTGTGCTGGAGCAGAAGATTTACGTGGTGGGAGGCATCGCCACCCACGTGTGCCAGGGCATCAGCTACAGGAAACACGAGAGTTCTGTGGAGTGCTGGGACCCTGACACCAACACCTGGAGCTCCCTGGACAGGATGTTTGAGAGCAGAAGCACGCTGGGTGTGGCCGTGCTGGCTGGCGAGCTCTATGCCCTGGGGGGCTACGATGGCCAGTCCTACCTGAGGAGTGTGGAGAAATACATCCCCAAGGTCAAGGAGTGGCAGCTGGTGGCCCCCATGAGCAGGACACGGAGCTGCTTCGCTGCTGCTGTGCTGGATGGGATGATCTATGCCATTGGGGGCTATGGGCCTGCCCACATGAACAGGTACGTGCTGGGAGTCACCCTGTGCCCCCCTGGGCACCAGCAAAGCCCCCCTGGGCACCAGCAAAGCTCCCCTGGGTTGGGTTTTTATCCTTGTCCTGCCCATATGAACAGGTGCCCACCTGTGCTCACCTGGGCACCAGCAAACCTCCCCTGGGCAGGGTTTTTACTCCTTCCCCTGCCCACGTGAACAGGTGGGTGCTGGGAGTCACCCTGTGCTCCCCTGGGCACCAGCAAAGCTCCCCTGGGCTGGGTTTTTATCCTTGTCCTGCCCACATGAACAGGTACGTGCTGGGAGTCACCCTGTGCCCACCTTGGCACCAACAAAACCCTCTAAGCAGCCTTTTTAATCCTTGTCCTGCCCACGTGAGCAGGTACATGCTGGAGTGACCCACCTGGGCACCAGCAAACCCCCCTGGGCAGGGTTTTTAATCCTTGTCCTGCCCACATGAAAAGATTTGTGCTGGGGTGCCCCTGTGCCCACCTGGGCACCAGCAAACCCCCCCAGGCAGGTTTTTTAATCCTTCCCTGCCCACGTGAGCAGGTACATGCTGGGGTGACCCACCTGGGCAGGCTTTTAATCCTTCCCTTTCCCACATGAACAGGTGTGTGCTGGGGGTCACCCTGTGCCCACCTGGGCACAGCCAACCCCTCCTTGGGCAGGGTTTTTAATCCTTCCCCTGCCCACATGAACAGGTGCCCACCTGTGCCCACCTGGGCACCAACAAAACCCTCTGGGCAAGATTTTTAATCCTTTCCCTGCCCATATGAGGAGGTAGGTGCTGGGAGTCACCCTGTGCCCACCTGGGCACCTGCAAACCTCCCCCGGGCAGGATTTTTAATCCTTGTCCTGCCCACATGAACAGGTACATGTTGGAGTGACCCACCTGGGCAGGTTTTTTAATCCTTCCCTTTCCCACATGAACAGGTGCCCACCTGTGCCCACCTGGGCACCAGCAAACCCCCCCAGGCAGGATTTTTAATCCTTTTCCTGGCCAAATGAACAGGTTTGTGCTGGGGTGTCCCACCTGGGCAGCCAATTCAATAATCTCCAATAAATCCTGGGCCTCATTAATCCCTGTTCTGTCACATCAATCCCATCATTCAAACAGAAAATCTTTATTTTTGCTTCACTTTGTGTGTTCCACCTTGTTTGGGCCCTTTTTTGGATCACCTAAAAAGTGATTTTACCAAAAAGGTAAAAGCAAAGACATGCCTGCATATTACTGAGCCTTGTAGCTGAAACCTGCCAAATTTTTTTGGGAGTTTTACCATGAAAGCCTTGATTTGAGGTGAGTAGGAGTTTTCCCTTGCTTAATACACACAAAATAAATACTGATTTATTTTACTTAAATTAAATTCAAGATCCTCTGATGGGATCTTAAATGAGTGTGACTGCTAATAGCAGAATTGAGGATGGAGGTGACTGACTGCAGGCCTTGTTTCAGACCTTGCATTCCCAAGGAGTTTTCCTGGTACCACCAGGCTCTTCAATTCCTCTGCTCCCTGTGGATGTCCAGGGACATCCAGTTACCCAAAGGAATCGTTTTCCATCATTAAAATGGGAACAAATCAGCTGAATGTCCCTCCAGGAAGCAAAAGAATAAACTGCAAGTGGAAGAGCTGAATAAAGAATGAAAATCTGGCTCCTAGGAAGGGACACAGTGATTGTTCAGCAGGGTGGTACCAGACATTGCAATGATAAATTGCATTTTTTAATGCTTGAGGCTGAGTCAGGAGAGGTTTAGGTTGGATATTAGAAAAATCTTCTTCTTTTAGGTTCTTCTTTTAGGAAAAGGTTCTTCTTTCTATTAGGAAAAGGATCCTTGGACTCCTTGATTTTTCCAACTCAGGGTGTTCTGGGAATAATTTAGGTTTTATTTCTGATTGGAGGGGTGAGTTCTGAGCCATGCCATGCAGCACCAGGCTCCTCCAAGCTCTAAATCAAGCATTAAATCAGCATTAAATCAAGCTCACTCTGGATCAGGAAGCCCCTTTTCCTGCTGCTGATCTCCCCTTCCCCTTTTTTCTGCCCCTCTGTGCTCCTGCAGCTGCCCTTGGGCAGGAGCAGCTCTGAGCCATGAGTGTGTTCATGACTGACCATCTGTACAGTGATCAAAAATATTAATAATGAGGAGAATTCATTCTCCTTTGATCCTGAAACCTCTCCTGCCCTCAGTGTTTTGATCAGCAGCCTCCTTGCTGCTTTTCCTGAGGAATATAAATACACCCTGCACATGCTTTTTCTCTCTGGGTGTTCATTTCAGGCCAAGCTCGAGGCAGTTTTGGGTTTGCTGTGTTACCCAAAGAAATACATTTCAGCTCTGCATTGTGTTCAGTTTCCCACAAAATTTTTATTTTATTATATTATTTTAGTAGATTATTATTTTAATAGACTATTATTCCTATGGTATACATTTAAAATTCTTACTTTAAAAAATCACACCAGGCATCCTGAAAGAGCTTTCAGCTCTGAGGAACCTCTTGGTTTCAGGGTGTGACCTGATGATAACACAATTTCTGGGTGCTGCTATTGGCTTGTACCAAGCAATGCACCATGGAAATTTCCACCAGCCCTTTCCTCTGTATTCCATTATTCCTGTGTGGTAATTGTGCCTGGCAGAGCCTGCTGGAGCTGTGACACTCCTGCAGTGTCCAGGAATTCATTCCCAGATCCCAGGATCATGGCTGTGCCTGTGACACTCCTGGAGTGAATTCCCATTCCCAGATCTCACAGCTGGATCTGTGACACTCCCAGGAATCCATTCCCAGATCCCACAGCTGGAGCTGTGACACTCCAGGAATCCATTCCCAGATCTCACAGCTGGAGCTGTGACACTCCCAGGAATCCATTCCCAGATCTCACATCTGGAGCTGTGACACTCCAGGGATCCATTCCCAGATCTCACATCTGGAGCTGTGACACTCCAGGAATCCATTCCCAGATCTCACATCTGGAGCTGTGACACTCCAGGGATCCATTCCCAGATCTCACATCTGGAGCTGTGACACTCCAGGGATCCATTGCCAGATCTCACAGCTGGATCTGTGACACTCCAGGGATCCATTCCCAGATCTCACATCTGGATCTGTGACACTCCAGGAATCCATTCCCAGATCTCACATCTGGATCTGTGACACTCCAGGGATCCATTCCCAGATCCCACAGCTGGAGCTGTGACACTCCAGGGATCCATTCCCAGATCTCACTGCTGTGTTTTCTTTCCAGCATGGAGCGCTACGATCCGAGCAAGAACTCCTGGGAGACCGTGGCCTCCATGGCTGACAAAAGGATAAACTTTGGGGTGGGGGTCATGCTGGGCTTCATCTTCGTGGTGGGGGGACACAATGGGGTGTCCCACCTGTCGAGCATCGAGAGGTACGACCCCCACCAGAACCAGTGGACGGTGTGCCGGCCCATGAAGGAGCCCAGGACAGGTGGGACATGGCAGGAATGACCCCTGAGCTGGGAAAAGCTGCAGGGAGAGAGAGGGGCAGGGACTCCAGCTGGGGGTGAGGGTCACTTCACCAGCTCTGTGAAAGGATCTTGGTTTCTCCAAGTTCAGTTGATTAATGCTGAGCTGTGGCAAAAATTACAGGGAGTAGTAATTCTACTTCACCTCGTGTTTTTTCGGTGATTTGAGCAGTGATGAGTTTCAGCAGGTCTGTACTCGCTGCTCTGGGTGTGGACACTCAGGGGTGCTGGGCTGTGGGGCAGCTCCCATCTCTGGGACAGGGACAGCACCCAGGGCACGGCTGGAGCTGGGCCAGGGGGGTCAGGCTGGATTTTGGGAAAGGTTCTTCCCTCCCCCAGAGGGTGCTGGCACTGCCCAGGCTCCCCAGGGAATTCCAGAGCTCCAGGAGAGTTTGGACACCAGGGATGCCAGGGTGGGATTGTTTGGGGGTCTGTGCAGGGACAGGGGCCGGGATGATCCCTGGGGGTCCCTCCAGCTCAGGATATTCCAGGATTCTACCCCAGTCTCCCTGCCAGGGGCCACTGGGACAGAGGGAGGTTGTTTCCTCATAGGAAAGGGGGTGAGAACAGCACAGGGGGGGTGTCAGGCCCCATTGCCACCCCATTTCTTTGCACACTGAGGACTCGGGGTGGCTCCGGTCGGGACCGAAGCACTCAGGGTTTGATTTCTCCGCAGGCGTGGGCGCGGCCGTGATCGACAACCAGCTCTACGTGGTGGGGGGACACTCGGGCTCGTCCTACCTGAACACGGTGCAGAGGTACGAGCCCATCTCGGACTCGTGGCTGGACTCGGCGGGGATGCTTTACTGCCGCTGCAACTTCGGCCTCACGGCGCTCTGAGGATGCTGAGCGCTCACAGCCACAGCTCGGGCGGCCTGAGCTGACCCTGCTGAGCCCAGAGCTGAGCCCGAGCTGAGCCCGGAGCTGAGCCCGGAGCTGAGCCCGGAGCTGAGCCCGGAGCTGAGCCCGGAGCCGAGCCCGGAGCCGAGCCCGAGCTGAGCCCGGAGCCGAGCCCGGAGCTGAGCCCGGAGCTGAGCCCGAGCTGAGCCCGAGCCGAGCCCGGAGCTGAGCCCGAGCTGAGCCCGGAGCCGAGCCCGGAGCTGAGCCCAGAGCTGAGCCTGGAGCTGAGCCCGGAGCCGAGCCTGGAGCTGAGCCCGGAGCTGAGCCCAGAGCTGAGCCCGGAGCCGAGCCCGGAGCCGAGCCCGGAGCCGAGCCCGGAGCTGAGCCCAGAGCTGAGCCCGGAGCCGAGCCTGGAGCTGAGCCCGGAGCTGAGCCCAGAGCTGAGCCCGGAGCTCAGCCCGGAGCCGAGCCCGGAGCTGAGCCCGGAGCCGAGCCCGGAGCCGAGCCCAGAGCCGAGCCCGGAGCCGAGCCCGGAGCTGAGCCCGGAGCCGAGCCCGGAGCTCAGCCCGGAGCTCAGCCCGGAGCTCAGCCCGGCACGGGAACGACGAGGGAGCCGCTCCTGCCCCGCTGTCCTTTGTCCCCGCCGTGGCAGAGGGCGGGGAGCTGAGCGTGTCCCGCTGCCTTTGGCCCCTGCTGGTGGCAGCGGCTTTGGGAGAGAGCTGGGATCCAGGCGGGAATTTGTCCATCCGACCCTTCCTAGAGCTTTTGTCTCTTCCTCCTCCGGAGCGTGGAGCTCCCCGTGCTGGGGGGAGCTGGCTGAGTGCAGGGGGGGCTGCAGGGGTGCTGGCCCCTGCCCGTGTCTGCACGTGGGGTTTTTTATGACCAGTAACTCAAGGGCTGCCTTGTTTCTGTATCTCAAGGTTTGTACATAATAAATGCCATAGGATGTTGCCTGTACTCTCCTTTGTCACCTGCTTCCTGCTAGGAGGGCTGGGATGATCCTTGGACACATTTACAAGGCGAATTTATTGCCTCCTCGGGACGTTTTTTGGATCTGATCGAGAGAATTTGCATTTTTAACTTTTCCCTTCCGTTTTCTTCATGTGGAGAAACCAGTGCTAGATGAACTGACTTCATCCTGCTGTGTGTTTTCAGTTGGAATGGGAGGAGAAATCACAGCAGCAGCACTCCCAGCATGGTATCCAATGAAACCTCCAAGCCAGCCCATCCCATCCTTCTCCCCTGTCTGTGTTCCCCCTTTTTTTCAAGGATTGTGTGATTGCTTCCCCTGAGTGTTCCCATCTCACAATGGTGCTAAATGTAGGGCTTCCCCCGAGGCTGTTCTGTTTTCAGTGCATAAAGCATGTTTGGATTGTTCCACTGGTTTGGTTTCTTCTTTGCTCCATCCCCCCGTGCCCCTGCAGCTCCCTCGTGGCTATTTTTCACATCGACGTTTGCTTTTGCCATTCTCACAAACGGGGAGAGCCCAGCTCGGGTTCTTGAGGCAGTTGTGCCTTTCACAGCAGTGCAGGGAGTTCAGGCTGGGCTCACCCCAGACGTGTGTCCTGCTGAGGGGCAGACCCTGGGTTAGCCCCAGTCCCCCCTGGCTTAACCAGACAGCCCCGAGCTCAGTGACAGCTGGGCCAGACAGAGAGAAGGTGATGCTGTGCCTTAGAACCATCATTTAAATGGAATTTAACTAATTTAGCACGTTTTGGGCTGTCTTCTGATCTCAATTACCTTAAATTTCTGTGCTGTCTGCCCTTTGCCAGGCCTGGCACTAAGGATGTTTTTTGCCTCCAGAGTTTCCTTTCCCTTTATTTTAACATGTTTGGTGCTTGTTTTCCAAGCCCACACAGTGTTCTTTTGAAAGGTGCAATAATATTTGAAGTACTTGCTTTAAAAGCCATTTCTTTATGGTTTTGCTAAATGGGGAGGGTTGAGTGCTCTGGATTAATCCTGAATTCCTGCAGAGGTGGTTGCAGGGCTGCTCCAGCTCTTCCATTCCAGTCACTGGGATTTCACCAGTCCAGGAGGGAGTTGTCACCATAAAACATCATTTAGATATCCCAGGTGGTTGCACAGACCATAAAATCCTGCAGGTCTCCTTCAGATTTGGTGGAACTGAGCAGGACTTTAAATTTAAAGAAGAGAAACTGCATTGAAAATGCTGGAATTGTTAATTTGCCCCGCAGGGACTCATTCCAGGGACATTTAATTATTTGATTATTATGATTTAATTGTTCCAGGGCATCTGTTGGCAGGACAGGAGGGGCTCTGTGGCTGTAGGTGCCTCTTTGAGTGTGGGGAGGAAAAGGAATCGTGGAATCATGGAATGGTTTGGGTTGGAAAGGACCTTAAATCCCCCCCAGAGCCACCCCTGCCATGGCAGGGACACCTCCCACTGTCCCAATGTCCAACCTGGCCTTGGGCACTGCCAGGAATGAATCACAACAAAGAAATCCATAAACAACAAAAATATCATTAAAAAAACCATAAATCAGAACCAAAAAAAAAAAAATCCATATTATGGTGATTATTTATATCAATATCTTTAATTTATGGAAGTCAAAGCACTGAAAATTGCAAAAAGTTTTATTCCCTTTCCCCAGGCAGTGGGAATATTAAACCCCAGAATGGTTTGGGGTTAAAGGGGCTTTAAAGACCCCCCCTGTTCCACCCCTTTCCATGGGGAATTCTTCCACTGGAATGGGGTCAGAGGAGGTGAATGATGGCTCAGATTTCCCCTGTGCTGTGAATGTGACATTGCCTCACTGGAGAGAGCAGCAGAAACTTTTTTTTTTATTCCATAGCAATGCCTAAAGAATTTTCCTGCAGTTATTGATGAACTCCTTACCTGGAGATGGATCAGCTTTGGGATCTGTCCCTTAAATCCACTCACCCCCATTCGTGTCCTGGTGCTCAGGGACACCAGACACAAGAACCAGGATAAAACTGTGAGAAAACTCAGCAATCCCATGGGAATGGCTGCCTGGGAGCTGGGAAACCAAGGGACTGCAGCTAAGGTGTCGAAATTCCCCATTTTCCAGTTCCTTTTCTCTCAAATTGCACTTTACAATGATTTAAATGAGTTTATTGTTGTCCATACAGCTCAGAATTTCTGCTTTTTGAAAGGTAATAATCTGCAAGCTGCTTGCCAGTCTCTCCTCCTAGGAATGCTTTCCTTCCAGAAACTGTTGGAATTTTTGTCCATGTTACAAATATTATTTCTGGAGGATAACTTCGTTTCAGTGACCCTCCCATCTGTAAATCCCCACTCACTGTATGGAACAATGCAAAACATCCCAAATTGCCTTCAGTTCTTTCCATGGACCTGAAACACAAAGAACTGCATGATAATTCCTATTTTTATTTTTGCCTTTTGTGATGTGCTGTGTTTTAAACCCAAGGAAAACTCCGATTTTTAGCAGGATTTAATAATTGTACAGGGAATATTATACTCAGGCTTGGCCCGGCTTTTGCACCTGATCCCTGCAGTTTTGTGGGTTTACCTGTAATCTTTTTTGTTTTGTTTTGTTTTTGGTTTTGTTTTGTTTTTTTGTTTTTTTTTTTTTGTTTGGTTGGTTTTTTTTTTTTTTTTTTTTGTTTGTTTGTTTTTTGTTTATTTTTTTTTAAGAGCAACATCCTGGTTTTGTTTTGTCTACAAAAACCTTTGAGTTGCACAGGGTGGGAGCTGAGCCGTGTTGGGATTCTCTGGCAGTTCCCAGGGTGTTGTTCCTGTGCTCTCTAAGCATTGATGTGATTGCAGGGGATGTGGAGCTATTTAATGAAATCAGCCTGGGAAATCCTGGATTTCCCACCTCTCATGGAATATCCTCATTCCATGGCTGCTGCCCCTTATCCCCCACTTTTCCAGTTTTTTTTTTTATTATCAGATCCTGGGTTTTACCCCCACACTTCTTTCATTTGTTATTTATGCACTTGGACAAGCTCCAGCACACACAGGATCAGAGCACTGGGATTTCAGCACTTGTTACTGCTCTGGGAAATGGGCTGGGAGAATTGGGATTGTTCAGCCTGGAGAAGAGAAATCTCCAGGAAAACCTGAGAGGGACACCTGCCACTGTCCCCATGTCCAACCTGGCCTCGGGCACTGCCAGGGATCCAGGGGCAGCCACAGCAAATCTGGCAATTCCAGCCCAGCCAGGAATTCCCAATTCCCAACATCCCATCCATCCCTGCCCTCTGGCACTGGGAGCCATTCCCTGGGTCCTGTCCCTCCATCCCTTGTCCCCAGCCCCTCTCCAGCTCTCCTGGAGCCCCTTTAGGTGCCCTCAGCTCTCCCTGGATCCTTCTCCTCTCCAGGGGAACATTCCCAGCTCTCCCAGAAGGGATTTCAGCTCCTCC
Organism: Acridotheres tristis; assembly: GCA_037013685.1. NCBI lineage: Eukaryota > Metazoa > Chordata > Aves > Passeriformes > Sturnidae > Acridotheres > Acridotheres tristis. The sequence continues at coordinate 836,130 of CM072892.1, read as the reverse complement.
ATCCCCAGAGGAAGGAAACAGGGCAGAGCCTGGAGCTGTTCCCATGCGCTGCTCGGCCCGGGCGGGGCCGGGACCGGGGATGATCCCGGGGGTGCCGGTGCCGGTACCGGAGATGATCCCGGGGGTGCCGGGGATGATCCCGGGGCTGCCGGGGATGATCCCGGGGCTGCCGGGGATGAGGATGGTGCCGATGCCGATGCTGGTACCGGGATCATCCGGGTGGTGCCGGTGCCGATCTTGGGGGTGCCGATGCCCGTGCCGGTACCAGGATGATGCGGGTGGTGCCGGTGCCGGTACCGGGATGATCCAGGAGGTACCGGGATGATCCGGGCGGTGCCGGTGATGATCCCGGGTGGTGCCGGTACCGGGATGATCCGGCAGTACCGGTACCGGGATGATCCGGCAGTGCTGGTGCCGGTACCGGGGATGATCCAGCAGTACCGGTGATGATCCAGCAGTACCGGTGCCGGTACCGGTGATGATCCAGCAGTGCCGGGATGATCCGGCAGTACCGGTACCGGTGTCCCGGCCCCGCAGCACCGGGCTGGGCTGAGGCTGCTCCGAGCCCGTGCCCTGCCCGCTCAGTGCCGGGGCTCGGGGAGGAGCGGGGCCGGAGCGAGCGTTCCCTGGAGCCGCTGTCACAGACTGAGCTCGGGGACAGGAAAAGCCGCTCTGTCCTTGGAATTACCGGCGGGGCTCGATGTCACTGCTGGATCACACAGGGACAGGAGCTCCATGTCACTGTCTCACCGCGCTGGATGTCACTGCTGGATCCCGATGGATGTCACTGTGCCACTGCGATCGATGTCACTGCTGGATCCCGATGGATGTCACTGTGCCACTGCGATCGATGTCACTGCTGGATCACACAGGGACGGGCGCTCGATGTCACTGTCTGACCATGCTGGATGTCACTGTCCAAACGCGCTGGATGTCACTGCTGGATCCCGATGGATGTCACTGCTGGATCCCGCTCGATGTCACTGATGTTTGGCACAGGGACGGGCTCTGGGTGTCACTGTCTGACCGCGCTGGATGTCACCGATAGATCCCATTGGATGTCGCCGATGGATCGCACAGAGACGGGCTCTGGGTGTCACTGTTGGATGGCACAGGGACGGGCACAGGGACGGGCACAAGCCACTCCAGCCCCCCCAGGCTGCCCTGAGCCCCCCAAACCCCTTCCCGAGGGGCACTCACACAATTCCAGAGTCCCTGAAGCTGGAAAAGCCCCCCCAGCCCACGGAGTCCCAGCTGTGCCCGATGCCCACCCTGTCCCCAGCCCAGAGCTCTGAGTGCCACCCCCGGGAATTGCTGGGACACCTCCAGGGATGGGCACTCCAAACCTCCCTGGGCACTTCCAATCCCTGCCCACCCTTTCCATGGGGAAATTCCTGCTGCTGTGGGTTCAGTTAATCCAAGCAATGCTGTGCGTGGGCATTTCTCCCATGGGCACGGATGGCAGGTACCCTGTCACGGAATCACGGAATCGCTGAGCTTGGAAAAGCCCTCTGAGATCGAGTCCAGCCTTTCCCCAGCACTGCCAAGGCCACCCTGCCCATGTTCCCGAGTGCCACATCCACAGGGTGTGGATTGAGTCCCTGCAGGGATGGGGGCTCCAGCACTGCCCTGGGCAGCCGTGCCAGGGCTGCACAGCCCTTTCCAGGAAGGAATTTTCCCTCATATCCAATCTAAACTCCTCCTGGTGAACCTGAGGCTGTTTTCTCCTGTCCTGTCCCATCCCTTCGTTCCCTGTGGATCACATTTTGGGAATTGTGCTCCCCCAGCTGCAGCGGGAGCTCCCTGCCCTCAGCACAGCCCCAGGGAGCCCCTGAGCGCACCGGGAGCTCCTTCCACAGATCCCTCTTTCCATAAAAGCTCCGCGGGCTCTTCCAGCCCCCAGTTGTGATTCTGCCTCATCTCCTCCTCTTCCTCCCTGCCAGGTCATGGAATTCTTGATGGAAGAGTGAGGGATTGTATCAGTGAAGGGGCTTCTGGTGTCCCAGAGCCTTTCCCTGGGCAGGCAGAGGTTGGGAATAGGTTGGAATCTGCTTCTCCTGGTTGCATGGAGACAAGGGAAGTGAATCCCAAAAAGTCACAGAATCCTGGGATGGTTTGGGTGGGAAAGGACCTTAAATCCCATCTCATTCCAGGGACACCTCCCACTGTCCAGGCTGCTCCAACCCCAATGTCCAGCCTGGTCCTGGGCATTCCCAGGGATCCAGGGGCAGCCACAGCTGCTCTGGGAATTCTGTGCCAGAGTTCTGCTTCCATTGGAGCTCCTGCTCCATCCCCACACGGCACTGGAATTCCAAGGGAACGTTTGGAGCTGTGCCAGTGCAGACACCAAGCGCGTGCTGAGCTTTCCCTGCCTTCCTGTTTATTTTAAATCCTAAATGAAGAAGCACTTTACTTATTTGTGCAGATTAATTTGGAGAGCTGGAGATAATAATTTATAAATTTCTCCTGTATTTCCCGAGGGGTTTGTGGTGATTCAGATTAAACCAGCTCAGCTCAGGCTGATGTCCAGCCAGGAACAAATTCCAGCAGTTTTTATCCTTCCAGCTCCTCACTCGGAGCAGGGAGACAGTGAAAGGATGGATGGAGGGAAATCCTGGGAAAAGGAGCCTGGATGTGACCAGGGCCAGGGATTGGATTGGGGTCCTGCTCATGGACAGGGTGGGAGTGGGAATGGGGAATGGGAGTGGGAGTGGGAATGGGAGTGGGAATGGGGAATGGGAATGGGAATGGGAATGGGAGTGGGAATGGGAATGGGAATGGGAATGGGAATGGGAGTGGGAGTGGGAATGGGAATGGGAATGGGAATGGGAATGGGAGTGGGAATGGGAATGGGAATGGGAGTGGGAATGGGAGTGGGAGTGGGAGTGGGAATGGGAATGGGAGTGGGAATGGGAGTGGGAGTGGGAGTGGGAATGGGAATGGGAATGGGAGTGGGAATGGGAATGGGAATGGGAATGGGGAATGGGAGTGGGAGTGGGAATGGGAGTGGGAATGGGAATGGGAATGGGAATGGGAATGGGAGTGGGAATGGGAATGGGAATGGGAATGGGAATGGGAGTGGGAGTGGGAATGGGAATGGGAATGGGAATGGGAATGGGAATGGGAATGGGAATGGGAGTGGGAATGGGAATGGGAATGGGAGTGGGAATGGGAATGGGAGTGGGATGGAGAAGGGAGGGATGGCAGAGGAGCAGGATGGTCCCTGCAGAGCCTCACCTTGGCTCCTGGGAGAGGACACAAAACATTCTTCCCAAAATCCTTCTCAAAGTCCTTCCCTAAATCCTGTGGGTGCAGGACAGGACAGGCCCAGGGGACAGAAAGGGCAGTGGGAGGGCAGTGGGAAGGCAGTGGGAGGGCACTGGGGGGCACTGGGGGGCACTGGGGGGCACTGGGGGGCACTGGGAGGGCGCTGGGGGGCACTGGGGGGCACTGGGGGGGGCACTGGGGGGCACTGGGGGGCACTGGGGGGCACTGGGGGGGCACTGGGGGGCACTGGGGGACACTGGGGGGCACTGGGGGGGGCACTGGGGGGCACTGGGGGGCACTGGGGGGCACTGGGGGGGGCACTGGGGGGCACTGGGGGGCACTGGGGGGGCACTGGTTCCCTGTGCCAGGGCAGAGGTGATCCTGCATCCCAGGGGGGCTGGGCTGGTTCTGGGATGCTCCTGCTGGAGACCTCGGAGCCCTGGCAGGACCCCCAGCCCCGTGCCCACCTCGGGAGGGGATTCCCTTCATCCTGAACTGGGAATTGAGATTCCCATCATCCTGAACTGGCAATTGAGATTCCCATTGTTCGAGCAGGGAATTCGAGAAGGTGCCAGAATCCAGGATTAGGGATAATCCCCCTCTGGAATGGGAGGGGAGCGTTTCCCCCCTGAATCACCTTCAGTGAGGATCTGAGGGCAGAAAAATTCTTTTATTGCGAAGAAAAAAAAGAAATAAATAACCTTATTTGAGGAACCTGCATTCAAAATTACTTTTTAATTATCACATTTAATTATTAATGGTCATAGTTTTTAATTACTCAGAAGGAAAGAGCTGCACTCAACAGAGAACCCAATTAAAGGGGGGAGTTTTTGACAGGAAGATTGTGCTTAGAAAAAAGGAGAATTTTTTTTTTCTCTTGCCACAAAAGTTTAGAAGTCCAAACGAAAACTTCCATCACCTCCTCCAGAGGAGTCCACGGAGCTGCTGCAGGGCTGGAGCCAGGCTGGGAGAGCTGGGAATGTTCCCCTGGAGAGGAGAAGGATCCAGGGAGAGCTGAGGGCACCTAAAGGGGCTCCAGGAGAGCTGGAGAGGGACTGGGGACAAGGGATGGAGGGACAGGACACAGGGAATGGCTCCCAGTGCCAGAGGGCAGGGATGGATGGGATGTTGGGAATTGGGAATTCCTGGCTGGGCTGGAATTGCCAGAGCAGCTGTGGCTGAGCTGTAAATGTTGGGATGAGCAGAGAATTCCTGGGATTGGAATCCCCATCAACCCCTGGGAGAACACACGGAATTAAACTTAAAAATGTGCTGGAATGAAAAAGGGATTTTCCTGACAGGTGAGGAGGACTCAGTACAAGATGTTTTCGTGCGAGTAGAAGATAAAACAAATCCCTCTGGTTCTCCTGGAATGATTTTGCTGCTGGTTTATAAAGGATGCAGCCGCGGTGAGGTGGGAGAGGTCAGATGCGGCATCGACTCATCCTGAGGGGGTGGGATGGGATTGGGGTGGGATAATGGGAAAAGGGATAATGGGATAATGGGATCCATGGATAGGATAGGATAGGATAGGATAGGATAGGATAGGATAGGATAGGATAGGATAGGATAGGATAGGATAGGATAGGATAGGATAGGATGGGGGAAGATGGGATAGAGGAGATGGGATAGGGGATATGGGATAGGGGATATGGGATAGGGAGATGGGATGGGATGGGATGGAATGGGATGGGATAATGGGATAACGGGATAGGGGAGATGGGATAGGGGAGATGGGATAGGGAGATGGGATGGGATAATGGGATGGGATGGGATGGGATGGGATGGGATGGGATGGGATGGGATGGGATGGGATGGGATGGGATGGGATGGGATGGGATGGGATGGGATGGGATGGGATGGGGTGGGATGGGATAGGGGAGATGGGATGGGATAATGGGATAATGGGATAATGGGATAATGGGATAGGGGAGATGGGATAGGGAAGATCGGAGGCAGAGCTGGGAGCAGAGGAGGGGTGAGGGTGCCCAGATCCCCTCGGCCCTGCAGGGCTCTCCCCTCTCCCAGGGCGAGCTCCCAGCGCTTTGTCCTGGCCCGGGCTGGGGGGATGGAGCAGCACCGGGATTTGGGCAGCCCCGAGCCCAGCCCAGCGGTCCCGTGGCCGGGGAGGGGTCCGGGGGGAGCTGCTGACACCGCCACGGCTTCAGAGCCATTCGGACAAAAGGATTGGAGGCTCCGAAGGGATCTTACATGCATCCCCGTGACATTTGACATGCTAATCTTATGGAAATAGATTAATTACAAATGCTATTTCTGTAGGCTTAACGCACTCTCGTAAGGTCACTGCTGAGGGATAAAAGCTGATGAGATTGTGCTGAATAATAAAACTCAGCCCGGATTTCTGCAGAGGAGTGCCCGGGGCAGGGATGAGGGGCAGGAAGGAATCCTGGAGCAGCCCCGGGACCCCGCGGGGAGGGGCCGGGGGCTCCGAGGGCACCGAACCCATCCCTGGGGCAGAGAGGGCTCGGGGCTCGGCCTGAGGAGCAGCGTGGGCTGCGACCCTGCTGGGCAGGGGGATCCTGACCTCGGCAGAGACCGGGGAGGGTGCGGGACGGATGAGAGAGGGATGCGGGATCCAGAATGGATGCGGGATGGATGCGGGATGGATGCGGGATGGATTCAGGATCTGGGATGGATGTGGGATGGATCCGGGATGGATCCGGGATGGATCAGGAATGGATGAGGGATGGATCCAGAATGGATGCGGGATGGATGCGGGATGGATGCGGGATGGATTCAGGATCTGGGATGGATGTGGGATGGATCCGGGATGGATCCGGGATGGATCAGGAATGGATGAGGGATGGATCCAGAATGGGTGCGGGATGAATGCGGGATGGATCGGAGATGAGTGTGGGATGGATCCGGGATGGATTCACGATCTTGGATGGATGTGGGATGGATTCGGGATGGATGCAGGTTCCTGGATGGATCTGGGATGGATCGGGGATGGATTCAGGATCTGGGATGGATCCGGGATGGATGTGGGATGGATCGGGGATGGATCTGGGATGGATTCAGGATCTGGGATGGATGTGGGATGGATCGGGGATGGATCCCGGATGGATCCGGGGCAGGAGCGGGCACACGGAGCGGTGATTCCCAGTCCAGCCCCAGGCCAGTCCCGTTCCGCAGTTGCTCTCGTTTTGTTCCTCCCCTTCCCTCTCCGTTCCCTCTCCGGTTCCCGGGACAACGCACAGGAGCTCCGGTGTCGGCCCTGCCTTCGCTTTCAGCCATTCCCATTCCAGTTTATCCCAGTTCGTGCCATGGGGAGCCGCCTCGTGCGGGCAGGGTGGGCACGGGCCGGGGGGCACGGGGGGCACGGGGGACACTCCAGAGCCTCGTGGAGCTGCTCCCGCCCCTCACCAGGGAAACCTCCCGGTGAGAAATGTTCTCCATCCAGCCTGGAGCCCAAATTCCCCTTGGAGCCCAAATTCCCCTTGGAGCCGGCGCAGTGCCCGTGCGACCCCTCCCGTGGGGCTGGAGGCTCCAGGGGGAGCAGGGCGAGGTCTGTCCTCAGCCAGGAGCAGCAGCGGGGAGGAAGGGGCTGATTTCCAGCAGGGAATGTCTCGGGAAAGGCTGCGAGGCTCCCAGGAGGGCCGGGCAGGGCAGGGCAGGGCAGGTCTCGGTGCTGTCGGTGTGAGTCCCTCGGAGACAGGAGGGAAACGCCTGCAGGTGGGATGTGGGATTCCCAGGAAATCGGAGAATTCCCTGGGATTCCCAGGAAATGAGAAAAAGAGAAATCAGGGAATCCCAGGAATCAGCTCAGGAGGCTGCGGGCACTGCGGGCATTGCAAAGGTGTGCGGGTGGGCACACCTGGGCACACCTGGGCACACCTGGGCACACCTGGGCACCCCCGACAGCGGCACTGCCACCTCCCGTCCTTCCCCTGGGAAAAGTGGAATCCTGGCTTTCCCTGGGAAACGTGGAACCTCCGCCGTGACGGCTCCATCTCCCTGGAGCTGCTCCCTGGCCCCGTGCGGGGCTGGGGGATGCAGCAGGGCTGGAGGGGGCAGGTGCCCCCTGCCAGGGAAGGGTTCGTTCCATGCCGTTCTGCCACTGGTTGGGGTTTCGGGGTCCCTTTGGGATCCCTGAGGCTGCTCCTGCAGCCCTCAGTGACAGAGCACGTTCCCCAGCCTTGCCCAGATGGAATTGTGGCTCGTGGGGAGCTCTCAGAGCAGCAGGGAAAAGAGACCAGCACATGCAGAGAGGCACAAATCCATGGTTTATTCTATGAAGGCATCCTGTCTGCATATACCCACGGCTATTGTTTTACAGGGGTTTTTATATCTTTTGAGGGTTTTATAATTTGCACCAATTACCAAGGGAATTCTACATTCTAACCAATCCCTGAGGGATTTTGCATTCAAAGCTGGCCTATGGATACTAAAAGAAAACGAAGCACTAATATTGAAGATAGATAAGAGGGTCTTCCAAGGGGGGGAAGCTAAATTCCTTTTGTATTTGTCATTTCACAGCCATTTCTTATCTCTAAGCTCTGGTTTTCCAAGGAGCTTGTTCTGAGGATGCAGGGAAACTTTCTTCTGTGTTTTCTGCTCCCTCCACACCATTCCATGCCACTCCATGCCGGCATCCCGGTTTGATTTTTTTTTTTTTAGGTATCAATAAAGCGTTTCCTGGGATTCCTGGGGCCGGTGTCCTGTTCAAATCAGGCCAGAGGGATGTGGGGCTGCCCGGGCTGTGCGTGACCCTCTGGGGGGACAGCGGCTGGAAAATCCTCGGGAATAAAAGCGGGGGAGCAGCGAAGCTGCGCCCGCCTGTGCCAGCTCCGGGGTGAGGAGCAGCCCGGCAGGAGCCCTGCAGGTGGTAGCAGAGCTCCACTGCAGCCAGGGCTGCCATTCCGGATCCCAAAAGCGCTTCCCGCACATCTTTCCAGAAGGAAAAAGGAGATTTTTGCTCGCGGAGCGTGAGCTCAGCCACGCTGCGCCTGCGGGTGGGGCCGGGAGTGAGATCCCAGCATGGACCTGGGACTGGTGGGGGGAAAATGAGGAAAAAGATCCATGGGATGGACCTGGGATTGATTGGGGGAAATGAGGAAAGAGATCCATGGGATGGACCTGGGATTGATTGGGGAAATGAGGAATTGGGATTGATGGAGTGGGACCAGGGAAGGAGTTCCATGACCATGAGTCCTGGACTGGTGGAGCACGACTGAGGAAAAAATGTCCACGGAACTCGGATGGAGCAGAACCAAGGGAGGAGATCCATGGCCTGTACCCTGGATTGATGGAGCAGATCCAAGGCAGGAATCAGGGACTGATGGAGCAGATCCAAGGCAGGAATCCCAAATTGATGGAGCAGATCCATGGCAGGGATCAGGGACTGATGGAGCAGATCCATGGCAGGGATCAGGGACTGATGGGGCAGATCCATGGCAGGGATCAGGGACTGATGGAGCAGATCCATGGCAGGGATCCCACACTGATGACACTGGCTGCTAACGAGGTGCCAGGATTTACCTGGAGGGGTCTCAGGGCTTTCAGTGACAATCCTGATCCCCTCAAGCCCAGCCCAAATAGATTCACAATTTCCCAGCCCAGCCCTGGGAAGTGTTTTCCACCGTGCTGGGAGATGGATGCTGCATTTTCAGCAGCACCTGACCGTCCCTGTGTGATTTAAACTGCTTTAGGCAGGGGAATATTTGGGATTTGCTATCCCAGGGCTGGCAGGGAGCTGCTCAGGGCTGGCTGCAGGAATTTTTAGGATTTGCAGTGGTCACCAGCAGGCTCAGCCAGGCAGGGCTCTCCTGGCAATGCTCGCAGTGGAGCTGCTGGAATACCTGGTGGGTATTCCTGTTATCCTGGAGGAAAACTCTGGGAAAACCATGAGAAATACGGGAAAACCACTGAAATGCCCGGCCGGGGTGGGGCTGGGTGATTGGGGTGCCACCAGCTCCACCCTCACCGGAACACCCAGCCTGCAGCCAGGGCTGGGGGTGCCCCGCAGGAATTTGGGGCGTTGTCTCCTTTTCCCCTTCAATTGCAAGGGTTTGATTGTCCTCGCAGCACAGCCCGGAGGCGAAGGCAGAGGATCTCATTTGGCAGGAAGGAGGATGTTGGTTGTGAAGAAGGTTCTAACAAGAGCAGGAAAAATAACCCCTGCCACTGGTAATAATTACGGATCCCTGAGCTTCCTCCATTGGAACATTTTAATGGCTTTTAAAGCAGAATCACTTAGTTGGGTTGTTTTTTTTTCCTTTCCAGATCATCTAAAACCTAAAAAGGTCATTTTCTCCCCACTGTTTTGTTTTATTAGGAAAAAAAAAAAAAAAACCAACAAAAAACCAACCCTGGAAAAGGCAGACTGAAATGTAGAAATAATATTTCTGGTGTAGTGCTGGTGAGAAGTGAGGCAGGAATTCAGGGATTTGAGGGTGGTGTTCCCCTCACCCACCCAAGGACTGGGCAAGGTTTCCATGAAGAAATTTTCCCATCTAAACATCCCCGGGGGGAACTCGAGGCTTTTCCCTCTTGTCCTGTCCCTTGTTCCACGGGAGCAGAGCCCGACCCCCACCTGGATCCCTGCTGTAAATAAATCGTGGCAATGCTCAGGGTGCACTTTTCAAAACCAAGGATAACATTTTAAAGGATGCACTTTTTAAAACCAGGGATAACTTTTTAAACGATGCATTTTTTAAAACCAGGGATAACTTTTTAAAGGATGCATTTTTTAAAACCAAGGATAACTTTTTAAAGGATGCATTTTTTTAAAACCAGGGATAACTGCTCAGTGGGAAGGGCTCCAAAGGGTGGTGGGGACTGGCTGGGCTGTTCCTCCTCCCAAAACTCTGGGAAATCAGCACCACCCCCATCCCAGGCAGGGATCCCCTCTCCCAGGACTGGCTCTGGAATCAGGATTTGATATCAAACTGGCTCTGGAATCAGGATTTGATATCAAACTGGCTCCTTCCTGGCCGTTCCTGGCTCTCCAGGATGATGGTGAGGAATAAACTCAGCTCTCTCCTGCCTGACCACAGCCCCGTGGCTGGGATTCCGTTCCTGCAGGATAATTTGACATTACACAGGTGAGAGCCAAGGATTTCAGGGATGAGGTTTGATGGAAAACCTCTTGGGAAAGTCTCTTAGCAGCTTGGGTGGATGGAACAGGAGCGAGGGAAAGGATCCTGGACTTTTTCTGTGACCTCTGTGTGCCCATCACCCCCCAGGTGCTGCCACAGGGAAATGGGGGATACTAAAATCGTCTTTTTGCCTCCCAAAAACTTCATGATTTAATCTGAGTGTGGCTGCAGCCACCACCTGCTGCTGCTTTTGTAGCTGAGTGTTCACTGATGGAGAGGCACAGAAAAAAAAAATCCAAGAAAGGCAGAAAATGGATATTTTCACTGCCAGAGCCATGGTGGGGTGGGAGCTGGGGTGGAGGATAAATCCCCCATGGAAGGTGATCTCTGAACGTGTTCCCAACTCTCCAGCCCCATTCCTTGTGCTGGGGAACCACAAAATCCCAGATTGGGTTGGGCTGGAAGCACCTTAAATCCCATCTCCTTCCAGGCCCTGCCACACCGTTATCATTAATCAATAAAACTCTTATTTCTTTCTTGAAGACAACACTGAGGTGGCTTGGAGCAGGTTAAAATGTCAGCTGAGGTTTCCAGGAAGGCAGGAATTCCCATCAGGAAGTGTGGGACACACTCAGGTCCAGGAAATCCTCTCCAGGTCCTGCAGAACCCCGTGCCCATTTTAAAGCATTTATTTGAAGTTAAGTTTTGTGTGAGAGCTTATTAAAAAAAGTGTGGTTTATGGATTTAATTAAAGTTCTGCATATGAGACCTTGCTAATCCTGTTTGTGCTGCAACTGTATTAACGTGCTAAAAATCAATATATTTGAGTTTAAATATTTTATAATGGCAAGCTGTTAAATATTAATGATGTAACAAGTAATCAGTGTCACTGCTTCTGTCTGTTCTGGGGCGAATCTGCAGGAAAGGAGAACAAAAGCAATCTGCCTGCTCGGCCTGATGGTTCTTGGTGGGTTTGGAAGTCACAAAAGCATCTTGCCATGGCTGGAGAGGGAATTTCTGTGAGGGAAAGCAGTGACAGGACAGGGGGAATGGGTTTAAATTGAAAGAAGGGAGATTTAGATTTGATCTTGGGAATTGGGAATTGCTGGCTGGGCTGGAATTGCCAGATTTGCTGTGGCTGCCCCTGGATCCCTGGCAGTGCCCAAGGCCAGGTTGGACATTGGGACAGTGGGAGGTGTCCCTGCCATGGCAGGGGTGGCTCTGGGGGGATTTTTGCTCCTTTTGAACCCAAAGCAGGCTGGGGTTCTGGGATTCTCTTTGCCTGCAGGGGAAAGCAGCCATGGGAATTAATAACCTGTGCTGCTGCAGGAGCCTGATTAAGGGAAAAAAACCCCGTTGTGATCAGTGACAAATGGACTCAGCCTGGACTCCTTTAGTTCAGCCTCATTGAAAGCACAATTAAATGGCTCCCCTGGAACCCAGCAGCTGCTCCCTGCCTGACCCACAAGGTTTGGGGTGTCCCTGTGGGTCAGGGTGGGGTCTCTGCCCCCTGAGCCCCCAGCCCTGAGGGGATGCTGTGCCCCAGGGGGGTCTCAGCCCTCCAGGACTCAGATTCCATAGGCAGAATCCCTCTTCAGTGGGTTTTCCCCCCAGAACATTACTGAGAGACAGCAGAAACGTGCTTGGTGTGTGATTATAGTGTTATATAATCCCCACATCACGTTGGCCCAGCCCTGGCTGCACAGCTCTGCTGCTCCTTTGCACAAAGCTCCAGCTGGAGCCTGCTCCCCTGCCCTGGGAATTCCCATTCTCCTGCCTGCAGTGGCCCTGGAAGGGCAGGGCTGCTGCAATCTCACCCTGGTCTGGCCCAGGGCTTTGCCAGGGGCTGAGCAGAGGCTGGATGGATCCAGGGATGGATCCTCTGCCCCGGGGGAGAAGCCCCAACATCCCCCTGGACACCCCAGTGCTCCAGGGCAAACCCACGGCAGCAGCATCTGCTGGGAATCCTCCCCAGGAGCTCTTGGGGAGGAGGGACTGAGGCAGAATCCCGGGATCCCTGAGCCTGGAAAACCCTTCCAGAACCCTCTGGCTGCCCTGACCCCCCCTGAGCCCCTCTGAGCCCCCTGCCCAAGGCTCAATCACAGAATCCCGGGATTCCTGAGCCTGGAAAACCCTTCCAGAACCTTCTGGCTGCCCTGAATCCCCTGAACCCCTCTGAGCCCCCTGCCCAAGGGTCAATCACAGAATCCCGGGATTCTTGAGCCTGGAAAACCCTTCCAGAACCCTCTGGCTGCCCTGACCCCCCCCTGAGCCCCCTGCCCAAGGGTCAATCACAGAATCCCGGGATTCCTGAGCCTGGAAAACCCTTCCAGAACCCTCTGGCTGCCCTGAATCCCCTGAACCCCTCTGAGCCCCCTGGCCAAGGGTCAATCACAGAATCCTGGGATTCCTGAGCCTGGAAAACCCTTCCAGAACCTTCTGGCTGCCCTGAGTCCCCTGGAGCCCCCTGCCCAAGGGTCAATCACAGAATCCCGGGATTCCTGAGCCTGGAAAAGCCCTCTGGGGTCACCGAGTCCCAGCTGTGCCCACCTTGTCCCAGGCATTCCTTGGACCCAAACCCATCCAAAGCTCGGCTTTGGTTCCCAGCCGTGGCTCGGGCAGCCCGGGATGGGTGCAGGGGCAGGAGGGCCTGGAGCTGTGCCTGGAGCTGTCCACAGGCACTGCAGAGCCTGGATTTTGGGCTCTGGTCCTCCTCCAGCTCCTCTCCTCCCTCCCTGCCTCCAGGGCTCTCTGGGAATATTTGTTGCTGCTGTCGGTTTGGTTTTTTTTTTTTTTTTTTTTTTTTGCCTTTGCACTTCTGCAACTTTAAAATGCTGGAGCTAATTTAGCCTCCTGCATTTATTTCCCCCCAGCTCCCGAGTGCCCAGGCTGCTCCTGCAATTACCTGCAGCTCAAGGAGAATTTTCCTGCATAATTAAAGGAAGCAGCAACGACCAAGCAGCCCCAGGCAGGCTGGACTGGAGCAGCTGAGGGGAACTGGGACATCCAGGGGCTGGACTGGTGTCACTGGGCATGGGGACCCTGTCCAGGTGCAGGCACTGGGTGACCCCACCTGGATCACAGGAAAGGATCCAGGTGTTCCTGGATCAAAGGAGTGACCCCAGGGCTGCCTTGTCCCCTCGGCTCCAGCTCCCAAAAAACCTTTCCAGGTACTGGGAACATCCCTGGAGGTGCAGCAGCCCCAGCCCTGGGCAGGGGGAGGGGAGGGAGTCCTGAGCCAGCACCAGGAGAAAATCCTGGAATGGTTTGGGTTAAAGGGACCAAAAATCCCCCCCATTCCCAGCCCTGCCATGGCAGGGACACCTCCCACTGTCCCAATGTCCAACCTGGCCTTGGGCACTGCCAGGGATCCAGGGGCAGCCACAGCAAATCTGGCAATTCCAGCCCAGCCAGCAATTCCCAATTCCCACCATCCCATCCATCCCTGCCCTCTGGCACTGGGAGCCATTCCCTGTGTCCTGTCCCTCCATCCCTTGTCCCCAGTCCCTCTCCAGCTCTCCTGGAGCCCCTTTAGGTGCCCTCAGCTCTCCCTGGATCCTTCTCCTCTCCAGGGGAACATTCCCAGCTCTCCCAGCCTGGATCCAGCCCTGCAGCAGCTCCGTGGATTCCTCTGGACTCTCTCCAGCAGCTCCACATCCTTTTGATGTTGGTTTCTCCAGGGCTGGATGCCAGATTCCAAGCTGGATCTCACCAAAACACCGTGTGGAGAAATGATTTGGGAGCGACAAAGTTGTGTGTTCACAAAAAAAAAAAAAAAAAAAAATTTTAACCAAAAAGAACAACTGTACAAAATCTCATTTTTAGTCTCTCTGTGGCCAAGAGCGGTGTGGTTTAATGTGATCACTTAGGATGTGAAGGCAGAAATCTCAAGCAATTTGATTTACATGAAACCAGTCAGAAATAAATTTTATGGAGCTGGAGAACTCGGAAATGTCAAACGCAAATGAATTGCCCCGAAGGGAAAGTGGGCAGGGAGTGAGGACTGGTACCTGCCCGTCCTCAGAAAGTGCAGAAAACTCTTCAGGATGGAATTAATTAGTGGTGCTGAGCAGCGAGAGTGCACAGATGGTGCTGCAGGCACAGAATATTTCCTTTATTGTCATCTGCTCACTGCAGGAAGCGAAGCTGATGGTGAACCCTGGGCAGCTCCACATGTGAGACCAGAGCCAGCAGCTGCAGGGGGAATTTATCCCAGAGGAGCAGGGAGACACTGCCCAGGAGGAGAGGGCCAGGACACAGGGAACGGCAGGGATGGGTGGGATGTTGGGAATTGGGAATTGCTGGCTGGGCTGGAATTCCCAGAGCAGCTGTGGCTGCCCCTGGATCCCTGGCAGTGCCCGAGGCCAGGCTGGACATTGGGACAGTGGCAGGTGTTGGATTTTTGGTCCCTTTAACCCAAACCATTCCATAATTCCATGATACTTTGCAGATTCCCTCCCCTTGTCCCCACACCAGCAGGAAAAGCAGATCCCGTAACCACCAGGAATTTTTAAACAAAGTGCAGGACAGAGCACGAGGAGGGTGCAACGAATATTTCCCATTCCCCTCCCAGTTTTTATTCCTGTAGGTCCTCCCAGTCCCAAACTGGGATGAAATCCTGCATTTCACTTCAGGCAAGTCGTGTTTGGCACGGCCACGCTCCACGGAGCGACGGCGGAAATATGCAAAATAAATGTTATGAAAGCAACATGATTAAATTTTCTGACAGTGGTTGCCATGATGTTCAGAAATGCATGAAATGAATGAGGCTTGTTCATGGCTTTGTTATCTCTGCCAGGTTGCCAGGGAGGGAGGGAGGGGGGGGGGAAAAAAATCCTGAAAATTAAAATAATTTTTCAATATGTTAGATAAATATCAGGGCTCTGGAAGAGGTGTGTGAGCAGGCATGAGAAATACTTCAATTTTAAAAAAAGGGAAAACTCCATCGAAGGGCTGCCAGGGGCTGGCTGTGTGCAGGGAGGGGAGGATGCTCAGATCCCAGCTCAGAGCTGCTGGGGACAGCCTGGAATCCCCCCAGTTGTGCTGATGTTCCATCATTCCAGCGTTATTCCAGCCCTGGCAGTGCCCGAGGCCAGGTTGGACATTGGGACAGGGGGAGGTGTCCCTGCCATGGCAGGGGTGGAGTTAGATGGGATTTAAAGTTCCTTCCAACCCTAAATCATTTTGGGAGGAACCAGCTCATCGTCTCCATGAAGGAACATCCCAAACTGGTCTGGCTCCAATTACCTGAATATTTTAAACCAAAATTTCTGCTTCTTACTGCATCCCCATCAGGGTGGGGTTCTTATACCCCACTGTCCATACAGGGTCCCCATCCCAGAATCCTCATCCCAGGATGGTTTGGGATGGAAGGGACCCTAAATCCCCCCCAGAGCCAGCCCTGCCATGGCAGGGACACCTCCCACTGTCCCAATGTCCAACCTGGCCTTGGGCACTGCCAGGGATCCAGGGGCAGCCACAGCAAATCTGGCAATTCCAGCCCAGCCAGGAATTCCCAATTCCCAACATCCCATCCATCCCTGCCCTCTGGCACTGGGAGCCATTCCCTGTGTCCTGTCCCTCCATCCCTTGTCCCCAGTCCCTCTCCAGCTCTCCTGGAGCCCCTTTAGGTGCCCTCAGCTCTCCCTGGATCCTTCTCCTCTCCAGGGGAGCATTCCCAGCTCTCCCAGCCTGGCTCCAGCCCTGGGATCTCTCCATGGGGAGCAGCAGCAGCTCCTTTGCCCTTCAGGCTCTGCACTGAGCACATCCAACCGTGGTGCTCAGCTCTATTATTTCTTTCCCCATGAATTGCCAGCTCAAGCTCAAATGCATTAAAATTGAAAGTGAATTTTGAATGCAGCTCAATATTTTATCTGCAATCCTGTGTCGTGTGTAGTTTGCTTGGCCTGGAGCAGTGAAATCGCTCTTGTCGACTGCATTGAAAATGAGGCAAAGATAATGCCGTGATTTTTTCCTTTATTCTGGATGATGGATGCTAAGCTGGCTGCGAACTTGTGGTTTCCATGTCCTCAGGAGCTCAGCCAGGGCTCCAAACTGCCCAGGGCAGACGCAGCCGTGGATTTATGGGAGCAGCAGAAAGCTCCTGGGGCTGGTGGGCATCACCTGGAGCAGCTTTGGACAGAGCTCTGGGAGGATTTTAATTAGGAAAGGTAATCATCACCCAGGGAAGGGCTGGAGCTGGGCCAGGGGGGTCAGGCTGGATTTTGGGAAAGGTTCTTCCCTCCCCCAGAGGGTGCTGGCACTGCCCAGGCTCCCCAGGGAATTCCAGAGCTCCAGGAGAGTTTGGACACCAGGGATGCCAGGGTGGGATTGTTGGGGGGTCTGGGCAGGGACAGGGGCTGGGATGATCCCTGGGGGTCCCAGCTCAGGATATTCCAGGATTCCATGACACCACGGCTTGCAGGAGTCTGCAGAGGCTGAGCAGTGAGGTGGGAGGAGGGAATGAGTGCCCAGGGAAGGAAATCCCTCAGCCCCAGCTCTGCCTGGGCCTCTGCCTCATTTCTCTTCATTAAGCAGCACCCAGCACTTGACAGAACAGGATTTTCCATGTGCAAGTTTCAGCAATTAATGAAGATTTGTTTGCAAGCATCTGAATAAATCCTGGTGCTGCTTCCCCCCTCAGCTGGGGCAGAGCTCCTGGAACCCAGCACAAAGCCCCAGCTTGGCTTTGGGAGATCCAACAGGATCCAGTCTGGGATTGCAGCAACCTCTGGTGGCCCTAAACTCCTCCTGGAAGGATCCCGTGCTCCAAGTGCAGCCCAGGGTCAGCAGAGCCAGCCTGGATGGGCTTGGAGCAGCCTGGGACAGTGGGAGGTGTCCCTGCCATGGATCTGGGGGGGATTTGAGGTCCCTTCCAACCATTCCATGATTTTGTGATTCCATGGATAGAACTCTCCCTGCTTTTCTTTATCTCTTTCTCCTTCCCTTACTGGAACAACCAGTCAGAGCTGGAACAAGAAACCAGTGAGGGCCAGGACACAGGGAATGGTTCCAGTGCCAGAGGGCAGGGATGGATGGGATATTGGGAATTGGGAATTCCTGTCTGGGCTGGAATTGCCAGATTTGCTGTGGCTGCCCCTGGATCCCTGGCAGTGCCCAAGGCCAGGTTGGACATTGGGACAGTGGGAGGTGTCCCTGCCATGGCAGGGGTGGCTCTGGGGGGGATTTAGGGTTCTTTTAACCCAACCCAGTCTGGGGTGAGGATTCTGGGATGGGGACCCTGTGTGGACAGCAGGGTACAAAAACCCCACCCCGATGGGGATGCAGTAGGAAGCAGAAATTTTGGTTTAAAATATTCAGGTTATTGGAGCTCAGGCCGGTTTGGGATGTTCCTTCATGGAGAAGATGAACTGCTTCCTCCCAAAATGATTTGGGTTGGAAGGAACTTAAAATCCCATGGCACTGGATGGGATTTGAGGGCCTTCCAACACAACCCACTCCAGGATTCTGTTTTTCCTCCCACTGCACTGGGCATTGAGCTCTAATTAGTTTTTTTTTTCTGCAGTAATTAAGAAGGAGCTGATGGGGCTGAGCCGTGGGTCAGGGCTGGGGTAGCACAAGCCCAGCAGGTTGGATTTGCAGAGGGAAAAACTGAATTTCTCCCCCAGCCCAGGCTGTGCTCACAGCCCTGGCCTCCCTGGAGCAGATTTCTGTGCACCAGGGCTCTGATGGATTTCTCTGACGCCCTGCAGAGCCCCAGGCTCTGGGCAATGGGCAGAAGTTTATTTGTGATGACTCTGGTAGTGCACTACGTTCTCTAATGATCCCCATAAAAGATTTAGGGGGAGTGGAGATGAGGGAGAGAAAGATGCAAATCTCAGGCCCTGCAGATCTCTAATATTGTTTTCCCTCCAGAAGGGAAATCACCACTAAATGTCCTCCCCAGCTCATTGTGCTTTGCCAGGGGCTGGGCTCTGCTCCTTTTTCTGCTTCCTCGTGCACAGATCCACTTTAAAAATGCAGTACAATGTCATTTACCCTTCCCTTCCTTGCCTTTTGCTCTGAGGTGGGAGGGACTGGGGCTGGAATCACACTGATCCCTGTGGGATTCACCCCAAAAATCTGCATTTAATCCCTGCTGCTTCCCCCGGCCTGGGCTCTGTTTTCCTCTGCCCTCCCTTGGGTACCCACTGGGCACACAGATAATGAGACCCTGCTCTCGTGGGCAGCCAGGGAATTCATGGAAATGGGTTTTGGATAAATCACAGCAGCCCTGGGAGATCCTTTCTTCTGTGCTGGGAAGCAAAATCCTCTGAAGGTTGTGGCAATGTTTGCTGCTGCCTCACGGTGCAGTGTTTTGGATAATCCTGGGGTGTCTTTGGGGCTGCTGCTGTTGGGATCCCACCCTGCTCCATCCCCTCCCTCGGGAGATGCTTCCTGCCCGGTTGGAGAGTGATCTTTAATTCTGTTAGAGGACTTTTAAAATTGAAATGGAATATCCAGGTAATAAAATATGCAAATCTCGAGCCAGTGCCTCCCTTCAGCCTTTGGGGAGAAAAGCTCCCCTTGCAGTTACCCTGCCATTGCCATTTGTGCCCAGCTGAGAAACCCTGCTCCCTTCCACTCCACAGGGGGCATTTCCATGGAATTCTGCCTTTCCCCTGCTGGCTGTTTGATTTGGCATGGGACACACCAGCCTTGGTTTTTGGGGACAAGGGCAGAGCCTGCAGGGGATGGAAATGGGTTCGAAACTCCTTTTTTTTGGTCATTTTCTGCCCTAGCAGGGACGGGGTTGGAAAGAGCACAGGAACAGGACTTGGATTTTCCATGGTTTGGCATGGAACTATTGCAGGAGAGGGAGCCCCTGCCTGGGACAGGGTGTTCCTCCCAAATGGCCTTTATCCCTCAAATCCAGAGTTCCTCCCAAACTGGCCTTATCCCTCAAATCCAGAATTCTTCCCAAACTGCCTTTATCCCTCAAATCCAGAATTCTTCCCAAACTGGCCTTTATCCCCGAAATCCAGAGTTCCTCCCAAACTGGCCTTATCCCTCAAATCCACAGTGGATCTGAAGGATGTGCCTGGTGGTGAGGGCTGAGCCCAGCCCAGAGCAGATCAGGGGGAAGAGGTGACAATGAAAGAGCCAAGGGCTGGCCTGAGCCGCCAAATTTGGGCTCCCACCCAAACCCCAGTGCTGGGGAAGGTCTGACTCCTGCCAAGTTTGGAACAAAATCACAACTTTATGGAATCACAGAATCATGGAATTGTTCAGGCTGGAAAATCCCCCTGAGCCCATGGAGTCCAACCATCCCCAGCACTGCCCCATGTCCCCAAGTGCCACCTCCACAGGGCTTTAAATCCCCCAGGGATGGCAGCTGGGCCAGCCTGGACAGCCCCTTTTGGGAAGGAATTTTCCCAATTTTCCCAATTTTCCCAGGTGCATCCTGAGGCTGTTCCCACCTGTCCTGTCCCTGCTCCTCTGCCAGAGACTCTGCAGAGCCACAGGCTCCCCCTGAGCCTCCTTTTCTCCAGCCTGGCCGTGGGCACATCCCAAATTCCCTCGAAGTGCATCCCTGCCATCCTCAATGGGAGCTGTCACATTTTCCACCCAACAAGACACAACAATTCGAGTTTCATCTGCAGCTCATTTGCATATATTTTACTGAGCACATCTTGAAATATTCTCTTGTCCTGGAGTGCCTCCAAGAGCCTCGGTGGCAAATACAATTCTCTCATTACTGCCGGGTGGTTGTTAAAAAAGTGATGATAAAAAAGGAAGACAAAGCTTTCAGGTTGGATTAGCCCCTGCTCCAGGGGGGACGTGGGGGGCTCTGGCAGCCACCATGGGCACACAGGGGTGGGGAAAAAAGAGAAATAAAGATGGGTATGAAACAATAGGGACGTGCTGCCTACCAGGGGCCATGGTCCTGTGCCACCCCCCGAAATTTGGGGGCTTTGGAGAGAGGGGAGGAGGGAGCCAGGGAGGAGCAGCTCCTGGGGGGAATCAGTTGCTTTGTCACGTGTTGATTTTCCTCCCTCTGCTTTAATGAACTGAGGCTGTTTCGTGCCTGTTCCATCGAGAAATTCGACTTTCCCTGACGGTGCTGGCATCACCTTGTCCCAGGGAAGGAGCACGCTGTGAGCTGGGGGAATAGCCAATAAAAACTGGGAAAAGAATCCCAGAATTCTGAGGTTGGAAAAGCCCCCTCGAACTGGAAAGGCTGAGCTGGAGCAGAGAGCAGGCAGAGCAAAAGGAATAAAATCAGGATTTATTGAAAGGATTCACCTCGGGCAGTGCAAGAGCCCGGCCAGGGCTGCACCCAAATCAAATCCCAGATGGATCCTGGGCACGAGTTTGACACTTTGATAAGTTTTGGTTCATCTTGGGGTCAATTGTCCAACCACAGCCCCAGGCTATGAAGGCTCAGCCCCCCTGGCTTGTCCCTTTTCCCTTTTTGGGTTCTGTCCTTCATTCTCCAGATGGGAAGGGATTCTTTTCTCCCCCCCCCCCGTGAACAGAACTCACTCACACCCAACATCAAATCCCAGAGTTCACACCCAGCAGCAGAGCCTGGAAAATATCAAAACTAAAACCCAAGGCACCAAGACCAAGCTGTGCCTGATGTTCACCTTGTCCTGAGTGCCACCCCCAGGAATTTCCGGGACACCTCCAGGGATGGGCACTCCAACCCTCCCTGGGCACTTCCAATCCCTGCCCACCCTTTCCATGGGGAAATTCCTGCTGCTCTCCACCCTGAGCCTGCCCTGGCCCAGCCTGAGGCCGTTCCCTCTCCTCCTGTCCCTGTTCCCTGTCCCAGCACAAAGGAATCAGAGCAAATTCAGCCTCTTTGCTCCCTTTTTTTTTTTTTTTTCTTTCCAGGAGCACCTGTGGCATTCCCAGGATGGATCCCAGGTTGCCTCAGGGGTTTGTCATGAGGTGTGTCCCAGATTAAGGTGGATTAGAGGTGATTACAGCTCCTGCTGTGCTGCTCAAGCAGGGCTAATGATCCCAAGTGTTTATTTCATGCTCCATTGCTACGACTAAATGGCTGCAATAGATAATGGGATTATTCCAGCCTTTTTCAGCTCCAGCCTGATGGCCATAAGGAACATGGGAAGTGTCATTATTAGGGGAAAAGTGCTGCTCAGGTATTTTGTGGTCATTAAGTGTTCAATCAGAACATTTATGTGTCATGGAAACAAATAAACAGGGGGGGGAATAATAACTGAGGAGTTACTAACACTTTACACAGTCATCTCTGCAACTCCCAGCAACCTTTGGGGATTCATTAATGGATGCTCTGCCCACTCTTGGAATACATAAAGCCCTGATTTTGCCGTGACACACTCCTCGAGTTTTGTTCTTTTCCTGGGTGGTTTATGGCCCATTCCAGCTGAAATAACTCCGTGATTCCCTGGTCTCCTGGCTCCCTGCAGCCTCCCAGTCCTGCCGCAGGGTTTGGGTAACTCTGGGTCTCTGCTGGTGTCCTTGGCAGGTTTGGGGTGAAGAGACCCAGGAGCTGCAGCTCCCACACTGCTGAGTGGAGATTTTCTCCCCCCAGCTCAGATTTTAGGCTGGGAGAGGCAGGAGCAGAGGCAGGAACCTCCTGGAGAGGGAATTGGTGTCCCAGGCCTGGCAGTGTTGGAGGAACAGTCCCAGAATCCTGGAATATCCCGAGCTGGAAGGGACCCTCAGGGATCACCCAGTCCTGCACAGACCCCCCAGAAATCCCCTGTGAGGCCTGAGCAGCTTTGGGCAGCGCTGAGGAGATGCCAGAATTTGGAGCAGATGCAAAATCCCAGAATTCCTGAATGGTTTAGGATGGAAGGGATTTAAATCCCCCCCAGTGCCACCCCTGGGACACCTCCCACTGTCCCAGGCTGCTCCAACCCCAATGTCCAACCTGGCCTGGGACTTGGAGGTCCCTTCCAACTGAAATGTTCTATTAAATATCAAATACATCAAATATAAAATACATACACAAAAGTAAATTAAATATACTAATATATACTCAATATATGATGTATATTTGGGGTGGTTTTCTGGTTTTCCATCCCAGTCTTATGTAAAATGTGCATCCAGCACATCCTGATTTTACTTACAAAAACTGGGCCTAGGTACAGCTTTCCCAATGGGGATCCAGATCCAGATTTCCCATTTCAGAGTAGAGGGAGGCTGTGGGATTGAGGGGAGCACTGAGTGAACACAGGAAACCTTGCCAGCCATGGAAAGGGCCATTATTCCTGGAAATGTTCCTTTTACCTTCAGGCTCCTGCCTGAACCCTCCTGGATCAGCACACAGGTCTGTGTGTAACCAGCTGGAAAAAAAAACCAGAAAATACCTTTTTTTTCTGCTTTGCTGCTTTTCCCAATCCCTGCAATCTCTGCTTCCATTCACAGGAAAACTCCCAGAGAATTCCTTGGGAATGGGGAGGCAAATCCCAGCTGGAAGAGGAAGGTGCTGAAAGGGCAGGAATATTCTGACCTGGAATATTCCTTCAACCCAACCTGTTCTGTGAGAAACATTTGCTTCTTTCAATGATTTAATTCTGTTTAATGAATTTCGTTGCAGATTAATGGATGTGGGCCCGAGATATTTGTAAGGATATTTTCCAGAATGTGTTAATATGGAGAAAAATGATCCAGGGAAAGAGGGCAGTGCCTCAGATATAACATTTCTGTTCTGACTGATGGCGAGGGGAGGGAGGACAGGCAAGCACAGGGGCAGAGCTTTGTGCCACTGCCAGCTCCAGGTGTTGGGGACAAAATGAAACCTTGGAAAGGAATAATCAGTTCTGGAGAGGTTGTTAATTATCAGAGTAAGGCAGGGCAGCATTTCCATAGATACACAGTGGTGCTTCCAGGGAAAAGGGAGCTGGGATGGTGCAGGGTGGTGTTACCTACACGTGAGGGAGGAAATTTAAGGATGAGGCAATGGATGAACATCCCTTTATGTAAAAAATATAAAATACATGAAAGAAAAGCCTCTGAGTGCCGTGTGATCAGAGTGGCCACTGTCCCTCTGTGGAGGTGGGGGACAGAGAGAATCGTCCTGGAGGGGACCCAGGGTCACTGCAGGGGACGGGGAGAGGGCAGGGATGGGGAAAGGGGAACCTCAGCCCCTGTGGCTGTGCTGTCCCTGCTCTCACACACGGTGCAGCCCCAGACCCTGCCCAGCTGGAACTGGCAGGGCTGTGAGCAATCCCAGTCTCCTGATGGGGAGCAGGAGCTGGACCTGCTCCTCTTCTGTCCCTTTGCTGCCCTTTTCACCTCCCCCAGCTCTGACCCAGCCCCCTGGGGCACAAAAACCTTCTGTGGCACTGCTGCCTTCAGCTTTAACTTTCACATTTTCCAGGTTCTGTACTGCCTCAGTGAGCCAGGCAGAGCCTCTGCCCCTGGACTGTTCTTGGACACCTTAAGGTGATGTCTGAACTTTTATCTTTCATGTTTCCCAGCCTGTGCCCTGCCCTGTGTGTGACTCTGAACTCCACACAAAGTGTTCCCAGCTCTCCTCCCAGCTCAGGCACACAGAACAATCCTTTGCCAGCCCCACAGCCAAGGACACGCTGCAGCTCCAGCCCCAAAAAGTGCAAAGAGCAGCGAGTGGAGGAGAGAATGTGGGAGGATGGCACTGCAGAGCCTGGAGCTGGGATTGGACAATGAAGCCAAGGTGGGAATGGACCCAAAGTGACCCAAGTGTGAAACTCCTGAGCCAGGATCCATCCTGGGTGGAGCCACGGCCGGGCTCTGGCACTGCCCGAGGTGAATCCTTGGAAGGGCTTTCAATAAATCTCACTTTATTCCTTTTAATAAATCCCAGTTTATTCCTTTGAATAAATCCCTCTGTCTTGGTTTGAAAGACAGGGGTTTGTTAAGAAAGGCAGGAGCCTCTCTTGAAATGGAGAATGCAAACCCCCTCCATCCAAATTATTATAATTTTGAAATGAAGGGGCTCTCAGGCAAAGCTGTGGGAATAGGAATAACAGTTCTTTGCCAGGACAATTCCAATAGCAATGCAGGATTGCAGAGAACAAACCCAGAGCAGGGGCAGAGGGAGAATCCAAGGTGCCCCGTCAGTCAGTCAGGGTTGGTGCAGTCCCATTCCATGGTGGCTGATCCTCCTGCAGGGACAGATGTGGTTCTGCTGGAGCAGGGCTCCTGCACAAGGTGCACTTTTCCTCCAAAGCTGCAGGGATGATGTGCAAGGCTCTGGTTTTCCTCTGGGATCCAGTGGGAAAAGGCTGCTCTGCTGTTCCAAATCTCCCCTTTGATCTGGGTAGGAAATGCTCGGCTCCTGCCCTGGCTGGAGCATCTCCCCATGGGATGATGGAATTTGATCAGCCCTGCCCTGGGACTGCATGGCCATGGACAGGAGAGATCTCCTGGAGGGAGGATGGGCTGTGGGGAAGAGAAAGAACACTGCCACAGCTGGGTGAACAGCTGGGATAGAGCACACACTGCTGGGCACGGCCTGAGTGGAGAACCAGGACACCCCACTTCATTCCTTTTAATAAATCCCAATTTATTCCTTTTAATAAATCCCCCTTTATTCCTTTAACTCTGCCCAGCCTCTGCTCCAGGGATCCTCCCCAAGGCATCACTGGGGCTGTGCAGGCTCTGAGCCAGCCCCAGTCCCATGGACATTCCCATAGCTCTGGCCAGGAATGGGGCCTCTGGCAGTTTTGTAGCTGAAAAATGAGGACAGTGTTCCCCAGCAAGTCTGGTGGAGGTTTTCACTTCACTTTTCATGAACTCCCAACGTGCTGGGTCGTGTCTTTGTGGGGATTTGGGGTGTTTTTATCTCCCAGTTTTATCTGCTCTGAAAGCTCTGGCATTTCTTGCTGGGCAAGGCTTGTCTGTGACTTATCCCAGTGAAACCTGAAGTGATTATTTACCTGATGCTTTCAAAACCATCCTTTGCTTTCCAGGCTGGTGCTGGTGATCCTGGGCTGCTGCGTTTGTGAAATTAAATCACCGATTCTTTACAGTTTGAATGGGATTTTGTTGGAACATTTCATGCAGTTATAATTTAATCTTTCTTCCCTTTCACAGAGTGATTCGATTTTGCCCAAATCAGGCATCAGATTAATCTGAAATAATGTTCAAACTGCTTGACTTGTAAAAAAAATCCCCTGACATCTCTTCCAGTGTCCCTCCTGGAGCAGTTTTTATCCATCACAACTTCCAGAGAGATGGAAAGATGATTTGAGGAGTTCTTGGAGTTTCCTGCAGGGAGAGTTTTTCCAACCACTGTGGTCTTTGCACAAAATCATGGAATGGTTGGAAGGGACCTAAAATCCCATTTTTGGATGGGCAGGGACACCTCCCACTGTCCCAATGTCCAGCCTGGCCTTGGGCACTGCCAGGGATCCAGGGGCAGCCACAGCAAATCTGGGGACACTGATGGGTGAAATTATGTCAAAATAAACCCCTGAAATTATATCAAATGAAACCCCTGTTTAAGGGGGTTTTGTTTTAGGAATGTGCCCCATGCACCAGGAGGGTGAAGGTGACTTTGTGGTGTGCCCAAGCCCAAGTGAGATCTCAGGGCAGGGCTTAGGGAGGATCAAGAAAATGTGATTTCCTCTCCCAGCTGATGTTCACTGCAGCAATATTTCAATAAAACAATCTGGAAGAAGAAAAAAAGAGCCAATTTATTTATTTTTCAATTTATTTTCCAACATAAATTGTGCAGAACAGATGAAGTTTTTCAGATTTTTCTCAGGTTTTGGTGCTGGGGGGGCTCTGGTGTGTCCTCCTGGGTTTGTTTTGCAAGGCAAGGTTAAAATCATCTGTCAGGGTGTTCCTGCCCCAGCGCCAGGGGCTGCATTAAACAACCTCTTGATCCTTTTGGAGGATTTAATAGTTGCAGATCCCAACTTTGCCGAGGTGCCTGCGAGTGAGGCAAATTTCCCAGAGAACGTTTGTTCCCTTTCACCCCTCACTAATCACCACACTCAGAGGAACATGTTGTCAAATAGCAGATGGTGCATTATTCTAGAAATAACTGATCAACATATGTTTACCTCAGACATGAAGGCTGTGTTTGAAAGAGCCAGGAATTATTTCATGTACGGATGAAGAAATTCTGCTTTCAAAGGGCTCAGCTCCCAGAGGGCACAATTAGCACATCCCAACCTGGAGGGGGAGAATCAAAGTTCTGCATCTCCACCTGATTTCCACTTGTTTGAGCCTGGCCTGGCTTGTCAAAGGATTTCCTTCAGTAGTGAACAATCATTCTGGCTTAGGAAAATTCCCTGTTCTTGATGTTATTTGTGCTCCATCTGCTCCTAAAATAAAAATTCAGGCGCTGCGTTCCTTCAGGGGGAGGAAGAAGTGAATTGTCCATCACCAACTGATGTGGATCCCGAAGAACTCGGTGCAATTTGCTTTTGCTCCCACATAATTGCGTTTATTAATTGAAAATATGAGCATGCCTGAATTAAAAAAAAAAAAAAGAAAAAAGAAAAGAAGCTTCCTTAATTTTGGGAGATTCATCAGCATTGGAGGGGCTGCCCAGGGAGGTTTGGATTCCCCATCCCTGGAGGTGTCCCAGCAATTCCTGGGGGTGGCACTCAGAGCTCTGGGATGGGGACAGGGTGGGCATTGGGCACAGCTGGGACTCTGTGGCCTTGGGGACCTTTTCTGACTTTAATGATCCTGTGTTTACATGCTGGAATAACTAATTGAACCCGATTTTTTTTTTTTTTGCATTTGAATTTTCCCCTCCAAAATCTGCCATTTCTAATGCTGGAAAAAATAAAATTCACTCTGGACTGGGAAGCAAAGATACAGAACCAAGTCGTCAATTAAAGAAAAGAATTACTTTTCATTTTTTTTAAATGGACAAGTTTTGTTCACAGAGGAGACAGAGGTGAGTCTGTGTGAGCAGCACCAGCGTTTTCTGGTTCTGATTTTCAAGGCTCTGATTTTTTGGGATCCTGTGCTCATGGCTGGGATGATCCAGGGTGGATCCATAGCCCTTGAGGGATATTTCCAGCAGGGATCCTGCACAGACAGCAGGAAACAAAAAAAATCCAGGACAATTTGAGGATGACAAAAAAAAAATCTGGAGGTTTTTCCTCCAGCATTTCATCCCAGCTTCTTGGAATTCAAAGGCCATGGCATCATTTAATATCCACCAATGGATCTGCTGGTGCTGAATTTGGAAACTCCTCGTGATTTGGGGTCTCCAATTCTCGGTGGAGGAGTGAATTCCCCAAGTTAATTATGTGCCTTGTGATTAACTCACCCTTCAGCTTTATTCTCAGCTCAGTGCCTGATAATTCCACAGGATCACCCCTAAGCTGAGAAAGGAGGAATTATTTTGTCCCTCTCTGTGTATCCCTGCCCTGTCACACCCATTTCCAGGGGGTTTAATTCCACAGGATCACCCCTAAGCTGAGAAAGGAGGAATTTTTTTGTCCCTCTCTGTGCATCCCTGCCCTGTCACACCCCATTTCCAGGGGGTTTAATTCCATAGGATCACCCCTAATTTGAGGAAGGAGGAATTTTTTTGTCTCTCTCTGTGCACCCCTGTTATGCCACATCCCATTTCCAGGGGGTTTAATTCCATAGGATCACCCCTAATTTGAGAAAGGAGGAATTTTTTTGTCTCTCTCTGTGTATCCCTGCCCTGTCACACCCCATTTCCAGGGGGTTTAATTCCATAGGATCACCCCTAAGCTGAGAAAGGAGGAATTTTTTTGTCTCTCTCTGTGTATCCCTGCCCTGTCACACCCCATTTCCAGGGGGTTTAATTCCACAGGATCACCCCTAATTTGAGAAAGGAGGAATTTTTTTGTCTCTCTCTGTGCATCACTGTCCTGTCACATCCCATTTCCAGAGGGTTTTTATTCCAGGCTGGGCTTTCCAGGTCCCTGCCAGGTCTTTGCTCCATTTTCCTCCTTTCTGGAGCTCCAGACCAACCCAGCACAGCCCAGGCCACCACTGAAATGTCCCTGGGATGTAAAAATGGCATTTCCTGGTGAAAATCCAGGGATTTTGGCTGGGTTGGAACAGACCAAGTCTTGGTGCCTCAATCCCATGGGAAAGGGGTTGGAGAAGCCAATAGAGGTGGGGCTTATTTATGTTAATTTAATATTTTTTATTAATTTCATATTTATTTATATTAATTTATATTCATACTGTACTTTTATCAGTACAAATATTACAATTTCTCCTGCTCCCAGTGCAGGCTGATGTTTATGGATCACCCTGCACATCCTCCATGTGCAAACCCCACAGCATTTCCAGATGATTTCACCAAATATGTTCTGCAAAAAATCCCAAACCCAACCACAAAACAGCCTCCAAATTCCCTGTCCAGCCCTGCCAGCTGTGGGACCCCAAGGGGCTGCTCCAAACGTTCACTTTAACTTCCTTGGCCGGGAATTATTGCAATTTGGAGAACTTTGACCTTGGAGTTTTTTTCATGAGGAGAGGAGAAAAATAGATATTATTGGTGGCCTGGTTTCCAAGAATAACATTTCAGTGTGAATATATATATACATATATATATATATAAACATATACATTTTTATATACAAATATATAAAATATATATGTAATTTATATTTTAATATATAACTTTAATATATAATTTTAATATATAACCTTAATATATAATTTTAATATATAATTTAAGATATAATTTTAATAATAATTTCTAATCAATATTTTTAATAATAATATAATATTTCAATAATAATATATAATTTTAATATTTCTATAAATATATTTATCTCTCATATTTATAGTGTCTATTTATACATTACAGAAATATGTATTTTCATATATTTATATGTATTTTAATCTATTTATATATAAACATATTGAACTATTTATATATATATTTATTGAATCTATTATATATGTATATATAATATATACATATATTTTAATTTATTTATTTATATATTCATAGTATTTATACATATACTGAACTATTAAAGTATTTAGACATAAATACTGAACTATCAAAGTATTTAGACATAAATTTATAGTATAGTATTAAATATATATTTATAGTATAGTATTTATATACAGTAAATGTATTTACTATATCTAAATTTATTATTTATATATAGTAATATATTTATAAATAGATATTATTTATACATAAATACATGTAATATGATATATATTTTTTATATATATATAATTTTGATATCTAGATTATACACGTACTGTGTATACACAGAAATGTGACTCAGTGCTTGTGGAATCATGGAACTGTTGAGATCCAAATTGTTAAGATCAAATCCAGCCATGGCCCATGTCCCCAAGTGCCACCTCTGAGCAAGGTCTGGGTGGTTCTCCCCTGACCAAACTCCACCTGCAATCGAAACACTCGGGGAAAATCTCATTTGTTCCAAGGGAATTGAAATCCAAAGATTCTTGTGAGGTTTGGGAGGAAAATGCTGCAGCCCCGGTGGCACCTGGTGAAATGTCACCGGGAAAAGGGGCTGAGATCTGGTGGGGTCTGAGAAAAGAGAATTTGGTTGTTGTCACTCTGAGTTTCAGTGACGTTTGTGGCTCTGAAACAAAATGGTCAGGATGGAAACAGGGACAGAGGAATAATCATGGAGTCATGGAATGGTTTGGGTTAAACGGACCAAAAATCCCCCCCAGAGCCACCCCTGCCATGGCAGGGACACCTCCCACTGTCCCAATGTCCAACCTGGCCTTGGGCACTGCCAGGGATCCAGGGGCAGCCACAGCAAATCTGGCAATTCCAGCCCAGCCAGGAATTCCCAATTCCCAACATCCCACCCATCCCTGCCCTCGTGTCCTTTAGCCATTCCCTGTTTCCGCAGCTCCCCGGGCTGGGTGAGGGCAGGGCAGCCCCTCCCGTGCCGGATCCTGCCATGGCTGCTGTGAATTCCAGGATTTTCCATCCCAGCTGCTCCCCGGGCTCCTGGAGAACTCCAGTCGCTGTTGGTACAAATCACAGCAGCCACAGCTTCCACCTCCATAAGATTTCATTTCCTTCCTTGGGCACTTTTCCTTTCAGCAGCTCCGTGTTCTTGTGCTGTTAATTCCCCAAAAATCTATTTTTACCCAGCGGTTTCATTATCCCTCTATTCATACGAGCTGATTTAGAACTAATAAAACCTTGATTATGTACCATGAACCAGGAGTGGGATTTCGTTTGCGCCGAGATCTGGCTGGAAATTTGTTTCCCCACTTCTTTCATCCAAATGATTTCTTTGTCTCCCTGCCGTAAAAGATGCCCTGTGCTGTCTGAGCAATCATATTTAACTGTGACAGAGCAAATTAAAAAGGGATTTTCGGGCATCCACACAGCACAAATGAGGCTCACAGTTCATCTACGTCTTTGTAGGCAGCCACGGGGTGCTCAATATTTTTATTTGAAATTATGCACGTACGAGTGTGAGATGGTTATTGGCCCAGGAATTACAGCTCCCCCTCAGCTGCAGGCTGGGAAAAGCCAACCCTGCTGGAATCCTGGAGAAGAGGTTTTGCTGGAATGAGCTGAGCAAAACAAAGCCGGGCCAAGAGCGAGGTTTTGAAGAGCTGAATTAATTTTGGAATGATGAAAAGAAGAGGAAAAGGGAATAGTTTATGATTGGGGGTTCTGGGAATGCTGGGAGCAATGGGGGCAGTGATGAGGGAATGTGAGGGATGGAGGGCACTGGGGGCACCAGAGTGGAGTGAGACTGGAACTGGGCGTGAAGAAATTTTCCATTTTATCCCTTCCCTTCCCTTCCCTTCCCTTCCCTTCCCTTCCCTTCCCTTCCCTTCCCTTCCCTTCCCTTCCCTTCCCTTCCCTTCCCTTCCCTTCCCTTCCCTTCCCTTCCCTTCCCTTCCCTTCCCTTCCCTTCCCTTCCCTTCCCTTCCCTTCCCTTCCCTTCCCTTCCCTTCCCTTCCCTTATCAAGGAGTGTGCAAATGAGTGTGGAAACCACACCCGCCCCTTTCCCAGGTGCCTCTGGCTCCAGAGCAAACCCATCAGCCTTGAAAACACAAATCCTAAAGATTTCCATTCCGAAAGAAATCAAAACACAAATCCTAAAGATTTCCATTCCAGAAAGAAATGAAAACACAAATCCTAAAGATTTCCATTCCGGAAAGAAAACTCCAGGTCCCCAGAGTTCCTGGAGGGTTTTAGATCCCACGAGTTCCAGCCAATTTCAGGAACATTTTGACTTCATTTCAGCCACTTCGTTGTGGTTTTATGTCTGATTTATTTCTGAAGGGCTACACAGCGCTTTTGGTTTCTTCCCTTGATCCTGGAGTTTTATGTTTTTATGGATTTTAAAGGGAATTTACAGCAGCACTGAGGCTTTTTGAAGCAGGGGATTCAGGGAGAAGTGAGCATAAAAGTGAAGTTTATGCTGGAAATCTGCATCCTCCTCTCCAATGCAAGTCCATTTGATGTTCTCTAGTGCTACAAAAGACAAAATGTTTGAAATCTGCAGCAGGAGATGAAAGCAGCTGGAAAGGTTTACAAACCTGAAATAGGAATTGCACGGTAAGAGACAAAAGGATTCTTTAAGGAGGATTCCCAGCTCCTGGGTCACTGCCACGCTCCCAGATCCACCAGGAGCTGCTCCCAGCTGAGCTTTCCCTGTCCCAGGCGATTTGCTCCTGTTATTGATCAGTTATTGACCCGTTATTGATCAGTTATTGACCAGTTATTGACCAGTTATTGACCAGTTATTGACCAGTTACTGACCAGTTATTGACCAGTTACTGACCAGTTACTGACCAGCTGTTAAGGCTTTGTGGTCTCAGGTGATGTTGGGAGCCAGTGCTCCCAACCTTCTCCCCCAAAATCGTCTCCTTTTCAAACAGCAGCGGCACCTCAGCGCCCCTGGGACATTCCTTTCCCAATATTGGTGTGAGAAAAGCCCTGTGGGATTTCAGGCTGGCACAACAGAGGGTTAGTGTTTATCCAAGCAGGTCTTTATCCAGGTTCCTGTTGGAATTTTGCCTTTTTCCAGCCATCCTGCATTCCTGGCCCTTCATCTGGGGTGGGAAGCACCAACCCAGCTGCACTGACACCACGGAGCTTGAAGGGAATCAGCAGCTCCTCAGCCGAGGCTCCTCCAGCTGCAAAGGTGGAAAAGGGTGAAGGCTCCACATTCCAGAGGTTCAGGCTGGATGGGATTTGGAGGCTCCACATTCCAGAGGTTCAGGCTGGATGGGATTTGGAGGCTCCACATTCCAGAGGTTCAGGCTGGATGGGATTTGAAGGCTCCACATTCCAGAGGTTCAGGCTGGATGGGATTTGGAGGCTCCACATTCCAGAGGTTCAGGCTGGATGGGATTTGGAGGCTCCACATTCCAGAGGTTCAGGCTGGATGGGATTTGAAGGCTCCACATTCCAGAGGTTCAGGCTGGATGGGATTTGGAGGCTCCACATTCCAGAGGTTCAGGCTGGATGGGATTTGGAGGCTCCACATTCCAGAGGTTCAGGCTGGATGGGATTTGAAGGCTCCACATTCCAGAGGTTCCAGCTGGATGGGATTTGGAGGCTCCACATTCCAGAGATTCAGGCTGGATGGGATTTGGAGGCTCCACATTCCAGAGGTTCAGGCTGGATGGGATTTGGAGCAACCTCACCCATGGAAGGTGTCCCTGCCCTGGCAGGGGTGGCATTTAATGTCCCTTCCAACCCAAACCATTCTGGGATTCTGGAATAAGGTCTGTGTTCACTGCCATTTATCCCTTGGTTCTCTGCTCCCATTTGGAATTTCCAGTGTGGGTCAAGAACTGGGCAGGGATTTCAGAGGGCTGGCACTGCATCTGCCCCACGGCACCTTCCCTTTGTCCCTGCCCCTCCTGGCTGTCCCCTGTGGATGGGGACTGTCCCTGGTGGGACCCACCAGCCCAGGGGAGGGGAGGGACCTGGATAAAACCAGCACTAACTGCACCTCCTGCTTCACAAACAACAGGGACGCTTGTTTTGGAGAAAACTGTGAAACTTCAAAGCTGAAGCTCCTCTTTGAAAACAATCTCATCCCCTGGGGTCCCAGGGATATCAGCACTCTGCTGCCAGATGAGGACACTGGATGGCTTCACCTGGCAGGAGGTGACAGATGAGGACACAGCCTGCTCACTATTCCCTGACACTTTTCCTTCCCTTTTTTTCCTCCCCAAGCCGTGGCTGGAGCAGAGAAACCTCAAGGAAAATCAGAGTGCATTGGCCACACGCTCCAAATGCACAAAGCAGCTCCAAACCAGCAAAGGGAGCACTTTGGGAAAATCCCCCACATTTTCTGTGGGATGATGTGTCCTGGGATATTCCCTGGGGATTTGCTTTTAAAACAAGGAATTCTGGCTCAGCCAGACAAGGAGAGGTGGATCCCAGAGCCCATGGGATTTGTCCTTGGCACCCAAAGCACATTCCCTGGGGAGCCTCTCCCAGCTGGAGTGGAAATGGGATGGAAAAGGGAAATGTTTGCAGGGGAAAGGAGGGTGGAAACACCCAGGATGGTGAATCCCTTCTGTTCCTCCAGGAGCCCTCTGGAAACTCCTCCTTTTCCGAGCACCCCAAGCTCTCTGTGCTGACAGAGCAGGAGAAGAAATTCCTCATGCAGCACATTCCAAATCCACGTCCACCAGGAGTCCTGGGCAGGAGGAATGGCTTGTCCTGCTCAGTCTGAGCTGTTGGTTTGGTGTTCATGCTGGTGTGGATGGAAAGAAATAACTGCTCAGGATTCAGAGCTGTACCTCATCCACCTCCCAGCTGAGGGACGAGGATGGAGCTCATGCGATTTTAAATGCTTGGAACGATTTGATATTTTCCCTCTGGAACAGCTTTTAAAAAATTATGTTTTTTTTTTTTTTCCAAAAAATGCCCAGAGTATCTGAATCTGGAGGATCCCTCCTTTTATTAAATCCATCTGCCACAAGGGCCAAAAATTTGTAGTAAACAAGGCAAGTAAAAAGCAAATCACTTGTTAGCAAGTGGAGCAGGAATTTTCTGTTCCTTCTCCTGCTCGTGTGAGCTCAGGGAGATGTTTCTGGGGGGGCCTTGGAGAACCCAGAGTGCCAAGAGGAAAGAGGAGGAGAATTTTTTACCTGGACACAGATCCATGGAAAGGTGTTGGAATCTGGGAGTTTTGGACTTTCTGTGCTGACAGGCACAGAAACATCACACTGAAAGATTTAGAATTTGAAGTCTTAGAATACAGTAACATATAGAAAGCAAGATGGAGGTTTTAGGGTGGAGGTTTGTCTTCATCTTTTTCTTCATGGGTTTGGGTGATCTTGTTTAATTGGAGAGAAAAATCTGCATTGCAGGTCACGGATGATTGGTTATGGGGTTAAAAGTAAAAATCATTTAGGTGTCCGTTCTTAATTGGACAAGTTTGCCCTTAAAAGGCCTTGTAGAGAGAGATTGGGCTCCACTTTCAGCTTGTTAGCTTGAAGTGCTGTAAAACTCCCAGTAATACAGATAAAAAAATTAATAATCATCTGAGTCTGAACAAGAAATTCCATCTCTTGTGCTTCAATCCAGACCCTGGCAAAAAGAAGATAAAAGTGATGGAAAGGGACCTCAACTATGGCTGGGGGTAAATCCACGTGCAGGAGAGCTCTGGGGCAGGAGAGGAGCATCCAGAGAAAACAGAGTGAGGAATTGTGGAGCAGTGAAATTCTCTTCAGGGCTCCAGCTGTGGAGCTGCCCCGTGGTTTGGAGCGGGAAGAGGGCACTGCTGGATCCCACAAACCTCCTGGGGATTTTGAGCTTTCTGGCACTGCCCCCCTGCAGAACACTGCTTTGGAGCTGAGCCCTTGGACAAGGCTCCACATTTGGGGGATGGAGTTAAAATCCCGGGTGTGCAGTGAAATAGAAGTGTGTGATTGCACATGGGGAAGGGTTTGGGATTTGGGGTTTTATAATATAGGAATGGGTGTGGGACAGGATGGAGGATTTGGGGTGGTGTCTCTTTCTGGGCTCATCTTCCTTCTTCTCCATGGTTTCAGGCAGCAGTTTCTGGTTGGTCAC
Organism: Acridotheres tristis; assembly: GCA_037013685.1. Lineage (NCBI taxonomy): Eukaryota > Metazoa > Chordata > Aves > Passeriformes > Sturnidae > Acridotheres > Acridotheres tristis. Next base: position 800,864 of record CM072892.1, on the reverse strand, counting down.
TCAGTGTCACACTGAGGGTCATGGCAATTTAATTATTGTGTTAAAAGTATCAATAATATCGGTGTTAATTCTCTATTGCACTGTTCAGCTGTTCTCTATTGCATTGTAGCAGCTGGATCTGTCTCCATTTTGCTCACTTTTAGAAGTGCTGCTGAACTTTCTGTACTTTGGATAAAATTTAATCAACAACCAAGCCCAAACACGAGAAAATTCATTTTCTTCGTGTGCTTTTTAATCCTGGCTCTGAGTGAAGGCAGAAGAAATTTAAGACAAACCAGTCATTAAGTGATGCAAAAACACCCTCCAGTGATACAGGCAGGATTGAGGTGTGGGAGAATGTGGGAATGCCCTGTGGATCAGGGATGAGGAGAAATTGAGGTCCCTGTGGAAAGGGACAGCCAAGGAAGGGTTGTTTCAGTCCGTGGGTTTGGTGTTTGTTTGTTTGTGTAAATCGTTTTCTGGCCTTAATTCCTGAGGTGCCACGAAATTCAAGTTGGTAACTTACTGATCTGCTGCGTTTATTTAAATTAAAACCAGGAATTCAGCTCTAGCTTAGTGAGGCAACCTCATTTTCCTTGTTACCTTCCCAGGAAGTGAAAGGGATGGGAATGATCTGTCGGTGCTTCCTCGGAAAACAGAACTCACACAAAAACCACATCCAACCTCTCCAGAGCTGCGGCAGAATAACAAACGATTTGTTTGCAGAGCAGGCTTTGGAGCTGATTGTGGTGATTGAGGATGCAGCAGAGAGGCTCTGGGATTTGGCCAATTTCTTGGCTCCTGCAATTTTGTGGCGGGAGCTGATTGCCAGCAGGAGCCGTGGCACCTTCATGGGCTCCCCCTGAACCTTCCACGGGGCTGGGAAAGCCATCACTGCCTGTTGGGAGAGGCAGGAAGGAGCTTTGCCTGCGGGTCAGAATTCCACACAGTGGCCCAGCACCGAGGATGGCAATGGGTTTGTTTTTTTTTGTTCTGCTCCTGTTTCTGAGCTCAACCCGACTGCAAAATCCCAACTGCAAAATCCCAACTGCAAAATCCCAACTGCAAAATCCCAACTGCAAAATCCCAACTGCAAAATCCCAAATGCAAAATCCCAAATGCACCTGCAAATCCTAAATCACCACTGGCCCTGGCACGGAGGGAACGGGCTCAGCTCCTCTGCCAGGCTGGCAGCACCAGGGACGTGGAAATAAATGTGGCTCTGGGAAATGGTTCAGGAATTCCTGGAGGGCTCTGGGCTGGGGACAGGGTGGGCATTGGGCACAGCTGGCACTCCATGGGCTGGGAGGGCTGCTCCAACCTCAGGGATTCTGGAATTCTGAGAGGATGGGATCAGACTCCACTGCAGTTTACACAAACACCGAGCAAGGCTCTGGTTTTCCACCAGAGCTGAGTTTTCCAAGGCTGCATTCCCTGTCCTGACCCCTCCTGGACCAGGAGCCAATTCCCTTCCCAGCCTGAAGGATCCCGTGATTCCCCAGCAGGAACTTCGGGAAGGTGGCCCAGCCTCTCTGCAGTGCTCTCAAGTGTTGCACTCATCGAGGCTGCTGAATAATTCAGGCGGATTTATTTCACTTTTGTGGTTCCTTGTCTTTCCTGCATTTCTCTTCTCCCTGCCTTGGTTTCTGACCACGAACCAGACAATTCTTGCAGGAGCCTGGGAGGTTCAGGCTGCTCCAAGGCTGGGGCTCTCCCCAGTCCCGATACTGATCCCTGCCTCTGGAATGTGTCAGGATTAATAAAATGCACAGGGTGGCTGCCCAGCCCTCACCGGTTCTTCCAAAGTCTGTTTTTAACACGTGGATTTTCTGTGTTGCCAAAGAAACAGATCCTGTCTCACTCAGGGGTGCCCTCAGTGCCCACCTACCCCATTTCCCCCCAGTCCTGGTGCTCCCCTCTGACAGGAATGTTGGATTTGTCTTTACAAACGAGCTGTGGATAAAACCAGCACTGAGAGATCAAAGAAACAATGGGATGGATTCCACTGATGGATGAATGGAAAAAGAGATTTCCCTTTACAAACAAACTGCAGGTTTGCTGATCAATGAAATTGGATATTGAAAGATGAAAGAAGCAATGGGGAAAAACCATGAATTCCATAAGAATTAAAAATGCAAAGGGAGGGTTGTACATCAGAGGGGAATCTCAGGGATCAGGGTTTGGGAAGTCTGTGCCTCTCAGGTACCTCAGCCCATGGGGAAAGAGAGAGGGAAATGTGGATGGGAAATTGGGATAAAAAGGGAGGCTGAGTCCTCCAAAAATCTGAGAGATCCCAGGGGAATGAGAGACCCCATGGCCTCTGCCTTTATTCAATAAAGTGAAAGGACTCCTCTGTCTCCTTTTCAGACACAAACCTCTGGTGTCTGTGGATTCATTCTCCTGTCACCTGGGTGCTGTGTCCCTGCTGGTGCTGGGTCCGTGTGGGTGCTGGAGATGTTCCCAGAGCACGTGCTGCTCCCAGGGCAGCCTGAGCCCCCAGAGGCTCCTGGTCCCAGCCTGGAGCTGGGGCTGTCAGTGCCTGGGTTAGGCTCTGATCTGTCACAGTGAGTTTGGACAGGTTGTCTTGTGAGGAACAGCCTGTCCTGGAGTCTCAGGGAGGTTTCAGCCACAAGGCACTAGGTTGCTTGACTAGAATTTGGGCTATCAGCTCTTCTGTGATTTTCTTTGCTTGCAGAGAAAGAGATTGTGCAGCTCCACAGAGGATGCTCCACAAACTCTTTATTTCTTCTATGAAGGGGTCCCAGGGCAGTGGGACACTGAGTGGGGTACAAAGGGGGTTTTTGTAGGGTCAGAGTGTCTTAGAAACGGACCAATAATATCAGGGATACTACAGCTCAGTGTGCACCACGCTGGGAATGTCCAGGAGCAGGACCTGACCCAGGAAGGGATCCCCAACTCCACGGGGGGAGCTGGCACCCAAGGGATCACCCAGGGAGGAATTCTGGTGGCTTTTCTGAGGTGAGGGGGTGCTGGGGCTGCTGGGCTCAGGCAGCTCCAGGTCCCTGCTGAGCACAGCAGGGCAAACTGAGCTCTGAGGAACAAACCCAGGGATCTGGGGACGGGGCTGCAAGGCTGGGGAAGCTTCCCAAAGGGAAAAAGCTTTTCTTGAGCAATGTCTGGGTTTTCCACTCAGGCCGTGCCCAGCAGTGTGTGCTCTATCCCAGCTGTTCACCCAGCTGTGGCAGTGTTCTTTCTCTTCCCCACAGCCCATCCTCCCTCCAGGAGATCTCTCCTGTCCATGGCCATGCAGTCCCAGGGCAGGGCTGATCAAATTCCATCATCCCATGGGGAGATGCTCCAGCCAGGGCAGGAGCCGAGCATTTCCTACCCAGATCAAAGGGGAGATTTGGAACAGCAGAGCAGCCTTTTCCCACTGGATCCCAGAGGAAAACCAGAGCCTTGCACATCATCCCTGCAGCTTTGGAGGAAAAGTGCACCTTGTGCAGGAGCCCTGCTCCAGCAGAACCACATCTGTCCCTGCAGGAGGATCAGCCACCATGGAATGGGACTGCACCAACCCTGACTGACTGACGGGGGCACCTTGGATTCTCACTCTGGCTGTGTTTTCTTTGTCCTATTGCATGTATTTTATTTTTTTCCCCTATTAAATTGTATTTCTGACTTGGGGTCCCTCAGTGGTTTTGCTCTCAAACCAGCACAAGCATTCCCATTGAACTCCCCAGCTCTCTGAATGCTCAGCCTGCTGCTCCAGACTCCTCTGTGCTGCCCATGGAGCAGGCAGAGATGTCCCCAGCCCTGGCTGCCACCTCAGCACTCCCAGGGACATCTTCCCACAGGGATAAAGCACCCTCAGCATTTCTGCACGAGTATCAGGCACAGCCAGCCCGTTCCACACAGCCTGCATGCCTTTGAATCCCTTTTGGACTTGAATAAATCGTTCTGGTTTCTGCTGCAAGAGGCTTGAGCGCCTTAAAAATGAAGTGCTGTTACATAATGGATTTTATTAACAGCACATCCAAGGGTTTGGCAAGTGATAAACGGCGTGTCAGCGTGCTGTCACGAGGCTGTTAACGTGCTAAAGGCTCCTGGGTGCCTCTCTCTGCCTTCAGAGCTGGATTTGTTCTTAGCCTGGATCTCGATTTTGGGCTGTGCTGGATGTTCCTCTGCTGGGAGTAGCTGGGCCAGGAGCTGGGGCCACTCTTGTGGCACCCGGGTCACTGCAGGGGACAGAGCTCCTGAGAGACTTAAAGCCTCATTTATGGGTTAATTAATCTTAGATTTGTCAGGAAAATGAATCCACAAACACCAGAGGTTCGTGTCCAAAAAGGAGACAGAGGAGTCCTTTCACTTTATTGAATAAAGGCAGAGGCCATGGGGTCTCTCATTCCCCTGGGCTCTCTCACATTTTTGGAGCACTCAGCCTCCCTTTTTATCCCAATTTCCCATCCACATTTCCCTCTCTCTTTCCCCATGGGCTGAGGTACCTGAGAGGCACAGACTTCCCAAACCCTGATCCCTGAGATTCCCCTCTGATGTACAACCCTCCCTTTGCATTTTTAATTCTTATGCAATTCATGGTTTTTCCCCATTGCTTCTTTCATCTTTCAATATCCAATTTCATTGATCAGCAAACCTGCAGTTTGTTTGTAAAGGGAAATCTCTTTTTCCATTCATCCATCAGTGGAATCCATCCCATTGTTGGTTTTATCTCTCAGGGCTGGTTTTGTCTACCTAGCAGATCCATTGATGGTTTGTAAAGACAAATCCAACATTTCTGTCTGGTTGTACAGAATCCTGGAATGGTTTGGGTTGGAAGGACCTTAAATCCCCCCCCATTCCCACCCCTGCCATGGCAGGGCCACCTCCCACTGTCCCAATGTCCAACCTGGCCTTGGGCACTGCCAGGGATCCAGGGGCAGCCACAGCAAATCTGGCAATTCCAGCCCAGCCCCTCCCCACCCTCCCAGCCAGGAATTCCTTCCCAATATCTTACAAGTCTTAATGACCTTTTTAAAGTCTCACATCTCTATTAAAGCCTTTGGAGACAAGGGATGGTTTTAGGAGGTGCCTTGGTGGTTGTTGGATGGGGGATGGGGTGGTGGCTCAGCCACGCTGCCATTTCTGATTTTTTATAATAAAATTTTTTATTGACACCCCTGGGGACTGAGCTCAGCCCCAAAACGTGGGGCTTGTGCAGGTGGGAGTTGGAGACCTCTCAGTCTCCCTCCTCTGTGGTTCTTGAAGACAAAAAGGGAAACTTTAACATTTTGTTTGCTTGTAACTGTGACCACTCTCAATTATTAGCTGATAAATTCCCATTTTCCTCCTTGCTGGGAAGCTGCAGTCCTGGCAGAGCAGGGATTCCCCTGAAGTGTCCTGGGCACTGCAGGCAGACCCTGCCCTGCTCCCCAGCCCATCCATGAGGAGCCCCCCTTCCCCCAAGCTTTATTTTCTAACAGCAAAAATAACAAAAATGCTGAAAGCTTACTGGAGAAAGCTATTTTTAGATATTCCTTTAAACATTTCTGACTCCAAACTCGAGCATGTGGAGGAGTCCCTGCCCCTTCCAGCTGGGAATGCCCATTTTTCTCATCCAGCTGTTGCCTGGTCTCCACAACAGCTGGAATGCTGCAGGGGAAAGGAAGCAGAGTGTGCCTGGCATTTGGAATAATTAGCTTTTCCTCCTCTTGCCTCATTTTCTGTGGTGTTCAGGCACTCCTGTGTGAGCTGTGGTGGCTCCCGTGGGTGCCCTGCCCGTGCTGGGTGCTCTGTGCTGCTCTGGCAGGACCTCGGAGCTTTTTAGCTCCAAATAAAACAGCAGCACCTTTAAACCCCTCCCCGGTGCCTTGGGCCGCAGTTTTTAGTGAAACCCGGGCAGTTTTTGGCAGCATTCACCGACACTCTGTGACTGTTTGTGTTTAACGAATAGCTTTTCTCTTTCCCCCAAAATTCCTGTGGTTTTTGGAGGGTTGCTGAAAGGCCAGGGCAGGAGTTTGCTGGGCTGGCCCAGGCTCGTTGGGCTGGTGCAGGGAGCATCAATAATGAGGGGTCACAGCGAGAGGGAGAATTTGGTTTGTTCTTCCCTGGGGTCGCCACTCAAAACGAGCCCCCTGCCAACAGCAGGGGGTGATTTTTGGGGAGGGGCAGGAGGGGAGGGACCAGGGTTCTGTGGGGCTCCAGGGTGTAGCCGTGGGAAGGGGTTTTAACCCTTTAAGTGCAGCAGAAATAAGATGCACAGCTACATGGTCACTTTTTATGACAGGAAGAAAGAGCCAAGTTTATTCAGGAACACTCTTGGTTTTATAGCAGGACTGCAACTCCCAGAGCAGAGAAAAGGAGATTGGTTCAGAGAGAAGACACCCCATGGCCAGGGCCTGGGCACACACCACAACAGGGCTTTGATTTTGGTATTAATTCCTTTTTATTGTGACCAAATCATCACCCTGGGAGAAATTCTCCCTGGCCTTGAGCTGGACCAGCTCATGGGCTGGGAACAGAGCTGAGAAGATCCAGCCTGGAATATTTTTCAGGCTGGAATTTTCTTACTTTCTCAAGATGTGTCCCACGCCAGGGAAGCTGATTTTTTTGCAGGAGCAGAGATTTTCCCCAGGGTTTAAGCCCAGATTGTCAAACAATCCCCTCCAGCCTCTCACTTGTTCTCCCAGTGGGATGGGGAGAGGTTGGGGAGGGTAGAAGTGAAAAAATCCGTGGGTTGAGATGAACAACTCGGTAGGAAAAGCAAAGCAAGGCGTTCACTGCCCACTTCCCTGGTGTTCCCCATTCCCAGGACAGCACAGGCTGGGAATGCAAACCCCAGCACCCCAAAGGTGCCCCCGTCCCCCTCCCCCAGCTCCATGTGCTCAGCAGTGTCCCCTGGGCTGGGACATCCCTTGGGATGTCGGGATCAGCTGTCCCAGCCCTGAGGACAGAGCAGCCCCTGGAACGGGGAGGGGCTGCCCAGCAGGGTCTGACCTGTCCCAAACACACATCCCAAATAGAGATCCCAAACACGGATCCCAAACACGGATCCCAAATAGAGATCCCAAACATGGATCTCAAACATGGATCCCAAACACGGATCCCAAACACAGATCCCAAATAGAGATCCCAAACATGGATCCCAAACACGGATCCCAAACACGGATCCCAAACACACATCCCAAATAGAGATCCCAAACATGGATCCCAAACACGGATCCCAAACACGGATCCCAAACATGGATCCCAAACACGGATCCCAAACATGGATCCCAAACACGGATCCCAAACACGGATCCCAAACATGGATCCCAAACACGGATCCCAAACATGGATCCCAAACACGGATCCCAAACACAGATCCCAAACACAGATCCCAAATAGAGATCCCAAACAGAGATCCCAAACATGGATCCCAAACACAGATCCCAAACACGGATCCCAAACACACATCCCAAATAGAGATCCCAAACACAGATCCCAAACATGGATCCCAAACACGGATCCCAAACAACACACATCCCAAACACGGATCCCAAACACAGATCCCAAATAGAGATCCCAAAGATCCCAAACACGGATCCCAAACACAGATCCCAAACAAACACAGATCCAAAACACAGATCCCAAACACAGCCCTGCTCAAAAGGGACTGACCCATTTCAAACACAAATCCCAAACACAGATCCCAGACAAACACAGGTCCCAAACACAGCCCTGACCTGCAGACTCTGACCCAAACACGGATCCCAAAGAAACACAGATCCCAGACACAGATCCCAGACACAGATCCCAGACACAGATCCCAGACACAGATCCCAGACACAGATCTCAAACACAAATCTCCATCACAAATCTCAAACACGGATCCCAAGCAAACACAAATCCCAAACACAGCCCAGCTCAGCAGGGTCTGACCCATCCCAAGCACAGATCCCAAACAACACAGATCCCAAACACGGATCTCAAACACAGCCCTGCCCTGCAGAGTCTGACCCATCCCAAACACAGATCCTAAACAAAAACAGATCCCAAAGAAGCACAGATCCCAAACGAACAGAGATCCCAAACAGATCCCAAACAATCACAGATCCCACACAAGCACAGCCCACAAGCACAGCCGTGCCCAGCAGGGAGGGATAACCCCACTCCCTGCCCCTTTCCCATCCAGCCCCATTTCCCAGGCAGTTTCCCCAGCCCTCATTAAGTGCAGGGCCCTAATTTGTGTGTGTGGGTAGAGGAGCTGCTCAGCTCAGTGAGCACTAAAAATAGAGCTCAGCTCAACCCCTAGCCGGCTCACGAGCTCGGTTACATTCAATGTTTAATTAACAAATTTTCCCTGCATTACTTATGGCTGTTTATTCATCTCTTGCCGTGTTTCCTGAATGATCCCGAGCAGCTCGTGCTTGTTTTGTCATGTTTGTCATAAACCTTAAATTAGATTTTTTGTCAAGCAGGCGACATCAATGACTTTTTTTTTTTCATTATTATTATTATTATTTATTTTGTAATGGGCTCTGGGAAAGGTTTTCCTTTCTTTCTCATTATAATGGAGCCATCCATTTCTTTTGAGGCATTGCCTGTATGAATCTAAGAGCTCTCAAAATGCCTCATTTCAGCTTTAATAGGCAGCTGGATTTTTTTTTTTTTTTTTTTTTTTTTTTTTTTTGTTGGTTTGTTTGTTTGGGAAATACAAGAGATGTGGGATAGTGATTGCAGTGAGGGTGAGCGGAGCCACAGGTCCCCTACAGGGATCTGCCACAGCTGGGTTGGGGACAAGCTCCTTGTCCTCTGCTTGTCCCCACCCAGGACAGGGCTGTGGCATCCAGGAATCCCTCTGCTGTTTTGGAGGGTTTGGGGCTCAGAGGAGGAAGAGGAGGAGAGAGGAAGCTGCAGTTTGTTCCTTTAGGAGTGAAATTTGTGCTTTTGTAGCTGAGCCAAGGCCAGGCTGGTGGGGTTGGAGCAGGGACAGTGGGAGGTGTCCCTGCCATGGCACGGGTGGCACTGGGGGGGATTTCAGGTCCTTCCAACCCCCAAAATTCTGATTATGGGGAAGTGCAGGGAACATCTAACACTAATGAGGGGTCCCAGGGTTGAGGTTTGTCCTTCCCTGGGGCTGCCACTCAAAACCAGACAAACTGCCAAGAGCAGCGAGGGATTTTGGGGAAGGACAGGAGGGAAGGGAGCAATTCCCACCTGGAGGTGCCCAAGGAATTCCTGGAGGTGGCACTGGGAAAGGGCTGGAGAATTCCTGAGGGAGCTGGGAAGGGAATGGAGAATTCCTGAGGGAGCTGGGAAGGGAATGGAGAATTCCTGAGGGAGCTGGGAAGGGAATGGAGAATTCCTGAGGGAGCTGGGAAGGGAATGGAGAATTCCTGAGGGAGCTGGGAAGGGAATGGAGAATTCCTGAGGGAGCTGGGAAGGGAATGGAGAATTCCTGAGGGATCTGGGAAGGGAATGGAGAATTCCTGAGGGAGCTGGGAAGGGAATGGAGAATTCCTGAGGGGGCTGGGAAGGGAATGGAGAATTCCTGAGGGGGCTGGGAAGGGAATGGAGAATTCCTGAGGGGGCTGGGAAGGGAATGGAGAATTCCTGAGGGAGCTGGGAAGGGAATGGAGAATTCCTGAGGGAGCTGGGAAGGGAATGGAGAATTCCTGAGGGAGCTGGGAAGGGAATGGAGAATTCCTGAGGGAGCTGGGAAGGGGCTCAGCCTGGAGAAAAGGAGGCTCAGGGGGGCCCTTGTGGCTCTGCACAACTCCCTGCCAGGAGGGGACAGCCGGGGGGATTTGGGATCTGCTCCCAGGGAACAGGGACAGGAGGAGAGGGAACGGCCTCAGGCTGGGCCAGGGCAGGCTCAGGGTGGACAGCAGCAGGAATTTCCCCATGGAAAGGGTGGGCAGGGATTGGAAGTGCCCAGGGAGGGTTGGAGTGCCCATCCCTGGAGGTGTCCCAGCAATTCCTGGGGGTGGCACTCAGGGCTCTGGGATGGGCACAGGGTGGGCATTGGGCACAGGTTGGAGTCCATGGGCTGGGGGGGATTTTCCAGCCTCAGGGATTTGGGATTCCATGGAATCCTCAGTTCCCCTTTCCTTTATTGCTGATCCCTCACCCCTGAGTTCACTCCCTGGCTCAGGGATTTGAATTCTCACTGAGTGGCTTTGGGAACACTCAAAGATCAGAATTTGGAGCTGCTGCTCGTTCCTCATCTGGCAGCTTCAGTTTTGCACATTTATTTTTAATTTACTCTTTTAATTTTGTCTTATTATATTTTATTTTTTGGTTTTATTTCATTTCAGTTTTCTATTTTCTTTTAAATTTATTTTTAGTTTTTAAAAATTTTTATTTTCTTCTTTTATTGGCTATATTTTATTGTCTTTATTCTATTTTGTTTATATGCTATTGTTTATATTATAGTATTTATATTACAGTGTTTATATTTTAGTGTTTATATTTTAGTGTTCATATTTGAGTGTTTATATTTTAGTGTTTATGTTATTGTTTATTTCATTGCTTATGTGATCATTTATTTTATTGTTCATTTTGTTTATTTCATTGCTTATTTTTAAATTTATAGTTTAAATTGATTTTTAAAATTTTACAGTTTTTCATTTTTATCTTACTTTTTATTTTAGATCTCATTTTTTATTCCAGATCTTATTTTAATTTTATTTTTTAAATTTAATTGTAATTTTTGGGCCTAATTTCATTTTCTTCTTATTTAATATGATTTTAGATTACGTCTAATCTTTAATTTTATTATCTCTTACCTAATTTTGCTTTCCCTTATTTGCTACTTTATTATTTTATTTGATTTTTAAAATTTTATTTTTAGTTTCATGGCACCACACCTTATTTTATTTTACCTGATTTCATTTTTTTTTTACCTCCGACTGCTTTGAATACCTGGGGTGGAAAAAGAAAATTCTCCTTCATGCCCTTGCTCCTGGTGCAGCATTTCCTGAGGGAAGTGGAGCAGCAGGGTCGGGAGGGGAAGAGAACATTCCATGGATAATTCCTGCTGGAATTTGGGGTCCTTTCTGCCCCAGGGCTGGGCAGGATAATTAACATCAGGGTAATTAACATCAGCGTAATTAACATCAGGGTAATTAACATCAGGGTAATTAACATCTCCAAGCTTTTCTGGTTGTGGAGCTGCTCAGGCCGAGGCCGGGGCAGAGGGATCAGCTCCAGCCCCCGGAGTGTCCTTGGGACACTGACAGAGCTTCTGTCCCTGGGAGAGGCCACCCTGGCCCTGGCCCTGTGTCCTGTCATTGTGTCCCTGGCCCTGTGTCCCTGTCCTTGTGTCCCTGTCCCCGTCCCCATTCCTGTCCCTGTATCCCCCTCCCTGTGTCCCTGTCCCTATCCATGTCCCTGTCACTGGCCCTGGCCCTGGCCCTGTGTCCCCATCCCTGTGTCCCCATCCCTGTGTCCCTGTCCCTGTGTCCCTGTCCCCATCCCTGTCCCTGTGTCCCCATCCCTGTCCATGTCCCTGTCCTTGTGTCCCTGTCCCTTTCCCTGTCCCCATCCCTGTCCCTTATCCCTGTCCTTGTGTCCCTGTCCCCATCCCCATGTCCCTGTCCCTGTCCCTGTGTCTCCATGCCTTTCCCTTTCCCTCTTTCCCTTTCCCTGTCCTTGTGTCCCTGTGCCCCTATCCCTGTCCCTGTCCCCATCCCTATCCCTGTCCCTGTGTCCCTGTCCCCATCCCTGTCCCTGTCCCCATCCCTGTCCCTGTCCCTATCCTTGTGTCCCTGTCCCTTCTCCAGAGCCAGCTGGCAGCACAGGGATGTCCCATCCTGTGGTTTTTGTATCCACCAGCTGGAATTTTCGTGTTACAGATGATCAGAATAAACCACCCCTGGCTCTCCCTGAAATCTGGATATTGAATATATCTGGAGGCAGATATTTAATGTAAGAAATGGAGTGCTGGTGATATTCTCTTCCTCTTTTTTTCCATTACCTCTTTTCCTTCTATTTTAACCTGTTCTTTCCTGGGATTATGTGCAACACTGTGTTCTAGTGCAGCATTTCAATGGGATAAATGCAAATCATTTATACTTTTAAAGTGGTTTTTCTTATGTTCCAATGCAGCATTTAAATGGGATAAATGCAAATAATTTATACTTTTTAAGTGTTTTTTCTTATGTTCCAATGCAGCATTTAGATGGGATAAATGCAAATAATTTCTATTTTTTAGTTGTGTCCAAGAGGAATTGCATCTCCTCTGGGTTGCCCAGGGGCCAGCAGGATCCTGGCTGTGGCACAGCACAGGTGACAATGCCTGTGACAAACAAACTGCTCCAAGCCTTTCTCAACAGAATCAAAACCGACCTGAAATTCAGTCCTGCCCTGCCCTGTGAGGCTGGCAGGTGACAGAACTCCTGGAATTCCAAGTCCATCCTTCCCTGTGTGCCCAGGGCTCCTCAGAGCTCGTCAGGGGAGTTCATTTCCAGGGATAACATTTCTTTCCAGGGACGTGCAGTGGGTTTTATTCATGGGCTTGCTTCAGGAAAAAGCTTTCACATTTCTATTTTCGCTGCTCCCAGCCTGGCTCCTGGTGCTTATTTTGGATTTTATCCACGCGTTTTCTGCAGATAACAGCGGAGTTCAGCTGCTTCCATCAGGAGGGAGAGGAGGGAGCCTGGGGGGGCTCAGAGATGCTGAGCTGGGGGTGGGCACAGGCAGCTGGGGCTCTCCACGCTCGTTTTTTTGGTTTATTCCCTGTTTTCAGGAGGGGATGTGGATGTGGGAATGTGCAGGGTGCAGAACACATCGAACACAGCTGGAACAGGGCAGGGGAGAGGCTGAGGCTGCCCCTGGATCCCTGGAATGCCCAAGGCCAGGTTGGACATTGGGACAGTGGGAGGTGTCCCTGCCATGGCACGGGTGGAATAAATGGGATTTCAGGTCCCTCCCAACCCAAACCATTCCAGAATTCCATAAAACTCCATCCCAGCCCTGCTGTGGGGGGTGCTGGGGTGCCCAGCAGCTTTGGTGTCCTCGTCGTGCCCAGCTCAAGTAAACTCTGCCTAAATCAAAGCCTAAGTGAGCTCCTGGAAGTGGGGAGTGATGGGATGGGACAAGCAGGGACTGGGAGTGTTGGAACCCTGAATCCTGGGGATTTTTGATCTTTCTGTGCTGTCAGGCACTGCCCCCCTGCAGAACACTGCTTTGGAGCTGAGCCCTTGGACAAGGCTCCAAATGTGGGGGATGGAGTTAAAATCCCGGGTGTGCAGTGAAATAGAAGTGTGTGATTGCACATGGGGAAGGGTTTGGGATTTGGGGTTTTATAATATAGGAATGGGTGTGGGACAGGATGGAGGATTTGGGGTGGTGTCTCTTTCTGGGCTCATCTTCCTTCTTCTCCATGGTTTCAGGCAGCAGTTTCTGGTTGGTCACTCAGTGTCACACTGAGGGTCATGGGAATTTAATTATTGGGTTAAAAGTATCAATAATATCGGTGTTAATTCTCTATTGCACTGTTGAGCTTTAAGAGTCCTTGTAGCAGCTGGATCTGTCTCCATTTTGCTCACTTTTAGAAGTGCTGCTGAACTTTCTGTACTTTGGATAAAATTTAATCAACAACCAAGCCCGAACACGAGAAAATCCATTTTCTTCGTGTGCTTTTTAATCCTGGCTCCAAGTAAAAGCAGAAAAAACTTGAAACAAATCACTAATTCAGTGGTGCAAAAACACCCTCCACATGGGAGGGGTGGGATGGCCTCGGAGAAACACGGGCTGGACACCAGGGAAGGATTTATCCTGGAGGAGACAGAGCTGCCGCAGGGAAAGGAGGATCCCAAGTGCCCCGGGAAAAGCTCAGGCTGAAAAGGAGAAGAAAGTTCCTGCCATTCATTAAAATAAAGAATGAATCCTGTCAGGAAAAGAAAGGGAATGGATGCATTTGTTTGAATTTAGCAGTTTATTGAAGCAATCCCAGGCTGTGATCCCATGGGAATATATGAAATATTCTGGGTGGATCCTTCCCACAGAGATTGACAGGACAGGGGCAGTCATGGGGGCCTGGGGAAATTCCAACCCATCTTAATGATCCTCTCTGCCCCAATTCAGCAAAATTTTCCCAAACCCAACGTTTTAGTGAGTGATTGTTCTCAAAAGTAGCTGGCAGAGCAGTTAAAATAAACTCATCACTGCTCAATATTCCACTTCTTCTTGCTGGGCTTGTTTCCCCATATTTGAACTTTATTCTGGGAATAATAAATAGACTTTGCTGCACACGAGCAGTGAAAATGTCGCATTAAAAGCAGGCTGAATATTTAACTGAAGTTTAAACTTGTCATTCAATGAGCTGATAATAAATGCCATAAGCTATTCAGCTTTCAAATTAAATCCCCGAGCAAATGTTTTGAGAGAAGGGGCTGATTTATCCCTGTGTACGACTTTATTTGCTGGGAAATTTCAATATCTAAGTCACAGCACTTCTGGAAAAAAAAAAGCCTTAAATCAAGATTTTCCATTGACAACTTAATCTGGTAACACAGGCTGATGAAGATGGTCTGGTATCTTGAATATTGAGTTATTTCCCAGGCTTCTATTTTTCTTGCTTGGAAATTTGCTTTGCCAAGTGCCTAAAAAGTCATTTTTATTATGATGGGGTTTTATTTTCACATAATTTTGCAGGGTTATTTACTGGGAATGAGAGGAGAATGGGGTTTAAAGAGATGTGATGGACACATGATGGATCCCTCTCCTGTTTGCTGGTTTTTCTGTTAGTTGTGGGTAATAAATTCCAACTTCTAAGGCAAAGGAAATGATCCCGGGAGGAGCAAACCCCAGGAACCCTCCCTGAGAGTCCCTCAGTGCTGCAGCTCCCAGGGATGAGAGGAACATCTGGAGAAATCCGTTCTGGGTTCACATCTGCACTAAAAAGATCTACATCTGGTCAAATATTTGTGATTCAAATATTGTGATTTGTGATTCTTCCCAAAGTTCCACCCCAGCTGTGCCAGGGTGGAGAGCAGCAGGAATTTCCCCATGGAAAGGGCGGGCAGGGATTGGCAGGGAATGCCCAGGGAGGGTTGGAGGTGTCTGAGGAGGAACTGGACCTTGGTGTGGGTGCCAAGGTGGGCATTGGGCACAGCTGGCACTCCATGGTCCTGGAGGGCTTTTCCCATCTCAGGGGTCCCGGGATTCTGAGAGGATGGGACCAGAATCCACCTCAGTCCAGCACAAACACCGAGCAAGGCGCTGGTTTTCCACCAGAGCTGAGTTTTCCAAGGCTGCATTCCCTGTCCTGACCCCTCCTGGAACAGGAGCCAATTCCCTTCCCACAGCCCAGGATGCTCAGGCTGCACTGGTGATCCAGCAGCTGCACTGATCCAGGATCAGCAAAGGACAAAGGGAGAGCAAAGGGAACAATTCCACAACTTTTCTTTTCCCAGGGTGGTTAAACCTGGGCACGCTCCTGTTCTGGGCTTATCCCATGGGATATGGGCAATTTCTGAGCAGGAAGGTGAGTCTGTGTCTGGAAGCACTGAAAGGAAGCTTCAGATGAGAGAAGTCCTGCTTTGTACCCCTCTAGAATTCCCAGGAAATGTGCTCAGAGCAGCTGATGGTGGAGCTGGATGTGCAACACCCCAAGGTCGCTCTTGTTCCCAGTGTGTGCTGCAGGATTCAAAAGAGACTCCGTGGAAAAAATATAAATAGAGTTTAAAAAGACCATGTTTAAAGCTTTATTTTCTGTTCAGCAGGCTCTACAGCAATGAACAGTGCTGCTTCTTTTTAGCTCTGACAGCACAGGAACACCCCAGCAGTGCTTTTCCCTCCTGGAGTCTCCACTGCAGCTCCAGAATGCTGTGCAGGAGGGAGCCTGCCCCGGGCTTCCCATCCCCATGGATCCATTATTCCCATTCCCATGGATCCACCATTGCCATGGATCCACCCTTCCCATTCCTCATAAATCCACCCTTCCCATTGCCATGGATCCACCATTGCCATGGATCCACCCTTCCCATTCCTCATAAATCCACCCTTCCCATTGCCATGAATCCACCATTGCCATGGATCCACCCTTCCCATTCCTCATAAATCCACCCTTCCCATTCCTCATAAATCCACCCTTCCCATTCCCCATGGATCCACCCTTCCCATTCCCCATGGATCCACTCTTCCCCTTCCCATGGATCCACTCTTCCCCTTCCCATGGATCCACCCTTCCCCTTCCCATGGATCCACCCTTCCCATTCCCCATGGATCCACCCTTCCCATTCCTCATAAATCCACCCTTCCCATTCCCCATGGATCCACCCTTCCCATTCCCCATGGATCCACTCTTCCCCTTCCCATGGATCCACTCTTCCCCTTCCCATGGATCCACCCTTCCCATCCCCATGGATCCACCCTTCCCATTCCTCAAAAATCCACCCTTCCCATGGATCCACCCTTCCCATTCCTCAAAAATCCACCCTTCCCATTCCCATGGATCCACCCTTCCCATGGATCCACCCTTCCCATTCCCCATGGATCCACCCTTCCCATTGCCATGGATCCGCCATTGCCATGGATCCACCCTTCCCATTCCCATGGATCTACCCTTCCCATTCCCATAGATCCACCCTTCCCATTCCCCATGGATCCACCCTTCCCATTCCTCATAAATCCACCCTTCCATGGATCCACCCTTCCCCTTCCCCATGGATCCACCCTTCCCATCCCCATGAAGTGCCACATCCACAGGGATTTAAATCCTGCAGGGATGGGGATCC
Organism: Acridotheres tristis; assembly: GCA_037013685.1. Taxonomy (NCBI): domain Eukaryota; kingdom Metazoa; phylum Chordata; class Aves; order Passeriformes; family Sturnidae; genus Acridotheres; species Acridotheres tristis. Next base: position 784,203 of record CM072892.1, on the reverse strand, counting down.
AGCCCTGCCCTGGGCAGCTGTGCCAGGGCTGGCCAATCCTTTCCAGGAAGGAATTTCCCCAATATCCAACCTCCTCTGGCTTTTATTTATTTGCTCTCTTTTGATGTTGCTTCCACGTCTGAGTTGGTCTTTGGGAGAGCCTGACTGGGCCTTGTTCTCCATCCACAGGGGGAATTCGGGGCCATCAGTTCATCACCTTCCCAAAATTCAGATTTTAACAGGTATTTCATTCCTTCTGCCTTCAGGTGCCTCGAGGATCTTTGAAATTGTCCGAGCTGAAGCTGAACCTGTGGGAATGTGTAGAACAGAGAGAGATCAGAGTGCAGGAATTGAATTAAAATTGTTGGATGGATTAAAGTATATTAAGCCACTCATACATGAAATAGAGGTGTAAGCTTAAGTTTTAAGTAAATAAGTAAGTAAGAATATGTTTTAAGTGTCTTAAAGAGCAAAAGCTTTAGAATTTAGTGTAAAAAACACGCTTCAAAAACAAGCTGCAGTGGGAGCTCAAAAACAAAAACAAGCTTCAAAAACAAGCTTCAGTGAGAGCTCAAAAACATAGTTTTAGACATAATAAAAACATAGTAAGAATATGACTTACATTTTTCAGATAGAACAGATAGGCCACATGCACAAGTTGTGCATAAACCTTTGTATTATAAACCCAGAATTCGGAGAGGTTTAGAAGAAATGCTTCAGGTTTGTGTTTTCAGCTCGTTGGGTAATTTGTTAATAAGAATCTGTGCACTGGAGCAAGAGCTCGCTCTTCCTTCACCACCACCATCATCATGATCATGATCATCATCATCATCATCATCACCACTACCACCACATGAGGAATGAGGAGAAGGAGAAGGAGAAGGAGAAGGAGAAGGAGAAGGAGAAGGAGAAGGAGAAGGAGAAGGAGAAGGAGGAGGAGGAGGAGAAGGAGAAGGAGAAGGAGAAGGAGAAGGAGAAGGAGAAGGAGAAGGAGAAGGAGAAGGAGGAGGAGAAGGAGAAGGAGGAGAAGAAGGAGAAGAAGAAGAAAAGAAGAAGAAGAAAGAGAAGAAGAAAAGAAGAAGAAGAAAGAGAAGAAGAAAAGAAGAAGAAGAAGAAGAGACAAGGATGATGATGACGACCAGGGAGCATCTGCCTTTGCTCAGGGTTCTGTGCTTTAATCACGATTCTGTACCAGGAAGTTTTAACACGGACTTTAAAGCCTTGAACTCTTGCATTTCAGACTGATGAGCTCCTGTAATGAACAACTTCACAGCAGCCACCAGCTGCTCTGCTCTTTTGAAGACATAAACCCATGACAATCCCGACATGGAGCTGTGGCACCTCTCTGGCTGGAGGTTCTGTGCCCAGAGCTGTGGCACTGCCACGTGCTGCCCACTCTCGTCCTGCTCCACATTTCTCACTGATTTATCTAAACATGGAGATAAACCCGACTCCTGACTGAGGCACAAATAAAACCCAGCCAGGCAGCAGTAAATAGGAAATTGATTTCAGGTTTGCCTGATGGGTTTCACTTCACCCAGGAGAGATGGAGCCTCGCATGGATTGGTGCCCACCAAGCAGCAAAGGGGGATCTCCCACACTCCCAGAAAGTCCTCAGCCTTTTGGAGGCTGAATTATCCCCAAGGTGTGAAGGGAAATTCTGTGGCTTTGGTGCTTCGAGCAGAAATATTTGGAAAATGGGAACCAGGACTGTTCCAACAGCTCAGAACTTGTGCCAGGACCTCTGATCCCAGGAAGGGTCTGCCCAGCCAGGAGAGGGCTGCAGGGTCATTGGGGACACGGCAGTGCTGGGGAGGGGCTGGGCCTGGTGCTCTCAGAGAGCTTTTCTGTCCTGGTTTGAAAGACAGGTGTTTGTTAAGAAAGGCAGGAGCCTTTCTTGAAATGGAGAATGTGAACCCCCTCCCTCCAAATTATTATAATTTGGAAATTAAGGGGCTCTCAGGAAAAGCTCTGGGAACAGGAATAACAGTTCTTTGCCAGGACAATTCCAATAGCAATGCAGGATTGCAGAGAACAAACCCAGAGCAGGGGCAGAGGGAGAATCCAAGGTGCCCCGTCAGTCAGTCAGGGTTGGTGCAGTCCCATTCCATGGTGGCTGATCCTCCTGCAGGGACAGATGTGGTTCTGCTGGAGCAGGGCTCCTGCACAAGGTGCACTTTTCCTCCAAAGCTGCAGGGATGATGTGCAAGGCTCTGGTTTTCCTCTGGGATCCAGTGGGAAAAGGCTGCTCTGCTGTTCCAAATCTCCCCTTTGATCTGGGTAGGAAATGCTCGGCTCCTGCCCTGGCTGGAGCATCTCCCCATGGGATGATGGAATTTGATCAGCCCTGCCCTGGGACTGCATGGCCACGGACAGGAGAGATCTCCTGGAGGGAGGATGGGCTGTGGGGAAGAGAAAGAACACTGCCACAGCTGGGTGAACAGCTGGGATAGAGCACACACTGCTGGGCACGGCCTGAGTGGAAAACCCAGACATTTTCCATCCCAGTGATCCCATGATCCATGATCTGTCACCCAGCACCAGCCCCTGTCTCTGTCCTGGGCACTCTGGCAGTCCCATGGCATGTTCAGTGTGTGCTGGAGTCCCAGGGACAGCCAAGAGACAACAAAAACAATTTCCAAGAACTGATTTTTCTTCTGCTAATCCGTGGCACGAGCAATGACTGCTCTGTGGGCAGACCCAGGCAGTTTAGAGCCATATTTCCATTTTATCGTGCCCTCCTCTCCAGGTGAATCAACTGAGGCTTTCTGCAATGACCTAAATAAAACCTCCATTCCTCGTGCCTGAGGGGTTTTCAGAATTCACCCAGGTTTGGCACAGGGAAATCGGCCAAGCCACAGCCCCCACACCCAGCAGGGCCCTGTGCACGAGCAGGAGGTGTTTCCACACGGTGGGACAGAGCAAACTGCAGGAGCAGGAAGGGTTGGAGGAGAATTTCCTGAGCAGTCTCCAGTTTCTCGCTGCCATTAGCTGGTTTGAGCGGGATGGTTGCCATGGAAATGTGGAAGCTGCAGGGATGGAGGGAGGAGAGAGCAGGGTGGGATTTATCCCATTCCCACTGCCAGCCCAGGTGGGTGCACACACACCCCGTGGACAGAGGCTGTCCCAGAGGCCACATCTCCGTGCCCAGCTGGGAATTGGGGCACTCAGCTCCTCCCTGCTGCCTGCTGGAGGCACAGAATCCACAGCAGGGATGGGATCCCAGCACATCTGCCCTGGAATTCCTGCAGGGAATCTCATCCCTGGGCTCTGTGCTCCTGAGCAACCCAGCTTTCCTCCCAGGGGTGCCCTCACCCCCAGGGATGTGCCAGAGCTGGGCTGTGCCCCTGGAAATGCAGATTCATGCATCTGGTGGATTGAAATCAGAAGGAACTGAAGTGAGGGCAGAGAAATGAGAACCTTTGGAGGATTTGTGTTCCCTCAGCTGGGCTGGTTTTGGTGTGTGAGCACCTGCAGGGATTTCCTGCTTCTGAGCTGAGCTCTGATCTTTCCAGCCTCAGCCACCACATCTCAGACATTTGTGTCCCAGATGGAAACATCTGGAGTGGCAGCGATCCCACACCTCTGTAGGTACAGGGAGAAAGGGTCAGATTATTCCTTAACTCTCTCCTGACCTCACCATCCTTCTGTAAAATCAGGGAACCACAGAATCCCGGAATGGTTCGGGTTAAATGGACCTTAAATCCTTAAATCCCATCCCACCCCTGCCATGGCAGGGACACCTCCCACTGTCCCAATGTCCAACCTGGCCTTGGGCACTGCCAGGGATCCAGGGGCAGCCACAGCAAATCTGGGCACCCTCCCAGGAAACAATTCCTGCCCAATATTCCATCTCTCTTTACCCTCCTTCCCTTCCTAAGGGACACATTCCCACCCCTTTGCCCTCTGCTGTGAGCCAGGGTCTGTTCCTGCCATTTGTCTCAGTTTTGGACAAATTAGGAGGAAATTCCCGACAGGAACGTGTCCCTATACCAGGCAGTTCCAGCAGTACCTGGCAGGCACTGCAGGGGCTCAACTCCTGCATCTTCACAAGGCTTCTGATGGATTGGCCACCACTGGAAATTAATAAAACCAAGCTTTTTGTGCAAAGCTCTGGGACAATTAATTGCAGGAAGCTGTAAGGTTTGTGTTATCCCTGTTCCTTCAGGGCTGTAATTCCAGTGTTTTCCCCACATAAATCACACTCTGTGCGTTCCTGGGAGCTCAGGGTGACATTGGGGTGGGGGTGGCACCTGTCCCTGCACCCCAGCCTGGCACCAGGAGTGAATTCCCTGCAATCATCCCAAGTGTCTCCTTGCCACACAAATTCCTGGTGCCAGGCTGGGGTCATCGAGGCAGATTTCAGCCCAGGAAATTCCTGATATCCATCTTGGAGCAGGGCTGGGATGACACAGGGGCTGCTGGCTCAGCACATCTCTCCTCCCAGATAAATGACAGAGGCTCTTTGCAGTCTCTCTCATCCCTGCTAATTGCCCGGGCTCCCTGACGGCTCCGTGCCCCTCTGCACTTCACCAGCACCAGAATCGAGCTGAGGAATTTATCCAGCGATTCCCATCGATCTCCCGAGCCCTCCCGAGCCTGGCTGCTCTCCCTGGATCGGGGCTGGAGCACACAGAGCCTCCTTCTCACACCAGAGCTGGGAAATGAGAGCTGGGGGAGCTCCAGGAGCTCCTGGAGTGCTCCTGCGCTGCCTCCCAGCCCCACTCCCTGCTCTGTGTCCCCCTGAAGTCTCCTCCAGGGTGGAGCCTTGCCCGGGGATCTGCAGGATGAGAAGCTGGAGGTGCCCTGGGTGTGTTCTGATGCTGGATGTGCTCTGACAGCCAGAAACCCCAAATTCTGGGCTGATCCCTCAGTGCGGGCAGCAGGAAAGGGGGAATTCTGCCCCTCTGCCCTGCTCAGGTGAGACCTCACCTGCAGAGCTGCCCCAGCCCTGGAGTGATCCAGAGGAATCCACGGAGCTGCTCCAGGGCTGGAGCCAGGCTGGGAGAGCTGGGAATGTTCCCCTGGAGAGGAGAAGGATCCAGGGAGAGCTGAGGGCACCTAAAGGGGCTCCAGGAGAGCTGGAGAGGGACTGGGGACAAGGGATGGAGGGACAGGACCCAGGGAATGGCTCCCAGTGCCAGAGGGCAGGGATGGATGGGATGGTGGGAATTGGGAATTCCTGGCTGGGCTGGAATTGCCAGATTTGCTGTGGCTGCCCCTGGATCCCTGGCAGTGCCCAAGGCCAGGTTGGACATTGGGACAGTGGGAGGTGTCCCTGCCATGGCAGGGGTGGGAATGGGGGCGATTCTCAGGTCCATTCCCACCCAAACCACTCTGGGATTCCATGAGTCCATAGCTGGCACTCTCCTTTCCTGGGCATTCCCAGGAATTGTCAGCAGGGCTGGCAGCACAGCAGGGGTGGCTGTGGAGGGACAGGGACACTCTGGGCGTGCTCTGCACAGAGCCCGTGGCAGAACCAGGCTGGGAGCTGCGGGTCAGGGCTCTGCACAGGGGGCTGAGCTGGGGGAGGTGTCCACAGAATCCACGGAATTCCCGGGAGGTGAAAGGGGAGCCCGTACCTGCGGTCACCTGTCAGAAGCTGCTGGCTCAGAGGAGCCGAGCTGGCACTTCCATCGCTGCAGGGAGAGTGAAAAGGTCACTGCACACGAGCTGCTCTGAGCTGGCCTGTCCCTGCACGGGGCCAGTGTCACCCTGGGGACGTGGCTGCAGCCCAGAGCCCTGGGCTGACAGAACTGATGGGATCCTGCTCATCCCCAGTGACTCAGACACGCTCTGAGACACAACTGAGCTCAGCTGGACACGCAGCTCCTGTGGCCAGAGGGTCAGGAACACCCCCAGGTGACACCAGGAATCAACCGGAGTGGCTGTCCCTTGTCCCCAAGGTCCTGTGGCTCTGGATGTGCCGTGTGAGTGTGGCACTGCTCGTTTGTTATTCCCCATGATGGGCTGCAGGATGTCGGAGCAGAGTGTCTGCAGCAGGGAAAAGCAGATGGAAGCCAGAGCTGTGCTAATTAAGCTCGATAATAGAAATGTTAATTAAAAACCCCGAAGAGGAAAGGACATTCTGTAATCTCCTGGTGCTCCCAAGCTGTGTGAGAATGGGCAGCTGGAAGGAGCAGATCCTTGTCAGGAGCTTTGCTCTGAGCTCAGACCCCAAAGCTGCCCAGGGATGGAGCAGGGTGGGAACAGGAGGAGCCCCTGGGAGCTGAGGGAATTCTGAGTTTGGGACAGTCTGGGGAGGAAAGCCAGGCTGTCCCTAAAGGAATGCTCCACGCTCCAGGGAAATCTGTGAGCAAAGGGAACCTGGGAAGGGCAGCACCTCCATCCCAGCTGCTCCTGCTCCAGGATGTCTCCAGGCTGTCCCTCTGTGTCACAGGGCTCCAGCTCAGTCCCTTCCCCCAGTGCACCCATGGGAGCACACACTGAATTCTGTGCCAATTCAGCTGCTCAATTCCGAGTTTTCCATTCCCCTTTGTTCTTTTTTTGCTGTCAGGAAAAGGTGGTGAAGAGAATCCTCGTTCTTCCCGTCTGCTTTCCTGGGGACATCCTGCACATCCCTCAGAGCCACTGGGGTGTTCAGCTGCTGTCACTGCTGGGGGTTTCAGCTTGAGGGTCACAGAATCCCAGAGTGATTTGGGTTGGGAGAGACCTAAAATCCCCCCCAGAGCCACCCCTGCCATGGCAGGGACACCTCCCACTGTCCCAATGTCCAACCTGGCCTTGGGCACTGCCAGGGATCCAGGGGCAGCCACAGCAAATCTGGCAATTCCAGCCCAGCCAGGAATTCCCAATTCCCAACATCCCATCCATCCCTGCCCTCTGGCACTGGGAGCCATTCCCTGTGTCCTGTCCCTCCATCCCTTGTCCCCAGTGCCTCTCCAGCTCTCTTAAAATGCCCAAGGCCAGGTTGGACATTGGGACAGTGGGAGGTGTCCCTGCCATGGCAGGGGGGCACTGGGGGGGATTTAAGGTCCCTCCCAGCCCAACCCAGTCTGTGATTCCATTACTTTTTCCAGCAGAAATTATTCTATTTATCAGTGAATCAAATATTCAGCACAAACAGAGCCTGGAAGAGCCTCTCCCCCAGATGAAGCTGCTGAGTGAAATGGCAAACACAGCTCCAGAGAGATTCCTTCTGAAACAGCCACCCATGATTTGCTCCCTGTGTTAGGGATGATCCATGGCTCCCATTCCCATTAATAGGGATCCATAAAGTATCCTTGTCAGCTGAGTTTTACTCCAAGTTAAATAAAATATTGCAGTTTATGACAGGCATCAACTTTACAGCATCCCGGTGCTGCTCCAGAGCTGCCTGAACATTTGAACATCTGGTTTTTTTGTTGTTTTTTAACAGGCTGCTAACACATTGCATAAACAATGCCATTGTTGGGTAACGTGGTTTCAGCTCCATCACAGCACAAGGGGAGATCTTCAGCTTCATGGGAACGCTGTGAAAACAGCCAGAGGAGACACCCAAACTGCAAATCCCAGCTTTGGCTGAACTTTGTGAAAGCAGAAATGTGTGTTTGGGGCAGTCAGGGATGGATCCAGAGCTGGGCTGGCTGTGGGTGAGCCCCTGTTGGGATGGGATTGTCTGGTGGGGTTTGAGCTGCTGGACAAGATTCCAGCATGGAGAGGGGATGGGTGGGAGCTGAGGGAGTGCAAAGGTGAGGGACAGGAACAGGCAGGGTCTGTTTGACCTGAGATCCTTGTCCAGATCTGGGCTTCATGGTGGGAGAGACCTGGAGGGGCTGGAGAGTGTCCAGGGAAGGGAATTGAGCTGGGAAAGGGAATGGAGAATTCCTGAGGGAGCTGGGAAGGGAATGGAGAATTCCTGAGGGAGCTGGGAAAGGGAATGGAGAATTCCTGAGGGAGCTGGGAAGGGAATGGAGAATTCCTGAGGGAGCTGGGAAGGGAATGGAGAATTCCTGAGGGAGCTGGGAAGGGAATGGAGAATTCCTGAGGGGGCTGGGAAGGGAATGGAGAATTCCTGAGGGAGCTGGGAAGGGAATGGAGAATTCCTGAGGGAGCTGGGAAGGGAATGGAGAATTCCTGAAGGGCTGGGAAGGGAATGGAGAATTCCTGAGGGAGCTGGGAAGGGAATGGAGAATTCCTGAGGGAGCTGGGAAGGGAATGGAGAATTCCTGAGGGGGCTGGGAAGGGAATGGAGAATTCCTGAGGGAGCTGGGAAGGGAATGGAGAATTCCTGAGGGAGCTGGGAAGGGAATGGAGAATTCCTGAGGGAGCTGGGAAGGGGCTCAGCCTGGAGAAAAGGAGGCTCAGGGGGGCCCTTGTGGCTCTGCACAACTCCCTGCCAGGAGGGGACAGCCGGGGGGATTTGGGATCTGCTCCCAGGGAACAGGGACAGGAGGAGAGGGAACGGCCTCAGGCTGGGCCAGGGCAGGCTCAGGGTGGAGAGCAGCAGGAATTTCCCCATGGAAAGGGTGGGCAGGGATTGGAAGTGCCCAGGGAGGTTTGGGGTCCCCATCCCTGGAGGTGTCCAAACAGTTTTAGTGGGCAAATGTTGGTCAAAGGTTGGATTAGATCATCCTGGAGGTCTTTTCCAACCCTAATGATTTTGTAGTTCCTTGGTTCCAGGTCTCTGTTCCAGGAGAATTCTCCTGCCCAGCACACCAGGACAACACCAGATGTTCCCTGTCGGTTTTCCTGCACAAACTCCTCTGGCAAAGCTCCTCAGCTGCTCACAGGTGCTGCTGTGGCCACTGAAAAGCGACTTTGGGGAGGAGCCAAATAAATTCCAGAGCACCTTCCCCATCCCAGGAGCAATCCCAGGGATCAGGAATGCCCAGGTGAGCACAGGGATGTGGGGAATGTTCAGGTGAGCACAGGGATAACAGCAATCCCAGGTGAGCACAGGGATGTGAGGAATGTTCAGGTGAGCACAGGGATAACAGCAATCCCAGGTGAGCACAGGGATAACACAATCCCAGCAATCCCAGGTGAGCACAGGGATAACAGCAATCCCAGGTGAGCACAGGGATGTGAGAAATGCTCAGGTGAGCACAGGGATAACAGCAATCCCAGGTGAGCACAGGGATAACACAATCCCAGCAATCCCAGGTGAGCTGGGTGTTTCTTTGCTGGGCTGCTGAAGGAGCTGTGGGGACAGAGCCCCATGGATTGGGATGTGATCCCTCCCCTGCCCTGCTCCCAGCAGGTGTGGGAGCACTTCCAGCCCCTTCCAGGACAAAAAAACCAAATTACAGCTCCCAAATTGTGCTGGGAAGGGAGTGGCAATAATTTCCCCAGTGTTCCCTCCTGGCTCAGAGGCTGCAGGGTAAAGGAATTTTCTGGATTTTGTGTTCTCAATTCCTCCAAAGGGCTCCACTTGTTCTTCCCTAAGGAGAAAGTCCAAGGAAAGGGAGAGCTCTGAGGGCAGAGGCTGAGCTTCCCCCTGGGAAAACCTGGGCAGGGAAAGACTTTTCCATCTGGGATTTTTAATGGGAGCATTTCCATAATGCACAAAGCATGAAAGGTTTGGGATTAAACACACAGAAATACCACACAAGGAGAGCTGCATTGCCAGGCTCTGCTTTGATATTTCAAATTTTGGAAGCAAGTCCTACAGACTGGAGGAAGCTCCAGACCCCAAGTCACCTCCTCCCTGCCTTCCCACTTTTCCCAACCCATTAAATAAATCAAACTCCCATTAAATCCTCACTGCCAAGTGTTTAAGCTCAGCATAAATCACCGTTAATACATTTCTTATTAATTGGCTTCCCAGCCTTGCGTTTCAAGTGGAATATTAAACTTGGTGGAGTTCAGAAACAAACTGTTTAATTGCTGGACACAAGATCTATTTTGATCTTTTTCAGGGCAAAAAAAAAAAAAAAAAAAAAAACAAAACCAACCCCACTCGGATTGAAAGCTGTGCTTGGTTTGTGATTGGAATTAATAAGATTAAAGGGAAATTTGGCATACTTAAGCAGCATTAATTCAAAGGAGCAAGCATTGCCAGCAGCCTCTGCTCCCTCCAGTCAGAATATTCTTTTTAAAACTTGGAGGGAGCATTAAGCATTTTGTACTTTAACATTCCCTCCTGTGGTATTCCTCGTTGGTGTTGTATTACCCTGATTTCATGGTCCAGGGACAAGATAATCAAACCACAACAACAAACAGCACTGATTGAAGAAAAGGGGCTGGGGGTGAGATGGCAAGGATAAAAAACAAGCAGGAAAAGTGGATAAAACATTGAAATATCAGAGGAAGCTGCTCCTGGTGCCCAGGGAGGGATGGAGGGTGGGAATTTGTCCATTGATCCCCCTCGGGGGGATAAAGGAGAATCAGATCAGCAGCACAGACTTGATGCTCCCATGGATAAATGAACCCTGAGAAGATGCAGCAGCAATGGTGAGTCCACTCCACTTGGGAGCAGAGCAGCCAAACGATTCCTTCACCTGATCAATGGCACAAAATGACATTTGCAGTGCTGGGGAAAGCAGGGTGGGGAGAACTGGAGAGAATTCTCTCCTTTCTGTCAGCAAAAGCCCTGAGCTGAACACCCACAGCTCAGCCCAGGCTCAGTCACTGAGCCTGAAGGGGTTAAAAAGGCAGGGGGGAGATGCTGCCAAAGAGCCCAAACCCCCAGCCAGACCTGGAATTTCAGAGGGAACTGAGGAATTCCAAGGGCTTGGTGGGAAATTTGGCAGAACTCAGTAGCTGGATGGGGATAATCCCCAATTTGTTTGAACCCACAGTGCCAAAACCTTTTAGAACTGAGTCTTGGAGTAATAAATCCATCCCAGAAAGGGATTAGGGATTAATCTGCAGTGAGTGGAGGGAAAAACCGACCCTCAAATCCAGGCAATGTGGAGGGAAGTGCTGAGAGCCTCAGGACAGGCTCAGTGTGCTCCTTAAAGGAAATTAAAGACTGAAACTCCAAGTTCAGGAGGGCACAGAGGGATAAAGGGACAAGTGGAGGGGATGGGCAGGGTTTAAAGGCCACTGAAATGGGCAGCCCAAGCACATCCAGCACAGCCATTACCTGCATTTCCAATAGGGATGGCTCCTGCTAAAGGCAGGGAATAAGGGAATGGAACAGTTGCCACTGCACAGATGGGATATTAGTGCTCAAACAGGAGAGGATGGGTAATAATGAGAGCCATAATCAGACCAAGGAGATGAATAATTGCCTGCAGGAGGGATGAGGAACGCTGCCAGGGGAAGCCAGGGGCTGCAGGCAGTTACCTGTGGGCTCCCTCAAAGCCAGGAGTGGGGAGAAATTTGGGTTAATTTTATTAAATCTTCTCGTTAGCAATGCTGGGACAATAATCAGAATCAGCCCAGGGAATGTGTGGGGGACGAGGATTGGGGAATCCTCCTGCTCGTGCAGGAAAAGCTGGATGCTCTTCAGCCCTGCAGTGAAAGGGGAGGATTTAGGGACTAACAACAAGAGGCACGAAGGAACTTGGCTTTAAGCTACAGACACTTTTCAGCAGACACTTTCTTCTGCCTTTCCTTCAGCTCTTCCTCCTGCTTTGTCCTGGGAAAGTGCCAGCTCTCCTCCAGGCCTGGAGTTTTCCTTATGCAGCATCTCTATTTTTATTCTCTTTATTTCCTCAGGCAGGTGACAAGCAGCTTTCCAGGGTAGGTAATATATAATTCTTCTTATTTCTTTGTGCCTCTGTGTTTCTCATTCTCCCTGGGAATCCGGAGCTTCTCTCTCACCCTCCTGGGGTCAGTCCTGGCCTGATCCCTCCCCTCTCCTGTCCTGGACACTCCAGGGACACTCCAGGGACATTCCCAGGACATTCCTGAGCCTCCCAGCTCTCACACCCCGAGCACAGAACTCATTTTGCAGTTTCACCTTTCCATTGTCACACACAGATATTTGTCTGCAATGGGATGAAGGGAGCAGGGCAGGGCTGAGGTGCAGCTGAGCTCCCTTGTTTTTTGAATTTATTAAAGCAGATTTTCCCAGCCTTGCTGTGCCTCCTCTGCCAGGGACTGCAGAGCCTTTGCTGCTCCATTCCATTAAAAATTACCCACCTTGGAAAGCTGCTTGTCACCTGCCTGAGGAAATAAAGAGAATAAAAATAAAGATGCTGCATAAGGAAAACTCCAGGCCTGGAGGAGAGCTGGCACTTTCCCAGGACAAAGCAGGAGGAAGAGCTGAAGGAAAGGCAGAAGAAAGTGTCTGCTGAAAAGTGTCTGTAGCTTAAAGCCAAGTTCCTTCGTGCCTCTTGTTGTTAGTCCCTAAATCCTCCCCTTTCACTGCAGGGCTGAAGAGCATCCAGCTTTTCCTGCACGAGCAGGAGGATTCCCCAATCCTCGTCCCCCACACATTCCCTGGGCTGATTCTGATTATTGTCCCAGCATTGCTAACGAGAAGATTTAATAAAATAAACCCAAATTTCTCCCCACTCCTGGCTTTGAGGTAACTCCCTGCAGCCCCTGGCTTCCACTGGCAGCGTTCCTCATCCCTCCTGCATCCATTCTGAGAATTAACAGGGAAATCTGCTAATTGCACTGCAGATTTACTCTCTAGCCACGAGTTCCCAGCCTCTCTGAGAATTTCTGTCAGTATTGGCATCTCCCCCTCCTTTGGCAGGGGAAGGGGCAGCACAGAGGTGAAATTCAGGGGGACCAGCAGTGCTGGATTAAACCAGGGGCTCAGACCCTGAGGGGCTGTGGCAAAAAAACCACAGAAAATGCTCTGGCAGTGGCTGGAGGAGCAGAGTCCTGTGTCCCAGGAGCTCTGGGAGCACTCAGGAATTTACACTGAGGGGCTGGGGGACACCAGAGGAACCTTGACTGCCTCAAAACATCCAGCTGGGAATGGTGCAAAATGGAAAATTTTCTTAAGGAGAGTGTTCTTTAATGTTTGATCTTTGTCTTTAATCAACGAGGAGGGAGATTGAATCCTGGGAGCAGAGCAGCCAACGAGCTCTAAGTGATGTCCAGGTGCTGGAAAAGCAAATTCCTGGCTGGAATTGCCTTGTTAGGGCTCAGGGCTGGCCGTGTTTCAATGATCCCGGCTCAGGGCAGGTTTAACAAAGCCTGGGAAGGAGGATGAGCCACAGGAGTGGGCACAGGGAATGCAGGATTTAAAGGCCACGAGGACACCTGGCAGAGCTCCCAGGATGAGAATGGAACTGATAAAAACAAGTCAGGAACAGAAATCAGCTGTGAGTGGGAAAAGGGAACTCCAGCACGGGAATCTGTGACCCTGACCCGGAAACCACAGCCCAAACAGGAGAAACTCTGAGCACACACATCAGCCTGGGACAGGTCATTAACCAGCTCAGCCAGAATTCATTAATTAGAGAACTGTGTAACTCTCAGCCGATGAACACCCACTCCTCTGTGTGCTAAAATGTAGAAATAAAATGGTAAAAATAAAATGTAAAAAACGATGGTGCTTGATTTGTGGGGCACCACGGAGCTGCCAGCTCTGAAATAACCGAGCAAGGTCTCTCTGCAGTGTGCAATTATTGCCTTGCTGCACAAGGGGGTGCAGGAATCGCTGCCTTGGGACGGTCGGGACAAACTCGGGCGCTCCCTTTATTCTGGTTTTAAAGTTTTGCAGTTTGTTTTGTAGGGTGTGGGTTTATATAAGAGCAGGACGAAGAGAGGGATAGAGTGAGAGTAAAAGAAGTTTAAGAGAGCTTAAGGAAGTAAGAACAAAGACAGTAAGAGCATAAGAGAGAGATTTTCCCATTTACAATACATTAAATCTCCTTCTATGTTGAATATTCTAATTTTCACTAACCAATCTAATACAAGATACAAATTCTCTAACATTTGCATGCAACCTATAGGAATCACTATATCAACATGTTTTACTGCTTTTCTTATCCCTAAATTTTATCTGGGACCCTTCCTGCCATGCCTAGGGAGGATGTCTGTTTGATTTTTGGTATTTGCAGCATTTAACATTATCTAAACCAAGGGGCCTTCAGGCATTCAGTTGCTTTCAGCCACACAGTCGAAAATTGTTCTCATTTCTATTTCACTTCTATTTTCCATATTCTCAAAGTCTTTTGCCAGGCACTTGTATTTATAAGGTTTCCCTAATTCATCCTTCCCAACAGGGGGATGGACCCAACTTTGTGGACAACAAGACCACCCTGGATCTTAGGGGGAAGATCATCCACCTTGTCTCTGTCTTTTCTCTCTCCTTCTTCTCCTGACTTCTTCTCAAAATAAATCACAAACCAGACCCAAAACTCCCCAAAATGCCTTGCTGTGTCTGAGGCAGTTCAAGTCTGCACAGAGCCTTCCTTTGGATGGTTTAAAGTTTGCCAAGGACCGTGTTCAGCTCGAATGTTCTGCAGTTTGCAAGTCAGAGCCCTCTGAGAATTTGGGTTTTTCTCCCTCTCACTGCCCAGGGTGAATCCAGCTGCCTTCCCTGAACCCCTGGGCTGGGCTGGGATGTTCCAGGGGGATGGGATGAGGTTTTCATCATCCTTCCCTGTGCTGGGAAGAGTTTTATCCCTCAAAGCCCATCCCTGGATTGCCCAAGGCCAGGCTGGACATGGCTTGGAGCATCCTGGGACAGTGGCATGTGTGCCATGGAATGAAGCAAGATGGGATTTAAGGTCCTTCCAACCAAACCAGCCTGTTTTCCTGCAATGGAAAATTCCTTTTTTTCCTGAAATGGAAATTTCCCTTTTTTCCTGCAATGGAAAATTTCCCTTTTTTCCTGCAATGGAAAATTTCCTTTTTTCCTGAAATAGAAAATTCCCTTTTTGCCTCGATGGCTCCTCCTGTGTGGGATCTGCACAGGTGCTGGGGCTTGCAGGAGAGCAGCATTTCCATGGGAAAAGCTGCAAGGATGTGACCCAGCCCCATTGCCCTGGGATCCACCAGTGCCCTCAGTGTGTGACCCCCACAATTCCCATTCCCAGGAATTACTTTTTATTTTCTTTTTTTTTTTTTTTTTTTCAGTCAGAGTCGGGATTGAAGCACGAGGGATGGAATTTTGTGTTCAGACTCAGATGTTTATTAATTCTCATCCATGTTTCAGTGAGTGCTGCAGCACTTTGAGCTAACAAATTAAAAATGAAGAAATGGGGATGGATCTCGCTCTTTATAATGTCTTTTAAGGATTAATTGTCCAATTAAAAGCTAACACCGAAATTATTTTTACTTTGGACCCAATGACCGAACATCTGTGACCCACAATGAGGCATTTTCCATCCAGTCACAAAAATACCACCCAGACCCAAGAAGAAGATGAAGAAAGAAAAACCTCTGCCCTAAAACCTCCATCTTGTCCCATACCTACTGCTGTATCCCAAACCCCCAAATTCCAGACCCTTCACCGTGTGACATTACACACTTTTATTCAAACTCCACACCAGTGGTTCCAGTTTTATTATTCAATTTTGGAAGTTCCTCCAAGGCCTCATGTCCAAAGCAGAGTTCCCTTGGGGGTCAGTGCCCGACAGCACAGAAATTTCAGAGCTCTCAGTTTTTAGGGTTCCAACACCCAGGGAGATCTGGGGCTGTGGCAGAGCAGTTTGTGCTCCCTGAGCAGGCACAGCAGCCCAGCACCTTCCTCCTCCTCCTCCTCCTCCTCCTCCTCCTCCTCCTCCTCCTCCTCACCTTGGCAGCACCAGAGGCAGCTGGAGAAGGTGGGGATGGATCAGCACCTCGGGGAGGCTGCGACTGCAGAAATCTGATGCAGGGGAGGGCGGTGAGGGGCGAGCCCCGCTCAGGAAACGACAATTCCATCCCTGGGGACAGCCCGGGGCGCTGCTGCTGCCTGGCACTCGCATTTCCTGGGGACTGCAAAGCAGGGCTGGGCTTTGTCGATATGGCACTATCAATCAATCTAATTAGATCTTTTTGCATAATCGCAGGAAATTTGCATAAAGAGTGCAGCCAGCCCAGGAGACAGCTGAGAAAAACAAGGGTTGAGTGGAAATCAGAAACTTTGGAATGATTTTTTTTTTTTTTTAAGACTGCATCAGTGAAGGGGAGAAAAAAAAATAAACTTGTAGGAGTGCCTGGAGCCTAAATCTGAAAGAATAAAGGACATAAAGTTCCTTTTAAGAATGAAAATGGATGACAAGTCCTAAACACTTAAAAGGTTTCTCAGTGCTGCCGTGGAAGGACGCAGCTGAAAATGTTCTGGCAACACACTTGAATATTGAAAAATGAGGATTTAATTAAGATTCGCAGCACAAGGTTTCAAATTCATAAAGGGAAGTCAGGGAGAAGGGTTTTTGGATGGCAAAAAAATCCAAAAAAAAACCCCAAAAACCAATTTTTGTGAGCCTGAGATGGGCTTCCCTTCCCTGTCTGTGGCTGAGGGCTGTGGAGGAGCCCTGAGGTGCTGGGGGTGCTGGGCTGGGGCTCTGAGAGGAACCTCAGGGGCAAATTCCCTGGAAAATAAACCATGCTCAGCTCAGCCCATGGCCCTGCACCCCACAGGTGTCCCCAGCCCCGAGGGAGGATTTGCTCCTGGCTGTCACCTCTGCCCAGGGGCCCCAGGGTGGGGATGGCAGAGCTGGGAATGTTCCCCTGGAGAGGAGAAGGATCCAGGGAGAGCTGAGGGCACCTAAAGGGGCTCCAGGAGAGCTGGAGAGGGACTGGGGACAAGGGATGGAGGGACAGGACACAGGGAATGGCTCCCAGTGCCAGAGGGCAGGGATGGATGGGATGTTGGGAATTGGGAATTCCTGGCTGGGCTGGAATTGCCAGATTTGCTGTGGCTGCCCCTGGATCCCTGGCAGTGCCCAAGGCCAGGTTGGACATTGGGACAGTGGGAGGTGTCCCTGCCATGGCAGGGGGGGCTCTGGGGGGGATTTTTGGTCCCTTCCCACCCAAACCAGTCTGGGATTCTGGATCTTCTCCGTTTAAACTCCAGGAGCAGGGTGAGAAGGAGCCTGAGATGTCCCTGCCTTGTGTGACACAGGGACAGCAGTGGGACCTTCCCAGGGACATGGACTTGATCTGTTGTTCCCACATGAACTCCAATTTTCTGGGAATGAATTCCCAGCACCAGAGGGAAGGAATGGATGGGATATTGGGAATGGATTCATGGCTGAGAGGGTGAGGAGGGGCTGGGGACAAGGGATGGAGGGACAGGACACAGGGAATGGCTCCCAGTGCCAGAGGGCAGGGATGGATGGGATGGTGGGAACTGGGATTTTGGAGATGTGGGATATATTCTGGAGCACACTCAGCCTGGCCATTCTCTCCAATCCCTCTGTCAGGGATTTTCTGCCTCATGTAGACAAAAAACGCACAAAATTCCCAAATTCCCAAAGCTGTGACCCCACTGCATCCTGAGTTTGGTGGGTTTGAATCTCTGCATCCAACTAAAGCCTAACCCATTTCCAGGACTAAAGAGGAAAATAAAAATAACTTGGTACCTTCCAGATAAGAGAAAAAAAAATATATATTATTCCCTTCAGGAACCAAAATGTAGGTCACTCACTAAGTACACACATTATTAATGAAGACAAATCAAAATTTTCTCTTAATGAAAGCCACTATTTCAAAGACTTGGTTTTATTCTAGAATGCTGAGCTGCAAAAATTCCAGCGCCACCAGTCAGCTGTGAGACATTGCTGGGAATCCAGGCTCTTGCTGTGCTTCAGACAAGGATGAAATGACAGGAAAAACATTTTTGGTGAGGGTGCCCAGGATGGGAATCCATCCATCCATCCATCCTCCCCATGGACTCACCAGGAGCTGCTGGCAGGAGGGTGAGGGGTGCCCTGGGAGCAGCAGCACTGAAAGCAGATTTGGGCTGGTCTCTGACATTTTCCTGGGGAAAATGATCTGGGTTTTCAGTGCAAAATGGGGTGAGGTGATGTGCAGCTCAGAGGGGCAGTGGCACCTCATGGAATTGGACCTGAGCAACTTTGAGCTGGCCCAGGGAGCCTTGCTGGGGTGTGGGAGGACAGAAATCTCTGATTTTTCCCAGAAATCAATGGCTTTTCCCAGAAATCTGTGGCTATTCCATAAATCTGTGGCTATTCCCAATAATCTCTGGCTATTTCCAGAAATCAATGGCTTTTCCCAGAAATCTGTGGCTATTCCATAATTCTGTGGCTATTCCCAGAAATCTCTGGCTTTTCCTATAAATCTCTGGCTTTTCCCATAAATCTGTGGCTATTCCCAGAAATCTCTGGCTTTTCCCAGTAATCTGTGGCTATTCCCAGAAATCTCTGGCTTTTCCCAGAAATCTGTGGCTATTCCTATAAATCTGTGGCTATTCCCAGAAATCTCTGGCTTTTCCCATAAATATGTGGCTATTCCATAAATCTGTGGCTATTCCCAATAATCTCTGGCTATTTCCAGAAATCTCTGGCTTTTCCCAGAAATCTCTGGCTATTCCCATAAACGTGTGTGTTTTCCCCATCCCAGACCCCCAATCCAAGGGGGTTTTCCCCATCCCACACCCCCAAGCTCCCAGCTGCTGTGTGGATGTCTCAGGTACATGAATTTTTCAGCTGCTCTGAGTTTTCCCTCAAGTCCTTTTCCCTCAGAGGAAGGGGGAGCAGGCCTGGCAGGAGGGGGAATATTTCCAGTCAGTGGCACAGGGAATTCCCTGCCCCTTCCCAAGGTAAAATCATCTCCACATGGAGTCACTGCAGTCTGTAACCTATTGCAGCTCAGATATTTGCTTTCTTCTTCTCTCTCTCTCTCTTTTTTTTTTAATTAAATAGCTAAGCTGAGAGGATTACATGACTTGGAGAAAAAAAACCAAACCATTGAGCTTGAGAATTAAGTCGTATTATTGAAAAAATCAAACACCACTTGGAGCTGTGGAGTGTGGAAGGGGAGAGGGCAGTGGTGTGTGTAAAATATTTGCAAGTCTTTGAAAAGAAGGAATTTTTTTCTGCTGAAAGAATTCTTGGCTCTGAGAGTGGTGAGGCCCTGGCAGAGCTTGCCCAGAGAAGCTGGGGCTGCCCCATCCTTGGAAATAAATAAAACTTTCAGTCTAAAATCCCGTGTTCCCTTATGCTGAGATTGTCATGGGCTTGTATCTTCAAAAGAGCAGAGCAGCTGCTGGTTGCTGTTTATTTGTGGAAGCTCATCAGCCTCAAAGACAAAGAGTCCAAACTATAAAGTCCATGTTAAAACTTTCTGGAAAAAATCCCCGATTAAAGCAGAAAATGCAGCCTGGTATAAATTCCTGGAAGAGGCAGAAGCTCCCAGGCCTTTCTTCTCTGTTATTTTTTTTTTTCCTTTTCCTTTTCCTTTTCCTTTTCCTTTTCCTTTTCCTTTTCCTTTTCCTTTTCCTTTTCCTTTTCCTTTTCCTTTTCCTTTTCCTTTTCCTTTTCCTTTTCCTTTTTCCTTTTCCTTTTTCCTTTTCCTTTTCCTTTTTCCTCTTCTTTTAGGCAGTGATGATGATGGTGGTGGAGGAAGAGACAGTGAGAGAGTTCTCACTCCAATGCATGGATTCTTATTTACAAATTACCCAATGAGTTCAAAACACAAATCTAAAGCTTTTCTTCTAAACCTGTTAGAATTCTGGTTCTATAATATGAAAGTTTTTGTATAATCTGCACACATGGCCTATCTGTTCTATCTGGAAAACGTAAACAATATTCTTGCTATATTTTTATTATATCTAGAACGATGTTTTTGAGCTCTCACTGCAGCTTGTTTTTGAAGTTTGTTTTTTACACCAGATTCTGAGGCTTTTGCTCTTTAAGGCACTTAAAACATATTCTTACTAATTTAAACTTGGTTACTTACCAGTTAAGCTTACACCTCTATTTCATGTATGAGTAGTTTAATGAACTTTAATTGGTCTGAAGGTTTTAACTCGATTTTTGCATTCTGATCTCTGAGGAGTTCAGAGACCCCGGTTTTACACACTCACTCCAACACCCTTTCTTTGCAGAGGGAGGGAATTTCAGGAAGGATTTTTCTGCCTTTTGAGGAAGGGAAGATCTTCCCTGAGGAGGGCTGGCAGCCTGAGCCCCGTGCTGGGGTTGAATTTTGCTCCTCCATCCCCAGAGTGTCACTGCTAAACCCAGGGGCTGCATTTCCCCTAAAAGCTGTGTCTCGATTTCTCAAATCCCATCCAGGCTGACCACAGTGACCACTGAGCACTGGGGATCCAAGCCACATTCCACTTCTACTCCACAGGGGTCGAGACATCCCAGTGCCTTTGAGCTCTGAGGGATCAGGTTGTGCCTCGTTGCCCCGTGCACAAAGGTTGGTGAATAGGAAAAAAAAAAAGAGGAAAAATCAGTGGGTTTGGAAAAATAAACCTCAAGGGGATTGTGATGACAGTGAGAGCTTGCCTGGTGACCCTGGGGATGGGGGAATTTCTGGAGCTTCTGTCCCCAGTTTGATCATGTCCCGGGTTACAATGCAAAGATGTGCCCAAAAGTTTGTATTTTATCCCAGCTGTTAAACCAGCTGGGGCAGGGATCCTGATCCCTGTGGGAGATATTCCCTGCTCCTGGAACATCTGTTAAAACAGCTGGGGCAGGGATCCTGATCTCTGGGGGATCTCTGCTGTTCATATTCCAGCTGTTCACCCAGCTGTGGCAGTGTTCTTTCTCTTCCCCACAGCCCATCCTCCCTCCAGGAGATCTCTCCTGTCCATGGCCATGCAGTCCCAGGGCAGGGCTGATCAAATTCCATCATCCCATGGGGAGATGCTCCAGCCAGGGCAGGAGCCGAGCATTTCCTACCCAGATCAAAGGGGAGATTTGGAACAGCAGAGCAGCCTTTTCCCACTGGATCCCAGAGGAAAACCAGAGCCTTGCACATCATCCCTGCAGCTTTGGAGGAAAAGTGCACCTTGTGCAGGAGCCCTGCTCCAGCAGAACCACATCTGTCCCTGCAGGAGGATCAGCCACCATGGAATGGGACTGCACCAACCCTGACTGACTGACGGGGCACCTTGGATTCTCACTCTGGCTGTGTTTTCTTTGTCCTATTGCATGTATTTTATTTTTTTCCCCTATTAAATTGTATTTCTGACTTGGAGTCTCTCACTGGGTTTGCTCTCAAACCAGCACAGATCAGCACCCAGCTGGTGTCACCTCAGGGTCTGAGATTTCCAGCTGGGACAGGACAAACAACCCCACAGTGCTGGAATAAATCCTCTCCAGCCACCTCCGTGCTGTTGCTTCTCCCAGTTTGATTCCTAATAACCAGGAGAGCTGTGACAGGGCACTGCAGCCTTGGCTTTTTCCCTCTCCCAATTAAATTAAGGGTTTTGACATCTCGTCTCTCTGCAGAGGCTCCTGGTCCCACAGCCTCTCTGCTCCCCACGTGTCACTGCAGCTCAGCTCAGCCACTGCTTTTCATTGATCACATTTCCCATCTGACATTCAATTTAACTGATTTTTACGAGAGGAGGTGATGCCTGAGGGTGACACCTCAGCTCCTGATTTCTCATAGAGAGGAGAAAACACCCAATGGTTGCTTTCTTTGGGTTGGAATGGTGGATAATCTGATTTATCCCAATTTGTCCTCCCTGCTCTTGGAAACATCTCCTGGTTCCTGTTTGATGTTGGTTGGAGGCTGGGGAGCTTTGGGGAAAACAGCACAAACCTTGAGTTTAAATGTTTGAGAAGGGCCAGATGCAGCTCCTCTGTCAGGGAAGACGGCACAAAGGTGGATGATTTAAATAAAAATGGAGAGAGAGGAACTGCTACACCTCCAGGAAAGCTTTGGGTAAAATGATCCTTGGAAAAATGTTATTTCCTGTCTGGAAGTGGAAATCTGGGTGAGTGGTCAGGGCTGGCTGCTGCAGAGAGATTTGGGGCACCAGGCTGCCTAATTAATCCTCTTCTAATAATTACTGAACATGGATTTTTAAATTCTATAACATTCCCTTGAAGACAGCAATAATTTAGAACAGTTTTCTGTGTTATGTATGTTGGCCTTTCCACTCATTAAGCCCAAGATCACAGAACATCATTTAAATCCTAATCCAGAAATGATCCCTTCTCCCTGCTCAGGCCTTTGCTCGTCCGTGCTGTGGGTGTGAAATTCAATTCCCTTTCCCTGGCAGCTGGGAAATGAGGGCTGGACGGAGGCAGAGGAGGAATTTCCCTTCAGTTTATTGTGCCACTGAGTCAATCCCCATCCCAAGGGACTCAGAGCAGAGCTGGTGGGGGCTGCCTGCAGCCAAGCCCAGCTCAGGAAAGGGTTTTTTTTGGGAAGCCTGACATTCCCAGAGCTCTCCTTTCCCAATTTTCAGCTCCATTTTGGTTCAGATTTTCCTTCTTGGCCTGAACGAGTCTCGAGGTTCCACTGGAGATTGCTCAGTTCTGCTGCTCCTGGTGTGCACTGGGAGCCTGGAGTGGGACAGGTGGGGCAGAGGGATGGAGAGAACCCCAGGCAGCCTGGAATTGCTGGGAATGCTGGCTGCTCTTTGGATTGGATGTTGGGAATTGGCAATTCCTGGCTGGGAGGGTGGGGAGGGGCTGCTCTGTGTGGATGAGCAGGACACAATGTTGGGTTTCTGGGTACCCCGAATTCCAGGAGCAATTCCCACAGCACACAGCAGCTGCTGCAGGAGGGTTTTCCTGCACGGAGCGGGCAGGGCAGTGCTGGGCAGTGCCCAGGAAGGGGAGATGAGGGCAGGAAGCACAGCCAGAGCTCCAGGAGCATTCAGACACAGCCCCAGGGCTGCCCAGCCTGGCACTGTTGGGGTGGCAGTGCAGGCCACGAGCTGGGCTGGTCCTTGGCATCCCTCCCAGCTCAGGATATTCCATGATTCTGTGATCCCTGCCTGCCATGATGGGACAGGAGTCTCCACAATTTGCAGTTTGCAAAGAAAACGGAAGCAGCCCAAGTGAAAATTCATAAAAAAGCTGAAGTGGATTCATGAGCAAGACTGGAGAAATTCCCCCTCCAAACCAGTCCCAAGCAGGCACGGAATGGCAGGGAAAGGGGGAATGGCCTGAGCTGAAGGAGGGCAGGGATGGATGGGATGGTGGGAATTGGGAATTCCTGGCTGGGCTGGAATTGCCAGATTTGCTGTGGCTGCCCCTGGATCCCTGGCAGTGCCCAAGGCCAGGTTGGACACTGGGACAGTGGGAGGTGTCCCTGCCATGGCAGGGCTGGGATTTAAGGATATTTAAGATCCCTTCCAACCCAAACCATCCCATGGTTCTGATTCCCAGTGTGGAATTAACCACATCACCTCTCCGTGGTTTCACAGAGCTGTGCTGCAGGAGCTGAACTCTCAAATCCTTCAGGCCAAGGAAAGGAAGGGATGGCAGAGGGTCAGGATTTGCAGCAGGATCACTCTGGTTCTATGATTCAGGTTTTAATGAAACCCTGAGTGTGCCACGGGGCAAGGAGAGAGCAGCCACGGGATGTGCATGCAGGGAATGGAGTGACTGCATCAATTCCTGACACCCCTGGGGGAATTAAACAGGTTCGAGAATATATCAATTATAGAGGGGAACAAACAGCCCTGTGTGCACACTCAGCCTGTGCCACACAAGTGCAGCACTGAGGGGGCTCTTCAGGACTTTATTCTAACTCAAGGGCTTTGTTCTAACAATGTGAGTGAGAGAAAAGCTGCTGAAGTCATTGCTGCCGTTCTGAGGGATCTGGGGAGGGATCCCACCAGGGCTGTGGGCTGGAGGATGTGTTGTGTATCCATAACCACCCACTGCCCTGCAGGGCTCCCCTTGTGCTGTTGGGATACATTTTTATAGATTTTTTTTTTTTAACCAAAGATTATTTCTTTGTACTCAGGAATCAAGAAAATGCTTAGAAATTGTGCCTGAAGAAAGATGTGAAGGAAGTAGAGGGATTTGTTTTTTCCAGGTGGCTCCTGGGCCATCAGGAGCTCAGTCTCTGATTGAATCACCACACCCTGGTGAGATGGAGCAAATCCATGGGTTGGGTTGGGGTTCTGGCTCCATGGGGGCACTCTGAGGATAACAGGATAATTTGGGCTGGAAGGGACCTTAAATATCCTTAAATCCCAGCCCTGCCATGGCAGGGACACCTGCCACTGTCCCAATGTCCAACCTGGCCTTGGGCACTGCCAGGGATCCAGGGGCAGTCACAGCAAATCTGGTAATTCCAGCCCAGCCAGGAATTCCCAATTCCCAACATCCCACCCATCCCTGCCCTCCTTCAGCTCAGGCCATTCCCCCTTTCCCTGCCATTCCGTGCCTGCTTGGGACTGGTCTGGAGGGGGAATTTCTCCAGTCTTGCTCATGAATCCACTTCAGCTTTTTTATGAATTTTCACTTGGGCTGCTTCCGTTTTCTTTGCAAACTGTAAATTGTGGAGACTCCTGTCCCATCATGGCAGGCAGGGATCACAGAATCATGGAATATCCTGAGCTGGGAGGGATGCCAAGGACCAGCCCAGCTCGTGGCCTGCACTGCCACCCCAACAGTGCCAGGCTGGGCAGCCCTGGGGCTGTGTCTGAATGCTCCTGGAGCTCTGGCTGTGCTTCCTGCCCTCATCTCCCCTTCCTGGGCACTGCCCAGCACTGCCCTGCCCGCTCCGTGCAGGAAAACCCTCCTGCAGCAGCTGCTGTGTGCTGTGGGAATTGCTCCTGGAATTCGGGGTACCCAGAAACCCAACATCGTGTCCTGCTCATCCACACAGAGCAGGCAAATTAAAAATGTAAAAGTGACCTGCACACGTGAGTGGAACAAAAATCCGGGCAGGAACGGATGAAATGGGTGTTATTTGATTTTAATTCAGGGCCCTGAAACTCTGTTTTGAATAGCAAAGGGAATGAATCATTGCTGATGGATTCATCACAGCCATTTATGTTCTAAACACTCGCTTTTGCCACACAACTGCCTCAGGTTGTGCGGGGAATGTAAAGCCTTTAAATGACAAGGTTTTTAAAAAGCAGTCGGTTTTGTTATTTCCAATAGAGCCTTAAGTGTAGTTAATATTTTTGTGCAGCTCCCTGGGAAATGGTAAATTCGGTGGCTGATTACAGGGGCGGCTGGGAGCCGCTAATGAGGCTGATTGTGTGTCAGTGCAGCAGCGGGAGCGGGGCTGGGACGGGGCTGGGGAGCTCAGCGGAGCCGGGCAGGGCTGGGCTGTGTTACTGAACAAACATTGCCCACACAGCAAACCCGGCTGCTGCATCCCCGATCCTGCCCATCCACGGCTACACGGACCGAGCCGGGCAAATGGATGTGCCTCTCTTTCCCTGCTCCCACAGCGATAAAGCTCCCGGCAGTGATTGATGTGCACAGCTCCGAGGAGTCCTGAGCACCCACCCCACTCCCCTCCTGCTGCCTCCTCCCTGGGGGTGTGCTCGGACTCAAACAGCTCCTGGAAATGTGATCCTGAAATCAGGGACTCGTGGAATGGCTTGGGTTAAAGGGACCTTAAATCCCATCCCATTATCCCATCCCATTATCCCATCCCATCCCATCCCATCCCATCCCATCCCATCCCATCCCATCCCATCCCATCCCATTATCCCATCCCATTATCCCATCCCATTATCCCATCCCATCCCATCCCATTATCCCATCCCATCCCATCCCATTATCCCATCCCATCCCATTATCCCATCCCATTATCCCATTATCCCATTATCCCATCTCATCCCATCCCATCCCATCCCAGGGACACCTCCCACTGTCCCAATGTCCAACCTGGCCTTGGGCACTTCCAGGGATCCAGGGGCAGCCACAGCAAATCTGGCAATTCCAGCCCAGCCAGGAATTCCCAATTCCCAATATCCCATCTAAAGAGCAGGAACCACTTCACCCTCAGGGCTGGGGAGAAAGGCAAGACCAAGGCAGATGTGGAGCTGAACATCTGGACTTTGGAGTGGGTGGTGTTGATCCTGGAAAGGCTGGGCTGGGACAGAGAGCAGGCAGAGCAAAAGGAATAAAATCAGGATTTATTGAAAGGATTCACCTTGGGCAGTGCAAGAGCCCGGCCAGGGCTGCACCCAAATCAAATCCCAGATGGATCCTGGGCACGAGTTTGACACTTTGATAAGTTTTGGTTCATCTTGGGGTCAATTGTCCAACCACAGCCCCAGGCTATGAAGTCTCAGCCCCTCTGGCTTGTCCCTTTTCCCTTTTTGGGTTCTGTCCTTCATTCTCCAGATGGGAAGGGATTCTTTTCTCCACCCGCCCTGTGAACAGAACTCACTCACACCCAACATCAAATTCCAGAGTTCACACCCAGCAGCAGAGCCTGGAAAATATCAAAACTAAAACCCAAGGCATCAAAGGGAAAAAAAAACCTGAAGGGGCAGGTGAGTTAATGGGATAGAAAATGTGATTAACAGCCACCCTTTAACGAAATAGCCTCTTTCTGGTTTTGAACGTGAAATTGATTAAACAGATCTGTGAGAAAATTGTTTCAAATTCACTTAAAGTGAAATTATAGAGAGGGTTGGGAAGGGTGAGGCTCCCCGGTCTGGATCAGTTATTTGGAAAACTTCAGTAAACCTGACAAAACCTGAAGAAAACCTATGATCATTGAGATTTGTGTGGTTTCCTCCCACCAGCCCCTGCAGCCTGGCCATAAATAATATTTCTGTTCATTTTGGTTGTGCTGCAGAGGGGCAGCAGCAGGATGCCTAAAGAGTGGATGTTGTAATGTGAGCACAAACCACGGAGCTGACAAAGCTCTTCACTTTGCAATCCACAGCCAAGTGGGCTCTCTCTGAGTGCCCTCGCTCTGCCAGGTGGTGTTTTGCCATTTATTACTGCCTTTTTAAAATATATGTTCTGCAATTCAGATGTGTCTATAACGGGGATGATATACAGTTGTACTCTGGACTGAGTGCGAGCCATCTGTCAAGACAAAAGCTAAATTCTCTGTAATAAAAGCCACCAAAAGATTGATATTTCACATTAAAGGCAGAGCTGAAAAAAAAGCAATTTTGTTTATGGGCAAACCTGTGTCTGGCACATTTTTCATGTCATATAAAGATGGAAATCTCACCTTATGGCTGCAGATTGCTGCTATATTTCAGCCTTTACAATTGGGGACAGCTCTGCATGTGCTGCTGCCTTAAGAGAGATAATTCCCCACACGTTGTTGATAGCAATGAGTCCATTTGAACACATTCCTGCTGCTTCCCAAAGGTGCAGCCTTTCCCTCAGCCGAGCTGGTGGAGCACCTTCTTCAGGAAATTTGATTTGTGTCTGAAACTCGTTTCTTGCTCTCAGCTCCTCCCAAATCTCCCCTGGCTCTCTGAGAGAAGCTGTGGCTGCCCCTGGATCCCTGGAATGTTCCAGGCCAGCTTGGATGGGGCTTGGAGCGCTCTGGGATGGTGGAAGGTGTCCCTGGGGGTGGGAATGAGATGGGATTTCATTCCTTCCTGCCCAAACCATCCCGGGATTCTGTGATCTGCTGTGTCTGACCTGCAGCACTGGTTTTGTAACTCTGGGGCTTCCTCGGAGACCTGGGGCTGGGGATGGCACTGAAAAGGCCAGGGCAGGCTCAGGGTGGAGAGCAGCAGGAATTTCCCCATGGAAAGGGTGGGCAGGGATTGGAAGTGCCCAGGGAGGGTTGGAGTGCCCATCCCTGGAGGTGTCCCAGCAATTCCTGGGGGTGGCACTCAGGGCTCTGGGATGGGGACAAGGTGGGAATTGGGCACAGGTTGGATTCTGTGATCCTGGAGGGCTTTTCCAACCTCAGGGATTTGGAATTCTGTGAACACCTCAGCCAAGCTCTCTCTCCATCCTGCCTGCTCCAGGGCTGCTCATCCCCCCAAAGTGCTGTGGGAATGGGGGGCAGCACCTGGAGCACCCTGCTCATCCAGGAACATCACCTGGAGCACCCTGCTCCTCCAGGAACATCACCTGGAGCATCCTGATCATCCAGGAACATCACCTGGAGCATCCTGCTCCTCCAGGAACATCACCTGGAGCACCCTGCTCCTCCAGGAACATCACCTGGAGCATCCTGCTCCTCCAGGACCCTTCCCCCAGGAGCAGCCCGGGCTGGTGGAAGCATCCCTGGCCTAGCTGGGGTTGTCAGTCCCTGGGAGAAGAAAAGGAAATGCCAATGGCTCGGCCGTGGTCTGCAGGGTTTGCTGCCTGAGCAGTCCACACGGGTTTGGTTTGGCTGCCTTGATCACAGAGGGGATTCCCACGGGACACTCGAACCTGCCAGAGCAGTCAGTAAATGAATGTGAATATTTATCACAGTGTTAAATCAGGAAGAAGCAGCTTGGTTTGCAAGGAGGGTGTTTGGAAATCCTGATTTTGGGATCTGAGTGGGTGTGGAGGGCAGGGACAGGGCTGCAGGCTGCTCCAGTGCTCCCCATTCCAATCCCAGTTCTCTGCAGCTGTGTGTCCCGAGCATCCTGCACTGCCCAGCTGCTGCTGGAGCCGGGCACAACATCTGCTGTGGGCACACAAATCCCCTCTGCCAGGAAAACCAGGTTTCCTGCTCCCTGGAAAACATCACCACGAGAAGCAGGGTCTGGCCATGGCTTGTCAGCTTTTCTGCCTTCCCTGTTCTTCTCTCTCAGCCCCAGGAAATCCGAGCTCTGGGAGAGCCAGGGGTGCTCACCCAGAGCTTTGTGCTGCAGGAGAGTCCCCCCAGCTGCTGGTGTCCCCCAGCTCCAGTGCTGGCACCTGCCTGCACCTACAGAACCCTGCCCCTCACCTGAGCCATCAGCCCCAGGTCACAGAATCCAGAATGGTTTGGGTTTGAAAGGACTTCAAATCCCATCCCCTTATCCCATCCCTTTATCCCATCCCATCCCATCCCATTATCCCATCCCCTTATCCCATCCCTTTATCCCATCCCATCCCATTATCCCATCCCATTATCCCATCCCTTTATCCCACCCCATTATCCCATCCCATTATCCCATCCCTTTATCCCATCCCATCCCTTTATCCCATCCCTTTATCCCATCCCATTATCCCATCCCTTTATCCCACCCCATTATCCCATCCCATTATCCCATCCCTTTATCCCATCCCATCCCATTATCCCATCCCTTTATCCCATCCCTTTATCCCATCCCATTATCCCATCCCATTATCCCATCCCTTTATCCCATCCCATCCTATCCCATCCCATTCCCACCCCTGCCATGGCAGGGACACCTCCCACTGTCCCAATGTCCAGCCTGGCCTTGGACATTCCAGGGATCCAGGGGCAGCCACAGCTGCTCTGTTAAATTAATCCTGGTTTGGTTGTTTTGTTTTTTTTTTGTGGGGTTTGTTTATTTGGGTTTGGGTTTCTTTGTTTTGGTTTTCTCGTGGCTGTTGTTTGGTACAGGAGGGAAATGTTGAATTAAAGGCTCTTCTCGAGCCATTTTCCAGCTACATTTCATCAGCTGTTCCCAAATGTTGGGTCATTGTGCTCCTGGCTTATTGTTGTTATTTACAGGAGAAAATAAAAGAGGAGTGATAGAGCCTGGTGGAGTTCTTAAATGAAATGATTGTCTGACAGATTCCTGGAGCTCTCAGGAAGGCTGGAGGAGGCGGTGCTGTGACAACTGGAGCTTCCTGACTAACTGCAGGTGTTTTAGAAGTGTTTTTATAAATGATGTGAGAGGAGAGGCTGGGGCTGGAGCTGGGGACTGGCTGTGCAGAACGGGAGCCCTGCCATGATCTCTGGAATCCCCTGCCAGGGGGAAGGAGAGATTCCTTTGTTCAGGCAAAGGATGGGAAGAGAACCTGAGCCAGGTGTGCCCAGAGGGACAAAGTCACCTGGGCTGGATCAGGAAAAGGTGGCAGCAAGAGCAGGGCAGGGATTGTCCCTCTGTGCTGGGAACTGGGGAGGAAACTCAAATCCTGAGTCCAGTTCTGGGCTCCTCATGACAGGGGACAGGGAGGGGCTGGAGCAGGGAAGGGAACAGAGCTGGGAAAGGAGAATTCCTGAGGGAGCTGGGAAGGGAATGGAGAATTCCTGAGGGGGCTGGGAAGGGAATGGAGAATTCCTGAGGGAGCTGGGAAGGGAATGGAGAATTCCTGAGGGAGCTGGGAAGGGAATGGAGAATTCCTGAGGGAGCTGGGAAGGGAAAGGAGAATTCCTGAGAGAGCTGGGAAGGGAATGGAGAATTCCTGAGGGAGCTGGGAAGGGAATGGAGAATTCCTGAGGGAGCTGGGAAGGGGCTCAGCCTGGAGAAAAGGAGGCTCAGGGGGGCCCTTGTGGCTCTGCACAACTCCCTGCCAGGAGGGGACAGCCGGGGGATTTGGGATCTGCTCCCAGGGAACAGGGACAGGAGGAGAGGGAACGGCCTCAGGCTGGGCCAGGGCAGGCTCAGGGTGGAGAGCAGCAGGAATTTCCCCATGGAAAGGGTGGGCAGGGATTGGAAGTGCCCAGGGAGGGTTGGAGTGCCCATCCCTGGAGGTGTCCCAGCAATTCCTGGGGGTGGCACTCAGGGCTCTGGGATGGGCACAGGGTGGGCATCGGGCACAGGTTGGAGTCCCTGGGCTGGGGGGATTTTCCAACCTCAGGGATTCCAGGACTCTGTGGGACACAGTGAGGCAGTGACAGGGTTTGTTCACTGCTGGCCTTGGACACCTCTGGGTCAAACTTTGATTTGATTTTGCAGATTTTTGTCCATGAATCAGGGCAGTGACAGCTGCAATAACACTCATCCTCTTCCTGTGCTGAGAATTCCCTGCCAGCTGTGGATAAGGATTTCTGCTGAAGAGAGGAGTGTAAAAACGGGATGAATGGAATTAAAAATCCCACATGGATGTGTGACCACACGTGGTTTGAAATGGACACAGAAATAAAATGATTTGAGATGGAGAAGCAGCTCAGAGCTTCCTCCCAGGCACCGAGGGCTCATCGTGCTCTCTCCCAAGATCAAAGGATCAGCAGTGCAACAAACTGGTGAGAGCCTTTTAAATTTAAAACAAAATCCCTCCTTGATCCTGATAACAGCAAAAGTCACCTTTGCTCCTTGCATTTGGCCACAACAGCCCTGTGACTTTTGGGGAATTATTTCATTCTGAGCAGTTTGAGCCAAAAAAAAAAAATAAAAGGAATTCTTTGGTCTTCCCAGCTGGTTGTGGGATAATCTGGTGGTCAACAATTCTTCTGGGAGAAAGAGCAGAATGATGTTAAAATTGAATTTCCATTTCTTTTAAAAAGCCTCAACCCCCCCCCC
The DNA here is from genome assembly GCA_037013685.1 of Acridotheres tristis. NCBI lineage: Eukaryota > Metazoa > Chordata > Aves > Passeriformes > Sturnidae > Acridotheres > Acridotheres tristis. The sequence goes on along the minus strand of CM072892.1, from coordinate 753,197 downwards.
AGAAACAGTGCAACCAAGTAGATTTCATTTTGAAAGAAAATTAGCAGAAAAATTGAGTCAGGAGCAGTTTTCTGTTCTGACATCTTCAGAAGAAGATTTTCACAACAAAGTGTTGCGGAGTTTTGTGGTTTTTCCTTTTAACACACACATTTTACTGAAACAGCAAGTTCCAATTTGTCTTTTCCTAGCCCCAAACTGACATTTTTTTCTGAGTATTTCTCTTTGAGGAATTTGCATTTTTCAGGTTTTGTTCTAATTAGGGATGAAAACGAAGCTCAAGGTCTCAAGAAAACGGAGTTTCATCCTTTTTTTTTCTGTGTGATCTCTGCTGGGTGTCCAGTGCAGCACCTGGAATGAGCCCTGGTTCCTTCCCGTGGAATTCTATCATGGAATTCACAGGATCTGACAGAAAATTCAGCATTTCACCACCAGGCTGGGAAGGGAATTCTGGATAGAAGCAGAAAATACAAAAGAAAACGTCAGATTGTGATTGGAACTTGTGCCAAGAGAATCAGCTTTTGTAGTTCAAGAGGAATTCAGGGAAAATCAGGAAATTCAGGGAAATTCAGGGAAATTCAGGGAAATTCAGGGAAAATCAGGAAATTCAGGGAAATTCAGCCCCAGGGTCTGTAAGCTCTGCAGGGCCATGGGTTCTTGTGTGGTTTGGATGTCCTGGGATGTTCCCAGCAGGGAATTGTTGGTGCAGCCCCTTCCAGCCCTGCCCTAAATCCCTGTTTTGGGGTGTCCAGAGCACAGTGACCCCACACAGGCTCACCCATGAGGATGAGACCCCTTTAGCCCCAGTGCCACCCTTGGGGAGCTCCTTTCCTCCCCCAGCTCCCTTGTTCCCAGTTTCTCTGATGCAGCTGGATGTGACCCTGCAGCCTGGATCCCTTCTGTGCCTTTGAAACCCCCCCAGACGCTTCTGTCCCTCTCTCTGGGTTTGGCTTTTCCTGCTCCTTCCCTCCTTTAATGAATCCCTCCAAGCAGAGAGGTTTTCAAACCCCGTCTCCCTTTCAAGAGAGGCTCTCTGATCTGGCAGAGCCGTTTCTCTCATGTGAGGAGTGCACAGGGAGAGTTCAGTGGTGCCCAGGAAATGCTCTCCCTGCAGGGCTTTCATCCTCGCTCGTGGCAGGGAGGGGAGCTCGTGTTTGGGCTTGTTCGGGGCTGTTCTGCTTCTCTGCCTTAGATCTGGGAAATCTGGGATTTTTGGGGGCTCATCCAAACTCTTCCTGGGAAAAGGGAAAGTGTCTCAGTCCTGGCTGCAGTACCAGAGGAGAATTTCACTGCAGGCCAGCAGGGGAAAGTGGTTCCCCTTCCCATTTCCTGCTCTGTGTGAGCCCAGCAGGGAATGGTGCTGGGATGAGAGGATCCAGGCAGGGAAGGCAAATCCCTGTTCCTCCTTCTTCCCTGTCCCCCTGGCTGCAGGGAGCTCATTTCTTCCTGGGCTGGGGTCAGCCCTCTCCCACCCCTCAGCCCCACGAGGTGGAACTTGGAGCTTGGAGCAGGTCCCAGCTGCTCTCTGGTGCTGAGGATTCTTTTTTTTATTTTTTTATTTTTTCCCCACTTTGTTCTTTTCCTTGTGCGTGGCAATACCTTCCCTCCATTCCTAAGGTGAGCCCGGGCAGGGATCCAAGCTCCTGGAACCTGGCTCAAATCCTTTTTTCACCCTCACATCTCCCCACCTCCGGGAGCTGCCAGAGACTCTTTCCTTCTTTGGCCAGGGGTGAAAATCTCCAGGAATTTCCTGTGGCAGCCAAGTGGCTTCCACTGCCCACTGCAAGGAAATGGGAAGAGAATTCCCAGTGCCACTGTCCCACTTTGTCCCCTCAGTGATGGACTCAGCCTGTCCCAAATAGTCCCCAAATTGTCCCTTCAGTGATGGACTCTGTCCCAGATTGTCCCCTCAATGATGGACTCTCACTGTCCCAAATTGTCCCCTCAGTGATGGACTCCCACTGTCCCAAGCTGTCCCCTCAGTGATGGACTCTCACTGTCCCAAATTGTCCCCAAATTGTCCCCTCAATGATGGACTCTCACTGTCCCAAGCTGTCCCCTCAGTGATGGACTCTCACTGTCCCAAATTGTCCCCAAATTGTCCCCTCAATGATGGACTCTCACTGTCCCAAATTGTCCCCTCAGTGATGGACTCTCACTGTCCCAAACTGTCCCCAAATTGTCCCTTCAGTGACAGACTCTCTGGAACCACCTCTTCCAAACTGTCCCCTCAATGATGGACTCCCACTGTCCCAAACTGTCCCTCAGTGATGGACTCTCACTGTACCAAACTGTCCCCAAATTGTCCCTTCAGTGATGGACTCTCACTGTCCCAAGCTGTCCCCTCAGTGACAGACTCTCCCTGGACTCACCTGTCCCAAATTGTCACCTCTGGACTCAGCTGTCCCCAGCCCCTGTGACCAGGTGAGTGTCCCTGGCACATCCCTGCAGGGACTGTGCTGGTGCCAGGGGGAGCTTTGCTCCTCTCACCCGGGGACAAATGAATCCTTAAAGCATCTCCAGATGTTTCATTCGTGCAGTCACAGGATCAGCAAACAATTGTGTTATTTCAGGGTGGATCTCGGTGGTTTGGTGTGTGCAGGGAAGGATCTGAAGCTCCCTGAGATATAAAGTGGCTTATCAAAGCTGCTGTGTGGCTTGTGGTGATGTCACTGCAGTGATGTCACTGCTCCTTTCACTCCCTGTCCCTTCCATGAGCTCCAAACAGCGCCAGGAGGGGCCAGCCCCCCTCCTGTACTTTAATTCCTCCCTCAGGACCATTTTGGAGGGTTTTTGCGCTGTGGGCATCCCGAGCTCTGCCAAAGGTTTCACAATCCTGCCCTGCAGCTGCCCCCGAGTCTCTGCTGCCTTTCCCAGAAACCACCCAAGAGTCTGTGACAGCACGCAGGGAATTTGTCAGTGATGGAAAACGCTCCAGATTTCCCCGTGGATGGGTCAGAAAATGCTTCCCCTGAAGCCCTCTCTGCTCTCTGAGCAGTGCAGGAAACTTCTGCTGCCTCTGGGACAGACCACGAGCTCATTTTCCCCCCGTGGAGTTCCAGCTCCAGTAAAAATCGCAGCACAATTCCCACCCAAGCCTGGCTCCAAACAGCCACGGCAGGAGCTGGGCACACACTCAGACCCCGGGGGCCTCCAGGCCTTTCCCTGCTCAGAAGGTTCCAAACACTCCAAAATCCTGGAGATGGGAGGGCTGGGGAGTGAGATCAGTGACCTCATATTCACGTGGGGACTGACACTGCTGGTGAGGTCTTGTACAAAAACAAACCCCACAGCAGGGGAAGCTACAATTTCATCTATTACCTCTTTTTTTTTTTTTTTTTTTTTTTTTTTTTCCCAGTTCAAAATAATTAATTGGACTATTTTGGGTAGATAAATTGGGAGGGCAAGGATAAGGATGACTCCTGCAATTTGTGATAATTTAATATTGGTTTCTTTCAGCCCAGAGGAGCGAGGGGGTGACATTGCAGAGTGCAGGAGATGATGTCACATTCCAAAGAGTCTGGAAAGATCCACAGATCCCTTTTCCCAGCTCTCTCACTGCAGGGTAAGTCAGGATTTGCCCAAGGAAATCTCTCAGGGGTTGAATTCCTGCAAGAATCAAGGGCAGGGTGGTTCCAGAACCAGCTCCTGGTCCCAGACCTGACACGTGCAAGGGACAGAGGGACAGGACCCAGGGAATGGTTCCAGTGCCAGAGGGCAGGGATGGATGGGATGGTGGGAATTGGGAATTCCTGGCTGGGCTGGAATTGCTAGATTTGCTGTGGCTGCCCCTGGACCCCTGGCAGTGCCCGAGGCCAGGTTGGACATGGGGACAGTGGGAGGTGTCCCTGCCATGGCAGGGGTGGCTCTGGGGGGGATTTGAGGTGGATTTTACAACTTGGTGGTTTGGTTTTAGTCCCAGATTTTTGCTCAGCATTGCCCACATGTTGCTCGTGTTGGCCTCAGGGCTGCTCCTCCCCACCAGGAGATGTTCACTGTGAATCTCTCACTCCTCTGCATCATTTTCCATGGAGGAGATCCCAGCATCCCCAGGGTGGATGTTTGGGGCAGGAATGACATCCTGCTGGAGTACAGACGAAACCTCAACACTTCATCTTATAGCCTGGAGCTGGAGCTTGGACATTCTCACTGAACTGGGGAAATTTTTTTCTGGATTTTTTTTAACCAGTGGTTCCTGGTTATTTTATATTATACTACATTATATACATATATTATATATGTATATAAAATCAGGAATATATTATATAATTTATAATATATAAGTATATAGGATCAGGAATAATATAATATAATATAATATAATATAATATAATATAATATAATATATCATAACATAACATAATATAATATAACATAGCATAATTATATAAGTCTATATTAGACTTATATAATTATATATTATATTATATTCTTATATCTATTATATTCTTATATATTCTTATATATTCTAATTATATAATTATATATAATTATAATTATAATTATAATTATAATATTATATATTGTAATAATTATAATAATATAATATATATTTTAATAATAATGATTATCTATTATAATTATATAATATAATTATCTATTATTCTATTCTATTCTATTCTATTCTATTCTATTCTATAATTGTATTCCTGGTTGGGAGTTGAACAGAACGTTCCAGCTGGGATCAGGTGCCCAGAGACACCTCAGGTAGCTCCAGGTTGTGGAATTCTCTGAATTCCTCATTTCTTTTCCCCAGACACACACGGGACTCTGACACAGCAGCTGTGGAAACTCCTGCATCCAGGTTATTTTGGGATATTTGGGGTTCACTGACCAGAAGTGAGTTTGGTGGAGAAGCCCTGTGCCCACACCTGTCCATGAGCAGAACCTGTTGTTCATTTCTATTGAATAAACCCCCGCAACTGCATTTCAATATTCACCTCCATCCTCCAGGCTAAATAATCCCTGATCTCTCTCGAGCTTTGCCAGTGTCCCAGGTTACAATGTCCAGATGTGCCCAGCAGTGTGTGCTCTATCCCAGCTGTTCACCCAGCTGTGGCAGTGTTCTTTCTCTTCCCCACAGCCCATCCTCCCTCCAGGAGATCTCTCCTGTCCATGGCCATGCAGTCCCAGGGCAGGGCTGATCAAATTCCATCATCCCATGGGGAGATGCTCCAGCCAGGGCAGGAGCCGAGCATTTCCTACCCAGATCAAAGGGGAGATTTGGAACAGCAGAGCAGCCTTTTCCCACTGGATCCCAGAGGAAAACCAGAGCCTTGCACATCATCCCTGCAGCTTTGGAGGAAAAGTGCACCTTGTGCAGGAGCCCTGCTCCAGCAGAACCACATCTGTCCCTGCAGGAGGATCAGCCACCATGGAATGGGACTGCACCAACCCTGACTGACTGACTGAGTGTCAGATTGGATTCTCACTCTGCCCCTGCTTTTCTTTTCTACTATTGCATGTATTTTATTTTTTCTCTTTTTTCCTATCAAATTGTATTTCTGATTTGGAGTCTCTCACTGGTTTTGCTCTCAAGCCAGTACAGCCAACTTTTGTGAATGCCAGAGTTTCTCATCCACTCCCTGCCTCCCTGTGATATTTAAATTCACCCCCAGCCATCTCAGCAATAGGCTTTGCATGCAACAATGAATCCCACTCAGAAAACAAATGATCCAGCTGGGGAAAAAACTCTGGGAATGGTTTGTAAATGCGTGGGCACAACTGATGTGTCAGAAGAGTTTATCAGTTTGTCCAATCACGGCAGCAAGCAGCACATAACTTATCTGGGAGAGAGCAGAGCACACTTTTCAAATGTTTATGTGCAGCATAACAATTGGGACAGTCCTGCCAAGAACCTCTGTTCCCTTGGTCAGGGATATTCCTTGAGAGGCAGATCAGAGCCAGGGGCTGCTGTGATAGGTGTGATATGGATTCATCCATCCCCACTCTGATGGTGGGACTGGAAGGTTTGTGCCAGGATTGAATGGCTCTTTCCCACTCCAATATTCCCAGAGGGCTCCTTGGGGTCAGGGAGAACTGTGACCCTCGAGTGCTGAAGTGTTTTATTTTCCTTGAAGATGGAACTTCAAGAGGAAATGAAACTTTCAAATGGAAAATGGTGTTTGGTGGAAGGTCTGCCCAAGGAAGAGGAGCTGAACTTGGACTTCTTAGGGATATTAAACAAAAATTAAAGTGGGATTATCAGCTCCTCTGCCTTTCCTCTCAATAAAACCTGGCTGCTTTCTGGCCTTCCACAAGCCTGAAGCTCTCTGCTAAATTTCTTACAGTTAAGCAGCTGATAACAGAGGAGATTATAAATGCAGAGACCCTGGGAATGTGAAGGAGAGCCCTGTTTGCTCACTGAGGCATAAAAACTTCTTATTGGGGACTTAGATCTTAGTCATGTACATTTAATTTGATTTTCTATTGTATTCTCTGACCAAATTGCTTCCAGTTTTTCTGCGTGGCATTGGGTGTGTTCAGAGAGCAAGGCTGAGAGAATCATCTGAGAAAGGCTTTTATTTGTAAAGAAATGTAAATAAATACTGTGAGGGGGGAAGGCTGAGCTGTGCATCCAGGGAATCCTCTGGGGGTCAGAGCAGTTTCATAAATAGGGAGGGATGGGCCTCTCTGGTTTTTATCACGGAATTTTATCATTTAGGTTGGAAAAGACCCCAAGATCATCGAGTCCAGCTGATGCTCCATGTCCCTGTTGAAAGTTTAGGTGACAGTTCTGGTTTTTCTGTTTTTTTCTGGTTTTAGTCTCATTAACCTGTGGTTAGTCCCTGTTTCCATTGGGAGTCTCTTGGAGAGCTTTCCAAGGTGTGTTCCCTGCTCTGGGCAGGACCTCCAGCCACTTTGGGAAAGGTGTTCTGCTCCTGGTTATTGCACCTCGGGAATATTGGGTGAATTGAAAACCTGGAAGGTCGGAAAATGGAAGAATTTTGGAAAATCAGTCCCTGTGTCTGGGAGGGGACAAAGTCACAATGTCCTGTCTGGGGTGGCAGCAGCACTGACTCATCCCTGTGTGCATTCTCTCCAACCCTCAGACTCTTTGGGAAAACGAGGTTCACTTTCCTGGTAAATTTTAAAAGGTTTAATAAAAAGACAATAAGAGACAAAGATAATAAAGCAAAGGGTCAATACCACCGGGTGCTGGGCAAGCACAGCCTAACTGAGAAAACATTTCTTTAAATGCATCAACCTGTTGCATATTCATAGACCCTCATGCATTATTCAAAACCATTCCTTTTTGAGTTCCCCCAACCTGCCCCATTCCATCCTGTAAATCAATTTTTTTTTTCCTTGTGGCTCCATCCTGTCGCACACTCCCTGGATGATCAATAAATTCCTTCCCTGGAATTCTGGTGTCAGTCACCACCATCTTCATTCAGATAGGAGAATCCAAGAATGTGAAGGATTTCCTGATTATCTTCTACCATTCTCTGAGTTTCTTACATGAACAAAAGCTTTTTACATCACCATGCTATAGTCCAAAAAAAAAAAAAAAAATTATCACACTAGTATTTCTAAGTTTTGTTGATAGCAGAACTGAAAGAAACGATATTCACACAGCCAAGTTTTCCAACATTATACATATATACATATACAGATTCATTTTAATATTTATGTTATTTATATATGTATAACAGGCACTGCTGGGTGAGAGATCTGGGAAGGGATTTGGTTCCAGGAAAGGATTTGTGGTTCACACCCAGGGACTTTGCTGTGGGTGTCCCTCAGGATCTGGGGGGGACACAGAACCCAAATTCCAGCAGATGGGGTGGAAATTCTGGATCCACCCAAGCCTGGGAAGCCCTGAGCAGGGATAGAAGAATTTGGGGTGGATGTCTCATGGTTGGTGCCCAGGTGTGTGCAGGTGAAAGGGGGATGGAAAGCTCTGAAGGAAACTCCACATTGCCAGAGCCTTCAGTTTCCAGCCCAGCCCCAGAAGCCTCTGGCACCCCCAGGAAATGATCCACAGGGATTTCTGCTCCGAGACCTCCTGGGAGGGCCAGTAAAGCTCCTGCTGGTGTGACAGGGGCTGTGTGACAGCCAAAATCCTAGGAAGGATGGAAGTGTTGGGTCTGGAGAAACGGAATTGGTGTTTGGCTGCTGCTGCTGGTGTTGTGCTCCCTCTGGGGAAGGTTCCAGACTGGAGCCCAGGTTACCCTGAGAGGATGAGGCTGCCCCTGGATCCCTGGCAGTGCCCGAGGCCAGGCTGGACATTGGGACAGTGGGAGGTGTCCCTGCCATGGCAGGGCTGGCACCGGATGGGATTTAAGGTCTTTTCTAACCCAAAACTCCTGTGAATCCAAGGGCTGGAGGTGCTGCACCGTGGTCCTGGCTCCTCTGTCCCTCTGTCCCCTGTCCCCAGGGGCTGGGACACAACTTCCACTCCATTCCCGTGGCCCCTCGTTCTGCTGCTCAAGATGAAGAGCAAAACAAAGGGTTGGCTCCAGCCCCAAAGTGGGACAGCTGGAATGTCCCTGTGGGTGTCACCACCCCAGGGGACAGCTGTCACCACAGCTGCTGTCACTTCAGCCTGGCCATCCTGTCACCCTGTCCTGCCTTGTGCCATCCTGTCACTCTGTCCTGCCCTGTGGCATCCTGTCCCTATGACCTGCCCTGCGCCATCCTGTCCCTGTGACCTGCTCTGTGCCATCCTGTCACTCTGATTTGCCCTGTGCCATCCTGTCACCCTGACCTGCCCTGTGCCATCCTGTCCCTATGACCTGCCCTGCGCCATCCTGTCACCCTGTCCTGCTCTGTGCCATCCTGTCACTCTGTCCTGCCCTGTGCCATCCTGTCACTGACCTGCCCTGTGCCATCCTGTCACCCTGACCTGCTCTGTGCCATCCTGTCCCTGTGACCTGCCCTGTGCCGTCCTGTCACTCTGTCCTGCCTTGTGCCATCCTGTCACCCTGACCTGCTCTGTGCCATCCTGTCACTCTGATTTGCCCTGTGTCACCCTGACCTGCCTTGTCTGGTGCTTTCCTCCGAAGTCAATGACAAATTCCTGTGTCACCCATGCCAGGAAGGCCCCTGAGCTGGAAGCTCCCGAGCTCAGTGCCCCAGGACTCTGAGGCTGGGCAGGTGAGGAGCCTCTGCTGTGGCTCTGGAGCCACCTGAGACTCACCTGAGGCTGAGGAGTCTCCAGTGTTAATTGTTGCCTAAATATTGCCACTCATTGGTAAATCACGTTGCCGTGGCAACCATAATTTCTATGCATTACAAATATCAGACACCTCTCCAATCAATTTGTTGTCCCTGGTTGCCATAGTGACAGACATTTTGTCAGAATTATTTAGGGAGAGAGAAATCTGGAGACTTTTGTGGAGAAGGACAAGCAGAAGGAGCTCCCACCTTACCAAATTCCTCCTGCCCAGCTCTGAGAAAACATTTTTGGGTTTGGGTACAAACAGCTCCTCATCCCTGCCCCTCCTGCACCCCAAATTCCAGCAGGTTGCCCATGGCCATCATCCCCCCGGGCTTTGGAGCTGTTCCAGCCTGGCCACCAGCAGATCTTTGCTCTCTGCAGCCCCTGATGGCTTCTCCTCTCAAATCTGGGTTTAAATGTTTGGGTTTTCTGGGTCTGTACCTCAGACCTGTTGGATCCCAGAAACCTGGAGATTTTGATCCTTCTGTGCTTTCTGGCACTGACCCCCTGGAGAAATCTGCTTTTGACCTGAGCCCTTGGAGAAGGCTTCCAAAATTAAGTATTAGAGTTAAAATCACTGCTGTATAATTAAAATAAAAGTGTATAATTTCACATAGTGAAAGGTTTCAAATTTGAGGTTTTAGAATATAGTAATAAGTATGGGACAAAATGAACGTTCTTGAGTGTTGTCTCTTCCTTCTTGTTCCTTCTTCATGATTTCAAGTAATAATTTTTAATTGGATACTTAGTACCACATTGTGGGTCACAGGTGTTTGGTTATTAAGTCAAAAATATAAATAATATAAATGTTAGCTTTTAATTGGATAGTTAAGCTTTAAATGACCTTGCAACCAGTGAGATGCGCCTCCATTTTCTCACTTGTGGCTCCATAACTAGAAGTACTAAAAAAAACTCTGTACTTGAAATAAAAATTAATAAACAACCAAGTCCAAGCAAAAAATCTGTCTCTTAAACATTCAATCTTAACTCTAAGTAAAAACAAAAAAAACTCAACTAACCACTTTCATGGGCCTTCCTGACCTCTGTTTGCAGAGCTGATAAAACAGCTTTTGAGAAAACTGCCCAAAAGTCTGATGATCACATCAGGGATGCAGAGCAGGAATGTTCTGGAAGATCTGGAAGAATTCCATTGCCTAAGTGGGAGCTTGTCTGGGTTTTCCACTCAGGCCGTGCCCAGCAGTGTGTGCTCTATCCCAGCTGTTCACCCAGCTGTGGCAGTGTTCTTTCTCTTCCCCACAGCCCATCCTCCCTCCAGGAGATCTCTCCTGTCCATGGCCATGCAGTCCCAGGGCAGGGCTGATCAAATTCCATCATCCCATGGGGAGATGCTCCAGCCAGGGCAGGAGCCGAGCATTTCCTACCCGGATCAAAGGGGAGATTTGGAACAGCAGAGCAGCCTTTTCCCACTGGATCCCAGAGGAAAACCAGAGCCTTGCACATCATCCCTGCAGCTTTGGAGGAAAAGTGCACCTTGTGCAGGAGCCCTGCTCCAGCAGAACCACATCTGTCCCTGCAGGAGGATCAGCCACCATGGAATGGGACTGCACCAACCCTGACTGACTGACGGGGGCACCTTGGATTCTCCCTCTGCCCCTGCTCTGGGTTTGTTCTCTGCAATCCTGCATTGCTATTGGAATTGTCCTGGCAAAGAACTGTTATTCCTATTCCCACAGCTTTGCCTGAGAGCCCCTTCATTTCAAAATGATAATAATATGGAGGGAGAGGGTTTGCATTCTCCATTTTATAAAGAGGCTCCTGCCTTTCTGGGCAGACACCTGTCTGTCAAACCAAGTCAGAGCTGAGAGCAGCTCTGCTTTGCACATCCTGCCCTGCAGCCTGGCTCTTGTTTGGGCTGCTGCTGCTTCCCAGGGGCAGCTCTGAACCATTTTGGGGTTCTCTGCCTTCCCCCCTGCTCCTGCTCAGCTCTTGGACCTTCTCAGCTGCCAGGACCTTCCCCCCAGGGTGGGCTGGGCTCTCCCACACTGCAGCCAGGACAGTTCCTGGTTCCTGCCTTTCCAGGAGGTGTTTGGGATGAAAGGAAAGCCACGAGTTAAAAAGAACAATCTGAGCTCGGTGGCTTTGATCCCCCACACGGCCCAGGCTGTGCAGTCTCATCTCTGAGGAATTACAAAGCCAGTTTTGGATCCCACCTTGGGATATTCCAGAGCCCTGAGGGATAATTCCACACTCCTGTGCCCTGAACTCTGGGATAGCCCTGTGGCACCAGGGACCCTCTGATGTCCCTTCCAGCCTGACCCATCCTGGGATTCTGTGACTCCATCTGTGTTTGACAGCCTGGGTGTAAATAATAAAAATATAAATAAAAATGTACGTATATATGTATATTCTATATTATATACTATATATCATATAGTATATATATCTTTTTAATATATAATCCATATTCTATAATATACATTCTATATATTTTAATACTTATTTATATATTATATATATGCATTATATATATGCATATTCTATATATATGTATATTCTATAGTATATACTATATAGCATATAGTATATATATTTTTTTAATATATAATCCATATTCTATAATATATATTATATATTTGTAATATTTATATATAATATATGTGTATTATATATATGTATATTCTATATATATGTATATTCTATAGTAAATACTATATAGCATATAGTATATATATATATTATATATAGTCCATATTCTATAATATATATTCTATATATTTTAATACTTATTTATATATAATATATATGTATTATATATATGCATATTCTATATATATGTATATTCTATAGTATATACTATATTGCATATAGTATATATATTTTTTTAATATATAATCCATATTCTATAATATATATTATATATTTTTAATACTTATTTATATATAATATATATGTATTATATATATGCATATTCTATATATATGTATATTCTATAGGATATACTATATAGCATATAGTATATATATTTTATATATAGTCCATATTCTATAATATATGTTCTATATATTTTAATACTTTTTAATATATATGTATATATGTATTATATATATGCATATTCTATATATATATGTATATTCTATATTATATACTATATAGCATATAGTATATATATATTATATATAGTCCATATTCTATAATATATATTCTATATATTTTAATACTTTTTTATATATATGTACATATGTATATGTAATAAAATATTTTTTAGTCTAGGGAATAAAAAATATTTGGAAGAACTTGCTATTAAACAACTGAGTGATCAGATTTTAGGTTAGTTCTGGGAAACAAATGAATTTTGTGAGCATGGGTTAGGAATTTCCGCCGTGGGCTTGGAGGCTCCAGCAGGATCCAGGGCTGTGCTGCCTCTTCCCTGCCTGCCAAAAACCAGGGAATGCTCCTTGCCAGGACACTGGAGCAGAGCTGGCATCTGGCAGAGCGGCTGAGGGAAATCCCTCAGGGGTGACAAATCCTGAATCCTGTTCCCAAAATCCATCCATCATCCTCTGTGTGCAGTCCTAGGGCTGAGCTCGGAGCTCGGGATGTGGGAATATCTGCAGTCACAAAAAAAAAAAAAAAAAAAATTTCCCATTTCTCCCATTTGAAGGGATCAGAAAACAGAACGGTGCCCTCGTTTCTGAACAGTCCCTGGAGCACTGAGGGGGTTTGCAGGTGTTGGTGTCACCACCTCTCCCTGCTGTCACCTGCTCAGTTGCCTCCACTTGGTGGTAGCATTTTTCTGTGTTCCCTGCTCGTTCCCAGCCTTCGGAGGAGCTGCGGGCGCTCTGTGCCGTGGGGCAGGGAAGGAGCCGAGCCCGTGTTTTCCTCCGGGACCGGCGGGGTCTGAGCCCCTGATCCTGCCCGGGCTGCGATTTGTACTCAAACCTCTCCTTCCTCTGAATGTGGGAAGGAGAAGGAAAATCCCCAAACCTTGGGAATGCTGCCACCAGCAGCTCTGCTGGTCCTCGGGTGTGCCACGACTGGAGATGGTGACAGTGAAGGCTCAGAACTGGGGCTGTCCCCAAACCGGGCTAACATCTGCTCTGGGTTAGGGGGAGCCTAAACCAGGACAGGGACAGCAGGAACAGCCTAAACCAGGACAGGGACAGGAGAAGCCTAAACCTGGGCAGCGCCAGCAGGAACCTAAACCTGGACAAGGTCAGGTTTAAACCAGGTCAGGGACAGCAGGAGTTTAAACTTGAGCAAGGTCAGGAACAGCCTAAACCAGAACAGGGACAAGAGGAGTCTAAACTAGAGCAGGAACACCTAAACCAGAGCAGGGACAGGAACAACCTAAACCAGGTCTGCGACAGCAGGAGCCTAAATTAGAGCAGGGATAGAAGGAGCCTAAACCAGGTCAGGGACAGGAGGAACCTAAACCAGGGCAGGGGCAGGAGGAACCTAAACCTGGGCAGGGACAGGAGGAACCTAAACCAGGGCAGGGACAGGAGGAACCTAAACCAGGGCAGGGACAGGAGGAACCTAAACCAGGGCAGGGACAGGAGGAGCCTAAACCTGGGCAAGGTCAGGAACAGCCTAAACCAGAGCTGGGACAGCAGGAGTTTAAACCAGAGCACAGCTAGGAGCAGCCTAAGCCAGGGCAGGGACAGGAACAGCCTAAACCAGAGCTGGGACAGCAGGAGTCTAAACCAGAGCAGGGCTGGGAGGTGCTGCTCTCAGGTGCTGCTCTCAGGTGCTACTCTCAGGTGCTGGGGCCCTGCCCAGGCAGGTGAGGTCTCAGCTGCCCAGATCGTTCCTGTCGTGCCCTGGACTGGCCCCAGCCCTGCTCGGGGTCGATTCCTATCCCGGGATTGTTCCCATGGAGAGCAGCCATGGAGACACTGCAGGAGAGCTGGGGACTCTCAGGGTGGCACTGAGAGGTGATGTCACCGCTGGCTGATTTTTTTATTTTGGCTGTTAAAAATCTCCATAAATTCTCCACCTTGCTGCTCGTTCTCCTCTCACACTTCTGGCTGCTGTTAACCCTTGGAGGTCTGAGCACAACTGGGATTAAAGGCTGTGGGTGAGGCCTTTGCTGCCCTTTCTGGGCTGCACAGGTGCATCCCATTTCCCAGAGAGAAAAATTGCAGCACCACCTGCTGCAAATGAAATTATTGCCATATTGATTTGATTTCTCTTAATTGAAGTGTGCCATTTATAAATGGCTCGTCTGAGGGCTGTGACTGCTGTTCCCTTTCCTGGCAGCAGCAGGCTTCCAATCACTGGCACCTCGTGGATATTAAAACCCAGTAAATTGGTTTGCAAGTTAAAATCTCTTATTCCTCTCCAAAGAATCGATTGCCACAGGGGCTGGTGGAATTGGGAAAAGAAACTTTTTCATCTCCTGATGTCTCAGGGACAGTGGCAGCCTGGGCTGTGGGGACAGTGTTTGTCATGGCTTTGAAATGTCCTTTGTGGCTGTTACAGCTGTGGTTTTTCCAGAGGAAAGGAAAGGGGAAAGGAAAGGAAAGGAAAGCTCAGCCCTGCTTTCCTCAGAGCCCCAGGGCTGCTGGGCACTGCAGCTTTGGAATATTCAGGCCAATGTGGCACTGCCCCCAGGGGTGGGCACGGCTCTCCCCTCCTGGGAAGGGGTCCCTGGTTTCCAATATTATTGTTGTGCTTTAAAAGGAGTGAGGAAGGTGAGGGTTTGGTGCTGAAAGCTCTGCATTGCTGTAGGGCCGGGCAGCTCTTGGTTTTTGGGGACTGGAGGGGACACAGATGGGGGGGGGGGTGGCTGAAATTGTCCCTGTCTGTCCCCCACAGCTTGAAGGGCTTCCCCCCTGTCACTGCCTGGCTGAATGTCACCCTGAGGTCACAGCAATGGGACCTGTCCCAGGGGTGTTCCCCATCACACAATCCCACAATGGTTTGGGTTACAGGAACCCCAATTCCTTCCTAGGAACCCCTAAATCCCCCCCAGAGCCACCCCTGCCATGGCAGGGACACCTCCCACTGTCCCAATGTCCAACCTGGCCTCGGGCACTGCCAGGGATCCAGGGGCAGCCACAGCAAATCTGGCAATTCCAGCCCAGCCAGGAATTCCCAATTCCCAACATCCCATCCATCCCTGCCCTCTGGCACTGGGAGCCATTCCTTGTGTCCTGTCCCTCCATCCCTTGTCCCCAGCCCCTCTCCAGCTCTCCTGGAGCCCCTTTAGGTGCCCTCAGCTCTCCCTGGATCCTTCTCCTCTCCAGGGGAACATTCCCAGCCTTTCCTCACCCCACAGGAGATGTGCTCCCACCCTTTAATCAGGACCAGGATAGCTGGGACAGGCTGGGGGTGTCCAGCTGAGCTCAGCCAGCCCAGGCTGTGGCTGTGTCCCAGCAGGGAGGTGACAGCCAGGCTGGCAGTGCTGCCATCCCCAGCCCTTGCTCAGCCTGACCTGCAGAACACTCACAAACAGATGGATTCTCTTTTTCCTCCCCTCTCAGCTGATGAATTGATGATTTATGAATATTTTGTTTTCCTGTGGCCGGCTCCAGAGCCCTCCAAGGATTATTCAGGATAAAGGAGATTGGCAGAGTCTGGGATGCCAAAGCCTTTCCAGCAGCTGATGTGGTTGGGTTTTTTTCCTGTTTTTTTCTCAGTTTTCATGGCAGTGAAATCCAAAGCTTCTGCACACAAAAGCGGGGCTGAGGCAAAGCCAGTGCAGCTTTTCCTGCTGGAGGAGAGCGTGGGGCCATGCCTTTCCTCAGGACAGCTGGGGAACGTCCCAGGGACCCCTGACCTGGAGCAGCTCACACCCACTGGGGTCTGGCAGGTCTGTGTGCATTGGGAATTCATCAGCATTAATTGGGGCTGGGTGCTCACATGGAAAAATTGCATCTCCTGGAACCCCGGGACTGGAGTTGGAACCAGAGAGGGGCTGGGGACAAGGGATGGAGGGACAGGACACAGGGAATGGCTCCCAGTGCCAGAGGGCAGGGATGGATGGGATGGTGGGAATTGGGAATTCCTGGCTGGGCTGGAATTGCCAGATTTGCTGTGGCTGCCCCTGGATCCCTGGCAGTGCCCAAGGCCAGGTTGGACATTGGGACAGTGGGAGGTGTCCCTGCCATGGCAGGGGTGGCTCTGGGGGGGATTTAAGTCCCTTCCCAACCCCAACCCTTCTATGATTCCATGAAAATTTCCAGTTCCACATGCTGGGAGCTCCCTGTGCCCACCCCTCACAGCCTCACCAGGGCTCTGCTGCCTCTTCCTGCTGGGAGCTGTTCCAGAAAATCATTCCTTCATCAATTAAATCCCCTATTCTGATTTTCACAGCTTGAGGACACAGAGCTGGGATTTTTGGAGGATCCAGGACTTGTCTCTGGGTTCCACCTGCCCGTGGGGAGCCCGGGGTGTCCCCTGCCCTCCCATGGGACAGGGATCCCTGGGCAGCCCAGCTCTGCCCTGAATCAGGAACTCGCTGCAGCCCTGGGCAGAGCTGCTGCTGGAAGCTGGGGAGGAGCTCTGTGTGCTCACACCTCAAGGGGACACTGATTTTTTTTTATTATTTTTTTTTTTTTTTGGGAAAGCTGCAGATGGACATGGCTGGAGAACCCTGGAGCACAACAGCTTTGGAGCAGGAACGAGCAGTGCTGGGAGAGCTGCTCCCTTCCCATATTGGCCTGTTTATGATACTCTGGGAAACAATTTCCGTGCTTCCTGCTTTAATCTGGCACTTTGATTCGGGCAGCTCCAGAAATTACCTCTCAGGAACATTTTCCAAGGGAAAAAAAAAAGAATCTCCTCCTGTTGTTTGTGTAACACGCTGGGAAACAAAGCAATTGCAGGCTACTCCCAGTGTAATAAAGGTCTGTGCAAAATGTATTTTGCTCAGCAATGTCAGCTTTACTTAAATCTTCAAAGTGATTGTTCTGCATTTAAGCATATTCCAATGGCTGTCTGCATTGCTGCATGGCAAAAATCGAATTTCTCTGACAGCTTATTCTCCTCCTCAGGGCTCTGGGTGGAAAGGCTGCACGTCTGTGGGGCTGAGCTGTGTCTGTGCTAACAGAGCTGCTTGACAAAGGTGCTGGGATTGCTCCTGGCGCTGCCTCGTGCACACCCTGAGCTTTCCTGCCCCGCCTGGAATCATTTACTCTGCAGCTCATGGCTCATCCTGCTCAGCTCCGGGTGTTCTGTTTTACCAGTACCTGCTCTGAAGGAGCCTCTTCCAGAGCCTAAAGGGGCTCCAGGAGAGCTGGAGAGGGACTGGGGACAAGGGATGGAGGGACAGGACACAGGGAATGGCTCCCAATGCCAGAGGGCAGGGATGGATGGGATGTTGGGAATTGGGAATTGCTGGCTGGGCTGGAATTGCCAGATTTGCTGTGGCTGCCCCTGGATCCCTGGCAGTGCCCAAGGCCAGGTTGGACATGGGGACAGTGGCAGGTGTCCCTGCCATGGCAGCTTTGCTGCAGTGCTGGTGGCGGTGGCAGGGACAGGACACTCCCAGGGCCACCACTCTGAGCTGTGCTGGGACTGCTCAGGTGTGAAGGGCCAGGTGAGGGGGACAGCAGAGGCTGTGAGGCCACCCCAGGTTGTGGCAGGAGCAGCTCCAGGGCGAGCTGTGCCTGCCCTGAGTGCAGGGTGACAGCAGAGGGGACAGAGGGACAGAGGGGACAGAGGGACAGCTCCGTGGCTCCAGCACTGCCATGCCCGTGGCCGTGGCTGCAGGGATGGATGTGGAAACTGAAGCCACCACCGAGGCCCTCAGTGACCTCTGCTCTTCTCCTTCCTGGGCAGCTCGAGGTGCCTCTTGTGCAGCCCTGACCTCGTCCCCTGCTCGCTGCTGTCACCCCCTCCCCAGCAGATCGACAACAGGAACATTTCTGTGCCATCCCCCTCCTCCTGCTGCTGTTTATGCCTTGGGAGGCTCCCTGGGGCAGAGGCCGGGCAGAGTTAAAGGAATAAATTGGGATTTATTCAAAGGAATAAACTGGGATTTATTGAAAGCCCTTCCAAGGATTCACCTTGGGCAGTGCCAGAGCCCGGCCGTGGCTCCACTCAGGATGGATCCTGGCTCAGGAGTTTCACACTTGGGTCACTTTGGGTCCATTCCCACCTTGGCTTCATTGTCCAATCCCAGCTCCAGGCTCTGCAGTCCCATCCTCCCACATTCTCTCCTCCACTCGCTGCTCTTTGCACTTTTTGGGGCTGGAGCTGCAGCGTGTCCTTGGCTGTGGGGCTGGCAAAGGATTGTTCTGTGTGCCTGAGCTGGGAGGAGAGCTGGGAACACTTTGTGTGGAGTTCAGAGTCACACACAGGGCAGGGCACAGGCTGGGAAACATGAAAGATAAAAGTTCAGACATCACCTTAAGGTGTCCAAGAGCAGTCCAGGGGCAGAGGCTCTGCCTGGCTCACAGCTGGTGCCACCATGAGCTGGGACCTGAGCACGAATTTTCTGATAGTGAGGGATGATCAGAGCAAGTTGCTGACACCCATCTCTCAAAAAATCTGCTGAGTTTGTGTCCTTGCACTTGGAAAAGTCCAGAAGAGCCTCTGTGCCCCCCAAATCCTCATTTTCCTCGTGGCACTGCCTGCCTTTGGCATTCCCAGGGGGACCTGGTGCAGCAGGGTCACACCTGAGCTCTTCCCCCCTGCTCCAGGTCTGCCTTTGGAGCTCCAGGTGTGTCCCAAGCTCTGCTTTCTGCTGTCTCTAATGGAACAACGATTATTTTCATTGCTTTACCTCTTCCAGTCCGAGCTCCTGTCTGACTCTCCAGGCCTCAGTGACACTGAAGTGCTTTCTTCATGAGACAGCTCCCTTAATCACCGGGCTCAAATCATCTCCAGGAGCTTCCAGGAGGAAAATGGGCTCTCCAGCACACGGAGAGGTTAAGAAATAATGCTTGGTCAACTTTGCAAAGCAATTTGGACTCTCTGTGAAATAATAAGCACCAGATGAGAGCTGTGCATTATTGGCCACCTCTTATCTCCAATTGACCTTTGCTGGGCAGTTGAGCACCCAGCCAGAGAGATGAGGGCTCTCATTTCCATCAGGGGTCCCAGCAGGGCCAGCTCAGCACCCAGAACATTATGGGATGCACTGGGGAGCTGGGTAAACCTCTCTGGAGAGGCTGTGACACCCAAGGGATGGCAATGCACCCTGGCCAGGAGCTGGGGAGCTGACAGGGAGGGGTTTCATTCCCTGCCTGGGTCAGAGGGAGAGGGTTTCATTCCCTGGCTGCACTGGAGGGAGGTGTTTGATTTCCCTGGATGTTTCAGAGTTTTCAAGAGTTTTATTTCCCTGGCTGTTTTGGAGGGAGGGGTTTTCTTTAATTCCTGGCTGTTTTGGAGGGAGGGCTGTATTCCCCAGGCTGTAGGGACTCAGTGGTCCCTGTCCTGCCAGCCCCAGCCCGTGGTGATGTGAATTTGAGGTGGCAGCCCCTGCACCTGCTCCTGGGCACCACGTCAGGAATTCTGAGCTTTGTGCCTCTCCTGGGACTGCAGGAATCTGAACCCTGGAATGGTTTGGGCTGGAAGGGACCTTAAATCCCCCCCAGAGCCACCCCTGCCATGGCAGGGACACCTCCCACTGTCCCAATGTCCAACCTGGCCTTGGGCACTGCCAGGGATCCAGGGGCAGCCACAGCAAATCTGGCAATTCCAGCCCAGCCAGGAATTCCCAATTCCCACCATCCCATCCAGCCCTGCCCTCATTCAGTTTAAAGCCGTTGTTATTTTCCCTCAGGACAAACTCTCTGGTGCTGAGGGAACCCAGGGCTCACAAATCCTGTGGTCCAGCCTTGCAGAGCTGGCACCGAGCCCTGGGCATCTCCTGGGCTGTGCTGACCCTGCCCAAGGGCAGCTCCTCTGACCTTTCCACACGGAACCAAAGCCACTCCCATTCCATGTTGCTCCAGCCTGCTCACCTCACCCAGCTTTCAGGGTGGAATTAAGCACTGGAGGAGCTGCCCAGGGAGGTTTGGAGTGCCCATCCCTGGAGGTGTCCCAGCAATTCCTGGGGGTGGCACTCAGGGCTCTGGGATGGGCACAGGGTGGGAATTGGGCACAGGTTGGATTCTGTGATCCTGGAGGGCTTTTCCAGCCTCAGGGATTCTGGGATTCTGTGCGATGCTGAGAATTGTTATTGAATGATGAACAATTCAACTTTAAATCGATTTATTCCATTTTATGTTGGTGTCGGTTCCCATTTTGATTAACATTCAATGCACCGTGGGAACACGGAATCTGCAACAGAATTAATTCCAATAAACTCCGTGTTAGGAAAAAAAATGTACCCATGCTACTGCTCCAAGTAAAAATGGGGAGACTGGTGCTGTGGGGGCCTCAGTCTGCCCCATCAGCATTTACACTTTACACTTCCTCAATCCTCCCAAAATCCAGTGTGGGAGCTCTGCCTCTTGCCCAGCTCTGCTCTGCCTCTCCCTCAGCATCCTCCCAGCATTTAAGGACTCCAGAGCTCTGCTCCCACATTCCGTGGTTTCTTTCCATGTGTGATTTTTTTTTTTTTTTTTTGGTGACATAAATGGTATTTATTCAGAAATGGAATAGATCAGAAAATAATTAATTTTCTCCTGCTTCCATTTATTCCTGCTCTCCTGGTCAGCATCCCATAAATATCCCATAAATAAAATCCCATAGATAAATGGGATCAGTGTCAGCACTCCTGGCTCTGTGGGATCTGCCCTTTGGGCTGTGCTCAGCTCAGGGTGGAGCTGCTCTAAGAACCTGCTAATTTCCCATTACTGCCCTAATGAAATGGTTAATGAGATTAATCAATGCCCCCTCATTAGGCAGGGAGCTTCCTGGTGCTTTTGTGCTGTGCTTTGGAGAGCTGGATTTCTTCATCTCCATCATCTGCTCTCCTCTCAGAGCTGCTGCAGCTGGACCCACAGCTGGACCCACAGCTGGATCCACAGTGAGCCCTGGGTTGTGCTGACACCTGTGGAAGGTTAGGTAGGAAGAAAACTCAGAAAAAAGCGCTTTTTTCTTTTTTTTTTCTTGTTGTTGCTTTTCCTTATTTCTATTTAAAAGCAATCAAACCCACAGAAAAGTGTTTTTTTTAATTCTTCCCCAATCCCCCCACCCTGTGTCAGTGACGCTGATGGAGGCACCACAATCAGGAGGGTACAAGTCCTGTAGGAGGTCGGCTTGAGTGTAAATTTGAGGTTTGTTTGTGAGAAAGGAAAGAATAAATTTATTAAATAATAAATTAATCACATGAAAGGGTGATTTATAGGGAAACCCCTTCCAACAGTGTGGCTGCCCCTGGATCCCTGCAGTGCCCAGGGCCAGGTTGGACATTGGGACAGTGGGAGGTGTCCCTGCCGTGGCAGGGGTGGGATGGGGGGGATTTGAGGTCCCTTTAACCCAAACCATTCCCTGACTCTGTGATTCCAGGACTTTTTGGTGAGTTTTGTTTCCATCCCTCAGAGCTGTGGTCGCTGTGCAGGGGCTGGATCCGTGCCCAGCTCTCTGTGCCACATCCCTGTCCTGTGCCCTGGGGGTGGTGGCACTGAGTGTCCCTGATGTGCAGAGCTGATTTCCCAGTGACAGGAAAATGAATCCACAAACACCAGAGGTTCGTGTCCGAAAAGGAGACAGAGGAGTCCTTTCACTTTATTGAATAAAGGCAGAGGCCATGGGGTCTCTCATTCCCCTGGGCTCTCTCACATTTTTGGAGGACTCAGCCTCCCTTTTTATCCCAATTTCCCATCCACATTTCCCTCTCTCTTTCCCATGGGCTGAGGTACCTGAGAGGCACAGACTTCCCAAACCCCTGATCCCTGAGATTCCCCTCTGATGTACAACCCTCCCTTTGCATTTTTAATTCTTATGCAATTCATGGTTTTTCCCCATTGCTTCTTTCATCTTTCAATATCCAATTTCATTGATCAGCAAACCTGCAGTTTGTTTGTAAAGGGAAATCTCTTTTTCCATCCATCCATCAGTGGAATCCATCCCATTGTTTCTTTGATCTCTCAGGGCTGGTTTTATCCACCAGCAGACCCACAGCTCGTTTGGAAAGACAAATCCAACATTCCTCTCACCTGGATGATTTTCCTGCTGTGTGTCAGGACAAGCACACGGAGGGCACAACCCCAGCCCCTGCTTTGTTGGCAGCTGATAATTTGAAGTTTTACTCCCCATTACATCCCAGGCTCCAGCCTGGCTGGGTTCCTGTGGCTGATCTCAAACATACTCAGATCACGCCTCAATGAACATATTTTTTCAAAGATAAGCCCAAAGCAAATGAATTGGATTTATTTTTAATGCTGCCTTGTTTCTAATGCCCGGTGACACATGAACAAACGATTGCCATCACTTGTCCTCTTTCTCTGCAGATATTGCTTTGGGCAGGATAATATCAGAGTATTTAGGATTATAAATCATCCCTGGGGCTGAGCTTCCTTCGGTAGGGAAAAGGGTCCAGGAGACAAATCCAACCTTCCCTTTTGTCATGGGACAAATCCAACCTTCCCTTTTGTCACGAGACAAATCCAACCTTCCTTTTTGTCATGGGACAAATCCAACTCTCCTCTCTTCATGGGACAAATCCAACCTTCCCTTTCTTCATGGGACAAATCCAACCTTCCTTTGTCCTGGGACAAATCCAACCTTCCTTTATCATGGGACAAATCCAACCTTCCCTTTGTCCTGGGATAAATCCAACCTTCCCTTTGTCCTGGGATAAATCCAACCTTCCTTTGTCCTGGGATAAATCCAACCTTCCCTTTGTCCTGGGAAATTCAGGATCCTGCTCATGGGATGTGACTGAGCCAGGGGTGTCAGGGCAGGGCTGGAACTCCATAAGTGACCCTGCTGATGGTGGGGTGGGCACAGGGAGGGGACAGTGATGGTCAAGTGGGGACAGGGAGGGGACAGTGATGGTCAAGTGGGGACAGGGAGGGGACAGTGATGGTCAGAGTGCGGACAGGGAGGGGACAGTGATGGTCTGGTGGGCACAGGGAGGGGACAGTGATGGTCAGAGTGGGGACAGGGAGGGGACACTGATGGTCTGGGTGTCCCCAGAGCCCCCCTGCTCTCCTGGGGTGGGCACAGAGCTCAGTCTGGGAGCAGAGCTCTGGGTTTGCTGTTTAATCCCGGCTGGAAAAGCTGCCCTGGGAGCCCCTGGGGCTCTCAGCTCTGCTCTGCCCGGGCAGTGCCAAGGCCCTGGTGCCACCCTCAGTCCCCAGGGCTACCAGGTTTGTGCAGTGACCCCCAGTTCTCTGCCTTTGCCTGCCACTCCTTCCCTGCTTCTTAATCCTGGCTTTGGGATTGCTGCTGAGCCCTGGGCTGGTCCCTCCCGGAGCCTCTCACACCATCCCTGCCAGGGCAGCATTTCCAGACTCTCCTCCCAAGCCAGGCCAAGGCTGTTCCCTGGTGCCCCTGTGAGTGCAGGGCAAACCACATTAAAACATTGCAGCAGCACAAAAAGAGGCTCGAGTGCATCCCTGGGTGCAGCTGAACCCCCCTGTGCCCAAGGACTGTGATCTGTGCCTCATCTGGCCACGTTTTCCAAGGAAACAAGAATCCAACTCCCCTGCCATGCTGGCTGGGGCTCTGCTGGGAGCTCCTGCAATTCCAGGTAAAGCTGCCTTTGGGAAGAGCTGAGAAGGCCCCAGGGTGATCCCAGGCTGAGGTGGGATGGAAAAGCATTGGAGCCCCAGGTTCTGGCATGGCTTCCCTGTGCCCTGCTGGAAGGAGAAGGGCTCAGGGCTTCTGCCAGGACATGGCAGGGGAGCTTTGGGCTGGATCTTGGGAATGATTCCTTCCCCAAAACAGCCCTGGCACAGCTGGCCAGGAGTGCCCATCCCTGGGGGTTAAATCCGTGTGGATGTGGCACTTGGGGACACAAGACAGTGCTGGGGGAAGGGCTGGACTCAGTGACATTCAGGGTCATTCCCAAGATAAATGATTCCATGTTTCCATGGCCAGACCCTGCCCTGCTCCCTGGACACCCTTGGACATCCCCCACGGGTGCTCCGTGTCCTCAACCTGAGCTTTTTGGCCCCAAAATGAGAGAGCTCAGCCCAGGCAGCAGCTCCCGGAGGCTCCTTCAGCCCCTGCCGAGGTGTTTAGAGGAGCTGTGCTCCCTTTTTTTGCTCTTTCCATGGATCAGCTGGTGGCTGGCATTTCCCACCCGGTGCCATATGTTGTTTTTCCCAGAGCAGGGATGTGCAGCACTGCAAGGAGGGAGGGCTGGCACCCTGCCCAAAGGCAGAGCAGGAGAGATTCCTCCTTCTCCTTCTCCTTCTCCTTCTCCTTCTCCTTCTCCTTCTCCTTCTCCTTCTCCTTCTCCTTCTCCTTCTCCTTCTCCTTCTCCTTCTCCTTCTCCTTCTCCTTCTCCTTCTCCTTCTCCTTCTCCTTCTCCTTCTCCTTCTCCTTCTCCTTCTCCTTCTCCTTCTCCTCCTCCTCCTCCTCCTCCTCCTCCTCCTCCTCCTCCTCCTCCTCCTCCTCCTCCTCCTCCTCCTCCTCCTCCTCCTCCTCCTCCTCTTCCTCCTTCTCTTCTGGCTCCTGCCACACTGAGATCTCCTGCAGCCACACCAGGGAATTCTGTCCTGTAAATCCAGGGGTGCTGGAGGGGCAGGAGATCCCTGTGGAGTGAGCACATCCTGCTGGGATGTTTCCTTCCCTGCACTCAGCCACAGAATCAGGGCTGGAAAAAACCTCCAGGCTCATCAAGTCCAGCCTGTGACCAAGTGAAGCGTCCCCAGGTGCCACCTGCACTCATTCTCTGGACACTTCCAGGGTGGTGACCCCCTCCCACTGCCCTGTGCCAGGGCTGGGCAACCTCAATGGCACAAAGCTGGGCCAGGGGGGTCGGGCTGGATTTTGGGAAAGGTTCTTCCCTCCCCCAGAGGGTGCTGGCACTGCCCAGGCTCCCCAGGGAATTCCAGAGCTCCAGGAGAGTTTGGACACCAGGGATGCCAGGGTGGGATTGTTGGGGGGTCTGTGCAGGGACAGGGGCTGGGATGATCCCTGGGGGTCCCTCCCAGCTCAGGGTATTCCTGGTTCTGTGACATCCTCAGTGAAGGAATTGTCCCTGCCGTGCAGCCTGAGGGGCTGGGCTGTGTCACCCACGCCAGGGACCCCCCCTGCCCCCCAGGTGCTGTTTGCATTTCACGAGAACATTTTTGGGATGGCTTGAGCAGAGCCTTCAGAAGGTGCAGGAGATGTGAGGAGCCGCTGACAGCAGCGTTTGAAACCTCTCCAGGATTGTTTGTGGCAGCCTCCTGGGAGCTTGCACGGAGATGATAACTCTGCTGGGGAAATCAATTATGCCAAGCACTTTGTTACATCATTTTTCCGTGTATTAATTTTCCCTTGAACAGAGAAAAGACACGGTGCAGGCATCCATCACTTGTGAGCGAGGGGCTGTGCAGGGCCCCTTGGGCCTCCTCCAGTCCTGCAGGAGCCACACAGGGAGGAAAATCTGGGCAATTCCCAAAGATGGGAGGAGATTACAAATGGGAAGGAAGCAATGAATGCCATTCAGAGCCAGCTCTCTGCTCCGTGCTGGGGGTGCAGGATCCATTTGGCTTCAGCTGCACAAATTCCTGCAGGGAAAGGTGCAGGGGGACACACAAATATTCCAGCAGAGCTCCCTGCTTTGCTGCTGCCTCATTTCTTGGAGCCAGGTTTGGAAACCCTGCCCTGGTTTAGCTCTGATTTATCATTTAAACCTGGGCTTTAGGGCAGACTGTCAGAATTTCTTCTTAAAGTCACCTAAAATGGAAATGTGGCTTCTTAACCAGGGTTTGTGTCTGCATTTAGCACATTTTAAAAATTACTAAAGTTAACTAATGTGTATTGTTTATATGATAGTAATTGTTGAATGTATTATAATTTTATGTTTTATTGATATATTACAATGCACATGTTATATTAATATCTATTACTGTGATATATTATAATTTTATGTTCTATTATTATATATTACTTTGAGACCCTCTGGACCTCACCTCCAGTCACCCAGGACTCATGTCCAGGACAAGTAGGATAAAAGTCTTTTATTTGGCAAATTTAAAGACTGGGATAACTTTAAACTAATCCCACAGCACTCTCTTCCTCACACAGAGAAAGGTTTTTCCTCCTATTGGAATTCTTGATATGAAAAAAGGGAATTTTTTTTTGTGCTTTTTTTTTATCACTGTGGCCATCACTTCCCTGCCTTTTATTCTCCTTCTTTATCCCACACATCTCTGTTAGGGCTAAACTGGAAAGGTAGGAAATGGAAATTGAAATTTTATCTCGTTGTTCAAGAATGCTCTGTTATTGTGTGGGAAAGGAGGAATAAATGGTGACATTAACCAGAAAACAAGGAAAATGAAGGCGAATTTGGAATAGATTTATTCATCTGTTCTATCTCTTTCCAGCTCTGCTCCTGGGATTTGTGAAATTCCCCCATCCTGTGTCCGTGCATGGAATCCCCATGGGCAGGAGCTGGGAGAGGCT
This sequence comes from Acridotheres tristis, assembly GCA_037013685.1. Classification (NCBI taxonomy): domain Eukaryota; kingdom Metazoa; phylum Chordata; class Aves; order Passeriformes; family Sturnidae; genus Acridotheres; species Acridotheres tristis. The sequence continues at coordinate 726,613 of CM072892.1, read as the reverse complement.
GAAATGGGAATTCCTTCAGCTGGGAAGGCTGAAATCCCACAAATCCCACAAATCCCTTAAATCCCTCAAATCCCACAAATCCCACAAATCCCACATTCCTCACTGAGCACGAGCCATGGTGAGCATAAGAAATATCAGGGGAGTCTCCTGAGCATTTGAAGTCCTGGGAATGCTCTGTCCTGACAAGCTGGAATATTCCCTGCAGCCTCTGCCCCATTCCCAGCATCCCTGAGGTTGGAAAAGCCCTCCAGGATCACAGAATCCAACCTGTGCCCGATGCCCACCCTGTGCCCATCCCAGAGCTCTGAGTGCCACCCCCAGGAATTGCTGGGACACCTCCAGGGATGGGCACTCCAACCCTCCCTGGGCACTTCCAATCCCTGCCCACCCTTTCCATGGGGAAATTCCTGCTGCTCTCCACCCTGAGCCTGCCCTGGCCCAGCCTGAGGCCGTTCCCTCTCCTCCTGTCCCTGTTCCCTGGGAGCAGATCCCAAATCCCCCCGGCTGTCCCCTCCTGGCAGGGAGTTGTGCAGAGCCACAAGGGCCCCCCTGAGCCTCCTTTTCTCCAGGCTGAGCCCCTTCCCAGCTCCCTCAGGAATTCTCCATTCCCTTTCCCAGCTCCCTCAGGAATTCTCCATTCCCTTCCCAGCTCCCTCAGGAATTCTCCATTCCCTTCCCCAGCTCTGTTCCCTTCCCTGGACATTCTCCATCTCCTCCAATTCCTCAGGAAAAGTCCCAATAAGGGATCAGTGTTACAGGAAGGAAATGCAGGCTGGGATGTTCTGTGCACACTTTATTCCGTGTTTCTCTGCTTCCCTGGGCTGGGCAGAGGCTGCCGGGGCTCACCTGCCCCGCTCCGGGTCCCAGGGGCAGCAGGAAGGGGGCAGGGGGAGGATTCTCCTGCCTGGAGCAATCCTGGACCTCTGGCTCTCATCCACTCCTCGCTGCGGATCCATGCCCTGCCCTGAAGAGTTTTTCCCAGTTTTTTATTTTCCCGAGCACTGGGTGCTTCGGGAGTGAGGACGGGCACATTCCTGCTCACATCTGCCACCAGAGGTGTCACAGCGCCATAAAACACCTGGATTTGCACCTGGAGCATTCCCCTGGGAGTCACCTCTCCAACTGGTGCGATATAAATCTCAGGTGATAAAAACCCGCTGCGAGCTTTCACCAGTTAAGGAGTGAATGGCCACGAAAGCACATTTTGTGTGAGTGAACGGACGGATGGGACATCCCTCTGTGGGAAGAGCAGCCCCAGAGCGGGGGGGCTGTGCTGGGAGGGACAGGGGACACCCCCAGGTGAGCTCTGCCACCCCTCAGTGCCCCTGCAGCGACAGTGGCCCTGCCAGCTGATGGCTGGACAGCAAAACCCCGTGGGTTGGAGCGCCTGGAATTGCGGAGGGGTTGGTGTTTGTGGGAAGCAGGAGGGGATGGGGAAGGCACAGCCCCATGGCTGTGACAAGGCTGGGGGCTCTGTCCCCTGGGCTCCCTCTGGCCCTGCTCACTCACCAGGACTCCCCCTCGAAGGTACAAAGCCCTAAAAGCTCTCCTGATACCCAGTGACCCCCGAGCAGCTGCAGAGCTGCTCTTTCCTCTGGGAGGGCTCGGGCACAGGCACAGAGGAGCCAGGGCAGGTCCCTGTGGGAGCAGAGCACGGAGCTGAGGGCCCCCATGGCCCAGCCCAGCCCGTACCAGGCTTCTACCACACTTTGGGGTGAAGGAATGTCCCCACCTGCCTCCTCAGCCCTCAAACACCATCCCCAGTCTGAGCAGGATCAGCTCCTGAGACACCTGCGGCTGTTGTCTGTGCTGCGGCTCTCCAAACAGGGCTGGGGCTCCCCAGGCATCCCAACAGGATTTATGGGATCATCCCTCCAAACAGGGCTGGGGCTCTCCGGGCATCCCAACAGGATTTATGGGATCATCCCTCCAAACAGGGCTGGGGCTCTCCAGGCGTCCCAAGAGGATTTGTGGGATCATCCCTCCAAACAGGGCTGGGGCTCTCCAGGCATCCCAACAGGATTTATGGGATCATCCCTCCAAACAGGGCTGGGGCTCTCCAGGCGTCCCAAGAGGATTTGTGGGATCATCCCTCCAAACAGGGCTGGGGCTCTCCAGGCATCCCAACAGGATTTATGGGATCATCCCTGTCCCCCGGGGCAGAGCAGCACTGTGGGGATGGGGCACAGCATCTCCTGGCTTCTGCTCCATCCTCCCTCCCACCTCTGCTGGTGGATTCCCATGGGAGGATCAACTTAAATCCAGGTTTTTATGTGACCCTGCAAAGGGACTTGGAGCAGCCTGGGACAGTGGGAGGTGTCCCTGCCCATGGAATGGGAATGGGATGTTTTAGGGTCCCTTCCAACCAAAACCATTCTGGGATTCAACGAAACTGCTCCAGAAATGTCCCCACACCCCCAAATCTCCCACAGAACAGCAGGACAGGGATCAGCAGGAGATGATCAAGGCCCGGGGTGAGCAGGGGGGTTTGGAGGGTGCTGGGAATGAGAGGAGCCCCAGCAGATCCAGGAGCCAGGGGCTGTGCCCGATTTCCAGGGGGGATGGTCACCAATGTCCCCATGGGCAGGAATTTGTCCATTCCCTCGCTGCCCTCAGAGCACTGCGATTCCCAGAGAGCCGAGGTGAGGAATTCCCCAGGGAAAGGGAGAATTCCCTGGGCACTGTCCTGGCACCGCCCCTGCAGGGATTTCACAGCAGCTCCACTTTCCTCTCCCTCCTCTCCAGCAGCAGCAGCTCTGGGTCCCTCTGTGCTGTCCCCACAGCCAGGGTGGGCTCTGCTCTCCCTCACTGGCAGCCTTGGTCTCCTCGGAGCTCTGGGATCAATCCCGGAGCTCTGGGTTCATTCCTGGAGCTCTGGGATCATTCCTGGAGCTCTGGAATAATTTCTGGAGCTGTGGGTTAATTCCTGGAGTTCTGGGATCACTCCTGGAGTTCTGGGATCATTCCTGGAGCTGTGGGGTAATTCCTGGAGCTGTGGGTTCATTCCTGGAGCTCTGGGATCACTCCTGGAGCTGTGGGATCATCCCTGGAGCTCTGGGATCATTCCCGGAGCTCTGGGATCACTCCTGGAGCTGTGGGATCATCCCTGGAGCTCTGGGATCATTCCTGGAGCTCTGGGATCATCCCTGGAGCTCTGGGATCACTCCCGGAGCTCTGGGATCATTCCTGGAGCTGTGGGATCACTCCTGGAGCTCTGGGATCACTCCTGGAGCTGTGGGATCATCCCTGGAGCTCTGGGATCACTCCTGGAGCTCTGGGATCATCCCTGGAGCTCTGGGATCATCCCTGGAGCTCTGGGATCACTCCTGGAGTCACAGATGTGCCGGCCCCGCTCGCTCCCAGGGCAAGGCTTTGTTTTTTCTGCAGGGAAGATCCTGTTCTGTGTGACATCCTCTGGGGTCCATCACTGCTGCTCTACAGTGAGGGGGATTCTTGCTCTCCTGGGCACCAGTGTTTGTTGTTAAATGAAATTTCATCAGGCACTTTATTTCACTGAGATTCAGCATCATGAGAGCCTCCTGCAGCACGTAACGTTCCGCTGTAATTTTGATTAATCTGAATAACTTTGCATCTGATCTGTGCAAGCACCACAAAAAGCAGTTAGTTTTCCTTGGCAGTAAAAAAAAAATAATCAGTAAATTAGTGACCGTCAGGCTGAAGATTTTATAAATATTCATGGCCTGGAGATGTACGTGGGCAGAGGCACGTGGATCAGCCACGAAGAAATGTGCAGGGTTTGTCACAGAGATGCCATCGGGGTGTTTGCCCCACAGCCCCAGATTTTGGGGGTGCAGCCGCTCCTTCCTCCCCTCACAGCGATGCTCCCGTGTCCTGCTGAGCCGGGCTCTCCCTTCCTTCCTTCCTGGGAGATATTTTTGGCAGGAGGAGCAGGAAAAGAGGCTCGGAACCCTCCCAGGCTGCCCCACAGCAATGTCTGCTCCCCCAGGGATGCTCTGTGGGGCAGGGAGGGACAGGAGGCAGCACAAAGGGTGAGGAATGTTCCCACTCCAGCCATCCCAAATAATTCATCGTGGAAACAACAAATCCGAGCTGCCTGGAGCTGCTGCTTGTCAGGGGCAGCTGGAGCTGGGGCTGTGGGATCACACTGGGGGGACTGGGGAATGGGATTGGTGCCTGGATTTGGGATTGGTGCCTGGATTTGGGATTGGTGCCTGATTTGGGATTGGGGAATGGGATTGGTGCCTGGATTTGGGATTGGTGCCTGGATTTGGGATTGGTGCCTGGATTTGGGATTGGTGCCTGGATTTGGGGATTGGTGCCTGGATTTGGGATTGGTGCCTGGATTTGGGATTGGTGCCTGGATTTGGGATTGGTGCCTGGATTTGGGGATTGGTGCCTGGATTTGGGATTGGTGCCTGGATTTGGGGATTGGTGCCTGGATTTGGGATTGGTGCCTGGATTTGGGATTGGTGCCTGATTTGGGATTGGGGAATGGGATTGGTGCCTGGATTTGGGATTTGTGTCTGGATTTGGGATTGGTGCCTGGAATGGGGATTGGTGCCTGGATTTGGGATTTGTGTCTGGAGTGGGGATTGGTGCCTGATTTGGGGATTGGGGAATGAGATTGGTGCCTGATTTGAGGATTGGTGCCTGATTTGGGATTGGTGCCTGGATTTGGGATTGGTGACTGATTTGGGATTGGTGTCTGATTTGGGATTGGTGCCTGGATTTAGGATTGGTGCCTGATTTGGGATTGGTGCCTGGATTTGGGATTGGTGTCTGATTTGGGATTGGTGCCTGATTTGGGATTGGTGCCTGATTTGGGATTGGTGCCTGTTTTGGGATTGGTGCCTGATTTGGGATTGGTGCCTGATTTGGGATTGGTGCCTGGAGTGGGGATCGATGCCCAGTGTGGGGCTCAGACTGAGCTGCTCCCCTGCACAAACCCCACAGCCCCAGCAGGTTCTGGATGCCAGACATCCCAGTATGGGCTGGGCATCCCAGTATGGGCTGGGCATCCCAGTGCCCTCATCTCTAACACAGCCACTGGGCTCCTGGCCATGCCAGAAAGGCTGAGGAGGAGGAGGAGAAGGAAGAGGAGGAGGGAGGAAGAAGAGGAGGAGCAGCTTCCCCAGCTGCAGAGAGGAGAACTGGGGGATTCCCAGAGCAGCAGGAAAAGATGGAAGAGAAGGCAGGGCCGGTGCCATAAATGAGATGGTCCCAGCCATGGGGGGACAGAACAGAAACGTGCAGGGGAAACCATCGAACATTTCTGTGAATTTCACTGAGCACAGGGAACATTTCTGATCAGCCCAAATCTGGCAGAGGGAATGAGAAGGATCAGCCTTGGTGACCATGTTGGGACTGGATGATCTTTAAGGTCCCTTCCAATCCCATCCTCAGCTTTATCAGCTGGGAATGCAGAAATCAGAGCTAATTACCAGGAGCTTTTCTAAGACGTTGCTTTAATCTGAATTTTTGGGGGTTGATGGATATTTTCATCCTCCCCAGAAACACCCTCTTTGAACTCCCCCAGAAATCATTTCCTTGGGAAGGCGTTTCCTTGTTTCCTGATCGTGCCTCTGTGCCGGGGGTGAGCTGCTAAAGGAGCAGGAATGATCCTGGAAAAGCTCTTAGAGAATGGCTCCAGGGACAGCTGGAGATGCAGCCCTGGGAGATTTTTGGTGGTGGGTGAGAGGGGACGGAGATCCCACTCACTCCCTGGCAGGTTTAAAGTGAAAACTGCACTGAGAGCGTGGCTGAGGAGTCCCCAAAGGGCCGGGGCTGGGCACGGTGACACCAAAGTGGCTTTGGCAGAGCTGTGACACTGACCCGAGCATGGCCTGAGCAGCTGGGGGATAAACGGCTCTGAAACCACCCCAAACCATCCCAAATCACCCCAAATCACCCCAAACCACCCCAAACCACCCCAAACCATCCCAAATCACCCCAAACCACCCTAAACCACCCCAAACCACCCCAAACCACCCCAAACCACCCCAAACCATCCCAAATCATCCCAAACCACCCCAAACCATCCCAAATCACCCCAAACCACCCCAAACCACCCCAAACCATGCCAAATCATCCCAAATCATCCCAAACCATCCCAAACCACTCCAAACCATCCCAAACCACCCCAAACCATCCCAAATCATCCCAAATCATCCCAAACCACCCCAAACCATCCCAAACCACCCCAAACCACCCCAAACCATCCCAAATCATCCCAAACCACCCCAAACCACCCCAAACCACCCCAAATCATCCCAAACCACCCCAAACCACCCCAAACCACCCCAAACCATCCCAAACCACCCCAAACCATCCCAAATCATCCCAAACCACCCCAAACCACCCCAAACCACCCCAAACCATCCCAAACCACCCCAAACCATCCCAAATCATCCCAATCACCCCAAACCACCCCAAACCATCCCAAATCACCCCAAACCACCCCAAACCACCCCAAACCATCCCAAATCATCCCAAACCACCCCAAACCACCCCAAACCACCCCAAACCATCCCAAATCATCCCAAACCACCCCAAACCACCCCAAACTACCCCAAATCATCCCAAACCACCCCAAACCACCCTAAACCACCCTAAACCACCCCACACCACCCCAAACCACCCCAAACCATCCCAAACCACCCCAAACCATCCCAAATCATCCCAAACCACCCCAAACCACCCCGAACCACCCAAAATAATCCCAAATCATCCCAAACCACCCCGAACCACCCAAAATAATCCCAAATCATCCCAAACCACCCCAAACCACCCCAAACCACCCCAAATCACACTGGCAGTGTCCCAGGCCAGGTTGGACACTGGGGCTTGGAGCAGCCTGCCACAGTGGGAGGTGTCCCTGCCCATGGACAGGGTGACACTGGATGGGATTTAAGGTCCCTTTCACCCACACCACCCCAAGATTCTGGGATTTTCCCATCCAGACCCACCCCTGACCCTGGAGGAGCCAGCTGCACCCTCAGGGTTTCCCTCTGATGATTTCTGTCACTGCTGGTTTTTGGGTGTTCATTTCCAATCTCTGCCCCGGCAGGAATTGCAATTCCTGCTGCTGAGCTGCTCGGGAGCTTCCTTTGAGTGTCCCTGCAGAAATCCCAAATATTGGAGTGAAGATGCCTGGGTTTCCCTCTGGAAAAGGAAAGGAGGAGGGAAAAGAAGCAAAACAAAACTCTGCTTGTTTGGAGAAAGCAGCACAGGGGGGCAGGAGGAGAATTTGCCAGGCTTAAAGGCTCGGGAGGGATTGTGCCTGCACCGTTGTTCCACTGCAGGTCTTAAAACAGGATTTTCTTTATCCCGTTTTTTTGTTCCTTAATGTACTAATAATCCTGGTCGTGTCCAAAGAGATCCCTGGGTTTTCCCAGCTGGGGAAGAGGGGATGGAGGCAGAGAAATCAGACACGGGGACACAGCAGAACGTGGCAAGGGATGGAAAGAGGGATGGGCTGCACAGGGCACCTCCATCAGCTGGCTCAGCACGGGGGGCACAGCCAGAGCCCAGAGTTTGTGGGGTTTGGGATGCTCTGAAATCCCTCTGGGCCAGGACACGTCCCCGGGGTCACTGGGACACAGAATATACAGAAAATGATTCTGTAGCTACGGGTTAGATGTGACCCCTATGTAAATAACCTTCGATTTAAATGAGATTTACCCCAGTGTAAAAAACCCCCTTAGATTTAAATGAGATTTACCCCTATGTAAAAAAATCTTCGATTTAAATGAGATTTACCCCTAAGTAAAACACCTTAGATTTAAATGAGATTTACCACAGTGTAAAAAAACCTTAGATTTAAATGAGATTTACCCCAGTGTAAAAAACCCCCTTAGATTTAAATGAGATTTAACCCTATGTAAAAAAACCTTAGGTTTAAATGAGATTTAACCCTATATAAGAAACCTTAGATTTAAATGAGATTCACCCCTATGTAAAAAAACCCTTAGATTTAAATGAGATTTAAATAAAATTTACCCCTGTGTAAACAACCTTAGATTTAAATGAGATTTACCCCTAAGTAAATAACCTTAGATTTAAATGAGATTTACCCCAGTGTAAAAAACCTTAGATTTAAATGAGATTTACCCCTATGTAAATAACCTTAGATTTAAATTAGGTTTACCCCTATACAAATAACCCAGACTTAAATGAGATTTACCCCAGTGTACAAAAACCTTAGATTTAAATGAGATTTACCCCTAAGCAAATAACCTTACATTTAAATGAGGTTTACCCCTATGTAAATAAACTTATATTTAAATGAGATTTACCCCAGTGTAAAAAACCTCCCCTAGGTGTGGTGGATCTGTGGGTGAGGTGTGGATATTGATCTGGGCATGGATGGATTAGCCTTGGGTGGACAATTCACCTCCAGATTAGAAAGAGAGCAAATAAATTTTTCCCTCCTGCTGTGCTGGCAGTAAAGTTGTCATTCCTAAAATTCCCATGGAATGCCAAAATTGTTTAAAAAAAAATGTAAAAAAATGGTAGTCTCAGCTTGTTTCTCTTTGCTCACAGTTTTTTATTGTTATTTTTTTTACCAGTGAAGTTGACAAAGTGTTTCAAGCCCCAATCAACCCCATAAAATACCAGCCCTGTGCTCATCCCAGTGCTCCAGGAATGGGGCATTGGCAGAGAAATCCCGTTGGAGGTTTCCAAGGGAGAATATTTTATTTCTCTCAATTTTTAAATTGGACTTTTCTGACTGGTGTGAATACAAGGAATTATTTTGGGTGAGAACAGAAATGTGTGCATTTAATAGAGATAACCCCAAACTGAATGTGCATTAATCTTTATATAAATATAATTGTATTTATAGTGTCTATCAGTTTTATATCCCACACAAAGCACACATTGTATATAAATATAGGGCAATACGTGAATAATGGCTTTGCATTATTGTCTGGATTATCCATCACATATTTTTATATTTATGTGCAACGTGGATTTATAGAGAAATATGAGGCAATAAAAATACATTTCTATGAGAAATAATAGAAATAGGTTTCTACTTCTTGGTAAAAAGAAATATGTGGTGTAAAATCATTGGAGGAAAAAGGAATGTATAGATTTGTATTACAGATGTAATATTAATGTAATATAAAGTATGGAATATATTATTTATAGACACCATTTATGTTTATTTTTGCACACGGAATATTTTGTATATTTTAGATGCATTCACACGATACCGTTGTCTATGATACCCATTATTTTATATCTATATATTATTTATGGACAGGTTTTTATCGTTGTTTAGCGTTTGGAATCAGACGTGCCAGGGGCTGCTTTCCCTGGGGAATGCTCGGATCCTGCAGGCACTGGCAGCTCCTCACTTCTCCCAGTTCTCCCAGTCCAGCTCCACTGAACCTTCCCAATCCCTCCCATCCTGACACATTCCCGGGGCTCCTCCATCCACAGCGGGAGCAGATCGGGGGGTGCAGTTCATTCCTGCAGGAAATCCGAGTGGAATTTGGGAGTGTAAAAAAAAAAAAATTTAAATTCCTTATCCGTTTTTATCCTCACCCAGAACCGCTGATCCTTTATTGAGATTCAATTCAGTGGGAAAAATGACCAGCACTGAAATGAGGAGTGAGGCCAAGAGAGGAGACAGAAGGGGTTCGGGTCCCCTGCGAACCCCGGAGCTCCAGAACATCACGCCCAGCACAGCAAAGCAGCAACTTTTTAAGGGAAAGCTGCGAGCTCCTGGAAAACCATGGAAACGGCTCCGGGAGGAGGAAGAGCTCCCAACACTCGCAGGGAAGAGAAGGGGAGGGCGGCAAAGTGCAGCTGCTCAGAGTTCAAACCCTGCTGGTCTCGGTGAACACAGAATCCCGGGATGGTTTGGGTGGGAGGGACCCTAAATCCCATCCCAATCCGGACCCCCAATCCCATCCCAATCCAGATCCTAAATCCCATCCCAATCCAGACCCCAAATCCCATCCCAATCCGGATCCTAAATCCCATCCCAATCCGGGCCCTAAATCCCATCCCAGTCCGGGTCCTAAATCCCATCCCAATCCAGATCCTAAATCCCATCCCAATCCAGACCCCAAATCCCATCCCAATCCAGATCCTAAATCCCATCCCAATCCGGATCCTAAATCCCATCCCAATCCGGACCCCAAATCCCATCCCAATCCGGGCCCTAAATCCCATCCCAATCCAGACCCCAAATCCCATCCCAATCCAGACCCCAAATCCCATCCCAATCTGGGCCCTAAATCCCATCCCAATCCAGCCCTGCCATGGCAGGGACATCTCCCACTGTCCCAGGCTGCTCCAAGACTGACAGAAATGTTGGATTTGTCTTTCCAAACGAGCTGTGGGGCTGCTGGTGGATAAAACCAGCCCTGAGAGATCAAAGAAACAATGGGATGGATTCCACTGATGGATGAATGGAAAAAGAGATTTCCCTTTACAAACCAACTGCAGGTTTGCTGATCAATGAAATTGGATATTGAAAGATGAAAGAAGCAATGGGGAAAAACCATGAATTCCATAAGAATTAAAAATGCAAAGGGAGGGTTGTACATCAGAGGGGAATCTCAGGTATCAGGGGTTTGGGAAGTCTGTGCCTCTCAGGTACCTCAGCCCATGGGGAAAGAGAGAGGGAAATGTGGATGGGAAATTGGGATAAAAAGGGAGGCTGAGTCCTCCAAAAATCTGAGAGATCCCAGGGGAATGAGAGACCCCACGGCTTCTGCCTTTATTCAATAAAGTGAAAGGACTCCTCTGTCTCCTTTTTGGACACAAACCTCTGGTGTTTGTGGATTCATTTTCCTGACAAAGCCCATCCAGCCTGGCCTTGGACACTTCCAGGGATCCAGGGGCAGCCACAGCTGCTCTGGGAGACAAAACATCACTGAGGACTGGATGAATTCGGGGTTTAAGGGAGCTCCAGGTAGGCAGGGATTGATCCAAAGGTGGAGAATGCACGGATCGGGATCCTCCCTCCATCCTGGAATCACCTCCTGCCCCGGGACGCTGCTCATGGATCCTCCTGGGAACCAAGACCAAGAATAAAGCCCTGGAATTCTGGCAGCCCCCTGCTCCTGCTGGGGACCGGGCATTTCCCTGGGCACACAGCAGTGGCACGGGAATTTCGTTGGGAATGCATCCCAAGGGAAAAAAGCCGCTCCCGAAATCCTCCCGAGCCACTCAGCCCTTCCCCGGCTCGGCAGCACGGAAATACCAAACCCCGGAGCTCCAAAATATCCATGGAATTATTCAAATGGGACCTTGCACTCCGCACTGAGCTCGGTTTAACGCTGGAATCAGGAATTCCATCCTGCAGGAGCCGGGGCCGGGCTGCCCGGCTGGAATCTCTGTCAAGTTTTCATTTCTGCTTGGACACTTTCACATGTGATTGAGGCTCTTGTAGAGAACGGTGAAATGCTGCTAAATGATATTAAACACTTCTAAATTATATTAAACACTGATAAATGATACTAAACACTACTAAATGGCACTAAACGCTGCTAAGTGCCTGTTTGGGGGAGCTGCAGCCATCCCCGGAAAAGAAACCTGCTCGGGAATACCTGTGGGAGGTGAGGATGGAAATTAGGAAGTAAATTTGGGAAGTTGATCCCAAGGGGAGCTGAACAATTCTGGTATCCTCTGATCTCGGATATCGTCTCTGATCTCTGAGATCCTCTCTGATCTCCCGGAGTTTTCCTGTTCCCTGTTGTGCTCCAGTGTCTGCCAGCCGTGCTGGTGTTCACACCAAAGGCTCAAAGGTGGTGCTGTGGCGTTTTCCAGAGAAACCTGGAATGGTTTGGGGTGGGACAACCTTAAAGTTCATCCCATCCCACCCCTGTTCCAGGGGTTCATCCCATCCATGCCACTGTCCCAGGCCGCTCCAAACCCAATGTCCAACCTGGCCTTGGGCACTGCCAGGGATCCAGGGGCAGCCACAGCAAATCTGGCAATTCCAGCCCAGCCAGGAATTCCCAGTTCCCAACATCCCATCCATCCCTGCCCTCTGGCACTTTCCTGGGTCACTCCTCTCCCTGTTTCAGGATCCTCCCTTTCTCAATCCAGTTATACTTTCAGCAGATGACGACGGTGCCTTTTATCCCTCCCTCCTACCCCAGGACAGAGAGAAGGATTCAGATCAAACCCCGGACAGAGAGAAGGATTCAGTTTAAACCTCGGGTCACAGAGAAGGATTCAGTTCAAACCCCGGGGATTTGAGAAGGATTCAGTTCAAACCCCGGGGATTTGAGAAGGATTCAGTTCAAACCCCGGGGATTTGAGAAGGATTCAGTTCAAACCCCGGGGATTTGAGGGGCTCCCCCTGTCCCTTGCTGAGGTTCCTTTGGGGTCACCACCAGAGGTTTGGGGATTTTTCCCCTAAATTTTGGTGTCTCCACACACAGCTGTTGCCCCTACATTTTTGGGGAGTTCACTGGGATCTGTTCTTGCCCAAACCTGCCTTGAAGATGTCCCTCTGTGTCCCCTCTGTGCCACCACCATCTGTGCCACCTTGGCTGTCCCTTCCCTGTGCCTTTTTCCAGCTGAACAAGCCAAACTTTGATTTTAAACTATTCAAACACTGCCTCGATTAATTTTTTTTTTTTTTAAATTTTCTTTATGTTAAGCATCTCCTACACCTGTGGCATTTTTGGAATAATTACATTTCTGGTACTTTAACAAATGAAAGGAGAGCGTGCTGAAGTCAGAGCAGATGGGCTGAATAAAATTATTGATTCGGGAAGAATTCCAAGAGAAATAACGTCCCGTTTTAGGGCAGGGGAGAGCAGAAAGGACAAGGAAATTAATGGTTGAGTTATCCTCAGGAAAAATTCCATGAACTCAGAACCGGGGGTGGGATGGAGGCTGGGAGAGGAGGAAAGGCAGAGAGGGAGAGGCTGAACGTGTCAGAGTGGTCTGGAAACCCAGCTGGGAGGAAAAGGAAAAATATCCTTGATTTTCCTGAGAGGAAAAGGAAAAATATCCTTGTTTTTTTCTGGGAGGAAAAGGAAAAACATCCCTGATTTGCCTGGGAGGAAAAGGATAAATATTCTTGATTTTCCTGGGAGGAAATGGACAAATATCCCTGTTTTTCCTGGAGGGAAAAGGACAAATATCCCTGATTTTCCTGAGAGGAAAAGGAAAAATATCCCTGATTTTCCTGGAAGGAAAAGTGCAAATATCCCTGATTTTCTGGGAGGAAAAGGACAAATATCCCTGATATTTTGTTATAGAATATTCCATGGCTTTGTTATAGAATATTCCGGGTGTTTGTTGTAGAATATTCCAGGTGTTTGTTGTAGAATATTCCAGGTGTTTGCTGTGGAATATTCCAGGTGTTTGTTGTAGAATATTCCAGGTGTTTGCTGTGGAATATTCCAGGTGCTTGTTGCAGAATATTCCAGGTGTGAGGGCAGCAGTGATGATAACACTGAACAGACTCGGGCTACACAAATTTTAGAGAAACCTCAACCTTCTGAGTTGCTTTAATATAATTTTTATATGTTCAAATCGATCTTGCTAACTAACTGCCAGAGCAGCTGAATAAAACAAAAAAAAAAAAAAAAAAGGGCAAGAACCCCCTCCCTGTACCCCCTGCTGGAGCAGTGGGGGGATCTTTTTGCAACAAAAATATTGGAAATTTTAAGATTGCAGATGTTAAAAGATTGCAGATGTTAAATGACCTGTTTGGAAGGAGATTTCTGCCAGGAATGTCACACTTTGGGCAGCCCTGGCTGTCCCAGTGCCCTCCTGTGGGTTTGAGTCCACCTGGGCCAGGTACAAGATCAACCCTTTGAGAGGGGCAGGTCCCAGAGAAGAAAAAACCCAACAAAATAACAAAAAAACCCCAAACAAACAAACAAACAAAAACCCAAAATAAACAAAAAAAACCCCAACCCCCCCAAAAACACAACAAAAACAAACAAACAAAAACAAACAACCAAAAACTAAAACAAAAAACCCAAAACACGAAACAAACAAACAAAAACCATCCAAACAAAACCTCCAAACAAAACAAACAAGCAAAAAACAAACAAAAATCCAAAAACCCCAAACAAAAAAAACCCCAACCGAACAAAACCCCCCAAAACCAAACCAAAACAAAACCAAAACACAACCAAAACAAAAAACGACAACAAAAAAACCAAACTCAACCCCCCCAAAAAACAAAACAAAACAAACAAAAAGCAAAACAAAACAACAACAAAAAATAAATTTAAAAAATCCTGCCCAAACCCGAAAAAACCCTCAAAAAACAAAACAAAAAAATTAAAAAAACATAATACAACAATCCTGCTCCTTGGTGAAGGAGGGGCTTGTGAGGTTTTTAATTTTTTTTTTTAATTTTTTTTGGTGCTGCCCTGCACTAAAATGTGGTATTGAATGTATTAAATGTATTTACTGAATGTATTGAATATATTTATTGAATGTATTGAATATACTGAAGATATTGAATGTATTTATTGAATGTATTGAATGTATTTATTGAATGTATTGAATGTATTTATTGAATGTATTGAATGTATTTATTGAATGTATTGAATGTATTTATTGAATGTACTGAATGTACTGAATGTATTGAATGTATTTATTGAATGTATTGAATGTATTTATTGAATGTATTTATTGAATGTACTGAATGTATTTATTGAATGTATTGAATGGGGAGGGGGAGGGAAAATTTCCACATTCCCATCCTGCCCAGGAAGGGATTTTGGGAAATGATTTCACTTGGAATTGCTTTTCCCTGCTATTTTCTGATGAAGTTTTTGATAGAAAATGAGCAAGAGAATGTGGGAAATGGAAAGACAGAAAGTTCCAGAGACACTGAAGGGTTTGATTTGCAGCCTTGGGAGAGGCTGGGATTGATTTAAAAATAAAAGTGCCCAGACATTAAAGAGAGAAATGAAAATCTTCTGTTTCCATAGCTGGAAGTTTGAATGGGCCTTAAGTGAGAAACTGGATTGGGTCAGGTGGTGAAGGGTTTGATATTGATAGTGTAGGTTTGATATAATTATATAAAGGTTTTATATCATGTAATCGAGTTTGGGTGTTACAATAGAAATGTGTGTGCACGTGGGACAGCAGCTCAGTGGATAAAAGAGTTCAGTGATTGAAGGTCAGGAAAACAAAATAAACTTTGTGGCAACTTTCCATTGGATTAGAATGTTCTGTATTAATGATATGATATGATATGATATGATATGATATGATATGATATATATTATGTTATATTATATTATGTTATATTATATTATGTTATGTTATGTTATGTTATATTATATTATATTATATTATATTATATTATATTATATTATATTATATTATATTATATTATATTATATTATACTATATTATATTATACTATATTATATTATACTATATTATATTATATTATGTTATATTATGTTATGTTATGTTATGTTATGTTATATTATATTATATTATATTATATTATATTATATTATATTATATTATATTATATTATATTATATTATATTATATTATATTATATTGTATTATATTATATTGTATTATATTATATTATATTATATTATACTATATTATATTATGTTATATTATGTTATGTTATGTTATGTTATGTTATGTTATGTTATGTTATGTTATATTATATTATATTATATTATATTATATTATATTATATTATATTATATTATATTATTCTCTATTGTTCTATATTGTCGTGTAACAAAGAAACTTGTGGCTACTTTGAACTAAGGCTCAGTTGTAGCTCCTGTGAAATCTCACAGCCTTTGAGGCTGATGTTTATCTGGGCAATAAATCATTTTTAGCGCCATCCCTTCGTTAAGGTGTCAGTAATTAGTGAGAGCAGAGGAATTCTCCGTGCCCAGCTGCAGTTGTTGGTTCTGTGCTGCCCAGCACTGCCCTGGCTCTCAGGTGCTCTTTCCCTGTTTTAATCGCAATTAAATTAAATTCCTGGATTAATCATCCTGGAATATCATCCAGATTTCCCCTGGGTGCTTCCCTGCATGCCAGAGGAACAGCTGGCTCAGCATTCCAGCAACATCTGGCAGTTCTGGGGCTCCTGCAGGCTCCTGTCCCAAAAAGTGACAAATTTACATCCCCAGGGTCTTCACTCCAGGGGCTGTTGGAATGTGTAAAATAAAAACCTCTCTGAATCCCTCAGAGAGAGAAAAGAACGCAGGGATTGAATTAAAGCCTGTAGAGAAATTAAAATCTATTAAATTTATTAAAATATATTAAAATATACTAAACATAGACATGAAGTAAAAGTGCAAGTCTTAGTTTTAAGTAAGAAAGAATATACTGCAAGTGCCTTAAGAGAGCCAAGAGCCCCAAAGTCTAGTTTAAAGTTCAAGCAGCCTAAAGCCCAGTTTAAAGCTCAGTACCAGCCCCAGGCAGAATGAAAACAGAGCAGAACATTGTTTGCATTTCCAGACAGAACAGACAGAACCATTGATGTGAATAAATAGAGTTATGGGTAAATTCTGTGTAAGAGCTGACACCAGCTGTACTCTAGAATTTGTACTCTAGAATTAAGATTCTAATAAATGCAGAAAGAATGTTTCAGATTTGTGCTTTTAACTCATGGGATGATTAATGAATAAAACCCCCTGTGTTGGGGTGAGAGAACACACACACCACACAGAAGAAGAAATGGAAGAAGGAGAAGAAGAATGTTTGGGTTGGTTGTTGATTAAATTTTATCCAAAGTACAGAAAGTTCAGCAGCACTTCTAAAAGCGAGCAAAATGGAGACAGATCCAGCTGCTGCAAGGACTCTTAAAGATAAACAGTGCAATAAAGAATTAACACCGATATTATTGATACTTTTAACCCAATAATTAAATTCCCATGACCCTCAGTGTGACACTGAGTGACCAACCAGAAACTGCTGCCTGAAACCATGGAGAAGAAGGAAGATGAGCCCAGAAAGAGACACCACCCCAAATCCTCCATCCTGTCCCACACCCATTCCTATATTATAAAACCCCAAATCCCAAACCCTTCCCCATGTGCAATCACACACTTCTATTTCACTGCACACCCGGGATTTTAACTCCATCCCCCAAATGTGGAGCCTTGTCCAAGGGCTCAGCTCCAAAGCAGTGTTCTGCAGGGGGGCACAGAAAGCTCAAAACTCCCAGGATTCTGGGATCCATTTTCCAGGCCCACATTTCTATGGAATTTGCCTTAAAACACCACAGCACTTTGTAGTTCTGCAGTTCTGTGGACTCTGATTTGCATTTCAGGCTGCATCAGAGTTAATGCTCCCCTGGAAGCTGATCTCACACTTTGATAGTGGCACTCAGATATCCAGAGGTTCCTTCTTTATCACTTCCAAGGAGTTTTCCCACCACGAGTATTTTGATGCAGCCAAGTGATCCCACAGCCAGATCCTGGAGCTCATTAACGTTATCAGAGATTTGTGTGGGGATGGCAGAGATAATTCCAACTGTGTACAGAAAAATCTGCCTTTAAAAGAATAATTAACTCCAGCTCTTGCTTGGCTCAGAGTTTATCAGCAAGGTGAGGCTGAATTGGTTTAATTTTTATTTTTCAAGAGAATTGTAGCTTCGTTCTCAAAGCCTTGATGACCTCTAACAAATTAAACCTGGCTCTGGTCCTCCCGAGAGCTCTGCTGGAGGTACAGAGGGATGAGCTGCCCAAAGCTGAGCTTTAGGGCATGGTTTGAGCCCTGGGGGTCCCATTGTGGCCCTTAGGGACATTTCCAGGAGTGTGGTTTGAAAGGGAAAGGCACATCCCTGTCCCTGGAGCTGGAACCAGCAGGGATGTGAGTGCAGTGAGGGAAAGGCACATCCCTGTCCCTGTCCCTGTCCCTGTCCCTGTCCCTGTCCCTGTCCCTGTCCCTGTGTCCCTGTCCCCGTCCCTGTCCCTGTCCCTGTCCCTGTCCCTGTGTCCCTGTCCCTGTCCCCGTCCCTGTGTCCCCTGTCCCTGTCCCTGTCCCTGTGTCCCTGTCCCTGTCCCCGTCCCTATCCCCTGTCCCCTGTCCCCTGTCCCTGTCCCTGTGTCCCTGTCCCTGTCCCTGTCCCTGTCCCTGTCCCTGTCCCTGTCCCAGCAGGGGTTGGTGCTGCTGTGTCCTTGCTCAGGGTTAGGGATGAGCTCACACTCCCAGGGTATTCAGAGCCCTGCAGGGAGAAGCTCCTCACTCCCCTTTGCCCTCTCACCTGTCACAAGAGTCCCCAGGTGAGGCAGAAACAGGTGTGGGAACATTTTCATTACCATTCATTTCAGCTGGAAAGCTTTAATTTATTAATTTATTAATCTATTAATGTATTAATGTATTAATTTATTAATTTATTAATTTATTCTCTAATGCTTTGCTGCTAGTCCCGTGCAGTGCAGGAGCTGCTCCAGCTGTGACATTCTGTGGGAATCAGCCTGGCTGGCACACAGAGTCAGCCAAACCTCACCAAGAAAAATCCAGGCATTGAGTTCAACCCCTGGGAAACGTTTATTAACTTAGGGGCAGCCTAAGTGTCCTTCCCACACTCCTTAGTGCTGTTATGTAAATTGCTCCAAGTTCTGTTCCCCTATTGGTTGCTCATTTCCCCTATATGGTCACAGTTCCAGAAAGTTCTGTCCCCGAGGGTATTTATTGTCACACCCCCCTTGTTTCGGGTCCCTGGGGTCTGTCCCCACACAGTGTTCATGTTCTGGGTGACAGGAGAATGAATCCACAAACACCAGAGGTTCGTGTCCAAAAAGGAGACAGAGGAGTCCTTTCACTTTATTGAATAAAGGCAGAGGCCATGGGGTCTCTCATTCCCCTGGGCTCTCTCACATTTTTGGAGCACTCAGCCTCCCTTTTTATCCCAATTTCCCATCCACATTTCCCTCTCTCTTTCCCCATGGGCTGAGGTACCTGAGAGGCACAGACTTCCCAAACCCTGATCCCTGAGATTCCCCTCTGATGTACAACCCTCCCTTTGCATTTTTAATTCTTATGGAATTCATGGTTTTTCCCCATTGCTTCTTTCATCTTTCAATATCCAATTCCATTGATCAGCAAACCTGCAGTTTGTTTGTAAAGGGAAATCTCTTTTTCCATTCATCCATCAGTGGAATCCATCCCATTGTTTCTTTGATCTCTCAGTGCTGGTTTTATCCACCAGCAGCCCCACAGCTCGTTTGGAAAGACAAATCCAACATTCCTCTCATGGGCATCATCCCTGTTTTATTTTCCATTAAAGTTCTTTTGTTTTCAGCCAACTCCATTGCTCCTGCTCCTTTATTTTTGCCACTTAAACCCTCAATCCTCTGAATCCAAAGTTTTGTTGTGGCCACCCTCACCAGGACAACATTCCCTGCCTTTCCCACCTCCCAGTTGCAGATGGACATGGATCAGACCAGAAGAAAAAAGTGGTGGAAAATCTGGATATTTTAACACAGCCTGACAGAGCAGTGCCTGTGGAGCAGCCAGCAGTCTGATATTTTGAGGAATATTCTCTCTCTCCAAGGCAGGGAGACCTGGAGCCATCTCAGAGCCCCTGGGACTCCAGGGTTTGGGAATCATTGTTCCAGTGGCTGAGGGTGCTCAAAATGCCAGTGTGAGTCGTGGGAGCACTTTCCTTTTGGAATTCCAAGAGCAATCCATGATGTCCCAGCCCTGGAGGTGCCCAAGGACTCTCTGGGGGTGGCACTCAGTGCTCTGGGCTGGGACAAGGTGGGGACCAGGCACAGGCTGGGCTTCTTGGCCTTGGAGATCTTTTCCAAACTCAATTACTCTGTGTAATTCCATTTCAAATGGAGCCCTCTATCAGCAAATTCATGTTTCTCAAGGCTCTTCATTGAAAACCTACATGTGTGTGGGTAGGAAAACCCAACTTTTCCTAAAACCCCTCACACAGAGCAGCTCAACATAGAAAATTTCAACCCAGGCTGAGATTTGACTTTGGGAATGTGTCAGAGCAGATTACTGCTCTGAAAAAGCCAAAGACAAGCTGCAAACCCCTCATCTTTAAATCCTTTCTTCCCCAGCCTTGTTCCAGCATCATTTATCTCCTTTAGGAGCAGTCAGGATCTGGGAGAAGGTGCCAATTATTTCTGGAATTGCTATCAACAGTGGGGGGGTTTCCTTTTGTTTCCTCCCAGAGCTTTGGATGCTCTCTGGTGCCTGACACACAGCAGGACATTAAATAATGCAGGAATTATTTACATGGTCACCCTCAATTCCTTTGACACATCCCGAATTTCCTTCTTTTCTGACAATAGAGCTCAGATAGGTGTGAGCATCCATTAAATTTTGGCCTGCATGGGATTCTCCAGGAGAAAATGCAGAGCCAGTGGTTGGGGAACATGGGATGGGGAAAGGCTCCAGCAGCCAGAGGTTTTTCCAGGATCTGCATATCCTGAATTTAAGGAAAGATGGATTGGCTCTGGTGCTGTTCTTTGAGCCTTTTCATGACAGAGATGAGATGTCCAGGCCTTCAGTGCCCTGGAGAATAAAGAAAAGCTCTCCTAGGACTTAAATCTGGTTTTTGTTCAAGGGTTTTAGGGGTTTTTAGGGATTGCTGAGTCAATGGGGGTTCAGAGCAAACAGCCCCTGTGTTATCCCACAATTAAAACCTTCACATTTCTCCATGTGAGCTGGGGCATGAAGGAGACTCGGTTGCTTTTATCCCTTGTTGGTGCCTGGTGGTTTGGAGCTGCCTCCTGGAGCAGCTCTTGCTTCTTTTGCTGCCAGCAATTAAATCCCGGTGCTTTGGCACATCCATGGATTGGGGGGGGCTGCCCCTGCCGGGAGCCCAGGCTGAGCCAGCCCCGGGTGGCTGTGGAGGGACTGATGGGTCAGGAATGGATTCGATGAATCCCCCCGAAGAGCTGACGGCAGGAACTGCAGGAATTGCAGAGATTGTGGGAATTGCAGGAACTGCA
Source organism: Acridotheres tristis (assembly GCA_037013685.1). Taxonomy (NCBI): domain Eukaryota; kingdom Metazoa; phylum Chordata; class Aves; order Passeriformes; family Sturnidae; genus Acridotheres; species Acridotheres tristis. The sequence continues at coordinate 705,731 of CM072892.1, read as the reverse complement.
GGAATTGCAGATATTGCAGAAACTGAAGGAATTGCAGATATTGCAGGAACTGCAGGAACTGCAGGAACTGCAGAGATTGCAGGAACTGCAGGAATTGCAGATATTGTGGGAATTGCAGGAACTGCAGGAACTGCAGGAATTCCAGATATTGCAGGAATTCCAGGAATTGCGGGAACTGCAGGAATTACAGGAACTGCAGATATTGCAGGAACTGCAGGAACTGCAGGAACTGCAAGAATTGCAGGAACTGCAGGAATTACAGGAATTGCAGGAACTGCAGGAATTACAGGAATTCCAGATATTGCAAGAATTGCAGGAATTGCAGGAACTGCAGGAATTGCAGATATCGCAGGAACTGCAGGAATTGCAGAAACTGAAGGAATTGCAGGAATTGCAGATATTGCAGGAACTGCAGATATTGTGGGAATTGCAGGAACTGCAGGAATTCCAGATATTGCGGGAATTCCAGGAATTGCAGGAACTGCAGGAACTGCAGGAATTGCAGGAACTGCAGGAACTGCAGGAATTACAGGAATTGCAGGAATTACAGGAACTGCAGGAATTGCAGGAACTGCAGGAATTGCAGGAACTGCAGGAATTACAGGAATTGCAGGAACTGCAGGAATTACAGGAATTCCAGATATTGCAAGAATTGCAGGAACTGCAGGAATTGCAGGAACTGCAGGAATTGCAGATATTGCAGGAATTGCAGATATCGTAGGAACTGCAGGAATTGCAGGAATTGCAGATATTGCAGAAACTGAAGGAATTGCAGGAATTGCAGATATTGCAGGAACTGAAGGAATTGCAGGAACTGCAGGAACTGCAGGAATTGCAGGAATTATCCCCATTCATCCCCTCAGCTTCACCCCTGGGAGCTGCCACAGCTGCAGCCTCGGCTCTCCCTGACTCCTTGTCCTTCCCAAAAGAGAAAAGCAGATGGATCTGAGCTCCAGGTGGCTCCAGAGTGGCCCCAGCCCCGCTCCTGGGGACAGGGCAGGGCAAAGGGAGCAGTGCTGGGGGATTGGGGCTGGCCCTGCCCACAGGGTTTGGAACAGCAGCAGGAAAAGCCCCTCCAAGCAATCCCAAAACGCTTCTCAGATGCTTTGGCTAATGGAAGAGCAGTAATTAATCTTTTAAAGGCTCCTAAAAGATGATTTTGTCTCTGTGCATGGCTTCAGTCCCTGTTTTTGGGCTCCCAGGCAGAGGTTGCTCCTGTTATCCCAAGGACAGCAGGACAGAGCCTCTGCTCCCACATCTCCCAGGAGCAGCAGCACCGGGATAAATCCAGGAAATTCAGCTCTATTTAGGTCACTGGCTCTTGAAGAAGCCTTTCAAATGAGTATTAGCAGCCTGAAGGCTTTTCCTTCCCCTCCCTGAAGGAGTGGGAGGCCCTGAGCAGACTCCTTGATGCTCAAATGGGAACAGAAAGGGCCCCTGGGAGCTCCTCTCCTGGCAGAGCCCACCTGACTTCACAGCAGGAATTTGGATGCCTTGGAAATCATTCTCTTCGAAAGAAAGAAAAATTAAGCCCAGGAAACAAAGGAGAAGCGGTAATGATCAAAGCTGTTTGGATTTGATAGCTCGAGAATCAAATAAAAATAATCTCCTTGGCCGAGAGAGAATTTAGTTACAAACACATTTCATTTCTCCTGGTTTGTGCTGGGGCTTTACCTGTGCCAGGGCAGGAATGCCCAGACCTGGAAATCTCTGGGCAATTCTGTGGAACAGAAGGTTCTGGAAAGAAAATGTTTATTTTTGTGCTTTGCTTTTGTTCAGGCAATGCTTTGAGCTGGCAGCTCTGCAGCCTCGGGAGCTGCCAGCAGGAGCAGGGGGAGAATCCATAAAAACCAGCACCTAAATCTGGGGATGCAAGGGGAATTTCTAACATTATTTTTTAAAAACTCTTCCATGTTATGTCTTCATTCAGACCAATTCTCTGCTCCAAAGAGGGTTTGATTTCATTACTCTATAACATTTTATTATTGAATATACATTGGGTGTGTAAGTGGAAACAATGTGGAAGCTGGAACAGTTCCTGGTGTTTTGATATCCTCCAGTTTTCCCCAAAAATTATTTGTCTTGCAGGAATATTCTACAGTAAAATTTTCCTTTCTGATTTTCTATTCCTCTGTTTGTGCTTTGCTTTTTGCAGGATTTCCCTTGGAAGTGAAATTTCAAACCCCAGCTGGCTTTGCTAAAAATAAACTCGTTCAAACCTTTGGATTTCATTTAAATATATTTTATCCTCACTTGTCTCTGGGCACAGGGATTTTCCCTGAAACAGCAAATATCTGGGAGAAGTGGAAGCTCTGCAGGGGCTGCTCCTGCACTTCCCATTTTTCCCATGGATTGGGACAAAGGAATGGCATAAATGAAAAATTTAAAAGCAAAAATCCTAAGGCATCAGTGGATGAACCAAGCAGGTGTTCCAGTCTGGCAGGAGGAGTTTGGCCACAGCACAGCTGTCCTGGTTTGACAGACAGGTGTCTGCTGAGAAAGGCAGGAGCCTCTTTATAAAATGGAGAATCTAAATCTCCTCCCACCAAATTATTATAATTTTGAAATGAAGGGGCTCTCAGGCAAAGCTGTGGGAACAGGAATAACAGTTCTTTGCCAGGACAATTCCAATAGCAATGCAGGATTGCAGAGAACAAACCCAGAGCAGGGGCAGAGGGAGAATCCAAGGTGCCCCGTCAGTCAGTCAGGGTTGGTGCAGTCCCATTCCATGGTGGCTGATCCTCCTGCAGGGACAGATGTGGTTCTGCTGGAGCAGGGCTCCTGCACAAGGTGCACTTTTCCTCCAAAGCTGCAGGGATGATGTGCAAGGCTCTGGTTTTCCTCTGGGATCCAGTGGGAAAAGGCTGCTCTGCTGTTCCAAATCTCCCCTTTGATCTGGGTAGGAAATGCTCGGCTCCTGCCCTGGCTGGAGCATCTCCCCATGGGATGATGGAATTTGATCAGCCCTGCCCTGGGACTGCATGGCCATGGACAGGAGAGATCTCCTGGAGGGAGGATGGGCTGTGGGGAAGAGAAAGAACACTGCCACAGCTGGGTGAACAGCTGGGATAGAGCACACACTGCTGGGCACGGCCTGACTGGAAAACCCAGACAAGCTGTTAAAGCAGGATGGAAATTTAAGGAAAAATGGTTAAAAAATCTGGGAAAGAGGAAGGTGCTCCTGTCCATGGCAGGGGGTGGAACTGGATGAGCTTTAAATCCCAAACTGCTCTGGAATTCCATGAAAACTGGAATGACCCCGCACAGCTTTGCTGTCTGGAAGTGAATTTGTGGATGGGGCCATTGGTCCTCAATCCAAGGGTGAACTTCCCTGGATTCTGTAAGCTCAGGGAAAGTTCTCCTGCTTATGGTTAGATGGGAGTTCCTTCCATTCCTGCTCTCTGGAAGGACATTTGCAGGTGGATCCCTGGGTTTGGGTGATGCCTTGGCTCTGGCTGCTCCTGGGCTGTTTGGGCTGGAGGAAAAGAGCTGGGCTTTACTTGGATAAAAATGGAAATAAAACTGGGGTGGGGTTGGATGTACATGGATCAGACCAGGAGAGAAACCCGTGTGGAAAATACGAAATAAAATGGATATTTTAACACAGCCTGACAGAGAAGTGCTTCTGGAGCAGCCAAAAATCTGATATTTGGAGGGATGAAGGTGTGGGAAGCTGCAGGATGTCAGCAGAGCTGGGTGTGGTGAGGAAAGGAAGGCCAGGTGTGATTGGATTTACAGGTGAGAGGTGTGGGGTGAACATGGAAATCACCCCAAAATGCAGATCCTTGGGATGGACACGGATGGAAATCTCAGTGTTGGCAGGCCAAGGATCTCTGCTCTGCCTGGAGGTTCTGTCAAGGAATCGTTGTCAAAGCTGTGGCCAGGGCAGGGCTGGGCTCAGCCCCTCTGAGAGCTCGGCCCCACCTTTCGTGGCCCCCAGAACAGGCAAAAAGCTCCTCAGTGAAATGAGGAATGGGGAAAGTGCAAATGCTTGGGCTCACCATTGCACCCAGCCATGCAGGTGAAAGGCACTGAAAATTCAGATAAGATATAAAAAATAAAAAGATAATTGAAGTGTTTTGTGAGCACAGCATCAATAAAGAGTTACAAATTCTTTGATATTTACCCACATGGCTCTATTAAGTGATTATCATTGCAGGCACACTTCCTCCTCATCAGATGAAGGAATCCACACCATTCAAAAGTTAACTCTCATTTCCAAAGCAATATTGTCATTAAATTTCTGTAAATTAAAGTGGGACTCCCTCTGGATTTTAAAGAGATTGTGTGAGGGAGCAGAGGCACCGCAGCGAGCAGGGGCTGATCTGTGACAGGCTCTGAAAGCTCAACCTGCTGCCACAATCCTGCGTGGTTTCCACACCTTTGGAATATTTTATATTTTGTGTGTGTGCCAAGGAATTTCTGTGGGAGTTTTAGAGAAGGAAACTTTATTAATAATTAAAGGGAGTGGCTGCAAGGCCAGGTCTGACCTAACTGGGGCCCTCCAGGAGATCTTTTCCTCCAGGAAATATGGAGAAAATGTACAGGGGACGGAGGGACAGGACACAGGGAATGGTTTCACATGGACAGAGGGCAGGGATGGATGGGGAATTGGGAATTGGGAATTCCTGGCTGGGCTGGAATTGCCAGATTTGCTGTGGCTGCCCCTGGATCCCTGGCAGTGCCCAAGGCCAGGTTGGACATTGGGACAGTGGGAGGTGTCCCTGCCATGGCAGGGGTGGCAGTGGGGGGGATTTTTGGTCCCTTTAACCCAAACCATTCTGAGATTCTGTTTCAGGAGCAGAATTCCCAGCAGGTGATGCAGCATCAGGGTCCAAGGGAACACCTGAGCCTGGTGCAAACCCTCCCCAGAGCTGCCCTGATTGTCTCTGCTGGGGACTGAAGCCATGGCTGGGACAACACCAGGAGCAGAACTGAGAGAACTGAAATGTTTTTATCTCAGCTGAGCACATTTGCTGTGCTGAGCTGGAAATGCTTTGTCTGACTGCAGCTGGAAGCAGCACACAGGGCAGGAGAAAAAGGCAAATCTGCTTGTGGGTAACTCCTGTCCGTGCACCACTGGCATGAAATACCCCAGTCCTGCAGGCACAGGCAGCTGGGCCGGTGGAAAATATTCCACTTTATGATCCACCCCAACATTTGGCAGGGAAGGAAGCAAACATTGGCTTTTATCAACCTCAATATTTCAGAGGGTTACAGCCCCCAGGATCACGATTTTGGTGCAGCTGGCCAGGGTTGGTGGGAGTTTTGTCCAGCTGGGGAGAGGCAGAGCCATCAAAGCTGCGGATGAAATGGTTTCATTATCAGGCTCCAGCCCTGCTGCTCTGCCCAACAATCCCTGGGAGCAGCTGGGGAGCTGTGCCAGGCACAAACCTTGACCTTCTGCAGGGAAATGTTGGTCCTGCAGGAGCTGGGATGTGAGGGCTTGGGAAGCTGGGGAGCTTTTCTGTGTGTCTGTCCTTGGTGGGGACAATTGTCCCTCCCTTCCCCTCGCTGTGTCACCTCTGGGGTCCCAGGACTGTGGGGTCAGGCTGTGCCCTCATCTCCTGCCGTGGGAGCGCTCCCAAATCCCTGAGGATTCACCCCTGGAGCAGCCTGGGGGATCTTGGCAAGTCTGGAACACCTGGAGGAGTCTGGAGAGGGGTTCAGGAGGTTGGGTTTGGGGTGTTCCTGTGCAGGGCTGGGAGCTGGAGTTCAGTGATCCTGGTGGGCTCCTTCCAAACCAGGATGTTCCATGGTCCTGGGAGTGAGGGCAGCGAGGACACGAGATTGGGATGGGATAATGGAATTATGGGATGGGATGGGATTGGGATGGGATAATGGGAAAAGAAAATGGGACGAGATAATGGATGGGATAATGGGATGGGATGTCACAGGAACACTTTGGGGCAGGTTTGTGTCCCCAGCATGGGCAGGAGCCAGCAGGGTTCAGGGAGAGCAGAGCAGCTGCAGCACCCAGGGCTCTCCCGTGGCTCTGCTCGGTGTCACCCACGGTGTCCCCAGGGCTGAGGGGACCCCAGAGCACAGGGCTCAGCCCAGCCAGTGCCAGTGCCTGGGCCAGGAGGTGACACCCCCAGGAACGCCCTGAGTGTCCCCAGGGGAGGGTGACATCCCCAGCAGCCAGGAGGGCTCTGAGCAAAGACCTCAAACACAGAGAACAGAATGGTTCTGTTGGGAAGGGACCTCAAATCCCCCCCAGTGCCACCCCTGCCATGGCAGGGACACCTCCCACTGTCCCAATGTCCAGCCTGGCCTTGGGCACTGCCAGGGATCCAGGGGCAGCCACAGCAAATCTGGAAATTCATCCCAGCCCCTCCCCACCCTCCCAGGGAAGAAATCTAAATTGTCAAGGGCTGCAGGGACAGCCCCAGGTGGGCACAGGGAGCACCTGTAGGGGTCTGGGAGTGCAGCAGGACTGGGGCTGTCACCCCCTGTCCCCTCACCCTGCAGTGCTGGGCCAGCCTGGAGGAGATCCTGGGCTGGGCTGGGGCCAGGCAGAGGCAGGCAGGATGGATAATTAATGAATAATGGATAACGAATAATGGATAATGAATCATGCATCAGCTCCTCGGGAGCTGCATGAGGAGCCCCAGAGCCCCGAGATCACATCACACACCGGGGCCCCACCTCCCCCTCCTGCTAATTGGAGAGGGGGTCACAGGGCAGAGTGAGGAGGGGAATTTTGGGATGCACAGCTCTGGAATTGCTTCCCTCTGGTGGTTCAGGCCATTGTGAGCAGGATGCAACAATGGGATTGTGTCCCCATTAATTGAAGCACGCTGGGGAGGAGCAGATGGGGTGGGTGGCTCTGTTTGGGGAGAGGATGGGAGAGCTCCTGATGGAGTTTGTTCTCCTCTGAGTGGGGCAGGCTCCGTGTCCCTCCCAGCTCCTGGGATGTTTCTATTCCTTCCCTCAGCCCCTGTCTCAAATGGAGGCACCACGAGTGGAAAGAGTTTAAATCGTGGTGAATTTCAGTGATATTTTTATAGTTCTGGAGGGTTTCTGACACATGAGCAGCAAAGCATCAGCCACTCACTGCGGGTAAAACCAACTCAATTACAGGGTCTGTGATCCCTCCTCTGCCTCTGGCTGGGGCACAGGGATTTCCTCCTGGGATTTCTCATCAAGAGAGGTCACATTTTTATTTGAAAATGAAACTTTTCCCACCTGAAATCCAAAGAAGCTGGGTTTGGAAAGCAGATGAAGGGAATCAAAATACAATTTCTGCTATCTCTCATTGTCCAGCTGCACTCGGGCTGATTCCTCAAGTCTCCCCAGATGTTCAGGCTGGGGCTGAGGGCTCAGGCCATGTCCCAGAGCTCCATGCCAGTGAAGGACGTGCCCGGCTCCTCCTCCCTGGGGCCCTCTGGGTGTGCAAACACCTCCTGAGAGTTCCTCAAATCGCTGCCGCTAATTGCATTGATCAGCTTTGGCCGAGCAGCCTCCTGCTAATGAAGTGTTGCTGAGGCTGCAGCAGCTCCTGCTATTGGGGATTTTTCTCAGGCCCTGCCAGCTCAGAGCTGCTGCCCACAGGAGCTGCACCCGAGGGAGAGCAAGGACAATATTTGCTGCAGGACATCATTCCTGGCCAGGGGAATGCAGAATTCCCAGCTCCCAGCCCTCTCCTGGATGCTCCAGAGCCACCCTGGATCCCTGCTCTGTCACAGCTCGGGATTTTTCAGAGTGTTTGCATTTATCCCAGGGAATAAATGGGCAGGACAGAAGGACTGAGAGGATTTTTTTGCACATTTCTTGCTGAATGGATTGATCTGCACATCAAAGGAGCTCCCACCCACGTCGGGGTGAGCAGTGAGCTCCCCTTGCACACTGACACTGGAATTAGGGAGCAGCTCTGCCAGGCAGCACTGAGGAATGGTTTCATTTTGGTCTAAAAATGAAATGTGACCTGCTGGAGAGGTTGTGGTTTTTTTTTTTTTTTTTTTTTTTTTTTTTGTTGTTGTTGTTGTTGTTGTTGTTGTTGTTGTTTTTTGGATTTTTTTTCCCCAATTAGGAATGTTCCAACTGTTTGAGGCGAGGTGACAAAACAAACTTGCTTCCCATTTAATGAACTAAAGCTAATTGGAATTGGGGTGTCAGTCAGTCTGTGCAGCCACAAAGAGCAGGGTGCTGCACCTGCATTCCAATGGGCTCCAGAGCAGGGGGCTGAAATGGCTTTCCTTGGGATTTTGGAGATCCAGGGGCATTGATCTGATCATGCACTTGCTGCAGGTTGACTTTAAAAGGAGTCCCTGGATTTGTCCCCGTCCAGCAGAACTTGTAATTGCTTCTTTAAACGCCACAGAAGCTGAGACAGCACCGAGAGAATTTGGGAATGCTGGAGAGGGAGGGCAGTGGGTGTGGATGTGAAGGAAAGGTGCATTTTTTTAGGATGGGCTGTAAAATGGGGTTTTCTGTGTGTTTAGATAACGAGATGTTGAAAGTCAGATTCAAACTCTGTAACATCTGTTGGATACGGTGGGAACAGGACAGAAAGGTTTTTTTTCACTGCAGCTTTCCTTGGAGCTTTTTTACCTTCAAGGAGCAGCAGCTCTGGGGCCTGAGCTGCCCGAGGAGCAGAAGTGGGACAGCTCCTACAGGACTTCCCTCAGGTTTATTTTCCAATTCCCTGCTCTGGTTTGGGATGCTGAACAGTGTGAGGATGAGCTGGTGACTCCCTCTGCCCAGTGGGATGCTCCAGTGCCCTGGGAGAGCCCCAGGGATGTCCTGGGAGGAGCAGAGCAGGGATGTGGATCCTCTCCCTGTGGATCCAACCTCAGGGATGTCCTGGGAGGAGCAGGATCAAGGATGTGGATCCAGCCCCAGGGATGCTCTGGGAAGAGCAGGATTAAGGATGTGGATCCTGTCCCTGCAGATCCAGCCCCAGGGATGCTCTGGGAGGAGCAGATTAAGGATGTGGATCCTCTCCCTGTGGATCCTGTCCCTGCCCACGGGCAGCAGATGAGAGATGGCTCTGCAAAGGCTCCACACAGGGACTAATTAAGCTGAGCAAGTTTCCTTTGCTTCCACCCCTGGCAGCAGCCTAATTGGGAGGCATTTTCACCTGGAAAGGATTAATTGTAGCTGAGGAATGTCCCATCTCAGCTCCTTCCCTGCTGCACGCACGGGAGGGACACGGGGTGGGAGGTTCCACACCCACATGGCTCTGATTAATTGGATGCTTCATTAAGAGGCTGGAGAAGCTTCTGGGCTCAGAGTTTAACTCAGGAAAACTCTCTGGAGCTTTCCAGAAAAGCGGTGCCCTGCTCTAGGGAGTGCTGGGCAATATCTCAGAATCCCAGACTGGTTTAGGTGGGAAGGGACCTCAAATCCCCCCCAGAGCCACCCCTGCCATGGCAGGGACACCTCCCACTGTCCCAATGTCCAACCTGGCCTTGGGCACTGCCAGGGATCCAGGGGCAGCCACAGCTGCTCTGGGAATTCCAGCCCAGCCAGGAATTCCCAATTCCCAACATCCCATCCATCCTTGTTTCCTGAAAATTCTTTATTTAATATATTTTAAAATATTCTTTTATGCAGAGAAGGGGAAAAAAACTTTTTGCTGTTTTACTGCTTGAGCTCAGGATCTGTCTCCAAGAATTTGGTGTTCATTTTACAGCCTGTGTCTGGTTTATCCCCCTGGGATAAGGGCAGGATTCATTTGGGAAACTTTGGGGCTCAGGGATGTGCAGCTGGAGGATCCATGAGAGCAGATTAAAACCAGGAGCAGTGACCAGATGGATCCTCACCAGTGCCAGAGTGAGGGAGAACCTTCCCCATCCTGTCTGGATCTCTCCAGAGTGTCTATAAGGAACACACACAAAAAAAAAAATATCTAAAAAATAAAAATATTTTTAAATATTCAAACCATGTTTATCTAAGCATTTCTCAAGGAGATGATCATGTCAGCATCCTGAACTGCTAAGATATAATTCTAATTCTGATGTATCTTTCCCACATCACCTTCTCCCCCACCCCAAGGGAGGTGGTTCATGGATTTTCCTTCCCAACCAACCTGGATCCAGCTCCACAAAACCTTATTAAAACCACAAATATTTTGAGCAGTGTGTGGAGCATTCCAGCAGTGCCCCCAGGCCTCTCTGGAGCAGTGAGCAAGGTCACAGTTAACGTGCTGGAAATTCCAATAATGGAGCAAGGGCTGGAGCAGGTCTGGGCAAAAGGAGCAGATGGATATTTCAGGATATTTCCGGATATTTCTGGATCTTTTTGGATATTTCCGTGCTTCAGTGATGGAAATTCTGCCTGCTCCTTGTAGCAACAAACACCAAGGATACTTAAAATTCCCAGGCTCCCATGTGTTGCACCATTTCTCAGGAACAGCAGAGAATTTTAAGTAGGTTTTGCACAGAATGATCGAGTTTGCAGAGAACAGCCTTGGGTAGTGCTTTAAAAAATGAAAGAAAAATCATTTGAAGAGCAAGGGAAGTAAAGGACAGAGTTACTTCTTCCCCACTTCATTTTCCTGGAATCACTAAGAGTGTCTGAACTGCAGGTTACTCAAGTTCAGGCAGAAGCAGAGCAGGAAAAAGTTCTCTGTGTGCATGGGCAGCTCTTGGGAAAGTTCCCAGGGTGATCCCAAATCCATTTGGCTTTGATGTGCACATGCTGAGGGGGCAGGGGCTGCAGGATGGGATCTGGGATTTGGGATCTGAGATCTGGGATTTGGGATCTGAGATCCTGACTGCTGCAGGATGGGATCTCGCATGTGGGATCTGGGATGTGGGATGTGGGATCTGGGATCTGAAATCCTGACTGCTGCAGGATGGGATGTGGGATCTGGGATCTGGAATCCTGACTGCTGCAGGATGGGATGTGGGATCTGGGATCTGGAATCCTGACTGCTGCAGGATGGGATCTGGGATGTGGGATGTGGGATCTGGAATCTGAAATCCTGACTGCTGCAGGATGGGATCTGAGATCTGAGATCTGGGATCTGGAATTTGGGATCTGGAATCCTGACTGCTGCAGGATGGGATCTGAGATCTGGGATCTGGGATCCTGACTGCTGCAGGAAGGGGTCTGGGATCTGGGATCTGGAATTTGGGATCTGGAATCCTGACTGCTGCAGGATGGGATCTGAGATCTGGGATCTGGGATCCTGACTGCTGCAGGAAGGGGTCTGGGATCTGGGATCTGGAATTTGGGATCTGGAATCCTGACTGCTGCAGGATGGGATCTGGGATGTGGGATCTGGAATCTGAAATCCTGACTGCTGCAGGATAGGATCTGGGATTTCACCCCAATTTCACCACTGTAATTGGATTTGGGAGAGGGGGAGGATTCCTCAGCTGGAATATCCTGATTCCATCCAGCACCCAATTGCTGGATCAGGTGCCAAGGATGGAACTCCATGGCAGAATTTCATGGTCTGAAATGTGGCAGGGGTTGGTTCAGTCACTCCTTTCTCCAGGATTAAATATTCACAGGACCCACCAGGCCCAGAGGGCTCACAGTGGTCCCAGGGCTGCAGGGGAAGCTGGAATGAATTGGCACCAAAAAGAATTAAAAATGAGGAAATTTCTGGGTGGAGATGAAGATTTTTTCTTTTTTTTCTTTCTTTCTTTTCTTTCTTTCTTTTTTCTTTTCTTTTCTTTTCTTTTCTTTTCTTTTCTTTTCTTTTCTTTTCTTTTCTTTTCTTTTCTTTTCTTTTCTTTTCTTTTCTTTTCTTTTCTTTTCCTTTTTTTCCCCCTTTTTTCCCTTTCCCCCTCAGTTCCAGCCCCAGGAAGTGCTGTCTCCTGCAGTTTTCCATGGAGCACTGGTGCACAATTCCAGCCCAATTTGCCTGAAGGCTGAGTCTGACAGGAAGGCACAGCTGTAATTTCTCAGGCCTAGCCAGGATGCCAAATAAATCTATATCATCTTGACAATTATATCTTTACAAAAGCTTGGGAAAGAGCAGCCAGGAAAGCTTGTCAATAAGTTCACTTTTTATTAGAGGGAAGTCCTTTGGAAAGGCCAGGGAGGCAGCATTTCCTGATGGATCTCCTGGAGGCAGGTGCTGCAGGAGGCTGCTACAGAGAGCTTTTTATTGACAAACTTTGATTTTGGAGGAAATTTTTCCCTACAAAGCCTTAGCCTGAGTCATTGCATGGCACAGCCATAAAACCAGGTATGGAGTGGGGATCATTATAGCTCGAGTCTGGCCCCAGAGTGAGCTGGGTTGGAGAGCTGTGCTGGTGGCCCAGTGACACTGATCACCACTGGGGCACGGGGCTGGGACAGGGAGCAGGGTAGGAACAGCTCCAGCCCAGTGGGAAGTTATTTCCACAGTCAAATTAGAGATTAATTAGTGCTCTGTGATCCCAGCACCCAGGAGAGCCAAATTCCCCCAGCCCTGCCCTGTCCGTGCCACCCCCACAGCCGAGGTGTTGGGAACAACAAAGGAGCCCAATTTGCTATTGAGGACATCTATAAATAAACATCAAAGGAATATGGGCTGTGACCCTTGGGGCACCTCCAGCCACTCCTCCTCTCTTTGCCCTACTTGTGCTAATTCTGTTTGCTGAGGAGCTGCTTGATCATGGAGCTCTTTTTGGAGTGGGTAGCTGTAAATTCTGGAAAATGTGGTTTTTTTTAAAGGCATTCTTCAGCCTGAGCAGGCAGCTCTCACCTGCCAGCAGCACAAAAGGGGAGTTCCTGGATGTCAAATGCCTTCAGATTTTCCTGCTTTGATCAGGGCCCTGTTTGGGCTGAAGTTTTCTCAGCATCCTCCTGGGAGTTTTATCCGTGGCATTTTTTTGATGATTCCCAGCCCCAGTGCAGCTCCTTTGTGCTCTGAGCTGCAGTAATGAGGGGGGAGTTCAGATGTGCAGAGGCACCTGCAGAAATCCCAGTGAGGGCTGTGGAAAACATCCCAAAAAAACCAGCACAGTCACCTGGGGGCTGGAAGGGGAGTTTGGGGTGTTCCTGTGCAGGGCTGGGAGCTGGAGTTCAGTGATCCTGGTGGGCTCCTTCCAAACCAGGATGTTCCATGGTCCTGGGAGTGAGGGCAGCGAGGACACGAGATTGGGATGGGATAATGGGATAATGGAATGATGGGATGGGATAATGGGATGATGGGATTGGGATGGGATAATGGGATGGGATAATGGGATGGGATGTCACAGGAACACTTTGGGGCAGGTTTGTGTCCCCAGCATGGGCAGGAGCCAGCAGGGTTCAGGGAGAGCAGAGCAGCTGCACCACCCAGGGCTCTCCCATGGCTCTGCTCGGTGTCACCCACGGTGTCCCCAGGGCTGAGGGGACCCCAGAGCACAGGGCTCAGCCCAGCCAGTGCCAGTGCCTGGGCCAGGAGGTGACACCCCCAGGAACGCCCTGACTGTCCCCAGGGGAGGGTGACATCCCCAGCAGCCAGGAGGGCTCTGAGCAAAGACCTCAAACACAGAGAACAGAATGGTTCTGTTGGGAAGGGACCTCAAATCCCCCCCAGAGCCACCCCTGCCATGGCAGGGACACCTCCCACTGTCCCAATGTCCAGCCTGGCCTTGGGCACTGCCAGGGATCCAGGGGCAGCCACAGCTGCTCTGGGCACCCTGTGCCAGGATTGGTTTTTGTGTTATAGAGGGGCCTTAACCCTCATGGATGGCGGGGGGAATGCTCAGGATGCCTGGGAGGAGGGAGCACCTCGCTCTGCTGGCAAGGGCAGCTTTCCCTGCCTCATTTATTGCTCCTTGGTTTCCCTTTTCTCCCACACAATGCACAGCGTGTCTGGAATGGCTCCTGGATAAAAGAAAGTCTGTCAGGTGATTCTGTTTCCAGGTGCATTTCTGAAATGTTTTTGCTTTTGGGAGCTCTCACTGTTCCACGTTTGGGCTATTTTGGGAAGCTTAGATGAGCTCTGGCTGTGGGAGAGTTCTGTGTACCGGGCAGTTTGTGCATTTTGGCAAAATCTGAGTGGGATGCAGCTCTGCCTGTGCCGAGGATGGAGGAGATGCCTGCAGAGAACTTCCTGCTGCCTGCCTGGCACCCACTGCTGCCCAGAGCCCGGGAGCAGCTGGCACCTGGGTAAGGGGGATGCCCTGGGCTGCACCAGGGCACAGAGCAGCCCAAGGCTGCTAAAAGTCACTTGGGTGCAGCTCCATGCAGGAATGGCAGGAACAGGGGTTTGGGTGGACAACACCTGGGTTTAAAAGGGGTTTTGGTCCAAGGACCTGGAATCCCAGGATCCCTGAGGATGGAAAAGCCCTGAGTGCCACCCCCAGGAATTGCTGGGACACCTCCAGGGATGGGCACTCCAAACCTCCCTGGGCACTTCCAATCCCTGCCCACCCTTTCCATGGGGAAATTCCTGCTGCTCTCCACCCTGAGCCTGCCCTGGCCCAGCCTGAGGCCGTTCCCTCTCCTCCTGTCCCTGTTCCCTGGGAGCAGATCCCAAATCCCCCCGGCTGTCCCCTCCTGGCAGGGAGTTGTGCAGAGCCACAAGGGCCCCCCTGAGCCTCCTTTTCTCCAGGCCGGAGTTGCAGATCAGCCTCTGGACACGTGGGAAACCTCAGCCAGGATCTCCCCTGGTTGCCCAGGAAAGGAGCACGGGGAGTTTTGCTGTGAGGTTCCCATTCCCGATCCCAGTGCAGGACCCTGCAGGATGTGGGGAGCTCTCAGGGAGGGCTGTCCTTGCTCCCTGCTCCCTCCCAGGATCCTGCAAACTCCAAATTGGGCATCTCTTCAAGGATAATCATTTCATTAAGTCTTCAAATGATAGAGAACCTGCTCCATATTAGGTTACTGCCTTCACTGCTTAATTAACTTTATTCCTACTCTAGGTTTGTTTCGTTTCACCTTCCAGCCTTTGCTTCCCATTATGACTTTTTATTTGCTAAATTTAAGTATCAGAATTGCCTGCCTGTGATGGCTCTAAAGAACACAGAGAAATTGGCTCTTACTTTTCTCTTGGATAAATTAAAAAGGTCAAGTGCCTTTGACCCTTAATTTCTGTATAAAACTGGCTCCAAAGGAGAGATCTCTGCAGGAGACCATAGAGATATTCCAAGGGCTGGAGCCAGGCTGGGAGAGCTGGGAATGTTCCCCTGGAGAGGAGAAGGATCCAGGGAGAGCTGAGGGCACCTAAAGGGGCTCCAGGAGAGCTGGAGAGGGACTGGGGACAAGGGATGGAGGGACAGGACACAGGGAATGGCTCCCAGTGCCAGAGGGCAGGGATGGATGGGATGTTGGGAATTGGGAATTCCTGGCTGGGCTGGAATTCTCAGATTTGCTGTGGCTGCCCCTGGATCCCTGGCAGTGCCCAAGGCCAGGTTGGACATTGGGACAGTGGGAGGTGTCCCTGCCCATGAACTTTAAGGTCCCTTCCCACCCAAACCATCCCATGACTCAATGCCATCCCTCCTCTGGGCCCAAGAACTCCCCCAGGCTGTGTCCTGGTGTCCCTGGATGTTCCTGGCAAATCAATTCCACTCCTGCTCCCATCCCATCCCTTTATCCCATCCCATCCCATCCCATCCCATCCCATTATCTCATCCCATCCCATCCCATCCCATCCCATCCCATCCCATCCCATCCCATCCCATCCCATCCCATCCCATCCCATCCCATCCCATCCCATTATCCCATCCCATACCATCCCATCCCATCCCATCCCATCCCATCCCATTATCCCATCCCATCCCATCCCATCCCATCCCATCCCATCCCATCCCATCCCATTATCCCATCCCATCCCATCCCATCCCATCCCATCCCATCCCATCCCATCCCATCCCATCCCATCCCATTATCCCATCCCATCCCCACCTCTCCTGTCTGGCACGTGCCTGTGCTTGGAATTCACCCCCATAACTCCGAGGATCCCAAGTCCCTGAGAAAAGCAGGATCATGAATAAACATCAGGAATAATTTCCTGAGAAAAGCAGAACCTTCTCCCTGCCTGGAAGGAGAGGGGCAGGAGGAGAGCACTAATTAGATTATTTATGCAATCCAGCCTTGATGAGATCCATGCTGACAAGGCAGTCAGAGGTCGATCCATGAATTCCATAGAAATTCCCCATTCCTGGAGCAGCTCAGGAGCTGCCCCACATCCTCTTGGTCCCGAAGCTCTCCAGGGCTGGAGGGTGCTGGGGCTCCCTTTGGGTGCTGCCTGTGCCTGCTCTGGGCTGCTGGGCAGCAGAGTGGCCTCGGCTCAGCTTTGGGACGTTTTAGGGGTTTTAATCCCTGCCCTGTGGGTTTTGGGGCAGGTTGAAGGTGCTGCTGTTTCCTGTCAAGGGTTGGTTTCCTTTAGGGCTCCCCCTGAGCTTTGCTCACAGCCTTGGAGGCTGATGGAACACGGATGGGGGGTGGTGGCCACTGTCAGCCCCAGGGGGATCTGGGGTGGCATGAGCAGGGCCAGGGGGATCCTGAGGGAAGGAGCAGTGCCAGGGTGGATCCTGAGGGAAGGAGCAGGGCCAGGATGGATCCTGAGGGAAGGAGCAGTGCCAGGGTGGATCCTGAGGGAAGGAGCAGTGCCAGGGGGATCCTGAGGGAAGGAGCAGTGCCAAGATGGATCCTGAGGGAAGGAGCAGGGCCAGGGTGGATCCTGAGGGAAGGAGCACGGCCAGGGTGGATCCTGAGGGAAGGAGCACGGCCAGGATGGATCCTGAGGGAAGGAGCAGTGCCAGGGGGATCCTGAGGGAAGGAGCAGTGCCAGGATGGATCCTGAGGGAAGGAGCAGGGCCAGGATGGATCCTGAGGGAAGGAGCAGGGCCAGGATGGATCCTGAGGGAAGGAGCAGGGCCAGGGGGATCCTGAGGGAAGGAGCAGGGCCAGGGTGGATCCTGAGGGAAGGAGCAGGGCCAGGATGGATCCTGCAGGGACGAGCAGTGCCAGGATGGATCCTGAGGGAAGGAGCAGGGCCAGGATGGATCCTGAGGGAAGGAGCAGGGCCAGGGTGGATCCTGAGGGCAGGAGCAGTGCCAGTATGGATCCTGAGGGAAGGAGCAGTGCCAGGGTGGATCCTGAGGGAAGGAGCAGGGCCAGGATGGATCCTGAGGGAAGGAGCAGGGCCAGGATGGATCCTGAGGGAAGGAGCAGGGCCATGGTGGATCCTGAGGGAAGGAGCAGTGCCAGGGTGGATCCTGAGGGAAGGAGCAGGGCCAGGGTGGATCCTGAGGGAAGGAGCAGTGTCAGGATGGATCCTGAGGGAAGGAGCAGGGCCAGGGTGGATCCTGAGGGAAGGAGCAGTGTCAGGATGGATCCTGAGGGAAGGAGCAGGGCCAGGATGGATCCTGAGGGAAGGAGCAGTGCCAGGATGGATCCTGAGGGAAGGAGCAGTGCCAGGATGGATCCTGAGGGAAGGAGCAGGGCCAGGATGGATCCTGAGGGCAGGAGCAGTGCCAGGGGGATCCTGAGGGAAGGAGCAGTGCCAGGATGGATCCTGAGGGAAGGAGCAGGGCCAGGATGGATCCTGAGGGAAGGAGCAGTGTCAGGATGGATCCTGAGGGAAGGAGCAGGGCCAGGATGGATCCTGAGGGAAGGAGCAGTGCCAGGATGGATCCTGAGGGAAGGAGCAGGGCCATGGTGGATCCTGAGGGCAGGAGCAGTGTCAGGATGGATCCTGAGGGAAGGAGCAGGGCCAGGATGGATCCTGAGGGAAGGAGCAGGGCCAGGATGGATCCTGAGGGAAGGAGCAGTGCCAGGGTGGATCCTGAGGGAAGGAGCAGGGCCAAGATGGATCCTGAGGGAAGGAGCAGTGCCAGGGTGTCAGGATGGATCCTGAGGGAAGGAGCAGTGCCAAGATGGATCCTGAGGGATGGAGCAGTGCCAGGGGGATCCTGAGGGAAGGAGCAGTGCCAGGGGGATCCTGAGGGATGGAGCAGTGCCAGGATGGATCCTGAGGGAAGGAGCAGTGCCAGGGTGCCAGGATGGATCCTGAGGGAAGGAGCAGGGCCAGGGTGCCAGGATCGATCCTGAGGGCAGGAGCAGTGCCAGTATGGATCCTGAGGGAAGGAGCAGGGCCAGGATGGATCCTGCAGGGAGGAGCAGTGCCAGGTGGATCCTGAGGGAAGGAGCAGGGCCAGGATGGATCCTGAGGGAAGGAGCAGGGCCAGGATGGATCCTGCAGGGAGGAGCAGTGCCAGGGTGCCCAGGCTGCCCCGGGGTGTGAGGATGGGCACCCCTTGGGCATCCCCTGCCTCCCTGGAGGATTTAATGGGATCACACCCATGGGATCAGCTGTGGGAAAGGAAATCCAGGCATCCCACTGGAGACAAATCCCTGCACTTGGTTCTGCCTCAATCCTGAGCACAGATCCTCCTGCAGGGCTGGATTTTCCTGCTGGGACGCCATGGGCAGTCCCTGGCTGTGGGCTGGTGGCACTGGCAGTGCTCTCTTCATTTAGAACCAGTAATTTATTTATTTTTATTTATCTGCATGCAGCACAGAGATGCTGTTTGTTCCTGGTTTATCACATTTATTCCCTTCCCCACCCAGAATTATCCCCATGGGAGGGGCTGCCAGGACCACCCTGCCCTGAGAGGAGGCTGAGGGAAAGGAGCCCCCCCTGAAATCTGAATTCCTGCCCAGCTCCTCCTCCTCTCCCCTGCAGTCATGTGTGTTTTTCTTAACTTTAAAACAGAGAAATCTCTCAATTTTTAAACCTGTCACGTCCTCAATTTCAATAAAATCGGGCAGCACAGTATTAGAGCTAATGATATGTTTTAGAGAAATAATAGTTTTATTGCCCTGGGTTTATAATCTTTTTGATTAACTGATTTTCTCAGATATTCGCAATCCCTCATTTGTTTTCTGCCTGTTCTTTAGAGCCATTTTTAGGTTGTTATTTTTCTGACCAGTGCATGTGACATTTTCTAAGCTGCGTGTCCCACGCAAGGTCTGGAGGTGAGAGAACACCATGAGGTTAAACAGTGGCAATTTAAAGATAATAACGATTTATTTATTTTTTTTCTTTAGAAATATGCAAGAGCAGGGAGAATGGGAGGTGATTTCCTCTGGATTTTCAGGTCAGTGGAGATAAAACACACAGAAAATAAAGATGGACGTGGGAATACACTGGCACAGGGTTGGACATTGGGGTTGGAGCATCCTGGGACAGTGGGAGGTGTCCCTGCCATGGCAGGGGTGGCTCTGGGTGGGATTTAAGGTCCTTTCCAACCCAAACCAGTCTGAGATTCTGGGATTTATGATAAGGAAACGCTCATCACTCACTCTCTCTGCCTTTCTAAGGCACCTGCTTTTCCTCCACAGCATTTTCCACATGCAGCTCTGCTCTCCAGGCCAGCCCAGGAGGAGCCCAGCAAAGCCCAGGCTGCCTTCAGATCCTCTGCAATTCCTGCCTGGAGCCATGATGGATTTATCCAGAAAAAAATGTGTGTTCCTGGCTATTGTAACGGTGCTGAAAGAGGACAGAGAGAAATGCTCAATAAAGCAGACATGATAAAAAAGGGTAAATCTGCTTGGGAAAAAAAAAAAAAAGCTGTGCCTTATTTTCTGTCCCAAATAAATCAGCTGGGAACAGCTGAGTCAATAAAGCTCGCTTTGAGCAGGGCTCCTTTCTGCTGGTCAGGAGATACATTGCTTGTATGTTAATTGGCCCTTTAATCACTCTCTGTGTGCTGGGCTGCTGCCTTTGGAATCCTGCTGGAAGCTCTGCCTGCCTCCCTTTATGTCAGGCTTTTATGGGGAGAGCTCCTGAAAAGAGCCCGAAAATGTTCGATATCTGCAGAGGGGCTGAGCAGCTCCACTGCAGCCTCCAGCCCTGTCTGGGGCTCCTTTCTGCCAGGTGTCTGCAATCCTCATTTTCTGCCCCTGGAATCCTCATTTTCTGGTACTTTCCATCGCTTTTGTAGCAGTAGGAAAAAAAAAAAATTGGTCGGTGGCTCTGGTGTGGCACAAAATTCCCAACCCATTTCCAGCTCTGTGATGGAGCAGCACAAGGCTTGGCAGGAGTTTGGGTTCTCTGCTAATTCAGATTAAAAGTGGAAGGGGTCCTTCCCAGGGACAGCAACCCTTAATGAACATTTAGGAAGAACTGGGGGAGAATGCAAACAAAGCCCAGTTTGTCAGAGAATCGGAAGGCAGGCAGAGCATTCCCAAGAGCTGCTCATGTTTCATAGCTGTCATTTCTCTGGAAAATGGGACCTGGCTCAGGGTTTGCCAGTCAGACTCCGTGGGTGCAGCCCAAGAGGAGCTTTGTGAGTTTTTCCTGCATTCTCTGGGGTTTCACAGCAAAATGAGGGGTTGGTTTGGGGCTGGGTGGGAAGTGCAGGAGCTGAGGCAGAAAAAGGTTTTGTGGTTCATCTCCAGGAAAACAAACAGGGAGTGGTGGAGAAGGTGAGCATGGACAGGAGGGGTTTGGCTGCAGGTCCAGCTCCTCACCGAGTGTCCCCTGAGGCTGAAAGTGACACCAAACCCAGCTAAAACCCTCAGTGTGACACCAAACCCAGACAGATCCCTCAGTGTGACACCAAAGCCAGCTGGACCCTCAATGTGACACCAAACCCAGACAGATCCCTCAGTGTGACACCAAAGCCAGCTGGACCCTCAATGTGACACCAAACCCAGACAGATCCCTCAGTGTGACACCAAAGCCAGCTGGACCCTCAATGTGACACCAAACCCAGACAGATCCCTCAGTGTGACACCAAAGCCAGCTGGACCCTCAGTGTGACACCAAACCCAGACAGATCCCTCAGTGTGACACCAAACCCAGCTAAAACCCTCAGTGTGACACCAAACCCAGACGGATCCCTCAGTGTGACACCAAACCCAGCTGGACCCTCAATGTGACACCAATGCCTTTGTTGTCTTTGTCGTCATCTCCATTGTCTTCGTTGTCTCCTTTCCCTTCTTCTTACTACTATTATTATTACTATTATTTCTATTATTACTCTTCTCTTCTCTTCTCTTCTCTTCTCTTCTCTTCTCTTCTCTTCTCTTCTCTTCTCTTCTCTTCTCTTCTCTTCTCTTCTCTTCTCTTCTCTTCTCTTCTCTTCTCTTCTCTTCTCTTCTCCTTTCTCCCGCTCCTTCTTCTCCTTATCACTATTATTACTATTATCACTATTATTACTATTATCACTATTATTATCATTACTATTATCAATTCTGAGCTCTCCTGGCCTCGGTCCCTGCCCTCGCTGCTGTCGCAGGTGGTTTCAGATCTCCTGAGGAGAGCAGGTCCCTAAAACGCCCCCTCACCCTTCCCTGTTTCCCCACCTTTCTGCAGCTCCCCCCAGGAGTTCCTTCTCATTCCCCGTGTCCCAGGTCACCCACCCACACATCCCAACCCTCTGGAATTCCAGAAATCTCCTCCAAAAAAACCCCACAAACTGCAGCTTTCCCCCCGCACAGCAGGGGAGCAGGAAGGAGCTGTTCCCATCCTCTCTGCAGGACTTTTCCTGCCGGGAATCTTTTGTTCCGAGGCGCAGCAGAGCTCTCTGCTGAAGAACAAACCAGGCTGTTGGAGCTGCACTTTAATGTCGCCTTTGGGAACACGGAGCTTCCCAGTTCAATCCTGATGGCAGAGGAGAGCGCTGCCGGGGTTTTAATGCTCCTCACAAAGTGCCATCGTCCCCTGCTGGCAAAGGTGAGGGAACAGATCTTTAATGGACGTGCTGGGGTGAACGCAGGAAATCCAGCTCGTGTTTATCCCACCTCAGGCCCAGCCCTGCTGCACTTAAACCTGAGTTGAAGCAGAACTGCTCTGGGTGATCGCTGTGAACTCAAAATGTTCCCCCCTCAGGTTCCTTGGGAAGGTGGAATTTGTGTTATCCTGAACTTCGGGATAAAAGATTGGATTTCCAGGCTGTGATGAAAAGTCTGATCATGGAATCCCAAATCAGTTTGGGTGGGAAGAGACCTTAAATCCCCCCCAGAGCCACCCCTGCCATGGCAGGGACACCTCCCACTGTCCCAATGTCCAACCTGGCCTTGGGCACTGCCAGGGATCCAGGGGCAGCCACAGCAAATCTGGGAATTCCATGATCAGACACAGGGATGTGTGGGAATTCCTGTGCATTAGCCAATCCCTGGATTTTAGATCCCTTCACTTGGATCCCTTCCCCTCCTAGCTCACACATTTTGTGTCCTGCCCAGGAGCCTTCTCTGGGCCCATTGATGGGTGCTGCAGCTCAGAGCTGATCTCCCCTGGGGCTCCCTCTGGGGCTTTGGGTGCAGCTCAGGGCCCTAAACCTCATTTGAGGTCCTTCCAACCCAAACCATTCAGTGGTTCTGCAATCAAAACTAAAACTAAAACGAATAAAAGGAATCCACAAAGGTAAGAAAACTGCAAATGTGCCCACAGAAGGTGGGAGACCCTTTTGCTTTCAGCTGCATTGTGCTGGTGGGGTGAACCTTCCACAGCCCTTTAGGAACATGGATTTGATATTCAGAGGACAGGGAGAGGGTTTTGGGAGACATGAAAAAAAAAAAAAAGAGTTTTCTAGGGGAAAACAAATTGGTGAGGGAAAATTTTAGGATCTTGTTTTTAGGGCTGTTCTGGGTTTCCTTTGCTGGCAAGGGATGGAACAGCCCTGGATGCTCTGGGAATGCTGGCTGAGGCAGGACTGGCTCTAAGGGGTCACAGATCCCAAACAGTGTCACATCCATCCCAAAATTCCCAAAGGAGAGCGTCTCCATCCACACCCTAATGAGGTTCTTACACAGATCGCTGCAGAGTTACAGCTTTTCCCATCTGAGCTCGAATTCTCATCTCACCCCACTCCCAGGAGCAGGATTCCCCCTCACCCCATTCCCAGGAGCAGGATTCCCCCTCACCCCACTCCCAGGAGCAGGATTCCCATCTCACCCCACTCCCAGGAGCAGGATTCCCCCTCACCCCACTGCCAGGAGCATGATCTCAGCTCTGCAGCTCTGACAGGTGTCACAGCCCGTGCTGGTGACAGGATGACATTATTAACTCTGCTCAGTTTGTTTGCAGCTGTCTCACGCCTGCTTTCCCCAGCCCCACTCCTGCATTGGAATATTTGTTTTCCTCTCATTTGTATGTGCACTTGTCTCCATCGAATTTTGTCTCTTTGATTTCCGACCATTTTTCAATTTATCAGGATCACTTTGAATTCTAATCCTGGCTGCCAGAGCACTTGTAATCATCCCCACTCTGCTGTCACTCGCTGCTCCCTCGCTCGTGCTGCTGAATTGTTAATATTTCATGGAGCCACAGCCACTCAGGGCCCCGCTCCTCCAGAGGGACTCACGTCTCCTGTGCCAGAGAATCCTCTGGAGCTGCTTTTTTTCCATTTCTAGGCTCTCACAGCACATCCAGGCCATTTATTTGGTTCAATGAGTGTTGCAGGATAAATTGGGATCATTGGCAGCGACCTCGTGGTCCTGGTTGGACAAACACATCCCAGCTTTTCCATAGCTTTTGATGTGCAGCTCCTTTGGGAAGGGATAATTGACACTTTGCTGTTCCTCTTTTTCTGTTCGGATTTTGGGATCCCTCTGCTCCTCCCCAGCCCAGCATTCCCTGGGGTCACAGTCCCCACATCCCAGAGGGGATGCTGTGATCCCTGTGGAAGGAAAGAAGGATTCCAGGAAGGAAGGAAGGAAGGAAGGAAGGAAGGAAGGAAGGAAAACCCTTCAGTGCCTACACACAGAGCCCAGCTGGCAGGAGAGGGGCACTGCAGCAGCAAACCAGGTCCCACAGCACCATCCTGACCCCAAAAAAGCCACAACCATCTGGATGATGTCACCAGGGGAGCACCAGGAGCGGCGAGGGAGGGGAATTACACCCGGCTGTGGTGAGACACTGAACTGCCACACTCTGATGAGAGTTTGTGCTTCTCAGGATTGTGTTGGGCTGGCAGAGCCCACAGACCCCAAGGTTTGCTCCTGCAGTTCCCCTTTCTGCAGGGAATGCCCCAACCCTCCTGAGGAGAAGGGGGCTGTGGCATCCTCACCCTGGCATGGGATAAAGGTGGATTTCCAGCTCAGGGCACTCCAAATCCACCTGCACAGGAAGGAGTTGTTCCTTTTTCTCCATTTATATTTTAATTCTGTTTTTTGTTTCAACCTCAGCAGCTGCTGCCAGCTCCCTGAGAGGAGGGTGGAGCCGGCTGGGACAAGTGACAGGTGAGGACCTTCAAGCAGTGCCAGGAATGTTTATATTGGATATCAGGGGAAATTCCTGCCATGGGATGAGCCTGAAGAGCTGCTCTCACCTTTGGTTGGCCACCATAAGCTGGTGGAGAGAAGTGGCCATTTCCTTAATTGTGGTGATGAACTTGAGGGGAAAAAAAGTAAAAAAAATAATAGTGCCAGAAAAGCAGGGGGTGTTTCCATGATCAGTGACAGGGTCTGTCCATGTGCTGCCATCAAGGAATCAAATCTGCCCAGCTGGCACCACTTTGACCACATCCAGCTCGTGGGGCAGAGGTTTGGAACTCCAGCTTTGGAATATTTGTGAGGAATATTTGGAATATTTGTGAGGAAACCCTTGGGCTGCATCCTCTGCTCCTCCCTGTGGTGCCTGCACTGTTTCCTGCTCTGTGCTCTCCTGAACCCCCTCCTCTGCCTTCCTGAGGGGCCACAGCTGCCTTTACCCAGAGCCTGCTTGGTGGAATATCAGAATTTCAGGATGATTTGGCTGGGAAATGCCTTTAAGATCATCTCACCCCACTCCTCTGCCATGGACAGGGACACCTCCCACTGTCCCAGGTTCCTCCAAGCCCCAATGTCCAACCTGGCCTCTGTGGAGTGACTTGAATGGCAAAATTCACAGATTAGGTTTCCTGATAGCTAAAATTTAACCTTTATCAAAAGGAGAGAAAAAAAAAAGCTTTTTCTGCTCTTTTCATGTCCCAGATCAAAGCTCGCTGGTTTAACTACTCCCTTGATACTGCATTTTGTCCTTTGGCTTCAGAGGCGTGGAGCACACCCACAGAGCTCCTGCTCTGCCTCTGAGCTGCAGCCGGGGGTGCTGGGGTCACAGGGACACTGCAGGGACACCAGGACACCCCCAGGACACCTGGAGTGTGCCCGGGGTGCTCCTGTCCCTCCGTGGCCAGCAGAGCTCCGGCCATGGAACAGCAGGGAGGGGGAGCAGCTCCCATTTGATCTCCTCCATGGTCTGGGGAGTCCCTGCTGCCGGCCCTGTTCTCCTCCACACTCTGGACACTCTGTGTCCATGGCTGTGTCACCGTGTCCGTGCCCACTGTCACCATGTCTGTGCCCGTGTCACCGTGTCCGTGCCCACTGTCACAGTGTCCATGTCCATGTCACCATGTCCATGCCAGTGTCCCCATGTCCCTGCCTGCTGTCCTCGTGTCCCTGCCCCTGACACCATGTCCGTGTCCCCGTGTCCATGCCCATGTCACCATGTCCCTATCCATGTCCCGGTATCCCTGCCTGCTGTCCCCATGTCCGTGCCCGTGTCACCATGTCCATGTCCATGTCACCGTGTCCATGCCACCATGTCTGTGCCTGTGTCCCCGTGTCCCTGCCCGCTATCCCCATGTCCGTGTCCCCGTGTCCCTGCCTGCTGTCCCCGTGTCCCTGCCCGTGTCCCCATGTCCCTGCCTGTGTCACCATGTCCATGTCCATATCACTGTGTCCATGTCCCCGTGTCCCTGCCCGCTGTCCCCGTGTCCCTGCCTGTGTCCCCGTGTCCGTGTCCCCGTGTCCCTGCCCGCTGTCCCCGTGTCCCCTGCTCCCCCAGGGCTCCGTGCCCTGTCCCCTGCACTGTGCAATAACCCCCCAAGGATAAATCTCCTTTTCCTCTCGCATTGCCTGGCACTGATTCCCTCCCTGACATCGGATCTCTCATTTAACCGTGCCACAGATCTGCCAGCGCATCGTTAACCACACATTTGGATCCTTAAATTAAATTTACCTACCACGGCCTGAGTGATTTCCTCCCTGATTGTCCATTTGTAGGAAACAGCAGCCGTTCATCCTCTCCCTGTCCTGCTTCCCGACTTTACCTGACTCTGTCCAGCCGGGGAAATTTTGGGTGTCTCAGTGCAGACTTCAGGACTTTTTGGCCATTTTTAGTGTGATTTTTAGGGGATTTTTGTGTTTCTTAGCGTGAATTTTCCGGGATTTTTTTTTTTTTTTATGCTGGATTTTTTCCCAATATTTTTCCCAGAAATCCTCGGAATTTTGGCAGATTTGGGGTGTTTTAGTGCAGATTTTAGGACTATTTTAGCCATTTGAAATGCGATTTTTGGGGCAGATTTTGGGTCATTTAAAATGTGATTTTCCTCAGATATTTTTCTCTGTTTCCCAATTTTTTCCCGGTTTTTCCCCCAGAAATCCCTGGAATTTCCCTGAGTTTGGGGCCATTTTTGGGGGTGTTTTAGTGCAGATTTTTGGTGTCTGCTGACCAACTGTAGGACTTTTGGGGAGGATTTTTGGTTTGTTTTTTTCTTAAGATTCTAGTGTGGATTTTTAAGAAGTTCTTTCCCAATATTTTCCCCAGGAATCCTTGGAATTTGGGCAGACTTTGGGTGTTTTAGTTCAGATTTTAGGATTTTTGGGGCCATTTTTCATGTGATTTTTGGGTTTTTTGGCCACTTAAAGTCAGTTTTCTCGTGGATCTTTTCCCCATCCATTTTCCTGGTTTTTCTTCCTCAGAAATCCCTGGAATCTCGCTGGATTTTGGGGCCACATTTCCCGCCAGCTCACGTGAAAGCCGGCAATGATGGAGAAATTAACTTAGAAAAAGCAGTTTTAATCTGCAGGGGCTGAGCACAAAGCAGGGGAAGGACACCCTGGAATCCTCTCACAAAGGGACAGCAGCCTTTGCTTGGTTCTCCTGAGACTTCGTGTCCTGGGTTTGCTTTAATTGAAATTTTTGGTAATGAATAAATAAATAAACAAATAAATAAATGAATAAATAATTTTAGTGGGTGCACCCAGCTGTGGACAGAAGCTGCTGTCTTGTTTTTCCAGTCAGGCCGTGCCCAGCAGTGTGTGCTCTATCCCAGCTGTTCACCCAGCTGTTGCAGTGTTCTTTCTCTTCCCCACAGCCCATCCTCCCTCCAGGAGATCTCTCCTGTCCATGGCCATGCAGTCCCAGGGCAGGGCTGATCAAATTCCATCATCCCATGGGGAGATGCTCCAGCCAGGGCAGGAGCCGAGCATTTCCTACCCAGATCAAAGGGGAGATTTGGAACAGCAGAGCAGCCTTTTCCCACTGGATCCCAGAGGAAAACCAGAGCCTTGCACATCATCCCTGCAGCTTTGGAGGAAAAGTGCACCTTGTGCAGGAGCCCTGCTCCAGCAGAACCACATCTGTCCCTGCAGGAGGATCAGCCACCATGGAATGGGACTGCACCAACCCTGACTGACTGACGGGGGCACCTTGGATTCTCCCTCTGCCCCTGCTCTGGGTTTGTTCTCTGCAATCCTGCATTGCTATTGGAATTGTCCTGGCAAAGAACTGTTATTCCTGTTCCCAGAGCTTTGCCTGAGAGCCCCTTCATTTCAAAATTATAATAATTTGGAAGGAGGGGGTTACATTCTCCATTTCATAAAGAGGCTCCTGCCTTTCTGGGCAGACACCTGTCTGTCAAACCAGGACAGCTGCTCTCGTGGCAAAGGGCACAACTGGAGCTGGCACAGCCTGAGGGCTCCCCTGGAGAGCCTGGCAGGTGAGGAGCTGCTCCCACCCTGTCTCCAGGATGAGGTCACCGGGGCTCTGCCCTTCTCTCGCCTTCCAAACATCATCCAAACTAAATCCAGGGGGTTACAGGGTCAGAATGGTAATTTCAGACTCTGGGGCATCTTGTTCCATAAAAAAAAAAAAAACGTTGCTGAAATAATTCATGCTCTCTGCCACTTCTGAGTCAATGAATTCTCATTTTCTGATGGGAAAGATGTTTTTGAAAAGATCCTGACCTCTTCTATCACGTCCAGCCCTGAGTCTGGGCATCAGTTTCCTTCCAGACACAAAACTCCTCAGAAGTCACCAGGTGAAAGAATTCAAGAACATTTTGTCAAACCTTGTGACAAGGTTGACAGGAGTCACTCACCTCTGCCATGCAGGGGCTGGAATTGTCCCTGCCCACGGCAGCAGGGTTGGTCCAGGTGACCTCTAAGGGCCCTTCCAGCCCAAACCATTCCATGATCCTTTCAGCAGAGAAAGAATAAAAGAAAATCAAATTACAAGAAGGAAAAAAATAGGAGGGGAGAAGAAAAACGTCTTTAGAGGGGGAGATTATTGAGTTTTATACTGAACTCACCTGTATCAACAGCTCTGGATTAACTCCACAGTGTCTGCAGGGTGAAGAAAATAGGAATAAGATGCTATTGAGAAAACATGGAGGGCCCATAAGAGGGAAAAACAAAGGTTTGGAAAAGCTGCAGCTGGACCTGGCTCTCAGTGCTCTGCCCTGGGTGAGAGGTGGGCATCGGTCACAGGCTGGATTTGATGTCTTGGGGCATCCCAAATAATCCTGGGACCACTGAGGCTGCTCCCAAGCCTGGGGCTGTTCCCAACATCTCCCCCCTCATTTCCTCTGCCTCTGTAATTGCCATCCCATAACCCATGAACAGGTGTAGGAATAATGGAACAGTTATGGACAGGGCCATCCTGAGTCCCACTTATGACCCTGCCAGCCCCTGTGATGGAATTTTGGACTCTGGCCCTGAGTGGGATTGGTGATTGAAAGCTCCATTCTGTCCTGTCAGCTGCAGTTCCCACGGGAAAGGCTGATCCTGCCCTGGCTGTGCATGAGCAGGTAGCAGAGCTCTCACCTGGAGCCGACTGCATCCAGCCAGGGCTGCACCACAGGAGACTGGAGCTGGGAGAGAAAGCCCTGCTCAGGCCAAGAGCAGCGTTTCAAAATGATGGAAACTTCTACGGGCTGGAAAGTTCTGGAAGAGCTCCCAAATATCCCAATGTTTGGGCTTAGCCCCTGGTGGTGTCACCCCCGGGCTGTGTCTTGGGGATGTTCCCACCATGAGGGGCTTCCCACAGTGCTGGCACAGCAGGGAGGGCTCCCATCCCATTATCCCATTATCCCATCCCATTATCCCATCCCATTATCCCATCCCTTTATCCCATCCCATCCCTTTATCCCATCCCATCCCATCCCATTATCCCATCCCATTATCCCATCCCATCCCACCCCATCCCATCCCATTATCCCATCCCATCCCATCCCATTATCCCATCCCATCCCATTATCCCATCCCATTCATTTTTTACCATTACAATTATAGAATCCCAGAAAGGTTCTGTTGGGAAGGGACCTCAAATCCCACCCAGTGCCACCCCTGCCATGGCAGGGACACCTCCCACTGTCCCAGGGTGCCAGTCCCTGCTGCCACAGCTGGCACCCACATCTGGAGCTCCCATTCCCAGCCCCCCACAGCTGGCATTGCCACTCCAGGCGCCGGAATCCGAGGGGTTTGTGAGGTTCACTTTAATTATTCCTGCTTCCAGTCTTATCTGGATTAAGAAAGAACTTTAATTACTTGGCTAATAGCTTTGCCTTTTCCGTGGGGCTGTGTTCCCATTAACCCTTCCAGAGCCGCATGGCTGCAGGGCACGCTGAGGGAGGGGCTGGGCTTTGTTAGAGGCACAAAACCAGCATCCAAAAAAAAGCACGAAATGCCATTTCCTGTGGCAGGTTTCAGAAAACAATCATTAGGGGAGGAATATTCGCAAATGTCACCGTTTGGAAAGGGCCCGTGTGGTGCCTCGGTGCGTCCCGGTGAACTGGAAAACAAACACTGGCACCTCTCTGCTTCAGCTCGGGCTGCTGAGAGGAGAAGTGTTAACTTTTATTACTCCATGATAAACATCATTAGCGTGACCTTTTTGAGGCATTTGAAAGGAAAAATTAGATGGTGCAGAATGCAGAGGTCTTTTCTCTCAGCACCAGCCACGCTCCCACCTTCGTGTGAAAATGCCTGAGGGAAAACGAGGGAATAACTGCCCTGGAGTTCCCGGGTCTTCTCAGTGTTCCAGGGAATGCAGTGGCTCGGGAATGGCACCTGGAAAACACCGAGGGGGCTTTTGTCGGGTTTTTGTCTGCATTTTCTATGAATATTATCAAAAACCCCATCAAGGTTTGGGTTGGAAGGACCTTAAAGCTCACCCAGCTCCAGCCCCTGCCATGATCATCCTGAAGGTCTTTCCCACCTTAACCAGTTGCAGGACTCCAGGATTTTGGGGCAGATTTTTTTCCGTGTGTATTTGGCTGGGTGGAGCTGGGGGCTGTGGAAGGAAGCAGAGCCCCAGAGTGAGGAGAGCTGCTCATTCCAGGCCTGGCCAGCCCTTATCAGCAGTTCTGCGCCTGGAATTAGGCAGCTTTTAACAACACAGGAGAATTCCCACTGGCAGCAGAAATTGCAGACGCCAAATTGCCATGATCCCAATTAATTGAGGGGTGGGAGGTGCTAATTTATTCCCTGCCCTGAGCATGGGGGCTGCTAGGACAGCGTTTGCTGGGAGAAAACCCAACCTGTGGGTCTGTGAAATATTTGTATGGAATGTGAGTGTATGTCCCAAAGGAGCAGCAGCAGCACAGCTGGAACGCCTTTGGGGTGGGAATGTGAATTTCTTTCCTGTAGGATGATGGGCTAAAGCCCCGGGGGTTTTTCATTCCCAAGTGTCCCTCGGTGTCACAGCTGTGCCAGGCTGAGCCCACCTGGGTCCTGCTGGCCCAGCCCCTAGGCCTTGGATTTCTGGGGGAAGGGATGATAAAAAATATCTGAAATAGATTTATGGCCTCCAAAACTTAGCAAAAGGGGTGATTGGATGGAGGAAAGGGGAGTGGCACCGAGTCACACAGAGCAGCTGTGGCTGCCCCTGGATCCCTGGCAGTGCCCAAGGCCAGCTTGGACATTGGGACAGTGGGAGGTGTCCCTGCCATGGCAGGGGTGGCTCTGGGGGGGATTTAAGGTTTCTTCCCACCCAAACCAGTCTGGGATTCTGTGTGCAGAGAATTTTCCCTCATCCTAGTTGCAAGAGAGAAAAGAGGGAGCAGAAGAGAAGGAGAACGTTCCTGCCATCCTCCTCAGGGATCCTGGAAATCCTGAGTTTGTTCCCACAGCCTGTGAGTCCTTCAGGGGGACCTGTCCCCTCTGAAAGCATCTTTATTAGTGTGACTCTTTTTATGTGCTCAGACCTTCGACTTCCCAATTTCCTTCCTCCTCTGGGAGGTGAAACTCGTGCTCTGAGAGCTCCTAAAGGGAAATGACCTGGAACAGAAACTGCTGCAGCCACATCATCCCTGGGGAGGCACCGTGGGGACAGGGTGAGGGTGCAGAAGGGCTGTGGGGTGGAAAAAGAGATTTCCCTTTACAAACAAACTGCAGGTTTGCTGATCAATGGAATTGGATATTGAAAGATGAAAGAAGCAATGGGGAAAAACCATGAATTCCATAAGAATTAAAAATGCAAAGGGAGGGTTGTACATCAGAGGGGAATCTCAGGGATCAGGGTTTGGGAAGTCTGTGCCTCTCAGGTACCTCAGCCCATGGGGAAAGAGAGGGGGAAATGTGGATGGGAAATTGGGATAAAAAGGGAGGCTGAGTCCTCCAAAAATCTGAGAGAGCCCAGGGGAATGAGAGACCCCATGGCCTCTGCCTTTATTCAATAAAGTGAAAGGACTCCTCTGTCTCCTTTTTGGACACAAACCTCTGGTGTTTGTGGACTCATTTTCCTGACACTGCCTTTGGGATCCCCGTGCTCCCACTGTCCCCACTGCCTGTCCCAGTGGCACTTCCCAGCCACAGCCCCCAGTGCTGGCACAGCTGGGCCACCCCAAACCTCCCAGGGGCCACTGGAGCCCCCAGGCAGCACCAAACCCACAGCTCCTGCCTTTTCCTGTATCACAAACCCACAGCTCCTGCCTTTTCCTGTATCACTGAACCCACAGCTCCTGCCTTTTCCTGTATCACAAACCCACAGCTCCTGCCTTTTCCTGCAGATCAAACCCACAGCTCCTGGCTTTTCCTATAGAATCAAACCCACAGCTCCTGGCTTTTCCTGTATCACAAACCCACAGCTCCTGGCTTTTCCTGCATCACTGAACCCACAGCTCCTGCCTTTTCCTGCATCACAAACCCACAGCTCCTGCCTTTTCCTGCATCACTGAACCCACAGCTCCTGCCTTTTCCTGCATCACTGAACCCACAGCTCCTGGTTTTTCCTATAGAATCAAACCCACAACTCCTGGCTTCTCCTGCATCACAAACCCACAGCTCCTGGCTTTCCCTGCATCACAAACCCACAGCTCCTGGCTTTCCCTGCATCACAAACCCACAGCTCCTGGCTTTCCCTGTATCACAAACCCACAGCTCCTGACTTTCCCTGCAGATCCAAAGAGCAGCTGGTTGTGTCCTGGCTGCCCCCAGCTCTCAGAACAGCCCCTGGTGTGTGTGGTGGCTCTGGGGGTGGTCAGTCCCTGCTCTGTGGAGCACAAACAGCTCCCATGGAATTCCAGGCTGCCTGCCTTGCCCCCCCTGCTCCTGCCCGGGGTGCTCAGCACGCTCACGGTGCTGCATGCAGAGCGTGTGCTCAGGGCTGTGCTGTGACAAGGGACATTTGTGGTGGCACAGGCACAGCACAGGGGTGGGAGCTGCTGCTGGCCCCCCGTGGAACAGCCCCCTTATCTCACAGGGGCACATTTCAACCAACACGCAGCAAATCGGGCATTTCTCACCACCCCACACGGGCTGGGCTTGGCACACAGACTCTGTCACGTAGCACAGACTGGCAGGAAAATCTCTTTAAAGTGGGTTTTTGATAGGAGATGGATTGTCAGCGCTGGCTCCTGCATCACAACAGGGGCAGGGGAAGATGTGACGCCTCCTGATTTTCCTTTATTAGAGGGTAAATACCAAAATGAGCTGATGAGAGCCTATTTATTTTTATGAGGAAATAAACAACGGAAAGGGCAGCAGTTTATGAGATGAAAGCTAATACAGCTGGGCCTTGGTTTGGTGAAAAGCTGTCAGAAAACAAAGCAGAGGTTTCGTGGTGGAGATGTTTTGATGGAAGCAACAGGAGCTGTGTTCAGCCAGGGCTGAATTAACAAATTAAACAGAAAGTGCTTGGGCACTCAGATGGCAAAACCAGGGACACAGAGCAGGGCTGTGAGGGTGGGATGGCTCAGCTCCCACCCTGGCTGTCCCTTCTGCTGCCCTGGCCCGGTTCAGACCCCCCTCAATCAATTGCAGATCTGCATTTGATTTGATATCAAATTCAGTTTGACACCCGGGCTGGTTCCAGCTCGCACAAACCTTCCCCATCCCAAGGGCTGCCCTGGAGCTCTTACATCCCATCTGCTCACGGGGTCTGGACACAGAGGTGGCAGAAGCCCCTGGCAGGGCATCCCTGTCCCTGTGCCCAGGCTGCAGCCCCAGTGGGGTGGATCCAGCTCCCTCCTGCCCCACTGTGACAGCACAGACCCAATTCCTCTGGCTTCCTCTCTGTTCTGGACAATAATTTCACCTGCCCTCCCTCCAGGACCCCTCTATGTGTGTGTTCTGTCCATTTAGCTTTTCTCCTGAGGCCCGAACCGAGCATTGCAGAATTGCTTTTGTTCCAGCCAGGCAATCCCGGGCTGGAGCACACAGGAATCACAGGGGATGGCTCAGCCTCGGAGCTGCAGCTTCTGAGGAGAAAACCTCTCCATGCCTTTGCTCCTTCAGGAGAGGAAGGGCTGGCTCCCAGCAGGTCTGGAGTGGCCTGACAAAATGGAACATCTCTAAGTGTGATGCAGCAAAGTGAAATCAGCTCCTGAGGGGAAGGAAGGACTGGGGAGCGAGGTGGGGACAGCACAGGCAAAGTCTCGCAGCCCCTGGCAGTGTTCTGTGAGAACATTCTGGCTGAGGTGGCATTTATTACACCCCATCTTTTCATTGCAGACTCTATTGTATGATCAGAGTGAGCAACTGCACTTGGCTGTTTTGGCAACCAGAATAATCATGGAATAATGGAATGGTTTGGGTTAAAGGGACCTCAAATCCCCCCCAGAGCCACCCCTGCCATGGCAGGGACACCTCCCACTGTCCCAATGTCCAACCTGGCCTTGGGCACTGCCAGGGATCCAGGGGCAGCCACAGCAAATCTGGCAATTCCAGCCCAGCCAGAAATTCCTTCCCAATCCCCAATTTAAATCCACCCTTCTACAGCTTCAATCCATCCCTAGTCCTGTCCTGTGATTGCCCTGTCCAAACCCCTTCCCCACAGTGTCCCCATAGCCTCAGGATGTCCCCAGCAATGGAATCCCAGCAGGATTTTCCTCTTTGCTCCCAAATGCACAGGCAGAGACAGGGAAGGGGAATTGGAGTCTGCAGGGAGAGGTGACATTGGCAATGCACGTTCCTGGCTGTGTTCAAGGAGCCTTCATTAGCTGCTGAATCGTGAAAATAAAGGGATTAAAGCACCTTCCAGATGGGCAGATAAGCCTGGAGGAAGAGGGATGTCAGCGCTGGAATTCAGGGGATTCATTCTGATGCTGATAGAAAATTCCAGGTGTGTCATCCTGCAGTGACTCTGCACCCTGCACCTTGCACTGGAGTGGGCTGGGAACTGGAGGGATTCAGTGCTGGGGGATTTCAAAGCCCTGTGGCCCTGGCACTTGGGGACATGTGGCACCTGGGGACATGTGGCAGTGGTGGCCAGGGCACTGCTGGGGGGTTGTTGGACTCGATGTTCTCAAAGGATTTCCAACCTGAACACCCCCAGATTCTGTTTTTGTGCACAGGATTTGCTGTGCCCATCCCTCCCTGCCGGGACTGGGACAGAGCTGGGACAGGTGTGGAAGGAGCAGTGTCAGGGCAGGGCCCTGCACCGAGCAGATTCTCTTTATTTCTTTGAAGTGTTTTGATTTCTGTAGCTCAACCAAATGTGCCTGTTAAAAATGTAGGGTCTGGCTCTCAGTACCATTAAAGATAAAGGCAAATAACTGCATTTCTTTCTTTCATCTTTGTCTCTGAAAGGGTCCTGTGCACCTCCTGGTGCTGTTAATATTCATATTTCTGTGCTCCCCTCTGATGTTTCACTAAGCACCAGCCCTTGGCAAAATAGAGCTGGAATTACTAAAAACGAAGAAAAAAACCCCAAAACTTGGCTTGTAATTTTTCTCCTGTGTTCCTCGTTCAGGTTTGGTAATTAGACCCTGAAATTTTGTGCAGTTCAGATTTTTTAGTTGACCTTCTTAGGTTCTAATCCTAAATCATGTCCCAGTATCCCAAATGGCTGAGAATCCCTCTGGATTGGGAAATCCATGGCCAGGCTGCTGCAGAGCTGTCCAGGCAGCTGATGGAAACCATTCCCAGCCAGGAGGAGCTGCAGGGCGTGGGGAGGCTGCTGTGCCCCCAGAGCAGCATCATTCCCCAGGGATTTCAGTGCTCCTGCCCCAGCTGGATCCTGGAATTCACCTCACCCTGCTTCTCTTGCACCTCCCTGTTACCGAATTCCACCTTTCCCTGCAGTCCAGCCACCTCTGCCTTCCCTCTGTTGCATTTTTCTCCTCACCAGTGGGAAATACAGAATGGTTTGGCTTGGAAAGGACCTTAAAGCTCATTTTGTTCCACCCCTTTTGTTCCATGCTCATCTTGTGCTCGATTAGTTCCCCCTTTATTTCTCCCTGCATATCAGACTAAAAATTTCCAAGAATTCAGAAGAAATCCTTGTTATTTGATCCAGCACTTCTGACTGTGGCCTTTCAAGTAGAAACTCATCTCTCCTCGTTGTTTCTTTGGGTAGTTCATCATTGCCACGCCAGAACATCCTTTTACTCCTTCAAAACTCACACTAATGGCTCTGCAGATTATTTTCCTTAATGATCTTTTCCTTTTGATTACTTCAAGGTACCTGATGATGCACTAAAGCGAGATGTGGGTATAAATAATGTCCTGTGGATAGCAGTGATGCCCTCAAATTCTGTTTAGGTTTTTCAACTCCTTTTGTTGGAACCCAGACACTTTATTCCAGTGTTTTCCCCTGATTAGTTCCCACAGACGGTGATGTCAGGAGCAGCCAGCAGGAACATGGATCTTCCAGCCACCCAAGCAAACAGTGGTTGCTGTGAGCCCGAGCCAATTGAAATATCATTTAATTATGTCTCAATCTCCTCTGCCAGGTTCAGGACAGCGGGATCCCGAGGAATGGCGAGGCTGGGGTGGCACAGGAGCACAGAGCTCCCTGTGCTCCCGTTAATTGTGGCAGGGAGAGCAGCCCGAGCTGTGCTGACCTTTCCCCAGGCTGCTCCACAGGGAATCGCTCTGTGCCCCCGGCTCTGGCAGGCAGCAGCTGCTGAGGCAGGTTAATGGAGGGGACGTTTGGATCAGTCACTGCCACGGAGCAGGAAACTGAAAATCAATCAGCCAAGCACTCAGTTAATTCCCAGCCATGGATCCCAGGTCCTGTGGGATGGGGCAGAGCCTGAGCTCTGCTCACGGGCACTGGGAATTGGGATGGGAACTGAGCTCCACCTCCAGCATCTGCTGATTCCTCTGCTCCTGCCCCTCCTGCTGAAGTGGAGGGTCCAGAATCCCAGAATGGTTTGGGGTGGGAAGAGACCTCAAATCTTCCCCAGTGCCACCCCTGCCATGGCAGGGCAACATCAACACCGGGGTCCAACCCAGCGCTGCAAATCCTGGGAGTGTGGAGAGAGACAGGAGGAGATTTGGGAGGAAATCCCAGAATCCCGGAATGGTTTGGGTGGGAAGAGATCTTAAATCCCCCCCATTCCCACCCCTGCCATGGCAGGGACACCTCCCACTGTCCCAGTGTCCAAGCTGGCCTTGGGCACTGCCAGGGATCCAGGGGCAGCCACAGCAAATCTGGGAATTCCCAACATCCCACCCATCCCTGCCCTCTGGCAGTGGGAGCCATTCCCTGTGTCCTGTCCCCTGATGAAGAAAAAAACGAAAATCTGAACTATTTTTAAATATAAACGAATACAGCTGATATCAATGCCAAGGGAAAAGCAGCCTCTGCCTGGCTGGGGGTGTGCTCGTTGCTGTGTCCAGTCCTTGATCTGACTTTTCTTTGATTTGCTGGAATTCCTGCAGTTTGGCTCATCCTGTCCCATCAATGTTCACGCTGCTCTGGTCTCTAAAGACTTTGCAGTGTTTGGCAGAGGCTGGGGAAGGTTTTCCCTATTTTTGGTGTAACCACGTGGGATAGACCCTTTCAGTGGATTAAGCACAACCAAAGGTCACAGACTCAGATATTTGCAAACTCGATTTACGATATTTTGGAGGCTCACGTTCCTGTCTGCTCAGCAGGTTTTGGTGGTACTGGTTTGGAAGGATCTCCTGATCTTCCCCCAGGCTCTCTTGATCTCATCCATTTATTGAAAACCAAGAGCAAGTGGTGCCTCTGTCAGGCTTTCCCAGTGAGGAATTAATTAAGAAAGCAAAGCACACCTACAGGGACCGGGGGCTGCATTCCCTGTCAGGACTTTGGAATTAAAAAGAAGTGGAGCTATTAGTAACAGATTTATTTAGTATTACATCTTCCCCTCCAAATACTCTTTGGAAAGCCCCTAAAGCCAGGCAGTCACTAATAGGCAATTTTAAGACAACTGGGTAAGTGGAGTGTGAAAGGCTGAAATGCCCAAAGGTCAGGTGCCTCTGAGATTTGATTCTTCCAGCCAGGAAAAGTCTTAATGAGTAGTTTAATTATATGACAGATTACAACACTTTGGTTCAATGAATCCAAGAAAGTTAGAAATTGCTATTTTCCTGGGTAAATCATTTGAAAATAAGTCGAATTGTTAAAATAATTATTGACTACTTCAAAAGGTTTCCCTGGCACTCTGAGAGTGCAGCAGAACCGAGGTGGGAGCCGAAGCCTCATTGAGCTCCAAGCACTTAACTGGGAGATATTTTTGTGAGTTTGCTTTTCCCTCTGATAACGAGACCATGATGGATACAAACACGCTTTGGAACTGAAGCTGCTCCCAGGATTAATTGCCAGTGATTTATTTGGCACTCTGCTCCTGGCTGCTGATTGGCAGCCGTGGTGGTGTCCCTGTCGCAGCTCACCTGGAGCTGGGGTCACTGCCCAGCCCCTGCCAGGGCTCCTGGTCCCTGCCCTGTCCTTGCTCCATCCCTGCCCTGTCCCTGCTCCATCCCTGCCCTGTCCCTGCCCTGTCCCTGCTCCATCCCTGTTCCTTCCCTGCCCTGTCCCTGCTCCATCCCTGCTCCTTCCCTGCTCCATCCCTGCTCCTTCCCTGCCCCATCCCTGCTCCATCCCTGCCCTGTCCCTGCTCCATCCCTGCCCTGCTCCATCCCTGCTCCATCCCTGCCCCATCCCTGCTCCATCCCTGCCCTGTCCCTGCTCCATCCCTGCTCCTTCCCTGCTCCATCCCTGCCCTGTCCCAGCCCTGGTCACCCTTACCCTGTGCTGGTGGCATTGCTGGCATTGCTCCCTGCACTGTCCCAGGAAAGGCAGGGACACTGGGAGGTGCTCAGGGCTTTGGGAAGGGTGGCTGAGCTGAGCCCGGCTTTGCTGCTCTGCATGGTGCTGATCCCCCAGAAATCTCCTAAATCTTCATTGCCCAGAGCAGCTGTGGCTGCCCCTGGATCCCTGGCAGTGCCCAAGGCCAGGCTGGACATTGGGACAGTGGGAGGTGTCCCTGCCATGGCAGGGGTGGGATGAGATGGGATTTAAGGTCTCTCCCAAGCCAAACCAATCTGGAATTCTAAATTCCAAATTGCCCTGCTGCAGTGTCAGTGCATGTGGTTGAGCTTGTGGGGTCTTCTCAGCTCTCCTGTGGCAAGATGGAAATCTTCCTCATGGTAAGGTTAATGACCTTTGAGTTTTACATTAGATAGGAGGAACATTTTCTTCACTGAAAGAGTTGTCAAGCCCTGGCACAGACTGTCCAGGGCAGTGTCAAAGACATCCAAGAAGGGCAGGGTTGTAATCTCTGGAAGTGTTCAAAAACCACGTGGATGTGACACTCGAGGGCATGGCTTAGTGCTGAGCATGGTGCTGGGTTTGTGATGAGACTTGATCATCTTGGAGATCATTCCCAACCTAATTAATTCAATGATTCTGGCTCTGCACAACTCCCTGCCAGGAGGGGACAGCCGGGGGGATTTGGGATCTGGGAACAGGGAACAGGGACAGGAGGAGAGGGAACGGCCTCAGGCTGGGCCAGGGCAGGCTCAGGGTGGAGAGCAGCAGGAATTTCCCCATGGAAAGGGTGGGCAGGGATTGGAAGTGCCCAGGGAGGTTTGGAGTGCCCATCCCTGGAGGTGTCCCAGCACTTCCTGGGGGTGGCACTCAGAGCTCTGGGATGGGCACAGGGTGGGCATTGGGCACAGCTGGCACTCCATGGGCTGGGGGGGCTTTTCCAGCCTCAGGGATTCTGGAATTCTGGCGAGCTTGGCCTCCACAATTGCCCTGGGTATGACAAGGAGCCCATGTGGGATCCTGGATCGTGTTTTCTCAGTTTCTTCCCCTCCAAGCAGAAAAGAGGATCCCAGACGGCACCAGGGCTGTGGCCATGTGTAAATAACATTTAGGAGCTGCGAGTTCCTCCCTCCCTGGGTGCCCGGCTGGAGCTGGAGCTGCTGAAGCATTTCCAGGAACAGTCTCCACAGGCGTATAAATAGCACTTAAATGAGTGTTTTCCTCCTGCTTAATAACACAGCTTTATTTTTAACTCCTTTCCCAGTCAGTGGCACACAGCACAAGGAGAGCGACGGGAGGAGCAAGGAAAACATCCCCAAAGCTCCTGAAATGCGGGGGATGAGCCCGGCAGAGCCATCAGCAGCGGGGATTTTCTCAGCCTCCCCCGGGAGCCGAGGCAGAGCCGCTGCTGCTGTGTGGGGTGGTTTTCCCCCATGGAATTGTTCCCTGGGACGGGCAGGCACCTCTGACACCTTTACCGGGGCTGTCCCGACACCTCCGCCCCGGCGCTGCTGCCGCCTGGCTTGGTAATTAACGGGGGCGGTTAATGAAGTGGGGCATTTGCAGATGCTGGGAGTTACCGAGAGCCGGCAAAGCCGCAGCTCTCTCCCTAAAGGCAGATAAAGCTCAAGGTGGTGAAATAAAACTCCTGTAGGACAGGATCACTCGGAAAATTCCATGTCTGGAAGCAGCAGCAGGGACAGGAATGACGGAAAGACGGACTGGAAGGGACTGCTGGGGGTCACCCCACACAAATGCCACCTTCACCAGAGCACCAGCCTGGCTTTGGTAGGCTGAGTCTGGAAGTCCCCAGGGATGGAGGTGGCCCCAGCTCTGGGTGCCTCTTCCATAGGTCCCTACCCCAAAATCTTGGCTAAAGCCTCCCAGCCCTGCCAAGGAGGATTTGGCTTTGCAGCCACCCCTGGGGTGCTGCTGGGCTGTCCTTGGGCACACAGGTGACCTGTCCTTGTCCCCTGGGCACCTGATGGACCACAGAATCATGGAATCATGGAATCATTTGGGTTGGGAAGGACCTTTAAGATCATCAAATCCAACCACTAAGCCAGCACTGACTGTCCTGGATCCTCCTCCTTGCTGACAGCAAAGCAGATTTCCAGCCCTGCTCAGGTATAGAGCAAAGTGTAAAATCAAACTGCGGTGTAAAATCTTCTAGAAACTTCTCATTTGTAATTTTCTGACACAAACTGGGTTTTTAAATTAATGAGTGTTTCTGAAATGCCTGCCTGGAGTTATGTCAGCCCTGTGCTCCTGCAGGGTGGGGGCAGGTGGAGGTACCCGAACACTGGATCTGTGCTGTCCCAAATCAATTCCTCATTCCATCTTCAGGAATGACAATTCCTGCCTGGAGCAGAGCCCCAGCCCCTGCTCCTGTGCCCTGCTTGTCCTCCCAGGGCCCCGAGTGTGCCCGTGGAATGTCCAGGATGGGTGGGAAGGGTCCCTTGGAAGGGACCTTGGAGGGAGCTGGTGCCAACATCTGGCTGGGAGGTGGCACTGGGTGCCCCAGGGGTGGGGGTGCCAGGCAGCCCCGTCCAGGTGTGGGATCCAGCTGTGGGATCCGGCTGTGGGATCCAGCTGTGGGATCAGGCTGTGGGATCCATCCATGGGATCAATCTGTATGACCCAGCTGTGGAATCAATCTGTATGATCCAGCTGTGGAATCAATCTGTATGATCCAGCTGTGGGATCAGGCCATGGGATCCAGCTGTGGGATCCAGCTGTGGGGTCTGGCTGCCCATTCCTGTCTCCAGAGCTCCCTGTCTCTAATGGGATCCACGCCTGAGCTGTGGGAGCAAACCTGGGTTGCCAGAGCTGGAATTAGAGAACGAGGGGGGCCGGGTGTTGGATGCAGGATTTGTAGGGCTGGGTTTTGGGGGCAGGATTTGTAGGGCTGGGTTTTGGGGGGCAGGATTTGTAGGGCTGGCAGTTGGGTTTAGGATTCGTAGGTCTGGCAGTCAGGTTTAGGATTTGTAGGGCTGGCAGTCGGGTGCAGGATTTATAGGGCCGGGTTTTGGGTTTAGGATTTGTAGGGCTGGGTTTTGGGTTTAGGATTTGCAGGGCTGGCAGTCGGGTTCAGGATTTGTAGGGCTGGGTTTTGGGGACAGGATTTGTAGGGCTGGGTTTTGGGTTTAGGATTTGTAGGGCTGGCAGTCGGGTTCAGGAGCTCTGGGCTGGCCCTGGGGCTGATCCCAGGGCACAGGCAGGGGCAGGGCAGGGGTTGCTCTGTAGGGCCAGCCCTGTTCCTGTGCTCCTGACTGCCACACAAACAAATCCTACACCACAAATTAAGGGGGCACGTCCAACACAGCCCTGTTTATAAAACAGCTCCTTTCCGCGGGGCATTAATTATGGGCGGCAATTAATTGGAGCTGCTACCACGTGAATCATGAATATTTTAGTGGGAGTCCACCTACAGCGCTGGAAATCACATCCCCATTCCAGAGCCTGCATTAATCCCGAAGTTCTCCCGTTTTGGATGGGAAGGAGCAGCCCCTGAGCCTGCAGTGACCACCCCGAGCTCTCAGCTCCTCCACACGAGCCAGCCCCCCGTTCTCAGCAATCCTGACAGGATTATCATTCATGTAAAGCTCAGCCAGGAAATACTAGATCAATTTTTAATAGAGTTTTCTATTCAATGCTCATGTTTTGTAGTGCATGGAGGCAAATTATTTTAGCTAATTTATGCCAGAGTGCAGAGCTGCTGCTTGAATTGTTTTATCTCCATCACCTGGAGCTCAGCACGACAACAAGACACTTGCTACATGATTTTATGAACTTTGTGCCACGTAAATACTGTGTGAAGATTGCCTGTAGTATGTGATTGTCTATTTTTCTATTTGAATTTCTATTTTATCCTGCTGATTGCCAAAGAAGACAAGATTTTCATAGAGCTTAATAATTTTATGTGGTTCTTTCAAGGCAGAAGTGAAGTACCAGTTTTATATCTCGCTGTGTGTGGCTGAAGGTCAAAGAAGCTTCAGAAAAGTGATTTGATCTTTTTATTTTTTATTTTTTTTCCCCAAAATACAGCGGCCCAGTGATCAGGGTTTATGGGAATCATATTTGACACTTATTGAAACCTCATTTCTGTATTCATAACTTTCTGATTTGGAATTCACTGGGAAGCTGGAGGGGTTCAATGCCCAGAGAGGGAAGGTTTTACTACCAATATCTGGAATTTATAAGGTGGGAAGAGCTTCCCCTCCCCAGCCCAGGCAGGCAGCTCAGCTCTGCCGTCCATCCCAGGAGCTTCAGTGGCCTCCTGGGAAGATTGAAAAGCCAGGAAATGAAACCAGGTCATAAAGTGCAAAATGGGCACGGGGGAACAGGCCAGGAGAATTGCAGAGCAGAGCTGAGGGAATCAGGAGCACAGATGAGGATGAGGATGTTATAAAGTCCCCACAACCACAGCCACACTCACATTTTGGTTACTTTCCAGGCAGGACTTCTGCAGAAAATGGGAAAATTAGGGTTTGGGATCACACTAAGGGACATTTAGGACGTTACAGTTCATAATCCAGGTTTTAAAAAGAAAGTTGGCTTTGTTAGCACTACTTTAATTCAGGTTCTGAGCACTTATCTGAGAAGAAAGGCTTTCCATGGGAAGATTCGTGTTCCCAGCCCTTTCAGCTGCAGAATAAGAAACATCTTTGTAGATTTTGTGCTTAAAGCCGATTAGATGAGATTTAATATTCTTGATTTATTTGTTTACATATTTATTTGCCTTTTAAACCTAAGGGTAAAAAAACACGAGCAGATTTTAACTTCTTTCATCTCCAGGAGCAGTAATTTCATTTCAGACCTCGCTTATATAACACAAAGCAGTGAAATTGTGATTCCCTTTTCCATTTAAAGAGCCTTCAATATTTACTGCACAGAGTCCAGCCCCTCAGTCCTGTGGCTCCACACGCAGCACATCAGTCAATAACGGGGCCAGAAGGAGCTTCAGCTTGAGTCCAGCCATAAACTTCCCTGAATTGATTCCTGTTTTAATGAGACAATGGCTTTTAAGACAAAAAGTCCAGTTTTGATTTTGGATTGCCGTCGACAATGGCTCTCGTGGGGCTCGAGGTGACAAATGTATTAAAAGGGAAGAAAGGAATTTTCCTCTTTTCCTCTCACAGCAAGGCCTGTTCCTTTCCTCAGGCTGAGTTCCTTCCTAATGATGCCACAATATTCATCTCCCACTGAATGCTCTCCTCCTTAAAACTTCCCGTTTGTTTTAGATGTGAGAGAAACCTCGCCAGGCTGCAGTCTGCTGAGCCCCCACACCACCCCACGGCCTTGGGGACCCTCCCCACACTCGGGTGTCCCACAGAGCCCCAAAGCCCCACAGAGCCCCAAAACCCCACAGAGCCCCAAAGTCCCACAGAGCCCCAAAGCCCCACAGAGCCCCAAAACCCCACAGAGTCCCAAAACCCCACAGAGCCCCAAAACCCCACAGAGCCCCAAAATCCCACAGAGCCCCAAAACCCCACAGAGTCCCAAAATCCCACAGAGCCCCAAAACCCCACAGAGCCCCAAAGCCCCACAGAGCCCCAAAGCCCCACAGAGTCCCAAAATCCCACAGAGCCCCAAAACCCCACAGAGCCCCAAAGCCCCACAGAGCCCCAAAGCCCCACAGAGCCCCAAAATCCCACAGAGCCCCAAAGCCCTGCAGCCCCGACAGGGGCAGGAGCTCCCTGTGAGCAGTGCAGCAGCTGAGGAATGGAAAATTAGCAATGGACCAGGTTTTAAAGCCCAGAACTATTAGATATGGAAATAAATTGGGGAAAATCTTCTTTTTCATGTGCAGAAATGACAGATGGCTCCAGTGCCCCGTGCACGTCTGGGGGCTGATGGCAAAATCTTCGTCGTGTTT
The DNA here is from genome assembly GCA_037013685.1 of Acridotheres tristis. NCBI lineage: Eukaryota > Metazoa > Chordata > Aves > Passeriformes > Sturnidae > Acridotheres > Acridotheres tristis. The sequence continues at coordinate 661,518 of CM072892.1, read as the reverse complement.
TTATTAGGGCTGAGCTTTTCCCAGGGCATGGAGGGGCAGGACACAGGGAGTGGCTTCACAGGGACAGAGGGCAGGGATGGATGGGATGGTGGGAATTGGGAATTCCTGGCTGGGCTGGAATTGCCAGAGCAGCTGTGGCTGCCCCTGGATCTAATTTCAAAATGATAATAATTTGGAGGGAGGGGGTTTAGATTCTCCATTTTATAAAGAGGCTCCTGCCTTTCTTGGCAGACACCTGTCTGTCCTGCCCAGCCCAGGCAGGAGGGGCTGAAATGTCTCATTTCTCTCAGGGCTGGGATGGTGGTGCCAGCTTTATTTAATCCCCCACATCGAGATCCTGCACCAAATCCTTGGGAAGTGCCAACCATGCAGTTGGCTTGGTAATTATATTATAAATAAAATAATTAAGTAGGGCCTATTCCTTTTTAAATGAGATTAGATCAGAGCTGCTTCCATTGCAGAGGAGCTGATTCGGTTCAATTAGCTTTATTCTCAGATGTGGAGCATCCCGACATCCTTTTTTGCCTTTGTTAAATTAATTTAATTAGAAAACACTATTTTAATGAAACAGGATACTGTAGCTTCCAGAAATGAATTTTTATCCACAGAGTGCTTGGGAAAAATAGCAATGAAAATCATTTTGATAAGTAACTCTCAGCCTGAATATCTCTATTGTTGCTCATGCCCCGAGGTTATATTTTTAATTGCATGTAATAAATATAACTTTATTAATTAGGAATTATCTGGAAAGGAAAGAGACTTTATTTTTTTTTTTTCTGCTTGATGGTGTAGAGAGGCTTAAAATAAAATCCCTGTTCCTTGGGGTAGGTACATTTAATCCACCTTTGGTTTTTTGTTTTCAGGCTGGCAATGAAATCAAGAATATAAAATCCTGTCGTGTTTGTGGTGGAGTTTTTTGCTGACTGGAGAAGGAAATTTTCAGTCTTATACTGAAGGAAATTTGGGATGTTTCTCATGGGATTATTTCATGATGGGACTCATTGCTAACCCTCCCAGGGTGCCCTTTATCTTTGCTTTCCCCTTGCACCAGGTTTTTTGATCTCATTCCTTGCAAAGCCAGGATGAAAATTTGCTATTCTGAGATGTTTGTGTGCAAAGCACCAGCCTGGGGGAAATGATGGGATTTGAGATTGAGGACTTGGCTGTAGGATACAGGAAAAGGGGAAAGTGAAGCAGGGCAGGGTTTTGTCCTTTTATCACTCTAAAATTTAAAATGACAAAAAAAAAAAAAAAAAAAAGACTCTGAAAAATAGATTTCAGAGATTTTCACTGGAGGGAATTTTTCTCAGTGCAGGGCCAGAGGAGCTCACACATATATTAACTCTAAGGTGTTTCAGATTTTCATATATTTTACATTTAGACTGAGATTATCTTTCCCCAGCCTGGGCCATGTCCTCACCAGCACCTCCCACCCCTGGAGCAGAGCTGGGGGAGTTTCAAGGAATATTTGGGTGCTTTGGGAGGACCAGGGCTCTGTCCTGCTTGGGCTCCTCGGGATTTCCCAGATGGAATTTTGGTGGCTCCAGGCCCTTGGCTGAAGCTCAGCCAGGCACTGATGGAGGTGGAATCACCTGCTTTGATTCCTGCTCCTCTCCAGCTGCTCTGCCTTCCTTTGCCAGCAAATAAAAGCAATAATCCCACGGGTTTCCTTCCTTCCTTCCTAACAGCACCAAAACATTCATCTGCCGTTGAATGCTCTCTTGCTAAAAGTTGCTGGTTTTTTTAGATTTGACAAAAATCTCATCAGGCTCCTATTTCAGAGATTTTTCTGCCCCATTTCCTCTTTGCAATGGTGATCAAATAAAGAAAGTTCTTTGTTTGGGAAGATAAATGCATTTATGCACTTAACTCTCTCAGTGTGAATGGAGGAAATGCACAAAGTCCTGAAGAAAATGAATTATAACCCTTCATTAATCAATTTAATGACGTGATCAGTGAATAACAGTGATCTCTGAGACCCCCAAGACTTGCAGCTCCAAGAAGTTGCTGCCACCATGGCTGAAGCCAGGTGAGGGTTCCTGGGATGGAGCTGGGCAGGACTGGATGATCCACAGGGATGACCCACAGGGATGACCCACAGGGATGACCCACAGGGATGATCCACGGGGATGACCCACAGGGATGATCCACAGGGATGATCCACAGGGATGATCCACAGGGATGACCCACAGGGATGATCCACAGGGATGACCCACAGGGATGACCCACAGTGATGACCCACAGGGATGATCCACAGGGATGACCCACAGGGATGATCCACAGGGATGACCCACAGGGATGACCCACAGGGATGATCCACAGGGATGATCCACAGGGATGATCCACAGGGATGACCCACAGGGATGATCCACAGGGATGATCCACAGGGATGACCCACAGGGATGATCCACAGGGATGACCCACAGGGATGATCCACAGGGATGATCCACGGGGATGATCCACGGGGATGATCCACAGGGATGATCCACGGGGATGATCCACAGGGATGATCCACAGGGATGACCCACAGGGATGATCCACGGGGATGATCCACGGGGATGATCCACAGGGATGACCCACAGGGATGATCCACAGGGATGATCCACAGGGATGACCCACAGGGATGATCCACGGGGATGATCCACAGGGATTCCTTCCAGCTCGGGATATTCTGAGGTGCTGCAAGCCAAGGCCAGGACAGGGGGGATGTTTGAGCCATGAATGATGATGGAGTTTTCTCTCTGTGTGCACAATGTGGTTCCTCCAGTTCCTGTGAGGGATTTCAAAGGTGCCATCGAGTTCCACTCTGGGCCCAAAGACCTGGAAATGTCTGTGACACCTGCACCAGTGTCCCACATGCCTGACTGTGATTGTTCTGCTGGCATAGGTCGAGTTGCAGGTTATTGTGGTCGATCTTGGCCTGTTTGTTTTACACAGATGTCCTGGGTTACAATGTAAAGATGTGCCCAAAAGTTTGTATTTTATCCCCATCAGGGCAGGGATCCTGATCCCTCTGGGAGATATTCCCTGCTCATGGAACATCTGTTAAAGCAGCTGGGGCAGGGATCCTGATCTCTGGGGGAAATATCTCCTGTTAATGGGCCAGCTGTTCACCCAGCTGTGGCAGTGTTCTTTCTCTTCCCCACAGCCCATCCTCCCTCCAGGAGATCTCTCCTGTCCATGGCCATGCAGTCCCAGGGCAGGGCTGATCAAATTCCATCATCCCATGGGGAGATGCTCCAGCCAGGGCAGGAGCCGAGCATTTCCTACCCAGATCAAAGGGGAGATTTGGAACAGCAGAGCAGCCTTTTCCCACTGGATCCCAGAGGCCAAGAGCTGCCAGACCTTTCTCCAGGATCACCACTTAACCAGAGCATTCCATCTGGACTGCCCCAAGCCCTCACTAGCAGGGTGTGTTCTGACTCTGTCTGTGCTTTTCTTTTCTACTGTTGCATGTCTTTTATTTTTTTTTCCTTTTTCCTATTAAATTTTATCTCTGGCTTGGAGTCTCTCACTGGTTTTGCTTCCAAACCAGCACAGCAGAAGACATCAGTCTCATCATGTGAAGGTTGTGAGTTCCATCCTCACTGTGTTGTGGTTTATTTTTATTTTAGGGTTGGGATTAAATGCACAGGATGGTATTTCTTGTTCAGACTCAGAGGTTTATTAATTCTTATCTGTATTACAATTTCACAAACCATGAGTTCTTTAGCACCTCAAGCTGACAAACTAAAAATTGAGCTTTATTTTTCTCTTTACAAGGCCTTTTAAGGGTAAACTGCCCAATTAAGAAATACCACTTAAATCATTTTTACTTTTAACTTAATAGCTAATTACCTGTGGCCTACAATGAGGACTTTTCTACTTAATTATACAATATTATCCAAACTCATGAAGAAGATAAAGAAGGACAAAACCTCTGCCTTAAAACCTCCATCTTGCTCTATATTTATTACTATATTCTTTTATATTTATTACTGTATTCTAAACCCTTATAAATTTTCTCCCATGTGATATTGCACATTTCTGTTCAAACTCCACACCCATGATCCCAGTTCTGTCATTCCATTCTGGAAGCTTCTCCACAGCCTCAGGTTAAATGCAGAGTTCTGCTGGGGTCAGTGCCTGTGAGCACAGAAAATTTAAAATTCTCATTGCCCAGGGTTGCAGCAGGGCAGGGCAGGAGCAGGAATGGGTGTCCAGGGAAGGCTCCAGGCTGGAATCACGGCTGCCCTGTGGGGCTGAGGCACATCCCAGGGCTCCTGTCCTGTCCCAGAGCGTTTGGTCATTCCCAGCTGAGCTCCTCATCCCAGTCTGGCCAAAGCTGGGCCAGGTCTGTGCATCCCTCACCCCTCACCTGGAAATGTCTGCCACGAACTCCACAGAGACAGGAGGGGCCTTTCATTTAAAAGCAAACCCAAATCCCCACCAAAAATCCCAAAAATTAGAAAAAAATAAACCAAACCCTAAAAAATTTTTTTAATTCCCCAACCTAAAAATTTTCACATAAACAAATTTAAAACCCAAACAAAATCATTTAAAAAATCTAAAAAAAAAAAGGAAAAAAAGTCACCAGGCTTCAGGAGAGAAGGAAAAACACACACACACCAAAAAAAAAAAAAAAAAAAAAAAAAAAGAAAAAGTAGGACCCAAGGAAATGTGGGAATGCCCAGCAAGGGAAGCTCTGTGTGCCAGCAGAGAGGGAGGGCAGAGGGGAGGAGCAGGATGGGCAGGGACAAACACAGCCAGCAGTGGCACTGGGCTGTGCCTGGGATGGGCACAGGCTGCCAGAGGTGCTGCCCTCGCTGGGGAGGGGCGGGATGAGGGATCCGTGTCTGGCTGTGATAATGAAACGCTTTTGTTCCCTCTGTGGCTGGCAGGATGCTGAGGGGTACCTGGTGGCCGTCGCTGGAGCAGCAGGAGCAGGCAGTTCGTGCCTGAGCTCATTAAAAAAGGGCCAGGCAGCCCTCGAGGGTTTGTTTGTGCTCAACAAATCAGGGATCGCTGGGAGGAGGCTGTGGCAGCACAGAAGTGATGGCCCAGCAGTGTTGGAAAGGGCAGCGGGGTGTCCTGCAGTGCCAGTCTGGAGGGGGGGACGGAGATGGGGCAGGGAGAGCTGGAACAGGATCAGCTCAGTGCCCTGGGCACTGTGCCCTGTGCTCAGGTGAGACCTCACCTGCAGAGCTGCCCCAGCCCTGCAGAGAGCCCAGAGGAATCCACGGAGCTGCTCCAGGGCTGGAGCCCCTCTGGATCCAGGCTGGGAGAGCTGGGAATGTTCCCCTGGAGAGGAGAAGGATCCAGGGAGAGCTGAGGGCACCTAAAGGGGCTCCAGGAGAGCTGGAGAGGGACTGGGGACAAGGGATGGAAGGACAGGACACAGGGAATGGCTCCCAGTGCCAGAGGGCAGGGATGGATGGGATGGTGGGAAGTGGGAGTTGCTCCCTGTGAAGGTGGGGAGGCCCTGGCACAGGTGACCTGTGCTTTAGGACTTTGCCTTTCTAGAAATCCCTTCAAGCACAGGCAGAGTGTGAAGGCACCAAAAGGGGGAACAGCTCTGAGCCCCCATCCCGGGCCAGCAGGGAACCAGCTCTTCCCTCTCGGGCTGGCCAGGGACTCACATTTCCTGGCACACTTCAGGAAATTCACATTTCTTTGTCAACCTCCTAAAAAGGTTTCCTGGGGTTGCTTGACTTGAACTTTGTGTTGACCAGAAATAGCCAGGTGCTTCAAAGGGCAGCCCCTGCCTTGTTGCAGAGCTCGGTGAGATCTTTTGTATCCTGAGCCAAGAAAAGGGTTTTGGAAAGGTTTTCTGAGTCAAATGTAATGATCTCTCAAGGTCTTGGCAAAGGAGCGAGGAATTTTTAAGCTGGTGAAAAGACTGAATAGGAATAAACCCATCAAATAGTGTATTAAAAAAAGCTTAAGTGAAATGGGGCTGCTTAAATGTTTAAATGCAAAAGGTGTGGAACTAAATAATCCTGAATGTCCTTTCAAGGTCTTTCAGGTCCCTTCCAGCCCGAACCATTCCAGGATCCTCTGCAGCAGCTCCCGGGTCCCTTCCCAGGGCTCCCCCTCTGCTCCCAGTGCCTGGGGCTCTCCTGCCCTGCTCTGCCACATTCCAGCCTGGCTGGGCAGCAGGAACACAGAATTCCCTGGAATGGAGGCAGGCAGGGGCGCTGGGCCCACTGCGGGAGTGCTGGGTGGAATCAGAATTATTTAGGTGGGACAAGACCCCCAGGACCATCAACCACTGAGGGCTGGGAAGGAGATGCTGTCACTGCTGTCTCCAGCAATGGAAAGTGCTGGGGCTGTGAGATGCTGGATCTGGAGCCAGTATTAATAAAATGAGATATGAAAAACAAAGAAAAAAACAACCCAAAAAATAAAAAGGAAAAAAAAAAAGAAATCACTCTCCAGCTTCCAGCTCAGCAGTGAGACCACACCCAGAGAGGGGACAAATCCTGGGAGCTGGAGCCTGGAAATTCTGATGCCAGCCCCGTCCTTGGCTGTGCCATGGGGGTCAGCCCTGTCTCTGTTCCCGCTGGGAACAGCCTGGGACAGTGTCAGGAGCCCCTGGGCAGGGCAGGGGTGGCACTGGGTGGGGTCTGGGGTCATTTCCAGCCAAACCATTCCATGATTCCCTGGTTGGAGCATCACCAAACCACATTGCCTTGCCCCAGTCACTGGTGTCCCATGGCCAAGGGAACAGGGGGGAGAGCAGAGTTCAGCAAAAAAAACCAACCTGATGGCTGTGGCAAGTGGCACTCACCTGTCACCTGCCCACTGAGCCAGAGGAAACGACAGATTTATATTTTATTTATTTATTTATTTATTTATTTATTTATTTATTTATTTATTTTAAATTTTTAAGAATATATTTACAGATATGCTTATTCACACATGTATGTATTATAAAAAATATATTAAAAAAATAAAAATATAAAAATAAAAATATAAAATGTAAATCTCTTGGCAACCATCTACAAACATAATAGTAAATATGATTGTACATTATGTAGGAAATATCCATAATTTTAGATTGTATATGGACAGTTATAAAGTCCCAAGCCTCCCTCTGCAGGTGCCCGTGCAGTGAGCTCTGGCAGAGGGAGGAGGGGAGGAACCTCCCAAATGTGAAGCCCTTGAACACCACAGGATTTTAATAATCCAATACCTGATCTCCCTAATGAGCTGACTGTTTTCTATAAATCTTCATTTAATGAGATAAAGCAGCAGGAAGGGGGCTCTGCCCTGACCCCTTTGTCCCCCAGCTCCCCCCGCTGCTGCAGGAAGATTTTCCTGGGAAACTCATCCACTTCTAGCACTGAAACTTCGGGAATGGAAATGGAGGTGAAGGGAACGAGCTCTGGGAATGAGGAGTGAAAAGCATGAACTCTGGAAATCAGGAATGAAGGAAATGAGCCCTGGGAATCAGGAATGGAGGGAATGAACCCTGGGAATCAGGAATGGAGGGAATGAGCCCTGGGAATCAGGAATGGAGGGAATGAACCCTGGGAATCAGGAATGGAGGGAATGAGCCCTGGGAATCCCTGGAGGTGCAGCTGGGATTTGCACACTGGGGACTGGGGCTGTGGGAGGTGATTTTGGGGACCCTGTGACGTGGGCATGGGGCAGGCACCACCCCAGCTGTGCTGGCACAGAAACATAAAATCCCAGAGTGGTTTGGGTTAAAAAAACCTCAAATCCCCCCCATTCCCACCCCTGCCATGGCAGGGACACCTCCCACTGTCCCAATGTCCAGCCTGGCCTTGGGCACTGCCAGGGATCCAGGGGCAGCCACAGCAAATCTGGCAATTCCAGCCCAGCCAGGAATTCCCAATTCCCAACATCCCATTTAGCCTACTCTCCATCCCTAACTCATTCCCTGAGACTCTAATTCAGGACCAAATCTCTGTGTAAGGCAGATGAAGAAACATTCCTGCCCTTTCCCAAATGTTCCTTTGCTCTCCACACCACCAGCTCGGTGCTTTGAAGTTTTCTCCTGTGGGCTTTGCTGTCTCTGCTCTGCAGAGCCCAGGGCAGAGAGCAGCTCTGGTATTTTACAGCAGGGGTGCAGGGCTGGGGGAGGGAGGGAGGGGAGGTTAAAAGCCTCTGACAATAGGCAAGGATTCCCAAATAATATCCTTTCACGCTTGGTTAGAGTGAGGCTCCAGTCATGCAGTCATGGCTATTGCACATAATGATGTAACTGTAATTGCTTCTCTCGACAAAGGTATTAAATTAAATTCACAAAATGTCAAGGTCCTTTGCATTTAAGTACAATTCAGCAGGGGTTTAGTGGCTATTACTTGTAGCCTTTTAAATGCTTTAAGGGGTTGATGTCAGTTGTTTGTCCAACTCGGGCTCTGAAGCTGCCGAGACAACAAAACACTCCAGGCTGTGCCTGGGGCTGCATTTCCTGGGCTGGAGGTGGGAGGGGAGACCCCCGTGCAGAGCGGCCCTGGATAAAGGGCACGGCTCGGCCATAAATGCCAGCTCAGGGCCTGGGCATGGTGTTCCTGGGCATTCCCAGGGGTGCAGGCAGGGCTGCAGTGCCCAAAGCCTGTTCCTGGGCATTCCCAGGGGTGCAGGCAGGGCTGCAGTGCCCAAATCCTGTTCCTGGGCATTCCCAGGGGTGCAGGCAGGGCTGCAGTGCCCAAATCCTGCTCTGGGCATTCCCAGGGGTGCAGGCAGGGCTGCAGTGCCCGGATCCTGCCCTGGGCATTCCCAGGGGTGCAGGCAGGGCTGCAGTGCCCAGATCAATGATCCTGGGCATTCCCAGGGGTGCAGGCAGGGCTGCAGTGCCCAGATCAATGATCCTGGGCATTCCCAGGGGTGCAGGCAGGGCTGCAGTGCCCGGATCCTGCCCTGGGCATTCCCAGGGGTGCAGGCAGGGCTGCAGTGCCCAAATTCTGCCCTGGGCATTCCCAGGGGTGCAGGCAGGGCTGCAGTGCCCAAATCCTGTTCCTGGGCATTCCCAGGGGTGCAGGCAGGGCTGCAGTGCCCGAATCCTGCCCTGGGCATTCCCAGGGGTGCAGGCAGGGCTGCAGTGCCCAAATCCTGTTCCTGGGCATTCCCAGGGGTGCAGGCAGGGCTGCAGTGCCCGGATCAATGATCCTGGGCATTCCCAGGGCAGGTTCGTGGTTCTGTCACTGTGAAATTCTCCTGAACGCTGCTGAAGGAGCACAAACCCCCAGGCAGGAGGGACCATCCAGGCTGTGTGAAAGCAAAAATCATTTTCTGCTCTCCTGCTACAAATCCTGTGTGAAATCCTGGGCACAGGGAAGGGGTGAGGTCCCCAACCCTGGAGGGAATGAAAATCTGTGTGGATGTGGCATTTGGCAGTGCTGGGGGAAAGGTTGGGCTCGAGGGACTTTGAGGGCTTGTCCAACCGAAATAATTCCCAGATTTGCAGATGTTACCCGTGACATGTGTCTGCACACAGGGACACACAGATGTGCTCACGCTGTGTCTCCTGAGCTCCTTCAGTCCTGGAAAATGGAATTCTTTCTATTCCTTCCTCTCCTGAGCTCCTCCAGTCCTGGGAAATGGAATTCCTTCCATTCCTTCCTGTCTTGAGCTCCTCCAGTCCTGGAAAATGGAATTCCATCCTTTCCTGAGCTCCTCCAGTCCTGGAAAATGGAATTCCTTCCATTCCTTCCTTTCCTGAGTTCCTCCAGTCCTGGCAAATGGAATTCTTTCTATTCCTTCCTTTCCTGAGCTCCTCCAGCCCTGGAAAATGGAATTCCTTCTTCTCCACCCCTCCAGCTCTGACCAGGCTGTTTGTTTTCCTCTGTGACTGTGTTGGTCACACCATGGCAGAGGAGCAGAGCTCTCTGATACAGCAGGAACAGCAGAAGGGGCTCCTCACACCCAAACAACACCAGGAAGTGCAAGCAGGGCCGGGCCTGGAGGGGAAAACAAAACTCTCAGGAGTCAGGGAGAGGAGAGGGGCTCGGGCAGGCTGGGACAGGGCGTGGGAAAGGGCAGGGGAAGCACCCAGTCAGTGCTGGCAGCACCGAAAATGTGTCCAGGATAATGAGGAGCAGGGCTTGTTCTCCTGCTGGAGCTGCACTGCAGCTTGTGGGGCTTTTTTGGCTCGTTACAGAAAAAGATTAAATACAGCAGTAATCAGAGAATACAGTGGAAGCAATTGTGAGCTGGGAAAATAAGAGAAAAGAAAAAGAGGGAAAGAGATATGATGAGAATAATAACTGAAAAGAACACAACCAGCTAAGTAGGCAGCAAATTGGGAGATAATTGTATCATTTAAATAAGGATGGCAAGAAAAGTTCAGTAATTGGTGCAAAGGTTCATGTGAGGTTGTTGTGCTCGCTGCAGCCCCAAAAAGAAATCAAATGCTCCACTGGGGTAGGGAGAGTTCCCAAAGGTCTCCTAAATTTGTGTGTAGGACCATGACCTGCTGCAGCCTTGAGGTTATTGAAATTCCCTCTCCTAGATTTTTAATTGTGATAATTGAATTCTAGAATGGTTTGGGTGGGAAGGGATCTCAGATCACCCCCAGAGCCACCCCTGCCATGGCAGGGACACCTCCCACTGTCCCAATGTCCAACCCGGCCTTGGGCACTGCCAGGGATCCAGGGGCAGCCACAGCAAATGTGGGAATTCTGTGCCAGCCCTGCCCACCCTGCCAGGGAACAATTCACTCAGTTCAGTGTTGAAAACTCTTTATCACATTTTTCCGCGATTTGTAACAATTCTATGAAAAGCCTGCGCTGTCACAGCCGTGACTGCAGCTCATCACCGTGTCCTGCTCGGAGGGTCTGAGTTCACCAGGGGAGGTTTGTGGGCTCACCCTGCAGAGCCGGGGCGAGGGTTTGGGGCAGGGGCTCCCTTTTGGGGCCGGGCACGGGACGGGCTGGGAGGGGATGGCCGTGGCAGGGTGGGGGAGCTCTCGCTCTGCTCTCGCCTGCACGGCTGCAGTGCCAGCCTGTCCCTGGGTGTGACACTGCCCGGGCTGTCCCTCTGTGAGACACTGCCCCAGCCTTGCTGTCCCCTGGGCTGTCCCTTGAACTGTGACACAGTCCCATCCTGGCTGTCCCATCCTGGCTGTGCCATCCTGGCTGTCCCCTGGGCTGTCCCCTGTGTGTGACACAGCCCATCCTGGCTGTCCCCTGGGCTGTCCCTGGGCTGTCCCACGGCCCATCCTGGCTGTCCCCTGGCTGTGACACAGCCCAGCCTGTTTGTCCCATCCTGTTTGTCCCACCCTGGCTGTCCCACCCTGGCTGTCCCACCCTGGCTGTCCCATCCTATCTGTCCTATTCTGGCTGTCCCACCCTGGCTGTCCCACCCTGGCTGTCCCATCCTGGCTATCCCACCCTGGCTGTCCCTGTCCCTCTGCCCACCCCTGTCCCGGTGTCCCACGCCCTGTCACCTCGGTGTCTGTCCCATCCCATCCCGAGTGTCCCGGTGCTGCACTTCCCCGTTTGCACATTCCTCTGTCACACTCTGGAGTCCCCGTGCCCCGAGGTGTTTTAATTCCATTTATCCCGCTGTTACTCCGGGGGTTTTTGTGGCTGCTGACAGCTCTCGGTGCCAAAGGACAGCACCACTTGTTAACTACTCGGCTGGTGCGGGGCCCCACAAATACAATTTTTGCTCTGTGTTTTCTCCTCGTGACACCTCAGTTCCCAGTTAATGGCTTTGAGATGTGGAGCTTGCCCGGAGGACACTTTTCCTGTGTTGTTAAACCTGAGAAATCCTCACGGTCATTAAAGCATCGAGGATAATGAGAAATGAAATCTCTCTGTCTGGGCTCTCGGACCTGACCTTTTGTTTGTTCTAAATACGTCAAATACATCAAATGCAGGAGTGTGATAACATTTCTCTTCAAAAACCACTCGGAGATCTGATGATGTTTTACAAGGATAATTAATAGCCCTGATCTGAGCAGCCTGGGACGGCGGGAGGTGTCCCTGCCCAGGGGAGGGGGGGAACAAACTGGGAATTAAATCCCATTTAAAGCTCTGGGCACCTGCCCACCCTCCCAGCCAGGAATTCCTTCCTAAAAAATCTAATTTAAATCTACGTCCTTCAGCTTGAAGCCATCCTCCGTTGCCCTGGCATTCCGTGCCCTTGTCCCAAGCCCCAGGGGCAGTGCCCAGCCCCTCCCTGGGACAGGGAATCTCCCTGGATCAGCCCCGTGCCCCAGGACCGGCCCTGCAGCATCCCGGGATCCCAGCACAGCTTTTGCTGTCCCCACAGCGCGCACCGAGCACGGTCCCGAGTGGATTTTTGGGACTGCAGCCTGCCCCGGACTGTTTATTATCCCCAAACGGCGATGGGCTTGAATTTAGGGCACCAGGGTGGCCGTGCCAGCTGCAAACGGCGCCGGCTGGCAGCGGGACGGGGAGGCGGGAGCTGCCAAAGGCTCGGGGACTACGGCAGTCCCGGATCGTCAGCAACGGGAACTTGGGAAAGAAATGGCACAAGCAGGGGGATGTGCGGTGCCCGATGGCCTCCGCCGGGATGTGGCATTGTCACCACTGTCACCACTGTCACCACTGTCACCAGTGTCACCATTGTCACCATTGTCACCATTGTCACCACTGTCACCATCGTCACCACTGTCACCACTGTCACCACTGTCACCACTGTCACCACTGTCACCAATGTCACCATCGTCACCATCGTCACCATTGTCAACACTGTCAACACTGTCACCACTGTCACCACTGTCACCACTGTCACCATTGTCACCAATGTCACCATTGTCACCACTGTCACCACTGTCACCAGTGTCACCACTGTCACCATTGTCACCATTGTCACCACTGTCACCACTGTCACCACTGTCACCACTGTCACCATCGTCACCAATGTCACCATCGTCACCATTGTCACCATTGTCAACACTGTCAACACTGTCACCACTGTCACCACTGTCACCACTGTCACCATTGTCACCAATGTCACCATTGTCACCACTGTCACCACTGTCACCAGTGTCACCACTGTCACCATTGTCACCATTGTCACCACTGTCACCACTGTCACCACTGTCACCACTGTCACCATTGTCACCATTGTCACCACTGTCACCATTGTCACCACTGTCACCACTGTCACCAGTGTCACCACTGTCACCATTGTCACCACTGTCACCACTGTCACCACTGTCACCACTGTCACCACTGTCACCACTGTCACCATTGTCACCACTGTCACCACTGTCACCACTGTCACCACTGTCACCACTGTCACCATTGTCACCATTGTCACCACTGTCACCACTGTCACCACTGTCACCACTGTCACCATTATCACCACTGTCACCACTGTCACCATTGTCACCACTGTCACCACTGTCACCAATGTCACCACTGTCACCACTGTCACCATTGTCACCAATGTCACCACTGTCACCACTGTCACCATTGTCACCAATGTCACCAATGTCACCACTGTCACCACTGTCACCAATGTCACCACTGTCACCACTGTCACCATTGTCACCATTGTCACCAATGTCACCACTGTCACCACTGTCACCACTGTCACCACTGTCACCATTGTCACCATTGTCACCAATGTCACCATTGTCACCAATGTCACCACTGTCACCACTGTCACCACTGTCACCACTGTCACCATCGTCACCATTGTCACCATTGTCACCATTGTCACCACTGTCACCACTGTCACCAATGTCACCACTGTCACCATTGTCACCACTGTCACCACTGTCACCATCGTCACCATCGTCACCATCGTCACCATTGTCACCACTGTCAACACTGTCACCATCGTCACCATCCTCACCACTGTCACCACTGTCACCACTGTCACCACTGTCACCATTGTCACCACTCTCACCATCGTCACCACTCTCACCACTGTCACCAATGTCACCACTGTCACCACTGTCACCACTGTCACCAATGTCACCATTGTCACCACTCTCACCATCGTCACCACTGTCACCACTGTCACCACTGTCACCATTGTCACCACTGTCACCACTGTCACCAATGTCACCATTGTCACCACTGTCACCACTGTCACCATTGTCACCACTGTCACCACTGTCACCACTGTCACCACTGTCACCATTGTCACCATTATCACCAATGTCACCACTGTCACCATTGTCACCATTGTCACCACTGTCAACACTGTCACCATTGTCACCACTGTCAACACTGTCAACACTGTCACCACTGTCACCACTGTCACCACTGTCACCACTGTCACCAGTGCCACCATTGTCACCATTGTCACCACTGTCACCATTGTCACCAGTGTCACCAATGTCACCATTGTCACCACTGTCACCATTGTCACCAATGTCACCACTGTCACCATTGTCACCACTGTCACCATTGTCACCAATGTCACCATTGTCACCAATGTCACCAATGTCACCATTGTCACCATTGTCACCACTGTCACCATTGTCACCATTGTCACCATTGTCACCATTGTCACCACTGTCACCACTGTCACCACTGTCACCATTGTCACCATTGTCACCACTGTCACCAATGTCACCATTGTCACCACTGTCACCACTGTCACCAATGTCACCACTGTCACCACTGTCACCACTGTCACCACTGTCACCACTGTCACCAGCAGGAGCCGGGGGCAGCAGGCTGGCCCGGGGCAGGGCAGAGGTGCCAGGGATTTGTCACGAGTGCCAGCCCTGCCCCGTGCCAGGTGCTCCAGGGCACACGGGACACTCCCAGGGATGGAGCTCCAGCCCCTCGCAGCCAGGGCTAGAAATACATACAGGGTATATAATATATATATTATACATAAAATTTATAAAATATAAAATATAATATAAAAATAAAAATAATAAAAAATATATATAATATATAGTATATAATATATAATATATAATATATCATATATCATATATATAATATCATATATATTGTATCATAATAATATATAAATATAATTTATAATATGTAATATATAATATATAAAATATAATATATAAAATATAATATATAATATATAATATATCATATATCATATGTAATATATCATATATAATATGTAATATGTAATAGCATATAGCATATAGCATAATCATATATCATAACTAATATATAAAATGTAAAATATAAAACACAAAATGTAAAATATCATATATCATATAATATATATTCTATATCTTCTATATATAATATAGAATATATATAATATATTCTCTCCATATAAAATATACTCTCTCTATATAATATATTCTATATATATAATATATTCTATATATATAATATGTTCTATATATATAATATATTCTATATATTCTACATATAGAAATACATACAGGGTTACAAATCCATATGATGGTATTAGTTTGTTCACAGTATTAGTGTGGGTACCGTGTGTGTGGTGGTGAAATGGTTTTTGGATGCAGTTTCCTCTGGCAGGAACACAAAGTGTGTCTGTAATAAGGGAAGTGCCTGCTGGGCTGGGTAACAGCAGACACCAGCACTGAGCACCTGCAGCAATTACAAACCACGGCCCAAATCACGAGTGGGAAGAAGAAATCAATTAAAAGCCCGGCCCAGAAACACTCCCGGTGTGAGAAGGCAGGGCCGAGGAGTGGCCGTGGGAAGCAGCTCCTGGAGTGTGGGAACAGTTGGCAGAGCAGTTTGGATCAGGGGGCAGCTCAGGGACCAGGCACAGGCTGGGCCAGTTCAGGGCTGGCCCCAAAGCTCGGGGCTGCCCTTGGCTCCGTGCCAGGCCCCTGCTGCCAGAACCTCGTGCTTCAGTGCTTGTCTCGAATTAGCTTTTATTCCACTTTTTCAGTTTTACCAGGAAAGTGAAGCTGGTTTTTCACACCGGGTTTTGCTGCTGGGTGTGACTGTCCCCTTCTCCTGAGCCATCCCACTGCTGGAGGGTTTCTCCCTGGTTTTCCTGGCAGTGCCAGGCTGGGAGTGCTGTGCCAGACCCTGGGTCCCCATCTGTGGGGGTGTGAACTGGGCTTTGCACCCCTTAGTAATCGTTTGTTATTAATTTTGTTGGGTTTTTTTGGAGCTAGGATTATTAGAAAGGAGATTGAGACGATTTTCGTGTTTGGGTTTGGATGTTTATTGTATTTTATCAGAAATTACAGGAAGTGTGGCAGCACCTCCAGCTCCTGGCTGGAAGTGGGGAAAATGGAACAGCTGAGGCTGCTCCAAGGCCTTTTAAAGCCAAACAAACCAATGAAAGTTTAACACCTCCATTATTGATCCTTTTGACACAATAATGGATTCCCAGCACCCTTAGAGTGACATTGACCAACCAAAGGTCACTGCCCGAGTTCTGTGAGGAAGAAGAAGAAGAAGAAGAAGAAGAAGAAGAAGAAGAAGAACAAAGAAAAAGACACCACCCCAAATTCTCCATCTTGTCCCATACCCACCCCTGTACTGTAAAAACCTCAAATTTAAACCCCATCACCCAGTGAAAACACACACATCTAACCCACCACACATTGGTGATTTCTAACTCATTATTTATATTTACAAACTCATTATTTATATTTCCTAACTCATTATTCAGATTTCCAAGCCTTCTCCAAGGTTCCAGCTCCAGAGCAGTGTTTTCCAGGCTTTGCCCTGGCTAAATCCTCTGGAGCATCCCAGCCCAGCAGGACGAAGGAAAACCAGTTAAACCGAGGCAAGAGCTGCTAGAACGAGCACTCCCTGCCAGGGGGCCAGGGCAAGGGGTTTTTATCACAATTAAATTCCCAAAGAAGAATTAAACCTGTGCTTGCTCCTGCACATAAAAGGGACAAAGGCTCCATTTCAGTCCTGACCTGGGTAAGCCATTTGTAAAGTGCATTTTGTGGTTTGCTGTGAATTTCCAGAAGATTTTATAATCCAAATACTTTCCCGGGCAGACATTTGGTGGTGGGGAGCTGTGACAGACACCACAGGCACAGACCCGTGGGGATGGGAGCATCCCTCACTTCCCGTGCCCAGCTCCTGTCCTGGCACTGCTCCACGACATTTCATCCTTGTCACAAGGACAACCCAGCAGTTGTCTCAAAACCGGGATTTTAAATGGGATTTTTTTATTTTAAACCCTAAATCCTGGGTGTCTCCTGCATGCCCAAGCACTGCCAACCTCCCAAATACACGAATATCAGTGCACAGCTTTCTGCCTCCTTTAAAGGCACCAACAGCTTTTTACTGAACATCTAAAATCAAATTTTGGCATTAATAAATGATAAAGCCCAGTGATTTTGTGTCTGCCCTGTTTTTTTCCCCAGCTTTGGCTCCCTGCAGTAAGGACTGGCAGGAGTTCGGTGCCCGGTGAGGAGGTGCCAGCCCTGGGGGAAGGTGTGAAATAAATGCTCGGGTCGTTCTGTGCTAAATGAGGGTGAGGCTTCCCGGGGGAAGGGAATCCTCTCTGTTATCCCCCGGGGAAATGGGGACATTGCAGCCCATCAGCACTTCAGGAATTGTCACCTCGAGGTGGGGAATAGCAAAATGTGGGACAGGAGGCTGTGGGATTGTCCTGTTCAGTTTGGGGAATGGGGAATTTCCTCCCCTGTTTGTGACCCTCAGGGACTGAGCTCGTGGGAAAGAATCAACAGAGCTTTCCTGGGGGAATTCACAGGGGATTAGGTTATTTGGAGTATTTATCACCGAATTCCTGGGATGGTTTGGGGTGCAGGGACCTCAAATCCCCCCCAGAGCCAGCCCTGCCATGGCAGGGACACCTCCCACTGTCCCAATGTCCAACCTGGCCTTGGGCACTGCCAGGGATCCAGGGGCAGCCACAGCAAATCTGGCAATTCCAGCCCAGCCCCTCTCCACCCTCCCCGGATTATTTCCCTTGTGGATTCACTTATGGGATGTTCTTTGGGATGTTCTTCCTGCAGACTGGGGTCACAGGGGGCACTGGGGCGCTGGCACCAGGGCTCTGCCCACGGCTGGGGACACATTTCCAGGGCCTGAAGGGGCTCCAGGAGAGCTGGAGAGGGACTGGGGACAAGGGATGGAGGGACAGGACACAGGGAATGGCTCCCAGTGCCAGAGGGCAGGGATGGATGGGATGTTGGGAATTGGGAATTCCTGGCTGGGCTGGAATTGCCAGATTTGCTGTGGCTGCCCCTGGATCCCTGGCAGTGCCCAAGGCCAGGTTGGACATTGGGACAGTGGGAGGTGTCCCTGCCATGGCAGGGGTGGCTCTGGGGGGGATTTGAGGTTTTTTAGAACCCAAACCAGTCTGGGATTCTGTGACTCTGGCACAGGGCAGTGCTGGGGCTGTGGGGGCTGGCAGCTCATTCCCATGGGATTGGGAGAGGCCAGAGCATCAATTCAAGCTGCCTGGGAATAAATGAAACCTCTGTGATCGCTGAGTGGTGCCCCTGGCACAGCCTGGGCTCAGCACGGGGGGTTCCCTGGCCCTGGGGCACTGCCACACCTCTGTGACATCACTGCCACACCTCTGTGACATCACTGCCACACCTCTGTGACATCCCTGCCACACTTCTGTGACATCCCTGCCACACTTCTGTGACATCACTTCCTCACCTCTATGACATCACTTCCTCACCTCTGTGCCATCCCTGTCACGTCTCCATGACATCCCTGTCACACCTCTGTGACATCATTGTCACACCTCCATGACATCACTGCCACACCTCCATGATATCACTGCCACACCTACATGACATCACTGTCACACCTCCGTGGCATCCCTGTCCCATCTGTGTGACATCAGCAGCCTGCCTGGCTTCCTCCAGAGCTTTTTGTTCCTATTTTTGTCTCTTTTCCCGAACCCTTGCACTGAACTCTCCTCCCCCAGCTCACGGACTCCCAGTTTTTCTCCCTTGCTCCGTTTTTATTTGGCTTTACCTTTTCCCCGTGGGGCAGCCGGGGGTGGAAAAGCCCCTTCCATGAATTGCTGATCCCGGACAAAGCCTCATTCCCTTCTTCAGGGCCGGATTTTCGATCCATGAAATGCCTTTCCACGCTGCCTCTTGCTGTGTTTGTTTTCTCTCCGTGCCATATGGCTGCTGCAAGGGCTATAAATAATTCAGCAGCAGGAGGTGACACAAACCGGGACCGGGCGAGTGGGCGAGTCCCAGGAGCACAATTCACAGCGGAGCAGCGTGACAAAGCAGGGCAGAGGGGGGAAAAGGGAATTCTGAGCTGGGAATGATGTGGCAGGGAATTTTTGGCAGGGAATTCTGTGGTAAGGAATTCTTTGATAGGGAATTCTTTGTAAGGAATTCTGTGATAAGGAATTCTTTGGTAGGAAATTCTTTGTAAGGAATTCTGTGGTAGGGAATTCTCTGGCAGGGAATTCTTTGGCAGAGAATTCTGTGGTAGGGAATTTTTGTCAGGGAATTCTTTGGTAGGGAATCCTGTGGCAGGGAATTCTGCAGTAGGGAATTCTCTGGTACATCCCAGCTGGGGTGCAGCCCGTGCTGGGCAGGAGTGGGGTGGGGATTGCTGCTGCAATGGGAAGGTTTCATCAATGACAAAATTTAGAATCATGGAATGGTTTGGGTGGGAAGGGGCTCAAAGCCCACCCATTCCCACCCCTGCCATGGCAGGGACACCTCCCAGTGTCCCAATGTCCAACCTGGCCTTGGGCACTGCCAGGGATCCAGGGGCAGCCACAGCAAATCTGGCAATTCCAGCCCAGCCAGGAATTCCCAATTCCCAACATCCCATCCATCCCAGTGGCAGTGAATCCATTCCCTGTGTCCTGGCTCTGTTTTGGTTCCTGTCACTTCTCTTCAATTATTCTGCATTAACCAGAACAGGGCAATTCTTTCTGCTGTGTTTTTGTTTTTTAGGGAGTTTGGTTTGAGTTGGGATTTTTTTTTTTTAGAGATTCCAGTGGTGTGGAAACCCCTCCCTTGTGTCCCTGTCCCTTTCTAACAGGAATTACCCCGTGTGGGGAGATCCTGGCACGTGGAAATGTCCCTGCCTGTGCAGGGGTGGGATGGGATGGGATAATGGGATGGGATGGGATGGGGTGGGATGGGATAATGGGATGGGATGGGATGGGATGGGATGGGATGGGATGGGATGGGATGGGATGGGATACTGGGATGGGATAATGGGATGGGATGGGATGGGATGGGATGGGATGGGATGGGATGGGATGGGATAATGGGATGGGATAATGGGATGGGATGGGATGGGATGGGATGGGATGGGATGGGATGGGATGGGATGGGATGGGATGGGATGGGATGGGATGGGGTGGGATGGGGTGGGATGGGATGGGATACTGGGATGGGGGTCCCTGCCAGGGCCATCCCGGGGTGTTGGAGCAGGGAGCAGCTCCCAGCTGGGATGTGCAGCTCAGCATTTCCCCTTCCTGCAGCAGCAGTGTGGGACACATCTTGAGAAAGTGAGAAAATTCCAGCCTGAAAAATATTCCAGGCTGGAGCTTCTCAGCTCTGTTCCCAGCCCATGAGCTGCTCCAGCTCAAGGCCAGGGAGAATTTCTCCCAGGGTGATGATTTGGTCACAATAAAAAGGAATTAATACCAAAATCAAACCCCTGTTGTGGTGTGTGCCCAGGCCCTGGCCATGGGGTGTCTTCTCTCTGAACCAATCTCCTTTTCTCTGCTCTGGCAGTTGCAGTCATGCTATAAAACCAAGAGTGTTCCTGAATAAACTTGGCTCTTTCTTCCTGTCATGACAGACGCCCATGGAGCTGTGCATCTTATTTTTCCTGCACTTAAAGGGTTAAAACCCCTTCCCACGGCCACCCAGGAGCCCCTTCCTGCTCCCCCCTGGCTCTCACTTTGCTCTCCCCCAGCTCCCAGGAATCTCATTCTGGTGAGGCAGATTCTGCAAACCCTGTGATTTTCCTTGTCAAAACAATGTGTACAAGTGTGGGATTTTGACATTAGGACTTTCAGGCTAAGTTTTGATTGGGTAAATTTAAAAATACTGTCATTTATCAAGCATTTCTTCTCAGTTGTGAAGGCAGGGAGAAATAATGATTGATACAGGGCTGGGAACTTCTCCTTCAATCTTCTCTGGCCTGTCATTAAAAAAATATTGCAGCTCAGTCCATGGCCTGTGCATTTATCTTCCATGAAATTTTGCAAGGTCAAAGGATTGTCAACAGAACATCAATATCCACAATGTATTATCCTGTATCTTGAGAACAAGTTCAGAAATAACAAGTTTGCTGCCAGCCTGGTAATACCAACTTACATCAGTCATTTATCAGGGGCTGGAATTGATAAAGAGGAAAATCTCTTTGCCAGGGCTGTTGTTTTCTTGTTTGGTTTTTTTTGTTGTTGTTGTTGGGTTTTTTTCAGGTTGGTTTGTTGTATTTTAGAGCTTTCAGTAATTCCTGCCTCAGTACAGCTGCTGCCAGTGGGAGGCTTGGAAATGCAAAGTTTTAATTTTATTTTTATTTTTTTCAGTTTTGCTTTAGGGAGCAGCAGGGAGTGTTTTATGGGGTCGTTCATTTTTGTCTCCAGTGTGATGTGTTGGTGTCTCCATTCCCAGGCCTGCAGAGCCTGGTGCCAATTAAAAATTGCTCCTAAATTAATCTGGGTAATTGTCTTCCAAAAGTGATTGACTGGAGAGCCCTGCCCGGGCACAGGCTGCACACCCCTCCTGAAGGGGCTCTGGGATTCTGGAAAATCCCACAATGGTTTGGGTTAAAGGGACCTTAAATCCCCCCAGGGCCATGGCAGGGACACCTCCCACTGTCCCCAGTGTCCAACCTGGCCTTGGCATCCAGGGGAAATTGCAGCAGGGAAAGAATTGATTCCCAATATCTCATCTAAACCTCTCCACTTCTTAAACTTTTAGTTTAAAACCACCCCTCCCCCCTTGCTTATATCATGATTTGCCCACTGATTCCAGCAATGTGCATCACCAAACAAATAATTAAAACAAATAATCTGTTTTTCTCTCCCACCACCCCCAGTCAGCGTTTTTTGGTTTGTGTTAAGTGAGGCAAATATTGTCCTGTCATGATTATAGCAGGGACAAGTGGGGCTGGCAAAGCCACCAAAGGCTGCTTTGGGATAAAACTGGGAATTCTGGTTCCACAAGTGCCAGAAATGGGATGGATAATAAATGTAAATCAGTGGGTTTGGAAAGGGAGCTCCCTAAGGGATTTAAAATGCAATTTCAACCCCTTCATTTCAGTTTTAGAGGATCTGTGGTTGCAGTAATTGTGGTGTGATGGATCAAACTCAGTCCAGCAGGATCAGCTGGTCCTAATTAGGCCCTGCCTAATCTAAGCTGACCCTGGTCAGCCGTGGGAGGGTTTTAAAGGAGGCTCTGGCACAGAATCCTGACTTTTCCAGGGCTGGGAGCTCAGGGGTGCAGCAGGACAAGAATCCAAATTCGAGCTCTTATTTCTGCTTTCCTGGTCTTGTCATGCTGGGATGTGGTGGGGACATAACTGATTTATTCTGGTTTAATGTGAATTTTCAAAGAAGCTGCTGAATTTTGGGTTGTGATGGTGTGGCCCCTGTGGGTGGTGCTGAAGGGAATTTAGAATTGTCGGATGAGGTTTTTTGTTGTTTTTTTTTTTAGTAGTAGTTATTTTTTTTCCATGCTCAGGACAGCAGAGCACAGGTGAGGATCCCTGAATTCTGCCAGGATGTTCTGGTTTTAATGAAATGTTCATGGAGGGGCTGAGCTGCTGCAGCCCCTGCCCAGTCCCCAAACTGGTCCTGGGCCAGGCTGGACTGGAGGGAGGGGGAAAATCCCTTTGGGTTCCTTTCTGCTGAGCTCAGACCCTGCAGCAATTCCCCCTTGGGAAGTTTAATCCTCTTTTTGTGCTCAGGGCAGTGAATTCCTGGTGCTGTGCCGAGTGGGGAATGCTGGGGAGGGGCAGGGATGCTCCAAGTCAAAGCTTTATTGTGGCAGTGCTCTGGGATTTGCATTAATTTGTACTGAAGTTGCTAAACTGGGCTGTGAATTGATCCGTGCCTGGTTGTGCTGTGTGCTCAGCTGAGCTCCTGCAGGATGGGAAAATTCTCCTTCCAGTCTGAGAGAGCTCAGGGGAGCACAGGGATCTGGGCCTCACACGTTAATTTAAACCAGAGTTTCAGCCCAGTTTAAACCTGCACTTTGAGGATAATCTTGTACTCGTTGTCCTTTATTGTACTTTTTTCCTGATCTGATTGATGCCTTCAGTTCCCTCTGTAATTCCTGCTTTTGGCTTGTTTGTCTTTTCCCAGGCAATCCACAGGACGTGAGCAGGCAGTGCAAAAAAAAACCTTTAAAATTTTTTACACCTCCTCTTTCAGATGATCCAAAGCTGTTTTTTCTTTCAGCACACCCATAACAGTTTGGTTTTTTTTTTCCCTCTCTGTTTTTAAGAGGAGCACAATAAAAGCAGCAGTTTAACCTGTCTGAGGTGTGTGGGTGAGCAGGATCAGGGCTGTAGGTGAGAGTTACTGAGGTGTGAAACACAAAACCCCTCTGGGAAGGGATGGGAACGATGGGGTTGCTGCAGGGTGACAAAACCCACCGGGCTTGGCTGTCCCCCAGTGCCCAGGGAGGCTGGGGATGGTCCCACAGGGATTTGTGATACTGGGAAATATCACTTTAAAAATCTTCTTTTTCCTCTTGCCAGGGTCAGGATTAAAGGCACAAGAGATGGTGCTTTGTGTTTGGACTCGGATGTTTATTAGTTCTTATTTACAGCACTTCCAGCTAACAAGCTAAAAATGGTGAATTGGTGATGGATCTCTCTTGTTATAAGGTTTTTTAAGGCTTAATAGTTTAATTAAGAACACCTAAATGATTTTTACTTTTGACCCAATGACCAAACACTCGTGACTTGCAGTGCAGCATTTTCTATCTAATTAAAAAGTACTGCCTATACTCATGAGGAAGAAGGTGAAGAAAGAAAGAAACCTCTGCCCCTAATATCTCCATCTTGCTTTCTACCTATTACTATAGTCTAAAACCCCAAATTCCAAACCTTTCCCCGTGTGACATTACAAACTTCTATTCAAACTCCACACCAGTGGTTCCAGTTTTATTATTCAATTTTGGAAGCTTCTCCAAGGCCTCAGGTTAAAAGCAGAGTTCCCTTGGGGGTCAGTGCCTGACAGCACAGAAAGTTCCAAACTCCCAAATTCCAGAGTTGCAGCAGGGAAGCAGCAGCCTCAGCCCTTCAGCTCCTCTGAAACGATTTTGGGGGGTCTGTGAAGGAGTAAATAACAAATTCTGTCCCTGAAGCTGGGACAGTTCCCTGGCCCGGGTCAGTTTTTGGGGTTGGTGTTTCTCCAGGCTGGGGGCACACACTGGCAGTGCTCCTGTCCCTGTGCCCCTCCTGGGCTGCAGTGTTTGGGCTCCAGCTGTTCCCAGATGTCTGGGGATTCCAGCTGTTCCCAGATGTCTGGGAAGGGAGGGATGAGGGGCTCAGGCCCAGCAGCAGCTCCAGCGTTTCCATCCCTGAGCCCTGGGGAGCAGCAGCCCCTCAGCCAGAGCCAGCCCTGCCTGCTGGTCAGGGGAGCAGCACAGGGGACAGGTCTGGCTCAGCTGATTCCAAAACCTGCCATTCCCTGCCCTGCTGGATCCCACAAACCTCCTGGGGATTTTGGGCTTTCTGGCACTGCCCCCCTGCAGAACACTGCTTTGGAGCTGAGCCCTTGGACAAGGCTCCAAATTTGGGGGATGGAGTTAAAATCCCGGGTGTGCAGTGAAATAGAAGTGTGTGATTGCACACGGGGAAGGGTTTGGGATTTGGGGTTTTATAATGTAGGAATGGGTGTGGGACAGGATGGAGGATTTGGGGTGGTGTCTCTTTCTGGGCTCATCTTCCTTCTTCTCCATGGTTTCAGGCAGCAGTTTCTGGTTGGTCACTCAGTGTCACACTGAGGGTCATGAGAAGTTAATTATTGGGTCAAAAGTATCAATAATATCGGTGTTAATTCTCTATTGGGCTGTTGGGCTTTAGGAGTCCTTGTAGCAGCTGGATCTGTCCCCGTTTTGCTCACTTTTAGAAGTGCTGCTGAACTTTCTGTACTTTGGATAAAATTTAATCAACAACCAAAGCCCAAACACAGGAAAAATCAGTTTCCTTTGTGTATTTTTTAATGCTGGCTCTGAGTGAAGGCAGAAGAGATTCCAGACAAACCACTAATGAAGTGGTGCAAACACCAGCACCATTACACTTCCCAGAACGGGAGAGGCTGGGAGCAGCAGGAAACTTTTCATTTCCAGTTCCATGCCCAGCTTTCCCCTTCTGACAGGGCTGCCTCTCCTGCTCTGTGCACCCTGACACTTTTGCAGTCCATTTTCCCCCTGTCTGCTCTGATCTCTGATTATTTGACCCTAATGAGCAGAGACTGGAAGGAGGAGGTTCTGGGCCTCTGGTGCTCTGACCAGGAATGAATTTCCCTGTTCCTGTCAACAGCTTTTTATCTGCTCTTATCTAAAACTGTCTTGATGAGTGTGTTCCTGCAAGGACCTTAAAGAACCATCGGATCCATGACCTGACAGCTCTGGCCCATCACCACGACAGCTGCTGGTGCTGGAAACATTCAAGTCATGGAATCCTGGAGTGGTTTGGGTTGGAAGGGAAACGAAATCCCATCCATCCCATCCACATCTCCCACTGCCCCAGGCTGCTCCAAGTGTGGGAACAGCCCCGGGAGCTCCCCTGGAACCACCACTGATCCAACCTCCACGTTAAAGGAGAGCTGTGACTGCAGCAGAGGCAGCTCAGCGGGAGCTCGGCTTTTAAGAACGGATTAATAGATGGCAGGAATAAAAGGAGCTGCAAGAGGCTGTTTGGCAATTAGGATTCAGCGGGTGAAAAGCTGAGAATCGCTTCTCTTAGCACGTGGCTGATGGGTGGGGGAGCAGGAGCAGAGGGGGAAGAGAGGAGCCTGTCCTGGGCTGTGTGAATATCCAGTGTGTCCGAGACATCTCATCCCTGCAAAAGCTGAATCCCGTTAGTCCTGGCTCAGCACGGGCTGCTGGGGCTTGGCAGGGAGCTTAAAGCCCATCCAGTTCTGTGCCTCGGGCAGGGACATTTCCCACTGGCCCAGGCTGCTCCCAGCCCTGCCCAGCCTGGCCTGGCACCACTGAGGTTCTCCCTGAGCCATCCCAGCAGGATTTCTGCCATTCCTGCCCTGTTCCTCTTTAAAGAGCTGCTTCTGGCATCTCCTGCCTTTTTGGTTTGGTTTGGTTTTGTTTTGTTTTGTTTCTGGGCTATTCTGGTTCTCCCTGAGCCATCCCAGCAGGATTTCTGCCATTCCTGCCCTGTTCCCCTTTAAAGAGCTGCTTCTGGCATCTCCTGCCTTTTTGGTTTGGTTTGGTTTGGTTTTGTTTTGTTTCTGGGCTATTCAGGTGTTATTTATTGAAACCAGCACTTCCAATTCCCAGTGGAGATGGGCACTGGTGATCTTTGTTGGGCTGGAGTTAATTCCACTCCTCCCTGGGTGGAGCCAGAGGCCACAGGTTCCTGCACGTCTGCCCTGAGTGGGAAACAGCAAAATTACCCAGTGCAAAGAGTTTACTGCCAGGGATGGAGAAGGTGCTGGTTTTACTGCAGAACTCCAGAGGAAATCCATCCCTAGGCTGCATCCTTAGTGCCCAGGATGGGAACAACTGGGCCCTGAGCTCCTGCTGGCTGGGCACAGCCCAGGCTGGGGAGGCTCTGAGCCCTGGCACAGGGACACAGCTTGGCTGGAGCTGGGTTAGGAGCAGCAGCAATTCCCTTCTCTCTCAGCGGGCTGCCTGCTTCTCCAAGCCACAGGAATTTTCTGAGGGAAACCCTTGGATTATCTCAGCTCAGGCTCTGGAGGAGGAATCTCCATCACCTGCCTCAGCCCAGCCTCCCCCAGGTGCCAATTCCTCTGCAGCACTCGGGCACAGCATCTCCCTGCAGGGCTGGGGTGTCCATCCTGCAGGGCCGGGGTGTTCATCCTGCCCATCCTGCACACCCTGGGGTGTCCATCCTGCACACCCTGGGATGTTCATCCTGCAGGGCTGGGGTGTCCATCCTGCACACCCTGGGGTGTCCATCCTGCACACCCTGGGGTGTCCATCCTGCAGGGCTGGGGTGTTCATCCTGCCCATCCTGCCCATCCTGCCCATCCTGGGGTGTCCATCGTGCACATCCTGGGGTGTCCATCGTGCACATCCTGGGGTGTCCATCCTGCACATTCTGGGGTGTTCATCCTGGATTAGTGCAGCTCTGGAGGAGCAGGATGGGTACAGAACATGTTGCTGCTCACCCTGGGGTGTCCATCCTGCCCATCCTGGGGTGTCCATCCTGCAGGGCTGGGATGTTCATCCTGCATTAGTGCAGCTCTGGGGCAGCAGGATGAGGTTCAAGCACAGAATGTGCTGCTGCACTCTCCCAGATGTGCTGGGAGCTGGGTAAATGCTGCTGGGAGTGACTGGTGGGTGTAACACCCCAATGAAGAGCTCGGGGATGGGATGGGATAATGGGATGGGATGGGATGATGGGATGGGGTGGGCAGTGCAGTTCTGTGCCATCCAGGCTGGCAGAGAGGACAGGAGATGCTGCCTCAGAGCTCTGGCTGGGGGATGCTGGGCTGCCTTTTCCCTGATCCAGGAAATCGGACATCTCTGCTCCATGGGAAGGTGCTGAGGTGAGGTGAGGGGCCCTGTGAGCTCATTGCTGCAGGCAGGGCGGGTTGGGATCCAGGTGAGGCTGGAGCTGCCAGTGGTGCTGGGGCAGATCAGGGGCTCTGGGAAGAGCAGGCAGGACTGGGAGAGGCCCTGGGGCTGCCCAGAGGAGCTCAGCTGCCGTGGAGAGGCTGGAGCAGGGAAATCGACGCTGCCCAGGCTGTAATTAAAGGTGCTTAAAGCCCATTAGCAGAGCTTGTAAAAATGCTTTTTAATCCAGTTTAATAAATGGGAATCCCGGTTTAATTGCTTGATAAAAATGACATGTGGGCTGCTTTCCACAGGTGGGATTGATGTGTGATATGAGCCAGGGCCTGTGTGGGATATCAGGAGCTGTGCCATTGGCAGTGACACAGAGCCAGCCCCACGCTGTCACCAGGTGCCAGCGCTGCCACAGCCAGGCACTGTCTGAGAGTGGTGACCTCCTCTGGGTGCAGATTCCAGGATTGCACTGGGCTGGGGAGCTCTGGGTGCTGGTCAGTGTGGGCTGAGGGATCCTCCCAGGACAGCCTGGCCCAGGAGCTCCTGCTGTCCTGTCACCAATGTCACATTGTCACCCTGTGACAACCACAGGAGCTTTAAGGAGCTTCCAACCCAAACCTCTCTGTGCTCTGAATGTCCTTCTGTGTGTGCAGCTGGACCAGGTGAGCTCCCAGTGGTGCCAGGTGAGCTCCCAGCTGTGCCAGGTGAGCTCCCAGCAGTGTCAGGTGAGCTCCCAGCCATGTCAGGTGAGCTCCCAGCGGTGCCAGGTGAGCTCCCAGCTATGCCAGGTGAGCTCCCATCTGTGCCAGGTGAGCTCCCAGCCATGTCAGGTGAGCTCCCAGCTGTGCCAGGTGAGCTCCCAGCTGTGCCAGGTGAGCTCTCACCTGTGCCATGGACACTCTGAGCCATAAACACCCTCAGCACCCAGCCCTGCTGCTCACCTGGGCACTTCCAAGGGGATCCCAGACCAAACAGAAAGGAAATTCCTTTTCTGTGCATCAATTTGTTAATATTTCCAGATCCCCAGAGCTTGGGAAGGGAGGGGAGGCCTCTCCCAGCCCCTCAGTGCTGGGAGTTCTGGGGCTGGATGGTCTCAGTCAGAACTTTGCAATCCTTGGTGTAATTCACCCTGGGCTGGGTGTAACTACAGCTCTCTTGTCATGGGAGTCTTGGAGCCATCTCTAGTTTTAATCAGAGGAAAAAGGAAAGTTTGTAGAAACAAAGGAGAAACATGAAGATCATGAGGATGAAATGATCAAGTGAATTATTCCTTCTCTTTAATAATAGTTATTCCTTCTGCTCTCTCTCACTCCCTTGCCAGGGTATGTGCCATTGGTTTCCCTTTCCAGCAGGGAAGTGCAAACCCCTGCAGCCTGTGCATTCAGCCTGGGCCTCCTGGCAGCTCCCTGGCCCTGCCCTGAGCATCTGTCAGTGCTACAGGTGGAGAATCCCCTTTTCCCTGCCTCTGTCTGAGCCGTGTGCATCCCTCCTGGGTGGAAACTTGCCCGTGTTTTCTCTGGAGCAGTTGTTTTCCCTTTCCCGTGGACATTAACACAGAGTCATTCCATCATTCTTAAACCTGATCCCTTTTAATCCTTCTGCTGCTTGGGTTTATCTGCCTCGTTGTGTTTGAGCTGCCCTGTGCTTAGAGGGGCAGAGCAGTGAATTTTGGAGACAACCGTGGTGCTGCAGGCAGAGTAATTGAAGCTTTCAAAAACCCCAAACATGTAAAAATCCCCAGCCAGCAGCTCTGGGGGCTGCAAAGCTCAGTCTGCACCTTCCAGCATTTCCAGATTCATGGCTGGAATCAAACACGCCCGGATTTTACAGATTTCTGCCCTTTATTGTCCCCACTGACTACCCAGGCATGATAATGTGTGAAACATCTCCTCCTGCACACAGAACTGGCTCTGATGGTTAAAAGTGTGAGAAGAAAACCTGGGCTAGTGGCAATGGCATCAGCTTTAAGGTCCCTTCCAACCCATCCCATGATTCTAAAAAAAGCCTCTTACCCAGGCCAGTGCAGCATTCCTGGTGGTCTGTATGGAGAGATGAAAACTCCCAAACAAAAACCCCTCAGTAGAAATGAGAAGGAAGAAATCCGATTTTTTTGCACAGATGTTGCAGCCGATTTTCTCTCCTGAGTGAGTCCCAGGCTCTTTTGGGTCACTCTGAGCTGTGGTTCCCTGTGCTGGGCCATGCCCAGGAGCCTTTCCTGCCCCCAGGGCACAGGATTGGTTTGTGGGTATAACCACGGGATTATTTATGCTGGAAAAATCGGCGGGATTGAGTCCAGCTGTCCCCCAGCACTGCCAGGGCCACCACTGAGCCCAGAGTGCCTTAAATCCCTCCAGGGATGGGGACCCCACTGCTGTCCTGGGCAGCCTGGACACCCTTTCCACGATGGAATTGTCCTAAAATCCGATTTAAACTTCCCCTGGCACACCTTGAGGCCATTCCCTCCTGTTGGGTCACCGGGGAGGGGCGTGGAACACAAACCCTGTGAGGAATGAGGGAGCTGGGGGTGTCTGTCCTGGAGAAAAGGACACTCAGGGCTGGCCTTGTCACTCTCTGCAGCTCCTGACAGGTGGAGACAGCTCTGACACAACCAGAGCACACAGCCCTGACCTGTGCCAGGGGAAATTCAGGCTGGATATCAGGAAAAAGTTATTTCTGGAAAGAATAATAAAGTATTGGAATGGTGTGCCCGGGGAGGTGGTGGAGTCACCATCCCTGGGTGTGTTTAACAAAGCCTGGATGTGGCACTGGGTGCCAGGGGTTGGCTGAGGGGTTGGGCTGGGCTGGACTCGATGGTCTTGGAGGGCTCTTCCAACCCAAAATTCTGTGATCGATTCCCTGATCGAGTCTGTGATTCTGTGATCAATTCTGTGATCGATTCTGTGATCAATTCTGTGATTATGTGATTGATATTGTGATTGATTCTGTGATTGATTCTGTGATTGATTCTGTGATTTTGTGATTGATTCTGTGATTGATTCTGTGATTGATTCTGTGATTTTGTGATTGACTCTGTGATTGATTCTGTGATTGATTCTGTGATTGATTCTGCGATTCTGTGATTGATTCTGTGATTGATTCTGTGATTGATTCTGTGATTCTGTGATTGATTCTATGATTGATTCTGTGATTTTGTGATTGATTCTGTGATTGATTCTGTGATTGATTCTGTGATTGATTTTGTGATTGAGTCTGTGACCTGCAGAGCAGAGCCCAGCAGCCCCTGCCATGATTGCTCCTGCAGAGCAAGGAAAAGGCAGAAATCCCCTCAAACCCCTGTGGGTTGGGATCCCAGCTGGGGGAGCAGAGCCCCCTTTAACCCTTCTCATCTCCCCTTTCCTTTCCCAGGTGGAGGCACTGTCAGTCCTGGCCTGGATGCTGATCCCAGTTTTGGGGCTGGGAGAGCAGAGCACGATTCCCTTTCCCTGCTGCTCTCTCCCTTTCCTGAGCCTGGGCTCAGAAATCTGCTCTGGGTGGGCTCATTCCGGGTGGGCTCATTCCGGGTGGGCATTGCTGCTCCCCTGACACCCCGATGGCAGCAAAGGTCCCACAGACCCCGCAGAGCCTCCCTTTGGTCCCTGTGCTGGCCCCAGGCTGGCTGGCATGGGGGACAGGCAGGAATGACCAGGGATGCTGCGCTGTCTGTGCTGATCTGATCCCTGCAGCCTCCCGGGGAATTATTATCCACTGGCAGATAATCCAGCTGCTGTTTAGAAGGGCAAATATTCAAGCGGGGTGTGTTTGGGGAGCAGGACCTGCCAGGCACGGCCGGGTGCTGCAGTTTGGGTTTATCCGGGTGGTGCTGGCCCCGTGGCTCTCCCGCTCTCTGCAGCCACAGCAGCTCCATTTGTCACCAAAAGGGCTCTGGGCAGGGGACAGCTGGCTGGGGACTCACAGCAACACGGGCACAGCTCCCTCCTTGTGCCGGGGATCCAGCCCTGGAGCGGCAGATTCAGGAGAGCTCCCATTAAAATGACAATAAAAGGGATTGCTGAAGGGTCCTCCCATCCCTGGGAGTGTTCCGGGACTGGCTGGAGCAGCTGGGATGGTGGAAGGTGTCCCTGCCCGTGCAGGGCTGGGCTGAGATGGGGTTTAAGGTCCCTTTCACCCTAAACCATTCTGGGATAAACTTAATGGCAGTGCTAAAAATACGTACTAAAAATCTGGGGTAATTAACTCCTCATTTAATCACTTCTCGGGGAGCTCAGCCTGTCAGTCTGCAGTCCTGGGGATGTTCCCAGTGGCCAGGGGTGGGGAGAGGCAGAATTCAGCCGTGGGAGCTGCTGCTGTGGGCCAGGAGCTGTGCTCTGCTCTGCCCAGCCCGGGGGCTGCGGTGGGCACAGCACCCTCGGCTGCCCGTGGCATCTCCTGCCCCCTGCCACCCCCGGGTGTCCCTGTGCCTCCTCAGCTCTGCCTTTCCAGCCAGAATGTTCTGGAATTCCCGCTGGGCCCGTGACCTCCCGGGCCCTTCCCAGCCCAGTGGGTTCTGTGTTCCTGGAGGGTCCCAAGGCTGGAAGGGGAGACGAGTCCTGGGCTCCTTCCAGCTCTCCTGAGGAGCACCTGGGATGTGGGAGCAGAGCCTGGGGGGGCTCTGGCTCAGTCCTGGGGACCCTTGGAATATTCTGGGGACCCCTGGAATGTTCTGGGAATCCCTGGGATGTTTTGGGGACCCCTGGAATGTACTGGGGACCCCTGGAATGTACTGGGGATCCCTGGAATATTCTGGAGACCCCTGGAATGTTCTGGGGACCCCTGGGATGTGCAGGGGACCCTTGGAATGTGCTGGGGACCCCTGGAATGTTCTGGGGACCCCTGGATTGTGCTGGGAACTCCTGGAATATACTGGGAATCCCTGGGATGTTCTGGGGACCCTTGGAATATTCTGGGGACCCCTGGCATGTGCAGGAGACTCCTGGAATGTTCTGGGGACCCCTGGGATGTTCTGGGCACCCCTGGAATGTTCTGGGGACCCCTGGGATGTGCAGGGGACCCTTGGAATGTTCTGGGGACCCCTGGAATGTGCTGGGGACCCCTGGAATGTTCTGGGCACGCCTGGGATGTTCTGGGGACCCCCGGCTGCTCCTGGCTTTGGGGGGATGGAGTCAGTTCTTGGTTAATGAGTAAATAAATGCGATTTTGTGCTTGCTGGCACATCTGGAATCACACCTCAGTACCTGTGGGGGCTGAGGCTCCAACCAGCACGTGGCCCATCTGTGGCTGCCCCAGTGGGTCCCTGTGCAAATCCAGGGAAAGCAGAATCTGCAAAGGGCTGAAAGGACCCAGAGCAGGGCAGGCTCTGATGGAGTTTGCTGGGTCCCCCTGGATCAGGATCTCAGCAGCCCCCCTGGAACCCCTGCTGCTGCACTGAGCGTCTCAGAGCAGGAGTAAAATTAAAATCGGAGGTTTGGCAGCAAATTTCCGAGCTTCAGAATGTTTTGTCCTTTGAAATCCACCACAACCCCCCCCAAAGCCTTCAGTACACGTTTGATGTGGCAACTCCCACTTGGAAAGAGCCACTTAGAGATATTTATCCCGTGGCTTGTTAAAGCAGCTATAAATAATCCATCAGTGCTGCGGGGATGTCTGGTAATGTTCCTTTATTTACGGGAGGTGTGCTTTGTGTTGGAGCAGGGAGTTTTCCTTAACTCCATAATTCCCAAAGTACTCTTGTGTGGACTGTAATATCTGACAGATAATGGAGGCTGGAACACAGATCAAGATATAAATTAGCAAAAGTGTGTCCTGAGGCTTCTCTGCTAGTACACGCAATGCTTTTCCCCCTTAATTATCTTGTCGTGATAATTTCCTTTAATTATCTTGCCATAATAAATTCAGTAGGTGAATTAATCTGGAATAGTCACGGAGCAGCACGTGATTCTGACAGCTTTGGATGTGCTGTCAAGGTTTTTGCTGACAAACCAGAATTCCTGTGCTCCCTCCAGGAGCTGTTTGATGTTAATAGTGCCCTATTTTCCTCACATCCCGTATTTCTCCGTGGCAAAGCTGAAGGCAGAGCACGGGGAATTGTGCAGTGAGTGGCAGAGCAGTGATTGGGGCTGTGGGAAATCAAACCCGGTGCTTTAAATGGGCCAGAGCAGGTCTGCAAACCTTTGCTGGGAGAGTTTGCTCTTTGATTTAGAGGCTGTGGGAGTTTTGGAGGCTTTTTCTGTGGGTTAAAGCATAAAAAACAAAACACGAAACCCCCACTTTTCTTCTGTGTAGAGATTTAAGATAAACAGGGAGCAACTCGGGCTGAAGAGGCCCAGGGGTCCCTGAGCCCTGGGGGTGGTGGTGTCACAGCAGGACCTGCCTTGGGGTGGCTTTTCTTTTTGGGGGCTGTTTGGGGGGAGGGATTGGGGTGTGGGGCATGGGAATGGCTTTTCCAGCAGGGAGGGGGTTAACAACACCCTGGGTGCAGCCACGGACAGAGCTGGGCTTAACCCTCCTGCCCCTCAGCCCAGGCAGTGCCAAAGCAATGGGAATTCCATGGGAGCAAGGGAAAATTCCTGGGATAAAGGGGAATGTCCCTGGGATAATGGGGAATGTCCCTGGGATAAAGGGGAATGTCCCTGGGATAATGGGGAATGTCCCTGGGATAAAAGGGAATGTCCCTGGGATAAAGGGGAATGTCCCTGGGATAATGGGGAATGTCCCTGGGATAAAGGGGAATGTCCCATTTC
Organism: Acridotheres tristis; assembly: GCA_037013685.1. Lineage (NCBI taxonomy): Eukaryota > Metazoa > Chordata > Aves > Passeriformes > Sturnidae > Acridotheres > Acridotheres tristis. The sequence goes on along the minus strand of CM072892.1, from coordinate 627,252 downwards.
CATGGGATAAAGGGGAAAGGTTCCTGCCCATGGGAGAAAGGGGAATGTCCCATGTCCATGGATAAATAGAAATGTCCCCTATCCCCAGGATAAAAAGGAAAGTCCCCTGTCCATGGATAAAGGGGAATATCTCGTGTCCCCAGGATGAAAGGGAGTGTCCTGTGTGCCCTGATGTCGTTAGCTGGGCTCAGGGCAGCCTCGTTAGCAGTGCTGCAGAGCAGAGCTGGGCCATCCATCAGGGCTGCCCGTGGCAGGGAGCTCGGGAAGCTTTTAAATCCAGGGAACAGCAGCAGGGCTGGGATCAATAACTGCAATCGTTTTTCCAAACTGGCTGGGCCAGGCTCCTGCTGTCCCTAGGGACAGCCATGGGTCATTCCCTGCTGTCCCAGTTTGGGGACAGCCATGGGTCATTCCCTGCTGTCCTGGGGACAGCCATGGGTCATTCCCTGCTGTCCTGGGGACAGCCATGGGTCATTCCTGCTGCCCTGGGGACAGCCATGGGTCATTCCCTGCTGTCCTTGGGGACAGCCATGGGTCATTCCTGCTGTCCCTGGGGACAGCCATGGGTCATTCCTGCTGTCCTGGGACAGCCATGGGTCATTCCCTGCTGCCCCAGTTTGGGGACAGCCATGGGTCATTCCTGCTGCCCTGGGACAGCCATGGGTCATTCCCTGCTGTCCCTGGGTACAGCCATGGGTCATTCCCTGCTGTCCTGGGGACAGCCATGGGTCATTCCCTGCTGTCCTGGGGACAGCCATGGGTCATTCCCTGCTGTCCTGGGCACAGCCATGGGTCATTCCTGCTGTCCTGGGGACAGCCATGGGTCATTCCTGCTGCCCTGGGACAGCCATGGGTCATTCCCTGCTGTCCCTGGGGACAGCCATGGGTCATTCCTGCTGTCCTGGGACAGCCATGGGTCATTCCCTGCTGTCCCAGTTTGGGGACAGCCATGGGTCATTCCTGCTGTCCTGGGCACAGCCATGGGTCATTCCTGCTGTCCCAGCCTGGGGACAGCCATGGGTCATTCCTGCTGTCCTGGGCACAGCCATGGGTCATTCCCTATTGCCCCTGGGACAGCCATGGGTCATTCCTGCTGCCCTGGGCACAGCCATGGGTCATTCCTGCTGTCCTGGGGACAGCCATGGGTCATTCCTGCTGTCCATGGGCACAGCCATGGGTCATTCCCTGCTGTCCTGGGGACAGCCATGGGTCATTCCTGCTGCCCTGGGCACAGCCATGGGTCATTCCTGCTGTCCTGGGGACAGCCATGGGTCATTCCTGCTGTCCTGGGACAGCCATGGGTCATTCCCTGCTGTCCTGGGCACAGCCATGGGTCATTCCTGCTGTCCTGGGACAGCCATGGGTCATTCCCTGCTGTCCCTGGGCACAGCCATGGGTCATTCCTGCTGTCCTGGGACAGCCATGGGTCATTCCCTGCTGTCCTGGGCACAGCCATGGGTCATTCCCTGCTGTCCTGGGGACAGCCATGGGTCATTCCTGCTGTCCCAGTTTGGGGACAGCCATGGGTCATTCCTGCTGCCCTGGGCACAGCCATGGGTCATTCCTGCTGCCCTGGGACAGCCATGGGTCATTCCCTGCTGTCCTGGGCACAGCCATGGGTCATTCCCTGCTGTCCTGGGCACAGCCATGGGTCATTCCCTGCTGTCCCTGGGCACAGCCATGGGTCATTCCTGCTGTCCTGGGACAGCCATGGGTCATTCCCTGCTGTCCTGGGCACAGCCATGGGTCATTCCCTGCTGTCCTGGGGACAGCCATGGGTCATTCCTGCTGTCCCAGTTTGGGGACAGCCATGGGTCATTCCTGCTGCCCTGGGCACAGCCATGGGTCATTCCTGCTGCCCTGGGGACAGCCATGGGTCATTCCCTGCTGTCCCTGGGTACAGCCATGGGTCATTCCTGCTGTCCATGGGCACAGCCATGGGTCATTCCCTGCTGTCCTGGGGACAGCCATGGGTCATTCCTGCTGTCCCAGTTTGGGGACAGCCATGGGTCATTCCTGCTGCCCTGGGCACAGCCATGGGTCATTCCTGCTGCCCTGGGGACAGCCATGGGTCATTCCTGCTGCCCTGGGGACAGCCATGGGTCATTCCCTGCTGCCCTGGGCACAGCCATGGGTCATTCCTGCTGCCCTGGGGACAGCCATGGGTCATTCCTGCTGTCCTGGGGACAGCCATGGGTCATTCCTGCTGCCCTGGGGACAGCCATGGGTCATTCCCTGCTGTCCTGGGCACAGCCATGGGTCATTCCTGCTGCCCTGGGCACAGCCATGGGTCATTCCCTGCTGTCCCAGTTTGGGGACAGCCATGGGTCATTCCTGCTGCCCTGGGACAGCCATGGGTCTTTCCCTGTGGGCAGCAGAGCAGGGACTAATTAGTGGTTTGTTAATCAGTCTCGTCTCTCTTCTTCTCAGAGCCAGGACTCACAGAAACACAACTGAACCAGTTTTTCTCGTGTTTGGGCTTGGGTGTTTATTACATTTTATTCGAAAGTACAGAGGGTATGACAGCACTTCCAGCTGTTCCTGTGGTACAAATCCTGATTTAGAGGATCTTCCTTTGTTCCTGGCTTCTCACTCACGTTTCAAACCCTGGGATTTCTGTGCTAAATCCGGTGGGAGCTCAGTGCCACCAGTGCCAGGTGTTGGGATACCAGCCAAGGGACAGGGAATGTTTCCAGCTGCAGAATTCAGGGATTTCTCAGTGTCCAGCTTTCATTGTAACTCCTGCAGGCTGTAAAGGAGCACCAAAGGCAAACATTGGGTTTTTTTCTGGGTCAGGAAATATTTGTGGGTCTCTCTTTTTGGGTTCTTGTCCCATCTGCAGACAACATCCCATCCCTGGCAGTGTCCAAGGCTTGGGCTGGAACTCGTGGGATCTAAAACCCTCCAGGAACTCTGGGGACCTGGAGTTTTCTTTCCGGAATGGAAATCTTTAGGATTTGTGTTTTCATTTCTTTCCGGAATGGAAATCTTTAGGATTTGTGTTTTCATTTCTTTCTGGAATGGAAATCCTTAGGATTTGTGTTTCCAAGGCTGATGGGTTTGCTCTGGAGCCAGAGGCACCTGGGAAAGGGGTTAGGGGTGAGAGCTCCCAGCGCTGGGGAATCAGGGAAATGGTGCCTTGGGAAAGGAGAAAACCCCGCGGGATCACAGAGAGAGCTGGGGGAACCAGAGAGGGAGAGGAGATTTTATAGGATAAAGGGTTAATTAATTAGAATAAAGGCTTAATTCACCTCAGGGGCAGGGAGAAGGTTTTATAGTGAGGGTGGAGCTGGGATGGAATTCCCAGATTTGCTGTGGCTGCCCCTGGATCCCTGGCAGTGCCCAAGGCCAGGTTGGACATGGGGACAGTGGGAGGTGTCCCTGCCATGGCAGGGGTGGGAATGGGGGGATTTGGGGTCCCTTCACACCCAAGCCAGTCTGGGATTCTCATTTTCTCTGTCTGACCTCACAGCATCGTTGTGCTCCTGAGTTACCTGCCCTCATTCCAAATGTCAGGGTCCCTTTTCCCTGGCACTGACATTCCTCCCCGAGGATGAATCGTGTGCCCAGTTGTGAGCCCAGAGTGTGTGAGCAATGGTGCTGCCAGCTGTGGGGTCCCAGTTATTGTGGGGACAGCTGGAGCAGGACTGGCAGTGACCCCAGCAGGGCTGAACAGCTCCAGGAGGGTTTGGACACCAGGGATGCCCGGGTGGGATTTTGGGGGGTCTGTGCAGGGACAGGAGTTGGACTCCACAATCCCCGAGGGTCCCTCCCAGCTCAGGGTGTTCCACGATTCCATGAAATGATGGAATGTTGCTGTTATTATCAGCATCTTCTGTCTTTCACTCATTTTCCAATGGCTAAAGAGCAAAACATAAAGATTTTAGTGTTGTAAGGAATAAAAACAAATCTCAGCTCAGAATCCAGCCATGGTAACAAAACTCTTGACACCTCGTGTTGTTCCATCATCTCTTCCTGCTGATGGAGATCCTTTAATTCTTTGGTTTAGCCTCACCCCCGTGGGATTCAGGCCTGTAAAACTCCTGTTCTTCACCCTCACCTCCTCCCTGGACGTGGGAGAGCGTTTGTGGTGTGCTTTTCTTCTTATTTCATTTTAAAGCAACGAAACCCCTCATTTACAGTGGTTCCTAAGCAACAAAGTACAGGGGGAAAAGCCAAACAAGCACCAGGGAAAGTTTCCTTGCTGGAGCTTTTAAACGATGCCAAAGCTCTGCAGCTCTGGCAGGGAGGATGCTCACAGTCAGGTGCTCTTCATTCCTCTTTGCAATCTGCAGCTCCTCACAATTCGATTTAAATATTTTTTTTTTTTGCCTTCTCTGGAGCTCCCTGAGCCCTGGAGAGGAGCTGGAGTTTGGCTCCTGTCACCTGCAGCATTGAGCAATGCTGGCAGTTATGGCCTGGGGATGTGGCTGGCTGTTAATTTAATTAATTTAATTTAATTCCAGGTATGAGGAGAGCAGGGAGAGCTCCTGAGCTGTGCCACAGCCCTGGGAGGGGACAGTGCCACTGTCCCCAGGGTCACACAGCCACAGCACTGGGTCCCCTCACTTCCCAGTTATGCAGGTTCAGCACATGGATTTTCCCTCTCTCTTTATTTATTTATTTATTGGTGTTAAATTTTCACATTTTCATTTTCAGGGCTTTAATGGTTCCAGAGAAAGCAGCCTTGCCCAAAAGTGTCACATTCCATCACATTCCACCCCGCCCTTTTTTTTTAAATTTATTTTAAAGTTGTTTTTTCCCCTTCTTTTCCCTCAGCATTCTCTCTTTGCCACCAGGAGCTGCGATGGTGCCTGGAAGGATTCTCTGTATTAAAGCAGTGGTGTCGTGTCAGGGAGAATTCTTTGCTTCCACCAGCCTGACAGGCTGCTATGAAATGTTTTATACCTTTCTTCTATTTGTGTTTCTGCCTGGCAAATACTTCCTGAGCAGTGGAATTGTGGTACTGAGCGTGTGAATCCGATTTTTGTTTTTAAGTTCCTGTGAGTTTGTTTTCCCATGGATGGTTTGTAGCTCATAAAGGGGTGAGGAGAAGCACCAGGTGCTTCCCACAGGTCTCTTTTCCAGCCCTTGCTCATTTTGTGACAGATTTGGCTCTAAATTGTTCCATACCCAGAAGTATCAGTGGAGAAAATTATCTCTTTTTTATTTTTTTTATTTTTATTTTTTTTATTTTTTGCCTTATGGAGAGTTTAATTACTAATTACCCCAGTTCTCCTGTTCTGGCTGGTTTATGATGTGAGATTTCACTGCCCAATAAAGCACCAGCTGGGGGGTTTTGTGCTGCAGCCAGGAGCTGCTCCTGGGTTTGTTTGGGTTTTACCAACACAGGGAAAAACACTTGGACGGGCTGGAAATGAAATTCTCATTTTCTCTTCAGCTTCAACAGAGCAGGAACAGAATCCTGGAATGGTTTGGGTTAAAGGGACCCCAAATCCCCCCCAGAGCCACCCCTGCCATGGCAGGGACACCTCCCACTGTCCCAATGTCCAACCTGGCCTTAGGCACTGCCAGGGATCCAGGGGCAGCCACAGCAAATCTGGCAATTCCAGCCCAGCCAGGAATTCCCAATTCCCAACATCCCATCCATCCCTGCCCTCTGGCACTGGAACCATTCCCTGGGTCCTGCCCTGCTGCAACCCTGGGCTCTGAGAATTTTAAATTTTCTGTGCTGACAGGCACTGACCCCAGCAGAACTCTGCATTTAACCTGAGGCTGGAGAAGCTTCCAGAATGGAATGATAGAACTGGGATCATGGAGTTTGAACAGAAATGTGCAATATCACATGGGGGATGTCTTGGTTTGATTTAATTTATTTTAAAATGTCTTGATTTAATTTTTTTTCAGGTTTATCCACTAAATAATGTGTTAGTTTTGGTTTGGCAATTTAGACATGTTTATTTTTCTGTCGTGAGACAGAACTAGGAGCAAAAAAGCAAGGCAGGCTTAAAACTTAAGAGAGTATAAAAAAAAAATTTATTAACTACACAAACAAAGGGGGAAAAAAAAACAAGTTCAGAATAAGATTTTTTTTTTTTCAGATTACTGTTAAAGTTGTCCCAACCCCCACATAAAAAGCTCCTTAAAGAGAAACTTCTCTCTAAGTTTCTTCTTCCTAAGTCAAGCCATCACATGGGAAAACTTGGAGTTTAAGGGTTTAGAATATAGTAATAAATATAAAGATGGAGGGTTTAGGGCAGAGGTTTGTCCTTCACCTCCTCCTTCATGGGTTTGGGTGATCTTGTTTAATTGGATAGAAAATTCTGCACTGCAGGTCATTGTGTTCGATTATTGGGTTAAAAATAAAAATAATTTAGGTGTCATTTCTTAATTGGACAGTTTATCCTTAAAAGGCCTTGTAGAGAGAGATTGGGCTCCATTTTCAGTTTGTTAGTTTGAAATGCTGTAGAACTCAGGGTTTGTGGGACTGTAATAGAAATAAGAACCAATAAACATCTGAGTCTGAACAAGAAATATCCTCTCGAACATTTAATCCCGACCCTGGAAAAAATAAAATAAAATGTGACACTGTCCCTCCATGCCTTGTCCCCAGTCCCTCTCCAGCTCTCCTGGAGCCCCTTTAGGTGCCCTCAGCTCTCCCTGGATCCTTCTCCTCTCCAGGGGAACATTCCCAGCTCTCCCAGAGCAGAACACCAGCAGGGTGAGGAATCCCCGGGGATTTTTTGGAGCTGGAAGTTTCCCATGAGCTTCCTCAGGAAATCCCAGAGCTGGGATGTGACTGGAGCCTCAGCACGGCTTAAAATGCTGCGACGTTCCCGGTCTGGCACACTGTAATTAATCTGGGGATAAAAATGGGCTGGGTCAGAGGGAGAGGAGGGGAAAGCCACGGCTCTGGGTCCGTGCCGGGGATGGTGTGAGATGAGGGGTCACCGTGAGGACAGTGAGGAAATGGGAACTGATGCCAAGCAATTGCCTGGCAGGAAAAACTTGCGATCCCTGAGTCTGGAAAACCTCCTGGAATGGATTCCGCGGAGCTGAGCTCAGTTAATGACACGGCAGGGCACAGCCATGGGAACCACGGGGCAGATTCTGCAGAAGCTCATTTTGGAAGTTCATTTGTGAATTGTGGGATTGTTTGGAAGCCTCGGGCTGCTAATGACCGGCTTTTTTACAGCCCAGTAACGGAGCTGTCACGGAATGTTGGTTACTCAGCAGGACAATTAACCCCAAATCTGTGCTTGCAACCAGCAGCTCTCCCTGGAGCCATCCTGCCCTGGCCACCCCGGGCACTGCCAGGGATTTATTTATTTTAAACTGTGGGTTTGCTGGGATTTACAGCAGGGATTTATAAATAAAGGGAGTTTGGAAACAAGGCTTCCATTGTAATGTGAGCTGGTAGATAAAAAATGTAATGATGATCTTGTGACTCAGGGAATGGTTTGGGTTGGAAGGGACCTGGGAGATCACCCAGTTCCAGCCCATCACCTTTAATTTTGTGTAGTGTTCCTCAAATCTGACAATCAAAGGGAATTCTTGCTGCCTGAGGGGTTCCCTGCCCTGTCCCCACTGTGGAGGTGTGTCCCTCCTTTCACCTTTTGTTCAACTCTCACAGAAACCTGGAAATGAGCCCCAAGGTGCCCAGGGGTGCAAAGGGGCAGAAGGAAAAGTGCTGAGAGCTCCTCTGCCCATCCCAAGGGAAAGCTCCTCCAGCCCCTGGGCCTTGGCTGAAAGGCCCTGAATTTCCTCATTAAACACCAGGAAATATCCAGGCTTTGGTTATTTCTTCCTGAAGGGGGTGCAGGGGAAGGGGGAGAGGGGCTTTGTCCAAGGGTGAGGAGTGACAGGACAAAGGGGAATGGGATCAAGCTGAAGGAGGGCAGGGATGGATGGGATGTTGGGAATTAGGAATTGGGAATTCCTGGCTGGGCTGGAATTGCCAGATTTGCTGTGGCTGCCCCTGGATCCCTGGCAGTGCCCAAGGCCAGGTTGGGCATTGGGACAGTGGGAGGTGTCCCTGCCCATCCAGGGGTGGATTGGGATGGGATTGAGGGTCCTTCCAGCCCATCCCTTGGCCAGTCCCTGTGTCTGAGGGGTGGGGAGGGGCCAGGCTGGACGAGCCCAGCCCGGAGCAGCTCCAGCCCTGCAGAGCCTGGGGGGGAATGGGCTGGGGGCTCTGAGCCCCGGGGTGTGCAGGGGACACAGGGACAGACAGGAGCCTGCCCCTGCCTGGAATCCCCTGCCATGCAGAGGCTGGGAGAGGTGGCTGTGACCTGCAGGGAGCAGGGTCTCACCTGGATCTTTGTGCAGGGTCTCACCTGGATCCCCTGCAGGATCTCACCTGGATCTTTGTGCAGGGTCTCACCTGGATCTTTGTGCAGGGTCTCACCTGGATCCCCTGCAGGATCTCACCTGGATCCCCTGCAGGGTCTCACCTGGATCTTTGTGCAGGGTCTCACCTGGATCCTTGTGCAGGGTCTCACCTGGATCCCCTGCAGGGTCTCACCTGGATCCCCTGCAGGGTCTCACCTGGATCTTTGTGCAGGGTCTCACCTGGATCCCCTGCAGGTCTCACCTGTATGCTTGTGCAGAATCTCACCTGGATTCTTGTGCAGAATCTCACCTGGATCTTTGTTCAGGATCTCACCTGGATCCTTGCAGGTCTCACCTGGGTCCCCTGCAGCCCCTCACCTTTGCAGCTCGGGGAGTTCCTCCTTCCTTTCCCCTTCCACGATAATTTTCCACAGCAAAGCTGCTCTCAGTGGTGGCTGCACCTTCCCAAACTTTGCCTTTCCCACTTTCTCAGTGCCACCCCCACAGCCTCCTTACTACTGCAAACAATAGGATTTCTGGGAGCAATTTCTCATTTTTATTGAAGATAATCTTAAAAAATTATAATTTTTCCTTATTTATTTGCTCACAGGGTGCACATTGAGTAAAGGTTTTTAGCTGCAGATCCAATGTTTATTTTTTATTCCTAGGAATTCTGGCTAGAAACTCAAAAGTGGCAGAAGGAATATTTTTTTAATTCTCTTAGAATCATGGAATATTTTGGGTTGGAAAGGACCTTTAAAGGCCATCTAGTCCAACCCCCTTGCCACGGGCAGGGATGCTTTTTATGAGATTCACACCGAATTGTGTTAGTGAAATAAGTTTTCCTTATTTTCCATCCCTGCCATTCCGTTGTCTGCAGCAAATCTGATCAGCGCTGATTTTCTGTTTTCCTCCAAGGCTGTGATTAAATCTCGCAGCAGCCTGGAGCTGCCCATCAGCTCCTGCCGGGCTCGGGGCTCCCAGCCGGAGCCCAATCACCCACACAGCGCTAATTGTTTAAAGACCGGGCTATTGATTGGCTCTTTTTCCACTTTCTTAGTTCAGGAACTGCGTGGTATTGAGGCAGTCCTGAGGAGATTATGGCAGCACCGGTGTGACCCTTCAGCGAGGAGCTGGGTGCGTTATTTGTGCTGAAGGAGCTCCCCGGCTCAGGGAAACGGCACTTGTTCCTTTATTCGGGATTTATTCCGTTGTTCCCTTATTCGGGATTTATTCAGTTGTTCCTTGATTCGGGCTTTATTCCGTTGTTCCCTTATTCGGGATTTATTCCGTTGTTCCTTAATTCGGGTTTATTCCGTTGTTCCTTTATTCAGCATCATTATTTAGCTCGATTTTTACCCTTTCCATTACTTGAATCTTTTTTTTTTTTTTTTTTTTTTTTTTTTCTCAAATCAGCAACGAACTGTATTTTCTGGACAATCCTTCCCCCGTCCTTTTTCAAATACTGCTAGATGGTCACTTTTCCTCCCATCTCTCTGATTTTTCTGCCGTTCCATTTTCCCGAATGCAGTTCCAATGTCCTTTATTTCCAGGGGTGCTGTCGAGCACCTTCTCGGGAGCGGGGAGGAAGAAAAGCAGGGTTGTCAGTTAATGCTGCACCTGGCATGAGAACACTTCTCTGCCTTCCAATACTGAGGAGAAATCCAGAGTAATCCTATTTTTGGTCTGGCTGATAATTGCACTCTTTCTGGCTGCATATTAATGAAGAGCATTCTCGACATCCCTAATGAATTTTTATCAACAAGCACAAGGGGTTGTGTCTGCTGGCAGAGGTTTGTTAGGTATGGCAGAGCTCCTCTGAATTCCTGGATTTATGCATATTTTTATATTTTTACATTTTTATATTTTACATATTTTTATATTTTCCTTTCCTGCTTGTGCAGGAGCTGGGCTGGTGTCTTGGCTGAGAGATTCCTTAGGGCACAAAAACTCTTTTTAAGGAGATTCTTAATTATTATTCCAGAATTCATCCCTGGGAATGGCCAAGGCCAGGTTGGACATTGGGGATGGAGCAGCCTGGGAGAGTGGGAGGTGTCCCTGGGATGGGATAATGGGATGATGGGATAATGGGATAATGGGATGGGATCCATGGGATGGGATAATGGGATAATGGGATGGATTGGATCCATGGGATGGGATGGGATGGGATCCATGGGAGGGGATAATGGGATTGGATGGGATCATGGGATGGGATAATGGGATCTATGGGATCCATGGGATGGGATGGGATGGGATGGGATGGGATGGGATGGGATCCATGGGATGGGATGGGATCATGGGATGGGATGGGATGGGATCTATGGGATGGGATTTAAGGTCCCTTTTAACCCATGTGATTCTCCGTGGTTTTAATGCTCAGCCAGCCGTGGTGGGATGGGCAGAGGAGGTTTGGGAATCTCCCATTCCCAGCCCATCCCCGCTCTGAGCAGAGCTGAGGCAGCCCGGGATCCTTTTGTTGGGATTCCTGCTGGGAATGCACAAACGGGAGCGGGGCCTGGGGGGGTTTGTGACAATGACAATTCCACACCCTGAACGTTCTGATCGCCCATCCCGGCGCTGCCCTCTGCCCGGGCTGCTGCAGGAACGACACAGAGCAAGGTGTCAAAATTCCCTTTATTCCACCCCAGCGCTCCTCAGTGGCATTTGATGGGCACATGAACATCACAAACCAATAAAGAACAAGAGATCTCATCTGGCTTTTTGCAGACTGAGATGGAGAATTAAAGACATTTTATGAAGCTCCACCTTTCCAGAGCAGGTGGTTTTTGGAAATACTGGATTTTTCTTTCTAGCTGCACATCCAGTAGTGCCGGGCTGGGAGTGCCTGGGGACCCCTGGAGAGACACAGGACATGGAATTGGGGTGTGGGAGAGCCCAGCCCTGGCCCTGCTTCCCCCCGTGCCCTGAGCCCAGCCAGCACTCCCAGCACCATCGATGGATGGGACACAAAGGTCATTTCACTTCTCTCTGAAGGCTTTTCCCAAAACTTCCCTTTCCAGTGGCTGTTTTCTGTACCTGAGCCAAGATTTCCTGAAAACATCCAGGAGAGGCTGCAGCAAAGCCAAATAATGACACTCATGGTGTAGCCCAGCCACAGGTGAGAAATCTTTCCAATTCCATGAATTCCAAAGTTCTTCTCAACCAGCCAACAATCTGAATATATTACATGTTGGTTTTTTGTTTTGTTTTTTTGGGTTTTTTTTTTTTGGTTTTTTTTTTTTTTTTTTTTTTTTTTTTTTAAACTAGTTAAATGTTTTCCAAGCATCAAAAATTTTAGTGTGTGCCCGAAACCACAGCTGGAAGTTTGGAACACAATTCCAAACCCGAGAGCTTGGAAAGAAAGGGTGGACTCAGATCTTGGAGATCGATTCCAAGCTAAAAGATTCTGTGATTCTGTGGTGTGAGGTTAAATGGTTGTGAGGTTTGTGATCACCTGTGCTCCTGATTGCCTGGCACAGGATCACAGACTGGGACAAAGAATATGCTTTTAAAATTAACCAGAAATTAAGTAAAATTAACCAGAAATTAAGTAAAATTAAATCAAGCCCCGTATTCTTTTTGAAGCTGCCTCTAAAGGAGAACGAATGAAATGTTTGTAATTGAGGATGTGCTGGAGCCTCTCCCCAGGTAATTTCTGAATGTTGTCGTGTACAGGAGAAATTCGTGTTAGTGCTGATGATAATAGACCTGCAGAGCAGTAAATGGATTTCTGTGCTATTTTCCACCTGAAAGGATGACCCTTAGAATTCAACACCCTGAACACCGAGATTGTTATTGGAAAAGAGGGATAAGGAGGTGCTTCTGTTGCACAGCAGAAAATAGAAGATTTAGGGGAAGATTTCCAGGGCAGAGCCTCAGCCTGGCTGCCTGTGGGGCTGGGGGGAGGATTTGGCCACCTGGGAGGTCCCTTTGGCCAGGTCGTGGTGGGTGGAGAGGGATGGGAGCCCTGCCCAGGGAAGCTGGGATGGGAATGGCACAAAGGGCAGAGGCACAGAGGTGTGGAAAGGTGGAATTTGGGTGGGTTTGTGTCCCCTCACCTCTTCTGGCATCTCTGTGTTTTGTATGGACCAATCCCTCAGGAATTCTTGGGTGCCAGAGAGTGTCCAGGGAAGGGTCTGGAGCTCCAGGAATGGATGAGAGAGCTGGGAAAGGGATGGAGAATTCCTGAGGGGGCTGGGAAGGGAATGGAGAATTCCTGAGGGGGCTGGGAAGGGAATGGAGAATTCCTGAGGGAGCTGGGAAAGGGATGGAGAATTCCTGAGGGAGCTGGGAAGGGAATGGAGAATTCCTGAGGGGGCTGGGAAGGGAATGGAGAATTCCTGAGGGGGCTGGGAAGGGAATGGAGAATGGATGAGAGAGCTGGGAAAGGGATGGAGAATTCCTGAGGGGGCTGGGAAGGGAATGGAGAATTCCTGAGGGGGCTGGGAAGGGAATGGAGAATTCCTGAGGGAGCTGGGAAAGGGATGGAGAATTCCTGAGGGAGCTGGGAAGGGAATGGAGAATTCCTGAGGGGGCTGGGAAGGGAATGGAGAATTCCTGAGGGAGCTGGGAAGGGAATGGAGAATTCCTGAGGGAGCTGGGAAGGGAATGGAGAATTCCTGAGGGAGCTGGGAAGGGAATGGAGAATTCCTGAGGGAGCTGGGAAGGGAATGGAGAATTCCTGAGGGAGCTGGGAAGGGAATGGAGAATTCCTGAGGGAGCTGGGAAGGGAATGGAGAATTCCTGAGGGAGCTGGGAAGGGAATGGAGAATTCCTGAGGGAGCTGGGAAGGGAATGGAGAATTCCTGAGGGGGCTGGGAAGGGAATGGAGAATTCCTGAGGGAGCTGGGAAGGGGCTCAGCCTGGAGAAAAGGAGGCTCAGGGGGGCCCTTGTGGCTCTGCACAACTCCCTGCCAGGAGGGGACAGCCGGGGGGATTTGGGATCTGGGAACAGGGAACAGGGACAGGAGGAGAGGGAACGGCCTCAGGCTGGGCCAGGGCAGGTTTAAATTGGATATCAGGGAAAATTCCTTCATGGAAAGGGTGGGCAGGGATTGGAAGTGCCCAGGGAGGGTTGGAGTGCCCATCCCTGTGGGATTTACCCTCTGGATGTGGCACTTGGGGACATGGGGCAGTGCTGGGGAACAGCTGAATTTTTGAGAGCTTTTCCAACCTGACCCGTTCTGATTCCCTGATTCCCTAAAGCTCTGCTGCAGGTCTGTGGTCACAACGTGAGCACTCAACAGCACAAAGCCCTTCCTGGCACCCAGAGGTGGCACCCAGAGGTGGCAGCTGTGGCTGCAGAAGGTGCCAAGGACACACATTCCATGTCCTTGCAGTGACTCTCAGTCCCCAAATCTGAGGAGCAGCTCCTTCCTCTGCAGAGATCAGAAAAAGCCCGGAGCTGTTCCTTAGGGAAGTGCAGCCAGCCCCCAGGAGATATGGTCCAACACAACTTTAAATAAAGAAATCTCTTCTCCTTCTCTCTCCCATCACCTGCCTGCTCCGAGCTCCCTCATTAAGGAGCTGCAGGGAAAACGAGGAGAGGATGTTTTATTCCACAAGTTCCTCGCTGCAGCAGCTCATCATATACATTAAATAAATATTAAATGGCAGTAATTACTTAGCTCTGACTCAGTATATCAAACATAAAATACTCATCTACACAGAAGCACCTCAGTGTTCTTTCTCTGCCTAATTGATTCATTTACTAAACCCATTAAGAAGAACTTGAAAGGACACTTGGATTGCAGGAGGAAGGAGAATGCCACGGGGAGGGGGGAGGTGGGAGATTTCAGCTCCAATGAAAATTTAAAGCTCAATCCAGGCAGCCAAACCTGACAGTTATTCATGTCAAAACTCACATAATAAAATAATGGAATTGGGCAATAGGAACTCCCAAGGTTTGCCCTTCTGCTCTCACAGGCTGAAAATCAAAATACCCTGGCAGAGCTGCTTGGTTTGGAGGCTGAAAATGCAGATACCGGGATGTTCTGCAGTGTCAGCTGTCACCTCCCTTGTGGGATTTTCTCTCTGTGCTAAAGTTTTGCTCTGGAGGTGCCAGGGAGGAGCAGGGTCAGCAGGAACCCTCTGCAGCAGGATTTTCACCCTGGAGTTCCTCCTGTGCTTTCCTTTGCCAGTTTGGCCACGAGCAAAGGCAGGGCTGGGGCTGAGCTGGGCAGGATCTGCTCCTGCCCTGAGCCCCTGGGACATGGAGCAGGGTCAGGATCAGGATCAGGACCAGGACCAGGACCAGGGTCAGGATCAGGACCAGGACCAGGATCAGGATCAGGACCAGGACCAGGGTCAGGACCAGGATCAGGACCAGGATCAGGATCAGGATCAGGATCAGGATCAGGACCAGGATCAGGACCAGGCTGGGCAGGTTCTGCTCCTGCCCTGAGCCCCTGGGGTGTGGAGCAGGGCCAGGACCAGGCTGGGGCTGAGCCTGGGGCCAGGATCAGCAGCAGGCCCCACACAGGGCTTGGCTGAGCTGGGGTGATGGATGGAGCAGCCCTGATGAGCAGAGCAGGGACCAGCACAGGCTCTGCTGCTCTCAGCCCCTCAGAGCTGACTGAAACAGCCTCATCCTCAATGCAATACACTTCAGGCTTGCTTTTGATTATTCTTTATTGCATTAATGAAGTTTTAAAGTCTTGCTTGCAAGGTTTTATTCCAAATTATACCGAGAACTCCGCAGTCCTATTTCCTTTTTTCAGTTTTTATAACTGCTTTTGCTTCCTGAGATAGAATTTCTTCAGGAATCATGTTCTGTCCATGAAGAGCAACAGATTTTAGGAATTCTTTGGTTTAGAGTGTTGAATTTAAGGGATACATCTGACACCAGCCCTGGGAGCATCCTCTGGACTTGCTCCAGGCCGTGCTGATGTGGGGCTGCCCTGAGGCAGGTGGGGTCTCACCTGAGCACGGCAGAGGGGCAGAAACCCCCTGGAACAGATCCCGGGCTTTAATTAACCCGGCCCCTCACTAATTAAACCACAGCAGAGATGTGCTAAGGACAGACAGGAGGAGCAGTGGGGCGAGTGTGACAGAGGTTCCTGTAATTATTGCAGCAACCCTGAGGGATGGGATGGGATGGGATGGGATGGGATGGGATGGGATGGGATGGGATGGGATGGGATGGGATGGGATGGGATGGTGATGGGATGGGATGGGATGGGATGGGATGGGATGGGATGGGATGGGATGGGATGGGATGGGATGGGATGGGATGGGATGGAATGGAATGGAATGGAATGGAATGGAATGGAATGGAATGGAATGGAATGGAATGGAATGGAATGGAATGGAATGGAATGGAATGGAATGGAATGGAATGGAATGGAATGGAATGGAATGGAATGGGATGGGATGGAATGGGATGAAATTCCCCACCTGGAATGTCCAGGGATGCTGGCTGCAGGAGCAGGCTGGGGCTGCAGCAGGAGAGCAGAGAGCAAACGCCTCATCACTGACCCCGAGTGCTGCAGGGATAATTAGTGCCACCAATTAGGGCTGGTAGCAGTTCCAGCAGTAACTAAAAGATCGTGAGCCATTAGCTGGGCCTGTTAAAGCCCATCTGGGCACTTCTGGCTCTGCTCAGCTCCTGCTTTACAAACGTGCAGGGTGAGGCTGTGCCGGAAGCCGCGAGGGGAAGGCACCGGGGCTGGGCTGGCAGCGCTCCCAGTCCCCATCCTTTGGGATTGGGGCTGCTGTCCCCCGGGATGAGGAGGGGACAGGGATGGAGCTGCCCTGCTGTCCCCTGTGCCCAGCAGAGCTCCCAGTCCCCATCCTTTGGGATTGGGGCTGCTCTCCCCCGGGATGAGGAGGGGACAGGATGGAGCTGCCCTGCTGTCCCCTGTGCCCAGCAGAGCTCCCAGTCCCGATCCTTTGGGATTGGGGCTGCTCTCCCCCGGGATGAGCTGCTGGAAGGGGTGAGGAGGGGACAGGGGGACAGGATGGAGCTGTCCTGCTGTCCCCTGTGCCAGCTCTGGTGCGTCCCTTGGGACAGATCTGAGATCTGGGCTAGTGCTGCTCCCACGCCCTGGTTTAATTCCTCTAAAATTCAAAATAAACTGTGAGGAGCCACAGTGACCCCGGGTGTGGAGCTCACAAATTATTGATTTCTCCTTCATGCTGCTGACCAAAGCTGGGCCTTAGGACAGGCTCTGTCTCCACACTGCTCTAATCCCCTCCCAGAGAGCACTCTGGTGTCTGGAGGGGGATCCCTGCACTCCCAGTGGGAATTGGGGCCACCCCAAGTTACACAAAGCAGAGGAGTCTGTGACTCTGCAGGCAGAACATTCCTGGGAACCACCAGCATTTCCAGACAAATTTCCTCTTTTCAAATAATTCTCTTCCCCTTTCCCTTGAATGCAGCATTTCAGGCTCCAGAGTGGCTCAGTTGAAAAGTCTGCTTTTAAAAATTATTTTAAAATAAGTCTCAGCCTCAAACCCTGGCTTGTAAAACAGGAAGAGGAGGCAGAGCAGCTCCTGATGCTGATTACTTTTGTTGTTTGATGAGACATTCCCTTCCCTCCCCTCCAGCTCCTGTCTTCAGCTCGTCTGAGCACACAGCGTGGCTTTACAATGCACCTCGCTGTACCAGAGGCTTGTCAGTAATTAAATTAAATTAAAATAACATGAAATGCTCACATGGCCCTGTCACCAGGATCACCTCCATGAGCACTGACAGGGCAAGCACTGCTGAGGTGACTGAAAGGCTCTTTAAGGGCTGGCATGGGGTTTGTCCATGGGTTTTCCATGGGTTTATCCATGGGTTTTTCCATGGGTTTATCCATGGGTTTTTCCATGGGTTTATCCATGGGTTTTCTATGGGTTTATCCATGGGTTTATCCATGGGTTTATCCATCGGTTTTTCCATGGGTTTTCTATGGGTTTATCCATGGGTTTTCCATAGGTTTTTCCATGGGTTTTCTATGGGTTTATCCATGGGTTTTCCATGGGTTTATCCATGGGTTTGTCCATGGGTTTATCCATGGGTTTATCCATGGGTTTGTCCATGGGTTTATCCATGGGTTTTCTATGGGTTTGTCCATGGGTTTGTCCATGGGTTTGCCCATGGGTTTTCCATGGGTTTTCTATGGGTTTATCCATGGGTTTATCCATGGGTTTATCCATGGGTTTGTCCATGGGTTTATCCATGGGTTTATCCATGGGTTTTCCATGGGTTTTCTATGGGTTTATCCATGGGTTTATCCATGGGTTTGTCCATGGGTTTGTCCATGGGTTTATCCATGGGTTTATCCATGGGTTTATCCATGGGTTTATCCATGGGTTTATCCATGGGTTTATCCATGGGTTTATCCATGGGTTTGTCCATGGGTTTATCCATGGGTTTTCTATGGGTTTTCTATGGGTTTGTCCATGGGTTTATCCATGGGTTTATCCATGGGTTTTCTATGGGTTTATCCATGGGTTTGTCCATGGGTTTTTCCATGGGTTTGTCCATGGGTTTATCCATGGGTTTGTCCATGGGTTTATCCATGGGTTTGTCCATGGGTTTATCCATGGGTTTATCCATGGGTTTTCTATGGGTTTATCCATGGGTTTTCCATAGGTTTTTCCATGGGTTTTCTATGGGTTTATCCATGGGTTTATCCATGGGTTTTCCATGGGTTTTCTATGGGTTTTCTATGGGTTTTCTATGGGTTTGTCCATGGGTTTATCCATGGGTTTGTCCATGGGTTTTTCCATGGGTTTGTCCATGGCTTTTCCATGGGTTTATCCATGGGTTTATCCATGGGTTTTCCATGCCTGTGGGAGGAAGGTGCTCCTGTTTGAGAGGATGAAGCTGCCCCCTCCCATTCCTCACCCCTCCCAGGACTGTCCCTTCCCCTCACTCAGCCTATGGGACACTGCCAGAGGGCAGGGATGGATGGGATGTTGGGAATTGGGAATTCCTGGCTGGGCTGGAATTCCCAGATTTGCTGTGGCTGCCCCTGGATCCCTGGCAGTGCCCAAGGCCAGGCTGGACATTGGGACAGTGGGAGGTGTCCCTGCCATGGCAGGGGTGGGATGGGGGGATTTGAGGTCCCTTTAACCCAGACAATTCTGGGATCCTGTGATCCTTCACCCGAGGGGACAGCAGGTGCTTTTTGCTTTGCCTGGCTCTGCACTCACAATCTGCTGCTGGAGGTGGTGCCCAGGGAAGCCCCTTTGGCCTTCCCCCAATCTCTCCAGCCTTATTCCAGGCTGTTGGAATGATGAAGGACAGTAAAGGACACAGAGGGCTTTTATCCAGGGACATCCATCCACGGGCACACAAAGCTTTCCTCCCTCTGGCAGCAGAACTTGGGGATGGGGTGAAGGGAGCAGGTGGTGACAGCTCAGATTGTGAGTGTGAAAGGGACACAGCCCTGGGAGTGTCACATCCATGGGAGTGTCACAGCCATGGGAGTGTCACAGCCATGGGAGTGTCACAGCCCTGGGAGTGTCACATTCATGGGAGTGTCACATCCATGGGAGTGTCACATCCATGGGAGTATCACAGCCATGGGAGTGTCACAGCCCTGGGAGTGTCACAGGCATGGGAGTGTCACAGCCATGAGAGTGTCACAGCCATGAGAGTGTCACATCCATGGGAGTGTCACATTCATGGGAGTGTCACATCCATGGGAGTGTCACAACCTTGGGAGTGTCACATTCATGGGAGTGTCACATCCATGGAAGTGTCACATTCATGGGAGTGTCACATCCATGGGAGTGTCACAGCCATGGGAGTGTCACAGCCCTGGGAGTGTCACAGCCCTGGGAGTGTCACATCCATGGGAGTGTCACAGGCATGGGAGTGTCACATCCATGGGAGTGTCACAGGCATGGGAGTGTCACAGCCATGGGAGTGTCACAGCCATGGAAGTGCCATCACCACCTGTGGGCCCATCACAGGTTCCCCTCTGATGTCACATTCCAGGCATGAAGCAGCAGCCAGGCACACCGAGCTCAATCCTGGTTTTCCAGTGACTTATTCCTGACCTTCCAGCACCACTTAGCTCCCCCAGCTCCCTTTCCCCATGGAGATAATTCCATAGCAGAGGGCTTGACAGATTAAATGGCTCATTGACTCCAAAATCACTGCTCTTCCCAGAAATAATTTGCCTCCTGCTTCTTGCAGATGGCAGCTGGGACACCCCCTGCTCCCTTGGATGGTGACAAACTCCAAGCTGTTTCCCCATCTGCCTGCCCAGGGCAGGGCTGGGCAAGCCCTGCCAGCTCACACAGGACAGGGAATGCCTTTGAGCTGGAGGAGGCTGCATTTAGTTGGGATTTTGGGAAGGAATTCCTGGCTGGGAGGGTGGGCAGGGCTGGCACAGGGTGCCCAGAGCAGCTGTGGCTGCCCCTGGATCCTTTGGGCAGTGCCAAGTGGAAGTTTAGGTTGGATATTGGGGAAATTCCTTCCTGGAAAGGTTTGTCCAGGGCTGCAGCCCCCATCCCTGCAGGGCTTTAAAGCCCTGTGCTTGTGGCACCTGGGGACACGGGCAGGGTGGCCTTGGCAGGGCTGGTGTTTGGATTTGACTTCAGAGTCTCTTCCACCCCCAAAACTGCAGGATTCTGTACCCAAAGCTCTGGTTTTGGGTACCTGCTGTGTCTGGGGCCCTCCCAGCCCCTCTGATGATTCCTTCCCATTAATGCCCTTTAACGAGGCCATTCCTGTAAAACAGCCAGAGATGTAAAACATCAGACAAAGCCCAAAGAAACAACAACAACAGAAAGGAAATAAAGTCATGATAACTCCTGAATGACAATTCTGGAATTCTAAATTGCTGCTCTCCTCTGTCCTGTGTGTGGAGATTGTAAAGCAAACCCAGCACTCGACTCAGCTCCAGGTCCTGAAGTGTTTACACAGTTTTTAACCTTTCCTTCTGCAAGGAAATAATATAAAAGCTGCAGATATTGTGGAAGTTTGTAAAACTGAAGAACACCAGTGACCTGTGTAATGCACAGAGGCTTTTCAAAAGCTTTAAGTCCAACATAAAACCCTCCAGTGTATTGAGTAAGACACTGTGAAAGCAGAAGTTAAATGGATTAAGAGCACTGAAAAGGAATAGCTGCATGTTGGAAATCACTGCTGTGTGGAAGTGTTTGCACTGAGACTCTGCAGGGCCTCTCCAGTGCTGGAATCAATCCTTTGGAAGGATTTTACTGCTGATTAAAATGTAAAGAAAATCCACCAAAACAGTGGAGCAGCTCACACGGAGCTAATGCTGGGTAGGAATCTGCCAGGTGGGGGAAGAGCCACCTCACCTGGGCTCTGATGGCAGGAAGGACAGGGAAGGACTGGAAAGAGAATTCCAGAAGGGAATAGAGCTGGGAAAGGGCTGGAGAATTCCTGAGGGAGCTGGGAAGGGAATGGAGAATTCCTGAGGGAGCTGGGAAGGGAATGGAGAATTCCTGGGGGAGCTGGGAAGGGAATGGAGAATTCCTGAGGGAGCTGGGAAGGGAATGGAGAATTCCTGAGGGAGCTGGGAAGGGAATGGAGAATTCCTGAGGGAGCTGGGAAAGGGAATGGAGAATTCCTGAGGGAGCTGGGAAGGGAATGGAGAATTCCTGAGGAAGCTGGGAAGGGAATGGAGAATTCCTGAGGGGGCTGGGAAGGGGCTCAGCCTGGAGAAAAGGAGGCTCAGGGGGGCCCTTGTGGCTCTGCACAACTCCCTGCCAGGAGGGGACAGCCGGGTCAGGGGATCCTGGCAGTCAAGGCACTCACTGGAACAATTAACACTAATTGAGATCCGAGTTCACAGTCACAAGCTCAGATACATCAGGAGCCCCTGGAGCTCTGGGATGATCCATCCATGCCCTGCAGTGCCCCAGGAGCTCTGGGATGATCCATCCATCCCATCCGGGTACCCTGGGATGATCCATCCATTCCCTGCAGTGCCCCAGGAGCTCTGGGATGATCCATCCATCCCATCCAGGTACCCTGGGATGATCCATCCACGCCCTCCAGGAGCTCTGGGATGATCCATCCATGCCCTGCAGTGCCCCAGGAGCTCTGGGATGATCCATCCATCCCATCCAGGTACCCTGGGATGATCCATCCACGCCCTCCAGGAGCTCTGGGATGATCCATCCATCCCATCCAGGAGCCCTGGGATGATCCATCCATGCCCTGCAGTGCCCCAGGAGCTGGGCTCAGCTCGGGCACGCTGGGCTCTGTCAGCACAGCCTCACCCCTGGCTGGATCTGAGCTGTGGGGTGTGCTGGGTTTTGTCTCCCAGTTCAGCCCCAGCTCGGCAGGGCTGTTTGTCCCTGTGCCACGTGGCTCTGACGGGGTTAGTGACACATCTCGTGGTGGCCTCGCCCAGCTCCTTTCCTCACCTGCTGCTCTCGTTTCTCACTAGTCTGGTGGCTGTGGCTGTCGTTTTGTTCTTTGTTTTTATAATCCTGGGAATCCAAAAGGCCGAGGTCCCACTGCTCCTTTTGGCTCCATTCTGGGTGATCCCAGCCTGGCCTGGGACACTGCCAGGGATCCAGGGGCAGCCAGGAATTCCCAGTTCCCAGTACCCAATCCATCCCTGCCCTCTGGCAGGGTGCCAGGAGATTGTGGGATCTGGGATCCTGGAATCATGGGATGACCCACAGGGACCCTGGGATGGGATCAGCTGAGCTGGGGAGAGCTGGTGCTGCTCACACCGTGGGTTTGAGGCTGTGGTTTGGTCTCTGAGGTCGGACTGGGTGTTCCAAGGTAGGATATCCTGGGATTCTGTGTGCTCCTGACTCCTGGCTCTGCACAGGACAGCCCCAAGGATCCCACCCTGTGCCTGGAACTCCTGTCCAACTAAGCTAAACCCAGGTGAGGCATTTCTAGGTTCTGAGATTCTCCTCTAAACATTTGAGAACTTGAAACACCATTTCTCATCATTTCAAGGTTTCATTTCATATGCTTTTTGTTATTCATGCATTATTTTACGAGGCAGCAGTCAAACCAATGGCTTGTCATAATATGACATTATTGCTGAAACATTCTCTTATTTTAGTGTCATTTATAAAAACCAGCAGCTATGACTGATCAGCGCTGATTAAAACACATAATCTGCTTTTCTGGATGCAGCTGTCTCTGCCGTATGGAGCAGGGATGGAAGGGATGGGGATGGTTTGGTTGCTCTGCAGTGACCAGACTCAGGAAGGCACAGGCAGGCAAGGAGAAAATCCTGAGCACATTCCACACCGTGTGCCCTGGGCCATCATCCACAAATCAAATGCAGTGCCAGTCTCAGACACGATCATCACGTGTCTGTGGTGGCTGCTGGTGGCCACAGGCAGTGCCAATGGCCAGGAAACCCCAGAGGAGCTCCAGCCCCTCCTGTGGAACCACGCTGCCTGTGCTTGCCAAGGCTGGTTTGTGATCCTGGGGTGCTCAGGGAAGGGAGATCCTAAAATCCTGTCTGTCTGTGGGGTTTGGTGTCCTGGGGACACCCCGTGATGTGTCACAGCCTGACATCAGCAGCATGAGGGGGGCACGTCCTGGCACAGAATTGCCAGATTTGCTGTGGCTGCCCCTGGATCCCTGGAATGCCCAAGGCCAGGTTGGACATTGGGACAGTGGGAGGTGTCCCTGCCATGGCAGGGCTGGGATGGGATGGGATTTAATCCCAAACCACTCTGGGATTCCCTGACCCTCAATCAGGGGCTGAGTTGCTTTGATCAAGCAACAGAAACCTGAGGCAGTTCCCTGATGGATCATTTTTGGTCATGGAGCTGCTCCAGGGCTGGAGCTGCTCTGGATCCAGGCTGGGAGAGCTGGGAATGATCCCCTGGAGAGGAGAAGGATCCAGGGAGAGCTGAGGGCACCTAAAGGGGCTCCAGGAGAGCTGGAGAGGGGCTGGGGACAAGGGATGGAGGGACAGGACACAGGGAATGGCTCCCAGTGCCAGAGGGCAGGGATGGATGGGATGTTGGGAATTGGGAATTCCTGGCTGGGCTGGAATTGCCAGATTTGCTGTGGCTGCCCCTGGATCCCTGGCAGTGCCCAAGGCCAGGTTGGACATTGGGACAGTGGGAGGTGTCCCTGCCATGGCAGGGGTGGCTCTGGGGGGGATTTTTGGTCCCTCCCAACCCAAACCAGGCTGGAAATCTCTGATTCCATTCCCTGCTCAGCCACGTTACTCCATCCCTGGTTCTGAGGTGAGTGGAAATATTTAGGGAGAGGAACTCACATTCCTGGGGGACATGGACACACATTCCTCAGGGACATGGACACAGACATGGACACACATCCGTGTCTCTCTGAGGCTGCACCATGCCGGGATCCTGAGCTGTCCAAAGCACTTTAATTAAAGCTGGATCATTAACCCTGATCCTGAGCTCCCTTTCAGGCCGCCCCTCTTGGCTGGGACCTGCTTTGATTTGTGCAAACCCCTCACCCTCCTTTGATCCTCCCCTCCGTGCTGCTGCCCCTCACAGGCTGCAGTTTTTAACCCTTTTTGATGTCAGGACCGAGGTGCAGTTGTGGGACACGAGCAGGGTCAGAACACGGCACCAGTCCCGCTTCTCGTGCCCTCCTGGGGCTCGTCCTGTTCCACCTCGGCTTAGGAAAACAAAGCATTTCTTGGCTTTAAAAAGCAAAAGTAGGCACTGCTTGTCTTGTAAGAAAGCTGCAAGCCCTGATTTCAGAATGCCCTCGTGTCACAGCTGATGCCCCCTTGGAGTTTTTCATATTAGAATACTGCTGTTATTTATGAAATCCCTGATAAAGCTGCACTTAATGCTCCCCTAATAGAATGTGCATCTTTAATTCTGCTGAATGTGTAGTTTGTCACTGATGCAAAGTGTTCTCATTAATTAAATAAGACTTAGAGGCTCGTAAAGCAATTGCTCCAAAATGAAATGTTATTTACATCTAAGGATATTAACAATTAAGGAAACCTAATTTTTCCCTGATACAATCTGTCTTGGAATTCCACTGATATTTTAACAGTCTCCTGATTTAATAATTGAAAATGAATTTTCGATATTAAACACATTTACCAAGGAGTCAGGGATATTTCTCAATAAACACATCTGTGAAGGAATCAGGCATATTCCTCAACGTAAATAAGGCTGGTATGCAAAAAGCTCATTTTCCAAATAAATAAGCTCTGATTCTTAAGGGGAACGAGAACAATGGAATTAAACCGTGTATGTGAATTTCGGTCTATTTTTTAAAGTCAGTATTTTAATGGCCATAAGTGCAGCAAGGAGCCTTAGGATGTGCTGGTGCTGTGATGGATTTTGGTGAGGAAGAGGTGCCTGTGGCGCTGCTTGTCTGTGCCGCGTTAATCAGCCAGCACCAGCCACATCCCGTCCCTTATCCAGCCTTTATCAAGGGCTCATCACGGCGGGATTAATTCAGCTCCGACAGACGAGCCCTCAGCCGCTTTGTTCCTGTTGATTCCCCTTTTTCATGTAAATGGGGATGAAGGATGCGCGCCGCACTTGTCTCTCCTTCGCCAAGGTCTGTGTCCCTGTGATCGCTCTTTGTGTAATTAAAGTTTTAATGGAGCAGGGCTGCGAGAAGGTCGGGATTTCCGAGCCCCCGGGAAGTGTCATTTATGGAAGCATTAGCCCAGGATGCGGGCTGTGCCAGAGGAGCTTTCCTCGCTCCTTTGATGCCGTGGAATCGTTCCCAACACCTCCTCCCGCTGCATCCCCACCCAATTAACACCTTCATTAGCCGCTGCTCCTCGGGGTCCCGCTCTGCAGCGCCAGCCCTCTGTTCTCTCGAAGCCTTTAGCACAAAGGTACAGCCCCACCCCGGCCCTCCACGACAAATTCTCATTAAATTCATGGATTTGACGCAGCCCTTTGGTTCCCACTCTTCCCTTCAGCCATCACCGCTGCCCGGCGGGGACCTGGGGCTTTTCCTCCTCTCCTGCTCTGCCCTGGGGTGGGGAATTGCTCCGTGTGCTGCCCCATCGTCCCCTCCCAGCTCTCTCTGACAAAGCCCTGGCCCTGCTGGGAGGGTGGCCCAGCTCCACCTGCAAGAGCCGAACGCAACAGGACGGAACAGGACGGAAAATGTGCAGTTGGAAGGGTGTCACCATGTCCTGCTGGGGAGCCGTGCCCACACCTCCATGGGTAAGGTATGGGTGCATTTCTGCCTCCGAGCCTTTTGTCCAAAATATTCATTCCCTGCTGGACCTTCTTGTGAGACACTCAATCCTCCTCTCCATGGGAGCGAGCTCTGAGCTTGGAGAGTCCTTGATTGTCACTCTCCTGGTTTCTCTGTTGGAGAGAATTTTCCACGGAGGAGTTGAAAATGTGGAGTTGTTCAAAATGGCTGTAGCTTGATTTAAGGTTTTCAGAAATACTTGCAAAGTGTTTTATTTTCTGTGTACGGTGTGTAACAGGAGCTGTGCTGTGTAGTCTGGACAGCAGCAGGAATTTCCCCATGGAAAGGGTGGGCAGGGATTGGAAGTGCCCAGGGAGGTTTGGAGTGCCCATCCCTGGAGGTGTCCCAGCAATTCCTGGGGGTGGCACTCAGAGCTCTGGGATGGGCACAGGGTGGGAATTGGGCACAGGTTGGAGTCCCTGGGCTGGGAGGGATCCTGGGATTCTGTGCTCCTGTATGAAACACTCGAGCTTTAAACCACTTGAAGTACATTAACCTCTTTGAAAAGGACTTTTCTGGATCTGTGGGTCCCCCACACAAGGAGGCAGCTGGGCCAGAGGCACAATTTGGGGGTGTTCTCCTCTGGGGCAGCAGCAAGCTCTGCTGCCCACTGGCAGAGGCTTGTAGGGCTGGAGCCGTCGGGGTTTGCACAGGGGAGGTGCTGAGCTGCCCCTGCTCCCCCCAACACCTCCACCCTCTAAATCCCTCCCTTCCCGTGGCATAAATCCATCCCAGGACTGTTCCTGAGCTGATGTGAGCCGGGTAAATCCATCCCGGGACTGTTCCTGTGCCCCGAGCCGGGTAAATCCATCCCGGGACTGTTCCTGTGCCCCGAGCCGGGTAAATCATCCCGGGACTGTTCCTGTGCCCTGAGCCGGGTAAATCCATCCCGGGACTGTTCCTGTGCCCTGAGCCGGGTAAATCCATCCGGGATCGTGGCTGTGCTGTGCAGGGACGGCAGTGGAGCTCGTTAGAGCCATTGATTGCTATTGGGCTAATGAGCCAAGCGCTAATCGATTCTCCGGGAGTTCCATGGGAAGCAATCCCAGCTCCTGCCCGTGGGCAGCGCTTTGTCTGCGCCTCGCAGCTCGCCAGGAGCGCTCTGCTCGGCCGGGACAGCTTCCAGCAGTGAAACATCACAGGAGCAGCCAGGAAGGGCAGCGGGGAGCCCCTTCCAGCGCAGGTATCACACCTGGGGGCACACCTGGGCCCTCGTGTGGCACACCTGAAGCTCAGCTTGGCACACCTGGGGCCTCGTGTGGCACACCTGAAGCTCAGCTTGGCACACCTGGGGCCTCACCTGGCACACCTGAAGCTCAGCTTGGCACACCTGGGGCCTCGCCTGGCTCCCTGCCTGCCCAGGGCTGCGGGAGATCCCTGCGGGGCTTTGGGGGGCTCTGGGCTCCGTGTCCTGCTGGGCACTGGGGGTGGGATCAGCCAAGGTGCTGTGGTGCAGAAGGTTCCTGCTCTGGTGGAAGCACGGGCTGGGTGTGGCTGCAGCAGGACTCCAGCACACGACAGGTCCAGGTGGGAAAAGGAAGAGGGTAGAGTGTGGAAAGGATTTTGTGAAAATACAGGATGTCCAGTTTAGGGGTCGGGCTTTGTTCTGTCCCTGCTGAGGAGGGCACGAGTGGAGGAGAATTCAGATGTCCCCGGGGGCCTCCAGCACCTCTGGGGTTTGGGTGATGGTGCAGGGCAGAAAATTCCAGAATTGTTAGGGCTGGAAGAGAGCTCCAGGATCATCATTCCAACCTTCCACAATCCCACCATTCCCAAACCACGGCATGG
The DNA here is from genome assembly GCA_037013685.1 of Acridotheres tristis. Classification (NCBI taxonomy): domain Eukaryota; kingdom Metazoa; phylum Chordata; class Aves; order Passeriformes; family Sturnidae; genus Acridotheres; species Acridotheres tristis. Next base: position 600,062 of record CM072892.1, on the reverse strand, counting down.
AGAGTGACCCAGGGCAGGGCTGGAGCTGGGCCAGGGGGGTCAGGCTGGATTTTGGGAAAGGTTCTTCCCTCCCCCAGAGGGTGCTGGCACTGCCCAGGCTCCCCAGGGAATTCCAGAGCTCCAGGAGAGTTTGGACACCAGGGATGCCAGGGTGGGATTGCTGGGGGGTCTGTGCAGGGACAGGGGCTGGGATGATCCCTGGGGGTCTCAGCTCAGGATATTCCAGGATTTCCACCTCATTCACAACATTCCCAAAGCTCCCACTGTAGTTCATTGGCCATGGACATGGGATGTGTGATCCCCTGTGAGTTTATTCCAGTTTTCCCTGTGCCCACACGTGACACAGATTGTGCAGCCCTGGCTGTGACATTTCCTGGGGGTTTTCCATCCCCTCCTCTGCTCCATCTCTTCCTGCCCCTGATCCCCTCCCCGAGCCCCAGCCTCTCCTGAGGAGCTGCTCACTCACCCCCAGCTGTAACTGCAGCATCCCTCCTCTGCAATTTCCTCTTTATTAGCTGGGATCATTAAAACCCAAGCAAATTGATAGAGCATTTTCATTGATAAATACCTTTACATTTGTCTTAGCATCCGGAACACCGATTAAGCTTTATAGAGTTTGATACCTCAGAGCTTAATTTTGCTAAGCATTGATAGCAGAAAATTGGAATATAATGTCATTTCTTAGTGCAAACAGCCACGTTTTCCCACCCACAGCTAATTGCATTTTGTTGTTGTTTGTTTTTTTTTTTTTAAACAGAAGTGGAAAAAAATGTTCAGCTTTGACTGAAATAGCCTTGTGCTGTTGATGTCACCACCTCGTACTGATCTTTCCAGAAGTTTTTCCTGCCTCTCCCAAAGAATATTCCAGATGGAAGCAAACAAACTCCAGACACAGCTACTGAACAATCAGAACAGGGACAGCCAGCACAGGTGCTCTGTACTTAGCAACGTTCTGAGAATTTCACCAGATTCCTGTGGAAGCTCCTGCCCAGAATCATCCCTCACCTATGGCTGAAAGATAATACAGAAGAATGTTAATTATTATTAAAAACAGTACAGGAGAATGCCAATTATTATTAAAAACAATAGAGAGTAATGTTACTTATTATTAAAAATAACATAGGATAATGCTGATTATTATTAAAAACAATATAGGGTAATGTTAATTATTGTTAAAAATAATATAAGATAACGCTAATTATTATTAAAAATAATATAGGGTAATGTTAATTATTATTGACAACAATACAGGAGAGTGTCAATTATTATTAAATAAAATATAGGGTAATTTAATTATTACTGAAAACAATACAGGGTGATGTCAATTATTGTTAAATAAAATATAGGTTAATGTTAATTATTATTGAAAACAATACAGGGTGATGCTAATTATTGTTAAAAACAATATAGGGTAATGTTGATTATTATTAAAAACAATACAGGGTGATGTTGATTATTATTAAAAACAGTATAGGGTAATGTTAATTATTGTTAAAAACAATACAGGGTAATGTTAATCATTATTGAAAACAATTCAGGATGGTTCCATAGTGCCTTGCAGTTGGGGTAGGGAGCCAGCCCTGGCCCTGGTGTGGCTGCTCAAGGTTGGGTTCCCTGCCCTGGGAGCTCTGCAGGTGGAGTTTGCTCCTGCAGGAGGTGAATTCTGTGTGTTCATATCTCAGTTTTGCACTCAGGCCGTGCCCAGCAGTGTGTGCTCTATCCCAGCTGTTCACCCAGCTGTGGCAGTGTTCTTTCTCTTCCCCACAGCCCATCCTCCCTCCAGGAGATCTCTCCTGTCCATGGCCATGCAGTCCCAGGGCAGGGCTGATCAAATTCCATCATCCCATGGGGAGATGCTCCAGCCAGGGCAGGAGCCGAGCATTTCCTACCCAGATCAAAGGGGAGATTTGGAACAGCAGAGCAGCCTTTTCCCACTGGATCCCAGAGGAAAACCAGAGCCTTGCACATCATCCCTGCAGCTTTGGAGGAAAAGTGCACCTTGTGCAGGAGCCCTGCTCCAGCAGAACCACATCTGTCCCTGCAGGAGGATCAGCCACCATGGAATGGGACTGCACCAACCCTGACTGACTGACGGGGGCACCTTGGATTCTCCCTCTGCCCCTGCTCTGGGTTTGTTCTCTGCAATCCTGCATTGCTATTGGAATTGTCCTGGCAAAGAACTGTTATTCCTATTCCCACAGCTTTGCCTGAGAGCCCCTTCATTTCAAAATGATAATAATTTGGAGGGAGGGGGTTTGCATTCTCCATTTCAAGAGAGGCTCCTGCCTTTCTTAACAAACACCTGTCCTTCAAACCAGGACAGTTCCCCTGGGGACTCTGCTGGAGCAGAGAGGTGAATTTGCTGGTTTGTTCTGCAGGAGTTAAACCACTGCAGCTCCCCCGGCTCTCCTGGAGTTCGCCTGGCTCCAGCTCCTGCCCCCAGCTGCTCCTCCTGCCTGCCTGGCCCAGATTAGAGACCTCTGTACCTGTTGTTTCCTCCCTGGGAAGGCACTTCACTGTAATCAAGGCTTCTCCTAATCGTCTTTCTGATGAACTCAACAGATTAAACTCTTTAAATCTCCCCGGGTAAAGAACTTTTTTCTAATAGCCAAATTATTTCTGCAGCTCTTTTCTGCCTTCTCTCTAATTTGTTGAAGGCTTTTTAAAACTTTTCCTTCTCAGCTGGGTCGTATTTCCAGCAGACATCTGGCGAGGTGAAGTGGGGAAAAGGGCTGGGGATCGTGAGACTTCTCCCAGCTGCTGATGGAAGATTTCATCTGCCTCTTCCTCCTGGCTGGGTGGGCTGGAAGGAGCTCCCAGCAGGAATGGAGCACAGGAATGGAGCACGATCCCCCCAGGATGGAGAAGGATCACACCAGGATGGAAGGAGCTCCCAGCAGGAATAGAGCAGGTTCCCACCCAGGATGGATCAGGCTCCCCCCAGGGTGGATCAGGCTCCCCCCAGGATCTCTGCCTTGTTGCCCTTCCCCTGATCCTTACCCCTGGACACTCAACCCTTTCATCCCCACCCTGCTTTGCCTCCCAAACTCCTTCCTAAGACACGAGGCTCCCCCCAGCTCCCCTTCCCTGCCGGTGCCCTCTGAGGGGTTTGTCCCCATCCAGTGCAGCCCCAGTTGTTCCAGGGCTGTCCCCAGGCTGTCCCCAGGCTGTCCCCAGGCTGTCCCAGGCTGTCCCCAGGCTGTCCTGCTGCCCTGTGCTTTCCAGCCCCTCCTGTTTGCTGCCTGCCCTGGCCATTGCTGCAGACACCCTCCATGGGGCACGGCTCCCACCTCCTGTTTTTGGGGAAAATCCCTGATTTCATTGTGCCCATTCCCACTGCATCCATGACTTCTGATGTATCCATAACCCGTGTTCCTTTGCTGCTGATGCCTCCAGTTTTATCTTTCATGTTTCCCAGCCTGTGCCCTGCCCTGTGTGTGACTCTGAACTGCACACAAAGTGTTCCCAGCTCTCCTCCCAGCTCAGGCACACAGAACAATCCTTTGCCAGCCCCACAGCCAAGGACACGCTGCAGCTCCAGCCCCAAAAAGTGCAAAGAGCAGCGAGTGGAGGAGAGAATGTGGGAGGATGGGACTGCAGAGCCTGGAGCTGGGATTGGACAATGAAGCCAAGGTGGGAATGGACCCAAAGTGATCCAAGTGTGAAACTCCTGAGCCAGGATCCATCCTGGGTGGAGCCACGGCCGGGCTCTGGCACTGCCCAAGGTGAATCCTTGGAAGGGCTTTCAATAAATCCCAATTTATTCCTTTTAATAAATCCCAATTTATTCTTTTTAATAAATCCCAGTTTATTCCTTTAACTCTGCCCAGCCTCTGCCCCAGGGAGCCTCTCCAGCCATCAGTGCCACAGGGATTTGAGGGGATTTCTGCCTTTTCATTTCCTTTCTCTGCACGATCAAGCACGGGAGGGGCTGCTGGGCTCTCCTCTGCAGGTCACAGAATCACAGAATCAACCACAAAATCAATCACAGAATCAATCAGAGAATCACAGAATCAATCACAGAATCAATCACAGAATCAATCACAGAATCGATCACAGAATTTTGGGTTGGAAGAGCCCTCCAAGACCATCGAGTCCAGCCCAGCCCAACCCCTCAGCCAACCCCTGGCACCCAGTGCCACATCCAGGCTTTGTTAAACACACCCAGGGATGGTGACTCCACCACCTCCCTGGGCACACCATTCCAATACTTTATTATTCTTTCCAGAAATAACTTTTTCCTGATATCCAGCCTGAATTTCCCCTGGCACAGGTCAGGGCTGTGTGCTCTGGTTCTGGACAGGCAGGTCCAGTGGTGGTTTAGGTGACAGTGCCAATGTGCCACCTCCCTTCCAAAGGCCACCTCGGGTTTTCCTCCTTCCCCCCTCTGTTCATGGTGATGGTGATCCATGATTCCCTTCACCAAAAGACAAATAAAATTACTACAGGAAATGGGTTTGTTTTCCAACTGTGAGGCATCATCTGACATTACATTTGGAAAGTGCTGAAATGTTTATTTTCTTTATTAGCAAAACTGCAGACGAGGGTGGCATTTTTTTAAGCTGTAAGAAATTAGATGGCACCTAAATGGGGGGAAGAAAGGCCCATTTCTCATGATAAAGGAGGAGGATTTTGGGAATGGAGGAGCTGAACCATGACTGATGAGTTTAGGTAAAGTTCCCATCTCCACCAAGGCTTTGTTGTGCAGCTCAGATAATTCACTTTGGGTCTGGTTTTGCCCGTGCCCAGCTTTTCCTTCAGTTTGAAGGTTGGACATTGGTGTTGGAGCAGCCTGGGACAGTGGGAGGCGTCCCTGCCATGGCAGGGCTGACACTGGGTGGGATTTTTGGTCCCTCCCAACCCAAACCTTTCTGGGATTCTGTGGTTCTGTGGAACATGCAACATTACCAGCCCCCAGAGTGCTGCAGCTCTCACTTGCCTTCCCTGGTTAAAAAAAAAAAAAAGAAAAAAAAAAAAAGAATTATTATCGTTATTATCAAAGTAACGTGACTTCCCAGCAGCATTTCAGGTTTTCCCTCTCAGAGTCGTCTCTCCAGGAGTCTGTGCTTCGGTGCTTTGTGATCAGAGACAACTTGCTGTACTGCGGTGTTTAATTTCTCATTCTTGTTGAAAGCAGAAATTAATTTTTAGACCTCCACGGCTATTCTTTAGAGAGGAAAAAAAAATAAAAATAGAGGAGGTAAAATCTGAGCTTTGTGGAGGCTGGGGAAGCTGACTGTGAGAAGTCTGGTGGGAGGAGGCTCCAGCAGAGGTGAGCTCAGAGCAGGAATCTCGAGTTGAGGGCAGGAATCTCAACAGGAGGCTCGGGGGTCCCTCCTGGCCCTGCAGCCCTGGCAGCAAAAGCTGCTGGGCAAATTCCCTCCTTCGTGACCCCCGAATTTCAGTGGGATTTGCATGAACCTGAGGGAAGGGATGGTGCCAGCACCCAGCTGGGTTTGCAGACTCGAGAGTGGGATACAAATGAAGCGTTTTGGGTAGGAGAAGAAATGCGGGGTTCTATTCCTATTTTGTTCTCATTAGTTCTTTTTGATATAAATAGTAACAGTGCAGGGTGTAATACATCCTCTGCTGTCAGGATTTATCAGGGAACTGCTCTGGCTGGGCAATTGCTCTGTGAAAAATTAAGGGGTTTGCCTCATTCTATCAACATGTTTTGGTTTCACTGGTGAATAAAAATAGATTTTTAAATAACAGCCACATAAAGTAATAAAACCCAGAACAGAGCCTATTTTCCATCCAGAGGTGGATTCAGCTGGAATAGATCACAGGGTAATTAATTACTGAGGGCCATTATTACGAATACAACAGAAAACTCTAATGAATGTTGTGGTGATTTTTAATTTCTATCAGCCAACTGTGAGATGTCAGCTGGCTTTTCCATAGGGCTGTGTGGAGGGGAGGGGTAGAAGAGTCACTTTGGGAATGCAGCAGATGTGCCTGGGTGTTGTGCAAACCCCCAGTGACAGAACTGGCTGGGTCTAGAACATTCTGCAGCTCTGAGAGCAGCTTCTTCCTGTCTGGGCTGGGAGGTCCAGTTTGGTTTAATGGTTCCCAGTTAAATCACTGCTCTGGGGTTTTGGGGCTGTTCCTCCTGGAGGAAGATCCCAAAGGGGTCCTGGATGTGCTGGGGTCATTCATTCCAAACCATCCCTAGGAGCTGATCTCTCCCCAAGGAATGTGCAGCTCCCACCCAGGAACACTGAAATGTTGTGGGGTCAGCAGCAGGATCCCAAAAACAGAGATCCCAGAATGGTTTGGGTTGGGAGAGACCTCAAATCCCATTATCCCATTACCCCATCATCCCATTATCCCATCCCAAGGACACCTCCCACCATCCCAGGCTGCTCCAAGCCCAATGTCCAACCTGGCCTTGGGCACTGCCAGGGATCCAGGGGCAGCCACAGCAAATCTGGCAATTCCAGCCCAGCCAGGAATTCCCAATTCCCAACATCCCATCCATCCCTGCCCTCTGGCACTGGGAGCCATTCCCTGTGTCCTGTCCCTCCATCCCTTGTCCCCAGTCCCTCTCCAGCTCTCCTGGAGCCCCTTTAGGTGCCCTCAGCTCTCCCTGGATCCTTCTCCTCTCCAATTCCCTCAGCCTTTCCCCACAGGAGAAGTGCTCCGTCCCTCTGACCAGCCCTTCCACCCCGGGAATCCTGTGCAGGACGCTCAGGAAGGAGCCAACTCCACCAGCCTGAAGCAAAACATCACCCGGGAATGGTCCCTGTGTCCAAGAGCATTGCCCAGGATCCCTTTTCCCCTCACTCCATGGGAATCCACAGAGTTTCCTGTCTGAGCACCCAAAGCCCCCCCGGTCCCAGCACCGAAGGTGTTCGGAGCCATTTCCCTCTGGAATGAAGTGAGGTGAGAGGCAAACCCACAAACAAAACCTTTGTTGTTGTTGTTGTTGTTTGACTGCCACAAAACCTCCCGAGCTGGGCACGTCAGAGACATCAGAGCCCAAATGGTGAAACCCTCCCGCCCCAGCCCATCCGAGCAGCCTTCCCTCATCACAAATCGTCTCCTTTCTCCGGGAATCAGGGCCCTGCAGGAACATCTTTGTCCCCGGGCTGTCTGCCCTGATTGCTCCTCCTCCCTGCCAGGAGCCAGCCTGGATCAGTGCCACAGCACCCTGGCCACCCCCAGCCCTGCTCCGGGCTCTCAGAGCGCCGAGGTCTCCTGTGGGACACTCCCCACGGGATCGCAGGGCTCTGGTGGGAGCACAGGGCTCAAACACGATCGGATTTTCCAGGTGCTCTGACCTTAAACCTGGAATTTCCCCTGGGAAAGGGCCTGGAGGGACAGGACCCAGGGAATGGTTCCAGTGCCAGAGGGCAGGGATGGATGGGATGTTGGGAATTGGGAATTGCTGGCTGGGCTGGAATTGCCAGATTTGCTGTGGCTGCCCCTGGATCCCTGGCAGTGCCCAAGGCCAGGTTGGACATTGGGACAGTGGGAGGTGTCCCTGCCGTGGCAGGGCTGAGAATGGGATGGGATAATGGGATGGGATAATGGGATGGGATAATGGGATGGGATGAGTTTTGAGGTCTCTCCCAGCCCAAACCACTCCGTTTCCCCCTGATTTCTCTTTCTGGCACTGGAGGTCAATGGATGGATTGGAGAAGGTGGATTCACTCCATTCTCACCCACAGGTGCTCCCCCAGCTGACCACGAGGTCCCTGCAGTGTCCAGGTGTGCTGGTGTCACCTCACCTGTGTCCAGGTGTGCTGGTGTCACCTGCGGCTCAGTCCCCATCACCCCGCAATTCCCCGCGGTTGTGTCCAGCTCTGTCAGTGCCTCTCAGGTGAACTCTGATAAAAAAAAAATTGAGGGAAATCTGTCGGAAAAGCTGGGAAAGGGCAGCAGCAGCGCTTTTGGAACTGGTACTTACCGAGGGGCTGGAGGCACAGAGTAATTTGGGTGATAATGGCCAGGAAACAACACAAAAGGCTGCAATTTGTTATTCCGAGGGAAGAAAGGAAGGAGAGCACAGGCTGGCGATGACAGAGCTCAGCAAAGCGGATTCAGCTCAGGAGGGGGAGCAGCAGCAGGATCCTCCTGCAGGGACAGCAGGGGCAGAAATGCAGAGCCCTGCCCGGTCCTGCGGGAGCTGCTCCGAACCGCAGGCTCCTGGCACCGGGAATTCAGGCACTGCTGAGGGCAGCGAGGGATGGAAAGGATCCTCCAGACAGCCAGAAATAGGGACAGACCACTGAGAGTGAGCGTAAAGGAATAAACTCCTGCCTACAGAAATAAAGTCAGAGAACAGAAGGCACAAAATGGGCAAAGAACATAAAAGACAGCGAGGCATAAATGCATCTGAAATGAGAGGAAGACAAAGGCAGGGGAGGGAAGCAAATGAAGGCTGAGGCCTCGTGGTTTCATTCTTCAGGAAAAGGTTAATTGCGAGCAGACACTCGCTGCAATTATCTTAACACGGGGTTAACAGGGAGAAAAGAGATTACAGCGTGCTCAGATAAATCAGATACCTGATAAAGCCCAGCCCAGGACGTGCTCTGAATTGTGATAGAACCCCCAGATCAGCCCTGGGAGGGGAGTGAGGGGCAAGGGGAAGTGCTGGGGGGTTCAACCTGGCATGGAAAATGCCAGAGCTGAGGGCAGAGTGAGGAGCTGAGCAGGTACCGGGGACAGGATGGAATAATCCCTTGGGGAGATCAGAGAGAGCCCACGGGGGATTTCAGGGACAAATCACCAAAGCAGGGCTTTGATATGACAGGAGGAGTGCTCAGGGGTGAAGAGGGCACTGGGGCACCTGGGGTGAACCAGAGGTGACAGTCACCTTTGAGTCGCCCCGAGGTGACAGTCACCTTTCAGTCTCAGTGAGGTGACAGTCACCTTTCAGACCCCCGAGGTGACAGTCACCTTTCAGTCCCCCTGAGGTGACAGTCACCTTTCAGTCTCAGTGAGGTGACAGTCACCTTTCAGTCCCAGTGAGGTGACAGTCACCTTTCAGACCCCCGAGGTGACAGTCACCTTTCAGTCCCCCTGAGGTGACAGTCACCTTTCAGACCCCCGAGGTGACAGTCACCCTTCAGTCCCCCATGGCAGCTGTGTCACACCCAGGCTGTGTCACTGCCCGTTTTTCCACCTGGCTGTTCAGAAATGCTCCCAGTGCCACCAGCCCGCAGTGGAGGCACAGCCAGGTTTGAGATAAACTCCAAAGGAAAGGCAGAGCTGGGGAGAGAGGAGAGGTCCCACCCTGCCATGGCAGGGACACCTCCCACTGTCCCAATGTCCAACCTGGCCTTGGGCACTGCCAGGGATCCAGGGGCAGCCACAGCAAATCTGGCAATTCTATTCCAGGCTCTTCTCGCCCTCCCAGGGAAGGATTTCTCCCCAGTTCTGATTTAAACCAACCCACCTCCAGCTCAAAACCATCCCAGCCTCTCCCAGTCTGGGATTCTTTGATGTGCACAGTGAATATTTCTGGAGATGGAGAATCCAGACTTGTCCAGGACCCTGTGACAAAGCTGTAATCCCACAAATTGCAGGATTTTCTCCTGATCTCAGCCTCCAAATATTTGTAGAGCCGTGGATAATCCCTGCACCTGCTGCTGCCTCTGTGTGCTCCTCCTGCAGCACTGAGGATGCTCCTCTGTTCACAGCACATCTGAGAGAAATCATTTCAAATGAACAGCAGAGTGTGTTCAGTTTAAATTTTACATTTCAAATCCATTCAGTCACTTCGGGAAACCCTGGATTGGGTTAATGGGAACATCCCAGCTTGGGTCTGTTTTGGTTTTTGGGATTCCCAGTGCAAAGATCCTTTCATGCAAAGGCTTTGTGGCACCAGAGCCCAGCCAACCTTTTGTGCTGCTGCATTTATTTGGAGCAGATCCTGCCAGAGCTCTCTAAGCTCTCAATCAAAGGCTGCTGGAAGCAGGGGAATATTCCTGAGCTTTGTTTGGGTGCTCTCCCTTAGAACCCCAACAGTAAAACCTTGAGCTGTGTCTTGAATGCTTGCAACCAACAACGATATTGGGGAAAAATATTCTTAAAAAGAGTCAATTTTTTCCCCCCTTTTGCAGCACGTCTTTAATAGAAAAATGAGACATCTGAATGAATTTTATATGTGCCCTGAACTGCTCCAGCCTTTGAAATAACTCATCTTGAGGTTTTAGTCAATATGAATGGAGACATTTAAAAAAATCTGTGTGCATTCTGTCAATAAGAGATGGCAAAAGGCTAAAGAGATGAAAATAGAGAGTGCAGGCAGAGCTGCAGCCAGTGCAGAGCAGCCTCCACAGAGAACAGCCACTGGTAATGGCAGCAGAGGGGCTGGCTAGGAAGTGATGCTAAAGAAACCCCTTTCTTGCATTCCTTTGGGAATAAATTAGTGGCTAAACCTCATCAAAGCCCTGCCTGATCTGATTTTCGAAATATGAAAAAGTTAAATAATTGGAGTATTTTGCAAATATCATTCATAGGAGGGAGTGAGTGAGAATCACAGGATCAGGGAATCATCAAGGTCGGAAAAGTCCTGTAAGATCAAATGTGAGCATCAGCCCAGCAGCCCCACCATGGTCACCCCTGGGCCATGGTCACCCCTGGGCCATGGTCACCCCTGGGCTCTGGTCACCCCTGGGCTCTGGTCACTACAACCATGGTCACCCCTGGGTCATGTTCACTGAGCCCTGGTCACCCCTGGGCTGTGGTCACCCCTGAGCTGTGGTCACCCCTGGGCTGTGGTCACTCCTGGGCTGTGGTCACCCCTGGGCTGTGTCACCCCTGGGCTGTGGTCACTCCTGGGCTGTGGTCACCCCTGGGCTGTGGTCACTCCTGGGCTGTGGTCACCCCTGGGCCGTGGTCACCCCTGGGCTGTGGTCACCCCTGGGCTGTGGTCACTACAGCCATTACAGCCATGGTGACCCCTGAAGCTGCTGGAGGAGCTGCACAGGAGCAGGGCAGGGCTGGAACCCAGGGCTGGGAGGGAATTCCTGGTGGGGAATCTCGGAGCACCGTCCTTGGTGCTGCCACTGGACCTGCAGGGGAGCTCAAACCACCCCTGGTGCTTCTGCACCAACAGAGAAAAACCTCGGGGGCAGCTCTGAAACCCTGGGGGCTCCTGAGGGGCTGGAGGAGCAGGGAAATGCTGGAATCACATCAGCAGCACAGGAACCTGAGAATGGGGGCAGAAGGAGTAAAACAAAATAATGGGGAGATTCTCACAGGGATGAACTGGTGCCACAGCTTGTCTTGTCATTAGTGTGGGTGGAAAAAACCTGATGTTGCCATTTTTCCTGGTTCTGGGAAGGATTTCCAGGCAGTGGGTCAGACCCATCTGAGCTGCTGATAAAGAACAATTTTTTGCCTGACCCGTTTGTCAGGTATCCTGTGGGGGTGTTGTGGTGGGCACGGGCCCTGAGTCAGCTGTGGGGACTCCCATCAGCTGGGAGGGATGGGATCCCTCCTTGGGTGTAATTCCATTGTCTGGGAGGGATGGGATCCCTCCTTGGGTTCAATTCCATTGTCTGGGAGGGATGGGATCCCTCCTTGGAGTCAATTCCATTGTCTGGGAGGGATGGGAACCCTCCTTGGGTTCAGCCCTGTGATGCAGTAAATGGGTCAGTGCTCGAGCAAATAACAGACTGGGAATGTTCTCCTTTCCCAGGAAGAGGAACAGAACAGGGACAGACAGGAGCAGGAGCTGCCTGGGTCTCCTGAGGAGCTGGGACTCTGGTTTGTAAATCAGAATCAAGCACCTCATTGTGCTTCATAAGCAGCAAATGTTGCTCTTGATCATCTGGTTGGGCTTTTTGGTGGATCCTTCAGGCTGGTTTGGGAAATGGAGCTTTGTCCTCCTGCTGTTCTCCTCGTCAGATGGGGATCTGGGGAAGGCTGGAACTTCAAATATCCCAAATATTGGTGGATGTGGTGTCCCAGCTCACTCCTGCCCTTCCTGCTGCAATTCCCTGGGGGAAAAACACAACTGGGTGCAACAAGAATGGGGAGAGAAAATAACCCATGGATTCGAGGTCATTATGGAATGAACAGTGATCATTCTTCAGAGGATTCCATAGAACTCCAGAAAGGTTTGGGTTGGGAGAGACCTCAGATCCCACCCATCCCAGCCCTGCCATGGCAGGGACACCTCCCACTGTCCCAATGTCCAACCTGGCCTTGGGCACTGCCAGGGATCCAGGGGCAGCCACAGCTGCTCTGGGCAAAGTCTTGTTTTTCTTTACTCTTTATCCCACCCAGTGCTATCCCTGCATTCCTGGCACCTTTTTGCATTCTCCTTCCCCCCTCAGGAGCCCATTCCCATGGAAACTTCCTCATCACTGCAGCTCGTCTCAAAGAAATAATTGGCATGAGGAGGATCTATGGAAAATATATTCCTGTGTAATTAGGCAAAAAGCACCTGTTCTTCCTTCAGTGGGCACCAGGCAGTGGATGAGCTCTAATAGTGCTGTTTGCAAATATCAAATAATAATGGCAAGTGTGACAATAATGAAGTAAGTAATCAGAGGAGCTGTTGAGTACAGGTGCCTCCATTTACAGCTCTTTCATCAAAGAGAAAATTAAGCGCTCTCAGAATATTATGGCAAATTGCTGCTGTTCCATGACTGCTAATCAGGTGGAGTGTATAAATGCAACAGGAAAAATCTTCGGGAGCAATTATGGCGGTGGGTGATTAACACACGGAGCACATCCTGGGACAGGGAGCGGCTCCTTTCTCTGCCTGCAGATGGAAATGCTTGTCACAAACACGGGCAGCAAAAGCCAGAGGCACCAGCAGCACCTCTGGGGTTTGGGTGATGGTGCAGGGCAGAGAATTCCAGAATTGTTAGGGCTGGAAGAGAGCTCCAGGATCATCATTCCAGCCTTCCACCAATCCCACCAGTCCCAAACCACGGCATGGAGAGTGACCCAGGGCACGGCTGGAGCTGGGCCAGGGGGGTCAGGCTGGATTTTGGGAAAGGTTCTTCCCTCCCCCAGAGGGTGCTGGCACTGCCCAGGCTCCCCAGGGAATTCCAGAGCTCCAGGAGAGTTTGGACACCAGGGATGCCAGGGTGGGATTGCTGGGGGGTCTGTGCAGGGACAGGGGCTGGGATGATCCCTGGGGGTCCCTCCAGCTCAGGATATTCCTGATTCTCTGATTTTACTCAATTTTCTGACTATTTTCAGGACGGTGACACCCCCTGCCCCGGGCTCCTGTCCCAGGGTGCAGCCACACGTCCCTGCCGTGTCTCTCAGAGCCTGGAGTTCCTCTCGGGGCTCAGCTCCAGCCTTCAGGTGTGTGTTCCCTCAGGGTGGGCTGTGGGTGCACAGGGCAGTGCCTGACCTTGCTGGCCCCTTCAGTCGAGCTCCACGAGTTGTTCCTGCCAGGGCATGGGAGTGTCCTGGATTTGGGTGGCACACAGGAATCTTTTCCATTCGTGGAATCATTAAGGCTGGAAAAGACCCTTAAGCCCATCCAGTCCCAACCATTCCCCAGCTCTGCCAAAGCCACCCCTAACCCACGTCCCCAAGTGCCACAGCCACAACATTTTGGAACTCTTCCAGGTACCTGTGGCTCTGAGCATCCTTCCGTGCTCTGCCCTAAATCCTGAGCCTCCCGTTCTCCAGGGCCTTTCCTCAGGACCTTGGCCAAGCCCCCGTGCCTGGGAGCAGCCTGGAGCCATGGTTAGATGATGGAGGAGGATTGGGTTTGGCTGTCTCAGGAGAGAGGATGATATAATAATATTAAAATGATTATAATAATATAATCCCCTCATAAACCCCCAGTATCTCCATCTGTACCTCTCTGCTCCTTTCCATTCCCTGTTACTGGGCTTTACAAACCTGTCAGATTTCCTTTCAGTTTTTTCTGGGGAGTTTGGGATTGTGAAGCTGCTGACACTTGACAGGTGGATGTGCTGATATCTGCCTGTATCCACCTAATCCGTGGATCCTGATCCCTGCATAAGGAAGCAGCCTGCTGCTGGTTTGTTTGCTGTGTGCTGGCCCCTGTGGTGCCTCCTGCCGTGCCAAGCCCTGCTTCACACCCCGGGCTCCTGGGGGAGGGACCTGAGCCTGGGCAGGAGCTGAGGATGTGACTGGGGTTGGGTTGGAAGGACCTTAAGTCTCATCCCATCCCATCCCATCCCATCCCATCCCATCCCATCCCATCCCATCCCATCCCATCCCATCCCATCCCATCATCCCATCCCATTATCCCATCCCATTATCCCATCCCATCCCATCCCACCCCATTATCCCATCCCACCCCATTATCCCATCCCACTGTCCCAGGTTGTTCCAATTCCCATCCAGCCTGGCCTTGGACACAGCTCTTGGGTGTTCTACAGGGTGTGAAGGAGGCATACAGCTGGTTCCCCAAAAAAGGGGGAAGCCTGGACAAATGACCAGGTACATCCTGGGTTCCCTGAAAAGAAGAGGAGCCTGGAAAAATGTCCAGGTTTATCCTGGGTGCTGATGGCCAAACCAGCTCTGCAGGCCAGCCCTGTGCAATTCCTGCAAACCTTGTTTGTGAGGAAATCCTTCCTGAGCTCTGGTCTCTGGAGCAGGGATGGATTCTGGAACAGGGATGGATTCTGGAACAGGGATAGATTCTGGAACAGGATGGATTCTGGAACAGGGATGGATTCTGGAACAGGATGGATTCTGGAACAGGGATGGATTCTGGAACAGGGATGGATTCTGGAACAGGATGGATTCTGGAACAGGGATGGATTCTGGCCACTCCCTCATTGTGGTGTGCATCCATTCTTGGGGTTCCTTCTCCTACCCTGGAGACAGAAAACCTGAACCTTCAGAGTAACCCCCAAGCCCTTCCCCAGAGCTGCTGAGGGATGCTCTAATTCTTGGCCACAAACCAACACCTGCAGCTCTGTGGCTGCTGCCAGGCAGCTCCAGCCCCATCAGGGCTGCTGTGCTGAGCCCAGAGCTGAGCCCAGAGCTGAGCCCAGAGCTGAGCCCAGAGCTGAGCCCAAAGCTGAGCCCAGAGCTGAGCCCAGAGCTGAGCCCAGAGCTGAGCCCAGAGCTGAGCCCAAAGCTGAGCCCAGAGCTGAGCCCAGAGCTGAGCCCAGAGCTGAGCCCAGAACTGAGCCCAGAACTGAGCCCAGAGCTGAGCCCAAAGCTGAGCCCAAAGCTGAGCCCAGAACTGAGCCCAAAGCTGAGCCCAGAGCTGAGCCCAGAGCTGAGCCCAGAGCCCGGCTCAGCCCAGAACTGATGAGAGCTTTCCCTTGGCTCGCTCTCTGCTGAAGTGCTCTGTGGGGCCGCTTGGGCCAGGCAGGTTTGCAGAGCTGTTTCTCATGTGGTACCAGCACTGCTCGGGCTGCAGCTCCCAGCACCTCAGATCCTTCTGAGCAGAGGGGGAGGGAAGGAAGGAGCCTGCTCATATAGAGTTTGTAGGAACACGAGCAGGGTTTGTCTCCTCGGGGGTTTGAGCCTCCCCAGGAAGGCACTGCAGTGGTTTCTGCATCTTGGAATCACAGATTCTCCAGGCTGGAGAATCCCTCTCAGAGCATCGAGTCCAGCCCTTCCCCAGCGCTGCCAAGGGCACACTGAGCCCTGTCCCCAAATGTCACATCCACAGGACTGTAAAATCCTTCCAGGGCTGGGGACTGCACTGCACTCCTCCTCTGGGCAGCTGTGACAAACCTTTCCATGGGGAAATTCCTGCTGCTCTCCACCCTGAGCCTGCCCTGTTCCCAGATCCCAAATCCCCCCGGCTGTCCCCTCCTGGCAGGGAGTTGTGCAGAGCCACAAGGGCCCCCCTGAACCTCCTTTTCTCCAGGCTGAGCCCCTTCCCAGCTCCCTCAGGAATTCTCCATTCCCTTCCCAGCTCCCTCAGGAATTCTCCATTCCCTTCCCAGCTCCCTCAGGAATTCTCCATTCCCTTTCCCAGCTCCATTCCCTTCCCTGGACACGCTCCAGCCCCTCCAGGTCCTTCCTGAACTGAGGAGCCCCAAACCGATCTCTGCACTGGAGGTGTGACCTCAGCAGTGTCCAGCACAGGGCGGGGAGTTTTTGGATTGTTCGGGATTGTTGCATTTTTCACACAGCTCAGGTGAGCCCTGGCCTGGCTGTTCCTGTGCCCTGGGAACAGAAGGATCCCGTGGCCAGAGCCTGGCTCTGCACAGGAGCTGTGGGATGGTTCCTGGCATGCCCAGGGCAGCGTGTGCTGAGCATGCACCTGCACACACCCAGGGACAGGAGCTGGGAGCCCATCCTGGGAAGAGCTGACCTTCACCTGCTCATATCCCTGGAAAATCCTAACCCCAGACCGCAGGAACCCACAGCTCTGCAGCTGGGGCTGTTTGGTTCCAGGGCACAAAATGTGCCTGTAATTACCCACAGTAGCTGCCATTGCTCCCACGGCTGGCATTCCTGCCCTGGGTGCACTGGTGCCCATCCCACAGCCCTGCCCAGTTCCCTGCACTGCTCTGCCACTGGGATGGTCTCTGCTTGTGCCAAGGTGAGCTCCAGGGTCACTCTGTGTGACAGAACCTCTGTCTGGAGCCGGGAAATCATTCCAGCTCCTCAGAGCTGTCCCTTTCCCGCTGAACAACTACTCGAGAGTTTTTCCCACTGTCCCAGGCTGCTCCAAGCCCAGTGTCCAGCCTGGCCTTGGGCACTGCCAGGGATCCAGGGGCAGCCACAGCAAATCTGGGAATTCAGTGCCAGGGCCTGCCCACCCTCACTGTATAAAAATATATCCATGTAAATCTCTTCTCTCTCAGGCCAAACCATCACCCTTTGTTCTATTGCCACAGGCAATATATTGCTAAAATATTTGTCTCCATCCCCTGGATGAGCAGGACAGGAAGACCTGAGGTCCACAAAACCTGTCTTACTGAACACACTGCATTTATTTACTTTACAGAATGAGAAACACCCCTGATTTCATCTCTACCTGAGCACTGTCAGGGGAGAAGATGCCTGGAAAACAAAGGTCTCTGATTTATCAGACAAAGGTACAACAAGGTCCAGTGCCCGGGAGCAGCAGCCAAACACGCTTGGAATAGAGAAAAAACAATTTTAACACTGAGCAAATCAAACCAGAATATCCAAGGGAGAGTTCCTCTCTCTGGAAATCCACTCAAGGGGGGGATGCAATTCCCTGCCAGCCTCGGGGAGGGGAGAGCCCAGGCCCTGGACACACCCAGCTCCTTCCTCTGAGCACCTTGAGTCTAAGGAGGGCAGGGCTGGATGGGATTTCGGGAATTGGGAATTCCTGGCTGGGCTGGAATTGCCAGATTTGCTGTGGCTGCCCCTGGATCCCTGGCAGTGCCCAAGGCCAGGTTGGACATTGGGACAGTGGGAGGTGTCCCTGCCATGGCAGGGGTGGCTCTGGGGGAATTTCTGGTCTCTTCCATCCTGAACCATTCTGGGATTCCATGGAGTCCCCCCAGGGCAGTGTCAGCCATGGGAATGCTGCCAACCCCTTCCCAAAACCCTGGGGCAGTGCTGGGCCCTCAGACCTCCTGTAATAAATGTGGATTTAAAACGATATTCTTTGCCAGAATTGTTCGTGCATCACAGCATTTCAGCTCCCCTTTTGTTTTTGGCTCCTGGTGAAATCTGAATGCAAACCCTTCATCATCCTGGCTTTATTTATCTGTTTGCTGCTTATTTATTTGTTCCCTTTCCTTCTCCCTTCCCCACAGCTCCTGGGTGTCAGTGGGAAAGCAGAGATAAGTTAATCTGAACAAAACATGGAAATACTTGAAAAAGTCCTTCCCATCAAATTACAGGGAACAACATTTACTTTTGATCTCTGCTCCACATTTCTGTGTCGGCTCTAATCACTCCCGACGTCAGGCAGCTCCTGCCAGCCAGGATTTCTTGTCCTGGATCACTGGGCTGCCTTTCCCCCAGAGCTGACCAGAACCCAACAGGCTCCAGGAACTGGGGATCTGGTGCTGATCAAAGGCACAAGGAACAAATCCTGGAGAAAAAAAAAACAAAACTAAAAACAAACAAAAAACCACCCCCCCCCAAAACAAACAACAACAACAACCAAACAAACAAAAAACCCAAAAACCAAACCAAAAAAACAAAAAAAACCCCAAACAAAAAAAACCAACCAAACAAACAAACAAAAAACAAAACAAACAAAAAAAAAAAAAAAAACCAAAAAAAACCCCACCAAAACCAGGAGAAGGCGGTGCTCTGCTCCCAGGGATGTGTCTGTAAAAATTTCACTGGAATATTTGAACCCGCTTTTATTTTCATGTTAAGGATATTTTGGTCTCCTTAGAACAGTGAATGATGTTTTGTGCTGAAGTTGGGCTGGACTCCAACACCAACACGGGTCCAGGTCAGGGCCTTTGGGAACATCCCTGATTTATGGTGTGGGTGCCAGCCCAGGGCTGTCCCTGGACACCAGAGTGCCCCATGTCCCCAGGGCACGAGGGACAGCTGTCCCTGAGGTGGTGGCAGTGGCGCTGCTGGCACTGCTGGCACTGGTGGCAATGGCCGTGCTGGTGCCAGCAGGGGAGGTGGCAGTGGCAGTGGTGACAATGGTGACAATAGTGACAGTGGTGACAGTGGTGGCCGTGGTGGAAGTGGTGACAGTGGTGGCAGTGACAATGGTGACAGTGGTGACAGTGGTGACAATGGTGGCAGTGGTGGCAGTGGTGACAGTGTCCATGGCGGCAGTGGTGACAATGGTGGCAGTGACAATGGTGGCAGTGTCCGTGGTGGCAGTGTCCGTGGTGGCAGTGGTGACAGTGTCCGTGGTGGCAGTGTCCGTGGTGGCAGTGGTGACAATGGTGGCAGTGTCCGTGGTGACAATGGTGGCAGTGGTGACAATGGTGGCAGTGTCCGTGCATGTCCCCACATCCACAGCAGGTGGCAATCAAGCGAAGGCGAAGCCGCCTCTCTCTGGGCCCGCGGGGCACGAGCGGCTCCCCCCTAATTAAGGGCTCGTTAATTGCTGCTGGAATCGCTGATTGCCCCCCCAGTCCCGGGCCGCAGTCCCGGGATCTCCGGTGCCTTTGGGAAGCACAGAACCGGGCCAGGCTCTGTCACCGAGCCCCGGGGACAGGAAGGGCGGGATTCCTCCCCGCAGGAATTCGGGATGCCAGCGGCACACCTGGAATGCGTAAATAATAATTAATTTAAATTAAACTGCCCCTTCCCTCCCGAAAAATGCTCGACCTCCCGCACCTTTAGGGCAGGCAGGGAGGAGGGGGTTTTATCCCAAATCTTCTGCCACAATGAACCCCGGAGTTCATGGCCAGGGATGGAGGCAGGGATGCAGAGCAGGGAAAGTGCATTGGGGATAAACGGGAGCTAAAAATAGCGGCAGCAAGGAGGAATTCGGGATGTGCTCAGAGTGACAGCGATGGGGTCCCGGCCCTGGGGGACACGCACAGCCGGGTTTGGGGTGCTGGCAGCTCTGGGGTCAGGGTGGAGCTGAACAGGGCTGGGAGGAAAATGGGGCTGAGGCGGCCGGGAATCCTGGCTGGGAGGGTGGGCAGGGCTGGCACAGAATTCCCAGATTTGCTGTGGCTGCCCCTGGATCCCTGGCAGTGCCCAAGGCCAGGCTGGACATTGGGACAGTGGGAGGTGTCCCTGCCATGGCAGGGGTGGGATGGGATGATTTTTAAGGTTTCTTCCAAACGGTTCTGGGATCCTGTGATCAATAACGGTGCTTTGATCAGAGCTGAGGCAGCCCCAGCGTGGCTGTGAGCCCGGGCTGGGGGCACCTGCCCAGGGTGGTCCCTGAGGGGCTGGGCAGGACTGGGCTGTGCTGGCCCTGGAGTGACCCCTGCACAGCCCAGCTGTGCCCCCAGCCATGGGGTGACCCCTGCACAGCCCAGCTGTGCCCCCACCCCTGGGGTGACCCCTGCACAGC
The DNA here is from genome assembly GCA_037013685.1 of Acridotheres tristis. Lineage (NCBI taxonomy): Eukaryota > Metazoa > Chordata > Aves > Passeriformes > Sturnidae > Acridotheres > Acridotheres tristis. The sequence goes on along the minus strand of CM072892.1, from coordinate 580,210 downwards.
CCAGCTGTGCCCCCAGCCCTGGGGTGACCCCTGCACAGCCCAGCTGTGCCCCCACCCCTGGGGTGACCCCTGCACAGCCCAGCTGTGCCCCCCAGCCATGGGGTGACCCCTGCACAGCCCAGCTGTGCCCCGCAGCACTCGGGGGGCACAAGGAGACAAAGTGAGGCTGATGCTGGTGCCAAAAGCAGAGCTCTGTCCTCCTCGGCGCCTGCCCCGTGCTGACAGAGCTGTGTGACTCAGCCTGGCTCTGTCACCCCGGCCCCGTGTCCAGGCAGCTCCTCCTGCTCCTGCTGGAATTGGTGTGGCAGGGCTGGAGCTCCCAGGCTCCCTCTGCTTCACCATCCTCCTGTGCAGCCTGATGGCCTTGGACTGAAGTGCCAGTTCCTTCTGGGAGTCTAAACCATCCTTTGAATCCTTTAGGCATTGAAATCGGGAAGATTTACAGCATTCACCCCGCTCAGCCTCCTTCCCCCAGCAGCTGCTGACCTCAGGCCAGGAGGTCAAACACTGACCCGAAATGACTCTGGAGCACAGGATGGAGCTGTGCCTGCCCCCAGTGCTCTGCTTGTCCCCATGGGGTGACACAGAAATGCAGAATCCCAGAGTGGTCTGGGCTGGGAGAGAGTTAAATCCAATCCAAAGCCACCCCTGCCACGGCAGGGACACCTCCCACTGTCCCAATGTCCAACCTGGCCTTGGGCACTGCCAGGGATCCAGGGGCAGCCACAGCAAATCTGGGCACCCTGTGCCAGCCCTGCCCGCCCTGCCAGGGAACAATTCCCTCCCAATATCCCTTCCATCCCTGCCCTCTCTCAGTCTGAATGTGAACCATGTTATTTGTGAATGTTTTGTAACCTTGTCCTTGTCCCTGCCCAGGGCAGGGCTGGAGTCCCCGTTCCTGGAGGGATTTAAATCCCCGTGGCTGTGGCACTTGGGGACACGGGCAGTGTGGCCTGGGCAGGGCTGGGAGAGCAGTGGCCTCTGATCTCGAGGCCCATTTCCAATGTCACCTCTTCCATGAGTGTTTCCAGCTCACTTCAGCTGCTGCCCCACTGGGAGAGGGAGCCCAGAATGGATGCAGTGACTCGGGCTGGGGGTCTGGCGTGACTGCAGGAACCATCCGTGAGGATTTTAAGCAGATCCTCTCCTCATCAGCCTCGTGTCCTGCTCGTTCCAGGTCACTGGCAATGGGAGAAGCCTCTGCAGGACGCTGAGTGGGGAAGGACAGCACAGGAAAATGGAATAGGGTTTCCAGGGGCTGTGTGAGGGCAGCAGCAGCCCCCTGCTCCCAGCAGCTCCAGCCACCCTCCCTTTGCTCTGGGATTTGCCCAGTTGTGGGGCAGCTGCTGGAATGAACCCTCCCTGCATTGCTGGAAACACAGCACTGGGATTTCTGAAGCTGATGTGCATTTCTCCTTTTGCTTCATCTCTGCTCAGCAGTAAAATGAGAATCCATTCTGAGGCAGAGTTCTTGTAGCAAAAGCACTTCCCAGCCTGCCTGGAGACAAGCAGGGATGGATAATTTAAGCACTAAAGTGGTTTTTGTGCCGTGGTTGGGAGTGCCCAGGAGAGATGAGGTTCTCCCTCCCCATATGCTGCCAGCGTTTTCTCAGAACTTCCTATCAAGTTCCAAAGAGCCTTCATGGAGAGCAGGAAGAGAAGGATCTTCCCTGAGCCTTGGAAATGACCCAGAAATTCTGGGTGTCAAAGTTTGCCCACTCACCCCCTGAGCCCTCTGAGGCTGTTCAGAGCAGCAGTGGCTGCCCCTGGATCCCTGGCAGTGCCCAAGGCCAGGCTGGACATTGGGGACAGTGGGAGGTGTCCCTGCCATGGCAGGGGTGGCTCTGGGTGGCTTTCAGGTCCCTCCATGTTTCTATGGAAAGCTCAGGTTGGATGACATCCATTCAGTCGAAGTTTGGGCTTTGGAAAGGTTTCTGTTGTTTTGTGCTCTTTGCTTTAAAGGTGAATATTTCACTGCCCTGGGCTGTGGCCTGCCCCAGGTGTCAGGTGTGGCAGGGATGGGGCTGCTCCTGCTTTGGAGCTGGATTAAACATGGGGGTGTTGGGAGCATTCCAAACAAATTGGTGCTCCCAAGAGATCCAACTCTCTTTTTGTGTTGCAGTTTATTTTAGAGGGTGCAGGAGTTTATCCTTATTCTGACTCTGAGGCTGCCAGAGCTCCAGGAGTGTTTGGACACCAGGGATGCCCAGGGTGGGATTTGGGGGGGTCTGTGCAGGGACAGGAGCTGGGCTGGGTGATCCCTGAGGGTCCCTTCCATCTGGAAGGATTCTGTGCTTTCAGGGAGCAGGGCTGTCTCACACATCATCCCAGCACTGTGGAAGCTGAGCTGATGAAACGATCGAAGGAAAATAAAAAATCTCTTGTAGTCAGAGCTCAGAGAGAAAAAACCACCCCATGCAAGGCTTCCCGGAGCGCTACAATCTCCTGGAAATAAATGAACAGATTGCCATGAATGAATAAACTGCTTAAGACACTAATTCACATGCAGGAGGCCACGGGGCTGGGCGAGGATGACAGAACTGTTTCGCTGTGATTGTTGCTGCGTGGGGCTGGAGGAGGCAAACAGAAGGTGGCCGTGCTCTGCACACAAACTGCTGGGCACAGATGGCTCCGGGGCTGCTGCCCACGGAAACGGGCCAGGAGCGTGTGCCAGCCTGGCTCCCTGCTGGGGAAAGGCGTCTGCAGGGCACAGGGTGGGAGAGCAGCTGAGGGCACCGCTCAGGGGAGGGGCTGCTCGGGCTCAGGGGGCACTGGGGACTCTGCTGCTGCTTTGGGGCAACTGTGGGGTGTCAGTGAGCAGAGCCCATCCTGGAACCTGAGCAGGATCCTGACCCCATAGCAGCACCCTGACCCCTATAACAGCACCCTGACCCCATAGCAGCACCCTGACCCCTATAACAGCACCCTGACCCCTATAACAGCACCCTGACCCCATAACAGCACCCTGACCCCTATAACAGCACCCTGACCCCTATAACAGCACCCTGACCCCTATAACAGCACCCTGACCCCTATAACAGCACCCTGACCCCATAACAGCACCCTGACCCCATAACAGCACCCTGACCCCTATAACAGCACCCTGACCCCTATAACAGCACCCTGACCCCATAACAGCACCCTGACCCCTATAACAGCACCCTGACCCCATAACAGCACCCTGACCCCATAGCAGCACCCTGACCCCATAGCAGCACCCTGACCCCATAACAGCACCCTGACCCCATAACAGCACCCTGACCCCATAACAGCACCGTGACCCCATAGCAGCACCCTGACCCCATAACAGCACCCTGACCCCATAGCAGCACCGTGACCCCATAACAGCACCCTGACCCCATAACAGAACCCTGACCCCATAACAGCACCCTGACCCCATAGCAGCACCCTGACCCCATAGCAGCACCCTGACCCCATAGCAGCACCCTGACCCCTATAACAGAACCCTGACCCCATAGCAGCACCCTGACCCCATAACAGCACCCTGACCCCATAGCAGCATCCTGACCCCTATAACAGAACCCTGACCCCATAACAGCACCCTGACCCCATAACAGCACCCTGACCCCATAACAGCACCCTGACCCCACAGCAGCATCCTGACCCCATAACAGAACCCTGACCCCATAGCAGCACCCTGACCCCTATAACAGCACCCTGACCCCATAGCAGCACCCTGACCCCATAACAGAACCCTGACCCCATAACAGCACCCTGACCCCATAACAGAACCCTGACCCCATAAAAGCACCCTGACCCCATAGCAGCACCCTGACCCCATAACAGCACCCTGACCCCATAACAGCACCCTGACCCCATAGCAGCACCCTGACCCCATAACAGCACCCTGACCCCATAACAGCACCCTGACCCCATAGCAGCACCCTGACCCTATAACAGAACCCTAGCCCCATAACAGCACCCTGACCCCATAACAGGACCCTGACCCTAGAGCAGGATCCTGGCACCTGAGCAGCACCCTGACCCCCATAACAGAACCCTGACTCCCATAACAGCACCCTGACCCCATAACAGCACCCTGGCCCCAGAGCTCATCCTGACCCCATAACAGCACCCTGGCCCCATAACAGCACCCTGGCCCCAGAGCTCATCCTGACCCCATAACAGCACACTGACCCCATAACAGCACACTGGCCCCATAACAGCACCCTGACCCCCATAACAGGACCCTGACCCACATAACAGGACCCTGACCCCATAACAGCACCCTGACCCTATAACAGGACCCTGACCCCATAGCAGCAGTGTCTGGGTGTCCCTACTGCACAGCAGCTCAGGTCAGTGCTGGGGCTGTGCCCTTGCAGGGTCTGACACTCTCGGAGGTGATCGAGGGGAGCAGAGCAGCTCCCGGGGCGCTTGTAGTGAGTGCTGATCAACATTGATTAATTAGTGCTGGGTTCGGGGGCTCGTTAGCCTGTGCAGCGGCACTGAGAGCTCACACAGGAGCTCCCTTCCCTTCCCTTCCCTTCCCTTCCCTTCCCTTCCCTTCCCTTCCCTTCCCTTCCCTTCCCTTCCCTTCCCTTCCCTTCCCTTCCCTTCCCTTCCCTTCCCTTCCCTTCTCCCCACCCAAAATCTTTGTGCTAAGCCCTCAGGACATGGATTCATGGATTCTCTCGGTGAGTTGGACACTGTGGGGCTGTCCGGGGTTTTTCTCAATTAGAACCACTAATCCATATTGAAATGCAATTAACGCTCCATTATTCCTATCAAAGGCTCCGGTGAAGGCAGTGGCTGGTTGGCAGGAGGTGACTGAAACACCAGAAATGGTGTTTGAACAGGGTGGCGCCTGCTCTGGCTGTTATCCCCAGCCTCCTGCAGCTCCTGTACAGGGATTTCTCTGCTGTTGGATTTAATGGTGGTGGCCTTGCACAAATATCCCCAAATTACTTTTGAATCCCTCTATCTGCACCATCTGACAGCAGCGATTTTATTATGCATCAGCTGAAAATGCATTTGATTTGTATTAAACTTCTTTGAAGATCTTTCTGCTGTTTAATCTCCTTGAGAGTGGAAGACAAGCGGAATATTGAGGTCATGGAAGAGTGGGAGAGCAAAGAGAAATGTGGTCCTGGAAGAGCAGGTGGGTGGGAGCTGTGCCTTTCTCCTTAAATCAAGTGCAGGAGAAGCTTTCCAGCCCCACTCTGGAGGATTTCCAGGCAGCACAGTAGCTATTTTTATTAAACTGTTTTCCTGAACAGCTGCCTACTCAGGAGTGTCCCTCTGCATTTACTTTCTGTCTCAATATTCCTTTGGTAATAGAACACAGTCATTTAGGCTGGGATAAAAAAGGGAATTAAAATACCTAACATATCCACAGGGCTGGGTTTTCTCGGTGCTTGGCTGCTGTGGGGAGTTGAGTTTAACTCCTAATTACATGGTAGGGTTTGCAGCCTCGGCACTGTTGATGCTTTTTAGTAAATTCTAAATGGCAATTCTTAAACAAGGCTCTGGAGCTGCTTTGGGGAGAGAGGAGAGGAGAGGAGAGGAGAGGAGAGGAGAGGAGAGGAGAGGAGAGGAGAGGAGAGGAGAGGAGAGGAGAGGAGAGGAGAGGAGAGGAGAGGAGAGGAGAGGAGAGGAGAGGAGAGGAGAGGAGAGGAGAGGAGAGGAGAGGAGAGGAGAGGAGAGGAGTTTGGTGTCTGTGCTGCTTTCTCAGGCTGGGAGCACTGGAACTGGAGCCCACGGAATGTTTTTGTTACCTGGGTGAGATTTGCACGTGTGCACAGGAGGTAGAACAGGAAATGACTTTACAGAACATCTGAGGGGCTGTTTAGTGTGGCAAGGTTACCCACGACCAAATCATAAACCCGAGGCTTTACTCAGCACAGTCTGAGTCCCCTCACCAGGATTTTTAGTTCTCCAGTTTGAAACTTTGGTTCCCAAAACCAGCACAAAGCTCTCAGCACAAGGCTCTGCTCCCTGGGGCTGGTCTGGGCAGGCTCCCAGCCTGGCACCATTCCACACCCTGATCCAAGGGGGGCCTGGAGCAGGATGGATCCCCCGTGGGGGAGGCTGGTTTGGATCCCAGGGAGAGGCAGAGGGATGCTCAGGAGCTCCAGGGCACCTCCAGGTCCAGCCACGTGGCTGAGGGTCCAAAACTCTGCAAAACCACCTTGGGAATGTCTCAGGGCAATCCCCTGTGGACAGGCAGCAGCAAAGGGGATGCAGCACCTACAAACCGAGGCAGCCCTGCATCCCTGCAGGGACTGGGCTGGGTGTGGCCCAGGGGTGGCTCTGTCACCCCAGGGGTGGCTCTGTAGCCCCCAATGTGGTTCTGTGGCCCCAATGTGGCTCTGTAGCCCCAGGTGTGGCTCTGTAGCCCCCAATGTGGCTCTGTGGCCCCAGGTGTGTCTCTGTGGCCCCAGGTGTGGCTCTGTGGCCCCAATGTGGCTCTGTGGCCCCAGGTGTGTCTCTGTCACCCCAGGTGTGTCTCTGTAGCCCCAGGTGTGGCTCTGTCACTCCAGGTGTGTCTCTGTAGCCCCAGGTGTGGCTCTGTGGCCCCAAAGCAGAGGTTCCTGCCTGGGCTGGTGAAGGCCTCCCTGCACAAGGGCTGGCTCTGGGATGTGCCCTGCATGTCCCAGGGAGGAGCAGTGTCCCTGCAGCCCCAGGGGCTCTGGGACAAGGGGATGTTGGCCAGGCTGTGGAGACTTCATCCCTTTTATCTCCTTCCCTCCCCTGCAGCCCCAGCACAGGTGAGTGTCCAGTCCCACCTTGCAGCCTCCACTCTTCCAGCAGCTCTTCCCTGCATTCCCAACAGCTGCTGGTGCCAGCCTAGGACACCTGTCCTATGCGATTTTTAACTCATTTCTGTGCTTGTCCTCCTGGATTTCCCCCGTGCTCATTCCCTTTTTTCAGCAAACACAAATTCCATCCCCAAATTGTGACCAGAGCTGCTCACTCCTCTTGGGATTAGGCCAGAAATCTCAGAGCTTTCAGTCTAACACCCGGGTCACGGTGCCCAGGTATTTCTGGTCCTGGCTGGTTATTTTTAAATGTGTATTTTCCTCCTTTGTGCTGGTCCTTCCCTCGTGCAGGCTGAGCTGAGGCTGCAGCTGAGAGCTCCGTGCTGCCCTGGCTGTGCTGCTTTGGGGTCACAGAGCAGACCCCAGCAGGGTCAGGGTGCTGTCCCCCACTGCTGTCCCCACTGCTGTCCCCCACTGCTGTCCCCACTGCTGTCCCCACTGCTGTCCCCACTGCTGTCCCCCACTGCTGTCCCCACTGCTGTCCCCACTGCTGTCCCCCACTGCTGTCCCCACTGCTGTCCCGACTGCTGTCCCCCACTGCTGTCCCCACTGCTGTCCCCCACTGCTGTCCCCCACTGCTGTCCCCACTGCTGTCCCCCACTGCTGTCCCCCACTGCTGTCCCCACTGCTGTCCCCCACTGCTGTCCCCACTGCTGTCCCGACTGCTGTCCCCCACTGCTGTCCCCACTGCTGTCCCAGCAATGCTCCACTGCTGTCCCCACTGCTGTCCCCACTGCTGTCCCCACTGCTGTCCCCACTGCTGTCCCCACTGCTGTCCCCCACTGCTGTCCCGACTGCTGTCCCCCACTGCTGTCCCCACTGCTGTCCCCACTGCTGTCCCCCACTGCTGTCCCCCACTGCTGTCCCCACTGCTGTCCCCCACTGCTGTCCCCCACTGCTGTCCCCACTGCTGTCCCCCACTGCTGTCCCCACTGCTGTCCTCCACTGCTGTCCCCCACTGCTGTCCCCACTGCTGTCCCCATTGCTGTCCCCACTGCTGTCCCCCACTGCTGTCCCCCACTGCTGTCCCCCACTGCTGTCCCCACTGCTGTCCCCATTGCTGTCCCCCACTGCTGTCCCCACTGCTGTCCCGACTGCTGTCCCCCACTGCTGTCCCCACTGCTGTCCCAGCAATGCTCCACTGCTGTCCCCACTGCTGTCCCCACTGCTGTCCCCACTGCTGTCCCCCACTGCTGTCCCCACTGCTGTCCCCACTGCTGTCCCCACTGCTGTCCCCCACTGCTGTCCCCCACTGCTGTCCCCACTGCTGTCCCCACTGCTGTCCCCCACTGCTGTCCCCACTGCTGTCCCCACTGCTGTCCCCCACTGCTGTCCCCACTGCTGTCCCCACTGCTGTCCCCACTGCTGTCCCCCACTGCTGTCCCCACTGCTGTCCCCAGCAATGCTCCACTGCTGGCACAGGCTCTGCTTGTTTCCCTTCTGTTCCCTGAGTCCCTTCTGCTCCCAGTGCTGCCTTCCCGTTCTCCTGTGGGTGCTGCTGGATTTTATCCCACTTTATTTCTCCAGTTTCTCCAGGTGCTTCTGCCCCCTCAGCTCCCCCTCCTTGACAAGCAGTCCTGGTTCCAGCAGTGTCCCAGCACAGCCCAGTCCTGGTTCCAGCAGTGTCCCAGCACAGCCCAGTCCTGGTTCCAGCAGTGTCTCAGCACAGCCCAGTCCTGGTTCCAGCAATGTCCCAGCACAGCCCAGTCCTGGTTCCAGCAGTGTCCCAGCACAGCCCAGTCCTGGTTCCAGCAGTGTCCCAGCCCAGTCCTGGTTCCAGCAGTGTCCCAGTACAGGACAATCCTGCTCTGCCCCAGGTGGGCACAGAGCCCATCTGAGCCCTCCCTCTGCCCGTGGCACCACCTGGCAGGACCTTGTCAGGCTCTACCCAGCCTGTGCCCGGGGTTCCAGGGAGGAATTCCCAAAGGCTGCTCACAATCCCTGCTAGAATTAACCTTTGGGGTGGTCACTGCCCTTCCCAGCACGTTGCTGTCCCGTTATGGGACATGTCCCTGTCCCCAGTCCCTCTCCAGCTCTCCTGGAGCCCCTTTAGGTGCCCTCAGCTCTCCCTGGATCCTTCTCGTCTCCAGGGGAACATTCCCAGCTCTCCCAGCCTGGATCCAGAGCAGAGGGGCTCCACTGGAGCAGCTCCATGGTCTCCTCTGGACTCTCTCCAGCAGCTCCATGTCCTCCCCGCGCTGAAAACCCCAGACTTGGGCTCTCAAATTGATCAATTACCCATTAAAAAAATCTATAAAATACCCATTAAATGGTTGGGCTTGCTGATCTTGGAGGTCTTTTCCAGCCTAGACGTTTCTGTGATGATTCCCTTGCTCAGCAGCAGGCACAGCAGTGGAGCAGGATGGCAGGGTGGCACAGGTAAGAGACACTTGATCTCATTTATCCCATTTATCCCTTTTATCCCATTTATCCCTTTTATCCCTTTTATCCCATTTATCCCATTCCTGTTTCCTGGGGCTGTGGCAGGGCAGAGCCCAGAGCTGATGCTCCAGAGATCCTGTAGGGGAGGGCTGGGCTTTGCACCATTAATTAGTGATTTGTCATCAGTCTTGGCTTTGTTCGGAGCCAGGATTATTAGAAAGGTGATCCAGAAGGTTCCTCGAGTTCAGACTTGGATGTTTATTATATCTTATCAAAATTTACAGAAAGTACAACAGTGCCTCCAGCTCCTTGCTAGAAATAGAGAAAATGGTCCCAGCTGAGCTTGTTTCAAGGCCTTTTAAAGCTAAAAACACCAATAAAAGTTTATTATTTATACTTTTGACTCAATAATAGATTCCCATGACCCTTAGAGTGACATTTGACCAACCAAAGGTCACTGCCTGAGTTCTGTGAGGAAGAAGAAGATGAACAAAGAAAAAGACACCACCCCAAATTCTCTATCTTGTCCCATGTCCACCACTATACATAAAAACCTTAAATTTAAAACCCAGTGAAAACACACACATCTGACCCACCACACATTTGTGATTTCTAACTCATTATTCATATTTACTAACTCATTATTCATATTTCCTAACTCATTATTCCCATTTCCAAGCCTTCTCCAAGGTTCCAGCTCCAGAGCAGTGTTTTCCAGGGGCTCTGTGCCTGGGAGCACAGAAAGCTCCAAACCTCCACATTCCTGAGATCCAGCAGGATCCCATCTCCCATGGGGATGGCCAGGCTGGGGCTGTGCTCAGATCTTTGTGAGCTGCTCCCCCCTCGCTGCAGGAACGCTGAGCTGGAGCCTTCTCTGTGTCAGGACACTCCTCAAGGAGCTCAGGGCATTTTCTCATTTTCTCGTCAGTGATCTCTGCCAAGTTCCCTGCTTGGCTCTGAGGACAAGAGCAGCTCCATCCATCAGAGGCTCTGCTGGGAGTTTTCAGGGAGTGTGGCTGATCCCTGGGCAGGGCACACTGAGTTGTCAGCCGGGGATCCCTCCTGCCTGCCACACCAGGGCTCAGAGCTCAGCAGAGAGGTGGAGAGCTAGAAATAGCACACACGTATTGATCTGTGCAATGTCATCCGAATTCAGGGCAGTGCTCCCCAAAACCTCTGCACAACCAGAGCTCGCTCTGTGCAGGGTGCACACAGTGGCAAAGCATTTTTTGTGGGAATTACTGATTTTACTGACTGTCAGACTAATTTTTAAAGCCTGTCTTATCCCAGAGCCACCCCTGCCATGGCAGGGACACCTCCCACTGTCCCCATGTCCAACCTGGCCTTGGGCACTGCCAGGGATCCAGGGGCAGCCACAGCAAATGTGGCAATTCCAGCCCAGCCAGGAATTCCCAATTCCCACCATCCCATCCATCCCTGCCCTCTGGCACTGGGAGCCATTCCCTGTGTCCTGTCCCCCCATCCCTGTCCCCTGTCCCTCAGCAGGGCTCTGTCCCAGCAGAGCAGGAGCTGGGGAAGCTCCGAGGGTTTGATTTCCTCATGATCACCCCCGAGGGCTGCAGGGCTGGGACTGAGCGTTTCTCCAGCCAGAAATTCCTTTTTCCACGTTAATTTGTCCTTGCAGAAGTTCCCGTGCCCAGCCCAGGAGCCCCGGGGCTCCCCCAGCCCTGAGCCAGAGCCAGGGCTGCTCCTGCACTGAGGAAGATGAGGATGAAGATGAGGATGAGGATGAAGATGAGGAGGAAGATGAGGAGGAAGATGAGGAGGAAGACGAGGAGGAAGATGAGGATGAATACGAGGATGAAGATGAGGATGAGAATGAGGAGGAAGATGAAGAGCTGCTCCTCCTTAACCTTGGCAGCCCTGACCTACATTGCAGCCCCTTTATTCTCCCGTGCCTGCTGCAGAAGCAGTTTATTTGGGGAATACATAAAAAGCCCTGGAAATACAGCCCAGGACGATATTTCAGGCTGATGGTTTGCACTTTACAGGAGCCTTTAATCTTCCTTGGGATAAAGCAAAACCTAAATTACCAGCTGGGAAGTGCTGGGTGCTGGGCTCAGTGTGGGCCAGCTCTGGGCACTCAGCCAGGCCTTTATTTGCAGGACAGAATAAAATCCCCCCAAAAAAGTTCACCCGTTATTTTTCCTCCCAAATCTCCCTGTCCATTGTCTTATAGGCTCAACTTGCAAACACTTAAAATTTGCATTATTATTGGCAAGAAAAAAACTTGGTGATTTCTTGCTTTTGGTACAAGTGAAGAATATTGTTTAAAATCCCTCTGTTATAAATGATCCTATTATCACTGCAGTCCTGGAGAACCTTCCCCGGATAAAGCTCATTTCAAGGCAGAGGCTCCCAATTTTATGTTTGGAAATATTGAAGAGCACAGTTTGCACTGTGCAGCCACTGTGTGCAGCTGCAGCTGGTGGCAGCACATTCCCAGTCCTAGCTGCATTATCATAATGAAATTTTATAAAAACCAGAATTGAATTGGCCAAGGCTTCCTCTAAAGGTGTGGGGTTTTTTTCTGTCAGAATTTCAGTCATATTTACCCTCTGAGCTTTATAATACACCTCTGCTCTTGTTCAGAACTCCCTATTTTGAGCTGAGGAAGGGGAGATTTAATGGGATTTTGGGATGGAATTCCTGGCTGGGATGGAATTCCCAGAGAAGCTGGGATTTGATGTCCCTTCCCAAACCAGCCTGGGATCCCCATGGCAGCAGGGGAGGCTCTGGGGGCAGCTACAGAGGCTTCTCCCTGGCAAGAACTCAAGCAGAGAATTCCTAGATTGGCTAAATTGATTCCAAAGGTTGTGATATATTTAAATTATAATTTTTACAAGAAATGTGCTTCAAAATGAAAAAAAAAAATCGCTTTGACAGAAAGTCTGAGCAGTGAAGATAAACTCAGGCAATTTTATTTTTCTAAAAGCTTCAATATATTATAAAATCCCAGCCTGGTTTGGGTTGGGAGGGACCTTAAATCCCCCCCAGAGCCACCCCTGCCATGGCAGGGACACCTCCCACTGTCCCAATGTCCAACCTGGCCTTGGGCACTGCCAGGGATCCAGGGGCAGCCACAGCAAATCTGGGAATTCTGTGCCAGGACCTCACTGTATTTTATGTTATGATCAACCATTAATATTTCATTTATTCAAAATACATTTACTAAATCTTTCCTTTTTGTTATCTCAGTTCTGTTAAATAAAATGCTGATGGAGATGAGTAATGAGTTGTCTTTGCTTGTCCCAGTAACGATCATTATTTTCCACTTGAAATTAAATTACATTTAAATTTTGGTAATAAACAGCTGAGCAGTAATGAATGTTACACCATTATCTTAATATTCTGCAATTTATCACCTCTGCAAACAGATAAATCAGTGTGCTAAGGCCAGCCAGTGGAATGCCAGGTCACAGACTGAAGACGAGCACTGGTTTGTGTGGCATTAGCTCCGGTGTCACACATCTGTCACTGCCTTTAAAGGTAAAAAAAAAACCTCTCAATTTTTGAGAAACCTGAAATGTGGATTGTTTTGATAAGAACTTCCCTGCTGTTTAAAATGAATCCTGGAGTGTGAGCGAGCCTGGAGCTGCTGCCACCATTCCTGTGACAGCTGTCCCCCCAAAACCCAGGGGCAGACACCTTTCCCCTCCCCCACCTTTCCTCTCTCTCATCTTTATCCCGGGCTTTATCCCTCCCAAATTCCCGTGTCCCATCCCTCTCAAATCCCTGTGCCCCATCTCTCCCAAATTCCCATATCCCATCTCTCCCAAATTCCCGTGTCCCATCCCTCCCAGATTCCCATATCCCATCCCTCCCAAATTCCCATATCCCATCTCTCCCAAATTCCCATATCCCATCTCTCCCAAATTCCCATATCCCATCTCTCCCAAATTCCCAATATCCCATCCCTCCCAGATTCCCATATCCCATCCCTCCCAAATTCCCATATCCCATCTCTCCCAAATTCCCATATCCCATCTCTCCCAAATTCCCGTGTCCCATCCCTCCCAAATTCCCGTGTCCCATCCCTCCCAAATTCCCATATCCCATCCCTCCCAAATTCCCATATCTCATCCCTCCCAAATTCCCATATCCCATCCCTCCCAGATTCCCATATCCCATCTCTCCCAAATTCCCATATCCCATCCCTCCCAGATTCCCATATCCCATCCCTCCCAAATTCCCATATCCCATCCCTCCCAGATTCCCATATCCCATCCCTCCCAAATTCCCATATCCCATCTCTCCCAAATTCCCATATCCCATCTCTCCCAAATTCCCATATCCCATCCCTCCCAGATTCCCATATCCCATCCCTCCCAAATTCCCATATCCCATCCGTCCCAAATTCCCATATCCCATCCCTCCCAGATTCCCATATCCCATCCCTCCCAAATTCCCATATCCCATCCCTCCCAGTCTCCCGTGTCCCCATGGAGCTGGGGCTGGAGGAGCCTCCCGGGCCCAGGCAGTGCCAGGATTTGGGATCCTGCTCATCCAGGGCTGCCCCGGGGGGTGGCAGCTCCCAGGAGATCCAGGGGTTTTGTGTCCTGACCTCCAGATTCCAGATGTGGGGCTGCACCGGGAGAATCCGGGAGGCAGCGGGATGCAGTGTCCGTGTGTCCCTGTGGGGTGGGCAGGAGGAGACTGTGCAGGGACCCCTCCGGGATCCTCTGGGGTCCTCTGGGATCTTCTGGGATCCTCTGACATCCTCTGGGATCCTCCAGGATCTTCTGGGATCAGGGAATGGGGATGCTGTGAAACTTCACCCCACAGGAAGAATCCTATCAGGAGGCTCCGGCTGCAGGATCCTCTGGGATCCTCCGGGATCCTCTGGGATTTTGGGGTCAGGAGATGCTGTTAAACATCACTCACAGGAAGGATTCCATCAGGAGGCTCTGGCTGAAGAATCCTCTGGGATCCTCCAGGATCCTCTGGGTTCTTTTGGGTTCCTCTGGGGTCCTCTGGGATCAGGGAGTGGGGGATGCTGTGGAACATCACCCCACAGGAAGGATCCCATCAGGAGGCCCTGGCTGCAGGATCCTCTGGGATCCTCTGGGATTTGGGGGTCAGGAGATGCTGTTAAAGCTGACCCCACGGGAAGGACCCAGCCAGGCCATCCCACTGACTCCTTTGGGAATGCTGCCCAGCGGGGGCAGCCCTTGCCAGGACAATCCCTTCAGGGCACAGGGGCAGGCCCGGGCAGGTGCCAGGCTGCTAACTCTCTCCAGCCAACACCAGCGTATAAAGTTTTCAAAAGCCAACTTTTGGTTTAATGAAGCTGTCCCCTCTCATCAATTTCATTCTAATCCTTGAGAGCAGAGAACCTTTTAAGTCTAATGAAAAATGTTAATAAACCTTCACGTTGTGGAGAGGACTTTTTTCCTAATTCAGTAATAGCTGTCAGCACCTTTCCCCACTCTCACCTGGACGTGTTAATGTGCTGTGCTGCCCCAGCCTGTGCTCTGCCTGCCGAGCAGCAAAGCCTCCAGAGCCCCCAGCCCTGGCACTGCCCAGGGCCACGCTGGACTGGGCTTGGAGCAGCTGGAATGGGGGAAAGTGTCCCTGCCATGGCAGGGGTGGGATAATGGGATAAATGGGATGGGATAATGGGATGGGATGGGATGGGATAATGGGATGGGATGGGATGGGATGGGATGGGATGGGATGGGATGGGATGGGATGGGATGGGATGGGATGGGGATGGGATGGGATGGGATGGCATGGGATGGGATAATATGATGGCATGGGATAGTGGGATAATGGGATAATGGGATAATGGGATGGGATAATGGGATGGGGTGGGAGAATGGGATAGGATGGCATGGGATAATGGGATGGGATAATGGGATGGGGTAATGGGATGGGGTGGGATGGCATGGCATGGCATGGCATGGGATAATGGGATAATGGGATGGCATGGGATAATGGGATAATGGGATGGGATAATGGGATGGGCTAATGGGATGGGATGGGATGGGATGGGATAGGATGGGATGGGATGGGATGGGATAATGGGATGGGGTAATGGGATGGCATGGGATAATGGGATAATGGGATAATGGGATAATGGGAGAATGGGATGGGCTAATGGGATGGGGTGGGATGAGATGGGATTTGGGGTCCCTTGCCAGCCAAACCATGGAGTTCCCACCTGTGCCACCCTTTGTGCCAGCCCAAGGTGTGTGCTGTGCCTGTTGGACCCGAAATGGAGCCGTGCTGGTGGAGATGAGCCTGAGGAGCTCCAGCTCCCCCACAGCTCCCTCAGCAATTCCCCCTGGGACTCCAGTGTGCACCTCCCAGGCTGTGCTGGTCTCTCCATCCTGGTTTACAGAAATCCCTGCTGTGCTTGGCACTGCTCAAGTGTGACTCCTGTCACTCCATGGAACCCCAGACTGGTTTGGGTTGGAAAAGACCTTAAATCCCTCCTAGAGCCACCCCTGCCATGGCAGGGACACCTCCCACTGTCCCCATGTCCAACCTGGCCTTGGGCACTGCCAGGGATCCAGGGGCAGCCACAGCAAATCTGGCAATTCCCAACATCCCACCCATCCCTGCCCTCTGGCATTTCAGACGAGTCCCTGCTGTGCTGTCCCAGCCCCAAGGTTGTCCCCATGTCCCAGCTGACCCCGTGGGCTCCCCCAGCCCTGGCCCCTCTCCCTGCAGTGCCCTGACCCATAACGGGGTGGGTAATTAACACAAACACGGGGAAGAAACGCCGAGTCTGCGAGGCAGGACTTGTTGGAACAGAACTTCTGATGTGGGAACACGAAAACTGACAAATGGGACTCATTCCATGCTACATGTAATTAAACAGTACAACTTATTAGCACGGGGGGTTGCTATGGCAAATAATTTATATGGATTTGGAAGGAAAGGCAAATAGAGGCAGATAACAACAATACCTGGTTATCTGGGCAAGGAGAGCAGCTCAGGCTGTGCTCTGGCTCGGGGCTTGGAGCAGCTGCAGCCCCCCAGCCTCTCCCTGCTCCTGGGGATATTCTCTTACATTCCTGTTCCCAATGGGAATTTGGTTTTTCTCTAATTTAAAATGTGGTTTCAGAACAATTTTAGCATTCTTTTCAGAGCTGTGTATCTTTATTTTTATGTATATTTTATCACAAAATAAATTTATTTTACGTATTTTATCTGATATATAATTTTTTCTGAATAATTTTTTTCCAACTTCAGAATAATTGCCCAGAGCAGCTGTGGCTGCCCCATCATCCCTGGCAGTGCCCAAGGCCAGGTTGGAGCAGCCTGGGATGGCAGAAAGTGTCTCTGCCCATGGCAGAACAAAATGAGCTTTAAGGCCCCTTTCAACCGAAACCATTCTGGGACTCTGTGATTATTTTATTTCTTTGTTATTTTTTTGGAGTAGTTGAAAAGGAACATCTCTGCTGTAAGATTTTCCTTCATTCTCCTTTCCCTCTGGGAAGGGTCAGGAGTTGTAGAAAAACCCTTGAATATATTTTGCCTGATCTGAAGGTGACTCTTCACTGGATTAAGCTCTTTGCAGAAGAATTTAAACTCCTTTTTGCCTTAACTTTGTGCTTTAGTTATGAATGTTTATTGCTAATGTTAACTAGCTATTAGCTTGGCTATTATTTGTTAATTATTAATGACTAATCAACGGCATCCTGGGACACCTCCAGGGATGGGCACTCCAACCCTCCCTGGGCACTTCCAATCCCTGCCCACCCTTTCCGTGGGGAAATTCCTGCTGCTCTCCACCCTGAGCCTGCCCTGGCCCAGCCTGAGGCCGTTCCCTCTCCTCCTGTCCCTGTTCCCTGGGAGCCCTGGACGGGTTTGGATGTCCCTGGATGTGTTTGGGTGTCCCTGGATGTGACCCCCAGCCCTGGATGTGTTTGGATGTCCCCAGATGTATTTGGATGTCTCTGGATGTGTTTGGATGTTCTTGGGTGTGTCCCCTCATTCCTGGATGTGTTTGGGTGTCCCCGGATGTGTCCCCCAGCCCTGGATGTGTCCCCCCAGCCCTGGATGTGTCCCCTCATTCCTGGATGTGTCCCTCAGCCCTGGATGTGTCCCCCCAGCCCTGGATGTGTTTGGATGTCCCTGGATGTGTCCCCCAGCCCTGGATGTGTCCCCCCAGCCCTGGATGTGTCCCCCCAGCCCTGGATGTGTCCCCCAGCCCTGGATGTGTCCCCCAACCCTGGATGTGTCCCCCAGCCCTGGATGTGTCCCCCAACCCTGGATGTGTCCCCCCAGCCCTGGATGTGTCCCCCAGCCCAGCCCCCCTGCACTGCCCCACAGCACCAGGATGGATTTGTTGTGTAAAGGCCATGAAAAGTTTGGCTCATCCAGGATGAGTTGCCTCTATCAAACATTCAAAAACACCCCCAACAACCAAACACGGGGCTCTGGGTAAAGCACCCATGAAAAATTCCCCTCTGGGGCCCTCTGGAGGGACAGAGCCCGTTTGGGGTGGAACCCTGGGCAGAGCTCCTGTCCCTGGAGCAGCACTCCCAGGAGCAGGCTGAGCCAGAGCCTGCACTGATTGCAAGTGCCCCTCATTGCCAGCTGTCCCCTGGCTGATTCAAAGGAATCATTTTCTGATTATGAGTGCTTCTGGGCTGTGTATTAATCATTTACTATTCATTATTTCTGAACTGTGACTGACCACCTAAATTGAGTGCACTATTTCTGGGCCTCAATTAGGTAATTGAAATGCTCTTTAAATCAGAGTAATTAGCAGTGTGGCTTTTCAGATGAATTATTTTTTTTATCCTGAATTAATGGAGAATTCGGAGACTTGTGAGCTGTTATGCCCATTCTTTGGCACTGACCTGGATTCTGTCAGATAAGGAGCAGCAGGAGTTTGTGCATCGCCTCGAACAGACCTGACAGCTTCTATTTGTTAAAATATTCCAAATTCCGGGCTGGGAGGGCTCAGCCAGCTCAGAAATTTCAAACACAATTTGTAACCAACGAGGCACGTTGGTCACAGGAGCCAGGATTTGGTGGCAGCAGATTAATGCTGTCTCCTCAAGATGGTGGAAATCAGTAATTCCGTGTTTTCTGAGCTCTGTTTCCATCGGTACCAGAGAGAGGAGCTGCTCAGACGAGCTGATCTAAACGCTGGGAGTGCTCTTTGAGGTGTCTCCATGAATTTGTTCCTGCTCCTGGTTTGTGTTCACACGGTGAATATTTCCCAGCCTGAGCCTGCTCCTTCCTCCTGGATGAGGGATCACCTGAACCCAGAGTTATAAATATTCACAGTGCCAGTGAGGCAACACAGCTTCACATAAAAGGGAGTGGGAGGCTGAAAAATGGAGCTTTTTGGTCCTTAAATCTCCACAGGCCCTGGTTTGGTTTGTGCTGTTTAAAGGTGGCTCACTGCAGCCCCGGGGGTGCTGCTGGGGCTGTGGCCAGTCCTGCTGGACAGCAGTGGCCAGAGGGGACCCTCAGGGTGACCCTCAGGGGTCCCTGTGAGCTCCCTTTGTGTCATTCCTTCACCCCCTGCTCAGGGACACAGACAGGGCAGTAGGGTGACACTCAGGGTGACCCTCAGGGGTCCCTTTGGGTCATTCCTCCACCCCCTGCTCAGGCTACAGGGTGACACTCAGGGGTCCCTCGAGGTCCCTCAGGGTCCCTTTGGGTCATTCCTTCATCCCCTGCTCAGGGACACGGACAGGGCTGCAGGGTGACCCTCAGGGTGACCCTCAGGGTGACCCTCAGGAGTCTCGCAAGGTGACCCTCAGGGTGACCCTCAGGGGTCCCTCAGGGTCCCTTTGTGTCATTCCTTCACCCCCTGCTCAGGGACACAGACAGGGCAGCAGGGTGACATTCAGGGTGACCCTCAGGAGTCTCGCAGGGTGACACTCAGGGGTCCTTTGAGGTCCCTGTGGGTCATTCCTTCACCCCCAGCACAAGGACACGGACACAGGGCTGCAGGGTGACCCTCAGGGTGACCCTCAGGGGTCCCTTTGGGTCATTCCTTCACCCCCTGCTCAGGCTGCAGGGTGACACTCAGGGGTCCCTCGAGGTCCCTCAGGGTCCCTTTGGGTCATTCCTTCACCCCCTGCTCAGGGACACGGACAGGGCAGCAGGGTGACACTCAGGGTGACCCTCAGGGTCCCTCAGGGGTCCCTCAGGGTCCCTTTGGGTCATTCCTTCACCCCCTGCTCAGGGACACGGACAGGGCTGCAGGGTGACATTCAGGGTGACCCTCAGGGTCCCTTTGGGTCATTCCTTCACCCCCTGCTCAGGGACACGGACAGGGCAGCAGGGTGACACTCAGGGTGACCCTCAGCACATGGGGGGACACCGAGCTGAGTGTGCAGGGCACATCCAGAGGGAGCAGCACCAGGAGCAGCCCAAGGGAATCTCGTGCACGGGAGCAGAGCCAGGAGCTGGGGCTGCCCCTGGGATCGACCCAGGCTGGGAGGAGCAGCTGGAGCAGCCCTGGGAAAGGACTTGGGGGTGCTGTGGGGGAGAGCTGGAGCTGCCCCAGCCCAGAGCCCCCCAGAGCCTGGCCTGTGTGTGCCAGGAAAGGGATTGGGATTGGGATTGTGCCCCTGTGCCCTGCTCAGGTGAGATCCCACCTGCAATCCTGGCTCCAGCCCTGGGATCCAGCACTGGGAGGAGCTGGAGCTGCTGGAGAGAGCCCAGAGGAGGCACCAGAGGGATGGAGCAGCTCTGCTGGGAGAGCTGGGAATGTTCCCCTGGAGAGGAAAAGCTTTGGGGTGAACTCAGTGTGGCCTTCCAGGACCTGAAGGAGCTGCAGGGAAGATGGAGAGAGGATTTCCAAGGGATGGAGGGACAGGACACAGGGAATGGCTCCCACTGCCATTGGGATGGATGGGATGTTGGGAATTGGGAATTCCTGGCTGGGCTGGAATTCCCAGATTTGCTGTGGCTGCCCCTGGATCCCTGGAATGCCCAAGGCCAGGTTGGACATTGGGACAGTGGGAGGTGTCCCTGCCATGGCAGGGCTGGGAATGGGGGGGATTTTTGGTCCCTTCCACCCCAGACATTCCCTGGTCCTGTGATCTGTTCATGGAAGTTCCAGAGCCCATCAAGTTTGGTTTATCTCTTACAGAGCAGCCCAATCTCCCTCTCCTGTTTTTTATCTGTGTGGCACCATCAGAGAGCTTTGTACAGCCTGGCTATTCCTACTTGATATTCAGGACATGAGGCTTTACAAGAGGAAATGTCTTGATGTATCTGCTATTTTATTTTTAATGAAAACATTTCTTGCTCTGAAAAAAAGAGGTCACTGCGCATCTCAGAGTACAAATTATTGCATATGCACAGGAGCTGGAAAACCACCAGGTCTGGAAACCACTAAATTCCCACTCAACAGCACCTTTAGAACATGCAAATAAGGCAAAAGCCAGCAGCTCATTGTGGGCTTTGGAGCACACAAAAATATCCTCCTGCTCCCCTGGGACTGTGCACTGGGAGGAACGGGAAGGGAAATTTTCCTTTTCAAAAAGCTTTGTAGAGCAGTGAAAGCTCCTGGGCAGAGGGCTGCAGGCTCTGATCCACCAAATGCCTTCCCTGGCAGGGCCTGGGTGCCAGGGCTGCACAAAGGGGAGCAGCAGGGCGGAGGAGGCAGTGCCTGAGCTCCCTCAGGAGATCGTTTGCTCCCACACTCAATTCCTGCCTCTCCCCTGCTGCTTCCATGAGCCTCTTCAAGAATGTGCACAAAAAAAAAAAAAAAAAGTAAAAAAAAGAAAAGGGTTTTTTTTTGTTGTTTTTTCCTCTTGAATTGTTTGTTCAAATTTCTTTGCAGCTGAGGGGGAAAAATCCCAGCTTTGTGTGCAGGGAAACCATAATGCAATCTGCAATCTGCAATGGTAATTTGGAGTTTGTCCTGGTGTTCTGATTGCCGGGAGCAGGCAGGTGTTGGAGGTGATAACTGGGGATGAAGGAGCTGTGCTCCAAGGGACACTGGAGCAGACTGGGATGGTGGGAGGTGTCCCTGGGGTGTCCCTGGGTGGGCTCTGAGCTCCCTTCCAGCTGAAAACGTTCCCTGAGTTTGTGTCTTGGTTTGACAGACAGGTGTCTGCACAGAAAGGCAGGAGCCTCTTTATGAAATGGAGAATGTAAACCCCCTCCCTCCATATTATTATCATTTTGAAATGAAGGGGCTCTCAGGCAAAGCTCTGGGAATAGGAATAACAGTTCTTTGCCAGGACAATTCCAATAGCAATGCAGGATTGCAGAGAACAAACCCAGAGCAGGGGCAGAGGGAGAATCCAAGGTGCCCCGTCAGTCAGTCAGGGTTGGTGCAGTCCCATTCCATGGTGGCTGATCCTCCTGCAGGGACAGATGTGGTTCTGCTGGAGCAGGGCTCCTGCACAAGGTGCACTTTTCCTCCAAAGCTGCAGGGATGATGTGCAAGGCTCTGGTTTTCCTCTGGGATCCAGTGGGAAAAGGCTGCTCTGCTGTTCCAAATCTCCCCTTTGATCTGGGTAGGAAATGCTCGGCTCCTGCCCTGGCTGGAGCATCTCCCCATGGGATGATGGAATTTGATCAGCCCTGCCCTGGGACTGCATGGCCATGGACAGGAGAGATCTCCTGGAGGGAGGATGGGCTGTGGGGAAGAGAAAGAACACTGCCACAGCTGGGTGAACAGCTGGGATAGAGCACACACTGCTGGGCACGGCCTGACTGGAAAACCGGGACAGTTTGTGGAATCCAGTCAGAATTCCTGTGGTTCCCGTGGTTCAGCCATGCCCCCTCAGCGGCTGCTGCAGCAATCCAGGCTCTGGGCACAGCAAGAATTGGAAAATGTGGGATTCAGCTGTTTGGAAGCACCCAGTGACAGCATCAGTTAAATTTATCTCGTGCCATCTGCAGCAGCGCACGCCTGGGAGGGCACGGGAGGTAATCCAGCATTTGAAAGTCCTGTGTCATCCTCTCAGCCTCTTTTCTTCAGCAGAATAAATAAATTAAAGGATAAAGAACAAGGCCACGTGCCTCGTTAAAAGCAAAATCTGGTTTTGCTTTCTGGGTGAAGGATTCTCCATTTCCCACTCGCTGTCTCTGAGTTAATGAGATGTTTTCTGAGCTGTTTTCTGAGGTATTTTCTGAGCTGTTTCCTGAGGTATTTTCTGAGCTGTTTCCTGAGGCTCAGCCCTGCCACTCTCCCTGTGCTCAGGAGCTCTGGGCTCTCAGACTCTTGGAACCCTGGAACCTGGGAATTTTGGGCTTTGTGTGCAGTCAGGATCCCCAGGAGAACTCTGCTTTTGACCTGAAGCCTTCGAGAACCTTCCAAAATTGAATAATAAAACTGGAATCACTGGTGTGGAGTTTGTATAAAATGTGTAATGTCACACGGTGAAGGGTTTGGAATTTGGGTTTTTTTTAGAATATAGCAGTAGGTATGGGACATGATGAAATTTTTAGGGCAGAGGTTTTTCTTCCTTCTTGTCCCTCTTCTTCTTGGGTCAATGTGGTATTTTTGTGATTGTATAGCAAATGCCTCACTGCAGGTCAGGGGTGTTTGGTCATTGGGCCAAAAGTATAAATAATCCAGGTGTTAGCTTTTAATTGGATAATTAAGCCTTAAAAAAGCTTTTAACGAGTGAGATCCATCCCCGTTTCTCCATTTTTAGTTTGTTAGCTCAAAGTGCTGCAGCACTCACTGAAACATGGATGAGAATTAATAAACATCTGAGTCTGAACACGAAATTCCATCCCTCGTGCTTTCAATCCCAAGCCTGGCAAGAAGGAAAAGAAGATCCAGGAGTAATATCAGACTGGGCTGCTGGATCAACACTTGGCATCATCCCCTGGTCGTCCCTGCACTGAAAATAAAATCCCCACTCCCTGATTTCCCCAGGAGAGCATTTCCCTCAGGTGAGAAATGAGACAAATCCAGCAGGATTGTCGGTGACTTTGGGAAGTTTGGCAGCTGGGACCTAAAGGAACCCGTTTGCTTTAAGGGCTGAAGGCACAGCTTAACAAAGTTTGACCAAATGTCATCAAATTCACTCCATTTGCCTCATCGCTGGTTTCACTTAGCTTGTAAAATGTTTGGAGGAAATATCTCTTCAGTTTATGTGTGCACTCATAAATTTCATGGTACCACAAGCCCAAATCTGGCCTGGCATATTCAGCTGCTGCCGTAACCCAATCCATAAATCAGAATTATTTAAAGCCTCCTGCGACTTTTCCTGGGCTTCTCCTCTCCTGCAGCTGCACCTGTGGATGCAGAGAGCCCCAGAAATAGATTTTTTTCAATTATGACTCATGCTGTTGGCTTGATGGGTACGGAATAGGGTCCTGATAATAGATCAGAACACTAATAATTTCTTTTGCTTAATTAAAAATGTTATTTTAATGAAAATGGAGCACTTCAAACGTCTGTCCCGTGGGGATACTCAGCCTTGAGCTGCTTTCCCTGGAAGGCACGAGCCTGGTGCCAGGGGCTCCTCCTTCAGCTGGGGCTGATTTTTGTTCATTTTAGAGGAAAATGAGTTCAGTGCTTGTTCCTGAGGGAGACCCAACTAAAACCTGACTTTGCCCACCCTTCCCCCTCAGCTGAAGCACAGAACATCCAGTGCCAGGGGTTTGATCCATGGGCACGAGTTAATAACAACAATTGGGAACAAGCACCTGGATGTTCCACAACCACCTGAAACCTGCCCAAAGCAGCTCAGGACAAGGCAAAGCTCAGCCCCGGGTCAGTACAAAACCAATTCTGCCACGGTGAATAATTGCAGAAATTCTATTTATTGGCGTGAATTCCTCAGCTCCTGGACCAGCTCTGAATGAAGCTGATTGCTGATTGAGGCTGCACAGATCGTTGAGAATGGAAATTAATGACAAACTGTTAAAATTAAGAAGCAAAGATATGATAATGCATGGTAAAAATACTGAGAGGTGGAATGGCATAGCAATATAAGCAAATGATCATCTTCAGGAGTGAAAAAGAAATACAATGAGATAAAAATCTTAGCAGATGGTGAAGTTTAGCATCACTTACTGGAGGTATTCAGAGAAGGAATGTTTTGTGAGCATAAAGAGAGTGAAGAAGAATTTTAGTTGATGCTTGATGAGGTTTTTATGAGAAGACATTATGTCCCTGACTTGGGAAGCAGCAGAAGTTTCAGTGAAAATGTAAATGTAAACAGAAGCTGATTCAATTTGTTGGGGGGGAAAAAGAAAAGACCAATTCAGGTTTCAGCCTAAATTAGACTAAAACCCTAAAATATAAAAATAATTCCTGTGTGCCAGGCTTTTCCAGACAGGCAAACCTGCATGAGAATGAGGAGCATTAAATGCAGGGCCTGGTGCTGGAGCCTTTGGCTGCTCAGCCCCTCCCAAAAATAAGATTTGTCCCTGGAGGAGCACAGGGATCCCTGCTGCTCCCTTAGAAACCTCTGGCAGCCCAGATTCCCTCCAGGATCCATGGAGCACATCAGGGTGGAGCTGTGCCTGCACTCTCCAAGGCAATTTTTAGGACACAATAATTTGGATTCCTGAGCACACCCTCTTGGGATGGTGGGTGCAGAGGGAAAAGCAGGAGATTTTAAACCCAGAATTGTGAGACTTCAAGTTGAGTGACCTCAGTGGAACCAGAACAGTGAAAGGAAAGGGCAAAGACATGAACCACAGTAGCAAGAAAATCCATTTTATATTTCTTTTTTTTTCTGAGTTTGCAGAAGCAGCAGTTGAACCTCTGGCAGGAGTGAAGCATCTTCTACTTTCATATCAGAAACAGAGGAGTGAAAATGTTCCTGTCCCTGTGTTCCTGATCCTGTGGTCCAGGGGACAGGGGCAGGAAGGAAGGAATATTTCCATAGCAAGTCCTGGGGATTTTCAGCTAAGAGCTGAAAATGAAAGAAAAATCTGTTGCAGTAAAAACGTTCGGAGCAGGAAGCAAATACCAGGATCCATTTTCCCCAAGATCAAACCTAAACCTCCCCTGCTGCAATCTGAGGCCATTTCCTCATGTCCTGGCCCTTTGCTGTGCTGGAAGCTCAGTCAGAAATTCCTCTGTGGCCAAGTCCTCAAGGCTCAAACAGCTGCAGGAGGAGCAGAAGAGCCCCGTGCACTGGAAATGTTGTGTTTGTAACCCAGAACTGGAAATGTTGTGTTTGTAACCCAGAACTGGAAATGTTGTGTTTGTAACCCAGAACTGGAAATGTTGTGTTTGTAACCCAGAACTGGAAATGTTGTGTTTGTAACCCAGAACTGGAAATGCTGTGTTTGTAATCCAGAACTGAAAATGTTGTATTTGTAATCCAGAACTGGAAATGTTGTGTCTGTAACCCAGAACTGGAAATGTTGTGTTTGTAACCCAGAACTGGAAATGCTGTGTTTGTAATCCAGAACTGAAAATGTTGTATTTGTAATCCAGAACTGGAAATGTTGTGTCTGTAACCCAGAACTGGAAATGTTGTGTTTGTAACCCAGAACTGGAAATGTTGTGTTTGTAACCCAGAACTGGAAATGTCGTGTTTGTAACCCAGAACTGGAAATGTTTTTGCAGCCCAGCCCTGTCCTATTTCAGTCAGGAGCACTGAATGTCACAGTGCCCCCAGCTCTGCAGCAGCTGCATGGTGGGGCTGGCTCCAGGATCAGGGGCTGGCTCCAGGGTCAGGGGCTGGCTCCAGGACCATGGTGGTGGCTCCAGGACCATGGTGGTGGCTCCAGGACCATGGTGGTGGCTCCAGGATAGAGAAGTTGGCTCTGGGATTGTGGGGCTGGCTCCAGGATCAGGGGCTGGCTGGAGTTTTCCTGCAAATTCTGGGCAGCTGCTGTTGTCCTGTCATCCTGTCATCCTGTCCAGTCCATCCTGTCCTGTCCATCGTGTCCTGTCCATGCTCTCCTGTCCATCCTGTCCTGTCCATTCTCTCCTGTCCATTCTCTCCTGCCCATCCTGTCCTGTCCATCCTGTCCTGCCCATCCTTTCTGTCCATTCTCTCCTTCCCATCCTGTCCTGTCCATTCTCTCCTGTCCATCCTGTCCTGCCCATCCTTTCTGTCCATCCTGTCCTGCCCACCCTGCCCTTGGATGTGGCAGAGCTGGCAGCTCACAGGGTCAGAGCCCCCCCTGTGCCAACCTGGGGCACTCTGGCACCAGGGGATGCCCTCAGTGCCACCCCCACATTCCTGACTGGAATGAGAGCCCAGCTTCCCTAAGGACATCCTTTGCCACCTTCCATCCATTCCCAGGATCTGAATGGTCCCTGGGGAAAAGGAGATGAGGGTTTTTTTTCCAGTTCTCCAGACGCAGCAACAACTGGACATTGCATCCAGCAGGGAAAGGAGGCTTTGTCGGGATTATTCATTTCCAAGGGAAAGGGAAAGGTTAATTTAAAAGAATGAAAAAAAGGGGCTCATTGTCAAGCTGAAAACAGAAAGGGAACAGGAAGGATTTTGGCATTTATGACTCTTGTTGTCATAGAAACTGAACCTGATATTTCCATAGAGCTGTTCAGAGCAGTAACAAATGCTGGATTTTATAGCAGGGATGAATTAAGATCAAGTTACGATTTCCAATACATTGTCAGGCAGATCAAATATTTTGTTTGTTTTGTATTGCCAAGTTGTTATCAGAGTCCTTAAAACCATTGGTGATAAATGTAAATGAAAGTGATCTGGCCCTGAGGGGATATTATCAGAGTTTGGAGTGCCTGGGAGAGGGATTTTACACTAAGCCAGGGCAACTCCCAGATTTCCATGGGGACAGTCCCCCTGCCTGCCCCAGGCTGTGCCCTGCACAAAGCCCAGCTCTAATTCTGGCTGTCTGGGGCAGTTTCTGGGGCTGGAATGGAAAGGGAAGGAGCAGGAGAGGCAGGAGGGGCTCCCTGGACAGCACGAGCAGCATTGCCTGGGCTCCCCACATTCCCCTTGGCACTCGGAATATTGGAGTTATGATGGTCCCCTGTGAGGATCTGACATTTCCAGCTGGTTTTGCTCATCCCAGAGCGGCCACTGTGCATCTGGGACCACCAAGCTCAGGAGCAAAGGGTTCTTTGACCCTTTTGATCATGAGCCATTATCTTCCATGTAGGAAGATGTGGAGGGCTCCAGGCAGTTTTGACTGGAGGGCTTCTCTGAAGGAGGTTCTGCTTCAAAGTGAGCACTTCTTTAAAAAAAAAAAAATCACATTTGATTAAAAAAAATCCAGGAATGGGTATCTTAGCAGAGTGGTATATTACTCTTAATTTTTTTAATGTACAAGCAAGGAAACAACCTTTATCCTGCATCCCCCAAACCAGCTTTAATACAGATTTATTTAGCTTTGTTTCCAACCTGGATATTTTTTTGCCTTTCACGGAGTAGGTTGGAGGATCCTCTGCCAAAGTCACCCTGTTTCTGTTGTTAAAAGTTGGAAATTGTGTCAAGATAGACCTTTGCCTTTTCTCTGGGGTGAAGCTGTGCCAGGGGGGTCAGGCTGGATTTTGGGAAAGGTTCTTCCCTCCCCCAGAGGGTGCTGGCACTGCCCAGGCTCCCCAGGGAATTCCAGAGCTCCAGGAGAGTTTGGACACCAGGGATGCCAGGGTGGGATTGTTGGGGGGTCTGTGCAGGGACAGGGGCTGGGATGATCCCTGGGGGTCCTTTCCAGCTCAGGATATTTTATGAAAATACCGGGGCAGTTTTTAATCTCAGAAGAATTTTTTGTCTTTTTTCTTTTGTTGTTTTTCTCATGACTCTCAGAACCTTCTGCCATCACGTTTTTAAATGCTCAGTTCAGCCCTGGGCAGCACAATTTTCATGGATTATCACAAAACAGGGAATGGGGAGTGCCTGAGGCCTGCAGGGTGGGTTTAAATGATGGAGTTTCTGCTGGGCTCAGCCCTGGGGCAGGGTGGCTGCAGAATTCCCTGTTCATCATCCCATTCCTCATCCCACAGGGAATGTGCCCCTGAGCTGCCTCGGGAGCTGCTGCTCCCTTTCCTCCTGGCTTTGGCAGCTCCCCCTCTCCCAAATCAGGGATCCTGGGCTGCAGGAGCAGCAGCCAGGGCTGGAATGAGCCCCCCGTGCCCCTGGCAGGAGCCCTGGCACGGCTGGACGTGGCTGTGACACCGCTGAGTGCCCGGGGAGGGGACAGGAGCCTCTGCCTGTCCTGCCACACCCAGAGCAGCTGGGCTCCAATCCCAAATGATCCAGGCTCTCTTCTTGAGCTGAGATATTGAAAGGCTGGAAGGAAATTGTGTGTGGGACATGGTGAAAGGAAAAGGAGCAAAGCAGGGAGTGTGAGAGCTCAGGGCTGTTTTGTGGGCACTGAGGCTGTCACATCCTTCTCAGGGAAGGTCGTGCTCTGTTCCAGGCAAGATTAACTTTTGTCCCAAACTCACCCTGCCGAGGATGCTTTCCCTTCCTCCTTCCCAAGGAAGAATCCCAGAACCCCAGGCTGGTTTGGGCTGAAAGGACCTCAAATCCCCCCCAGAGCCACCCCTGCCATGGCAGGGACACCTCCCACTGTCCCAATGTCCAACCTGGCCTTGGGCACTGCCAGGGATCCAGGGGCAGCCACAGCAAATCTGGCAATTCCAGCCCAGCCAGGAATTCCCAATTCCCAACATCCCATCCATCCCTGTCAATGGAAATCCATTCCCATGCACATGAATGAACAGGATGAGTCCGGGAAGTAAATCCTGAAAATGCTTCTCTTGGTCACTGAGACATGATGCCACAAGGAATACACCCCTTTGGGAGAGGGAATACACCTTTGGGAGGGGGAACACCCCTTTGGGAGGGGGAACACCCCTTTGGGAGGGGGAACACACCTTTGGGAGAGGGAACACACCTTTGGAAATGGGAACACACCTTTGGGAGAGGGAACACACCTTTGGGAGAGGGAACACACCTTTGGAAATGGGAACACACCTTTGGGAAAGGGAACACACCTTTGGGAGGGGGAACACACCTTTGGAAATGGGAACACACCTTTGGAAATGGGAACACACCTCTGAAGGGGGAACACACCCTCTGGAAGTAGCTGGTGCCTTTTTTTTACCTCTCGCTTGGTGGAGCTTTAGCAGTGCTCGTTCCCAGCTCAGCACTGCTCACAGCCCTCCGGCAGATGAGCTGAATTCTCAATATTCTCATTTATTTTGCTAAAGCTTCAGAGGAGTGTGAGAAACTTCTCAGGATTTTACCAGAAATTCCTGAAGTCGGACAAGGATCAGACCCTCCTTTCCTGGAAA
This sequence comes from Acridotheres tristis, assembly GCA_037013685.1. Lineage (NCBI taxonomy): Eukaryota > Metazoa > Chordata > Aves > Passeriformes > Sturnidae > Acridotheres > Acridotheres tristis. Next base: position 550,882 of record CM072892.1, on the reverse strand, counting down.
GCCAGAGCTGTTCCTTGGAATTCTGTGGTCAGGGCTCAGCACCTCCTGCCTCCCTCAAGAGGGAAACCCAAGGGGGAGAAGCTGCAGGCTGGCGAGGGCATGGCAGTGCCTGGGAAATATTCCACTCGCTTTCCCGAGGCTGCAACGCTCCTGCGTTTTCCTGGAGAGCTAAAGGCAGTTAAATGCTCGGGCCCACGTCAATAGCGAGCTTTGATCGCTCCATCGATCCCGCTGCCGCCCAGCCTGCCCGGGGCACGCAGCTCCTGCATGGCTGATGGAGCATTCACCCGCTCCAGCCCAGCCTGGCTGCCCTCAGCAGCTCCGGGAGCATCTCAGCTCCCTCCTCATCCTCACAGGGCCTGGATCCTCCCGTTCCCCGTGGCCGCCCAATTCCCAGGAAACGATTTCTGCGATTTCACAGAGCGCGAACCGCGGAGCTGACGAGAAATATGTGATGCTGAAGTGTTAATATATCCCCGTGTCTGGCGTTTAGGAGTGCATCTCCCAGAGAATACAGAAGCAATTGTTAATGTCATGTCTGATTTCCTTCCTGGAGACGGGAGACGGACAAAGATTTACTGGAAGTGTTCTTGTCCGTGGCGAGAGAGCGGACGCGCATTAGGGAGCTGACAGCAAAGATGAATCCTCTGGTGCCACTGCTGCTGTCCAGTGGCCAATCTCCCTCTATAATTAATGAGCTGTCAGAGCTGCTCAGAGCCCGGGAACGGGTGGCAGGGACGCCAGGCAAATCGGCCCTGAAATGAGGAGTCAGCTCGGAGCCGCTCTCTTCCTGACCTTGCGACTCTCATTATTGATTCCGGGTAATTTCCACCTGTTTAGGAAAACCGAGAGTAAAGGCAGAGCAACAAAGGAGCTTTTCAAGTCTCCCTGTCAGGTTTTCCATCATTTCAAATATTTGGTCCCTGTGTGCCTCCAAGGAGCCATCAATGCATGAACTGCTCCAAAATATTTCCTGTTCCTCCGGTTCTGAGCTTCAAAGGGAAAGTGGCGACCCAGAGCTCCTGTTTGTCACCACAATCATTCATAGAGTAAAATATCATTTGAGTAGCGGAACTGCATTAATAAAACTCCTCATTGCATTCATTCCCAAGGGTTTATTAAAACCAAAGGTACTTATGGAAAAGAACCCCTCAGGTTTCAGGGTAGGGCTGCAGGAACAGCATCACGTCCTTTATTAGACAAAACGGTTTGGTAATGTTGTATTTATTGAATTCATCTCTGGGTCGCTGCCTTTGAGGGGATTGTGAGGGTCCCACAGCCCCTGTGGCTCAGCCCAAGCTCGGTGTTTGCTTTTTCCAGGAGACACATTCCAGGGAACTCCTCCTGTGGTGGCACCTGGGGGGACATGGGGGCACTGCTCCCTCCAGTCACCTGTGCTGGGCACTCAGCACTGTCCCTCTGCACCCTCTGACTGCCCGGGCTGGCTGTGACACCGCCTAGGGTGACACAAAATCCAGGATTTTCTAGAGCACAGCACATCCATTGATGGCAAACCAAGGGTGACACAAAATCCAGGATTTTCTAGAGCATTGATGGCAAACCAAGGGTGACACAAAATCCAGGATTTTCTAGAGCATTGATGGCAAACCGAGGGTGACACAAAATCCAGGATTTTCTAGAGCATTGATGGCAAACCAAGGGTGACACAAAATCCGGGATTTTCTAGAGCACAGTACATGCACTGATGGCAAACCAAGTGCCCAGCGCTCTCAGAGCGCCCTGGCTGCAGCAGGGATGGGTTCCTGATGGGAGCTGGGATGGCTCCACAATTCCCTCAGCAGCAGAGCTCTGCCGGAACAGCCTGGGAGTGGCTGTGCCTCACTGGGATTCCTTTTGCGGGCTTGCAAAGCAACAGGAAGAAACCCGGAGGTGGCAAACCCAGAATACGCCGTGGTTAATCAGGAGCAGCAGGAATTTCGTGCAGCTCCAGGCAAACAGTGCTCGGAGCTTGCAGCTGCAATCCCTGAGCGTGTCAGGCACTGCTGGCACGTCCAGGTGAGTTATCAGCGCCCCGTGAAACCTCCACAACCACTGGGTTTCCACCGGAACCTCCTCCCTGGGAGCTGGGCTCCGGCTGGGGCAGCACAGCCACGGAGCTCTGCACTTGGATCTGCTGGGAGCTGAATCTGCCCCTTGGAACCCCCTGGCTCCTGCATTTGCGTTCTGCTGCTGCTGGAGGAGCTGTGCATCAGCACTGCCTCCTGGGCTGGCACAGCCTGCCTCTGCTAAGCCAGGGCAGCTGCACAGGAGCTCTGGGGCGTGCTGGGATGGCTGGGACACGCCTGGGGGGATGCTGAGGGGGCTGGGGGGGATGCTGAGGGGGCTGGGGGGATGCTGAGGGGGCTGGGGGGGATGCTGAGGGGGCTGGGGGGATGCTGAGGGGGCTGGGGGGGATGCTGAGGGGGATGCTGAGGGGGCTGGGGGGGATGCTGAGGGGGCTGGGGGGGATGCTGAGGGGGCTGGGGGGATGCTGAGGGGCTGGGGGGATGCTGAGGGGGCTGGGAGGATGCTGAGGGGTTGAGTGGGATTCTGAGGGGGGTGTTGAGGGGCTGGGGGTGGGTGCTGAAGGAACTGGGGGGATGCTGGGGGGTGGATGTTGAGGGGGTGTGTGGGATGCTGGGTGGGCTGAGGTAATTCTGAGGGGCTGGGGGTATGATGAGGGGGATGCAGGGATGCTGAGAGGGATGGGGGGAATGCTGAGGGGCTGAGGAGGATGCTCAGAGGGCAGGAGGGGGATTCTGAGGGGTGGTTTGGGATGCTGGGGGCATTGGGGTGGATTCTGAGGGGTGGGAGTGGGTGCTGGGGGGATGCTGGGGGGTCTGGGGGGGTGAGGATGTTCTCCATGTGAGGACTCACCCAGCCCCTCCCAGCTCCCACCCCAGCTGGGCCAGTAAAAGCTGCTCGTCCTGGCCAGACCCTGGGATCCATCAGCAGAGGAATGGGATCATCGACCAGGAAAGGGAATGGGATCATTTTGTGACCAGGAAAGGGAATGGGATCATTTTGTGACCAGGAAAGGGAATGGATCATTTTGTGACCAGGAAAGGGAATGGATCATTTTGTGACCAGGAAAGGGAATGGATCATTTTGTGACCAGAGAGGGGAATGGATCATTTTGTGACCAGGAAAGGGAATGGATCATTTTGTGACCAGAGAGGGGAATGGATCATTTTGTGACCAGGAAAGGGAATGGATCATTTTGTGACCAGGAAAGGGAATGGATCATTTTGTAACCAGCTCTCAGAGCTCAGGGCTTTACAGAGGTGCATCCTGATGTGATGGAAAGCAAGTGTGGCACTGCAGGGCAGGAGGAGATGGCATTCCATGAATAAATGAAATAGAAAAGTGGTGCTGCCTTAAAATAAGAGCTAAAAGCAGGCTCTGGATGTAAAGCTGGAGGCAGGAAGCTCTCAGACTCAGGAGATGTGTCCTGGCAGAGCGAGCAGATTTGGATTCTGCTCAGGATCCTCTGCACAGCCATCCCTGGAAGTCAGAGAATTAATTCTCATGGGAGGAGAGGGAAAAAAAAAAGATCCTGAGTTAACAGAGTGGGAAATGCCCAGGGGTAACAAGTGCAGCTGCAGGGAGGGGCAGAGCTCTTCTCTCCTTTATTCACCTTACAGGACATCCATATTGCAAATGACAACGGCCTGCTTCAGCTCTTTCCCTTGTTTAGAGTAGCTGTAAATACATTCATTATTCCCCCTTGTTAATATTTTTTATCTTGTCTCGTATTTGAGTGTTTTATCAGCTGGATCTCTCCTGTCCCTGCTGGATTTTCATCTCCCTGGCCTTTTCCCACAGGGAATGTCCCTCAGGAGCTGCCTGGGCTCTGCTGGCTGCCCCTGCCCCTCCGTGCTGCTGGGATCTCTGCTTTGCCTCAGCCTTGAGTGCAACAGCAACTCAGATCCAGGGAAGGCAGGGAAATATCACAGAGAAATCATTCCAGCTGAGAATGCAGGGAAATGTTTTCAAGGAATTGATCCCAGCCAAAGACAAACCCTCATCTGAATGTTTGGGATGGGAGAGACCTCAAATCCCAGCAGGGCCCTGGCAGGGACACCTCCCACTGTCCCCAGTGCCCAGCCTGGCCTTGGGCACTGCCAGGGACCCGGGGGCAGCCACGGCTGTGCCAGGGAGGAGGAATTTTTTGGAGCCCCCCTTCCCAGGGAGGAGTTTTTTCCCCAAATCCCATCCAAAAGAGCTGTGGAACAGTGGCAGGTGTAAAATCTCTGAGCAGCCTGGGCTGCTCTGAGCCCCCAGGGAGCTCTCAGGGCTCACCAGGAGCAGCAGGAGCTGGAGGGTGACTGCAGGACAGAGCCAGGCTGTGTTTGCTCACAGCACAGTTTTGGGTTTCCCGTTTCTGGGACAGAGTTCAGGCTCCAGCACTGCCCCCGGGGCTCAGTGGACTCGGATCACCGAGAAAACCCAACATAAAACTGTAATAACTTCTCGGGGTTTCCACTCGGGGCTCTTTATGGCCCCACAAATCTCTGGCCAGCGGTGACACAGCCGAGGAGCAGGGATGGGCAGAGGGCTGGCATGTGGAGAGGGAGGGAGGAGAGGACACAAAATGAGCTCTGCCACTGGGGAAATATTTGTAAAACAGCTGCTGAAAGGGGAAACCTGCCTCTTCCAATGGCTAATTACAGATTTGCATATAAAATTGAATATATTATTGTTTAACTGAGGCACTCCCTCCTTGCAGGCTCGCACTGAAGGAATTTCTTTCAGAAAACAAAGAGCAAATCCCACCCTGCATCCTCCCTCTGCCTTTCCTAGGATGGAAATCCCTCTTTGCCTCCCCTGCATCCTCCTCTGCCTTTCCTAGGATGGAAATCCCTCTTTGCCTCCCCTTCCACCCCTGTGCCCAGGTGGAGCCTGAGCTCCCCGAGCTCTGATTGAGGGTATTAACTTTATATCTGCAATAAACTACAGCAGCATTTGAGGAGTGTTGTTCTCTTGGGTTTTATGGCATGGCAGTGACCATGGCCTGGCTCCTCTCTGTGCCATGAGTAACACATTTACCACTTGCACTTTAATATTTTATTAAATACATCAGGGTCACCATTCCAGTAACTGCTGCTTGCATTTTTCCTCCTTTAAAGTAACATAAAAGAAAATAGGATTGAAATTAAAACAATACAAAAGTTATAAAAACTCTATAAATATATTCTATGTTTCTATGGCTATTACCTCATTTTCCACTTCAGACTTATCTTTGGGTGACAGGAAGCCAAAATCCTGAAATGGTTTAATTAGGCTGAAAATCTTATTTAATAAAGTTCTGCTGGAGAAACACAAGCAAGTGCCATTAACTTCAGTCAGTTGAAGGCAATGGTGACTTTTCCTCTGCAAATGACACCATAAATCAGAACAGAGCTGACACAAGCAGCAGGAACTGTGATAGGTTTGCCATCATTTCTGAGGTTGCTCTGCAGAGCCCCTCCTTCCCAAAAAAAATACTTTTTTTGCAAGGAAATCCATTTATTCACCCCAAGCATAACAAACAACAGCGTTTTCCTGAGAACCTGTGCATGGGAACACCCCCGGGACCCTCTGGGACAGCCCTGACTGGGCAGAGGCAAATCTGGGATCCACAGACCTGCCTGGAATGGAGTGAATGAAATGCAGGGAAAATGTCAGCCCTGGGGAAAAACAACCCCAACCCCCCAGACTTCAGTGGATTCAACAGCTCCTGAAGAGGCTGCCAGCAGCAGGAATTCCTTATCCCAAAAATCCACAGGGGCTGTGCACAGCATGGAGCAGGGTTGGGATTGGGGTGGGCTTTAAAGGAATTCCTTATCCCAAATATCCACAGGGGCTGTGCTCAGCATGGAGCAGGATTGGGGTGGGTTTTAAAGGAATTCCTTATCCCAAAAATCCACAGGGGCTGTGCACAGCATGGAGCAGGATTGGGGTGGGTTTTAAAGGAATTCCTCATCCCAAAGAATTCACCGAGCAGGATGGGATGTGCTTTAAAGGAATTCCTCACCCCAAAAATTCACTGTGCACACCATCGAGCAGGATTGGGATGGGCTTTAAAGGAATTCCAAAAATCCAGGGGCTGTGCACAGCATGGAGCAGAGTGGGATGGGTTTTAAAGGAATTCCTCATCCCAAAAATTCACAGAGCAGGATTGGGATGGGCTTTAAAGGAATTCCAAAAATTCACAGGGGCTGTGCACAGCATGGAGCAGAGTGGGATGGGTTTTAAAGGAATTCCTCATCCCAAAAATTCACAGAGCAGGATTGGGATGGGTTTAAAGGAATTCCTCATCCCAAAAATCCACCGAGCAGGATGGGTCGGCACTGGCAGCGCTGACCCGGAGCTCTGCCCTGTCCTGGAGCGGAGCCAGCCCCGCTCAGCAAAGCTCGGAGCGCAAACAGAGCCGGGCTTTGGGGATAACTCCGCTCCCCTGATGGAGATGTCCCTTCCAGGAGAGCCCCGTGAGCTCCCGGAGGGGCTGCAGGGACACAGCCCCGGGCTGGCTCCGTGTCACCGCCTCGGTGACAAACTGGGCTGGATCAGGGAGCTGCTCCGGACAGGGACACCGGGGAGGCAGAAATCCCTGGTGTGGGCAGACACAGCCGGGGCAGCGGCGGGGCTGATGTGGGGATAAACCTGCACAGGAGGGGAATGGTGCCAGTGCGGGAATGGGGACATCCGAGGGAAGGAGGTGGAAAAATGGGATGTGACACTCGGTGGCACTCGGGGTTGGCAACGTGGTGGCCACTCAGATCTTGGACTCAAGGTTTTCATCAGTGTTTTCCAACCTCGGTGATGCTGTGGCTCTGGAGATGGGCTGAGTGACACCTGTGTGTGCATTTCCACACCTCTGCACACACATTGTGTGTTTGTGTATTTGTGTGTTTGTGTGTTTGTGTGTTTGTGTGTTTGTGTGTGTGTTTGTGTGTTTATGTTTGTGTGTGTGTTTGTGTGTGTGTGTGTGTTTGTGTGTTTATGTTTGTGTGTGTTGTTTGCGTATTTGTGTGTGTTTGTATGTTTGTGTGTTGTTTGTGTGCATTTGTGTGTGTGTGTGTGTGTGTGTGTTTATGTGTATTTGTGTGTGTTGTGTGTTGTTTATGTGTGTATTTGTGTGTGTTTGTGTGTGTTGTGTGTTTGTGTATTTGTGTATTTGTGTGTGTGTGTTTATGTGTATTTTTGTGTGTGTGTTTGTGTGTTGTGTTTGTGTGTGTTTATGTGTGTGTGTTTGTGTGTGTGTTTATGTGTGTGTGTGTTGTGTGTTGTTTATGTGTGTATTTGTGTGTTTGTGTGTTTGTGTGTTTGTGTGTGTTTATGTGTATTTTTGTGTGTTTGTGTGTGTTTATGTGTATTTTTGTGTGTGTGTGTTTATGTGTATTTTTGTGTGTGTGTGTGTGTTTCTGTGTATTTGTGTGTGTGCTGTGTGTGTGCTCAGCCACAGGCTCTGGATGTCACCGTGTGATCTCAGCAACCCTCCCGGCCCCCAGAGCACAGGATGTGGGAACAGGGACCTGCCCAGGCTCCAGGGCTGCACCTGGCTGGTGCCTGCACTGCACAGGCAGATCAGCCTGGCCAGAGTGCAAAGTGGCCAGGGGTTAAAACAGGCTGGGAATTGTGAGAACACTTCAATCCTTAGAGCCGTGAGGACGTGGGATCACCCGAAATGGGGTCAGAGATTGCTCAGGACCTGACCCCACAGCTGGGGGGGTGCTCGTGGCTCTGGAACGCTGCTCTCTGTGCCCGAAATTTGGGGAATATGCCCCTGGATCCCTGGCAGTGCCCAAGGCCAGGTTGGACATTGGGACAGTGGGAGGTGTCCCTGCCATGGCAGGGGTAGCTCTGGGGGGGATTTGATCTAAACCATGCTGCGATTTTTATGGTAAAATAAAAGTTCTCCTCTAAAGCAAATGACTAAAAGCAAGTGTTCTGCTTAAAGGTGTCTTGCTGGGTAACTCTTGACTAAGAAAATGTCAGTCCAGCAGGAAACTTGGGAGGTTTAGACCAGGGACTACCAGAGGAGAGGAATTCTCAGGAATCTGTTGCCCCTCAGGGAATCACAGCGTTAACCAGAAAAATTCAATAATTTTCACAGAAGAGTACGAAGTTCTTCCCTGGCTCTCGTGGCTGATGCTCACAGATATTTTTTTCTTCCCACTCCTTTATTGCTCCATCCCAGCACAAACCCGGGATGAGTTTTCACGGCTGAAAACAGGGAATGTCTCATGTGGAGCCAGACATCAAACAGGAAATAAAGGAAGCTCCCAGAGCCAGGCAGGATGGCGAGGAAGGAGCAGAGCAGAGTTTATTTGCCTTTGTTTTGGGCTGCATCAGGTGTGACTGGGGCTGGCATTTAATTGCACGAGCTCAGGAAATGCTGAGGAACTGTATCAATTCCACGGGAAACAGATGGAAATCGGCTGGGAAAAAACACTGAGCAGAGCAGACAAATGGCTCACAAAGTGTGAAAAACCCCTCAGAAGCAGCACATTTGGAAGTTTCTCATATTGTTTGATTTATTTACTCCACAGTTTATAAAGTGCAGTGCTGGAATGGCTCTAAGGGGTGTTGATGGCTCCTGACAGCCCTGAAATAATTGACTGATATCAGTTTTAGGCTGAAGGCAGCAGCAGTCTGGGCATTCTGCAGAGCTCAGACTCACCAGGATGAGGGAGCTGCTGGCTGTGGTTTCCCCCTCCTTAATCCAGTGTTGTGTTTGGTGTGTGAGGTGCTGACCCAAGCCCAGAGCTCACCTGGTCATTAATTCTGCTCCTCCCCAGTGCCAGGCACTTGTGCAGCTCATTAGGGCAGCAGAGCTGATTCTGTGGGTGCATATCCACAAAAAAAATACGTGTATTATTCTATTCTATTCTATTCTATTCTATTCTATTCTATTCTATTCTATTCTATTCTATTCTATTCTATTCTATTCTATTCTATTCTATTCCATTCTATTCTATTCCATTCTATTCCAGATATTCTGCATACCCATTTTAAAATAAGATATCTGCACATATATTTTAAATTAACAACTAATCCACACCCCAGGGTAAAAGCAGCAGATCAAACAAACCCAAGGTCCCAGGGCAGTGGGAGAGGAGGAGCAGAGAGCCCTGAGTGACAACAACAGACAAATAGTCAAATGGTTTTCACAGAAATGGTGGGAGAAGGATCCCATGGAAGGAGGATCCCATGGAAGGAGGATCCAGAGGAAGATGGATCCCATGGAAGGTCGATCCCAGATCCTATGGAAGATGGATCCTGTGGAAAGTGGATTCAGAGGAACTTGGATCCTGGATCCCATGGAAGGTTGATCCCATAGAAGGAGGATCCCATAGAAGGTGGATCCTGGATCCAATGGAGGAGGATCCCATGGAATGAGGATCCCATAGGGGAGGGTCCCATGGGAGCAGGATCCCATGGAAGGAGGGTCCCAATGGGGAGGGTCCCATGGAAGGAGGGTCCCATGGAAGGAGGGTCCCATGGAAGGAGGGTCCCATGGAGCAGGGTCCCATGGGAGCTGTCCCCACGGCAGGGGTGCAGTGGGGTGAGCTCTGAGCTCTCTCCCCCCCAGCCCCTCTGGGGTTCCGTGGCTCCAGGAGAAGCCGTGTCTGTTCCAAGGCCGCTCCAGTGAAGGGGGACAGTTAAAGTGACGCTGTGATCCCTCTCCTCTCCTCTCCTCTCCTCTCCTCTCCTCTCCTCTCCTCTCCTCTCCCCTCCCCTCCCATCGGAATTCCAGGAGTGTCGGCTCCGCTCCGTGCCAGCTCAGGGGGAGGAACCAGCTCAGCCCTCCCTCATTAACACCCAGCGCTAATTGCGCCCAGCCCTGGGGAGGGGTCCCGAGCCAGGGACAGCTCTCGGGGAGCCGGGAGCTGCCGGGTTATTTCTCCTTGGTTTTTATTAATGCCAAGATTTCTCCATCCCCGCAGCAGCAGCAGCAAGAGTTCAACCTCCCCATAGATATTTTATGAGCAATATTTTTAATGCTTTTTAATAAAACACGAAAACAAGGCTCCCGTCTAAACCGTCCTTCATTAAGAATCAAAGTAAATGAGCGGGAGGCTCGAGTGGAATGTGAAGGGTTTTCCATTGGATGGAACTAAACTCAGAAGTTGCCGATCACCGGCTCGTTAAACGGCGCCGTCCCCTCGCTAAGAGCAGCACTGCGGTGTCAGGAGGGAAGGGACTGATGGCATTCCCAGGGCACCAATGGAATATTCCCTCCTCTCCTAACTGGGTACCCCTGTGCTGGGGGAAACTGGGACCAGAGCGGGCACAGAACAGCCAGAGCCAGCCCGCAAGGGGAGGTGACACCGAGGAGGAGCAGCTCCTCTGCTGGGAAGGGTCTGGGGGTGCTGCTGGGGGAGAGCTGGACATGAGAAATGAACCCCGAGCCCTGGGCTGAGCCCAGCCTGGGCAGCAGCGAGGGGACCCTGCCCTGTGCCCTGTGCTCAGGTGAGACCTCACCTGCAGAGCTGCCCCAGCCCTGGGGACACAGCAGGACCTGGAGCTGCTGGAGAGACTCCAGAGGAATCCACGGAGCTGCTGCAGGGCTGGAGCCCCTCTGGACCCAGGCTGGGAGAGCTGGGAATGTTCCCCTGGAGAGGAGAAGGATCCAGGGAGAGCTGAGGGCACCTAAAGGGGCTCCAGGAGAGCTGGAGAGGGACTGGGGACAAGGGATGGAGGGACAGGACACAGGGAATGGCTCCCAGTGCCAGAGGGGAGGGATGGATGGGATGTTGGGAATTGGGAATTGCTGGCTGGGCTGGAATTGCCAGATTTGCTGTGGCTGCCCCTGGATCCCTGGCAGTGCCCAAGGCCAGGCTGGACATTGGGACAGTGGGAGGTGTCCCTGCCATGGCAGGGCTGGGAATGGGATGAGTTTGAAGGTCCCTTCCAGCCCAGCCCATTCCATTATCCCAGTAGCAGCTCCATCCCCAGCACTGGCCGTACTGGGAGCTGAGGAGCCTTTCTCGAGCCAGCAGAGGCTGGAAAAGCCTTCGAGTGGTTCCTGTTTGCTCAGAATCCCACACCAGATTGCCGGGGCTCCAGGCACTGCGGGACCATAAAGAAAACATATGGGCAGCTTTTTATCTGCTTCTCAGTCCTGCTCTTGATATAGCTCAGCACATGTGCACAGGAGGGAAAATACAATTTGCATGAAAAACACTTCCTTTGCAGGGAAATGTGTGTGAGTGGAGAAAGTGCATAAAAATATGTTCCTGCAGCAGTGTTATTGATAGAGCTGAGCGTGATGGATCGTTATGGATTGCAAATGCTGACAAAAATAAGCTCCAATAACTCTTCAGTGCAGTGTGAGAGACAGGGAGTGAGCGTGTCCCCCCCTCCCAGCCATGTCCCTCTGCAGTGCACAGACACAAACCCCTCACCCCTGGCTCTCCCTCCAGCCTTTGGCTGGGCTGGACCCCTGGACCCCAGCCCGGATCTGCATCTGGCCGAGGAAAGGCACATGGAACGTAATCCCAGACTGGTTTGGTTTGGAGGGACCTTAAATCCCCCCCAGTGCCACCCCTGCCATGGCAGGGACACCTCCCACTGTCCCAATGTCCATGCTGGCCTGGCCCAGAATTCCAGCAGCATTTTCCCAGTGCTGAGCAGGGGCAGGGGCAGGGGCAGGGTCCCCTCCCTCCCTGGCTGTCCCACTGAGCTGTCCCCGAGCCTGGTGGCTCTCTTTGCCATCAGACACTTGGAGCAGTTTGGTGCCGCAGCCCAGCCAGCTCCCACAGCACTGCCCAGCGTCCCAATATCACAGAATTTTGGGTTGGAAGAGCCCTCCAAGACCATCGAGTCCAGCCCAGCCCAACCCCTCAGCCAACCCCTGGCACCCAGTGCCACATCCAGGCTTTGTTAAACACACCCAGGGATGGTGACTCCACCACCTCCCCGGGCACACCATTCCAATACTTTATTATTCTTTCCAGAAATAACTTTTTCCTGATATCCAGCCTGAATTTCCCCTGGCACAGGTCAGGGCTGTGTGCTCTGGTTGTGTCAGAGCTGTCTCCACCTGTCAGGAGCTGCAGAGAGTGACAAGGCCAGCCCTGAGTGTCCTTTTCTCCAGGATGAACATCCCCAGCTCCCTCAGGAGGAGGGAAGCTCAGTCATTCCTAACAGGACTCGTGTTCCAAGCCCCTCACCAGCCTTGTAGCCTCCTCCTCTCCATTCCAGCATCTCAACGTCCTTCCTAAACGGAGGGGGGACCCACATATCCCACAGGTGCCCCCTCCGTGCCGGGATTCCCGGCTGGCACAGGGATGTTTTCCCAGCGCAGCGCTGCCTGTGAGCTCTGGGGATCGATGCTGTGCAGGGACACACGCTGTGTCGCGGGCTCTGACCTTTGCTGAGCTCTCTGATTGCTTGGCTTCTCCCTCCGCCCTGTGTTTGCACCCCCATCCCACCAACCTTCGGGGACCAGCCAAAGCGCCCGCTCAGACAGCGCCCGGAATATCGGGAAGGTCGCCAGCACAGCGTGGTCAGACAGCAGCCCCGTGGGGATCCAGGAAATGAGTGCTCCGGGCCGGGGAGTTCATCCAGGCACAGTCCCAAAGCCGCGATGTGTGAGGAGGGAGCTGGGACTTCCCTGCATTCCTTCCAGGAATGCAGCCCCGTTCCATGGCCCGGCATCGGGGGCAGCTGAGGGAGGAGAGGAAGGAGCAGCTCTAAAGCCCCGAGCCCTGAGCTGCTTCTGTTCCAGGGGAATGGTCTCGGTGCTGAATCCGCCCCACAGCAGCAGCAGCTCAGGGCAAGGTTCAGCTTTCCTTAAATTTTATCTTTCATGTTTCCCAGCCTGTGCCCTGCCCTGTGTGTGACTCTGAACTCCACACAAAGTGTTCCCAGCTCTCCTCCCAGCTCAGGCACACAGAACAATCCTTTGCCAGCCCCACAGCCAAGGACACGCTGCAGCTCCAGCCCCAAAAAGTGCAAAGAGCAGCGAGTGGAGGAGAGAATGTGGGAGGATGGGACTGCAGAGCCTGGAGCTGGGATTGGACAATGAAGCCAAGGTGGGAATGGACCCAAAGTGATCCAAGTGTGAGAATTCCTGAGCCAGGATCCATCCTGGGTGGAGCCACGGCCGGGCTCTGGCACTGCCCAAGGTGAATCCTTGGAAGGGCTTTGAATAAATCCCAGTTTATTCCTTTTGATAAATCCCAATTTATTCCTTTTAATAAATCCCAATTTATTCCTTTGAATAAATCCCAGTTTATTCCTTTTAATAAATCCCAATTTATTCCTTTAACTCTGCCCAGCCTCTGCCCCAGGGAGCCTCCCAAGGCATCAGTGCAGCCTTTGAGCACCTGAGCTGAGGAGGGGCAGTGCCAGCTGCTCGAGTTCTCCATGGCACTTCCAGCCCCACGGTGGGGAGGAACAACAACCAATGAACCCCGTGAGGAAAAACCAAAAATCTCCACGATATTCTGAAATATTTAATATCAAATCTCTCCTTTGCTGGGGGTAGGAAATGTCCTCAGGGAGCGAGGTGAGCTCATCACCCCCACTGGCCTTGGAGGAAGCAATTCCAGGTTCTGAGCCCTGAAAGTGCCCCAGGGAACAGCAAGGAGTGAAAGCCTGCAATTAATGCAATTAATCTGCAGTGGCCAAATTCTGGGTGAAGAGAGCCAGTTGGAAGAGGAGATTTTTCTCCCAATAGCCAAGTCCTCCTCTCCTGCAGGAAAAATGTGTTATTTTTTTCCTTGACAAAAAAGCCAGCCCACATTGCACGAGCAGAGAAGGCATCCACTCCTGTTTTCTCTCTCACCCCCCTTCTGGAGATTTTTCCTGCTTTTAAAAGGAATTTTAAAAATTACAGGCTTTTTTCTCATATTTAAAAACCATAATACATCAGCAATGCTCACTTTTCCCCATCCTTTTTAATTAAAAAATAAGAGAAACGGGAAAACCCAAATCTTCTCCCACCAAACTTCGCTTTTATTTTTATAAAAACAATTGAGAAAAACAATGAAACCCCAAACCTCATAAATCACAACTTTTCCATTACAAATATTTTGACAGATCTACTCATCACTTCTGAGTTCTTCAGAACTGGAGGTAAAGGTGATTTTCAGGCTACATTTTATTACTTCATTCTCCACTGGCCTTTTTCAATATATCTTGTTCTTTTTTCATCTCTCTCCCACCAAAAGCTGCTTTGCTGTTGTAGCTCTAATGTGGTTTTTTTTGAGGAGCTGCCAGGCCCCTGCACGGCTCTTTTCTCCCTCCCCACGTTTGTTCCCGAGGTTTTCCAGCCTCCTGCTCCCCCACCCTGCTGAAACCAGAGGGGGCCTGACTTTGGGGAAGCCCAAATTCATTTTTCTGGGTCTCTCATTGCATCCCTCAATAGAAAAATGAACTCCAGCACTGGGGACACGAGGGGCTCCTCTGCTTATGGCACCTTTGGATCATCCCAGAATTCCAGCCTGGCTTGGTTTAAAGGGACCTTAAATCCCCCCCATTCCCGCCCTGCCATGGCAGGGACACCTCCCACTGTCCCAATGTCCAACCTGGCCTTGGACATTCCAGGGATCCAGGGGCAGCCATAGCTGCTCTGGCAATTCCAGCCCAGCCAGGAATTCCCAATTCCCAACATCCCATCCATCCCTGCCCTCTGGCACTGGGAGCCATTCCCTGTGTCCTGTCCCTCCATCCCTTGTCCCCAGTCCCTCTCCAGCTCTCCTGGAGCCCCTTTAGGTGCCCTCAGCTCTCCCTGGATCCTTCTCCTCTCCAGGGGAACATTCCCAGCTCTCCCGGCCTGGCTCCAGCCCTGCAGCAGCTCCGTGGAACTGTGACAGGCCTGTGCTCTTTGTGAGCTCCTGAGATCACACAATTCCAGGTGGGAGCCTTCACCTCACCCCTGGTAACAGCTGGGCACGAACCTCCCCAATCCTGGGTGGAAAACAGCATCCCTGGCCCTCCCTGAGAGCAGAGGGATTCCTGCTGCTGGGAGCTCCTGCTGTTGGAATTCCTGCTGTTGGAATTCCTGCTGTTGGCTCTGGCCAGGTACAGCTCGGTGTCACCACCAGGTTCTGTTCCCATGGACCCGAGACACCCACCCGAAGGTCCCAGCTCACCTGGCTGCAGAGTCACTGATCGTTGTTTAGGTTGGATGTGGGGGTGTTATTGTCCTGGAATCCGCTCTTTGGGCAGCACAGCTGGGTACAGGTGTGTACAGGTGTGTACAGGTGTGTAAAGGGGTGTACAGGTTTGTACAGGTGTGTACAGGTGTGTACAGGGGTGTACAGGGGTGTATAGAGGTGTAGAGGTATGTACAGGTGTGTATACCTGTGTACAGATGTGTACAGGTGTGTACAGCTCTGTACAGCTGTGTACAGCTATGTACAGCAGTGTATAGGTGTGTATAGGTGTGTATAGGTGTGTATAGGTGTGTATAGGTGTGTATAGGTGTGTATAGGTGTGTATACCTGTATACAGGTGTGTACAGGTGTATACAGGTGTGTACAGATGTGTAGAGCTGTGTATAGCAGTGTACAGGTGACAGCTGTACACACCTGTACAGCTGCAGGAGCTGAGCCTCTCCTGTCCCTGCTGGTGCTGCAGGGATGTGACCCAGGGCAGGATCCCCATCCAGGTGACATCTCTGTGACCCAGGGCAGGATCCCCACAGGTGAGATCTCTGTCACCCAGGGCAGGATCCCACAGGTGAGATCTCTGTCACCCAGGACAGGATCCCCATCCAGGTGAGATCCCTGTGACCCAGGACAGGATCCCCATCCAGGTGAGATCCCTGTGACCCAGGACAGGATCCCCACAGGTGAAATCCCTGTGAGCCAGGACAGGATCCTGCACAGGTGAGATCCCTGTGACCCAGGACATGATCCCCACAGGTGAGATCCCTGTGACCCAGGGCAGGATCCCACAGGTGAGATCCCTGTGACCAGGGCAGGATCCCCATCCAGGTGAGATCCCTGTGACCCAGGACAGGATCCCCACAGGTGACATCTCTGTGACCCAGGGCAGGATCCCACAGGTGACATCCCTGTGACCTGCGGCAGGATCCCACAGGTGACATCCCTGTGACCCGGGGTAGGATCCCACAGGTGACATCCCTGTGAGCCAGGGCAGGATCCCACAGGTGACATCCCTGTGACCGGGGCAGGATCCCACAGGTGAGATCCCTGTGACCCGGGGTAGGATCCCACAGGTGAGATCCCTGTGGGGCAGCCGTGCTCAGTGGGATTCGGGCACTGCAGTTCCAGGACAGCAATCCCGGTCACAGAGCAGGTAAAGGAGGAATTTAGGCTGCTTGTGCTGATCTCCTCTTTAGGAGAGGGTTTAGGTGTTTAAGCTCCGATTTCTCACACAGTGATTTTGGTGCTTTGTGCCAAATCCGAGCTGACATTTCTTGCCTAAAGTGTTTCTGTGCTTGGTTTAGCAGAGACTCCAACCATGAACACCCGGAGTAACCTCGCTGGGTGCCACAGCTGCTGGTTCCAGAGCGAGGCCGGGTTCAGCTTTCCCTGCTGTAAAAGCCAACAGTCCCTGCTCTGGTGGAAATTTGGCTGCTCTGGTGGCAGCAGACACAGCCCTGGCCTGACCCCGAGTGGTTTTGTGTGCCAGGATGGGCTCAGCTCAGCAGGACCAGGCAGAGCAGCCCTGCAGGAGCCCCAGGGGGGTGAGAGGGGAAATCCAGCCAGCACGGGTCAGGGAATCACAGGAGGGTTCATGGGGCTCCTCTCCCAGCCCAGAACATTCCAGAACAGAGGCTGCACTGGAAAGTCACTGCTCAGCTGGACCCGTGTTGGCTCCTGACCTTCCTGGAAGCTTTTCCTCCTGAAAATTGTTGTGATGGAGTCACAGAGCTGCTGATTGTTGGCTGGGTTGGGATGGGAGGGAGTTTGGGGTGCAAGCTTCATTTCTGACAACCCCAACCACCTTACACCCTCTAGACTTATTTACAAATAAATTAAAATCTGTTGAAAGGAGCGTTCCCAAATCCTTTGGCAAAACCAAACCAGATCCCAAGGCTGGGAAGGAGCAATCCCCACCCCAAAGCACAGGATCTTCAGCAGAACACGAGGAAGGGACATTTTTATTGGACTTCACACGCTGAGGAAGCCACATGAAAATCAGAGAATCAGATAACTGATGGGAAAAAATTACAATGGATGTGAATAAACAGAATCCCAAAATTTGGGGCACAATAACCACGGGTAAGGAAGGCAACGGGAAATGCAAGATCAGCAAAGGTTTGGGGGGTTGGTCTAAAGGAGGGAGGAACTCTCCAGCAGAATGTAACTGGGAAATGGATTGGTACCAAAAATCACTGACCAGGTGGATAATTTAATTAATTGGACAAAAAAGTGATCATTTCTCTGACACTTCTTAAAATCAAGGGAATAATGGACAAGGACAAAAAAACTGGGGGGGGAAATCTCAAAATTCTTCGTGGTTATAGACAATAATCAGAAATCTCTGCTTGGCACCAGTGAGGATGCAAAAGGAAAGGATCAATGTTCCCCAGGCCTTCAGCCAGAGACACAAGCAGGAGGAAAAATCAGGGAAATTAGTTTCACTTCACAGGAGAGCAGAGAAGGAAGTCAGCAGGATAAAGCAGGAACAGCTTGGTTTTAATGAATCCCATCAAGCCCAGCTCCTTTGGTGTGGCACAGGCAGCAAGGAGCCCGTGGCTCCTGATGGAAACCCGGCTGATGTGGCTTCAAAAGCAGGACCAGCCCCCAGAGCTGTGCCAGGCAACGGGAGCAGCGTGGGCTCAGAAATCATTGCAGCTCCAGAGGGAAGCACGGGGAGCTCGGCAGGACAGGGCTGGGGATGACAATCCTGCCTGGAAACTGGGCCTGGGGGAGGTTAGGAATGCTCACTGCCAAAAAAAAAAAAAAAACAAAAAACCAACAAAACAAAAAGGAGGAATCTGCAGAGGTTGGTCAGACCAGGTCTGTGTGACTGCTCCTCAAGAGCCCAGTGCCAGCTTGAGCTGGGCTGCAGCTGTCCCAGACTGGGTTGGGTTAAAGGGACCAAAAATCCCCCCCAGAGCCACCCCTGCCATGGCAGGGACACCTCCCACTGTCCCAATGTCCAACCTGGCCTTGGGCACTGCCAGGGATCCAGGGGCAGCCACAGCAAATCTGGCAATTCCAGCCCAGCCAGGAATTCCCAATTCCCAACATCCCACCCAAATCTCCCCTTTTCCAGTTTGAAGCCATTCCCTGTGTCCTGTCCCTCCATCCCTTGTCCCCAGTCCCTCTCCAGCTCTCCTGGAGCCCCTTTAGGTGCCCTCAGCTCTCCCTGGATCCTTCTCCTCTCCAGGGGAACATTCCCAGCTCTCCCAGCCTGGATCCAGAGGGGCTCCAGCCTCACACAGGAATTTAGGGAAGGCAGGTGACGACCTAACAAATGATGCAGACTGGCAGAGCTCCAGACCAGGAGAAGGAAATCTTTAATTTGATGGAATTTTAGGCATCACATCAGAGATAAAATCCCAGGAGCTCTCAGGACAAACCATTGCTCTGAGGCTCCCTCAGTCCCAGCTCAGAGCAGCAGGAGTGTCAGTGTTTGATTTCTGCACCCGAGGAAGGCAGGAAGGAACCTCTGGGATAACCAGGATGGAGAGGTGCTCTCCAATCCTTTCTCCTCAAGGAGGAGAGTAAACAGAATTTCCTGAAGCAGCCGGGCCGGGAGAGCCCCTCAGGGCTGACCTGCATGGGGTCCAGGTTGGGTTATGTTTTTTTTGTTTGTTTTTTTTTGTTTGTTTTGTTTTGTTTTTTTGTTTGTTTGTTTGGTTGGTTGGTTTTGGGGTTTTTTGGTTTTTTGTTTTTTTTTTTTTTGCTAGAGTCAGGATTAAATGCATGAGAGATGGTATTTTTTGTTTGGACCTAGATATTTATTAATTCTCCTCTGTATTACTGTGAGTTTTACAGCACTTCTAGCCAACAAGCTAAAAATGGAGACCTATCTTTCTCTCTACAAGGCCTTTTAAGGGCACACTTGTCCAATTAACAATGGACACCTAAATTATTTTTACTTTTAACCTAATAACTAATTACTCGTGACTTATAATGTGGATTTTTCTACCCAATTAAACAAGATCACTTAAACCCATGAAGAAGAACGTGAAGAAGAATGATAAAACTTCTGCCCTCAAACTTCCATCTTGCTTTCTATGTATTGCTGAATTCCAAAACCTTAAACTCTAAATTTTCCACCATGTGATATTACAGACTTTTATTCAAATTACACACCCACAATCCCAGTTCTGTCACTCCATTCTGGAAGCTTCTCCACGGTCTCAGGTTAAATGCAGAGTTCTGCTGGGGGTCAGTGTCTGTCAGCACAGGAAATTTAAAATTCTCAGGGTTGCAGCAGGGGAACCCCCAGGCCCGGGGTAATTAAAGCCAGGCTGTTAATGAGGCAGCAGAGGGACAGCAGGGACGGGGGAGGCACAGGGAGCTGATCCCAGCTGAGATCCCAGATCCAACAGCCACAGGTGACACCGGGATGGACTCACAGGTAACACTGGATTAACTCCCAGGTAACACTGGATTAACTCCCAGGTTATACCGGGATTAACTCACAGGTAACACCGGGATTAACTCCCAGGTGACACCAGGATTAATGCCCAGGTAACACTGGATTAACTCCTAGGTAATTCTGGATTAACTCCCAGGTAATACTGGATTAACTCCCAGGTAACACCGGGATGGACTCTCAGGTTATACCGGGATTAAATCCCAGGTAACACCGGGACTGACTCCCAGGTGACACCGGGATTAATTCCCAGGTAATAACGGAATTAACTTCCAGGCGACACTGAGATTAACGCCCAAGTGACACCAGGATTAACTCTCAGGTGACACCGGGATCAACTCCGAGGTAACACTGGGATGAACTCCCAAGTAATACTGGGATTAACTCCCAGGTAACACCGGGATTAATTCCCAGGTGACACCGGGATTAACTCCCAGGTAATACTGGGATTAACTCCCAGGTAACACCAGGATTAATTCCCAGGTAACACCGGGATTAACTCCCAGGTGACACCGGGATTAACTCCCGGGGCTGCCTGACTTTGGGTTCCCACCCCCAGGAAATCACCAAACCCGGAGGATTAATAGGATTTCTGAGGGCAATTCCCCTGGCAGAGCCCTGCTGTGGCTGTGCAGGTGTGCTGCCAAGGCGGGATGTGACAGATACTGACAGCAGCCGGACGTGGCTCCGGGGACTGTCGGGGTGGGGACGCCAAGCAAGGACACGTTAATACAGATTTGTGTCCGAGCCACCCGCAGGACAGGAGGAGGTGACAGTGATGAGGACAAGGCTGGATGGAAACTCATCACCTGGATCAGAATTAACTCCTAATTTGATATCAGACTTAATATAATCCCTGGGATGCAGGAAGACGTTTTATTTCTAAAAATAAAAGCACTGGTGAAATCCTGGCTCAGGGAGTTGTGCAAGCACCTGAGGACAGAGACTGAGACAGAAATCCAGACATTCCCAGGAAATATCCCGTGAATTCCGAGCTCAGACTGGCTGAGGTCCAGGAAGGTGCCTGCCAAAGTGAACCTTCCCAAGAGGGGACGAGCAGAAATGAAGGCAGAGGTTGGGTTTGGGACTGGGGAAAGGTCACACCCCGGTGTCACCGCGGGTCTGGGGTCCCACTGGGGTGAGGGGCACCCCTAAAGAGAGCAGAGAGCTTGGAATTGTTTACCTGAGCTATTTCACCACGACAGGAAAAGCACAGATAAAAATACAAATAAAAATAAAAACTGAAATAGAGAGACTGCGAGCAGTGGTGCTTCCCATTTGGGCTGTTTGTGTGGGGTCTCACAGAGCCTCCCAGCAGTGCTTCCACCAAGTGTGGGGCTGGGGGATCAGGTTTGTCCCCATCCCTGGGGTGAACAAAGGGAATTTGTCCCATCCCTGGGGTGAACAAAGGGAATTTGTCCCATCCCTGGGGTGAACAAAGGGAATTTGTCCCCATCCCTGGGGTGAACAAAGGGAATTTGTCCCATCCCTGGGGTGAACAATGCACGAGGAGAGGTCTCCCAGTCCCTGGGGGACCAGAATTGGCAGGAGGAGCTGCTCTCAGAATGGTGTAAGAGCTGGTGGAAGTCACCAGGGCAGCTTCTCAGGGGAGGAAAAGGCTCCCAGGGAGCTGAGAAAGCTGGGACAAGGTGACAAAAAGCTCATTTCCCCCCAGGAGAGAAATAAATATCTGTCTGTGACACTGGGATCCTTTCCCTCGCTGGTGGCCCTCGTGTGTCCCTTTGGAACCTTCCCCAGAGCTGCTGCACAGAGCTGGGGCTGCAAAGGGAATTTAGTCTTGATTTAAGGCAGGGACAAATGTGACTGCAGGCCAGCTCAGAGCAGCTCGGTGAGATTGGGCTGGAATGTCCTGACTCGCAGCAATGTGACCTTTTTGGAAAGCATTTGTTCTTGGAGGTTGGAATTAATAGATCTTCCTGTTCTGTGCTGGAACAGCTCCTCCAAAGTGCCTCGAAAATCCCCAGCAGAGAGTGTCAAGCTCATCACAGACTAAAAAATCCCCTCCATAGGATTTCTCCAAGCAAGAAAGAAAACCATTACATTCAGAGACATTTATAAAACAAGCAACGCTTGAAAGGACCTTGAAAACACTGAGCTGCTTTGGTGTGACCCATTAGGAAAAAGCTCTTTTTTCCCCGAGGACTGAAGTGAGGGGAGGGTGGTGGCAGTGAGGGATGTGTGACATATAAATATCAGGGAGAGTGAAGGGGTTTACACGTGTCCAGCAGTGCTCGGGCACAGCAGAGATCCCTAAATCCGTGAGAAGGGAAGGAAAACTTCTCTGGGTGCACTGAGGGAGTTCCTCAAACTGAGCTCTTAGCTCTTAGCCCAGGGAAGAATATTCCAATTTATCCAACAGCGAAGGGGAGGGGCTGCAGGGAGCAGTGGGTCACACATGGCACTGCAGACACCCCGTTCCCATAGAGACACCCTGATCCCATAGAGACACCCTGATCCCATACACACACCCTGATCCCATAGACACCCTGATCCCATACAGACACCCTGATCCCATACACACACCCCATTCCCATACACACACCCCGTTCCCATAGAGACACCCTGATCCCATACACACACCCTGATCCCATACACACACCCCGTTCCCATAGAGACACCCTGATCCCATACACACACCCTGATCCCATACACACACCCCGTTCCCATAGAGACACCCTGACCCCATAGAGACACCCTGATCCCATACAGACACCCTGATCCCATAGAGACACCCTGACCCCATAGAGACACCCTGATCCCATACAGACACCCCATTCCCATAGAGACACTCTGATCCCATACACACACCCTGATCCCATACAGACACCCTGATCCCATACACACACCCTGATCCCATACAGACACCCCATTCCCATATACACACCCTGATCCCATAGAGACACCCTGATCCCATAGAGACACCCTGATCCCATACACACACCCTGATCCCATACAGACACCCTGATCCCATACACACACCCTGATCCCATACACACACCCCATTCCCATAGAGACACCCTGATCCCATACACACACCCCATTCCCATAGAGACACCCTGATCCCATACACACACCCTGATCCCATACAGACATCCCGTTCCCATAGAGACACCCTGATCCCATACAGACACCCTGATCCCATACAGACACCCCATTCCCATACACACACACCATTCCCACACACTCACCCCGTTCCCCCAGTCCAGGTCCCAGAATTGGGGATTTGGGATGGGCTCAGTGGGGGGAGTTCAGGGCTGCAGAGGGCAATGGGAATCCCGGTCATTTCCTGCTTCTGCTGTGCAGTGAGTGCAGGGATGGAGTCACTCCCTCCCTGTGACATTGGCTCAGCCTGGCCCCTGTGCCAGCCCTGCCATGCCCCTGCTCCTCCCAATTAATGGGGATTTGCTCATTAATCGTGCCCCACACTGCAGCTCAGGCTGCATCAGACTCCTTCTGTTTTCATCTTTCTTTGGGACCTCTCAGGGTTGGAGTGCCAGCCTCTTCTATAGAATGAATTCCTAAATCCCAATTTCCTACTGCACGGGTTTGGCATGGCAGGAAAGGAAAGGAAATGTGGATGAGCAGGAGCCCACAGAGAGTGACTGGGTCCAGCACAGAGTGGGGCTGTGCCCCCTCAGCTGTGCCTGCAGGGCCACCCCAGGGCTGTGCCAGCCTTTGCCTCTGCCTGGGACACCTGTGCCAAGGACCTGCCTCGGGTTTGCTTCGGGTTTTTGGGGTTGATCTCAAAAAATACAAGCAATCCAGGAAAAAAAAGCCACAAAATTTCAACTTGAGTCTGTCCTTTTCTAACATGAGCATTTCTTTAGGCTTTGTGAGGATGGACATTGATGCTTTCACCTTGGAAATCCAAGGCTGGATATTTCAGTGAGCTGGGCTGTGATCTCCAGGGGGAAAATGGCTGTTCCAGCACTGGGAAATCCAGGGGTGCTGGGGGCTTTTGGGAAAGTTGATTTCCCCAAAAGACCCAACTCATTTCCCTGTCCCCTGTCCTGGCTCTGTCCCCTGTCCTGGTGGCTCTGGGGTCACTCTGCCACTCGTGCCAGGCTGCCCAGGCTGCCCATAAACCCAGGGCAGGGTACGAGGGGCTCTGAGGTGCTGAGGCCACGGCCAAGGGGGATTTGCAGACGAGGCAGCAGCGATTTCATCCTCAGAGCCTCTGGGTCACAGCCACATCCTGCCTGGTTTCCTCCCAAATAGTCCCTGCACAGCACAGAAAATGCGAATTGTGTCCTGAACAGCTCATTCTTCCAGAACCAGGAGAAAAATTAAACTCCAAAAGGTAATTATGTAGCGAGAAGCTGAGTGGGAAAGGAGCTGGGAGGGAGGAGGAGGGGAGAAGGGCACCATGGAAGACAGAGTGAGAGGGTAAACCGGTATTTATTCATCTAGGAAAACAGATTTTTAACTACATGGCTTCTTCCAGCTCCTGTCTGCAAGTTCTAATAACAGATTTTTAATTTACCAGACACATTTTGCATGTTCCCTTGTTCCATTTTGCTTGCTATGAAAAGAAATTCATATTTTGACACTGCAAAAGCCAATTCAGATTTTCTTTAGATAATGATTTGTTATTAAGGTTAGGAGCCTTTTTTTGCATAATTAAATTAGAATTGTTTTGGGCACGTTAGGATTTGTGCTATTGGGTTTGGATAGCAAATATATATATATATATTTTATTTCCTTTCTTGCCGTGAAAATATTGGCTCTGTAAGAGATGAGATTATTTCTGGGTTTACATGAATATATTCATTTATCATGTGGTTCCTCCTTGCACTCAGCTTGAACCCACAGTGATACCTTGGGAAGGAGATGAAAAACTCGAGGAAATTGGGAACAGCAGGACCCACGTGGTTGTTTGGACAGCAGCAGCCCTGGGTGTTTGGAACACTCGGGGTTATCCCTGAAGCTCAAGTCCCACTGGAAATAATTGCAATTCCCTGAAGTGTTTGATGAAGGGCAGCAGCTGAGCTCAAGTGCTGGGCTTGGGTGAGGTCCTGACACCTGGAATATGGGATCATGTTCTCCCTCAACACGGGAAATTCTTGCCAGATTCTGCATTTCTGTGTGCATTTCTCTCTGGGTAACTGAGACTCATTTCTGCTCCTTCAGAGGAAATATTGGGTGAATTCTCTGCCTTTGACTGGTGGGAAAGGATTTCCTTTAGCAGTGGAAGCCAGAAAATATTTGAAGAGTGCAGAATCAGCCTGGGATCCCATCCCAGCCCTCTGCACATCCTGCTCCTCGCAGTTCTGTGAGGAAGGAGCTCCAGAACCTTCCTGTGTTCCCAGCCCCATTTCTGGGTTTATGGCACAGGATGCTGCTCCTCTCCCCTCCTGGCATTTTCCAGCCCCTGGAAGCACCAAGGCACAGAATCCTTAGGATTGGGAAACACTTCAAGGCTCCAGGCCAAGCTCTGACTGAACAGCACCAATTATTAGCAAGAACTGGAATCATTTCTGGCCAAAACCTGCAAATCCAAGCGTTTGGCATTCACTCTGTGCTGTTCTCTTTTGCACAGGGGCAGGGCTGCAGGAATGAGAGGAACAAAGACTCATGGAACCATGGAATGGGCTGGCTGGGAAGGGACCTTAACTCTCATTATCCCATCCCATTATCCCATTATCCCATCCCATTATCCCATCATCCCATCCCATCCCATTATCCCATCATCCCATTATCCCATCCCAGGGACACCTCCCACTGTCCCAATGTCCAACCTGGCCTTGGGCACTGCCAGGGATCCAGGGGCAGCCACAGCTGCTCTGGCAATTCCAGCCCAGCCAGGAATTCCCAATTCCCAACATCCCATCCATCCCTGCCCTCTGGCACTGGGACCATTCCCTGTCCCACACCCAGCAGTGTCCCCATCCCTACGGGAGCAGCATCCAGTGAATTCCCCTGGTCCCTGCAGGGCAGGGATGGCTCCAGGCCCCTGCAGCAGCAGCAGAAGCAGCTCCTGGGTTCATTCTGGGATGTTTTTCCTCACATTTCCAGCTCTGCAGGGCTGTGGGGTCCCGGGGCACAGCTGAGACCTGAGCCAGTGCAGCCCTGCCCGGTGTTTGGGACAGCCCCAAAAGCTGTGGGGGGAGAGGTTTGCAGGGGAGTGCAGACGGCACTTGGGGACAGGAATTTGTGTCCCCGTGAATTGCTGAGCACTGAGGAGTGGAGGCAGCCGTGCCTGCCCAGAGGGTTTGGGTGTTACAGAAGGGTGGGTCAGCTGGGTAAGAGCCAGCTGGGGTTGCAGTTTGGGATGGAGAGTGCTGGCTGTGCTGGGAGGAGGAAAGGACGTGGTCGGGCAAGGGACAGGCAGGGTCAGAAGATGCTGTGGGAGGGACAGGAAAGGTCAGAAGATAGATAATGAGGATTTTCACCATGAACACAACTCCAGGTAATTGAGATTTTCATCACTGACACATCTCCAGATAATCAGGATTTTCACCATTAACACAATTCTAGGTAATTGAGATTTTCACCATTAACACAACTCCAATAATCAGGATTTTCCCCATTAACACATCTCCAGGTAATTGAGATTTTCACCATTAACACAACTCTAGATAATCAGGATTTTCACCATTGACACATCTCCAGGTAATTGAGATTTTCCCCATTAACACAACTCCAATAATCAGGATTTTCACCATTAACACAACTCCAATAATCAGGATTTTCCCCATTAACAGAACTCTAGATAATCAGGATTTTCCCCATTGACACATCTCCAATAATCAGGATTTTCACCATTGACACAACTCCAATAATCAGGATTTTCCCCAGTAACACAACTCCAATAATCAGGATTTTCCCCAGTAACACAACTTCAATAATCAGGATTTTCCCCAGTAACACAACTCCAATAATCAGGATTTTCACCATTGACACATCTCCAATAATCAGGATTTTCCCCAGTAACACAACTCCAATAATCAGGATTTTCCCCATTAACACATCTCCAGGTAATTGAGATTTTCACCATTAACACAACTCTAGATAATCAGGATTTTCCCCATTAACACAAATCCAATAATCAGGATTTTCCCCATTGACACATCTCCAGGCAGGCTCTGCTCCCAAGCCCTGGGTGCTGCAATCTGGCATTTCCTCCTGCCAGGCTGCTCCAACGCTCAGAGACAGATTTCCATCCTGTTCTGAGGTGTTTTATATTTAATCCTCAGCTATGCAGATATGAAAAGCTCCTGTTTCCTGTGGGATCAATGTTGCAGTACTTTGACATATGACATTTGACATCTGTCAAAACATTATAATCAAATCTAAGCCTAAATAGCATCAAATTAATATGACAGATCTCGGAGAAATTATACACTTGAAGTAAAGGTAACAAGACATCTTTATTTCAGTGAAACAGAACTCTGTTTAAAATTTAACACAACCAGCACATTACCAGGAAAACCTTTTATTTTGGTGAAGCTGCTCTGTGCAATGAGAATGTTTCAGTTAATGTGTTGCTGAAGTTGCTCCCTCGATGCCTGCAGGAATTGCTGTGGCCTTTGATACAAACCCAACTCACCTGAACCTCCTTCTCCAGTTTAATTTTTCACACACTTATAAATTTATTGATCTGGCTCCTATGACATGCAATTTATCAAATCTCTTGCTGCCTGCCTGGCGATTATGACAGCAAGAACCAGCAGCCCATCATTTAGCAGCTCGAATAAATTCGTTTAGCTCATTGAAATTAAAACAAGGCAGCAGGGAGAGCAAAAGGAAGCTGAAGTTGTGTCTTTAACTTCAAACACTTCGCAATAAGAAAGGAAAAACCTTTGGCAAAAGTTTACCTTGCCATGGGGGACACTTCCCAAATAAGTGGCAGAAATGGCTGTTTTTATAGATATGTATTTCTTTGTATTCTGCACTCAAAACTTGATTTTCTCTCCAGTGGCTGTGCAGCAGCACCAGGGATTGCTGGAAGGGATGGAGGATCAGAGAGCCATGGGATGGTTTGGGTGGGAAGGTCCTAAAGCTCGTCCTAAAGCTCGTCCTAAAACTCGTCCTAAAGTGTGGCCACGTGTCTCCGGCTCTGCAGTGCCCCTGCAGGGACCAAGGGCTGGGGGTAAACAGGGGAGAGCCCCAGAGCCCCCAAATCCTGCCCACCCCAAATATCCCCACCCCAAATATCCCTGTGGTTACAGAGTCCCCAAATCCTTCACATTCCAAATATCCCTATGGTTATACAGCCCCCAAATCCTGCCCACCCCAAATATCCCCACCCCAAATATCCCTGTGGTTACAGAGCCCCCAAATCCTTCCCACCCCAAATATCCCTGTGGTTATACAGCCCCCAAATCCTGCCCACCCCAAATATCCCCACCTCAAATATCCCAGTTCTTACACAGCCCCCAAATCCTTCACCCCTCAAATCCTACCCACCTCAAATATCCCTGTGCTTACAGAGCCCCCAAATCCTTCCCACCCCAAATATCCCTGTGGTTATACAGCCCCCAAATCCTTCACACCCCAAAGATCCCCGATGTTTACAGAGCCCCCAAATCCTACCCACCCCAAATATCCCGGTGCTTACAGAGCCCTTAAATCCTGCATATCCCAAATATCCTCACCCCAAATATCCCTGTGGTTACACAGCCCCCAAATCCTGCCCACCCCAAATATCCCCACCCCAAATATCCCTGTGGTTACAGAGCCCTCAAATCCTGCATATCCCAAATATCCCGATACTTACAGAGCCCCCAAATCCTGAACATCCCAAATGTCCCCAAATATCTGTGCTTACAGTCTCCTCACACCCGGTAATGGAAGGAATCCTTTATCTGGATTTTAGCAGATGGAAAGGTGCCCTATTAGAGCCAGGCCCGGGCATTGTTTCCTTTCTCTTCATCCCGGTGTTAAAAACTGATTAGAGTAACAAAAGGCACGGAAGTTTGGTGGGAATAGAGGGGGATGAGCAATAGTGCTGAGAATAAAAGACCCTGTTTAAAAATTGCTCTGCTCATATAGGATAATGCAGTAGAGATGGTGATACTGTTAATGGTGATATTATTAAATTTGTCCAAAACATGAATTAGAGTTAATCCAAGGAAAAAACAAACAAACAACAAATCAGGTCTCTATATCAGACCAAAGTGGCACTGACCAACTGGCCTTGGAATAGTGGCTTAAACAACAGCAAAATCAAAATATCCAGAAGAGATCAAAGCTACTTTTTGTTGGTACCGCTGAAGGATCATTCCACAATTTTTTGTGTCCAAGTGCAGCACAAAGAGACGAGGGGGCAGATCTGACTTCACTCAAATAAAATAAAACCAGGATTACAGAAACCCCAAAGCTGGGGCGGGGTCACTGCCAACCCCAGCAGTGCTGAGGGTGGGATTGGAGCTCCCTGAACTTTTCCTGACCCTGGAAGGGAGAAGATGGGACACAGGATGGCAGTGACAGGAATATCCCCTGGAAAATCTGTTTGGTCACACAGGGGCTCCCAAGGCAGACCAGAGCCTGCAGCCTCCTCTGGGTTTATTCACCTCCTTCCTCCTTTCCTGGAAGGAAAACACCACAATTTACCCAGCCAGGGGAGTCCAGACCACACCAAAAAGAGAAAAGAGCTTTATTTATCCAGCCATGGTTCACAGAATCATTTGTGTTGGGAAAACGCTCCGAGCCCATCGAGCCCAAGCACTGCCCAGCACTGCCAAGGTCACCCTGAGCCATGGCCCCAAATGCCACATCCACACAGATCCCCGGGGAAAACGGGAGCATTCCCTTATATTTGACAGGAGACAAGGAATAAAGCAGGGAATTAATTTGTTCTTGAAATCCAGCACCCCTGGACACCTTGGAAAAGGAAATGGAGCCGAAGGGAGCAGAGTGGAAATGGAACAAACTCCTTCCCTCCCTGTTCATCTGGGGAGTCACTGGAGCAGGGCTGGGGGTTTCTGGCTCCTAGAAAATATTTCCCCGAATGGAAACTCCAGCTGTGGTCTCCAGAGCCGACCAGTTCACAGCTTCACCAATTCCAGTGGCACTGGAGGAGCCAGGGTGGTGCTGCCCCTGTCACAGGGATGTGCCTGGGATGTGTCACAGATGGAACAGCCAGGGCTGAACCATGGCAGGCTCCTTTAAGGACAGCTGTGTGTTTGGGTTTCTTTTGTTGTTTTGTTTTGTTTTGTTTTTTTTCATAAAAACACCCAAAATACTGAGTTTGGAATGTATCACAGTGATGAAGGTAAAAAAAAGTCTCTGGAATTCTTTGCCTATCAAAGCTTCCCTCCTCAAGGACAACATCAGTGAACTCCACCTCTGGATGGAGGTTAATTTGATTTTTTTTTGTTTTCTTGTAGGACAAAAACCTCCAAACAATAAAAAACCCCCCAAGAAACAGGAGCCTGCATCTGATTGCAGGAACAGCAAAGGAGAGACTTCAAAATGCAAATGGGCAATTGCCAGGTGATGAAAGGAGCTCTTGTCAGGGCCAGGCTGCTCTCAGAGGTGACTGCTGAACTTCCCCCAAAGGAAATTGCACACAAAGGCTTTGCCGATTTTTTCATCTTCATTTCATTTTCCCCATTAATTTCTCGTATTTTTCATCTTTATTTTTTTCACTGTTCTTTGAACAAGGCAGCCCTTGACTCCCTCCCCGGTTTGCTGTGGAGCAGCCAAGAGGCAAAGGCATGGCTGGGACCTGGAGCAGCTCCTTTCCCAAAAATCCGAGTGGCTGCTGAGGAGGGGGCTCAGCCACTGCCAGGACTGGTCCTGATCCAGAGAAACAAATTCAGAACCGCCAAGGAGCTGCTCTGGGGCTTTTGTCTGGGGTTAGTGAATAGGGAAGGGGTTTTGTGAGGCCCGGATTGCAGTGGGATATGTTTTTATATAAATTATTACATATTATTACATATTATTGCATATTATTATATATTATTACATGCAGTGTTCCAGGACGGGCTTGGAGCAGCCGGGGACAGTGGGAGGTGTCCCTGCCATGGCAGGGCTGGCTCTGGGGGGATTTGAGGTCCCTCCTGTCCCAAACCCTGCCGGGATTCCAGGATTCTGTGATTTGCCCACTGTTCAATGTACCCGTGCTGGGCCATGTTCCACAACACCTGAACACCTGAGCACCTGAGCACCTGAACACCTGAACACCTGAACACCTGAGCACCTGAACACTGAACACCTGAGCACCTGAACACCTGAGCACTGAACACCTGAACACCTGAACACTGAACACCTGAGCACTTGAACACCTGAACACCTGAACACCTGAACACCTGAACACTGAACACCTGAGCACTTGAACACCTGAACACCTGAACACTGAACACCTGAGCACCTGAACACTGAACACCTGAGCACCTGAACACCTGAGCACTGAACACCTGAACACCTGAACACTGAACACCTGAGCACTTGAACACCTGAACACCTGAACACTGAACACCTGAACACCCGAGCACCTGAACACCTGAGCACCTGAACACCTGAACACTGAACACCAGAACACCTGAACACCGAACACTGAACACCTGAACATTGAACACTGAGCACCTGAACACCTGAGCACCTGAACACTGAACACCAGAACACTGAACACTGAACACTGAACATGAGCACTGCTGCTGGCTGTGCTGCTCAGCGTGGCTGTCTCTGTGCCCCAGGCTGTGCTGGGATTGTTTCTGTTTCCGGCTGCAGGAGGCTCCGTTCGGCCCCAGCCACCCCCGCCTGTCCCTGCTTTACGTGAGGGAAGCTGCACCGTGCGGGGGCAGAGCCGGGTCTGGAGGAGCTGAGCACCAGCAGCGCTCGATTCCCTCGTGTCCCTCGTGTCCCCCATGTCTGTCCTTGTGTCCCCATTTTCCCCATGTCTCCCATGTCTCCCCCATGTCCACCATTCCTTTCATGTCCCCCATTCCTCTCATTTCCCACATTCCCCTCATGTCCCCCAAGTCCCCCATTTCTCTCACGTCCCCCATGTCCCTCATTTCTCTCATGTCCCCATTTCCCCCATTCCCCTCATGTCCCCCATTCCTCTCACATCCCCCATGTCCCTCATGCCCCCCATGTCCCCCAAGTCCCCCATTTCCCCCATTCCTCTCACATCCCCCATGTCCCCCACTCCTCTCATTCCTCTCATGTCCCCCATGTCCCCCATTCCTCTCATGTCCCCCGTTTCTCTCACATCTCCCATGTCCCCCATGTCCCCCACGTCCCCATTCCAGCGGACCCCAGGCAGGCTGGCAGTGGCTGCAGCTGAGGCTGCTGTGCCCTGGCACTGCTCTCCTGGCCTGCTCCTCCCCAGGAGCTCCCCCAGAGCTGCAGGGCCAGGCGAGGAAACGCAGCAGAGCTGCTACAGCACTTCCCCAGCACATTAACATCCCTCCTTCCTTCCCCAGTTTTAATTATTTATAACTGTGGCACAGAATCCGAACGTTCTTGGGGTTTGGAGCTGATTAAAAACCCAAATTTCCATAAATCCATAAACAGAAAATGCTGCAGAATGGTGGGAAGAGTGCTGTGTTTGAGTCATCCACGAACCTTCTGGGCTTCAGAACATCAGCAGCTCTTCAGAAACACGGGGACCCTGTGCTTCACCTCCCGGGACCTGATTCATCTCCCGGGACCTGATTCATCTCCCGGGACCTGATTCCACCCCCGGGGACCTGATTCATCTCCCAGGGACCTGATTCCCCTCCCAGGGAACTGATTCCCCTCCCGGGACCTGATTCATCTCCCGGGACCTGATTCCCCTCTCGGGACCTGATTCCCCTCCCGGGACCTGATTCACCTTCCGGGACCTGATTCCCCTCCCGAGACCTGATTCCACCCCCGGGGATCTGATTCCCCTCCCAGGGAACTCACCTGCAGTCCAGGAGGTGCCTGGGCAGGTGGGAGCAGCTCCGATGGCCAAAGAGGCTCAGCTGGAACAAGGAATTCAAAGGGATCGACCTCTGAGGAGATCAGCTCGGAGGGCTGAGAGATCAGAACCTCAAAGGGAGTGGCTGGACACAACTGGAGGTTTATGGGTCCAAACTGGCCCAGGGAAATCCCTTTTCCCAGAGCATTTCCTGCCTTAGGCAGCAGCAATCCTGTCCTGCTCCTCACTGTGCTCCTCCTTTTCCCTTTGGCACTGGAAGGGCTTCGATTCCAGCCTTGGCTTCCCCCTGGCTGTGGTCTGTCTGCCCCAGGGGAGAGGGTGGGATTGCCCCAGGGGCAGGTGGGATTGTCCTGATGGATTATCCTGATGGATTGTCCTGATGGATTATCCTGATGGATTATCCCGATTGTCCTTTGTCCTCCCCAGGTGCTGCTCGGAGGGAAGCCCCTCCTATCGAAGCAAACCCCTGAGGCAGTGCCAGGGTGCCCTGTGTGACCCCTGTCGGAGCTGAGTGGCCACCCCAGCCCAGGGGACGTTGGGTTTGTCCTGGAGAACGTGGCTGTGGTGGCTTCTACCCACGGCTGCCCCAGGAAACAAACCGTGCCCATGGGGTGGCACTGCTGCCACCTCCCTGTGCCACCCAAAATGAGGAGAAAGGGGGGAAAAGGGACTTTACTGAAGAGAAAAAGAAACGGCTGCTGAAGGAAAAGGCTCTCTGGAATCATAGGATCCAGAATGGTTCAGGTTGGGAAGGAGCTCAAAGCACATCCCATCCCATCCCATCCCATCCCATCCCATCCCATCCCATCCCATCCCATCCCATCCCATTATCCCATCCCATCCCATTATCCCATCCCATCCCATCCCATCCCATCCCATCCCATCATCCCATCCCTGACATGGCTGGGGCATTTTCCACTACATCAGGGTGCCAATGTCCAGCCTGGCCTGGAGCACTTCCAGCATTCCTGGCACAAAGTGGATTGGATTCCCAGGGTGATGATGTGTCACCTGCCCAGGGAGGGAATTTGCCCTCGCTGTTCTCCTGCTGTGCTGGTCAGCCCATCCTCCCATCCTCCCATCATCCCATCCTCCCATCATCCCATCATCCCATCCTCCCACCATCCCATCATCCCATCATCCCATCCTCCCATCATCCCATCCTCCCATCATCCCACCATCCCACCATCCCACCATCCCATCATCCCACCATCCCACCATCCCACCATCCCACCATCCCACCATCCCATCATCCCATCATCCCATCATCCCACCATCCCATCATCCCATCATCCAATAATCCCGTAATCCCATAATCCTATAATTCCATAATCCCTTAATTCCATAATCTTTTAATCCCATAACCCCATAATCGCACAATCCCTTAACCCCATAATCCCGTAATCCCAAAATCACATGATCCCGCAATCCCAGAATTCCATCATGCCATCGTCCCATGATTCTATAATTCCATAATCCCACCATCCCATAATTCCATCATCCCTCCATTCTCCCGCAGGGTCGCTGGGACCAGGGGCAGATTTTGGGGATTTTTTCCGGCTCTCCCGGTTTCCATGGCAATGGGAGGGCACGGGATGATGGGACAGACAAAACCCGGCAGAGAGGAGCAGAGCAGGACAGAAC
Source organism: Acridotheres tristis (assembly GCA_037013685.1). Lineage (NCBI taxonomy): Eukaryota > Metazoa > Chordata > Aves > Passeriformes > Sturnidae > Acridotheres > Acridotheres tristis. Next base: position 516,840 of record CM072892.1, on the reverse strand, counting down.
AGATCCCAAAATCAAAAAAATCCAAAAGCCAAAGAACTTGGAGGGAACACACAGAGGGATTCACCACAACTTCCACTGGGGAAGGATTAAGGAACAAATCCCACCCATTAACACCCAGAAGCCAGAAATAAATGAAAAGGGAGAGGAATTTGGGGGGAAAAATGTAATTTCAGACATCTCTCATACCCTGACTCCTATTAGAAATGGGGAAGGAATCCTTTAGGGATGAAATCAGCCAGCACAGGTAAACTCAAGGTCATTCCAGGACATTCCTCATCCTGCTGGAATCGCCTTTTCCTGCCGTGGTGAGAGCAGAGCTCAGACCCCAGCAGGATGTTGGGTGGATTTTAAACCTGGCTGGTTTTTAAACCCGGCTCATTTCTCCTCACCTCATGCTCTGCCTCCAGGCAAGTGTGGGATGAGAGGACAAATAAAAGTTGCAGTGGAAGTTGAAGCACACAGAGGAAAACTTGTGAGACTCTCGTGCCACAGGCAGTGGCTTTGGGAACAGACACAGGGCACAACCAGAATTTCCAGTGTGGAGCCTCTGCTGCTCTGCCTGGGAGCCCTTCCCCTGTACTCACCTGCTCCGAGCTCCCAGGGGCTCCATTTCCATTCCAAGGAGCCGTGGGCTTTCCAGAGACAACCAAAACTTCATTAAAAGAAAAAATAGGATCTCCAGATGCATCCAAAGCAGATAAAAATAAGAGAGAGGAAATGTACATTAAATTAAAACAGAGTTTTCTAAAGGGATCCGATGAAAAAAAAAGATTCTGGAATTGTAATTGCTGTTAATTTTCATTCAGATTGGGTCACTTTAACCATTAAAGCTCTCTCTGTTCGTAAATGTGTGTTAATTTTAATATGAAAAGTGTAATTTCTACATAAAAGGGATTTATTGAAGATTGAGATGAAGCACTTTCAGAAATCAAAGTCTGGAACATTTAACTCTGATAATGTTCAAATCCAATGTTTAGGAATTATATGATTTCTTGGTTTTTTTTTTTAGTAATCTCTTTGCTGATTTCAACCTACTTTTGCAGATCTTCCATTCCTATGAAACTTCATAGTGCAATCGATTATTTAATTAAGAACGAAGGAATTCAATTCTTCATGCATCAGAGAGATCCTGGAGCAGGGATGAGCTGCCCAGCCCCAGTGCCTGCCCCAGCCAGGACCTTCCTCCTCCTCCTCCTCCTCCTCCTCCTCCTCCTCCTCCTCCTCCTCCTCCTCCTCCTCCTCCTCCTCCTCCTCCTCCTCCTCCTCCTCCTCCTCCTCCTCCTCCTCCTCCTCCTCCTCCTCCTCCTCCTCCTCCTCCTCCTCCTCCTCCTCCTCCTGCCCATTCCTGTTCTGCTCCCAGGACACCAATTCCGGGTGGATTCTTTCTGGCAGAAATGTCTCTGCTGGGTTTTCAGCCCAACACGGACAGGGCTGCAGAGCACAGAGTCCCCAAAGCATCCCCGGGGATTTGGGATCTTCCAGGGGAGAGAAGGACCCAGGGAGAGCTGAGGGCACCTAAAGGGGCTCCAGGAGAGCTGGAGAGGGACTGGGGACAAGGGACAGAGGGACAGGACACAGGGAATGGCTCCCAGTGCCAGAGGGCAGGGATGGATGGGATGGTGGGAATTGGGAATTCCTGGCTGGGCTGGAATTGCCAGATTTGCTGTGGCTGCCCCTGGATCCCTGGCAGTGCCCAAGGCCAGGTTGGACATTGGGACAGTGGGAGGTGTCCCTGCCATGGCAGGGATTTAAGGTCCTTCCAACCCAAACCAGTCTGTGAGTTTATGATTTAATGATGATCAGAACTGGTACAATTTTAAGCCTGATGTTGGCAAACATCCATCTTACCCCAGAATTTTGCAACCAGGAAAAAAAAAGGACAAATTTTGCCTGATGTTTTAATATTTCCTCCCTTCATTCAGAGATCCCAGTTCAGTCTCCATCCCACTGACACAAAAGCTGAAGGAAAAAATAGAAAGGAAGGAATAAATAGAAGGAATAAATAGAAGGAATAAACAGAAGGAATAAATAGAAGGAATAAACAGAAATCACTTTTATGCAGGACTCTGAGGGCTTCAAATGATGAAGGAATGTGTTCACAAGCACTGCTCCCAAGAAGGTTCACACACAGCTCATGGCTGAGCCCTTCCAGTTCCTCTGTGCTGAGTGTCCAGTGCCAATTCTTTCTGGGGAAAGAATAAACGAGAGAGGGAATTTTGTTTGTCAGTGTTTGTTGCATCTCCTGATGTCCCAGCCACATTCCTGCTGGGATTGTTCTGGGGATCTCAGTCCCACTCCCAGCTCCTCACTCACCTTCTGCTCTGGAAACTCTTGTTGCCCTGCAGTGAGGAGTGAGCCCTGGGCTGTTCTGTCTCTCAGGTGGCAGGGGAGGGTTTGAAGAGGGCTCTGCTCCTCCTGGGACTCCAAATTCTCAGTTTTATATTGCTGAACACGGTGAGGGCACTTTTAATTGGGACTCTGCTGGTCTGAACAAACACAATTAGGAGGATTTAGAAAATTCAACCAAATTGAGACTGACCTACTTCATATTGGCAAGGGCTCATGTGAGCCAGCAAAAAGCTTAATTTAACTGCTAAAATTTGTATTGTACAAACTTTGAAAAAAATGACTGAGAGACTGGGAGACAAAGAAAGAGCAGCTAATAAGAATTGACTGAGAAAATGTGCTTGGTCTGGTATCACATGAAATGTCATAAGCATGGAGCTCTGTGGAGGTATTCATAGACAAAAATGAGAAAAACCAGGATGTGTTAGGCAGAAAATTAATTATCCAGAGCTCTTGGCTTGCCTGAGTCTGTGCAAGCTCCCCCAGGTCCCGGTGGGTTCGTGCCCTGGGGAGGGGCTGGGGAGGTTCCCCTGGAGGACTGGGGGAGATGGATCCAATCCAGCCGTGTGGAGGCGGCTGAATAAAATCCTTTATGGGCTGGATTGACCTGCCAGCATCCCCAGGGAGGGCAGGAGCAGGGCAGGGCTCCGGGGACAGCAGCCAGGGCTGGGATTGCTCCTGCAGGGACCACGCTGTGGGACAGGGGCTGCTCCCATCCCAGCATGTGCTGGAACTGCCACAGTCACCCCCCTCGTGCCTCATCCAGGCAGAGCCCCCCAGGGCTGATGTGACCCCGAAAAACTCCCCCGTGAGCTGCGTGTGCCAGCACAGCCCCGGGGCTGGCCCTGCTGCTCTGCTGGCAGCTGGCACCATCCCAGAGAGCTGGGCGAGCACTCAGTGCCTCCTGAGGGCTGTGCCCCCAAGGCTTCCTCTGGGGAGAGCAAATGAAAGGAAATAAATCCTAAGATGTGCAATCCTTGGAGCTTTCATGCTTAAACAAACGTGGTGTGTGCTGCTCTGTGCTGCACTGCTGTTCTGGGGTCACTCAGGAAATTCCCAGCAGCAGCAGCATCTTCACCCTCGTGTCACAATCAAACCGCAGAGGAACAGTTTTTCTGGTTGTGCCTTCATCTCTCTGCACTGTGCTCCACCAGAGCCTGCAGCCTCTGCCGGGGAGAGCTGGGGAATGTTCCTGTGTCCTTGCAATGGAGCTGGGGACAGCAGGGCACAGGGAAAGGGACTGTGGCACCACAGGGCACAGGGAAGGGGACTGTGGCACCACAGGGCACAGGGAAGGGGACAAGGGCACCACAGGGGACAGGGAAGGGGACAAGGGCACCACAGGGGACAGGGAAGGGGACAAGGGCACCACAGGGCACAGGGAAAGGGACTGTGGCACCACAGGGGACAGGGAAGGGGACAAGGGCACCACAGGGGACAGGGAAAGGGACTGTGGCACCACAGGGGACAGGGAAGGGGACAAGGGCACCACAGGGGACAGGGAAGGGACGATGGCACAAAGCTGTGACAAGTGGCTGGAATGGAACAGGCAGGGGCTGATCCCAGGAATTCCCTGGCACAGGAGCAGAACTCCTGCCCTGAGCAGAGCCCAGAGAGGGGCTGGAGTCTCCTCCCTGGGATATTCCAGAGCCAATGGACACAATCCCGTGCCCTGAGCTCTGGGATGGCCCTGCTGGAGCAGGGAGGTGACACCAGTGACCCTCTGGGGTCCCTTCCAGCCTGTCCCTGCTGGGATTCTGTGAGTCTGGGACTCTGCAATGACATTCTGTCCCGTTTTCGAACCCAGGGCGTTGGAACACAGCCATCCCTCCCCGCAGCCTTTCCCTCTGCAGGGGGACGGGGAATTCCTTTGCACAAAGGTTGTGCTGCTGCTGGCAGCCGGGCTGGGGCTGTTCACAGAGCAGTTCACACCCCGGCAATAATCCGTGCAATTGTTGCTCCCTGTGTGGCAGCTGCTGCCTTCAAGCTCTGCTGCAGTCACTTCATCTCCCGAGCTGCCTTTTCCAGGCTCTACAAAAGGCAACGAAGGAGATTCTGGCAAAGAATTAATTCTAAGCAGAAATTTCGCAACTTGCCACCTTTGCAGGGGATCCACAGCAGAGGGGAGGCGGATTCAGGCTCTGCAGAGAGCAGCTGATGTGCCCCCCGTGCAGGTTTGGTTTCATCAGCCCACATTTCATCTGACCACAACCTGGGAGATGTTCACAGCCATCCCAAGGCTCTCTCCAATGCAGGGGCTGATGAAAGGCAGGCTGGCTCCCTGGGAAAAGCTGCCAGGATGAGATCAGTGCCACCCAAACCCTGCTGGAGCAGCTGCCCCCCTTCCCATGGCAGCTCTCCTGCATCCTCTGCTCTGATCCGCAGCTCTGGCAGCCCTTTGGCCACTCCAAACCACGAAAACAGGAACCACAGACGCTCTGCACGGCAGATTTCAGCATCCTTTAGGGAGAAGCAGCATCCCTGGAGCAGTGCCAGCTCCAATCCTGCTGCCCAGGAGCACCAGGGCTCTGTGGGGGAGTTCTCCACTCCCACAGCTTCTCTTGGAGCCCCCGAGCTGAGCTGCTCTGCTCCAGCCACTTCTCCCGTTCGTGCCATCCCAGGAGAGCAGCCCCTCATCCCCCCTGCACAAGGAGCTGGGTCCTGTCCCTGTTCCCTGGGATAACCTGCACTGGGAGCACATGGAATGGTTACAGGAAAATCCTGCTGCCAGTGACACAGCTTGCCAGGATATTCAGCCCTAAAAAATGGCTCCTCACAAAAAGCACAGTCATTCCCGAGGAAATGTGTTTTCCCAAGCTTCCCACGAGCACACAGCTCCCACCAGCATTCCCAAACAGGGAACAGCACCGGGAGCCAGAGCCAGCCCTGCAGGCACATCCCTGGGAGGAACAGCAGGGAGGGAGAGTCACAGAATCCCTGGGGCTGGAGCAGAACTCTCAGAGCTCCATCAATCCCAACAGCAGCAGCTCCATGGACACCACGGCCTCAAATGCCACATCCACACTTTGCTGAACATTCCCAGGGATGGGGACTCCACCCCGCCCTGGCCAGTCTGTTTAGATTATTTACAACTCTTGCCATGATATTTTAATTTTTTTTTCCCCAAAATATCCACCCTGAGCCTGCCCTGGCCCAGCCTGAGGCCGTTCCCTCTCCTCCTGTCCCTGTTCCCTGGGAGCAGATCCCAAATCCCCCCGGCTGTCCCCTCCTGGCAGGGAGTTGTGCAGAGCCACAAGGGCCCCCCTGAGCCTCCTTTTCTCCAGGCTGAGCCCCTTCCCAGCTCCCTCAGGAATTCTCCATTCCCTTCCCCAGCTCCCTCAGGAATTCTCCATTCCCTTCCCAGCTCCCTCAGGAATTCTCCATTCCCTTCCCAGCTCCCTCAGGAATTCTCCATTCCCTTCCCAGCTCCCTCAGGAATTCTCCATTCCCTTCCCTGGATGCACTCCAGCCCCTCAGTGCCTGTAATTGTCCCCAGGACGGGAGATGTGGGGCAGGCACTGCCCTGTGGGACCAGCTTTGGGAGGGGACAGGCCAGGGGAGGTGACACACTCACCCTCCAAGGACAGGGCAGGTGTCACCTTCATGGCCCTGGAATGTCCCCCTGGAATATCCAGTCACCCAATCCCTCACCACACACATCTCCCTGGATTGTCTAAAAACCAAAACACAAGAGGCAGAGCAGCCTCCAGGAGCTCAGAGCCCTCCAGGAGCTCAGAGCCCTCCAGGAGCTCAGAGCCCTTCGTGCTGCTCAGGAAAATGCCAACTGAGGAATAATCCCACGGGTTTTAGATCAGCCAGGTTTTATGCAAAAGGAATTAACCTTTGTATCCCCGGGCTGCAGCCCATCAGTCCCACCCCATGGTGATGACATCTCCCAGAGCCTTCTTGCTCAGCACTCCTGAATATGTTTAAAAAATTCCTGCACAAGCAAAAATGGGACAAAGCACAAAGCTGCAGGTGAGGGTGAGAAAACTGATGGGCACCTTCAGAGTGAAAATATCCAGGTATTGGTGTTCCCTGCCCAGACACATCCATGAATCCAGAAAATGCCATGTGAAAACAGCCAGGCTACAGAAACACACTCATAAATCCAGAAAATTCCATGTGAAAACAGCCAGGTATTTGTATTCCCTGCAGAAACACACTCATAAATCCAGAAAGTTCAGTGTAAAAACATCCAGGCTAAAGAAACACACCCATGAATCCAGAAAATTCCCCTGGTTTCTGAATCCCAATGATCATCATTGGTGACCTGATTTCCCTCACATGCACCTGGGATTTATTCTGGACCTGGATTTATTCTGGACCTGGATTTATTCTGGATCTGGGATTTATTTTGGACCTGGGATTTATTCTGGACCTGGGATTTATTCTGGACCTGGATTTATTCTGGACCTGAGATTTATTCTGGATCTGGATTTATTCTGGACCTGGATTTATTCTGGACCTGGGATTTATTCTGGATCTGGATTTATTCTGGACCTGGATTTATTCTGGACCTGGGATTTATTCTGGATCTGGATTTATTCTGGACCTGGATTTATTCTGGACCTGGATTTATTCTGGATCACCTCTGCCCAGGTGGTTTAAGAGCTTTTCTGAGATGTCAAGGAGCAGGAGAATCTCCTTCTGCTTTAGGAGTTTTCTAAATCCATGGAATCTGAATTTCAGCCAGCCATGGGATTCCCAGTGCCCCCAGTGCCCCCAGTGCCCCCAGCCCTGGCTGGGACTGAGGGATAATAAATAAATAAAGTAATGGGCCGCTAATCACCAATAAAATTGATGATGCTGGGCGAAAATATCCATCCAAGAGATTCCATCTGCAATCGATTAAAAAACTGTGAGAGAAGTCCAAGGATAATTTATCCTTTTTTTTTTTTTTTCCTGGGTTTTCTCACAGGATTAAACTCAGTTTGGAGGGGTCAGTTTTCCTTTGGACTCCTTGATGGCACAGGGCAGGGATGGGTGGGATGTTGGGAATTGGGAATTCCTGGCTGGGCTGGAATTGCCAGATTTGCTGTGGCTGCCCCTGGATCCCTGGCAGTGCCCAAGGCCAGGTTGGACATTGGGACACTGGGAGGTGTCCCTGTCATGGCAGGGGTGGCACTGGGGGGGATTTGGTGTCACTTCCAACCCAAACCATTCCATTATTCCCTGATTCTCTGGCAGGCTGGGGTTGGAAGCCGTGTCCCAGGTAAATCCAGGAGGTGCCAGCAGCCCCCAGGCTCTGTCCCTGTCCCCTCCCTCCCCTGGAGCTGCTGGTGGCCACAGGGCTCAGAGCCAGGGGCCAGTCAGGGCTGAGCACGGGGGGGGCAGAGAAACCCGCCAGAAATTCAGTGTGAAATCAGAAATTCAGTGTACAATCAGAAATTCAGTGTGAAATCAGAAATTCAGTGTGAATCAGAAATTCAGTGTGAATCAGAAATTCAGTGTACAATCAGAAATTCAGTGTGAAATCAGAAATTCAGTGTGAATCAGAAATTCAATGTACAGTCAGAAATTCAGTGTGAAAACAGAAATTCAGTGTGCAGCCAGATATTCAGTGTGCAGAGAAACCTGCCAGAAATTCAATATGAGATCAGAAATTCAATATGAGATCAGAAATTCAGTGTACAATCAGAAATTCAGTGTGCAGTCAGAAATTCAGTGTGAAATCAGAAATTCACTATACAGTAAAAAATTCAATATGGAATCAGAAATTCAGTGTACAATCAGAAATTCAGTGTGAAATCAGATATTCAATATACAGTCAGAAATTCCATGTACAGTCAGAAATTCAGTGTGCAGTCAGAAATTCAGTGTGAAATCAGAAATTCAGTGTACAATCAGAAATTCAGTGTGCAGTCAGAAATTCAGTGTGAAATCAGAAATTCAGTGTACAATTCCAAATTCCGTGTCCAGGCCCCCAAATTCTGGGCTGCCATTCCCTGCTGTCCCTGGCCCTTCACAGCCCTGGGATTCAGTCAGTGCCTCTGAGCAGAGGCTTCACCTCCAAAAATAACAATTCCTCCTCATTTTCAACCGGGTTTAACCGTGAATGTGTCACATTCTCAATGTCTTGTGATGGAAAGACTTAATGCCTATTAATTAGGATCACTCTTACTATTTTTATGTGAAGTCTCCATGGTAATGATGGTGCTGGGAAGGTGCCAGGGGAACACTGGGGTTGATTTTGATGTGAGGAGCTCAGACCATTGGCACAGGGCTCTCAGTCTCCCTGCAGGGTCACTGTGACACACGAGATGCAGATTTGGTCCCTTTCCATCAGTTCCTGAGAGGATCATTTTGAGGAGCAGCTGCTCTAATTTCGGGAGTTCAAGCACAGGAGTGTCTGTACATGTAATTACATTCCCTTACCAACTCGATTCCGGGTGAGATTGCTTTCTACTGTGCAGAATTTCTTGTTTGAAATTCCACCAAGCAGAGCTCAGAATTTCCTTGCCTGATACATTAAAAAAACCTTTTTCTTTTTAAGAGAAAAATGGATCAATCCACTCACACCGTGAGAGAGGCAGCTCTTGACTTCCTCTGGATTAAAATATTCAGGCTGCATTCCATTTTTTTCTTTATTTGCAGGCTGGTTTTTCCCAAAACTTCTTTATTCTTGTTTTTGTTGTGTTGTCATCTGAACACTCCTCACGTTTTCCCCACGGCAGGGCCACCTCCCACTGTCCCAATGTCCAACCTGGCCTTGGGCACTGCCAGGGATCCAGGGGCAGCCACAGCAAATCTGGGAATTCCAGCCCAGCCAGGAATTCCCAATTCCAAATTCCCAACATCCCATCCATCCCTGCCCTCTGGCACTGGGAGCCATTCCCTGTGTCCTGTCCCTCCATCCCTTGTCCCCAGCCCCTCTCCAGCTCTCCTGGAGCCCCTTCAGGCCCTGGGAATATCCTGGTGATCCTGGGAATAACCTGGTAGCCTTGAGAATAGTCTGGTGGCCCCAGGAATATCCTGGTGACCCCAGGAATAACGTGGTGGTTCCAGGAATAGCCTGGTGGCCCCAGGAATGATCTGGTGGCCCAGGAATAGCCTGGTGGCCCCAGGAATGATCTGGTGGCCCAAGGAATGATCTGGTGGCCCCAGGAATGATCTGGTGGCCCCAGGAATAACGTGGTGGTTCCAGGAACAGCCTGGTAGCCCCAGGAATGATCTGGTGGCCCCAGGAACAGCCTGGTGGCCCCAGGAATGATCTGGTGGCCCCAGGAATGATCTGGTAGCCCCAGGAATAGCCTGGTGGCCCCAGGAATGATCTGGTGGCCCCAGGAATGATCTGGTGGCCCCAGGAATGATCTGGTGGCCCCAGGAATGATCTGGTAGCCCCAGGAATAGCCTGGAACACGGGAAAGAGGCGGCTGATCCATCCGAAGCAGCCCCAGGCACCAGCCCAGAGCCTGCTCAGCCCTCAGGGACAGATCACTCCTGATTTCTCTGCTGAGGGCAGGCAAAACTCTCACGGACAAATATATAAATACATTTATCTCTCAATAAATATATTTTTCAGCTCTGGCTCCTGTATTTGTCCTGTGATTTATCCCACAGTCAATATTTCATCTTGGCCTTGCACTCCAAGGCCAGTGTTTGCCTCTAAAAGCTTTTTGTCAGGGCAGTTTTGGGGCTTTTCTCTCTTTGAAGATGTCTGTGGCTGTTTCCAAAATGAGATGATGTGCTGAGATGTAGTAAAGGCATAACAGCAATTCAGACCAAAAAATCTGAAGGGTTTTGGCTGAAACTGTTCACCAAATCGAAGCTAATTGTGCTCAACACCAAACTGAAGTTTTTGATGTAATTAAGCTGTTCCTCCTGCTTTGGGTGATTATTGCCTGCTCTGCATTACTGATACTAATCTCAGATTACCTTTTTACGTGTGGAGATTGTGATGGCAAAGGGAATGATGGCACAAACAGATTTAGAAATCAGCTCATTTGGGGTTTTCCATAAGCAGATCTCATTTTTTGATCCAGAACCACAATACCCGTGGAAAAGGCACCTTCTCATTTTGCATTCCTGTGACAGTAAAACAGCAAACAGGTTTTTAAAACAATGACTCCCAGTTTGAAGCCTTGTGTGACGAGCCCAGCCTGGTTTAGCTGCGTTGCCCTGAAGGTTTCAGAGCAGGGAATTGAAGTGAGGTCATTCATTAAAATGAGCCCCCAAACTGCACTGCAGTGTCCCCCGGGGTGGCACTGGGGACACCCTGGGCTGCTCAGGCTCCTCCCAGGGGTGGCTGCAGGGTCAGGGGTCCCCAAACACTCGTCCAGGGGATGGAGAGGAGGAGATTCCCTGAGCTCTGCTGGGATTGCATCTGCACTGCAGCAATAATGGGGGTTTTACACACGGCCTGCACAGAGCTTTGGGCAAATCATTCAGGCAAATACTCCTTTATTCCCTGGTTCATTTTGCCTGCTTGCTTTTTCTCCTTGTGCTTATTCCTTTTCCTTTGGATAAATTTATTGTTCACATTTATCCTTCATTCTGATTTATTTCTTTGAAGAATGTTTAATTTTAAACTCCCACGGGGACCATGGAGTGCTGGTTTTGCTGGGACAGGACCTGAAGGGGCTGGGGCAGATCTGGGGAAGGGAAGGGGCTGGGAAGGGGATGGGGAGGGGCTGGGAAGGGGATGGGATGGGACTGGGGAGGGGCTGGGAAGGGGATGGGAAGGGGATGGGAAGGGGATGGGAAGGGGATGGGAAGGGGATGGGAAGGGGATGGGAAGGGGATGGGAAGGGGATGGGAAGGGGATGGGGAGGGGCTGGGGAAGGGGATGGGAAGGGGATGGGAAGGGGATGGGGAGGGGATGGGGAGGGGATGGGAAGGGGATGGGAAGGGGATGGGAAGGGGCTGGGAAGGGGATGGGGAGGGGCTGGGATGGGGCTGGGATGGGGCTGGGGAGGGGCTGGAGCCCCAGGAGAGGCTGGGGGAGCTGGGGAGGGGCTCAGGGAACAGGGACAGGACAAGGGGGAATGACCTCAAGGTGTGCCAGGGGAGGTTTGTGTTGGACGTTGGGAAAATTCCTGCCTGGAAAGGGGTGGGAAGCATCGGAATGGGCTGCCCGGGGTGCAGCCCCCATCCCTTGGGGATGTGGCACTTGGGGACATGGGCAGTGGTGGCAGTGCTGGGGAAGGGCTGGACCCCATGGGCCCAGAGGGGTTCCCCAAGTCCCAGACAATTCCGTGATTCCAGGTTGATCCATACCTGGAATCCTCCCTGGGTGTGGCCAGGAGGCCCCTGAGGGGTCAGGGTGGGGGTCAGGGTGAGGGGGTCAGGGTGAGGGTGAGGGTGAAGGGTGAGGGGTCAGGGTGAGGGTGAGGGGTCAGGGTGGGGGGTCAGGGTGAAGGGTGAGGGGTCAGGGTGGGGGGTCAGGGTGGGGGGTCAGGGTGAGGGGTCAGGGTGAGGGGTCAGGGTGAGGGTGAGGGTGAGGGTGAGGGTGAGGGTGAGGAAGGCTCTGAGCAGCCCTGGGGGTGCTGTGAGAGACAGCAGCTCCAGAAATGTCACATTTCCTGAGCAGGACAGCAGCAGGATCCAGCCTGGAGTTAACCCTGAGCTTTATTTCCTTTATTTTATCACAGCTCTGGGACCTTGGAGAGATTCCTGTCCTGTGCCACACAAAGCACTTTGAGCTCTAAAGTCACATCAACACAAAAAAAAAAAAAAAAAAAAAAAAACAAAAAAAAAAGTGATTTTCCAGCCCCCACAACGACAGTCCAGGACAGAGCCTCTCTGAGAGATGAGCACTTATGTGAAAAATTTACGTGAGATATAAAATAGCTCAGCTCAGATATTGATTAGGGGCTGAAACAGAAGCAGTTACAAGTAATTTATTCTTTATACCCTGACATAATACAGGAATTATTTAATTAGGAACGGAATTATTTACAGAAGGTGCATTTGTGGCGAGTTTGAATCAATAGGTTTAGTTAATAAGCAAAAATATAAATCTAGGTGGAGTTTAATTAACTGCAGGCCTGTCAGCAGTTCTGTGAGTGCATCCCACTGGCAGCAGCTCTGGGTGATTTTTATGGATAATTCACCTTTGAATTCATTCCTTTGTGCAAGTTCTGTGCTCTCTTTCAGCCACTCTTCATTCTCTGTGTTTAATGGGACAGGAATCCCTCTCCTCAGCCAGGAGCTGCAGGGAAGCTGTGCCAGGGCTCCAGGAGAGCAGGACAGGGATGGAGGAACAGGACACAGGGAATGGCAGGGATGGAGGGGAAATTGGGAATTGGGAATTTGGGGCTGGGCTGGAATGGCCAGAGCAGCTGTGGCTGCCCCTGGACCCCTCCAGCCCTCAGTGCAGTCACTGCCCTCAGGCAGAAATGCAATTCCTTTTCCTAAGGAAGCCCTTGCTGAGGGAAGTCTGCTGCAAAACCTAAAAGGGATTAAGGAAAGTCAGAGTTTTGGACTTTAGGAAGAAAATCCTGCAGATCTTAGGCAAATCTGTAATTCCCAAGGGAATTTCTTCTTGGATGACAAGCCTCTGGCTCCTTTTCTTTCTTTTATATCAGTAGAAATGGAAATATGGATTCACTTAGAGTTGGAGCAGTCCAGAGGTTACAGAATTTATCCTCAGTACTTTAAAAACAGACTCTCTGTGTTCAATGCAAAGGTCCAAATGGCCACTAGAGATTTCCATCATGTTGATAAGGAAGACACATTCATGTGTAATCTGGGGAAAGAAAAAATCACATTGAACCGATTTATTTTAATATTATCTAAGTATTGAAAACCGCTCTGGAAATAACAACCTACTCATAATTTTAATTTGCAAAGAAAACTTGTTTACGTGGCAGCAATTAAAAATATCAGCTCGATATCTGTAGAACACAGACAAGGCCAAGCTAATTTATTTGATGAACTTTTTGAGCACGTTTAAGCTCAGTCTGCAGGGAGAGCTCTCCATCTCCAATGGAGATCAAGCCTCCCTCGCAGAGGGGGAGCTGTGGGGAGGGAGGGCTGAGCTGCAGTGAAATGGGTTTGTGGTGGAAATCACGCCAGCTTCAATAAACAGCTTGGGATAAAATTAAGAAAATTCTATTAGGCTCCATTGCCATTAGTTTCCATTAGTTGTTTCATTTGGAGGAGCTGCCTTCTAGGAATAAATGCATTTTCCTGCTGCGTGGAGCACGGATGTCCCAGACAGTGGGAGAGGCAGTGGGAAAGAGAGCATGAGACCAGGGAGCTGGGAATGCTGAGAGTCCATCAGGAGCATTCCCTGGGGCTGAGCCTTGATTTCCCTGGAGCTGAGCCTTGATTTCCCTGGAGCTGAGCCCTGATTTCCCTGGAGCTGAGCCCTGATTTCCCTGGAGCTGAGCCTTGATTTCCCTGGGGCTGAGCCCTGATTTCCCTGGGGCTGAGCCTTGATTTCCCTGGAGCTGAGCCCTGATTTCCCTGGAGCTGAGCCCTGATTTCCCTGGGGCTGAGCCCTGATTTCCCTGGGGCTGAGCCCTGATTTCCCTGGAGCTGAGCCTTGATTTCCCTGGGGCTGAGCCCTGATTTCCCTGGGGCTGAGCCTTGATTTCCCTGGAGCTGAGCCTTGATTTCCCTGGAGCTGAGCCCTGATTTCCCTGGGGCTGAGCCCTGATTTCCCTGGGGCTGAGCCCTGATTTCCCTGGAGCTGAGCCTTGATTTCCCTGGAGCTGAGCCTTGATTTCCCTGGAGCTGAGCCCTGATTTCCCTGGAGCTGAGCCTTGATTTCCCTGGAGCTGAGCCCTGATTTCCCTGGAGCTGAGCCTTGATTTCCCTGGAGCTGAGCCCTGATTTCCCTGGAGCTGAGCCTTGATTTCCCTGGAGCTGAGCCCTGATTTCCCTGGAGCTGAGCCCTGATTTCCCTGGAGCTGAGCCCTGATTTCCCTGGAGCTGAGCCTTGATTTCCCTGGAGCTGAGCCTTGATTTCCCTGGAGCTGAGCCTTGATTTCCCTGGAGCTGAGCCTTGATTTCCCTGGAGCTGAGCCCTGCTCTCCAGGCTCCAGGGAATGCTGTGAGTCCATCAGGAGCATCACAGCAGGGCTGTGCCCAGTTTGGGATCAGCAGGACTGTGTTCAGTTTGGGATCAGCAGGGCTGTGCCCAGTTTGGGATCAGCAGGGCTGTGCCCAGTTTGGGATCAGCAGGGCTGTGCCCAGTTTTGGGATCAGCAGGGCTGTGCCCAATTTTGGGATCAGCAGGGCTGTGTCCAGTTTTGGGATCAGCAGGGCTGTGCCCAGTTTTGGGATCAGCAGGGCTGTGCCCAGTTTTGGGATCAGCAGGGCTGTGCCCAGTTTTGGGATCAGCAGGGCTGTGTTCAGTTTGGGATCAGCAGGGCTGTGTCCAGTTTGGGATCAGCAGGGCTGTGTTTAGTTTAGGATCAGCAGGGCTGTGTTTAGTTTAGGATCAGCAGGGCTGTGTCCAGTTTGGGATCAGCAGGGCTGTGTTCAGTTTGGGATCAGCAGGGCTGTGTTCAGTTTGGGATCAGCAGGGCTGTGCCCAGTTTGGGATCAGCAGGGCTGTGCCCAGTTTTGGGATCAGCAGTGCCCTGGCAGCTGATCCCAGCCCAGGGGAGCTCTGGGTTTTCCCTGGCACTGACTCAGAGCCAACCCCACAACCAGAAGGGGTGGGGAACAATCCCCAAAACCAACCAATAATCTGTGGAAACCCGACTGCAGCCCCAGAGAGGATTTATTTGTCTGAGGATCAATGAAATTTGGCTTTTCTGTTTCTTCAAGCATCAAGAGCCACGGTGGCTGTGCAGTGTTATTATTCATGGAAAAAGATTTCCCGAGAAAATGAGAACTTTGCATGGGTAGTTTAGGTTAGATATAGAAATGATTAATTTTGTTTAATTTAATAGAGAGATCTAATTTCACCGCTACCTAATATTTAATATTTTTCCTCACTGTCTCGATTCTTTCATGGTACTGAAAGAGAAATAAAGAAAAAAAAAAAGAGGCAAAGAATGCAAAGTAAAACAAAAATGAGTGTTCAATCAGGCGGGGAAAAAAAGCTATCTAAAATCCCCTGAATAAGGTGAAGGAAAATGAATCATATCTTTTTCATTCAAGAAGTGGATTTGGCTTCAGGCATTAAAATCTCGAGCTGTCTGAAAATGCTGCAGACACACTCAGTGCTCTGTGCTGAACCCGCCCTGTTTGTGCCCGGTGGGACTGGACTGCAGAGCCCGGGGCTTATTTATTGTTACAAATCCATATTACGGTATTAGTTTGTTCACAGTATTAGTGTGGGTACCGTGTGTGTGGTGGTGAAATGGTTTTTGGATGCAGTTTTCTCTGGCAGGAACACAAAGTGTGTCTGTAATAAGGGAAGTGCCTGCTGGGCTGGGTAACAGCAGACACCAGCACTGAGCACCTGCAGCAATTACAAACCACGGCCCAAATCACGAGTGGGAAGAAGAAATCAATTAAAAGCCCGGCCCAGAAACACTCCCGGTGTGAGAAGGCAGGGCCGAGGAGTGGCCGTGGGAAGCAGCTCCTGGAGTGTGGGAACAGTTGGCAGAGCAGTTTGGATCAGGGGGCAGCTCAGGGACCAGGCACAGGCTGGGCCAGTTCAGGGCTGGCCCCAAAGCTCGGGGCTGCCCTTGGCTCCGTGCCAGGCCCCTGCTGCCAGAACCTCGTGCTTCAGTGCTTCTCTCGAATTATCTTTTACTCCACTTTTTCAGTTTTACCAGGAAAGTGAAGCTGGTTTTCACGTTATTGCCAGGGCTGTGCTCTGTGTCTCAGCCGCAGTTCTGTGTCCTGTGCTGGAGCTGCCACACCCGGGAATTTCCTGCCAAAATCCCCCGTTCTGGGAGGGCTCTGGGATCCACCTGGGCGCGGTTTGGTCTCAAACTCACCTGGGCACGTCACGCCTTGAGCAGCGTGAGGTAAACCCAGTGTCAATCCAGTGTAAACCCAGTGTAAACCCGGTGTAAACCCAGTGTCAATCCAGTGTAAACCCAGTGTAAACCCAGCATAAACCCAGTGTAAACCCAATGTAAACCCAGCATAAACCCAGAATAAACCCAGTATCAATCCAGTGTAAACCCAGAATAAACTCAGTGTAAACCCAGTGTAAACCCAATGTAAACCCAGAGTAAACCCGGTGTAAACCCCACTGTGAGCCCTGGGGCTCTGTGCTGCTGCAGGAGCCTGGGCAGTGCCCACCCCTCACACAGGGCACCATTGCTGTTGGCTCTGGGATATTTTTTCTCTTATTTTATATTTACATATCTATGCACAAACAACAGGACAGGAATGCTGGGGCAGCTGACTCAAAGCTTTATTCCATCACAATCATCAGTTTTATTTTACAGAATCAAGCAAAGGAGAAGGAACAGCTTCAGCTCCAGCACAGCAGAGCAAGTTCTCTTTGTGACAAAGTCTTTTAACAACTTTCCAGCCAATAGCAGAATATTAAATTTGCTGAGGCCAATTAATAAAGCTGCACGTACGTCTTGCTCTGAACAATGCTTGCTTGTAATAGCTTAAAACAATGGATAAAGCTTCATTATTAAACTTACATATTTTTGCTATTTTCTTCAACACATTTTCCTGAGGTCTATCTCTGCACAGCTCACAGCTCTATTGTTTCCTGTCCTTGCATCCTCAGCAATCTTGCATTTCCCCATCCTGACATTTGCTTTCACACAGCTTTCTGAGAGTTCCATACCTTCTCTATTTCTATATTTCTTTTTTATTTCATACCTTTTTTATACCTTTTCTATATCCCGCACCTGGGGCTCTCCTGGCTCCTCACAGACCCCAGCACTGAGCCCCAGCTCAGCTCCAGCTCCGTTCCAATTTCCCAGTGCTGTCAGAGCTGCAGGGGTGGCTGGGTGTCCCAGCCCAGCTGGCCCAGTGCTGTGGCCTTTGTGACAATCCTTCGTGGCTCTCACAGCTCGGGGCGGCTCCTGCCACAGCAGAGCAGCTGACGAGGCTTGTGCTGAGTTCAATTGCAAACAAACAAACTCGGGTTTTATTGCAAACAAACAAACACAAGTAGGGCAGCGAGCAGCAGGAGCACGAGGGGAGGGAGAAGGGGAAAAGCCACGGAAAACACATCTGGCTTGGGAAGGTGCACAGCTGGACTGCCCTGAGTGTCCGTGGGGTGCTGGTCCTGCACATCTGGGGCTGGGGCTGAGCTGCTCCCACACTTTTGGAGCTGTTACCCCCCTGTACATCCCCTGGGGCTCTGGCTGCACCCCTCGGCTCCCAGCCACGTCCCACTGCTGTCCCGGTGCTATCCCGGCCGTGTCCCGGGTCAGGGATGATATCCCGGGTCAGGGATGATGTCCCGGGTCAGGGATGCTGTCCCGGGTCACGGATGATGTCCCGGGTCAGGGAGGCTGTCCCGGGTCAGGGATGATATCCCGGGTCAGGGATGATGTCCCGGGTCAGGGATGATGTCCCGGGTCAGGGATGCTGTCCCGGGTCACGGATGATGTCCCGGGTCAGGGAGGCTGTCCCGGGTCAGGGATGATATCCCGGGTCAGGGATGATGTCCCGGGTCAGGGATGATGTCCCGGGTCAGGGATGCTGTCCCAGGGCACACAGGGATGCTGTCCCGGGTCAGGGATGATGTCCCCAGGGCACACGGGGATGCTGTCCCGGGTCAGGGATGATGTCCCGGGTCAGGGAGGCTGTTCCAGGGCACACGGGGATGTGCTCAGCAGCTCCGGGTCAGGGCAGGGAGGGGTTCGGGTGCCCCGGGATTTGCCGGCCCCGCTGTCCCGCCCGGCTCAGGGACGCTGTGGGAGGCTGAGGCGCCGCGGGGTCACCGCTGGTGACAACAGGAGGAGCTGCAGGAGCCCGGGCAGGCTGCAGGGTACAGGTTAATCCAGTGAAGCCGCTCCAGCACATCTGCTCCTGCTGTTCTGCCTCATCAACCACTCCAAAGGCTGCCCCAACGGCCCCTTTTCCTTCAGCACTCACAAACAAAAGCCAAGAGAAGGGATGACTGATTTTTCTGAAACCCTCTCCGCACTCCCTCAGCATAATGCTCTCCATCTTACTCAAAACCACTCCTTACTCTTTACTTCGGGATTTTTTTTTCCGCACTGTGGTTGCTTTTGCTCTTTTTGATAAGCTGAAATGGAAACTTCATTGTGTGTGCAAAGGTCCCAATAATTTACCATTTCCAATGGAAAATTACCCTGCAATTGGAAATATTTTAAGAACCTTCCCCAAGGAGAGTATAAGAACAGAGAAAACCCACAGTAACATCCTTCTCTGTACAGGAGCAGGAATCCCAGACTGGGTTGGGTTAAAGGACCTCAAATCCCCCCCAGAGCCAGCCCTGGATGGGCAGGGACACCTCCCACTGTGCCAATGTCCAACCTGGCCTTGGGCACTGCCAGGGATCCAGGGGCAGCCACAGCAAATCTGGCAATTCCAGCCCAGCCAGGAATTCCCAATTCCCAACATCCCACCCATCCCTGCCCTCTGGCACTGGGAGCCATTCCCTGTGTCCTGTCCCTCCATCCCTTGTCCCCAGCCCCTCTCCAGCTCTCCTGGAGTCCCTGTAAATGATTTCTGACTGTGGAATGATTAATCCAGACTCTCCCATTTCCCTGTGTGTGTTCCTGTAGGAAGCAGGGATGGGAGTCCCCTGGCTCTGGGTGCCACCCCCAGTCCCTCCTGGGGCAGGGGACAGACACCCAGTGACACCCTGGGCTCAGTGTCCCCCTCCCTGACCCCCGGTGGCTCAGGAGGGGCTGGGACTGCTCTGCAATCCCTGCTGAGCCCTCCTGTCACAAGGGCCTTTCCTTTGGCACTCCCCAGTTTCCCCTGGAATTCTCACCCTGGGCTTGTGCTGTGAGAAGCCCCCTCAGGAAAGATCCAACTCTTCCAGGATTGTATTCCCAAAAGATTCCTGTTCTTCCAGGATTGTATTCCCAAAAGATCCAACTCTTCCAGGATTGTATTCCCAAAAGATCTCTCTCTTCCGTATTTCCCAAATTTAATCCTGGTCCTGCTCACCAGGGGCTCTCTGCTCAGCCCTACCCAGCTCATTTGAAATGCAGGTTTGTATGTCCAGGGCCTGACCAAACTTTGTCCTTTCTGCAAGGAAGGCGGATGTTTATTCTGATTTGAATCCCAGCAGATATTTTATGGAGATTGTTTTCGGTAACATATTTAAAATAAAAGTCATCCACATGAACCAGACTGAACCCCCCTGATGCCATTGAGCAGAACTGCTGGTGTCATTCTCATGATTTATAGCCATTAATTTGCTTTCAGAACACACTGACCACGGTAATTTTCTTTGGAGATAAGTGATCTTGGGAGTAAAAACCAGGTGGAGGGGGAGAAATCCTCTCCTTCTGCTCGCTGCCTGCCCCTTCACCCACAGCGAGCCAAGCTGCCTGTCTTTCTGCTCCGAGGAATGTGGCTCAAATGAGCTGGAAAACAGCTCAATCTGGGCCAGCGAGGCTTCCCCGGCACGCCTGAGCTCCCGCCGGGTCCCGGGCTGGTGCCTCCCCCCGGCACCATCTCCCACTGCCAGGGTGCAGCTCAATTAAAGCTCAGCTCTGCCGGCCCCGGGACCCGGGCGGGTGTGACTTTTTATAATTGTTTATTTAATTATGAATGGATTTGTAAAGATTCTCAAAGCCCGCCTGAAAGATCACACGGCCTCGTAGATCTGTATGCAAACTCTGAGATGAGGCGTGCTGGCTTGGAAAGGGCATCAAATAAAAATGATATCGTTAGCAGAGAGCTTGAACTAGAAACAAGTTTCAAATGATGGCCTTGCAAAAAGACCAGATATTTTGGAGAATTAGAACTGTAAAAAATGCATTGTGGCAAGACCACTTAGGGTAAAATAATAGGTGAGTGGTGTTAGAAGTATTAGCACCATTGTGGCAAAAGCTAATGGGCTTAAAAACATTTCTAAGGGATTGTAATCAGGAAATGGTAGAATGGCATTGAGGTTTATATCTCTTAAGTTTCACCCTCCAATGAAACTGGTAATAAAATAAAATCTTTTAAAAAAACTCTCAGTTGCCTCGTCCCTGTAGACCTGGGGTTTTCCTAAAGGTGGGGATGGGGATGGGGATGGTCACAGCATCAGCACCCCGAAGGGATCAGGGCACCCATGGAACCAAAGGGGATCAGGGCACCCATGGAACCAAAGGGGATCAGGGCACCCATGGAACCAAAGGGATCAGGGCACCCATGGAACCAAAGGGATCAGGGCACCCATGGAACCAAGGGGATCAGGGCACCCATGGAACCAAAGGGGATCAGGGCACCCATGGAACCAAAGGGATCAGGGCACCCATGGAACCAAAGGGGATCAGGGCACCCATGGAACCAAAGGGATCAGGGCACCCATGGAACCAAAGGGATCAGGGCACCCATGGAACCAAAGGGGATCAGGGCACCCATGGAATTCACACCCCCAGGGGATGGGCCCCGCACCCCCAGCGATGCCCGTGCCAGGGCAGTGCCCCGTGCCCGGCAGGACCCTCAGGTGTGCCAGCCCCGCCTTTCCCCTCGGATACGTCACAGAGGCGTGGGCTGGGTTAGAAACAGCCCCGGAGCGCTCCCAGAGCAGCCCGGGGTGCCGGGGGTCCAGGGCAGAGACACTGGGAAGGAAAGAGCTGGAGCCCCCTGCCCAGGGGCGCTGGGATCCTTCCCCTGCCCAGGGGCGCTGGGATCCTCCCCCTGCCCAGGGGCGCTGGGATCCTCCCCCTGCCCAGCCCTGCCGGGCACAGGAACTCGGGGAAGGGGAAAAGCCAGGGCAGGGCAGGTGAGCATCCCCCGGGACTGCAGGGCACAGAATCCCCGGGGAATGCAGGGCAGGACAGGGAATCCCCCGGGAATGAAAGGCAGGACAGGACAGGGCAGGACAGGGCAGGACAGGACAGGGCAGGGCAGGGCAGGCCTGGCTTCCCCCCGGTTATTTGAGCTGTGCCCAGTGCTGTTCTCCTCCTGCAGTCCATGAAACTCTGGGAGCCTGTGCCACAGCCCCACCACACAGAGGGAAGGGTTCCTTCCTCACCTTCCTCACCTTCCTCACCTTCCTCGCCTTCCTCACCTTCCTCACCTTCCTTGCCTTCCTCATCGCCAGGCTGGACGTGCCCTCCTTGAGCAGGTTGGGTTTTTCACAAGGACCCATCACGTCTTTATTTCAGCCCAGCCCAGCTCTCATTGCCAGTCTGGCTCCTGCCCTGGCCTCTGATCCCAGTGCTGCCCCTGACTCACAGCCAGGCATCCAGAGCCCATTTCCAGAGCTTTTGGGTTTTCCTGCCATCAGGAGCCTGGGAGCGGTGGCTCATCCCCAGTGCCCTGCTCCGTGTGCTGAGCGTCACTGTCCCTGTGTTCCGTCACTGTCCCTGTGTGCTGTCACTGTCCCTGTGTTCCGTCACTGTCCCTGTGTTCCGTCACTGTCCCTGTGTTCCATGCCCTGTGTTCCGTCACTGTCCCTGTGTGCTGTCACTGTCCCTGTGTTCCGTCACTGTCCCTGTGTTCCATGCCCTGTGTTGTGTCACTGTCCCTGTGTTCCATGCCCTGTGTGTTGTGTCACTGTCCCTGTGTTCCATGCCCTGTGTTCCGTCACTGTCCCTGTGTTCCAGGCCCTGTGTGCTGTCACTGCCATGCCTTGGGCTGCAGCAGAGCCGGGGCTGGAGCCCATTCCCACGATTCCTGACTCCCCCGAGAGCAGCACTGGTGGCACTGGAATGTCCTGTTCACAGGGCCAAGGTCTCACACACACCCCAGAGCCGGGGGCTGAGGCTCGGGGTGTTTTGGGGATGTTTGTGTGGCCGGGCAGGGTTTTGGGACACAACCCTTCGTTCTGGGTAATGCCAGCAGTACTGAGAGCCCCCGGCGGGCACTGAGTCCTTAAACACAGCCCAGCAGGAATTGTAGAGGCAGTGCTCGGGGGGGTCCAAGAGCTGAAATAAAACCATCTGCAGAGCCCGTGACACAGGGAGTCCCCTAAGCCAGGCTCTGGGGACAGCAGGAGGGTTTCCCTGCTCAGTTCCAGCTGTCTGTAGGTTCACACCAGGTGTGGATCCAGGATGTCACCTTGCAGCTCCTCCCAGACACAGCAGTGCCACTCCTGGGGTCGGTGCTGTGGTTGTGACAAGGGACAGGTGTCACCTCCTTCTGAGAGAATCGGTGTCACTGCTGAGCCCTGAGCAGAGAGAACAGAGCTGGGGTGTGGGGCTGTGTCACTGTCACTGTCACTGTGTCTGTGTCACTGTCACTGTGTCACTGTGTCATTGACACTGTGTCACTGTCACTGTCATTGTCACTGTCACTGTTACTGCTGAACCCTGAGCAGAGAGAACAGAGCTGGGGCGTGGGGCTGTGTCACTGTGTCACTGTGTCACTGTGTCACTGTGTCACTGTGTCACTGTGTCACTGTGTGACTGTCACTGTCACTGTTACTGTGTCACTGTGTCATTGACACTGTGTCATTGACACTGTGTCACTGTTACTGTGTCACTGTGTGACTGTCACTGTTATTGTCACTGTCACTGCTGAACCCTGAGCAGAGTGAACAGGGTGTGTGTCACTGTCACTGTGTCACTGTGTCACTGTGTCACTGTGTCACTGTGTCACTGTGTCACTGTGTCACTCTGTCGCTGTCACTGCAGCTCTGCTGACCCTCAGGCACTGCACGACCCCTCCGGGGCTCCAGGGGAGGGGCTGTCCCTGCCTGGAAGGGGGGGTCAGGATCCCACCCTGCTGTCCCTGCCCGGGGACAGGATCCCACCCTGCTGTCCCTGCCCGGGGACAGGATCCCACCCTGCTGTCCCTGCCCGGGGACAGGATCCCACCCTGCTGTTCCATCTCTGCTGTCCCTGCCTGGGTCAGGATCCCACCCTGCTGTTCCATCCCCGCTGTCCTCGGTGGGGCAGGGCAGGGAAAAGCTGTGGGAAGGTCATGGGTGGAGAAAAGGGCAGGGGCAGAGCCCTCAGCAATCACTGCACAGGTAAAACAGATTGGACTCAGGGAAGTGAGATGAATTTGTTAAATCGGAGCAGGAAAATGAAATGAAAACAGATCTCAAACCCCCTTTCCCCGAGCCTTACCCGCTTCCAGGATGAGCTCCCCCCAGTTCCTGCCCAGCAGCACAGGGAGCGGGTGGGCAGCTGTGGCCAGCTGTGCTCGGCTCCTGCCCTTCCTCCCCAGCGCCTGGACCCCTCACCCTCCTCCCCCAGAGCCCCGCGGTGCAAACGCAGCTCAGGGACAGAGAGCTCCAACTTCTGCTGCTGCAGGCCACGGAAATCTGCAATTCCCCCTCAGCGTTCTCACCGCCGCGTTCAGCGGGGACTCGATGATGCTCTTGGTGATGCAAATCGTGAAGGGATCGCCCCTGTCCCCAGGCAGAGAGTTCATCTTCCCTTGTCACTTCACACCTTAAATAAGGGCTCAGGGAATTACTCACCGTCACAGCTGGCTGCCTTCGAGATTTCAGGGGCTGAAATGAAGTGGTCTGTGCTCCCCTGACCCCAAGGTGGTCAATTCGATATTTAACTGCCAATACCCTGCCGAGCGTGGCCACAATGGTTGACAAATTCTTTGCTGTTCAGTGTTTATTTTCTGCAGTGAGGAATCTGCAATGATCTCTGTGCTGGAGGGGCAGAAAAGGCAAAGGCAGAGCTCCTGTGGCTGGGTGGGTGCACTGGGCACATCCACAGCCCCCGGGGCCCCGGACTGGGCACACGGCAGGAAGGGAGAGGGCACAGGGCAGGGCCAGAGCTCCCTGCTGGAATTCGTGCTTTAAAAAAATCAGAGAAATGGAGACACGGAATAATTGACTGGTGTCCCTATTCCTTCTCTCGCTTTGTCATATTAACAACAAAATTGCTGTGTGTGGTTGGCTCAGGTGTGAGAGCTTCCCTGAGATTCTGAAACAAGTCTAAACAAACTATTGGAGAGGCATCACAAGGACACAACAGAGATTTCCAGAGTGACAAGGAAAACTTGCTCCGAGGAGCTGGGGGGATTGAGGAAACAATGATTTCCTTCTATTCAGAAGGAACATCAATCCCATAACCAGCTCTTTTGGGTTTGCACCTGAATCCAAACATCGATGACTTAAGACAGAAAATGCCCCAGCTCAGCCCTGTTGAGTCACCCTGGGAGAGGCGCTGTCACCACTTTGGGACCGGGGATGTGATAAAAGGAGGCACTGGAGTCGCGGTGGGAATTGAAAGGAATCATTTCCTGACTGCCACCCCCTTCTCCAGCAGAGTTCTGCTGCTGCCGGAGCAGCCCGGGCATGGCTGGGGCCGCGTTCAACCAAATCCAAAGGATCCAAGAGCTCCTGTGCGGGGTGTGCGGGGCTGGGAGCCTCCTGCAGCCCTGCGGGGCCGAGGGACACGGGGACAGTGCCAGCCTGGGGATGGGGGGGACGGGACAGGGTCCTGAATCACCTGGGCAGGGACCTGACTCACCTGGGGTGGGAAATGGGAATGGAGGGGGGACAGGGCAGGGTCCTGAATCACCTGGGCAGGGACCTGACTCACCTGGGATGGGACACGGGGATGGAAGGGGGATAGGGCAGGGTCCTGGCTCACCTGGGGGGGGAAATGGGAATGGAGGGGGGGCACGGCAGGGTCCTGAATCACCTGGGCAGGGTTCTGAATCACCTGGGCAGAGACCTGACTCACCTGGGGTGCGACACGGAGTTGGAGGGGGGACAGGGAAGGGTCCTGGCTCACCTGGGCAGTGCTGGCCCTGCCCATGTCCCTGCAGTGTCCTCAACTGTGTCTGGGGTGTCTCCACCTTGTCCCTGCTGTGTCCTGCCCCTGTCCCTGTCCCTGTCCCTGCCATCTCTGTCCCTGTCCCTGCCATCCCTGTCCCTGTCCCTGCCGTGTCCTGTCCCTGCCATGTCCCTGCCATCCCTGTCCCTGCCATCCCTGCCCTGGCCGTGCAGAGGAAGCTGAGGCTCCCCCCGCTCCATCCCTACAGGGGCCGAACCTTCTGGAAGTGCCCACTGAGCAGGAAGAGGGAAGGAGAGCAGTGCAGGAAAAGCATCCAGGACTGGAAGGAGGCCGGCACTGCAGGACTGGTTCCACTGGAGACAGCCCGTGCTGGGAGGGCCGGCTCCTGGCCCAAGGTTTGCTTTTGTTCCAAAGGGAAACAAAACCAACAGAAAAAAATGTAATAAACACCACGGAGGAAGCCAGTTCAAAATGGCGAAAGGGAAAACGCTGGTTAAGGAATGAGCGTCACCCATGTGAAATCAAAGGTCACAGTAAAAGCTGTCCCCGGAGCAGCCGGGGCAGGGGCGGCTGTAAAGGTGCACCCACGGCAGGGGTGCGGCCGGGTGGGATTTCAGGTCCCTTCCCACCCGAACCAGCCCGTGATGCTCCGATCCCACATTTCCCCCGGACCGCGGCTGACACCGAGCACCAGGAGCTCTCAGGGAGCAGATTTGGACGGGTCCGGGTAGGGCTTTGGGACCGACCCAGCCCCAGGTGCTGCTGCCAGGGCGGGATTTGGGGCGCTGTCCCTGGGGCCGGCTGTGCCCCGAGCCCGAGCAGGGCTGGCCCTGCGGGCACAGGCGGGCACGGCGTTGGTGCCCAGACATTTCCCACCTGACAGGAATTGCTGCGGATTAAGGAGGGAAGAAAAATCGCTTCCTTTTGTTTTGCCAGGGAATTCAAATGCTCCGAGATTTAGTGTAACACAGGATCTGCTTAAGTGGTAATTGTTCTTTGTTTCAAACTACATCAATTTACAGCTGGAACACTATGGCTGTCACTGGAAATGCTTTGTAAATTTATTTACAGGCAGCAGGAAAGTGAAGAAGCACACAGACAGAATTTTAAATACAAATTGCTTCAAGGTACAATTTCCTCCAATTGCTGTAATGTACATTATGAATTTAATTTCAGTACATTTCTGCTATATAATAACCCGATTTGGAAGTATAAATGCAAATTAAATTTAAATAACCTATAATTTTTTATGTGATGTTTTATAAATATTTACAGTGGGGGTCTTATTGAATCAAATAAAGTGAGCAGATGGTGACGAAGGCAAGGTCATCCCTTCCCTGGGCGTGCCGGGGTTGTGATGGACAGGATGTGTGAATCTTAATTTGTGTTTGTGTGTTTGTGTTTGTTTGTGTTTGTGCTCCAGCTCCTCAGTCTGAGGGGACACAACTGCACCGACCCCGGGGTGACGCCTGGAGAGGCTCCCTGGGGCAGAGGCTGGGCAGAGTTAATTAAAGGAATAAACTGGGATTTTTAAAAGGAATAAATGGGGATTTATTCAAAGCCCTTCCAAGGATTCACCTTGGGCAGTGCCAGAGCCCGGCCGTGGCTCCACCCAGGATGGATCCTGGCTCAGGAGTTTCACACTTGGGTCACTTTGGGTCCATTCCCACCTTGGCTTCATTGTCCAATCCCAGCTCCAGGCTCTGCAGTCCCATCCTCCCACATTTTCTCCTCCACTCGCTGCTCTTTGCACTTTTTGGGGCTGGAGCTGCAGCGTGTCCTTGGCTGTGGGGCTGGCAAAGGATTGTTCTGTGTGCCTGAGCTGGGAGGAGAGCTGGGAACACTTTGTGTGGAGTTCAGAGTCACACACAGGGCAGGGCACAGGCTGGGAAATATGAAAGATAAAACTGGAGGCATCAGGAGTGCTCCCAGGATTCAACAGTTTCTCTCAGAATCACCAAATCCCAAATCCCTGAGGCTGGAAAATCCCCCAGCCCATGGACTCCAACCTGTGCCCGATGCCCACCCTGTGCCCATCCCAGAGCTCTGAGTGCCACCCCCAGGAAGTGCTGGGACACCTCCAGGGATGGGCACTCCAACCCTCCCTGGGCACTTCCAATCCCTGCCCACCCTTTCCATGCGGAAATTCCTGCTGCTCTCCACCCTGAGCCTGCCCTGGCCCAGCCTGAGGCCGTTCCCTCTCCTCCTGTCCCTGTTCCCTGGGAGCAGATCCCAAATCCCCCCGGCTGTCCCCTCCTGGCAGGGAGTTGTGCAGAGCCACAAGGGCCCCCCTGAGCCTCCTTTTCTCCAGGCTGAGCCCCTTCCCAGCCCCCTCAGGAATTCTCCATTCCCTTCCCAGCCCCCTCAGGAATTCTCCATTCCCTTCCCAGCTCCCTCAGGAATTCTCCATTCCCTTCCCAGCTCCCTCAGGAATTCTCCATTCCCTTCCCAGCTCCCTCAGGAATTCTCCATTCCCCTTCCCAGCTCCCTCAGGAATTCTCCATTCCCTTCCCAGCTCCCTCAGGAATTCTCCAGCCCTTTCCCATCTCCAGCCCCTCCAGGTCCCTCCTGCTCTTCCAGACAAGGCCCTGGGGCAAACTGGGAGCAGGGGCTGCTGGCCAGGCTGGGCTCACCAAGCTCTGCTTTGTTTTAAAAGCCTGACTTGTCCCTGCCCTCTGGGCAGAAATAATTCTGCTGTTCCCTTCTCTTTGGTGAACCACTGAAGAAAACTGATTCAACGTTGAACTTGTCTAATAAAGTTTGCTGCTCGGTGTTTTTTTTTCATTTTAAATGACTGACAATGGATAGCTTTAAATAGATTTAGTACATAATGCAATTATTTAAATGTAATAAACACTATTTAAGATTATTTAATAATGTTATATTAAAATATAGCAACATCAGTAACAAAATACTATACACACTTGAAAACTATTGGAATTTTTTGATAATTAACAAAATTCTGAACTGGTTTGGATTGGAAGGGATTTTAAAACTCATCCATTTGCAGCCCTGCCACGGGCAGGGACACCTCCCACCATCGCAGAGGGCTCCAGGAGAGCTGACATCAGCGTCCAGCCCAGGTTCCCCTGCTTCCAGCTGGGCCTGGAGCAGGATTTAAGGAAAATGCAGGGGTGGAACCCAGAGCTGGAATCTCTGCTTTGAGCCTGCAGTGCCCCCATAGCTGGGAGCTTCCCAGGGAGCAGCACGGGCAGGGAGATGTTCTCTAACATTTGGAGAAGTTTGTTTTGCAGATTTCTTTTTTAAGCTACTGCTGTAGAAAATAAATAAATACTGAAGGGCAATTTTAGCAGCGTGATTCTAATTTGTTTAATCAGATTATGTTGTTTTCTTCGCTGCTGCCTTCTAATTTGGATATATGAAAATGAAATTAATATTAGATTCTCATATTTATTCAGACTTAATGAGATGATTGCAATGGGTTGCCAGAATGAGTCTTTTAAACGTGGCTAAACTTCACTCCCTGGGACGTGCCTCCCATGAGGGCTTCATTCCCTCCTGAAGTCAGGAAAATGACCCAAAATGTCACTTTTGCTCCCAGTCATTCCAGAACTGAGTCATCAGCAGCTGCTGCAAGGTTTAACAGCACCAAACACAGGAGGGAAGGGCCTAAAAGTGAACCAGGGACTGGCGTGGATGGGACATTGGGAATTGGGAATTCCTGGCTGGGCTGGAATTGCCAGATTTGCTGTGGCTGCCCCTGGATCCCTGGCAGTGCCCAAGGCCAGGTTGGACATTGGGACAGTGGCAGGTGTCCCTGCCATGGCAGGGGTGGCTCTGGGGGGGATTTAAGTCCCTTCCCTCCCGCTGGAACAAAGATCCCAAAGCTCCCAGGGCTGAGCTGTGTCCCCTGTCCTGGGCTCAGTGCAGGGGCCTGGGCTGGTGCCCCCAGGTCAGGGGAGCTCTGCCCATCCCTGTCCATCCCTGCCCATCCCTGCCCAGCTCCAGCCCCGGATCTGTGGATCTCACCCAGAGCTCCTCGAATAGGGGTGGGGACGAGAGACAGGAGTGTCCCTGGCACAGGAGGGACACTAGTGACAGTGGCACAGGAGGGACAGGAGTGGCACTGTCATGGGCACACAGGGGTGTCCCAGGCACAGGGGTCTGGCCAGGACAGGTTTTGGGAACTCTGGCTGTTTGCACTGCTCTGCAGACGCTCCCTGGAATTACTGTGGGGTTTCAGCTGACTTTTCCTTAAAATCCCTGAGCAGCTCCTCACCTGATTATCTCCATTGTGAATCCAACTTGTCTATCCCATAACATTTCCCACTCAATCAACACATGCCTCCAACTTGTAATTATCTTGGGAAATGTTTTCATAATGTACAACCCTTCACCTTTTTGCTGTGCTGATTTATTGCCTCCGAGTTAAACCTTGATGTTCAATTTCCCGGCGTTGTTATTAACATCTCCTGCTAGAGAAAATAATTCTGCTGAAATTTCATGGGAAAATGAATCAAAACATGGTGATATTTACACATGGCCTTTTAATCATTTCAAACATCGAGAAGTTTTTGATTTAAAATTACAGTAATTTTGTTTCAATTGTCCTTGGTATTATCCCCAGCCGTAATTAGGAATATCCACAGAATTAACCGGCTGGCAGCTCCTTCCACAAACAGTAAATAACACCTGAGATGGAAAGAAACACCAATTGCTGGTTTGAATCCCAGGTTCCTGCAGGTTCTCAGTAACAAGGAGCTGGGATCAATGTCCTTTGCTTTTTGTTTGGAGTCAGGAGTGGCAGTGAAGGAGTGGGAGCAGACAGGGATGCAGCACATCCCATTCCAGGCTGGGAATCTGCAGCTCCCCAGGCTCTTCCTGAGAAAAGGAAAGGAAGGTTCAGAGTGTGCTGAACCCAGGGGGGCTCTGCAGACATTTACACACCTGAGTCATGAAATCAGGGAATCATAAATTACAGGGTCAGGGAGCCACAGATCCCAGAATCAGGAACCACAAATCCCAGAGTCAGGGAACCACAAAAAATCACAAATCTCAGGTTTAGAGAATCATAAATCACAGACTTGGGGAATCATAAATCCCAGAATCAGGGAATCACAAATTCCAGAATTAGGAGGCCACAAATCCCAGAATCAGGGAATCACAAATCCCAGAATCACAACATCAAATAATCCTAAAGTGGTTTGGGAGGGCAGGAGCTGAGTCCCCACCTTGTTCCACCCCTTCCCAGGGCAGGGCTCCTCTCCTCAGTCCCCTGTGCCAAGGGGAGAGCTCTCGGGGGGCTCAGGGCTCTGAAGGACCAGGGATCTGCCCTGGAAGCTCCTCCCCGTGCCCAGAGGAAAAGGAATTTCCTCCTCTTATCCTAAATTCCTCCTTGCAGTGGGTAACTGCACCCTCGGGGGTGTGAAATCCGGGATTTTCCCTCCGAGGGCGTTCTCTGCCTGCAGCTCCTGGCCGAGGGCTGAGCCAGGATCCATCTCGGCGTCTGGCCCCGGCTGTGCCGTGGCTGTCAGTGCACACACAGCCGGGAGAGCTCCATAAAAACCAAAACCTGCTCGGCTCATCCAAGCCTCAGTCAGCTCCCATCATCACTGGGAACACGGTGTGGGCACAGGGCCAGGACCTCTCACAGCAGATTGGGATGGATGACCCTCATTTCACCATCTATGAATCCAATAAAAAAAAAAATGTTGTTACACTTTAATGCATTATCTGTCACGATAATGAAATTTTATTTGCCATTTGCAGGAAGGTTTTCCCTCTCAGAGCAGGATGCCAGGGCTCTGTGGAAGGTGCCAGGCAGCAGGAGAGGCTCTGGGAATGCCTGGTGTTGGATAACTGCTCCTCCAGAGCTGCTCTGCCCTGGCCCTGCTGGCTCCAGGATGCGGCTGAAGGTGCAGAGAGGGGGGAAAGCTGGGGATGAAGAGCTCAGGTTGTCCTCAGCTGCACCCTGGGGCTCCTGGGATGCATCTCTGGCACCTCCAGCTTGGACAATCTCCCCCTTTGGCTGCCCCACGGCATTTCCCTCTCCCAGCAGGAGCTTCTCCCTCCCCAGAGCCCTCCTGGAGCCCGGGAACTGGGGCTGCTGGTTCCCAGTGACCTCCTCACCACTGCCCAGCTCTCAGCAGCCTCTGGCTCCATCCCAGCGTTTGTTTTCCTGAATCCTTCTCTGGTTCCATCATTTCCCTGGGCTCAGCTCGTGCCCTTTGGGGCTTTCCTGCCTCCCTGCCTGCACCCAGCAATGCCAGGCTGGACTCCCTGAGCTTAGAGCTTTGCTCCAACCTCCAGGATCCCATTATTCCTTCCCTCCCCAGTATTTCTCTGCCCTTTTCCCAGTTGCAGCCTCCAATTTCATTGGCTTCAGCTCATTTTAAATAACCCTCAGGGGTTGTGTTTCCACAGCACAATTCCCTGGCTGTCCCTGAGCCAGGCCAGCACAAGGCCAGACCCAGTTACACCCAACAGCCAAAAAAATGTCCAACAACTTATCCCAAGACACAATTTACTCCCCTTCCTCTCCCTCACAGTCTGCTGAGGCAGTGATCCATAAAACTGATGAGAAATATTTATAAAGGTGACAGCCCTGACATGGAGAATTAAATCACAATACCAGAATGTGCCAATTTAGTAGCTTATGAAGTTCAAGTAAAAAAACCCAGAAAAAACAGATGAGGAACTGTCACAGCTGAGAAAAACAGGAGTGTGAGGAAATCAGAGCTGTGGGTTTGCTGCATGTGCAGAGCAGCAGGAGGAGGAGGAGGATGTGAGCCAGGGGACAGCCAGGGGACAGCAGGGGACAGCAGGGGACAGCCTGGGGACAGTCAGGGGACAGTCAGGGGACAGCAGGGGACAGCCAGGGGACAGCAGGGGACAGCAAGGGACAGCCAGGGGACAGCAGGTGACAGAGCCCTGGGCAGCCCAGGGCAGCTCTGACTGTGCCACTGCTGCGTGGGGAGCCAGAGGTGCTGCAAAGAGATGAGGAAACAGCAAAAACTGCACCAGAGACACCGGATTTGTTATTTTGTCCATAAGAGAATAACGGGGTTTGTCCTCTGGGAAAGGTGGCACAGGGAAACACCCGAGGTGTGTGCTGTGTGTGAATCCTGTGCTGTGAATCCTGTGATGTTTGGGAATTCTGTGATGTTTGGGATTTCTGTGATGTTTGGGATTTCTGTGCTGTGTGTGAATCCTGTGATGTTTGGGATTTCTGTGCTGTGTGTGAATCCTGTGCTGTTTGGGATTTCTGTGCTGTGTGTGAATCCTGTGCTGGAGCTGCACAGACCCTGCCAGGGCAGCAGGGGCCCTGTGGCACCTCTGTGCCAGGGCTGTCCCCACACAGGCACGCTGTGACAGACCCAAGCCCTGCAGAGGAGCAGCCAGCTGGCTCTGGGTGCTTGGGGAACACAATGGACAGGAGATTTGGAGCCACACAACCATTAACTCATGGAATGATTGAATCCTCCTGTGCTGGAGGGGACCTCAAATCCCCCCCAGAGCCACCCCTGCCATGGCAGGGACACCTCCCACTGTCCCAATGTCCAGCCTGGCCTTGGGCACTGCCAGGGATCCAGGGGCAGCCACAGCAAATCTGGGAATTCCAGCCCAGCCAGGAATTCCCAATTCCCAATCTCCCATCCAATGGCACTGGGAGCCATTCCCTGTGTCCTGTCCCTCCATCCCTTGTCCCCAGTCCCTCTCCAGCTCTCCTGGAGCCCCTTTAGGTGCCCTCAGCTCTCCCTGGATCCTTCTCCTCTCCAGGGGAACATTCCCAGCTCTCCCAGATTTCCTCACAGCTTGCACAGCCTCTTCCACTGAGAGTTACTTGACATGTTCTCTGTTTTTTTTTTTTTTGTTTGTTTTGTTTTTTGGTTTTTTTTAACACATTAACCCAGTTTTTAGGCAATTAGAAAAGAAACTGTTGCAATTACTATTAATTTGTGTTATGGTCTAGTCATCCTGTCATGTGCCTCTGCTGAAAGAAACGAAAAAGAAAAAAGCCCTTGTTGGCTGATTGTCTACCCAGGCACCGAGTCTATTAAGAGACAAATAACCTTGATGTGCAGACACTTATCAGAGTTAGAAATCTTATGATTCACCAATTAATGTGGGAATATTAATGAAGAGCATCATGTTGAATCCTGCTTTGAATGCTGCAGGTTACCTGAATTTTATGATAAAAAACCTTCAGAGTCAAAACAAATGTGTGAAGGTAAATGAAGTTGAATTCAATATTATATTTTCTATTCAGCTGGCGTGACAAGTGTTCCGGGAAGGAACGTGAGCTCCCAGCTCGGGCAGTCCCAGGGCTGAGGAGTGACAAAATCCTGTTTGTGTCCCACCCGCGCCTGGGGGCTCTGCTCCTCCCAGCCGGGTTTGCCATCAGCCCTGCCCCTGTCCCACTGCAATCCAGAGGGAAATCCCATTTCACAACATGAGACACGTTTGAACACCGATGTGGGATTAAATAACAGCAACCCACCTTCAGTGGCTCCTGATTCACTGAGGGCAGGTTTAGGAACCTTTGGTCTC
Organism: Acridotheres tristis; assembly: GCA_037013685.1. Classification (NCBI taxonomy): domain Eukaryota; kingdom Metazoa; phylum Chordata; class Aves; order Passeriformes; family Sturnidae; genus Acridotheres; species Acridotheres tristis. The sequence goes on along the minus strand of CM072892.1, from coordinate 483,307 downwards.
AAAGCTGCTCGGAAATTGCCTAAATCCAGAAAAGTTTGCCAAGGAAGCAGGCTGAACTCAGGAGTTCTGCATTAACATTTTCCTATTTGGCTGGTAAAATACAGCTTTGAGCAGCTGTCCAGGGACCGTGTGGCTAAAAATTCATTTAATCTGAGTCTATTTAAAAAGTTCCTTCAGAATGGACTCAGGGGAACAGATTTGGCATTGGCAAGGAATGTATTCCCTGATTTAATACATCTCCCTGCTTCTAATTCTTCCCATTCTGTTATATGGAGCCACTTGTTGAAGTGCTGCAGTCGGTAAAAAACGGAATTAATTGGAACTTGATGTGGAGTAGAAGCTCCTGCTGGTGTGTCTGGGTGGGGAGGGTTTTGTTCTCGGGGGCTGCTCTGGCTCAGATGTGTGAGCAGAGCAATCCTGGTGCACACCAGGTGCCCCTGGGGGCACAGGCACGGCCAGGAGGGCTCGAGGATGGGGATGAGCCCCAAGGAAGGAGCAGAGTGAACGGCCCAGGGTGTCCAGAGAGCCGGGGCGTGCTGGGAAAATCCCAGAATCGTGGAAAGGTTTGGGTTGGAAATCCTAAAATCCTGAAATCCCCCCCAGAGCCACCCCTGCCATGGCAGGGACACCTCCCACTGTCCCAATGTCCAACCTGAGCTGGACATTCCAGGGATCCAGGGGCAGCCACAGCAAATCTGGGAATTCCAGCTGCGGCCGAGGCTGTGACAGGGACACAGCCGATATGGGACAGGATGTCACAGGGTGTGTCACAGGGTGTGTCACAGGGCTGGAGAAGCCTGGGCAGGAAGGAGTTAATGCCTTGGAAGGTGGGGCAGCACCTTTCTGGAGCCACCAGCCCTGTCCTGGCCCATGGAGAGACACGGAGAGCACAGGAGGGGGCAGGAGCCAGAGGGGTGTGGAGAGCACAGCAGATATTCCTTTTCCAGAAATATCTGACAGAACAACCAGCACATCCCCCCCAGCCCAGGTGTGACAGAACAACCAGCACATCCCACCCGGCCCAGGTGTGACAGAACAACCAGCACATCCCCCCCCCGCCCAGGTGTGACAGAACAACCAGCACATCCCACCCGGCCCAGGTGTGACAGAACAACCAGCACATCCCCCCCAGCCCAGGTGTGACAGAACAACCAGCACATCCCACCCAGCCCAGGTGTGACAGAACAACCAGCACATCCCACCCGGCCCAGGTGTGACAGAAGAACCAGCACATCCCACCCGGCCCAGGTGTGACAGAAGAACCAGCACATCCCACCCGGCCCAGGTGTGACAGAACAACCAGCACATCCCACCCATCCCAGGTGTGACAGAACAACCAGCACATCCCCACCCAGCCCAGGTGTGACAGAACAACCAGCACATCCCACCCATCCCAGGTGTGAGAGAACAACCAGCACATCCCACCCAGCCCAGGTGTGACAGAACAACCAGCACATCCTCACCCATCCCAGGTGTGACAGAACAACCAGCACATCCCCCCCAGCCCAGGTGTGACAGAACAACCAGCACATCCCACCCAGCCCAGGTGTGACAGAAGAACCAGCAGCTGCTCTCCCTTGCCCACGGGCAGGTGTCCCCACAGGGCTCGTGGTCCCCAGACACTCAGCTGGGGGCAGAGCCAGGGCTGGAGGTCCTTTGGCCTCCTTGCACGATTTCCCTTCCCTCTGCCCCCCCTTCCTTTTATTCCTGTTTTTATTTTCAGAAGAGAGATAAAACACTCACCAATGTCCCTGCTGCTCTCTGACCACGTTTTTTGGACCCTTTTGGTTTTTGCTGCTCTTTTCTGGCACGGACATCTCCAATCCTGGGTGCTCCCTTCCACACAGACAAACCCCAAAACCATTCAAGGAGCTGTCACGATAACACCTGAGCCCATTTCACTGAGGCTCCTCTGCAGAGTTATCTCTCTTTTTTATTCTGCATCTGATTCCTGCATTGGGGCTCCTACTGTAACTTTTAAAAATGTCATTCCTGGCATTACTTGTTGGATTGAAAATGTTATTTAAATGCATTTCACATGGACATTTATTACCAAGCTGGAAGGAAAACATTCTCTTGGAAGTTTACACAAGTTATGAACTTCACATTTGTATTTAATGGTTTCGTAGAATTGCATTGTGAGAAAACATTATAAATACGAGAAATAAAAAAATATTTCTAAAGATATTGTATAACCTTCTGGATTTATCTCCCTCTATTTACTCCATTGCTCTGAGGATCCATTAAGGCAGCAGTAATCTCATCCTAAAGACAGGATGTCATTTCTTATATCTGCATTCTGCTGCCACCCTTTAAGTGGGCTCCAAAGATCCACAAATGGCAAATAAACAAAACAGAACAAAAGAAATCAAACCAGGAAAAAAAAAAAAACAAAACAGCCTGGAACCTGTGGTTAATCTCAAAGGAATTTTTTTCTTTGTCACATTTAATCCCTCTGCTCAGGGACCAGATTTTCTCCTGGGACACAAGAGAGCCTGGACAGGGACTGGGGACAAGGGACAGAGGGACAGAGGGACAGAGGGACAGAGGGACAGAGGGACAGAGGGACAGGACACAGGGAATGGCTCCCAGTGCCAGAGGGCAGGGATGGATGGGATGTTGGGAATTGGGAATTCCTGGCTGGGCTGGAATTGCCAGATTTGCTGTGGCTGCCCCTGGATCCCTGGCAGTGCCCAAGGCCAGGCTGGACATTGGGACAGTGGGAGGTGTCCCTGCCATGGCTGGGGTGGGATGGGGGGGATTTGAGGTCCTTTCCAACTGAAAGCATTCTGGGATTCTGGGATTCTGGGATTCTGGGATTCTGGGATTCTGGGATTTTATGATTCCTTGCTGCTTTGCTGCTCCCCTCCCAGACTCAGCTCCAGGGCTGGAGCCACCAAGGTCCCTCTGGTGTCCCCCCATCAGGGACAGCCCCTGTCCCTATGGCACCCACAGAGGGTTTGCTCCTGCTCCTGTGGGACAGCAGGGAGGACAGAGGGGACAAGGGCCCCTGTCCAGCTGTGCCGAAAATCCCTCTGGGCAAAGCCAGTGTCTGTGCAGGAGCTGCAGCTTCGTTCCAGAAAAGGGCCAGAGCCCCTGGGGCACAGCCCGTGGGGTTTCTCTCTCGAGGTGTTCCCTCTCCCTTCCCCATTGCTGAGGGGCCAGGAAGGTGCAGCCTTCCCAAAGCACCTGCCCCAAATCCTCTGAACCTGGAATTTCCCCCAAAGCTCAGAAACTCCAACTCCTGCAGCCCCATTTGGCCAAACTGTGCAGGCTCTGTGACAAACCTGGGCTGGAAATGAATCCCAAAGTTCAGAAATTCCCATTTGGCTGTTCCAGGAGCTGGACTGTGCAGGCTCTGTGACAAACCCGGGGTGGAAGTGGGGACAGACACCGAGCCCCACCTCAAAGCCGTTCCCAGCCATGGCCTCTGTCAGGAATTGTTTGTGCAGACACCAGCACACACCTTCCCTGACACAGCCAAGCCTCCAGCTCCCCTCCCCGGCTCTGAGCAGCCTCTCTGCGTGTCCCCTTCTGCCTCCTCAGCATTTCCTGCCCTCCTCCCCTTGCTGTCCTTGTGCTGATCCCTGCGTGGCTCCTCCTGCCCAGAGTGATGCACGTGGGGATTTTGGCACTCACAGCTCCGTTCTGCCTCTCCTGCACCTGCAAGCCGCTTGGAACAACGTTCAGGCACCGATGACTTCAATGGGAACGGTTTGTAGGTGGTTATTGGGATTTTAGAGTTGGTGTGGCACAATATGTCAAAGCCTTGTGCAGGTAAATGAAATCTCGGGGGTAGGAAGGAGCCCAGCTCCACGGCTGTGTCTCAGCTTGGCACAGCTGTGCAGCAGGAGGAGAGGAGCCCGTGGCTGTCGTGGCAGGAGCTGTGACACTCCCCAGTTAATGATGGAGCACGAGGAGCACAGCCCAGCACGGGGCTGTGGGGATGGAGCTCTGGCAGCCTGCTCACTGCTCCCAGCACCAGGGATCCTTGCCAGGAGGCTGACGCTCACATTAAGGGTGGTTTCCTGTGGAAACGTTTTAATTTAGCAGTTTCTACAGGAGGATGAAGTTAAAAAGTCAATCGACAGGGTTTGTGACAGGCCAGGAAGGGGAGAGCAGTGCAGAATGGGGCTTTTTCTTCTTTTGCTCAAATTCAGTGTGAATTCTATGTACATTTACAGTTTGTGAACCCACCCCTGCCCACTGAAAAGCTTGGAATTGTGAATTAGTTCCCTCCTCCAGTAGGAGAGAGACACAGTCAGGAGGAAGAGGCAGCAGATGTCCCACCTGTGCCAGGGTGTGCAGGGATCCCGGAATTCCAGACTGGTTTGGGTGGGAAAGGACCTTAAATCCCCCCCAGAGCCAGCCCTGCCATGGCAGGGACACCTCCCACTGTCCCAGTGTCCAACCTGGCCTCGGGCACTGCCAGGGATCCAGGGGCAGCCACAGCAAATCTGGGAATTCTGTGCCAGGGCTGCCCACCCTGCCAGGGAACAATTCCAGCCTGGAATCAGCTGTGGGCAGAGCAGGGAGGAGTTTGTGGAGCTGTGCTGTGCACAGCAGCACTGGGCAGCACGGACTTGGCCATTCAGAGCCATTTCTATCTCTGCATTCAGTGCCAGGATGTGTCCTTGCACAAGGGCAGGTGTCCAGGGGGCTCGCTCAGGAGAACAGGCTGGTGCCACCCCAGCACTGAGCTGTGCATGGGCTGAGCCTGGCCTGGAGGAGGCAGCTCCCATGTGGACACACACATTCCCAGAGCTGGGGAATCACAGCTTGGGAATTCTCTCCAGGCCTGGATTTCTCCTGACTCTCAGCTCCATTCCCAGGCTGCCAAGCTGACTGCAGCTTCAGTTAGGGAGGAGTCTCCCAGGGTGACAACACGGTGACAAACAGAGTGGAATTCATCACCAACATTAACCCCTGGTGTCTTTGCCGTGGGACACATCCTGAGGTGCTGTCCCAAGGATGTTTTTCCCAATTGTCCCATGAGCTCCTGTCCTGTCCTGGCTGCACTGACACACTTTAAATCCGGGCTGGCTGTACAATAAATTGGCCTTTTTTCCCCACAGAGCTCCGTGTGTGTTGCTGCCCTTTCTCTCTCTGTGCAGGGCAGTGACCACACTCCCAGGGCTGCAGGATCAGCTGCCTGCAGGGAATGCTGCTGGAGTGCAGCCCCTGCTCTCACTGCAGCCCCTGCTCCAGGTGTTTGCATCCACCTGTACGTGTTACCTTCACTTCCCATCAGCTGAGGCTGATTCAGTGACAAAGGTACAGAATTTCCTCCTCTTCCTCCTGCTGCTCCCAGGTCCTGGTGCTCTGATCCCCCCCAGCTGCACCCCTGGAGTCAATGAGCAGCTCTGGATGGAAGCACAGAGCCCCTTCCCACAGCCCAGGGTCACCCAGGGTGTCCCTTCCCAGCCTTGTCCCACCCAGGATCTCCCTGCCCTCCCCACCACTCACCCCCTCATGTCCCTGCAGTTCCTTGGAGTTTCAGCCCCAGTTTGATTTATTCTCTGTCTGTTCAATAACAAATGATTATGTGTCTTGTCCCTGTGATTTAGAAGGATGAAGTGGCTTCTCCCTGAAAACCTGTGCGTGGTGAGTGCAGCCCTCCACATCCAGAAACACAAATGTTGGTGTGGGCATGGAACCATGGGAATGGAACCACGGGAATGGAAACGTGGGCATGGAAACGTGGGAATGGAAACATGGGAATGGAAACATGGGAATGGAAACGTGGGCATGGAAACGTGGGAATGGAAACATGGGAATGGAAACATGGGAATGGAAACACGGGAATGGAAACGTGGGAATGGAAACGTGGTCATGGAAACGTGGGAATGGAAACATGGGAATGGAAACATGGGAATGGAACCACGGGAATGGAAACGTGGGCATGGAAACGTGGGAATGGAAACATGGGAATGGAAACATGGGAATGGAAACGTGGGCATGGAAACATGGGAATGGAAACATGGGAATGGAAACATGGGAATGGAAACGTGGGAATGGAACCATGGGCATGGAACCACAGACATGGAACCATGGGAATGGAAACATGGGAATGGAACCATGGGCATGGGCTCAGGCACCCAGGAGGGGACAGGGGAAGGACAGGGCTCTGCTGCTCAGGAGGTGACAGGGGAAGGACAGGGCTCTGCTGCTCAGGAGGTGACAGGGGAAGGACAGGGCTCTGCTGCCCAGGAGGTGACAGGGGAAGGACAGGGCTCTGCTGCCCAGGAGGGGACAGGGGAAGGACAGGGCTCTGCTGCTCAGGAGAGGACAGGGGAAGGACAGGGCTCTGCTGCCCAGGAGGTGACTGGGGAAGGACAGGGCTCTGCTGCTCAGGAGACTGGGCAGGAGCTGAGCACAGGTGAGGAGTGGTCCTGAGCTGTGCCACAGGACACAGGTGGCTCTCTGCCCCTCAGGGTGTCCCACCCCCCCAGGGCGTTTGCAATCAGAGTCCCTGGGGCGCCAAAGCCCTCCAAGGGCACAAAATCCAGCTGTTATCCCAGCCCTGCCCAGCCCACCACTGACCCTGTCCTTGATCCATCCCTCACCATTGCCCAGGCAGCACTGAGACCTTCCCAGCCATCCAACCCCAGAAATGTGCTCTGGCAGCATGGAAACCTTCCCAGCCATCCAACCCCAGAAATGTGCTCTGGCAGCATGGAAACCTTCCCTGCCACCCCAGAATTGCCTCTCCTGGCCCATCCAGAGGGGATCCCCAGGGAGCTCCTGTGGGACATTGCTGGGGCTGTGTCTCACAGGGGTCCCAGGGGAGCCTCTCTGCACCCAACCCTGGGGAGGTCTCTGAGTCCCTCCTGTGCTCTGCCCCCACCGGGATGAGCAGGATGCTGCCAGGCTCTCCAGGTTTGTCCCCTCTCCACCCCGTGGGGCTGATCCCTGATCTCCTGCTGCCCTGCAGGCCCCTCATGCTGCTGGAGCCCCCAGGACACCGAGCAGTGGCTCCTTCCCTGTTGGCACTGCAGGATTTTATCCTCCAGAACCCCCTCGGGCCCTCACAGCCATTCTCTGCTGCTTTTTAACCACAATAAACTCACTCCTGGCACATCGTGAACCTCTCTGCAGCACCTTCCCATAACAATATATTTAATTGAGTTAACTGGCTAAATGTGAGAGTCTCATTTTTATGCTGTTCTGATTTTTTTATATTATAACCACTGGAAGGAGTTTTGCATCACTTTTATACGTTATTTTCCTTCAGACATTGATAATTGTTATCTCCTTTTAAAGAGAGCACTTAAGGCTATTTGCTTCATCTCCTTTCGAACATTACTCTCAAGCCCGTTTAAGCATTCACCATTCAAATCCAGCACTTCAGAGTAGAGAGAAATAAAATAAAAGCCAAGTTGTTTTTTCTTTTTTTTTTCAATTGGAGGAGCCAAGATGAGAATGATGCCTGTAAAAGCTGGTTATTTGTATCCATCAGTGCCCAGGACTATGCAGGTAGCTGTAAAAAGCAGCTCCCTGTGCAGCAGAGACTGAAGAGAAGCTGAGGGCAGAGCTCAGCAGGGCTGCAGCTCCTCCCAGGGCAGCTCCAATCTCTGCTCTGGGGACAGGGAGGACAGGGCACGGCTGGAGCTGGGCCAGGGGGTCAGGCTGGATTTTGGGAAAGGTTCTTCCCTCCCCCAGAGGGTGCTGGCACTGCCCAGGCTCCCCAGGGAATTCCAGAGCTCCAGGAGAGTTTGGACACCAGGGATGCCAGGGTGGGATTGTTGGGGGGTCTGTGCAGGGACAGGGGCCGGGATGATCCCTGGGGGTCCCAGCTCAGGATATTCCGGGATTCTCTGGTTCTCTGTCACCAGGCTGTGGGAACATCCTTGGAAATGTTCCCCAGACAGGAGACCTGGCACTGTGGGCGCTGTTTGATGGGCTCGGGGTGCCCATTAAAGGATGGACTTGAGCCAGGGCTCCCCTCCAGAGGGACCCACACGAGGCTGAGCTGGGGGACTCCTCTGGCTCGGGGCTTTGGAATTGCTGTGCCCGGGGCTCTGGCAGAATCCATCCCTCCCTCCCTCCCCGCAGCCGCTGCTCTGCCTCCCCGATGCATAATGCATCAGCCCTGATGAACGAGGGCACCGCTGCTGGGGAGCCGAGCTGCTGCTTTTCTCCCGCCTCGAAGCTTCACAAGAGCATTTGAAAAATGTGTTTAATCCATCCAGCACGGTCTCGGGAGAATCCAGGCTTCAGCTTTAATTCTGCGCTGCTGCTGCTGAGCCTGGACAGCACCGGGAGCCCCGGCGCAGCGCGGGGACCGGAGTTCGGTACGGGGAGAGAATTTCCAGGGCGGAGCAGGGATGAAGTGATGAATGCTTCCAAGTGATGGGTCCTGGCAAAGAGCCTCCACCAGGCTCCTTCCAGCAGCCCCACACGTCTCTGTGCTGGCCACAGCCCCGCGGGGTCCCCGGCCGTGCCCCGCTGCTGCCAGAGGTGCCTGAGCTGCTCGGAATCGCATCCGCTCCTTTCTCCTGGGAAGTCTGAACCTCTGGGGAGCAGTTAATTGCTGGCGCTGGTCTTTAATTAGCTCTGCATATTGCTTTTCATTTTGGGTGGGCCTGGGATGATAAATGGTGTGTTTGAACCTCCACATCCATTGCAGTGAATGGAACTGTGGAATCTTTTCCTCTCAGCCGTTACTCCGTGCCCAGCGTGTGACTCACAGACAAGGCGTAAATGTAATTTATTGTCACCACGGTGGCAACTTTTACAATTACAGCTGTCCCAGCTCGGCTCCCTGGCACTCACCCTGCTCTATTTACATCTCCATTCATTTGTAAGCTGGTTATTACGCTCACTAAATTCTTGGGGAAGGAAAACAAAAGAAAAGCGATCTTTATCCACATTTTATTTTATTAGGAGCTCTCTGTGAGGCGTCTGCAGGTCCTGGCATCACCCTCTGGCCAGGTCCTGTCACCAGCAGGAGGGGACAGCTCCAAGTGTAGGATTGTGTTCAGAAGTGACACCGAGGGGACTGCAGCAGCAGAAATGCTTTGGGGTTGGGAAGAAGTGACGGTGCAGGGAGGAGCAGCATTAGCCAGGATTCCAGGACAGAGCCAGCCCGGAGGAGGGAGGAGCCTGGCACACTTTGCAGGGCTTTGGGACTCAAGAACCTTCTGGGGAGACTCTGCAGCCTCGGATCTCTTTGTTTGGGTGTCCCACACTTTCTGTATTTGGGGCTGTTACAAACACCCTCATTGTCCTCAGCAGTTTGCCCTGGATGTTTTTATTGACAGTTTTTCCTGCAACTTCCCTCAAAAACCTGTGCTAAAGTTTCCCTCCCTCTTCGTTGTAAATTGGAGCTGTTGTGTTGATTGCCCAAGTCACACTGGATTAATTTCTTGCCATATCTCATTAGAAATCCATCTTTAACCGGGGTTTGTAAACTCCCCTGACTCATTTTCAGTGTTCTAGATTTACACATTGCTGCTCCTGCTTTATTTTTGTTTTCGGGCTAAAAAGACTCATATACTTAAATATGATTTGCTAATTCTGCAGAATCATAAATATCTGTGAAAAATGCCAGATATCCTCTCTGGGTTGATGTGGGAACACTTTAATGCTGCCTCACATATTCTCAGCTGCTGTGGCACCCGCTCGTGGCTCTCCAAGAGGGAAAAATGAATTCTCCTCATGCCAGGTTTTTTATGGCTGACATCATGGGCTGACACCCACCCCAGCTCCCACCCCCTGCACTGAAAAATGCGCAAGAACCTCAGGGAGAAGAATTCCTGAGCAATGAGAAAGACAACGCACAACGGATAAAAATACCGGGGATAAAAAATGCTCTGCAGCGTCAGAAATTGCTCTTCGGGAGGAAACACGAGGCTGAGACAGGAGACTCGTGTTCTGGGGACACGAGATCAATGTGCAGCACGGGCTGGAGCCATCGGCATTCCGGGCAGGCACGGGGGGCACAGTGCCAGCCCTGCCCCTCCCCGCCTCCCCTGGCCGGCAAATGCCCTCGGTGCTGCAATTCCGAGCCAGGTGACACATCACCTGTACTGCTCCGTGTCCTGGAGATGTGGCTGTGGCAAGGATCAAGTACTCGGTGGGAAAGGCATTTTTTAGATGGATTGCTACATCAGGAATGTTGAGACCCTGAGGCTTTTAATGGAAACATATTTATAATTTAAAACAAAAGGAAAAAAAATGCCATGACTGTCAGGGTTGAGCATTGTAGTGGAGGGAGGAAGAAAGATAAAAATGGTTGAAATATAAAAAAAAACATTAAAAACATTAAAAAACAATGTGTGGGCCCAGTTCCTTCTCTGGGAGAGAACTGCAGTGACACAAAGGGCACAGGAGCTGGGTCTGAAGGAAGCCAGGTCCCACAGGAGCTGGGTGTCACACAGCTGGGTGTCACAGGAGGTGGGTGTCACACAGCTGGGTGTCACAGGAGCTGGGTGTCACAGGAGGTGGGTGTCACACAGCTGGGTGTCACACAGCTGGGTGTCACAGGAGGTGGGTGTCACACAGCTGGGTGTCACAGGAGGTGGGTGTCACACAGTTGGGTGTCACAGGAGCTGGGTGTCACAGGAGCTGGGTGTCACACAGCTGGGTGTCACAGGAGCTGGGTGTCACAGGAGCTGGGTGTCACACAGCTGGGTGTCACAGGAGCTGGGTGTCACACAGTTGGGTGTCACAGGAGGTGGGTGTCACAGGAGCTGGGTGTCACACACAGTTGGGTGTCACAGGGGCTGGGTGTCACAGGAGCTGGGTGTCACACAGCTGGGTGTCACAGGAGGTGGGTGTCACACAGTTGGGTGTCACAGGGGCTGAGTGTCACAGGGGCTGGGTGTCACAGGGGCTGAGTGTCACAGGGGCTGAGTGTCACAGGGGCTGGGTGTCACAGGGGCTGGGTGTCACACACAGTTGGGTGTCACAGGGGCTGGGTGTCACAGGGGCTGGGTGTCACAGGAGCTGGGTGTCACACAGCTGGGTGTCACAGGGGCTGGGTGTCACAGGGGCTGGGTGTCACACACAGTTGGGTGTCACAGGGGCTGGGTGTCACAGGAGCTGGGTGTCACACACAGCTGGGTGTCACAGGGGCTGGGTGTCACAGGGGCTGGGTGTCACACAGGGGCTGGGTGTCACACACAGTTGGGTGTCACAGGGGCTGGGTGTCACACACAGCTGGGTGTCACAGGGGCTGGGTGTCACAGGGGCTGGGTGTCACACAGTTGGGTGTCACAGGGGCTGGGTGTCACAGGGGCTGGGTGTCACACACAGCTGGGTGTCACACACAGCTGGGTGTCACACACAGCTGGGTGTCACAGGGGCTGGATCTGAGATAAACTGGATCTGAGATAAGCTGGGGCTGAGATAAGCTGGCTCTAAGGACACCAGGTCCCACAGGAGCCCAGCCCAGCCTTGGGGTGGGCTCAGGGCACAGGACCCAGCCTGGCACAGCCTGGCACAGCCTGGCACAGCCTGGCACCCTGTAGGAATTCCAGCCACTCTCCTCCCGCTGTGCCTTACCCAGCTGCCATTTTTCACGTCTCAAGCATTAAATTATTTTACCAACAAACGTTTCTCGTGCCCAGGAGTTTGCACCGATGGGTCCTGGGGGTGCAGAGCCCCCCTGGCTCCACCTCTGGGTGCCACAGCTCCAGGGCCAGCAGCCCTGCAGCGCTCCCGGGAATGTCCCCAGGGCTCCCCGCTGGAATTTATCGCCCATTTGCTTGTGTTGAACAAGTGGTGACCGGCTGAAGGAAGCGTGTCAAATATTTGAAATTACTGCTCTTAGAAATTAATGGCACTTTTTCCTACGGCGTTTCAGCAGCTCTGCAGCTCCTGTTCTGCTTTTCACTGGCCAAGGTTGGTGGGTTTAACAGTCAAAAGAAAAGCAGAACAATGTAGGGATGAAGGTGATTGTGTTCATATGATTTAGGAGAATAATTTGAGGGAAAGGGAATACATTGTGAGACACGGAGCCTGTAATTCCGCAGCATAATTTTATTATTGTTACCAAAATTGGCTTCATCTCAGTTACTTTAGCCCTTAGAAAGTTTGAACAGATGGCATCTCTTGCTCTAACTGTATATCTAATTTATCTCTCATGACTTTTTGATTATGTATATTTGAATTAATGGGCTTCTCTATTTGTTCCATCATCGGGTTAATGGTGTTCAGAAGACGTGGATAGGTATCAATTCTCCCTTGGTCAACAGTCAAAAGTAAATGAAATTTGCTACCAGAAAATGCTGCTGAACAGTGAAATAACTCCACTGGGGATAAATTGATCTTTGCTAAATCAGGCACAGCTCTTGGCTGCCAAACCCACACAGCAAAGGAATGGAGGTGACAGGGGAGTGAGTGCTCCCTGCACCACAGGTGCCAGTACTGTATCAATATTCCAATTTCCCCATGGAAGGGTGGGCAGGGATTGGGAGTGCCCATCCCTGGAGGTGTCACCTGGGGGTGGCACTCGGAGCTCTGGGCTGGGCACGGGGTGGGCATTGGGCACAGCTGGGACTCAGGCTGGGAGGATTTTCCTGTCCCAGTGCTCCTGGGATTCTGTGCTATGACAGCACATCGGCATTCCATGAATCTTTAGCGGGAAAAGCAGGGCCAGGTGGAGCTGTTTCCATGTCACAGCAAGGAGGATCCGCCCTCCGGGTTTCCCTCTGGAAAAGAAAGCAGCGAGCTCAGAATTCCTGCGGGTGCAGGGACTGCAGCTCTGGGGTGCAGCAGGAAAAGCTTTGTTGGAGTCTGGAAAGCAGAAGCTTCTTGGAGTTCCTCAGAGGATGTAGGGATGGAATTAAAACATTTAGAGAAATTAAAGTATATTATGCCACACAGACATGAAGTAGAAATTCGTGTCTCTAAGGTTTGGTTTTAAGTAAGTAGAAATATTATTAAGTCGCATAGATATGAAGTAGGAGTTTAAGTAAGGATATGTTTTAAGTTTTTTAAAAGATAAAAAGCCTTAGAATCTAGTGGAAAGTTTAGGCCTGAGTGAAAGTTCAGAAACTTAGCCCTAGACTTCATAAAAACATAGTAAGAACATTGATAACGTTTTTTTAATAGAACAAGACAGAATTATTTGTGTGAATAGATAGAGCTATACACACAAATTATGCATCAGGACTAGCACTACTTTTGTACTATAAAACTAGAATTTTAATAGGTTTACAAAATTGTTTTAGGTTCGTGTTTTTAGTTTATTGGATTATTTATGAATAAAAATCCTTTGCATTGGGGTGGAAGAAGCTTCCTCTGTTATTGTTATCATTCCTACAACTACACATGGAAGAAGAAAGTCTGCTGTCCTTCCTTCCTTCCTTCCTTCCTTCCTTCCTTCCTTCCTTCCTTCCTTCCTTCCTTCCTTCCTTCCTTCCTTCCTTCCTTCCTTCCTTCCTTCCTTCCTTCCTTCCTTCCTTCCTTCCTTCCTTCCTTCCTTCCTTCCTTCCTTCCTTCCTTCCTTCCTTCCTTCCTTCCTTCCTTCCTTCCTTCCTTCCTTCCTTCCTTCCTTCCTTCCTTCCTTCCTTCCTTCCTTCCTTCCTTTCCTGGAATCCTGGAATCCTTCCTGGAATCCTGGAATCCTTCCTGGAATCCTCTCCTCTCCCCATGTCCATGTGCAGCCCAGCACTTTACCAGGAAGTTTTTATGTTGTTTTTTACTGCAACTCAGAGCTCTGGAAACAAAATCCAGCTCAGCCGTGCCTGTGTTTCCTGTGGAAACAAATCCTGTGTCTGAGCAGCCCTGACCAGCAGTGAGTGCTGCCTCTGAGCAGCTGCTGGGAGCAAATTCCATTCAGCTCCTCTGGTTCTGTTGTTTTTTCCCCGTGTTTTTAAAGCTGTTTTATCTCTCTGTATTTCTCCATATGCTACAGAGAGTTTCAGTCACTCACCTCCTGACACTCAGCAGCACATCCAAAACCCTCACAAAACCTCTCTGCTCTCAGGGACCACGGGCTCTAAGGTTTCCCTCTCTGAGGTATTTGAGGGGGCAGGTAATTTTATTCAAAATAAAATAAAATAAAATAAAATAATAAATAAACCCAGAATTGTGTGTGGAGTTTTGTGTTTTTCCCCCATTTTGGCCAATCTGGCACCATTCCCAGCTGGAGGTTTTGGCTCTAACCCATCAGAGGGGTGGTGACCTGCAATCCAGTGACACCACAGCCCAGAAGGAACATTTACCACGTTAAGGACTTAAAAAAGGTTTCAGTTATTGAAGCCAATTATCCTCACCAAATGTCTCCAGTCCCCTGTGGGTGGGAAGCAGAGGTGATGCTCTGAGAGAGAGAATTTGGGAAAAAATCAGAATCAGAGAATCAGAATGATTATAAAGCAGCATCTTCCTTAAATAAAGCCCAAGCTGGGATACAGTTAGCAGCGACTCTGCACTGCATTTCTGCCTTCTGTGTTTGATTTCTGGAAAACCTGTGGGTTCAAAGTGGGCATGGCAGGATCTCAGGGACAGCCCCCATCCCGTGTCAGCTGTTGGGGCCCAGCCTGCCCCGACCCCAGCATGGTGTTGGGGAAGTGGCTGAATAAAAATCAATGGGAATGACTAAAGGGCTGGAAACTGAAAGCTTTAGTCAGGAGAAATAAAAGGGGTGCACAAGGGCAAAACATAAAACATAACAAAACACCTGCTGACAGTAATCCTTCAGAAATTCAATGTTTGCAGGTCTGTGTAGCTCCTTTAGAAGGCCCCAAAATGGGGTTGATCACACACTTTGTATAGAGTGTGATGGAATGTTCTAGAAAGCTTCCAGCCAATCACAGGCTGTTGTGTAATCTCTATTTGCATGGTCACTCCCCGTTGTTCCCATAATCCTTTTCTTTTTCCTTGTTTCTCTCCATAACTGGATTGGATGTTATCTGCCTGGGCTAATCAGTGCCCAGGGTTTTATTTTGGCTGTTCCAAATCTGTTCCTTCCAGAATAATTTACAGCACTCAGTGCCTTTCCTGCTCCCGAGGTCACTGCAGCTGGGCCTGGCTGCCCAGGACTGCCAGGGCATGTGTGTGACCAGGGATAATCCAGGGAATGTGTGACCAGGGATAATCCAGGGCATGTGTGTGACCAGGGATAATCCAGGGAATGTGTGTGACCAGGGGTAATCCAGGGAATGTGTGACCAGGGATAATCCAGGGAATGTGTGTGACCAGGGGTAATCCAGGGAATGTGTGTGACCAGGGATAATCCAGGGAATGTGTGACCAGGGATAATCCAGGGAATGTGTGTGGCCAGGGATAATCCAGGGAATGTGTGACCAGGGATAATCCAGGGCATGTGTGTGACCAGGGATAATCCAGGGAATGTGTGACCAGGGATAATCCAGGGAATGTGTGACCAGGGATAATCCAGGGCATGTGTGTGACCAGGGATAATCCAGGGAATGTGTGTGACCAGGGATAATCCAGGGAATGTGTGTGACCAGGGATAATCCAGGGAATGTGTGACCAGGGATAATCCAGGGAATGTGTGACCAGGGATAATCCAGGGAATGTGTGTGACCAGGGATAATCCAGGGCATGTGTGACCAGGGATAATCCAGGGAATGTGTGACCAGGGATAGTCCAGGGAATGTGTGTGCTGTGTGACCAGGGATAATCCAGGGAATGTGTGTGCTGCACAGCCACGGATAATCAATAATTAATAATCCATAATCCATAATCCATAATCCATAATCCATAATCCATAATCCATAATCCATAATCCATAATCCATAATCCATAATCCATAATCCATAATCCATAATCCCAGCTCCTCCTGGCCCCCACATCAGCCCCGTGCTCTGGGAGCCCTGAGCCTCAGGCCCAGCTCAGCTGGTCTGGGCTCCCCTGCCACGGTGCCAAAGGACCCGCTCAGGGTTTCTCTCCCAAACCACACAGCAGGATTTCTCTCAGCCAGGCACATCTCCAAGTTTAGAGTCTCGTTATGCAGGAGATTTCCATGGGCTCAGTGAAAGCTCTGGAATCCCGAGGTGAAAGCTGTGGAATCTCGAGGTGAAAGCTCTGGAATGTCGAGGTGAAAGCTGTGGAATCCCAAGGTGAAAGCTGTGGAATCCCAAGGTGAAAGCTGTGGAATCCCAAGGTGAGAGCTGTGGAATCCCAAGGTAAAAGATGTGGAATTTCAAGGTCAAAGCTGTGGAATCCCGAGGTGAAAGCTGTGGAATCCCAAGTGCTGCTGGCGAGGCTGTGCCCAGCTGTGCCCAGCTGTGCCCTGTGGCACCTGGGGCAGCTCCCTCCAGGTGGGGTCACAGGTGGCACCACGGCCCCACACCTGGGCTGCCTCCTGCAGCTCCTGGGCATTCCCAGCACCTTGTCCTGGAAGGGCCTGGGGGATGGGCCCAGCTCTGCTCTGGGAAATGGGGCTTGGCCTGGGGGAGAGGGAATTCACTGCTTCAGATGCTTCCCTTGGAACTCCCTTGGGATCAGTCTCTGAGTGGGTGGGCACAGGGCATGGGCAGAGAGGGGAGTCCAGAGGCAGAGAGATAAATGGATATATGGATAAATTATAGGTAGATAGATAGATAGATAGATATAAAAATATATAGATAAATTGATAAACTTATAAATGAATATATAGATAAATGCATAGATAGATAACAAATGGATAAATGGAGAGATAGATAGATAGATAGATAGATAGATAGATAGATAGATGAATATACAGATAAATGCATAGATAGATAAATGGATAAATGAATAGATAGATAGATGAATATATAGATAAATGCATAGGTAAATGAATAAATAGATAAATGAACAGATAGATGAATAGGCAGGAAGGCAGGTGGGAAGGAAGGCAGGCAGATGATAAAACACCTGAGTTACACACTGCTACCCTTTCAGCCCCAAGGAACCAATGCACATAACTGGACTCACCCCAGCCTGATGAGTTTAATATTTCTCTCAGTTTATCTATCAAAATATAGCAAGAGAAGTTGTTTAGTTGTTTGTTTTTTCCAAGGATTATATGAAAAACCCCTGTAAGTCTTTACTGCAGGAAGTCACCAAGCACAGGAATTTTGGAAGGTTTTTACCTGTCTTGTTCACAGGGGCAGTTTCATACCCCTCGTTTGTGTTCATGAATTTGGGAGCAGAGCTCAGCCCCTTTGCTAGGAAGTGTGAACACACACAAAGGCCAGGACAGCGAGGACAGGTTTGCCTTCAGTCTCTGTGCTGTGCTTGCAGGACAGGAGCAGCCCCAAGCCTGGGCTCCCTCTGCCTCTGCTGGCTGAGCTGCTGGCCCTGGAGCTGCTGCACTGACCAGCTTGTGTGCCTTTAAAACATTCCTGCATTCTGATGCTAATGAGTTATGAAACCTCTAATTAGTCTGTCTCGTTCATCATGAAGCCTGTCATTTAGCCTTTCCATGGAAAGGTTCTGCTTTTGTATCAGCTGTTTATATAACAACTATTTCTCTTGATTTGATTATTATTATTTTATCTAGAAGGTGCCCCCTGTCACTGCCCTTGGGAATCTCCAGAGGCTCGAGAGAGGAGCAAGGACCTGCAAATGCAAACCAGGAAAGAATAACGCAGCAGAAACAGGTCAGAACAGAAATAGGAAAATTGCCTGAGGAAAACAAACAACAAATCCCCAGTTAATAGATGGGAATAGGAAGGAAATTTCTCGGTAGTTGCAGAGATGGATGGGATGGGATGGGATGGGATGGGATGGGATGGGATGGGATGGGATGGGATGGGATGGGATGGGATGGGATAATGGGATGGGATAATGGGATGGGATAATGGGATGGGATAATGGGATGGGATAATGGGATGGGATGGGATGGGATGGGATGGGATGGGATGGGATGGGATAATGGGATGGGATGGGATGGGATGGGATGGGATGGGATGGGATGGGATGGGATGGGATGGGATGGGATGGGATGGGAGTGCTGGGCAGCAGGGGACAGTTGGCAGCAGGGACAGATGGCAGCAGGGACAGATGGCAGCAGGGACAGTTGGCAGCAGGGACAGATGTCAGCAGGGACAGATGGCAGCAGGGACAGATGGCAGCAGGGACAGATGGCAGCAGGGATGCAGCTGCAGTCGCAGCCAGGGATGCAGGGCTCGTTCTGTTGGCAGCTGCTGCATTCCCGTTCTGCACTGCACTAAAGCGTCCAGGGGAATGTCTTGAAAAGTGTAAAATTCAAGTCTGCTGGTTTCAGTTTGTTTGCTGTGGAGGGGGCTGCAGGGAGGAGCTCCAGTTGGGAAAGGATTTTATTGTGTCCTCTCCAGGCTGGCCTTTCCCTGGCAGGCACCGGGCTCTTCATGCTCGGTTTGCCCAGCAGAGTGGGGCAGGGTCCTGGCCCCAGGGCCCCTCCCGGCTCCCGGCCCCGGGCACTTGGGGTGGGAATGGGGCAGGAAGGCGGCAGGAGCTCTCAGCGAGCCCCCGGAGTGCCCGTGCTGCGTTTGGTCTGCCACCGCCCCCGTGTTTTTACAGCATCGCTTCTCCATCCCTTCGCTCACCGTGCCTCTTTTCCTTCTGCCCACTCCTCCAAAATGTTTGTGGGGAAAGGGAGAAGAGAAACAACAGCCCCCAGAGCAGACAGTGCTGCTATTCTGGGCACAGAGCTGAGGTGGGAGCAGTGACTCACAGCTCGGAGCTCTGTGTGCAGGAGCTGCAGGACACGGCTCGTTCTCTGGGCTGGAACAGCCTGGCCTGCCCGGGGATGGTGCTCGGTTCCTGCCCTGGCTCACACTTGCAGGTTGTGTTAGATCGAGGGTGTCACCCTGCAGAAAAGCCTGTCCTGGTGCCACCATGCCAGCGGGCACACTGCTGATTTCTGTCTCAGTCTGCCCTGTTTGATCAGCCTCACAGCAAAGCCGTGCTGCTAATTCAGAACAGGAGCTTCCAATTCATCCTTGTGCCTCTCCCTGCTGAACCGAGCCTCCCGAGCCTCTGGAAGGGATTTTTTTCTGGGAAGGTCGGAGGGGGTGAGAGGCAGAGAGAGCCCTGGCAGCTGTGGGACACAAGTGCTGCAACCAAAGCTGCTCTGGGGGACAAGTGCTGAGGATGGCCCAGCCACACTCGTCCTGCTGAGCACGGACACACAGCTCACTTCAACAGAAACTCAACTTCTTCTTCTTCTTCTTCTCCTTCTCCTTCTCCTTCTCCTTCTCCTTCTCCTTCTCCTTCTCCTTCTCCTTCTCCTTCTCCTTCTCCTTCTCCTTCTCCTTCTCCTTCTCCTTCTCCTTCTCCTTCTCCTTCTCCTTCTCCTCCTCCTTCTCCTCCTCCTCCTCCTCCTCCTCCCTAGGAGAAGATGTGGAATTCCCTGGTGTAGTTCCCATTTGCCAGGAGCCTCCTTGCACGGTGTGCCTGTGGGTCAGCTCTGGTGGCCTCTCTCCCTGCCAGCTCTGCCAAGCACATTCCTCCCAGAGCCCGGGAGATCCTGAGGAATGCTGTGTGGAAAAGAGCCCCTGGAGCCCCTGGAGCCCCTGGAGCCCCTGGAGCCATCCCTGGGCATGCAGCCCCTTGTGGGGCCAGGCTGCCGTGGGGGAATGTGACACAACTGTCCTGGTGAAAGGGGAGAGGAGAAACCCCAAGGAGAGCTGGGGTGTCCACTCAGGGACCAGCCTCGGGGCAGAGAGCAGGGAAAGGTCACGGGCTCAGGAAATGTGGAGAACATCCCCCGGGGGCTCCCCAGCCCAGCTCAGCCCTCCCCATCCCATCCCATCCCATCCCATCCCATCCCATCCCATCCCATCCCAGCCCAGCCCAGCCCTGATCCCTCCTGTCCCTGGGGCTGGGCTGTGCTCTGGGCTGTGCTCTGGGCTGTGCCCTGGGCTGTGCTCTGGGCTGCCCCAAAAGTTCCCCTTGGACACTTCTCCTCGTTCATCTCTCGGTGCACAGAGGCAAAGAGCAGAGAGGGCAAAGCAAAGCTTGCCCACGTTCCATGGAATCATTTCCTTTTTTTGCTCTCCCGGCTCCGGATCTGAACCAAACAGAACCACAGGAACTCCAGCACGAGCTGGGATTTCAGGCACATCCCTCTCTGCACTTGCCTAGGCAAACCCCAGGTTCCTCTATTCTACAGCACTAATTATGGGATCCCACAAACCGGAATAAATCTCCCCTGGTATTTAAAGTGATTTAAAATACTCTCCTGGTAGAAAAAATAAATTTGCTTTTTGCCATTTAAGAGCTTTAAATCGTGAACACGCGGAGGGAGGCTGAGCTAAAACCACCTGCTGACCTTCAAAAGGAGTTTTCATTGTAACAGTCCTCAGAGACAGGAGTTGTAAAAATCACTTCCATCCATTCTCACTGATTTACTGCACAGTAATGCAGAAAGCAGCCACATAAATTATTCTTGTATCAAGTTTTCCCAAAAATTCCTGTCCTATTACAACAGTAAAGAGTGTGTCAGATATAATTTAAACTCCATTAAACTTATTCAAAATATTTAAATCAATCCAATATTGACCAAAAAGCCTGTTATATTTTTCAGTCCCCGGTGATAAATTGTTCTGGATGGTTATTACAGGAAGTCTCCGGTTCTGCTTGTTCTGTTTTCTGTGTCACTTGAAATGTCACAGTGGGAAAGCAGCACGGAGCTGCTGCAGGATGGGAGCAGGGACGGACTTCAGGCGCCTGTGAGCGCTGCAGCCTCCCAGAATTGTGGAATCTGGAATATCCTGAGCTGGAGAGACCCCCAGGGATCATCCCAGCCCCTGTCCCTGCACAGACCCCCCAACAATCCCACCCTGGCATCCCTGGTGTCCAAACTCTCCTGGAGCTCTGGAATTCCCTGGGGAGCCTGGGCAGTGCCAGCACCCTCTGGGGGAGGGAAGAACCTTTCCCAAAATCCAGCCTGACCCCCCTGGCCCAGCTCCAGCCGTGCCCTGTCCCTGTCCCGGATCAAACCCTCCTTCAGGTTTTACTCCACACCTCCCTGGGCTGTGGGACCAAAGTGATCGTTGAAATTGGTTCTGCTGTGTTTCCTGGAAAGCAAAATGCTTAGAAAAGAAAGGTCCACAGCCAAGGCAGAGGGAAATGCCCTGGAATTCCCTGTGTGTGCCTTGGACACGGGGATGGAATGTGGAGCAGCCCAGGGGGGTTTGGGGGCAGCAAAAGGGGGTTTGGGGAGCTCTGGGGGTGTGGAACAGCCCAGGGGGGTTTGGGGGCAGCAAAAGGGGGGTTTGGGATCAGCCCAAGGGGGTTTGGGGGCTCTGGGGGTGTGGAACAGCCCAAGGAGGTTTTAGGGGCTCTGGGTGTCCGGAGGGCAGCACACGTGGCCCAGGAGGGAAATGTCACACTGTGCCACACTGAATTTGTCCTTGTTTGTACAAAATTCGGGTGAGTGAGGACACAGGAGTGGGAGCCCAGGAGCCACCAAGTCCCACCGCTCCCACTCCTGAGGCACAAACCAGGGAATTCAAACAGGGAATTGTGTGTGTGAACTAGGCGGCTTTTAATGCAAGAATTCTGAAAAATGGCCACAGTTCTGCAAACACGTTTTCAATATTCCACTGCAGGAAGAGGATTAATTACATAACCCGGGTAATTTTTACTTTCCTGTTAGAAACTTTAAAAGATGTAGGTAAAATTAACAGCAGCCCCCAGCCTTACCCATACAGCATTACTCTGCACATGGGAAATGTCGAGGCAGTATTTCCATGAAAGTGGGAATAAAACGAGAAAGGATTTATCTACTGTACTCAAATACATTATTTTTTCCATCAGAAAAAGAAATATTTTAGGGATATATTCCCTGTCTGGGTATTTAAAATCAACATAACAATGTAGATGACTGGTGAGAACGTGGACTGTCTCAAATGGATTCGTAGCTTTGTGTTCTGTTTTCTACTTCTGGTTTTCAGATTGTTTTTGCTTTCCCCAAATGCTAAAAAAAAAAAAAAAAAAAATATTCACAGAAGGCAAAGTATCAGACAGCTGAGTCTGAAATAGAAAAGAGACTAAACCCACTACATTCCATTTTAAAGTTAATTCCATGAGAGTGAAAGGTGATAAGTTAAAATTTTTATGTAATGATCAAAGGATGTCACAGACCCCAGAATGGTTTGGGTTGGAAGGGTCCTCGCAGCCCATCCCATCCCATTATCCCATCCCATTATCCCATCCCATCCCATTATCCCATCCCATCCCATCCCATCCCATCCCATCCCATCCCATCCCATCCCATCCCATCCCATCCCATCCCATCCCATCCCATCCCATCCCATCCCATCCCATCCCATCCCATCCCATTATCCCATCCCATCCCATCCCATCCCATCCCATTATCCCATCCCATCCCATTATCCCATCCCATTATCCCATCCCATTATCCCATCCCAAGGGAACCCTTCCCCTGTCCCAAGTGCCCCAAACCCCCAGCCCAGCCTTGGGCCCTGCCAGGGGTCCGGGGCCATCCCCAAATTCATTCCTTTCTGGGGAGCAGGGGCAGCGTTTCTTCCCGAAGTTCTTACCTGTGGAAAAGCACTTTTAAAAAAAGTTGGGAGTGAAATGAGAGATGCAAATCCTCATTAAAGTGTGACCTGCTGGGAGTGCAGTGCTGGCTTTGTGTTCTCCACACCCCCAGCACCGGAGGCTTTGTGCTAATCCAGGTAATTAATTGCATCACTGAGATTTTGCCGACAGTCAGATACCATGTGCAGGATTTAACTAAATGAACATTTAGGAGGATGTTTAAGCACATGAGCATCTTCTCCCCCCAGCTGAGCACCAGACAAAGCCCCAGAACCGCTCACTGGAAGTGGAGTTTCACTAAAACACGCTCAGATTGGGCTGACAGTCCTGGAAACTTCGACTGTGGGAGGAGGATGAGGATGAGGATGGGGATGAGGATGAGGATGAGGATGATGAAGATGTTTCCTGAGGAGTTCTCAGTGTCCCTGCCCATCCTGGGCTCGCCCTGCTGGAGGCACAGCAGTGAGGGGACAAGGGATGGGGACAGGAGGGGACACCTGCACAGTCCCTGCTCTGCCCTCTGCCCTCCTCCTCCTCCACCATCCTCACCTGAGCCGTTTGGGATGAAGGACAGGCCCCTGCCCCTTCACCTGCAGCAGGAAAACTGCAGCAAAGTGATTTTATACAGATTTCTATAGAGCCACACCCGTCAGGGAGGCTCAGGCTGGATTTTGGGAAAGGTTCTTCCCTCCCCCAGAGGGTGCTGGCACTGCCCAGGCTCCCCAGGGAATTCCAGAGCTCCAGGAGAGTTTGGACACCAGGGATGCCAGGGTGGGATTGCTGGGGGGTCTGTGCAGGGACAGGGGCTGGGATCATCCCTGGGGGTCCCAGCTCAGGATATTCAGTTATTTCATACAGAATTAGTGCTCAGCAGAGTTGTCTTGCATCACAAATCCTCAGAATTTGGGGAAATCTTTACAAATCTGGGAGAAAGCTTCAAATAATCTGGTTATTTTATTACGTCACAGAATCACAAAATGGTTTGGTTTGGTTTGGTTTGGGGGGGATGTTCAAGATCATCCCAGTGCCACCCCCTGCCACGGGCACCTCTCACTGCCCCAGGTGCTCCAAGCCCAGCCTGGCCTTGGACACTTCCAGGGATGGAGCACAATCATTGACTCTGCACATTTATTAAATCATTGCTGCTGTGGCATAAAAACCACAGTCAATAGTTCACTTGCCTCTGCTTCAGAATTCCCGGTTTTTTTTTTTAATATTATCTCCACAGGACTGACCCACTTTTCCCCCTCAGTTTCCAGAAGTTCTTGGCCCCTTGTCCCTGCAAATGCTCTGCAGACAAAAGTGAATTTCAGCAGAGGAATCCTCCCGTGCAGGGCTGGCTGTGGCACTGGCACTGCCCTGCCCTGTGCCCTGCTGCTGCTCAGCAGCCAAACCAGCCCAGCTGCAGTGGAGCAGCTGTCACAGCCCCAAATCTGACACCACAGACACATCGGGCACGTCTTCCAACTCAGCCACAGGCAAACCTCAAACGTGGTAAAGGAGAAGGGAAATTCTCCTAAAGGAGAGCAGGGTAAGCCCTGGAGAGGTCCCCCAAAGCCTGGGGGAGCAGCCAGGAGCTGGGATGTGCCCAGTGCCACCCTGGTGACATGGCAAAGTGACCTGAGGGAGAATGAAACTCTGCCAAACCTGGCACGTGGCTGACAGAACGGGAATGGAACAAAACTGGGATTTTTCACCAGTCCTGCCCTGCACACTGCGTGGATTTGCTACAAAGAAATAACAAACACGGACAGGATAGACTGGGAATGCCTCAATATCTGCATTTCCATGGGCACAGCCCAGGCTTGGCTTCCTGCTGGAAAATGCCAGAAGCTAGGGCACAAAACCACTGCTCCAAAACACAGGAATGGGAAACACAGCCCATCCTGTTTATGGGGGGCTGTTTCCCCAGATAATTCCACTGCAGAGCTGATCTGATACCCTCAGCATTAATGGCAGCTGTTCTCACCTCTGCACAGGCTCTAATCCTCAGCCCAACGCTTCCCCTCGAGGGGCACAGCTGAGCTCCCTTCCCCTCTCGTTTCCATTGCACTCCCTGCTCACCCTGCCCACAGCAAGAGTGAACCATCAGTTCCTGCTTTTCTCAGAACTTCATCCCAGTAATGGGAAAAATGTCAGAAATATTGAAGGAAAAGAGGAGCTGAAATGTCACACAAAGGGAAGAAGACTTTCATGCGGGGAGTTTGTCAGAAGCTGCTATTTGGCACGAAATTGTTCATTTATGGAGTGTCAGATTAGGGAGCAGCGTTTCCCAGCAGAGCGAGGCCACTCTGCACAGGCTTTCAGCTGCTGGAAATGAATGCCAGGAAAGCCCTGGCAGCCAGGAAAAGGTGCCAGGGGAGAGTGATGGGCAATAATTGGGGTTCGGGGAGGCAGGGGTTACCTGTGGGCACAGCCCGGCCCTGGGAGTGGCACCTGAGCTCACACCTGACCCCGCAGCCAGGGGAAGGCAAGGGCAGCTCCTTCCCCGGGGTCTGGGGTGGCTTGTGCCCCATAACTGACCCCCAAAGGGCTGTCCTGGGGGCTGGGAGGGTTAAAACCCCTTTGGGGGAGCTGCAGGTGCCTGCTGAGCCATTGGTGAGGGTGGGGGGCTCCAGGTGCCCCAGGGTGTGTCAGCACAGGGAGCTGCAGCCAGGCACAGAACCCCCTGTTCCTAAAGCCTGGAAAAGCCCCAGGGCTTCGAATCCAGGAGCAGCAGTGACCCCACAACTCCCTGACAGGAGAGGGAACAGGACAGGGAACAGGGAACAACAGGGATAGGGAACAGGGACAGGGAACAGGGAACAACAGGGATAGGGAACAGGGACAGGGAACAGGGAACAGGGACAGGGAACAGGGAAAAGGGACAGGGAACAGGGAACAGGGAACAGGGAACAGGGAACAACAGGGACAGGGAACAGGGAACAACAGGGACAGGGAACAGGGAACAGGGACAGGGAACAGGGAAAAGGGACAGGGAACAGGGACAGGGAACAGGGAACAGGGACAGGGAACAGGGAAAAGGGACAGGGAACAGGGAAAAGGGACAGGGAACAGGGAACAGGGAACAACAGGGACAGGGAACAGGGACAGGGAACAGGGAACAGGGACAGGGAACAGGGAAAAGGGACAGGGAACAGGGAACAGGGAACAACAGGGACAGGGAACAGGGACAGGGAACAGGGAACAGGAACAGGAACAGGAACAGGAACAGGAACAGGGTCAGGAACAGGAACAGGGAACAGGGACAGGGAACAGGGAACAGGGACAGGAACAGGGACAGGGAACAGGAACAGGGAACAGGGACAGGAACAGGGAACAGGGACAGGAACAGGGAACAGGGAACAGGAGCAGGAGGAGCCTCAGGCTGGGCCAGGGCAGGCTCAGGGTGGATTTTGGGAACAATTTCCCTATGGAAAGGATTGTCCAGCCCTGGCACAGCTGCCCAGGGCAGGGCTGCAGTCCCCATCCATGGGGTGATTTAAAGCCTGGGGATGTGGCACTTGGGGACAGGGCTCAGTGCTGGCCTTGGCAGGGCTGAGCTCGGTGGTTTCAGGGGGATTTCCCAGCCTCACTGACTCCAATTCTCTCAGGAGAAGCAAAGCATTTATTTGCAAAACTGAAGATCAGAACCAGATCTCTGGAGAAGTTTTTCATTTTTAAAGGAATGTCTCTGCATTTAAAAAGGATGGACAAGATTGCAAAGGGGAAAAGAAGAAACAACAACGACAAAAAGTCACAAACAGCTCCTGAAAACTGGAACGAGCACTTCCCATTCCAGGTGTTTCCCAGCTCACAGGTCCAGCCACAATCGTGTAGGAGTTCATGCTTCTCCTGCTCTTCATTTTCGGAGTTCTCCCGACCCTGTTGCTCTGATGTTAACACATTTTAATTGACACTTCCCAAACCTATTCACAGTCACGGCCCTCTGGGCTGCTTTTAGCACCAGAGAATCCCTCAATTTGCTTCTTTCTGCTCCCTCTTCAGTGCTTGTTCCGCGGGAGAGTTTGCAGAGAGGAAATAAATCTCCTTTTCCCTTCCTTTGGCAGACCCGTCCCTGTGCCAGGGTCCCTGGCAGCTCCCGGGGGTCACCAGGCTGAGCTGGACGTGGCACCTCAGTGGTCCCTGGCTACAGAAGGGAGCCCTGGCACAGCTGGGGCTGCCCCTGGATCCCTGGCAGTGCCCGAGGCCAGGCTGGACACTGGGACACTGGGAGGTGTCCCTGCCATGGCAGGGCTGGGATGAGAGGCCTTGAAGGTTCATTCCAACCCAAATGAATCCGGGATTCTGTGATTTCAAGGCTGTGCTTGACCTCCACTGTTCCAAAGTGAGGCTTTTCCATGCCCAGCTCAACATGACAAACACCTTGCCCTGTTGTCACAGGACTCCAGTTCAGGGTTGGAGTCTCTTGTCTGGGACGTTTTGGGCAAGGCTGAGGCAGATTTCAGCCCTGGAGAGCCTGGCTGAGCTCAGCCCCAGCTCTGAGCATTGCCACACTCGTCTCTGATGTCTCTGATGGTTTGGCAGTGACTGATAAACCAGCAAGTGTCAGAAACGTGAAAGATGTATGGAACAAAGGAGGTTTAGTGAGTTTTTCTTTTTTTTTTCTTCTTTTTCCTAGATAAAGGGATGAAAACACATGATTAAGAGTAATGTGAGAAGTACAGGCCTGATCTCCTGCTCCTGCCTTTGCAGCCTCCTTTTTATCTGAAGAGCTCCTGCAGCAGCTCAGTGATGAAATGTGAGGAGAGCACAGCTTCTCCCCGTGCTCCCGAGGAACATGACACGAATTCAAAGTGATCAGGACGATGAAAAGGGCACAAAATGATATTTAGTGCTCGTGTTCTTCAAAGAGCAGAGGTGAGGCTGGCACTGCAGCCCCGAGCAGAGCCCACCCTGCCCTGCACAGCACCAGTGCCTGTCCAGCAGCAGTGCTGCCCTTGGGGCTGGGGTGGTGCTTCTGATGGCTTTTGGGGTGGGGACCAGCGGGGGACTCCAAGAGGGACCCGCCAGTGCCTGGCTCCAAGTTCCTTTCGTGATTCATGTGGCTCTTTTTAATTTGGGTATAAAGTGTCCAGGAGTGGCTTCATGGCAGGGACACCTCCCACTGTCCCAATGTCCAACCTGGCCTTGGGCACTGCCAGGGATCCAGGGGCAGCCACAGCTGCTCTGGCAATTCCAGCCCAGCCAGGAATTCCCAATTCCCAATTCCCAACATCCCATCCATCCCTGCCATTCCCTGTGTCCTGTCCCTCCATCCCTTGTCCAAAATCTTCCACAAGACTCTCAGAGCCCTTGGCTCTCCTGTGCTGACCACACAAACCCAAATCCCAGCCTGGGATGTGAACACAGCCCCAAATCCGGGGTGGATTGTCCAGGAGCTCAAAGCTCACCCCACTGGAGGCAGGGACGTTGCTCCCTGACACACAGGGGTTGTGAGCAGCAAATTCCAGCCCAACAAGGGTGCAGAGGGAAAAGCAGCTCCTGTCTGAGCCCTCTGGCACCCCTGGCTCACCTCACCCCGGTGCAGGATGGAGGGAAGGGCCTGAGCACCCCGGAGCACGGAGATGCTCCCCGGGAAGTGCAGCTCCATTCCCCTCGGAGCCAAGGGTCTCTGCACAAAGGGTTAATGGCTGCTGGCTCAATTAGTGCAACATGAATGAACAACATTTCTGTGAGCTTGGGGGTGAATTAAGACAACGTTTAGTTCTGCTTCTTATTAGCTCTGCATAAATTCTCCCAGGAGCTTAATTAGCTCTGTCACAACAACCAGGCCTGCTCTCCAGCAGGGAATGTCCCTGTCCCCAGGAATGTCCCTGTCCCTGTCCCTGTCCCTGTCCCTGTCCCTGTCCCTGTCCCCAGGGGATGTCCCTGTCCCCAGGGGATGTCCCTGTCCCTGTCCCTGTCCCCAGCCCCTCCAGGACCCCCTCTCCAGTGCCCAGCTCCTCTCCTGTCCCAGACCCCGCTGCTGGTGCTGCAGCTCAGGGCTCTCAGGTGAGAAGCGTCCCTGACCAGGGCACCAGGTGGGAATGAGGGGAGGTTTTGGGGTCCCTTCCCACGCAGTCCCTTCTGGGATTCTGGGAATGGCCAGGATGTGCTCAGGGAGCAGGAACCCCACAGGCTGGGGCTGCTGCACCTCGCTCTGCTGAACGTTCCCAATTCGGGTTCTGCCGTTTCCAGATTTCCTGCTCACAGGCAGCGCTGGATCCAGCACCCCCCAACTGCTCCCCTGGCAGCCCCAGGGACCACCCAGCCCCTGCCCTGCTGGCCCGGGCACTGACCCAGCCTGGGTCTGCTTTGGGTCAGAACTGGGACCCACAGCAACATCAGCTCATCCCATACCACTCCTGAGGCTGTTCATCCATCCCACACCATTCCTGGAGCTGTTCATCACAACCAACACCACTCCTGAGGCTGTTCATCCATCCCACACCATTCCTGGAGCTGTTCCTCCATTCCAGCCCCCTCCAAGGACAGCAGCCCCGGCCTTTGGGGTTGTCCCTGGAGCTCTCCTGCCCCGTGAGCTCTGCCAGGGAGGTGCAGAGGCAGCGCAGGGACCAGCAGCGCTGACAGAGCCCCTCCCCAGCAAGGAGAGAGACCTTAACCTGCCCTTCATCCTCCCCTGCCCCTCATCCTCCCCTGCACCTTAACCTGCCCCTCATCCTCCCCTGCCCCTCATCCTCCCCTGCCCCTCATCCTCCCCTGCCCTCCATCCTCCCCTGCCCTCCATCCTCCCCTGCCCCTCATCCTCCCCTGCCCCTCATCCTCCCCTGCCCCTCATCCTCCCCTGCCCCTCATCCTCCCCTGCACCTTAACCTGCCCCTCATCCTCCCCTGCCCCTCATCCTCCCCTGCCCTCCATCCTCCCCTGCCCTCCATCCTCCCCTGCCCCTCATCCTCCCCTGCCCCTCATCCTCCCCTGCCCCTCATCCTCCCCTGCCCCTCATCCTGCTCTTTCCCTGTCCCTTGCTCTGGTTTCCAGCAGATTCTGCTGAGCTGCTCTTGGCCACCCCCCCATCCCGCTCTGCACTTTTCAGTGTGTCTCAGCTGAAGGGACTCAGCCTTTTTGTCACTCGTCCTTTTCATTCTGAAGTGCTCTTTAGCCTCAAATAACTCGTTCCACACCAGAGATGCTTTTTGTGCATCATCTGTGAGAAGTGACATCCTGGTCATCACATCACCGTGACCTCGGCTATTCGTGGAATTCTCCAAGTAAATGGCAGCATCTCTCCTTCCTAACCAGCAATCACCATCACACGGAAGTTTTATAATGCAGAGCTTTCCTTCCCTACAGCAACAGCCATATATTTGGGAGGAATAATCACAGGTAAAACTTGTCTCTGTACATTAATTATCTTTAGAGATTTGTTCCAAAACACAGGTAGTAATTTTTGTGTTTTAACATTTATCGTTCTGTGGAAAGCACATCATTGTGCAGGAGGAACTCAATTCACAGATAATTTTTCTTTTTCCTCTCGGTTTTTGTGTAGAACTTCTAGAACTTCCAGTCTGGGGAAAAAAAAAAAAAAGTTAACTACATACAGAGTCTGAAATGAGAGCACTTTAGCTCAAAAAATACCAGGTGAGCCATGCACTGCCCGAGGGGAGAGCACCCCGATCTCCAGGCTGGGGGTGCTGGTTCCTCCTGCAGCTCCCCCCCTCTGTGGCCACTGCCCAGCCAGGGCCCAGCCCCTGCCATGGGGGCACCTTCGGGATTGTGGCCGGGGATGGCACAGGACCCTCGGGATTGTGCCCGGGGATGGCACAGAACCCTCGGGATTGTGGCCAGGGATGGCACAGGACTCTCGGGATTGTGCCCGGAGATGGCACAGGACCCTCGGGATTGTGCCCGGGGATGGCACAGGACTCTCGGGATTGTGCCCGGAGATGGCACAGGACCCTCGGGATTGTGCCCGGAGATGGCACAGGACCCTCGGGATTGTGGCCGGGGATGGCACAGAACCCTCGGGATTGTGGCCAGGGATGGCACAGGACCCTCTGGACACAGCCCTGACAGACAGGATTGGAGCCCCAGCTCTCCCAGTGTCCCACCCCCTCCAGATCCCCAGTGAGGCCAGGGGGTGCTCAGGGGATGCTCAGGGGATGCTCAGGGGATGCTCAGGGGATGTTCAGGGGATGTTCAGGGGATGCTCAGGGGATGTTCAGGGGATGCTCAGGGGATGCTCAGGGGATGTTCAGGGGATGTTCAGGGGATGCTCAGGGGATGCTCAGGGGATGCTCAGAGGATGCTCAGGGGATGCTCAGGGGATGCTCAGGGGATGTTCAGGGGATGTTCAGGGGATGCTCAGGGGATGTTCAGGGGATGCTCAGGGGATGCTCAGGGGATGCTCAGGGGATGCTCAGGGGATGCTCAGGGGATGTTCAGGGGATGCTCAGGGGATGCTCAGAGGATGCTCAGGGGATGCTCAGGGGATGCTCAGGGGCTGCAGGCAGGGTTCTCCTGATGGCCACACCAGCCGGGCTCCCCTGTGGGGACAGAGCCCTGAGCCAGCTGGGCTGGGGACACCTGTCCATGTTCATGTCCCCACACCTGGAGCAGCTCCAGGGTCCTGTCCAGCCCCAGCCAGGCAGGGTGGCACAGGAGCTCCAGGCAGACCCGGTTATCTCCCAGCAGCTCCGCCTGCACAGTGTGGGGAGCCTGAATGGGCCGGGCTGGGCTGGGCCGGGCTGGGCTGGGCTGGGCTGGGCTGGGCCGGGCTGGGCTGGGCTGGGCCGGGCTGGGCTGGGCTGGGCTGGGCTGGGCTTTGCTCAGCACTGAGCCCCGAGGGCGGGGACAGCCCCAGGTGTGACCACTGCGGGCAGTGCGGCCAGAACACACAGCACACCTGTCCAGGTACACACACACACACACAGCACACCTGTACAGGTACACACACACAGAGCACACCTGCCCAGGTACACACACACAGAGCACACCTGCACAGGTACACACACAGAATTCCTGCACAGGTACACACACAGCACTCCTGCACAGGTACACACACACACACAGAGCACACCTGCCCAGGTACACACACACAGCACACCTGCCCAGGTACACACACACAGCACACCTGTACAGGTACACACACAGAATTCCTGCACAGGTACACACACACACACAGAGCACACCTGCCCAGGTACACACACACAGCACACCTGCCCAGGTACACACACACAGCACACCTGTACAGGTACACACACAGCACACCTGCCCAGGTACACACACACAGCACACCTGCACAGGTACACACACACACACAGCACACCTGTACAGGTACACACACAGAATTCCTGGACAGGTACACACACACACACAGAGCACACCTGCCCAGGTACACACACACAGCACACCTGCCCAGGTACACACACACAGCACAACTGCACAGGTACACACACAGCACACCTGCCCAGGTACACACACACAGCACACCTGCACAGGTACACACACAGCACACCTGCTCACTGAAGGGCCCCTGGCCCAGGGTGCTCTCCCAGCCGGATTTCTCCAGAGTCTGATTAAAGTCACCATTTGCCACTGAAAATGTCATAAAATATTTATGACACAGATGATATTTAAAGATCACTGTAGAACATTTCTAATAACTGATGTAATTCGGTGGAAGCAGCATAAATTGACACACTCAGAAAGAGGAAATAATGGAGCAGAGCAACACTCCAACGAGTCTGAGAATTAGCTACGGCCAGCTCCGGGCAGGAATCACACCTGGAGCACACCTGGGGCTGCGGCTGGGCACGCCCTGCCAGGGAAGGCGCAGGGCACACGGATGGTGCTGCCAAGGGGAACGGGACAGAGGAACAAACGGGCAGTGACAGCACAGCCTGGGGCGGCACGGACGGGACAGGGGCGGCAGGGACAGAGGAGGGGCTGCAGGTGCAGGACAAGCAGGACGGGGGCTGCAGGGAGAGGACAAGGGGCTGCAAGGAGGGGACAGATGAAGGACAAGGATGAAGGACAAGGGCTGCAGGCACAGCAGAAGGGGCCGCAGCAGCAGGGCCAGCTCAGAACCCTAAAGGGACAGAGCAGGAGCCCGGGCAGGGACAGGGACAGGGACAGGAACAGGGACAGGGACAGCAATGGGGACAAGGATGGGGACACAGGGACAGGGACAGGGACAGGGACAGGGACAGGGACACAGGGACACAGGGACACAGAGACAGGGACAGGGACACAGGGACAGGGACAGGGACAGGGACAGGGATAGGGATAGGGAGAGCAATGGGGACAGGGATGGGGACACAGGGACAGGGACAGGGACAGGGACAGGGGGGCAGGAGCCCGGGCAGGGACAGGGACAGGGACAGGGACACAGGGACACAGAGACAGGGACAGGGACAGCAATGGGGACAGGGATGGGGACACAGGGACAGGGACACAGGGACAGGGACAGGGACACAGGGACAGGGACACAGGGACACAGGGGAACAGGGACAGGGACAGGAGCCCGGGCAGGAGCTGCTGGCAGAGGCTGGCCCAGCTCTGGCTCTGTTGCAGATTTGTTTCCCCACGATGGAGCCGTGCTGGGGCTGGGGGAGCTGCCCCTGGTCGCTGACACCCCCCAGCCCCGGCTCAGCCCCGGCCTTGGGCTGCTCCCCGTGTTAAGCTCTGCCTAAACCACAGCTGTTTATCAGCTGGTGGCTGTGGACTCCCGAATGATTCCTAACCCAGCTGGAATTCCTTCAGAGTTTGGGCTCCCTAAGGTAATAGAGGATTAAAAAGGGGAGAAAGTTTGGGGTTTTTTTCCCTAATTTTAGATGCACAGCCAGATCACAGCCTGCCCCCTACCATAGAAACCAGGATCAGCTCTCTCCATCTTCTGCCACCACCCCACAAAATCTCTGCCCCTCCACACCTCCCTCAGGAGCCTCTGCCTGTCCCCAGTGCTGGACAACTGAGACAGAGCCCCAGGAATGTTATTTTCCATCTCCTGCCTCTGCTATTGCTTCCCAGGTAGGAAATCACCCAGCTCAGATTCAACAGCTGCTCCGAGAATCTCTAAGGTTGGGAAATCCC
This sequence comes from Acridotheres tristis, assembly GCA_037013685.1. NCBI lineage: Eukaryota > Metazoa > Chordata > Aves > Passeriformes > Sturnidae > Acridotheres > Acridotheres tristis. Next base: position 449,842 of record CM072892.1, on the reverse strand, counting down.
TCCAAGGCTGAGCCCAGCTCTTCCCCCTGCCAAGGCCACCGTGTCCCCAAGTGTCACATCCCCACAGCTTTAAATCCCTGCAGGGATGGGGATGTTGAGCTCTGGGTGCCCAGGAAATGCTGCTGGCATTTCATCCCACCCTGCTGGAACCCTGGGCACTGAGAATTTTAAATTTTCTGTGCTGACAGGCACTGACCCCAGCAGAACTCTGCATTTAACCTGAGGCTGGAGAAGCTTCCAGAATGGAATGATAGAACTGGGATTGTGGGTGTGGAGTTTGAACAGAAATGTGCAATATCACACGGGGAAAAACTTAGAGTTTAAGGGTTTAGAATATAGTAATAAATATAAAGATGGAGGGTTTAGGGCAGAGCTTTGTCCTTCACCTCCTCCTTCATGGGTTTGGGTGATCTTGTTTAATTGGATAGAAAATTCTGCACTGCAGGTCATTGTGTTTGATTATTGGGTTAAAAATAAAAATAATTTAGGTGTCATTTCTTAATTGGACAGTTTATCCTTAAAAGGCCTTGTAGAGAGAGGTTGGGCTCCATTTTCAGTTTGTTAGTTTGAAATGCTGTAGAACTCATGGTTTGTGGGACTGTAATAGAAATAAGAACCAATAAACATCTGAGTCTGGAAAATAAATATCCTCTCGAACATTTAATCCCGACCCTGGAAAAAAAAAAGAAGATAAAACCCGACACCACCTTTGTTTCTCACCCCTGGACCCTGGAGCTGAGTCCCTGCAGTGCCCAGGAAATTGGGGGGTGGGACCCAGGACTAAAGACCCCAAACCTCCCTAAGTCCCAGCATCAGTCCAAGTGCTCTCCCACTTTTTCTCTGGAATGAAAAAGGATCAAAAAAGATCAAAAAGGATAAAAAAGGATAAAAAAGGATAAAAAAGGCTGATGGGCTCTGAAGGTGTGGCTGGGGCAGTCTCTGTCCCCCCTCTCCCCCTGTCCCCCCTGTCCCCTCTGTCCCCCCTGTCCCCCCTGTCCCCTCTGCCCCCCCTGTCCCCCTGTCCCCCCTGTCCCCCCTGTCCCCCCTGTTCCCCCTGTCCCCCCTGTCCCCTCTGTCCCCCCTGTTCCCCCTGTCCCCCCTGTCCCCCCTGTCCCCCTGTCCCCCCCTGTCCCCCTGTCCCCCCTGTCCCCCCTGTCCCAGCTCTGCTCCTGGGGAACCTTCACCAGCTCCACCCAGGCAAAACCTGGAAATGTCAGAAGGGGAAACATTTTGTGAAAACCACTAAGAAAAGCCACCCAAACCCAAGCTTGCTTTTATATCGTTCAGTACATGAAAACCTGGAGGAAAACGTTGTGAAATGCCACTCCTGTCTCACAGAAGTGCTTTCTCAAACAGGAAAACTGCTCGTTTCTCATTTGGGGTTTAATACACTCTTCAGTTCTGGTTTCTCTCACCATACATAAAGCTTTTCCCTTAACTTGGAGCCACAGAAATTGTTGCATCACTGCTGATAAAGCCAGATGCTCACAGTTATTCAGGATAAAGTGTCTTTTTAATAGCTGGCATCATTAACTACAGACAGTTCAAAACTCCAGAAGAGCTGTAATAGTAATAAATTGTTCAGGAAAAGCAGGCAATTGATATAACTGCTTCCAAAGTAGTGAGGCAAAGGAAAATGGGCTTTGAGAGCAGTGAGTGAGTCACAGTACATCATCCCCGGGCTCAGAAAAGCACTGGATTCAGTCCCTGGGAGGTGACACACACCTGCAGGGAGCAGCTCCAAAGGATTCCTTGCACTCCCCTGGGGGCTGTGACAGCCAGAGGGGTCCTGGTTGTTCCCTGCTGCTCCCAGGGCTCCTTCCAGAGGGGAGCAGCAGCTCCACACGGAGCAGAGCCAGCCCAGCCCACCCCGCACCCCCAGACCCTGCAGCTCTCCCTGGCTGGAGCCTCTGGGTGTTCTCCCACCTTCACCCATTTCTGTGAGGATCCCCTGTGGGCACACACACATTTATAGGGCTAGGAAATGACAGCCTGAGGATTCCTCTCCAGGCCTGGGTTTCTCCTGACTCTCAGCTCCATTCCCAGGCTGCCAAGCTGACTGCAGCTTCAGTTAGGGAGGAGTCTCCCAGGGTGACAACACGGTGACAAACAGAGTGGAATTCATCACCAACATTAACCCCTGGTGTCTTTGCCGTGGGACACATCCTGAGGTGCTGTCCCAAGGATGTTTTTCCCAATTGTCCCATCAGCTCCTGTCCTGTCCTGGCTGCACTGACACACTTTAAATCCGGGCTGGCTGTACAATAAATTGGCCTTTTTCCCCTGAAGGGGCCCGTGTGTGTCGCTGTTCTTACTGTCTCTGTCTCCCCAGGGCAGGGACCAAAATCACCCCAAACAGCCCCACACAAGCCCCTGGGGCTGCTCTGGAGCCCAGGTTTGTCCTGGCACATCCCAGTGCCTCCCCTGGCCCCTGGGCACCCCTGGGCACCCCTGGGCACCCCTGGGCACCCCTGGGCAGAGAGCTCTGCTGCTGGGGGTCACTGTCCCCCCTGGACACCCCGGGCTCCCTCAGGACTCACAGTGACACAGGGCCCTCCTCACCCACATATTCTGTTATTGGCTTCTCCCAAATACTAAAATGGATGCTGTATGTATAATGTTGGAAAACTTTGCTGTGTGAATACAGTAACCCAACTGGAATTCCTTCAGAGTTTGGGCTCCCTAAGGTAATAGAGGTTTAAAAAGGGGGGAAAGTTTGGGGTTTTTTCCCTAATTTTAGATGCACAGCCAGATCACAGCCTGCCTCCTACCATAGTAACCAGGATCAGCTCTCTCCATCTTCTGCCACCACCCCACAAAATCTCTGCCCCTCCACACCTCCCTCAGGAGCCTCTGCCTGTCCCCAGTGCTGGACAACTGAGACAGAGCCCCAGGAATGTTATTTTCCATCTCCTGCCTCTGCTATTGCTTCCCAGGTAGGAAATCACCCAGCTCAGATTCAACAGCTGCTCAGAGAATCTCTAAGGTTGGGAAATGCCTCCAAGGCTGAGCCCAGCTCTTCCCCCTGCCAAGGCCACCGTGTCCCCAAGTGCCCAAAGTGTAACTTTGTTGTGTGAATATCATTTCTTTATTTCTACTATTAACAAAACTTAGAAATACTAATGTGGTAAATACATATTTTTCATGCTCTATAACATGGTGATGTAAACAGATTTTCGTTCATGTGACTAACTCAGAGAATGGTTTAAAAAAAAAAAAAAAGATAATCAGGAAATTCTTCACATTCTTGCATTATCGGACACCAGAACCCCAGGGAAGGAATTTATTGATCTTCCATTATCAGGGAATATCGACAGGATGGAGCCACAAGGAGGAAAAAAAAAAAAAAAAGTTGATTTACAGGGTGTGTGTGGGGGATCGTTTTGAATAATGCATGAAGGTCTATGAATATTCAACAGGTTGATGCATTTAAAGAAGTTTTCCGAGTTAGGGCGTGCTCGTGGCTGAAGGTCAATTACCTTTTGCTTTATTGTCTCTTATTGTCTTTTAGTAAACCTTTGAAAATTTAGCGGGAAAGTGAACCTCGTTTGTCACAACACCGACATTCTGAGTGCAGGGAAATTCCCTTTGCAGGACACTCGGAGGTCTCCAGATAAGCGTCAAACTCACAGGAATGAAAATGAAAATGCCCATTCTGGCACTGCCTCCCCACGGTGCCCCCCGGATCCATCCCCTCCACGGCAGGAACATCCCCCAGGCTGTGCAAACCCCTCAGCCTCCCCTCCCTCCTTCCTGGCCTCCAGCCTCATTCTTCCAAGGTTTATTTGTTGGGGTTGAGGAATTCTAGAACACGATTGAGTTGTCCCAATTTCTTCCATAGATACCCAATCACAACTTCCTTTGTCCCCGTTCACAGCAGAGAGGAGACAAAGATGAGCAGGGCTTGACCAAATCCTGCCAGGGCTGCACCCCAGGAATGTCCCAGAGGAGGACACAGCCCAGTGAACTCTGTTTGTAAACCTGATCAAGTAAAATCAAACAAACTTGATCTGCTGTGGGTCAAGGAGCTCCTGATCAGCTGGGGGTGTTTGGCAGCAGAGGAGTGACTGATGATCCTTCCCAGCCTGGATGGTTCTGTGGTTACAGAACAGATGAGTCTGGGTCCCACCTGCTCTGAGAGGAGCCCGTGGAGGGCTGGGGTCAGATCTGACAGGAATGTTGGATTTGTCTTTCCAAACGAGCTGTGGGGCTGCTGGTGGATAAAACCAGCACTGAGAGATAAAACCAACAATGGGATGGATTCCACTGATTGATGAATGGAAAAAGAGATTTCCCTTTACAAACAAACTGCAGGTTTGCTGATCAATGGAATTGGATATTGAAAGATGAAAGAAGCAATGGGGAAAAACCATGAATTGCATAAGAATTGAAAATGCAAAGGGAGGGTTGTACATCAGAGGGGAATCTCAGGGATCAGGGTTTGGGAAGTCTGTGCCTCTCAGGTACCTCAGCCCATGGGGAAAGAGAGAGGGAAATGTGGATGGGAAATTGGGATAAAAAGGGAGGCTGAGTGCTCCAAAAATCTGAGAGAGCCCAGGGGAATGAGAGACCCCATGGCCTCTCCTTTTATTTAATAAAATAAAAGTTTTCCTCTGTCTCCTTTTTGTAACAAACCTCTGGTGTTTGTCCCACTGGCTCCAGGGGTCAGTGACCCCTCCTGCAGGGCTCCCCCAGGCCACTGCTCTGCCAGGGCCTGGAGCAGCCCCGGGGAGCTGGGAATTGTCCCCAAGAGCCTTTCCTGCCCATTAAACCCACGAAACTTCCAGCCCAGAAATGCAAATAAGAGACGCCAATTTAATTTACTCTTTCCTTGAGAAAAGGTGAAAAACCCAGGAAGTATCAGAACACCAGAGAATCCCAACTCAGGGCTTTCTCTGCTCCTCCTAATTATTTGTTTTGGGGAAGATCAATGCTGGGGATGTCTGTCAAAGTTATGGATGTGCTACTATTTGCAAATCAGTTCAGTGCATTTGCGGTCCCAGGAGAGATCTCCGTGCCAAGTTTCCTCATTTTCCTCGCTGACAGAAGCACAGGAGCTCCTTCCTGGCGATGCCAGTGGAATTCCTCATGGGCGAGAGCAGCCCTGTGCTGCTGGGAAAGCAAATTCAGCTCGGGGCTTGCCCCTCCTGTGTCCGTGCCCTACAAATGAACAGGCAGAGGCAAAAACCCTCTGCGGGTAGATCTGCACCGTGTCCCCAGCCCACCAGGGACAGTGGCAGGGGGTTAAACTGGGCTTTAGGGTCCCTCCCAACCCAAACCACCCTGGGATTCTGTCCCTGTGCTTAACCTGTGCCTAACCCAGGCAATGCCAGCCCGGGGCACTGCCAGCACCACAGCCTGACAAATCCTGTGTTTAGGGAACTCCAACCTTACAGGCTCCAGAAGCACAGTAGAAAAAAAAAGAACCCCAGAATTGGGGTGGAAGGAACATCAAATCCCAATTAAATCCCAATTAAATGCCACCTATTCCCACCCCTGCCATGGCAGGGACACCTCCCACTGTCCCAATGTCCAGCCTGGCCTCGGGCACTGCCAGGGATCCAGGGGCAGCCACAGCAAATCTGGGAATTCTGTGCCAGCCCTGCCCACCCTGCCAGGGATGAAAATAAAATAACCCCCAAAGGGTGGTGCTGCTGGTTTATCTCCCAAATAACTCACGCTGGGGATGGTGGGGCTATTTTGTATTTCAGCAAGAAGCCTCTCACTGCACTGTGCTGTGTTCCAGGAACACAATGACTCAGTTGCATATGTCAGCTCGTCTGTCTCACTTTCAGGGGTATTTTTATCATTCAAATTCCAGGGTTACATAACTGGGGTTTGCACCAGGGCTCCTGGGCACAGCACAGCCCGAGCGTGACCAGTCTGGGCAGGTGACACTTTTAATCAGGGCTTGCTCAGGCTGGGAGGAGGCAGAGCTGGATGAGGAGAGGCTGATTCACAGGCTGAGGAGCTGAGAGAGATTAAAGCAGTCAGGGCATTTCACTCGCTGGGAGCTCAGTAATTACATGACTCTAGGACCAGTCTCTTTATTAAGAAAATTGTTTATTAGGATTCTACAGCTGCAATCAACGCCAAACTGGTTCTGTCTCCCTGAAGGCTCCTCCAAAGCCTCTCCAGAGTTATTTCTGCCTCTGAGCCATACCCCACACTGATGCTGCCCACAGACAGAGCTATTTCAAAGTCAAGAGAACGAGAAAAACCAAACATTTCCATCAGGAGCACTCAGGTGAGCGCTGCCTGCTCGCTGCTGTACAAACCAGCACGAGAATCCTCTTGACACAAGCAGAATTATTTCCTTTAGCACCAGCACAAACGGGCAGCTTTGTCCTGCCCAGCTCAGCCACAGGAGCAGAAAATATTTCATACTGATGGACACGAGCCCTCTCTGGCCTCTGCTCAGAGGAACTTTGGGGTTTGGCACACGAGCAGCCTCACCTGGGGGTACCCAGTGTGAGCATCACTGACTGCAGGGCCTGGCCCAAAGCCCCTGTTCTACCCCAGCAGGGCAGCCCCAGCCGTGGAGACCTGAAACCATCCTGCACAGAGCACTCAGAGAGCTAAGGACACACATTCCAACCTGGCTCCAAACCAAAAATCAAAGATTTTCAAAAATCCTTCTCCATTATTATTTCTCATTCAGTCTGGGTCCCCAGCTGTTGGTGCTGCCAGAGCTGCTCCCTCCCCCAGGACAGGGCCTGGCAGCCCTGGGTGGGAGCAGCCTGCAAAGTTCTCCCAGGAGCAGGAACGTGGCTCTGAGACAATGAGGAACGGTGTGGAAGAGAGATTTCCCTAAACCTGACCAACTTCAGTTCACACTGTTCCAGGAAAACACGACTGGCACAAAGTGAATTTCCTCCTGATTTGTGTTTGGGGATTTTTTTGTCATTTTTTCCTCTCATTTTCGAGTGTTTCCCTTCTCCACTGTCACTGGAGCTGTGTAGTGAGACATTTTATTTATATGCATAGAACAAGCTAATTATCCTTCCTTATGCATTTCCAAACAATCCATCCATTTTAATTGGGTTAGATCAGAATTGGATGCGAGATGCCAGACAGAGCCCAGCAGATGAAACTCTGGCTCCTTCCAGGAGCCCAGCTCCTCTGCAGAAACACAGGAAAACACAGAGGGAGGAAGAAACACAGGAAAACACAGAGGGAAAAAGAAATACAAGATAACTCAGGATGAGAACAGCCCTCTACAAACCAGTGCTGTCAAGGGATTGTTCTCAGACTTCCAAGTAATTCTCTGTTTTCATTCCCTGCTCTCCAGAACTCTCACACTCCTGCTTTGGACAGAGCTGTACTTGGGACACTCTGGTTTCTTCTTTGTTTTGGGGTTTTTGGGTTTTGGTTTCTGGTGGTTTTTTTGTTGTTGTTGGTTGGTTGGTTGGTTCTTGTTTGATTGTTTTTTGTTTATTTTTGTTGTTGTTTTTTGTTTCTTTTGGGGATTTTTGAGTGTTGGTTTTGATTTTTGGTATTTTTGTTTTTTTTGGTTGGTTGCTCTTTGTTGCTTTTGGTTGGTTGTTTCTTGTTCTTGGTTTTTGCTGTGTTGTTGTTTTGTTTGGTTGGTTGGTTGTTTCCCATTATCACACAGGAAAATAATCTCTTGATTTTCCTCAATCTCTCCCTCAGAACTGTTCCCCCTGCTTTGAGTTCTTCCCTTGCTGAGGCTTTGCTCAGTGTTTGACCATCCACCCTCAGCTCCTGCCTCACCTGGGCCTTTTCTCCCTTTGCACCTTCTGGGGCTCACCTGAGGCTCCAGGATGTTCTGTGGGACTGCTTTAAACTGATCCCCTGATTTTCAGAGCTGTGTTCCCTGTTCCTCATTCAGGAGAGAATGTTCAGCTGGAAGGGCCCTGCAGTGCTCCCCCAGCCCCAGTGCCCCATCCCTCCAGGGCAGAGCAAAAAAATCCAGCATTGTAAGGAATTGTCCTAAGGACATTGTCCCCAAACAATGGGACATTCATCCACCCTGCAGGATCCTGCTCCAGCCCCCCTGAGCAGAGCCATCAGCCCCTTCACTTTCCAAGCAGCTGCAAAAGAAATATTTTACAATATCTAAATTGTAAAATAAAATCTCCATATAAGTGGAGCAAATTTCCATGTTGGGAGAACACAGCTGCAGTGGCTGGGCTGGGACAGGCAGGAAATGTCTTTTCCTCTCTCAGGTTTCCTCCCTGTGCCCGGCCCAGTCTGACCCAGTGTCCCAGGTTACAATGCAAAGATGTGCCCAAAAGTCTGTATTTTATCCCAGCTGTTAAAACAGCTGGGGCAGGGATCCCTGCTCCTGGAACATCTGTTCACCCAGCTGTGGCAGTGTTCTTTCTCTTCCCCACAGCCCATCCTCCCTCCAGGAGATCTCTCCTGTCCATGGCCATGCAGTCCCAGGGCAGGGCTGATCAAATTCCATCATCCCATGGGGAGATGCTCCAGCCAGGGCAGGAGCCGAGCATTTCCTACCCAGATCAAAGGGGAGATTTGGAACAGCAGAGCAGCCTTTTCCCACTGGATCCCAGAGGAAAACCAGAGCCTTGCACATCATCCCTGCAGCTTTGGAGGAAAAGTGCACCTTGTGCAGGAGCCCTGCTCCAGCAGAACCACATCTGTCCCTGCAGGAGGATCAGCCACCATGGAATGGGACTGCACCAACCCTGACTGACTGACGGGGGCACCTTGGATTCTCCCTCTGACACTGCTTTTCTTTGTCCTATTGCATGTATTTTATTTTCTTTTTTTTTCCCTATTAAATTGTATTTCTGACTTGGAGTCTCTCACTGGTTTTGCTCTCAAACCAGCACACCCAGCTGCTTTGTGTTCTGTGCCTTCACTGGCACATTCCAGGCTGCATGTCCTGAGGAAAGGTATCCCTGTGTCTATTTTAAAATCCCCCCCTGCAGAGGCCCGGCAGGTCTAGCACTGCCTTCCCAGGCTGCTGTGTGCTGCCCAGTTGCTGCAATAAAGTGCTGATATATTAAAATGTCTTGTAAACCAATTTGCAGCAGGTGAATGATTGCTGTGCTCCAAAGCCTTCCATTTCCCTTCCTTATTTTTCAGAGCAGATACTTATTATAATACAGGTTATTAAACATCAAAGGTTTACCTTGTCTTGAGACGATTTAGCTTCTTTTAGGGGCCTATAAATGCTTTATTGGGCATGGTTCTGAATGAATATTCAGCTGCAGGTGAGATCAGCACTCGTGAGCTGGAGCTTCCAGAGCGGCTGGGATGGGGATTGCCACACTTGGAGCCCAGGTGAGCCCTGCTGGGACAGGTGAGCCCTGCTGGGACATGAGCCCAGCCCAGCCCAGCCCAGCCCAGCCCCGCCCAGCTCAGCCCTGCCCAGTTTTTAATTTCCATCAGGAAATTATTGTCTTTTCAAATATTGAAATGCTGGGATGAATTTTCTTTTCATGGTCAATGGTGTTTTTTATTGCATTTTGTGCAATGTGGAATTCCAGAATGGTTTGGGTTCAAAAGGGACTTAAATCCCCCCCAGAGCCACCCCTGCCATGGCAGGGACACCTCCCACTGTCCCAATGTCCAACCTGGCCCTGGGCACTGCCAGGGATCCAGGGAAGAATTCCTGCCATTCACCTGTGCTGCTGCGTGCAACTGCCAAATGAAAACTCATTAATAATTCAGATTTATTACCTGTGGTTTCTCTTGACCAAACAGGAAAGAGTCTCTAAGCAAATAATTGGGTATGAAGCCGAACTGAGCAGTATTTATTTCCTTTAATTGCAGCTGAATGATTAGAAATGCTGCTCCTCTCTGCTCTGTGCAATCTCAAATTATGGTGGGTTATTATTTTATAAAGCTCACACCCTCCTCGGGATAACGAGACTCATCCTCAGCTCTCCCACTCTCATTGCTCTGCTCTCTTTTCTCAATCAATAACTTTGATGTGAGTTTGTTTGCAGACTTTTATGCCTTGTGAGTGATCTCTGTTTTTTTTGTTTTTTTTTTAATTTTAACTACCTAATTTTTAATGAGTATAATGAGCAGGATGTGCAGTTTTCTACACAGACAGGTATAACTCAAATGTGCTGTAGCACCCTGGAATGGAAATGTGTTCTACAGACAGCCCAAACCAGGATCTATTTCCTTCTGCTTTCATCGGAGAGAAATAATTTTCTATTTGACTGATAATTGACTCAACTGCCCAGAAATAGACATTCCAAGGACTTCCCAGAAACTGCTTCATTGAATCTTTTCTCCACTGTTCCTAAGCGTGAAAAATCCACTTTCCCATGAACGTGCCCTGGCAATTTGGGGGTCCCAGTGCCCTGAGTGGTTTGTACCCCCAGGTGCCAGCCAGCCCTTCCCTGGGAACCCGTGCCCTGAATGCCACCCTGGCCTGGGGAGGCACCCCTGGCCTGCAGGGCAGCGCTGCTCCCCTGGGCTCACCTTTCCTTAGAGGGCTCACCTGTCACCTGGCCACGGCTCCTCTCCTCTCCTCTCCTCTCCTCTCCTCTCCTCTCCTCTCCTCTCCTCTCCTCTCCTCTCCTCTCCTCTCCTCTCCTCTCCTCTCCTCTCCTCTCCTCTCCTCTCCTCTCCTCTCCTCTCCTCTCCTCTCCTCTCCTCTCCTCTCCTCTCCTCTCCTCTCCTCTCCTCTCCTCTCCTCTCCTCTCCTCTCCTCTCCTCTCCTCTCCTCTCCTCTCCTCTCCTCTCCTCTCCTCTCCTCTCCTGGATCCCATGTGGAAGGAGCTCAGGGATGAGGGTAAATCCCCCACACCTCGTTCCCGTCCCTGTGTCCCGGTGGATTCACACAATCAGCTCCCTCTCCTGCATTTATTTATTATTCATCCCCTCTGCCGTGCCGGATGTGTCAGCCCGGCGCTCTGTAGGACGCGAGGAGCGTTTTGTCATTGAAGATATTTCACTCTCCTCCCCTTGAAGATGATCACACTGAGAGGAGAATTTCCAGCAGCAGGAGGATCCGTGCCAGGATTGACTCGAGGAACACAGGACACGTCCCTGCAAAAAGGGGATCAGTTCCGGATTTCCTGCCCGAGGAAGGACAGAGTGGAACTCCTCTTGGCTTTCAGCTGACATTAAAAGCACCTTGTTCCCTGTTACTGCAGAATTTCCTTTTCCCGTTCTGAGCAATTCCCAGGGTTCCAGGACAGTGCACAGTGTGCTGGGAGCCAGTCCCAGGTGGGCAGGGATGTGCTGGCTCCTTCCAAACCTGCCAGTTCAAAATATTCCCACATTCCTGGGAACAGGACCAGGGGATGGCCCCGAGCTGCCCAGGGGGGTTTGGAGTGCCCATCCCTGGAGGGGTCCCAGCAATTCCTAGGGGTGGCACTCAGAGCTCTGGGCTGGGCACAGGGTGGGCACAGCTGGGACTCTGTGGGCTGGGGGGGCTTTTCCAGCCTCAGGGATTTGGGATTTTGTTCTGTGGTTCTATGAACCAGCTCATCTCCTGTCCCAGCACTCCCAGCCTGTGGAGCTCTCCCTGGGCACGAGGTTGTTTGTTCTGGGCTCCTTCCAGAGCCACGGGAATCCCAAACCCTGGCACTGCTCCGTGGAAGAGGTGACGTGTGTGACAGCCTGGGCATGTCCTGGCGCTTGGGCCAGCGGTGCCACCAAAGCCAGGGATGATGGATGTGCACCAAAGTGGGAGAGAGCAGGGAGAGGGGAAACTGGGAACCGGGGTGGGGGTGGGCAGGCCCTGGTGTCAGGAAAATGAATCCACAAACACCAGAGGTTTGTTACAAAAAGGAGACAGAGGAGTCCTTTCACTTTATTGAATAAAGGCAGAGGCCATGGGGTCTCTCATTCCCCTGGGCTCTCTCACATTTTTGGAGGACTCAGCCTCCCTTTTTATCCCTATTTCCCATCCACATTTCCCTCTCTCTTTCCCCATGGGCTGAGGTACCTGAGAGGCACAGACTTCCCAAACCCCTGATCCCTGAGATTCCCCTCTGATGTACAACCCTCCCTTTGCATTTTTAATTCTTATGGAATTCATGGTTTTTCCCCATTGCTTCTTTCATCTTTCAATATCCAATTTCATTGATCAGCAAACCTGCAGTTTGTTTGTAAAAGGAAATCTCTTTTTTTTTCCATTCATCCATCAGTGGAATCCATCCCATTGTTTCTTTGATCTCTCAGTGCTGGTTTGCAGCAGTTTCACAGCTCGTTTGTAAAGAGAATTCCAACATTCCTGTCACTGGCACAGAATTCCCGGATTTGCTGTGGCTGCCCCTGGATCCCTGGCAGTGCCCAAGGCCAGGTTGGACATTGGGACAGTGGCAGGTGTCCCTGCCATGGCAGGGCTCCTGTGAGCCTCGGGCAGGACTGGGAGTGGCCCAGTGGCTCAGAGAGCAGCTGGCAGTGTCCTGCAGGGATGGGTGGCACCAGTGGGAGCTGTGCCATGCCCCAGGCAAACATCTCCTGTTGTAAATGAAACTGAAAAATCGGGATGCTCCAGAAAAGAAGCAGAAAAGAATAATTTGGAGCTGAATGAAACGCCTGCCAGTACAAATCTGTGGAGCTCAAGACATAAAAGTATCAGAGAAAGAGCGTGGCATGACAGGATCTTCATGACAAGCCTTCAAAGGAGGAAAATCCATTTCTGGGCCCAGCGCTTTCCCTGGCTGGGAAAGGCAGAGCAAGGAGCCCATGAGAGCAGGGCACGGGCCAGGCTGAGCAGAGTGCCGGGGATTGCCCAGCACAGCCTGCCCTGCCCTTCCCCTGTGGGAGCCCCGGCTGCCAGAGCTCTCCCCTATCCCGATGGAACCAGGCTTTGTCCAACCCCAGATTTCTTGCACCACTCGAGGGGGACCCCAGAGATGTCCAGAAGACGAGACAGCGTCCCCTGGTCCCTGTGTCCCCCCGGGGATCCTGTCCCCAGCACCTGGACACGCTGCTGAGGGTCTGAGGGCTGTGGGAGCTCCCCAAACCACCTGAAGGGTTTGGCCAGTAAAGCTCCCTCCTCCCAGCCACAGCCCTGGCACAGCCCTGGCACAGCCACAGCCCTGGCACAGCCACAGGCCTGGCACAGCTCTGGCACAGCCCTGGCACAGCCCTGGCACACTCTGGCACAGCCCTGGCACAGTCCTGGCACAGCTCTGGCACAGCCCTGGTACGGCTCTGGCACGGCTCTGGCACAGCCCTGGCACAGCCCTGGCACGGCTCTGGCACGGCTCTGGCACAGCCCTGGCACAGCTCTGGCACAGCCCTGGCACAGCTCCTGGCACAGCCCTGGCACAGCTCTGGCACAGCTCTGGCACAGCCCTGGCACAGCCCTGGCACAGCCCTGGCACAGCTCTGGCACAGCCCTGGCACAGCCCTGGCACAGCTCTGGCACAGCTCTGGCACAGCTCTGGCACGGCTCTGGCACAGCCCTGGCACAGCTCTGGCACAGCTCTGGCACAGCTCCTGGCACAGCCCTGGCACAGCTCCTGGCACAGCCCTGGCACTGCCCTGGCACAGCCCTGGCACACTCTGGCACAGCCCTGGCACAGCTCTGGCACAGTCCTGGCACAGCCCTGGCACACTCTGGCACTGCCCTGGCACTGCCATTTCCCTGCACCCGGAGCTGGGTGAGGGGGACAAGGTGGCTCTGAAGCTCTTGCAGCCATTGGCAGAATCCAGCTGGAGTCTGGAGCAGCAGAAACCAAAAGGGGCTCAAACCAAACCTTGGATGTGCCATTTTGGGGCAGCACAGGGAGGGACAGCAGGGCAGCAAAAAGATTTTAAAGAAATTTAAAGTGATTTGTTCCCATCCCTGGCATTTCCAGTCTGCCAGTGCAGGATGAGGGGCCAGGCCTGGCCCCCTCTTCTGCTCCCACACTGCTCTGACAGCTCCCCTGGCACACCTGTGCCAGCTCTGAGATCCCCTGTCCTGGCACACAGACACTCACCTGGGAACTGTCCCTGGCACAAACTCACCTGGGAGCTGTCCCTGTACACAGACACCCATCCAGGAGCTGTCCCTGTACACAGACACCCATCCAGGGCTGTCCCCGCACACAGACACCCATCCAGGGCTGTCCCTGCACACAGACACCCATCCAGGAGCTGTCCCCGCACACAGACACCCATCCAGGAGCTGTCCCCGTACACACACACCCATCCAGGAGCTGTCCCCGCACACAGACACCCATCCAGGAGCTGTCCCTGCACACAAACACCCATCCAGGAGCTGTCCCCGCACACAGACACCCATCCAGGAGCTGTCCCCGCACACAGACACCCATCCAGGAGCTGTCCCCGCACACAGACACCCATCCAGGAGCTGTCCCTGCACACAGACACCCATCCAGGAGCTGTCCCCGTACACAAACACCCATCCAGGAGCTGTCCCTGCACACAAACACCCATCCAGGAGCTGTCCCTGTACACACACACCCATCCAGGAGCTGTCCCTGCACACAGACACCCATCCAGGAGCTGTCCCTGTACACAGACACCCATCCAGGAGCTGTCCCTGTACACAGACACCCATCCAGGAGCTGTCACTGTACACACACACCCATCCAGGAGCTGTCCCTGCACACAGACACCCATCCAGGAGCTGTCCCCGCACACAAACACCCATCCAGGAGCTGTCCCTGCACACAGACACCCATCCAGGAGCTGTCCCCGTACACACACACCCATCCAGGAGCTGTCCCTGTACACAGACACCCATCCAGGGCTGTCCCCGCACACAAACACCCATCCAGGAGCTGTCCCCGTACACAGACACCCATCCAGGAGCTGTCCCTGTACACAGACACCCATCCAGGGCTGTCCCTGCACACAGACACCCATCCAGGGCTGTCCCCGCACACACACACCCATCCAGGAGCTGTCCCTGCACACAGACACCCATCCAGGAGCTGTCCCTGTACACAGACACCCATCCAGGAGCTGTCCCCGTACACACACACCCATCCAGGAGCTGTCCCTGTACACAGACACCCATCCAGGGCTGTCCCTGCACACAGACACCCATCCAGGAGCTGTCCCTGTACACAGACACCCATCCAGGAGCTGTCCCTGCACACAGACACCCATCCAGGAGCTGTCCCTGCACACAGACACCCATCCAGGGCTGTCCCTGCACACAGACACCCATCCAGGAGCTGTCCCCGCACACAAACACCCATCCAGGAGCTGTCCCCGTACACAGACACCCATCCAGGAGCTGTCCCCGCACACAGACACCCATCCAGGAGCTGTCCCTGTACACAGACACCCATCCAGGAGCTGTCCCTGCACACAGACACCCATCCAGGAGCTGTCCCTGCACACAGACACCCATCCAGGGCTGTCCCTGCACACAGACACCCATCCAGGAGCTGTCCCCGCACACAAACACCCATCCAGGAGCTGTCCCCGTACACACACACCCATCCAGGGCTGTCCCCGCACACAGACACCCATCCAGGAGCTGTCCCTGCACACAGACACCCATCCAGGAGCTGTCCCTGCACACAGACACCCATCCAGGGCTGTCCCTGCACACAGACACCCATCCAGGAGCTGTCCCCGCACACAGACACCCATCCAGGAGCTGTCCCCGTACACACACACCCATCCAGGAGCTGTCCCCGCACACAGACACCCATCCAGGAGCTGTCCCTGCACACACACACCCATCCAGGAGCTGTCCCCGCACACAGACACCCATCCAGGAGCTGTCCCTGCACACAGACACCCATCCAGGAGCTGTCCCCGCACACAGACACCCATCCAGGAGCTGTCCCTGTACACAAACACCCATCCAGGAGCTGTCCCTGCACACAAACACCCATCCAGGAGCTGTCCCTGCACACAAACACCCATCCAGGAGCTGTCCCCGTACACACACACCCATCCAGGAGCTGTCCCCGCACACAAACACCCATCCAGGAGCTGTCCCTGCACACAGACACCCATCCAGGAGCTGTCCCTGCACACAAACACCCATCCAGGAGCTGTCCCTGTACACAAACACCCATCCAGGAGCTGTCCCGGCTCCTCCCCCGGGATTCTCCCGCTCGCCTCCTCCCCTGGAAGCGCAGGTAGCCATGGCAATGGCAAACACGGCTAATCCCAGCCAGAAGAGGCTCTCGGCGCTCAGGAATGTTCTGTTTGCAGAGCTTTAGGGTGTGTGGGGAAGGCTCAAGAGCTTCTGGTCACGGAGTGCTGCCCTGGCCCTGCCATTAATTGCTTTTCTGGTTAATTAACTGGGGTTCCTCTTACCTTGTTTCCTCCTTTGGAGCCCTCTCTGGTCACCTCTGGCTTTTACTCAAAGAGCGATTTTGTGACTTCTGCGATTCTGCTGCTGCCTTTGGGCTCCCCCTCTCCTCCCAGTCCCGCCCTGGTTCCCAATCCTGCCCTGGTTCCCAATCCTGCCCTGGTTCCCAATCCTGCCCTGGTTCCCAATCCTGCCCTGGTTCCCAATCCTGCCCTGGTTCCCAGTCCTGCCCTGGTTCCCAATCCTGCCCTGGTTCCCAATCCTGCCCTGGTTCCCAATCCTGCCCTGGTTCCCAATCCTGCCCTGGTTCCCAATCCCGCCCTGGTTCCCAGTCCCGCCCTGGTTCCCAATCCCGCCCTGGTTCCCAATCCCTCCCTGGTTCCCAATCCCGCCCTGGTTCCCAGTCCTGCCCTGGTTCCCAGTGATCCCAGCCTGCTCCAGCAGCCTCCAGCACTGGACTGGACCCGTGCTGAGCCTGACCTGGACAGGACCCGTGCTAATCCCCGTGCTGTCCCTGTCCCTGTCCCTGTCCCTGTGTCCCCATCCTTGTCCCTGTCCCTGTGTTCCTGCCCCTGTCCCTGTCCCTGTGTCCCCATCCCTGTCCCTGTCCCTGTCCCTGTCCCTGTCCCTGTCCCTGTCCCCATCCCTGTCCCTGTGTCCCCATCCCTGTCCCTGTGTCCCCATCCCTGTCCCTGTCCCTGTCCCTGTCCCTGTCCCTGTCCCTGTCCCTGTCCCTGTGTCCCCATCCCTGTCCCTGTCCCTGTCCCTGTCCCTGTCCCTGTCCCTGTCCCTGTCCCTGTCCCTGTGTCCCCATCCCTGTCCCTGTCCCTGTCCCTGTCCCTGTCCCTGTCCCTGTCCCTGTCCCTGTGTCCCCATCCCTGTCCCTGTCCCTGTCCCTGTCCCTGTCCCTGTCCCTGTGTCCCCATCCCTGTCCCTGTGTCCCCATCCCTGTCCCTGTCCCTCCCCTCAGACCCCACCCAGGATTTGCTGTCTATGGACGGTGAGACAGAGACAGGGACGCTGAATGTTGATCAGAATCCAGTTTTTCCTGAGCACTACACGTGCTAATTACCAGTTGCAGGAAGGCTGGCATTATTTTACTACAATCATGTAGTTAACCATCACATAGACAAACTCTACATTTGGCCTTAGTAAAATCTCATTTCCCATAGGCCAGGCCTGACTCAATGCTCCTGCAGTCAGAGCTCTGCTCTTGCAGGGCACCCTGGTTATTTATCAGGCTGGTTAAATCTGCAGCGCTCTCAGTCTCCTTTACCACGGCTTTCCTCCCACACCCATTTGCTTTCTGCAGTTTTGGGAGGACCCTGGTCAAATCTTCAGGTGAGTTTTATCATCCAGGGACATGTTCCCTTTCCCAGGACCTCGCTGAAATATTCAGATATTTCCTCTGGGTTGGTTACAAGCCATTCAGTTAAAATCGCAGCCACTGAGGCTGGGAACGTCCTCCAGGACCCAGAGCCAACTTTGGCCTGACTCCTGCAGGGACATTTTGCCAACTCTGCCCACCCACCCCACGGGCAGCACAGGCTGGGAGTCATCTCTGGTGGCAGCTCTCCTTTAGGTCAGTTTGGAGTGTTCCAAGGTGAAACTGTGACACCACAATTCTCATTTGGAGCCATGAACTCTCATTCATTATCTCCCTAAAGATTTGGAGCCATGAACTCTCATCCATTATCTCCCAGCTCTGTGGACAACCAGATGCTTTTCAGTGAAAATCTCCACATTTTTAGCAGTACTTTGAGTAGTTCTTACTACAAGTCCTAAACTTCTTTGTCTAATATGAATCAAATTTTGGACCAAGAGAGGAGTTAAAATCGAGCCATATTTTTCATGGCAATTTCTATTTGGTTTACTCTGAATCCTTTAGGCTGGAGGAGCCCTCTGAGATCGAGCCCAGCCTTTCCCCAGCCCTGCAAGGCCACCCTGCCCAATGTCCCCAAGTGCCACATCCACAGGGATTTAAATCTCTCCAGGGATGGGCACTCCACTGTGCCAGGGCTGGACAATCCTTTCCAGGAAGGAATTTTCCCAATACCCAAGGCCTGGTGCTCTGCAGGGTGTAAATCAGTTAAACTCAGCCTCCAGAGCTGCTGCAGACACAGCCCCAGCTCCCCGAGCCAGCTGAGCAGGGATTACAGGGATATTTGTATTTATAACAGCTCCTGGGTGGAAACTGAATACTTTGTCATTTTTCCATCAAACTTCCAGTTATGTTTATTCTCCCACAGTAATGTTTTACTGCAGCACAGATTTGCAGTTTCCCTGAGCTGGCTGCCTTTAACAGCCAGCATTTGCCTGAATTCCCTGCATCCACATCCATATTTTTATATATATAATAAAGCAAACTGCTGGAGGATCATCTAAACTTTATTTACTGTGGCCATGCTGCAATATTTAGGTCTGCTGAAATTGTCAGGGCATTTTAATTGTGTCATCAGAGCACAGCCAAAGCAGCAGATCCCTTTTCCAAAAACATGGACACAGATGAAACTGCTGAATAAAACTTGAATATTTACTGAGTATTAAATCTGTTACAGGAGGGTTTGGACTACTGATAATTTGCTTTAAAAAAATCAAAATTTGAAAGTAACAGCTGATGTCCTCTATAAATGAAAGCTTGGGACTCTTTATGGTTTTAGTTTGCTTTTGTCATGGGAAACATTGATCTTTCAATGGGAAACAATAAATCCCATACTCGACTTCCCAGTTAATTTTGCAGTGAAACTTGGTGCTTGTGGCTTTGTTATTGTCCAAACACCATTAAACCATCAGAGGAGTCCATTACAAAGCACAAATCACTCTTTCTCCTTGCTTCCCTTTTCCCTTGTGGCTGCCACATCCCTGGCTGTGCTGTCAGGACCCGGCTGGAGGGGACTGGAGCAGCCTGGGCTGCTGGAAAGTGTCCCTGGGGCAGCTGTGCCCTCCCTGCCCGGGTCTGCCTGTGCAGGAGCTCCAGATGTGCCCTCCCTGCCCGGGTCTGCCTGTGCAGGAGCTCCAGATGTGTCCCTGTGACACCTGCCCAGGTCTGGGTGTGCAGGAGCTCCAGATGTGTCCCTTGCAGTCGTGGGAAGGGGTTTTAACCCTTTAAGTGCAGGGGAAATAAGATGCACAGCTCCATGGGCGTCTGTCATGACAGGAAGAAAGAGCCGAGTTTATTCAGGAACACTCTTGGTTTTATAGCAGGACTGCAACTCCCAGAGCAGAGAAAAGGAGATTGGTTCAGAGAGAAGACACCCCATGGCCAGGGCCTGGGCACACACCACAACAGGGCTTTGATTTTGGTATTAATTCCTTTTTATTGTGACCAAATCATCACCCTGGGAGAAATTCTCCCTGGCCTTGAGCTGGAGCAGCTGATGGGCTGGGAACAGAGCTGAGAAGCTCCAGCCTGGAATGTTTTTCAGGCTGGAATTTTCTTACTTTCTCAAGATGTGTGCCACAGTCCCTGTGACCCCTGCCCAGCTCTGCTGCAGGGTCGGTAACACTGAGCTGGGGTTGTGGGACACCCTGGGCACAGGGGAGGCAGCAATGGGCACATTCCGTGTCCCAGCCCCACACCCGAGCCCTGGGTCACAGCCTGGAGCGGGGTGGGACAGGAGGGGCAGCAATGGGCACATTCCCTGTCCCGAGCCCTGGGTCACAGCCCCGGGGAGGCTGGAAAAGCCCTCCAGGAGCAGCAGGTTCTGAGCCCAGGGTCACAGCTGTCCCTGCTGTTATTCCCCGGGGAGGGTGAACAGTTTTCTCCTGTTCTCCACACGGAAGGGATGAAAGGGGAGCACAAGGGCAGAGCAGGGACCCCCCGGCCAGCGAGCTGTGCCCATTCCATCCTGGGTGCACCCCCTGCCCTCGGGCCTGGGCAGGAGCCCGGAGGGGTGGGACAGCCCCACCCTGCAGGTGTTCAGCCCCAGGTGAGCACACCTGCAGCACCCGAACCCTCAGCAGAACCTGCTCCCCCACGGTGGCTCCTGAGGCTGGGGGGGAGCCTGGGGGGGCACAGGGGACCCCACGTCCTCCCCATTGCTCTGAAATGCTGTAGGACTGAAGCTCTGCTCACCAGGGATGGTTCCTGAAGACTCAAACCCCTCAAAACGCCTTCATGCCCTTTTTCCTGAAGCCTCTCTCCAGTACACAAGGGCAGATTTTGTTTTGCTCTTTCGTTTATCTTGTTTTTCTCTGGTTTTTGATTTTGAGAGCGTTATTGCTGGTATTTCCTGACAGAGCCCCAGTTACAGCCCTGAGTGCTCTTACCAACCACGGGGTGAGGTTCAAGTGCTCTGACACCGAGACTATCCAGGATGCAGGAGTTTCCAGTCCCAGCTATTTTCTTGATGGAGCACTTTAACAATTTCTTTAAGTGCCCTCCTAAGTGCAGTGCTGGCACCGGGCAGTGTCTGAACACCAGGCTCGGCAGCCCCTGCAGCAGCCTCTGATCCTGCTCCTCCAGGCATCGTCTCCCTTCAGGATGCACGACCTTGTCACCTTTATTTGTCTTCCTCAAGTGCCTTTAGCAAATCTGGGCCCTCCCCGCCTGTGACACACAGCCAAGGCCAGGCAGCCTCACACAGAGACACTGACACACACCCAGCTCTGCCCTGGGCTGGGGAAATTCATTTCTGCTCTCAGATCAGAGTGTTCACAACGGCCAGGGCCCAGAAATACCCATCTGAGTACGTGCATATACAAATATACAAATATATATATATATGTATGTATGATATAGATAGATATAGATATAGATACAGATACAGATATAGATATAGATATAGATATAGATATAGATATAGATATAGATATAGATATAGATATAGATATAGATATAGATATAGATATAGATATAGATATAGATATAGATATAGATATAGATATAGATATAGATATAGATATAGATATAGATATAGATATAGATATAGATATCTATGCACAAACAACAGGACAGGAATGCTGGGATAGCTGACTCAAAGCTTTATTCCATCACAATCATCAGTTTTATTTTACAGAGCCAAGCAAAGGAGAAGGAACAGCTTCAGCTCCAGCACAGCAGAGCAAGTTCTCTTCGTTACAAAGTCTTTTAACAACTTTCCAGCCAATAGCAGAATATTACATTTGCTGAGAGCTGCACGTACATCTTGCTTTGAACAATGCTTGCTTGTAATAGCTTAAAACAATGGATAAAGCTTCATTATTAAACTTACATATTTTTGCCATTTTGCTCAACACATTTTCCTGAGGTCTATCTCTGCACAGCTCACAGCTCTATTGTTTCCTGTCCTTGCATCCTCAGCAATCTTGCATTTCTCCACCCTGAGATTTGCTTTCACACAGCTTTCTGAGAGTTCCATACCTTCTCTATTTCACATGTAAATATCCAAAACCCTCCCCAGCCTCTCCGGGTGTGAAGCTGAAACCCCTGAGGGACAGTGCCAGTCATGGGCAGAGTGCCCAGCAGGGCTGGGGGTGTGCAGGGCAAACCTCCCCCTCAGCAGCTCCATCCTGGGGCTCACAAAGGGTTAACAAACCGTGTAACACCTCATGAACCTTTGCTGCACTTTGCTCCGAGGGGCTCGGAGTTTTCCCTGGAGCGTTCTCCCTCCCTCCGCTCCAGTTCCTGTGCGCATTCACATCCCTGATGCTGGGAAAGCTCACAGCGATATTATTGATCCTGTCTGAAAAGCTCATTCACAAATATTTAGAAGCTTAAATGGGGCTTTGTCCCTTTCATTTCTAAAGCAGCACAGAAAAAAAAAAAAAAAAATCGTGATTTTGCAAATGGCTCCTTAAAAGATTCGTCTCTTTCTGCGTTCCCTGCTCCTGTATCGCTGCTCCCCTCTGTCCTTTTATTTGAGGATTTATGGCTGCATCCCCATTACCATTAATGCCTGCGCTCCTTTAAGCTCTGTCTGAGCAGCAGCCAAGTGCGCCAGGGCTGGCACCGGCCCAGCCCGCTGATCAAGGCACTTAAATGGCCACGAGATATCAAATGCATCTGAAAAATTAAACCTTTTATCTTGATTGCTTTTCAGCCGCGTGGAAATGAAAAGGGCATTTGTGCAGAGCTGACTGCAGCACGGAGCCCGGGGCAGGTCTGAGCAGTGAAAACAGGGAAAGAAAATAGAGGGGAAAGAGAGGGGAAAGAGAGGGGAAAGAGAGGGGAAAGAGAGGGAAAAGAGAGGGGAAAGAGAGGGGGAAGAGAGGGGAAAGAGAGGGGAAAGAGAGGGGAAAGAGGGGGGAAAGGCAGGAGAAAGGGAAGGGAAGGCACAGCAGGAACGGGCTCTGCAAAGGGAATTTACAGCTCCTACCTGGGCTGGGATTGCAGGGGCTGCCCAGGGAGGTTTGGAGTCCCTGGAGGTGCCCCAGGAATTCCTGGAGGTGGCACTCAGAGCTCTGGGCTGGGGACAAGGTGGGCACTGGGCACAGCTGGATGGGCTGGGAGGGATTTTCCAGCCTAAATGATTCTGGGATTCTGGAATTCTGTGGCCCCTCCATAGTTTTGAACGTGTAAAAAACCTCTATTCCCCATTTTTTTCCTAATCTTATGGAGGCATCTCTCCAAATGAATTCTGCTGAGAGCTGCAATCCAGATGTCACCAGATCCCAGAGGAGATCAGCTGAAGGGTGGCTGCAGCTTTTGGACACCCCTGCCTTTGCAGACAGTCAGTTACAGAAACCTCAGGTGTGGACTGGACTGGCTGGTGCCACGGGCCCTGCAGCCTTTCCTCCAGCCCGGGACTGGAGGGGAAATGCTGTGAAAGTGGGGCTCCAACTCACACCTGGGCAGGGGGGGACAGGTGAAAGGTATGGGACAGGTGCCAGCTGTGTGCCAGGTGCGTGCCAAATGTGTTCCGGGTGTGTGCCAGGTGTGTGCCAGGTGTGTGCCAGCTTTGTGCCAGGTGTGTGCCAGGTGTGTGCCAGGTGTGTGCCAGGTGTGTTCCAGGTGTGTGCCAGGTGTGTGCCAGGTGTGTGACAGGTGTGTGCCAGGTGTGTGCCAGGTGTGTGACAGGTGTGTGACAGGTGTGTGACAGGTGTGTGCCAGCTGTGTTCCAGGTGTGTGTCAGGTGTGTGCCAGGTGTGTGACAGGTGTGTGACAGGTGCCAGGTGTGTGCCAGATGTGCCAAGGTGGCAGGAGAGACCCAGGGCGCATGGGCAGGTGTGGGTGTGGAGCAGGAACAGGATCAGGATGAGGAGCAGGAATTGTGTGAGGATGAGGATGAGGATGAGGATGAGGATGAGGATGAGGATGAGGATGAGGATGAGGATGAGGATGAGGATGAGGATGAGGATGAGGAGCAGGAACAGGATCAGGATCCGGATGAGGATGAGGAGCAGGATTAGGATGAGGATCAGGATGAGGATGAGGAGCAGGAACAGGATCAGGATTAGGATCAGGACCAGGATCAGGATGAGGATGAGGATGAGGAACAGGATCAGGATTAGGATCAGGATTAGGATTAGGATCAGGATTAGGATGAGGATGAGGATCAGGATTAGGATGAGGATCAGGAATTCTGTGAGGATCAGGATCGGGATTAGGATCAGGATGAGGATGAGGAGCAGGAGCAGGAACAGGAACAGGAACAGGAACAGGAACAGGAACAGGAACAGGAACAGGATCAGGATCAGGATCAGGATGAGGAGCAGGAACAGGATGAGGATCAGGATGAGGATGAGGAGCAGGATCAGGACCAGGATTAGGATGAGGATGAGGATGAGGATGAGGAGCAGGATCAGGATCAGGATCAGGATTAGGATTAGGATCAGGATGAGGATTAGGATCAGGATGAGGATTAGGATCAGGATCAGGACCAGGATTAGGATCAGGATGAGGATGAGGAGCAGGATCAGGATCAGGATCAGGGGCTCCCAGCACAGGCCGAGGCCGGGCAGGCAGAGGGGACAATTCCTGCACTGCTGTGTCCACGGGGCTGGGTGGGATGGGAGAGGAGCAGGACACGAGTGCCCAGGGTGGCCCAGCTCTGCTCCCTGCCTGGCCCAGGACTCGCAGCAGTTTGTGAGAGCCAGCCCAGGCTACGGGGATTGCCCGTGTCGAGCCAGACAACAAAATAAAGGCACAAAATAAAGGCACTGAGCTCCACTGCTGACACTCTGCAGCAACAACTGACTTTGAAAAAGCATCGATGGCACCCTCTGAAATCTCCAAAGCCCTCCACAGCCTGGTAAATCCAAAAACATCCACTGCAGAAAGGCACTTTTCTTTTTCCTGATTGCTGTCAAACACATTCTGACAGACACAAACATTAAAAAATAACTTAAAAAAACAAATACTACGCATGAAAACAAATCCCAACCAAACCAAATCAAAACAAGAACCTGAAAGAAACCCCAAACAACCTGCAAAAGCCTGGAACACTGTAAGTTTTCAGGATAAATGCTTTGCCAAGTGCAGTTTTCAACATGATTAAGACCGGGCTTTAAATCTAAGACCATTAAGGAATTGAAAATATCTGCTCTTCAGCTTGATCCTGTGTACTGACACAAATCCCAGTTCCTCTGGTTTGGGTGTTCCAGGAGGGGAGATTCAGGCTGGATAGCAGGGAAATGCTTTAATTTTAACCCCTTTTCTGGCTGTGTGTGGCACTGCCATGACCAGGGCCTGGAGGGGCACAGGGGCCGGGGGCCAGAGTCTGCCTTTGGTCCCAGGAACTTGGCAATGGCCTTGCCCGGCTTCCCCCTGCGGGCTCACTCACATCCCGCTTTTCACACTGCGATAAGAGCGGGGGGAGACAGAGCTGCGGGAACAAAGGAGCCGCGAGCTGAGCTGCGTCCTGTGCCCCGTGCTGGCAGAAATGAAAGGCGGACCCGGGCGGGCAGGACATGAGGAGGGAGATGCGCGGTGGTGGCAGCAAGGCTGGCTCCGGTGACAGGGACAGCCTCCCCCAGGACTGCAGCGCTGCGGGCTGTGCCCACACTCTGCTCTACTGATGGAGCCCGTGCGTGAGGAATGCTAATTCCGAAATTACCGCCTCTTTAATTAGCGCAGAAAGGAGCCCACGTTCCACTGACACAAATCTCCCTTTCCCCCCTCCCCTCCTCCTGCAGGTCCCGGGATGCAGGGCAGGAGCTGCCGGGTGTCCCGGGGCACCCAGGGGTCCCTCCTGTCCCACCGGGGCTGTCCCCCAGCCCCAGGAGCTGCCGGGTGTCCCGGGGCACCCAGGGGTCCCTCCTGTCCCACCGGGGCTGTCCCCCAGCCCCAGGAGCTGCCGGGTGTCCCGGGGCACCCAGGGGTCCCTCCTGTCCCACCGGGGCTGTCCCCCAGCCCCAGGAACTGCCGGGTGTCCCGGGGCACCCAGGGGTCCCTCCTGTCCCACCGGGGCTGTCCCCCAGCCCCAGGAGCTGCCGGGTGTCCCGGGGCACCCAGGGGTCCCTCCTGTCCCTCAGCCTCCCCCCGGCACCAGCAAAGGCACAAACCGGGGTTTCCATTCTGCCGTCAAGGTGATAACCGGATTTTACCGGACAAACACAACAATGAGATCGCAGTCATTTCCCTAAGTGAACCACACCGCATTACTCAGTGATTAAAGGCAATAAAAGGATTAAAAGGCAATAAATTGTGTTATATCCCGATAGGTGATACTCCTCTACAGGACACTTCTCATCTCTTTTTTTCCTCCCCGTCTATCCCAGTCACACTTTCCACTGAACTGTTCCTTAAGACACAAGAGCTGCAGAAACTCCCGATTGGCCCAACCCAGTGCAGAGATGTGAAATAATTCCGAGCCTCCGTTTGTGCGAGTCCTGACCCAAGCACAGCGAGCCCGGAGGGTTCGGGGGGGCCCTCGGAGCTGAGCCTGGCCCTGCTCTGTGCCAGGAGCCACCTGCACAGCCCTGCCTGGAGCAGAGCCCACCTGGGCACGGCGCTGCCTGCAGGTAACTGAGGCTCTTGTTGCTGAATCTAGCAGCGGTTTGATGTACTTTAAGCACTCAAAAATCCCTTTAAAGCGCTGGATCTAATCAGGATCTTTCTCCAGGGCACGCCAGGTGAGCGGCCTGAGCAGCTCTCAGCAAGGACCTGCTCAGCAGTTTTGCCAGGATTGTGATTCAGCTCGGCTTTGGCGTGAGGCAGCGTAAGCAAAAAGTGCTTTTCTGAATAACTGCAGGCAGAATACTTCAGAGAGCATCAGGGACAATATTTCAACAGGACCCGAATTCCCAGAAGCATCCTTCCTCTCACATATCTGCCTGGATTTAAGTTTTTCCACAGAAAAGGAAACATTTCCTTTCCCAAGGACCCACTCCAAAACGCCTCCATATTTCTTTGCATCTCTCAGAATGAATCTTTTATGAGAAGTTCCATGATATTTTTATGTAACCATGTTCCCATGTCTTGGGCTGGATCTTTAGTGCAGGGCAGGTGAGTGACTGCTCACACTCAGGGATCCATTCCCAGTCCCAGTGACTTCCAAAAATGATGGATTTATCCTCAGCCCCAGGGTATGTGAGGGTCTCCCCAAACTGAGGTATCCATCCCCAATCCCAGTGACTCCCACACTCAGGGATCCATCCCCAATCCCAGTGACTCCCACACTCAGGGATTTATCCCCAATCCCAGTGACTCCCACACTCAGGGATCCATCCCCAATCCCAGTGACTCCCACACTCAGGATCCATCCCCAATCCCAGTGACTCCCACACTCAGGATCCATCCCCAATCCCAGTGACTCCCACACTCAGGGATCCATCCCCAGTCCCAGTGACTCCTCACACTCAGGGATCCATTCCCAGTCCCAGTGACTCCCACACTCAGGATCCATTCCCAGTCCCAGTGACTCCTCACACTCAGGGATCCATTCCCAGTCCCAGTGACTCCCACACTCAGGATCCATCCCCAATCCCAGTGACTCCCACACTCAGGATCCATCCCCAATCCCAGTGACTCCCACACTCAGGGATCCATCCCCAGTCCCAGTGACTCCCACACTCAGGGATCCATCCCCAATCCCAGTGACTCCCACACTCAGGATCCATCCCCAGTCCCAGCAGGAACACCCTGTGGCCCATCCCATCAGCAGTGGCCCAGGGCAGCTCCTGCCAGCCCCACGTTTCCCTCCCCGCTGCTCACAGACCCCTCAGCTCGGGTTTGCCAGCCCGGGGAGGACGAGCAGCTCTGATCCAACCTGAGCACTGCTCGCGTCCTGCTGGGTCACCTGGGCTCAGGTGTGAGCTCAGGCTCAGGTGAGCTCAGGCTCAGGTGTGAGCTCAAGGTGAGCTCAGGCTCAGGTGTGAGCTCAGGTTCAGGTGTGAGCTCAGGCTCAGGTGAGCTCAGCCCAGCAGCTCCAGGGCACTCCCAGCCCAGGCTGTCCGTTCCCTTCCCGGGAAATCTCTCCTCGTGCATTGCATCACCTGGCTGTGCTGATGTCATTTAAAAAGCAGAGCAGGCTCCCCACCGCTCCCGGCTAGCTCCGGGTGCTCAGGATGTCCCCAGGTGTCAGTGCTCTGCTGTCCCCAGGTGCCAGGTGCTCTGCTGTCCCCAGAGTGTGGATCTCAGAATCACGGAACCAGGAAGGTTGGAAAAGCCCTGTGAGATCACCGAGTCCAGCCCCTGACCTGCCCCACCAGACCAGAGGGTGTCCAGTCCTTCCCTGAGCCCCTCTGGTGCTGGGGAGGGAGGATGAGCCCCAGCTTTGGCACTCAGGTGTGCCAGGAGAGCCGTCCCCACCTGCCTTGGCAGGATTTTGTCACTGCCTCACCCAGAGCTTGGTTCGAGAGGGATTTGCGGGACTGTCCAGTGTCCCCCTGCCAGGGCAGGGACACCTCCCACTGTCCCAATGTCCAACCTGGCCTTGGGCACTGCCAGGGATCCAGGGGCAGCCACAGCAAATCTGGCAATTCCAGCCCAGCCAGGAATTCCCAATTCCCAACATCCCCACATCCCCACATCCCCACAGCCCCACATCCCCACAGCCCCACATCCCCACAGCTGCTGCATTTTGCAGAGGAGTCACGAGTGGGGCCCGTGCCAGGGCGAGCAGCAGCCCCCCATGCCATCAATAAATGCATATCACACATCTCCCAGGAAAACCCCACACTGCCAGCCCGTCCTGGGGGTGTGGGACAGGGACAGGGACACGGGGACAGGGACAGCCAGCACCCCTCACCTGCCAGGAGGTGACATCCCAGGAAAACCCCACACTGCCAGCCCGTCCTGGAGGGTTCCTGTGACAGGGACAGGGACAGGCAGCACCCCTCACCTGCCGCCAGGTGACACCTGCTGCCCGCTGCCATTGCAAAGATGCCATTTGTCCCCTGATCCTGGTTTTTAATTTCCCGGCCGGGCAGGGTGGGGACCCTGCTCAGCCACACCCCGGTGTCACCCCGGCATTGTGTCACTGCTCCTCCACGGCTCTCCCACAGCAGCACAGACAGATATTTATTGAGTTTGAGATAGTACCCAGGGACCCAGAGCAAACACAATTTACACTTTTATGTGGAAGCAGCTGGAAAAAGACCAAAAACCCCGCTAGTAGAAATATTTCTGCCATTCAGTGCAAACAGTGTTTCACTCTGAATGTCCTGGTTTGCTCTGCTCTCTGAGCAATGGGCTCGAGCCCAGACTCTTCGTGTTTGGTGTAGATCTCATGTTTGAGCTCACTTTCCATCCCTGGAGAGGGGCATTCTGTCCAAGGAAGCTGTCCAAGTTCCTCAGAGATGCTGTTGCTGTGTTCGAGTGAGAATGCTCTGTAAAATCTCCTGGCTGTGTTTTCTCACTGTTAAAGTCTGACATGAGGAACAAAAGCCAGATAGGAGCTCAAGAGGGAACGAGCCGGGCAGAAAAGTGCGTTCCTGGTCCCAAGGAGAGGCACAGACAGCGTCGGTGCAGGAGATTTTGGGGCTCTGGGTGAGCTGTGCAGAGCCCACCACGGCCCCTGGGCACAGCCAGGAGCTCTCAGCAGACACTCGGGATGTGTTCGGGAGCTCTCCCGGGTCAGAGACTTCCTAAAGTGCTCTGACAGTGAAGGAACTTCCCAAAGCCCACCCTGAGCCTGCCCTGGCCCAGCCTGAGGCCGTTCCCTCTCCTCCTGTCCCTGTTCCCAGATCCCAAATCCCCCCGGCTGTCCCCTCCTGGCAGGGAGTTGTGCAGAGCCAGGAGGTTCCCCCTGAGCCTCCTTTTCCAGTCCTGGCACTGCTGTTCTTGCCTGGCCCTGGTTTTAGTGAGCTCAGACCTGCCCAGAGGGGGCTGAGGAACATCCGAGCCCTGTCGTGTGTCCCACACTGAGGGGACAGCAGTGTCCTGTGGCGTGCCGTGATTGCTGTGACATGCAGGGACTCCAGAGGCGCTCAGAACTCCTCCAGCTGAGCTGTGCCTTCTCCCTGAGCAGCTGGGTAATTATGACAAGTGTACCCAGACAGAGACTGGAAAATTGAACATCCCCAGCAAAGATGTCAGACTTGTAATTTAGTCTCCCGTTACCGCACGCTCCTGGGCTTTTTTCAATCTCCCGATTTTCATTCCCGGCCTCAGGCACAGCCTGGCCCTTCAGCTGCTGGGCTCACGTGGGGCACAGGGTGCCCAGATTGGCTGTGGCTGCCCCTGGATCCCTGGCAGTGCCCGAGGCCAGGTTGGACACTGGGACAGTGGGAGGTGTCCCTGCCATGGCAGGGGGGCTCTGGGGGGGATTTAAGGTCATTCCCACCATGGCAGGGCACAAGGCCAGCTCTGCCAGGCTGGGATGATGCTGTGGTGTCCTGCCCCCATGAACCCTGACCCGGTCCTGATGTGCCCAGGAACCTCCCTGGTGCACAGGGACCCCCCTGGGATCATGGCACAGCAGCACCCGGGCAGGGCAGGGCACAGGACAGGGGGCACAGGGCAGGGGGCACAGGACACAGGACACAGGACACAGGACACAGGGCAGAGAGCACAGGGCACAGGACACAGGACACAGGACACAGGGCACAGGACACAGGGCACAGGACAGGGGGCACAGGGCACAGGGCACAGGACACAGGGCACAGGGCAGAGAGCACAGGGCACAGGGCACAGGGCACAGGACAGGGGGCACAGGGCACAGGACACAGGACACAGGGCACAGGGCACAGGGCAGAGAGCACAGGGCACAGGACACAGGACACAGGACACAGGGCACAGGACACAGGGCAGAGAGCACAGGGCACAGGGCAGGGGGCACAGGACACAGGGCACAGGACACAGGGCAGAGAGCACAGGGCACAGGACACAGGACACAGGGCAGAGAGCACAGGGCACAGGACACAGGGCACAGGGCACAGGGCAGAGAGCACAGGGCACAGGGCAGGGGGCACAGGACACAGGGCACAGGGCACAGAACAGCTTGTGTGGCACCAGGGCTGTCCCTGCCCTGAGCCATCCCCCCGCAGATGAAGATGTTATTTCCCAACCTGCCTCTCCCGTTTTTCCTGGTACCTCTTCACAGGTGAGGCCAATTAATTTTTTAGTATATTTGATGTGGAAAACTCTCTGTAAACACACTTCGAGGATCTGCAGAATGAACAAGCAGCAATTTTTGGCTTTGCTTTAGGGAGCTGTGGTAATGCATTTTTAATTGCTGGCTGTTTTGGCACGCAGAGAGCGATTTGCCAGGGAGGGAGGCACAGCTGGGAAAGGTCAGCAGGTACCAGATGTTGTTCCCAGCACGGCTCAGCTCTCCCTGCACAGCTGGGGCTGTTCGTGAAGGTTTCCCTGGCCCTGCCCTGGCGGCTGCACGGCTCGGCTGGGAGCCCGGCTGTGCCTGTGCCCCCCGGCCCTGCACACACCCTGGGGGGCTCGGACCCCCTGCCCCCAGTGCCTGCAGTGGCCACTCTTTAACAGATCTCACCTCCCTGGGGCTCTCTGGGGTGGTCCCAAAGGCGAGCTGGTGCCTCTGGCCGAGCGAAGCCGGGTGTGTCTGCACCCTGCGGCTGCAGAAAGCACCAGAACAACCAGAAATAAGAGGCACAAGTGCTCTGGGGGCTGGGATCCTCGTACCGGCAGCTCCTCCTCCCTGCTCAGGGCTGGGGAGAGAACCCTGCTTTTGTTGAGGCAGAGGTTCCTGTCAGCCAAAGTGCAGCCAGAAAAAAAGAGCATTTTGCTTTTCCATCACATAGTGCTGGCCCTGCTTTTAGATCCAAAATGAGGCAGCCTAATTGGTCATTTATCCCTTTAGCTTTTGATTTCTCTCCTGAGAGGGCTGCATAAACTGTTTGCTGTGCTATAAGAAATTGCTTAAGAGGATGACAGAGCTCTGGATAAGCAATTCCTGCTGCCAGTTGCTCCGTGCTCACTTCGACGAGGCAGCAGAGAGGCTGTGGGTGCTGCCAGGGTGTGGGTGCTGCCAGGGTGTGGGTGCTGGGCAGAGTGTGGGTGCTGGGCAGAGTGTGGGTGCTGGGCAGAGTGTGGGTGCTGCCAGGGTGTGGGTGCTGCCAGGCTGTGGGTGCTGCCAGGGTGTGGGTGCTGGGCAGAGTGTGGGTGCTGGGCAGAGTGTGGGTGCTGCCAGGTGTGGATCTGTGGATCCTGGGCAGGGTGTGGGGGCTGCCAGGGAGTTTTCACTTTGGTTTGTGATCTCAACTTCATCACAGACATGAAACCAGCTTAGAGTGCAGCTTAATTGGAGCTCCAGTCACAGAATTCCAGAATGGCTGGGGCAGGAAGGGACCATAAATCCCCCCCAGTGCCATGGCAGGGACACCTCCCACTGTCCCCATGCCCAACCTGGCCTTGGGCACTGCCAGGGATCCAGGGGCAGCCACAGCAAATCTGGCAATTCCAGCCCAGCCAGGAATTCCCAATTCCCAACATCCCATCCATCCCTGCCCTCTGGCACTGGAACCATTCCCTGTGTCCTTGTCCCCTTGTCCCCAGCCCCTCTCCTGGAGCCCCTTCAGGCCCTGCCAGGGGCTCTGAGCTCTCCTGGAGTTGATGTTTTCCAGTCTGTAAATGCCAAAGCAGGAGTGATCCATGTGAGGAGCTGTGACCCCCTGTGTAAAGTGTCACATCCTCTCAAAGTCAGCCCTGCTTTGTGCTGTGAGTGCAGATTCAGTCAGGGACACACTGGCTAAGAAATTCTCTCATAAAAGTGATAAATATTTTTCCCTTGGCTTTCTGGGGTTTATGCCATTCCTACAGTCCTGGGAAAGTTCACGATGCAATTTGTTTCTGCAGATGTTTGCTACTGAAATGAATTAATCTTTTATATTGATATTTTTATCTTTCATTGAGGACAAAGTCTCTAGGAGATCCTGGGGTATTATTTATTCAGGAAAATGATTTTATATCATTTTACCTGGAATGAAAATAGCAAATGTCAGATTTAGGTGCAAACAAATTTAGAACAGTCTTTTTCCATCTTTATTTTTTTTTCCTTCTCCAGATCAAAATTTATGTAGCAAAAAAAAAAAAAAAAAAAAAAAAAAAAGTGGTAAAAATGTCTCTTTTATTTTTTTCAGTCCCAGAGGTGTCCTCGAGGATGTGGCTGCAGGAGCAGGAGGCAGAAGGATGAGCACAGCTTCAGGGAGGAGCTGCATTGCCCTCAGCCCTGCCTTGGAATTGGAACTTCCCCAGCCCAGCCTGGTGTGTCCTGGTGTTCCCAGAGGTCCCAGGGACACCACGGTGCCCTTGGTGACCCCTCCAGAGCTCCAGTCCCTTTTGTGCCAGGGAAATTAGAAAGCTTCAGCAGCTGAAATGTTTATTCCTTATGAAAATTAAGTTCTTTCAAAATAATATTTCTTCAGTGTGAGGAAGAAATAAACAGTTGAACACAGGAATTCCTTTTGGCCAGAACAGGAAGACTGGTTTCCCTTCTGGATTTTGTAAGTTTTCTCAGGAATTTAAACTTCCTAAAAATAAATTAATTTTTGTCTGGAAATGAGGATTGTCAGCAGTAGGTGATGGAAGATCCAAGAACAGCTCCCAGATCCCAGTTTCTTGGGGATCCATGAACCCTCTGAGCCACAAATGAAACCTTTTGTGCACTGAACTGACCCTGAGCCAGTGGAGTTCCCTGGAGCAATTCCTGTTGAGGACAAGGCAGCCCCTGGGAACTGGAAACATCTCCCCATCCATCATCCATCATCCATCATCCATCATCCATCCATCATCCATCATCCATCATCCATCATCCATCCATCATCCATCCATCATCCATCATCCATCATCCATCATCCATCATCCATCATCCATCCATCATCCATCATCCATCATCCATCATCCATCATCCATCATCCATCCATCCATCATCCATCATCCATCATCCATCATCCATCATCCATCATCCATCATCCATCATCCATCCATCATCCATCATCCATCCATCATCCATCATCCATCATCCATCCATCATCCATCATCCATCCATCATCCATCATCCATCCATCATCCATCATCCATCATCCATCATCCATCATCCATCATCCATCATCCATCATCCATCATCCATCATCCATCATCCATCCATCCATCATCCATCCATCATCCATCATCCATCCATCCATCCATCATCCATCATCCATCCATCCATCCATCCATCATCCATCCATCATCCATCATCCATCATCCATCATCCATCATCCATCATCCATCCATCCATCATCCATCATCCATCATCCAACATCCAACATCCATCCATCATCCATCCATCATCCATCCATCCATCATCCATCCATCCATCATCCATCCATCCATCATCCATCATCCATCCATCATCCATCATCCATCCATCATCCATCCATCATCCATCCATCCATCCATCCATCCATCCATCCATCCATCATCCATCCATCCATCATCCATCCATCATCCATCATCCATCATCCATCCATCCATCATCCATCATCCATCCATCATCCATCCATCCATCCATCATCCATCATCCATCATCCATCATCCATCCATCCATCATCCATCCATCCATCATCCATCATCCATCCATCATCCATCATCCATCATCCATCCATCCATCATCCATCATCCATCCATCATCCATCCATCCATCCATCATCCATCATCCATCCATCATCCATCCATCCATCCATCATCCATCCATCATCCATCCATCATCCATCATCCATCATCCATCCATCATCCATCATCCATCATCCATCATCCATCCATCCATCCATCATCCATCCATCATCCATCCATCATCCATCATCCATCATCCATCCATCCATCCATCATCCATCCATCATCCATCCATCATCCATCATCCATCATCCATCCATCATCCATCCATCATCCATCATCCATCCATCATCCATCCATCCATCCATCCATCATCCATCATCCATCATCCATCCATCATCCATCCATCATCCATCATCCATCATCCATCCATCATCCATCATCCATCATCCATCATCCATCATCCATCATCCATCCATCATCCATCCATCATCCATCATCCATCCATCATCCATCCATCCATCCATCCATCATCCATCCATCCATCTGTCCCTCCATCCATCCATCATCCATCATCCATCCATCATCCATCCATCATCCATCATCCATCCATCATCCATCATCCATCCATCATCCATCATCCATCCATCCATCATCCATCATCCATCATCCATCATCCATCATCCATCCATCATCCATCCATCATCCATCATCCATCATCCATCCATCCATCATCCATCATCCATCATCCATCCATCATCCATCCATCATCCATCCATCATCCATCATCCATCATCCATCATCCATCATCCATCCATCATCCATCCATCCATCTGTCCCTCCATCCATCCATCATCTATGTCTCACCCATCTCCCCACATCCACGTTCACTTTGTATCAGAGCTGTGCTCCATCCTCAGTCCCCAGCAGGAATCTGTGTGTCAGTGTGCTGCTGTGTGCCCTGCACACAAACACAGATTCCAGTCTAGGTAGATGTTCCCATACACATTATAAACATTTATAATTTAAAGTGGTTTATTCCTCTGAGTTGTGGTGATTGTGAGCTCCTTCACCCTCCTGAGGTGCAATTGCAAGTGAAACCCAGAGCCCTGGATACTCTGCCTGGGATCCAGGGTCTGTGCAGTCTGTGTGTCCCCAGGGGCTGACCCCAGGCCTGGCACTGTCCTGTCACCCACCTGAGCCAGGGGTCCTGCCTGGCTGTTCCTCCTGCACCTCAGATCTGGGGTCACTTCTTTGGCCTCCTGACAGGAAGGACCTGGAGGGACTGGAGCGTGTCCAGGGAAGGGAATGGAGCTGGGAAAGGGCTGGAGAATTCCTGAGGGAGCTGGGAAGGGAATGGAGAATTCCTGAGGGAGCTGGGAAAGGGCTGGAGAATTCCTGAGGGGGCTGGGAAGGGAATGGAGAATTCCTGAGGGAGCTGGGAAGGGAATGGAGAATTCCTGAGGGAGCTGGGAAGGGGCTCAGCCTGGAGAAAAGGAGGCTCAGGGGGGCCCTTGTGGCTCTGCATAACTCCCTGACAGGAGGATGGATGTCAGGGAG
Organism: Acridotheres tristis; assembly: GCA_037013685.1. Classification (NCBI taxonomy): domain Eukaryota; kingdom Metazoa; phylum Chordata; class Aves; order Passeriformes; family Sturnidae; genus Acridotheres; species Acridotheres tristis. The sequence goes on along the minus strand of CM072892.1, from coordinate 414,200 downwards.
ATTTGGGATCTGCTCCCAGGGAACAGGGACAGGAGGAGAGGGAACAGCTTTGCACGGTCTGGTTGGAGCCCCAGACACAAAAACATTCTGCATTAGGAGAGGAAATAAAACCGGAGACCATGAATTTGGATTAATGAAAAGGGTGAGGAATGATGGAGGTTCCATTGGGCAGGAGCCCCCGTGACTGTGACTCCCATTATTGGCAGCATTTAATTTAACATTTCAGTAAATAGTTACAGCGATGGCTTTCAGTGCTGGGCATCGTTAGAGAGCTGAATAATTGCAAAGCTATTACAGGCTGGATCTGCTGGGCATCACTTCAGAGCTGCAAATTAACTCTATGCAGCATCAGTTTTCTGCTTGATATTATTGCCATCCCCAGAGTGATGACCTTGGGAATCGATATATGGAAATCATTAATGCATCATATTTTCTTTCTGCTTTCAAATTCTCAGACATCTGTTATTGCAGCCAAATAAAAATTCTTTACATGCAGTGTTATAATTTTACTTTCCACCAGCTTTATTTTAATAATCTTCCAAGCATTTATTCCCTGGGATGAGAGGGGAGTTCCTGCAGAACAATTGTTCTAATGAAAGGTGCTCCAAACATTTATCTATCAGTGCTTCCCTGGGCTCGTGCAGGTGAGTTCTTCATGAGGTGCCACAAATGCTGTTTCTCTTAGCCCAGGTAGCAGGGATGCCGTGCCAAGTTCAGTGCCAAGGATGCGATTCTTTCTCTGCAGCTCTTGGGGGGAGCAGGGTGCTCCCCGTGCAGCGTTTGCTGCTGTTCTGCCTCCTCACAGCTCTTCAGAGCTGTGCTGAGAGGGGTGAATTTACTGCTGAAATATCAAGTGTCATCACACAGCAAAATCACTGTTCTTAAATTTCCACCAGCCTCTACATCCTAAACTCTCTGTGCCTCCTTCAAGTGCTCTTTCCCTTTCCCTGGAACTGGACTTTCTTTCCATGCAGATGTTTGTGAAAGCAAAGTGTTTATTTTCTCCAAAGTCTTTTTCCCGTTTTGGAGATGGGTCACTGTGCAAAGCTCATCAATTTAATGCAAGACCAACAATTGCTCCACTTCAAAATGTTCCAACAGCCGAGGAAAACACCCAACAAAACAGGAGAAAAGGCCTTTCAAACAGGACACTCAAAGCTGTTGAAAGAAATTGCCAGACAATGATTTACTGAAAGCCATAAATGTTATAAATTTCCTCAGGTGCTTTAAAGTAACTCCACAACTGCAGAGAGATGGGGGGAGTGGCAAAGGGACACCTGACACAGATCTGGCTGCCCCAGGCTGGCCCTGGACACCCCCGGGGTGGCCACAGCTCCCCTGGGATGGCCACAGCTCCCCTGGGATAGCCACAGCTCCTCTGGGATAGCCACAGTTCCCCTGGGATAGCCACAGCTCCTCTGGGATAGCCACAGTTCCCCTGGGATAGCCACTGGTCCCACGGCAATGCCTGGAGAGGCTCCCTGGGGCAGAGGCTGGGCAGAGTTAAAGGAATAAATTGGGATTTATTCAAAGCCCTTCCAAGGATTCACCTTGGGCAGTGCCAGAGCCCGGCCGTGGCTCCACCCAGGATGGATCCTGGCTCAGGAGTTTCACACTTGGGTCACTTTGGGTCCATTCCCACCTTGGCTTCATTGTCCAATCCCAGCTCCAGGCTCTGCAGTCCCATCCTCCCACATTCTCTCCTCCACTCGCTGCTCTTTGCACTTTTTGGGGCTGGAGCTGCAGCGTGTCCTTGGCTGTGGGGCTGGCAAAGGATTGTTCTGTGTGCCTGAGCTGGGAGGAGAGCTGGGAACACTTTGTGTGGAGTTCAGAGTCACACACAGGGCAGGGCACAGGCTGGGAAACATGAAAGTTAAACTGAAGGCATCCCCAGAGAGCCGAGCAGGGCCAGCCCCTGGCAGGGATGCTCTGGCAGGAATTGCCCAAGGACAGGGGAGGGCCCGGCCCGGCAGCTGAGCAGGAAATGTGGCACCAACAGAGAGCCAGAGTTTGGAGCAGGAGCTCTCCAAGAACTTCCAAAAACCAGCCTGGAGCCCCGAGAGCCCCGAGAGCCCCGAGAGCCCCGAGAGCCCCGAGAGCCCCGAGACCCCAACCCTCTGCTCCGGGTGCCGCTGCCCCCCTTTCCCACCTCGCATTTGATGTTTCCAATCCCTCCATTTGTGATTTGAAATGCATTTTTAATGTTTCATTTCCCTGCAGGAAGATTATCTGCTAACATGTACAGTGAGGACCGTGCACACACGGGGGGAATTTGCATCTCCACTCCGAGTTCTCCTCCATGGAAATTGTTCACAGGAGCTGTCCCCTGGGTCTGCTACGAACTGTTTCAGGTTCAGCAGCTCCACAGCATGTCCAAAATAAACCCTGGAAAGGAAAAAAAAGATGAATCAATTTAGGAATCAGCCTTCCAAAAGGCAAAAAGCTGTTGTAAAGATCTTCCTAGCCTAGATGAAAATATTTCGCATCACTGCTCTGACTCATCAGAAACGCTGGCAGAAAATTGGCCAGGAGCATCCAATTTAACCTTCCAGGAACTGCTGCTTCAGCAGAAAAGCATCTGCTGGGAACATGCCAGGACAGGCAAAACTATTTGGGGAAAAATATATGAAACAAAATGTTTCTGTAAGAAAGGAATAATGCAAAGTTATACATATATGCAGAATCACAACACATACAATTAAAATATAAATGAATAATAGAATATTCTGAGTTGGGAGGGATCCACAAGGATCACTGAGTCCAACTCCAGTATCAAAATAGGTTTTATCAGTATAATTCTTCTGATCAATAAAGTAGGATTAGAGCTCCTTTTGTATACATACAATTATAAAAAATTTACAGGTGGATGAATTTGACAGAAACTTCAAAAATGTATGGTTTAGTTTGTGGTTTGGAAAGAAACAAATGTTCTAAATGTGGGGAATTTCTGTAGGAAAAAAAAAGCCCCCTGAGTTTCCAAAGGTTTATTCTGCAGACACGGGGGGATTTTGATGAGACATTTTCTGTTGCTCAGCGTTGCTGATCACATCATCTGTTTTAATAACTTGTTGGACACCAGGGAATGACAGAGTCTCCATCCCTGGGCTGTCCCAGGCCAGCAGCAGAATGAAACTGGGGCAAACATTGGACATTTGTACTTGGAATGTGGGGACATGAAGCAGGAATGGCTGTGAATGTTCCCCTGGATCCAGGGAGAGCTGAGGGCACCTAAAGGGGCTCCAGGAGAGCTGGAGAGGGACTGGGGACAAGGGATGGAGGGACAGGACCCAGGGAATGGCTCCCAGTGCCAGAGGGCAGGGATGGATGGGATGTTGGGAATTGGGAATTCCTGGCTGGGCTGGAATTCCCAGATTTGCTGTGGCTGCCCCTGGATCCCTGGCAGTGCCCAAGGCCAGGTTGGACATTGGGACAGTGGGAGGTGTCCCTGCCATGGCAGGGCTGGGAATGGGGGGGATTTGAGGTCCCTCCAGCCCAAACCAGTCTGGCATTCTGGGATTCTATGATATGGATAACAGGATCTTCTTATCTTTCCTTTAATGGATTTTTGGGAACAATCACCTGATTAGCAGAGGAACCCTCCTGTCCCTCCCGTGGGATGGGGGTGGGATGCTCCTGAGGCTGGAATATCAGCTCTCCTGCCAGCTGGGTGATGCTCAGGGAGTGCAAACCCTTCCCAAGGAGGGAAATCCATCCCTGGCCGAGCCCTGGGGCTCCCTCCCTGTTCCCAGCTTTTGGGGAAGAGCCAGAATGGCTGGAGGGGCCCCAAACCCCTCTCCTCCCCACGAGCTTTCTGTCCATGGCTGAAGTGTCCAGGTGGTGGCTTGGCTGCAGGGGAATGGCCTCAGGTGCCACCAGAGGAGCTCAGCTGGACACCAGGGAGCATTTCCTCATGGAAATGCTTGTCAGGCATGGCCGGGCTGCAGGGAGGTGCTGGAGTGCCACCCTGGAGCTGTCCCAGCATGTGGACACGATGCTCTGGGTGTGGGTTCGAGGGCAGGGGCACTGGGTCACGGGTGGGACGCCGTGGCCCCGGGGGGCTTTTCCAAGCAGGACCTTTCTGTGGCTCTGTGGGGCCCGGGCAGGAGCACATCCCGGGCTCAGGGATGGAGGGGCTGTGCCAGCAGGATCCCAGCACAGCGTGGGAGGATTCAGCCCCACGGATTCACCGAGCCCTAATTGCCACGTCCCACACGACCTCGATAGCAGGAGCAGATGGCGTGTTGTGTGTAACAACATATTGAAAAATACGTCTGGGAAATAATTAGTGTCAGAAATAAATCTCTTTACATTGGGGCCGTGGGATTGGTTATGTAAAATCCCGAGCAGCAGTGGCTGCCACAAATGTTACACTTTTGGGGGATGGGATTAGGGTTTTTGGTGTTTCACAGCCCCACAGGATGGGTTGGAAGGGACGCTCATGGTGACCTGGCTCAGGGGGCCCGGGCAGGGACATTTCCCTTTGGTTTTTGACAATCCCTGCAGGGATCCATGTGGGGAGGTGACAGTGACAGTCGTGGGAGGTGCCACGGCTGCAGGTCCGCAGGTGCTGAGGGCTGGGGTTGGTTTGGGTTTTTAGAGACAGAATTTGATGGGAAAGCCCTGCACCTTGATCCCAGCCCTTTTTGGGGGTGAGTAATGATCTCTAACGAGATCAGACCATGGCCTGAGCAAGCTGATCTCATCTGGCCCCACTCTGAGGACAGAGGACACCCAGACATCCCTTCCAGCCAAAATGATTCTCAATTCCCACTAAAACTTAACAGAAAATGTGAATTTGGTAAACTCAGTAATCCATTCACTTTCAAATCATTTTTGCCTACTCATCCATATCAATCTATTTTAATAATAATCTTGTTTATTTTGGAAGTTTACAGTAGAACTAGAGAGGGGTTTTTTCATTACTTGTGTTGTCTAAAGCACTTTGGTTCTCTGAGGAGCAAGGATGAGACTGAAGGATCAGCTCTGGGTGCCTTGGCTCTGTAGTTATCAATGCACAGCTGAAAATCATGAGAATTCCCTGTGGAATCCTTGAATATCCTTGGAATCCTGCAGCCTGTCCCAGGGATTCCTGCTCGGTTTGGCTCTGCCATGGTGAAGGTCCTGTACACCAGGCTGGGCTCTGGCAGGAATGCTGAACCAGGCACTCATTTGGGGGAAAAATCTGCATTTTCCAACACACACAGGTCCCTGGGGCTGGGAGCTGCAGGAGAGGACAAATGTCCTCTGAGAGGAGGATTGCAGGACACTGGGAAGAGATTCTTCCCTGGGAGGGTGGGGAGGGGCTGGGCTGGAATTCCAGATTTGCTGTGGCTGCCCCTGGATCCCTGGCAGTGCCCAAGGCCAGGTTGGACATTGGGACAGTGGGAGGTGTCCCTGCCATGGCAGGGCTGGGAATGGGGGGGATTTGAGGTCCCTTCCCAACAGAACCATTCTGGGATCCTGTGATTCTGTGATTCATATTTACCATAAACCAGCCAGAAATAACTCAGCACGAGTCTCCTGAGCCAGAGATCAGAAGGAAGGAATTCCAGAGCTCAGTGTCAGCGAGGACATAAAATAAAACCCAGGCAGCTCGAGGCAATTGGTGGCTGAGGCGCTGGTGGCCAGGGCTGCTGCTCCCTCGGCACCTCTGCAGTTCACTGCCCTCCTTCCTGTCCCTTTGAAGGGCTTTTCCTGCACAGCCAACGCCTGGGATCTGCTTCCCCAGATCCTTGTGGGATCTGCTTCCCGAGATTGTGGGATCTGCTTCCCTGAGATCCTTGTGGGATTTTCTTCCCGAGATCATTGTGGGATCTGATTCAATGAGCTCCTCGTGGGATCTACTTCCCCAGATCCTTTTGGGATCTGCTTCCCTGAACTCTTGTGGGATTTGCTTCACCAGATCCTTGTGGGATTTCCTCCACTGAGCTCCTTGTGGGATCTGCTTCACTGAGCTTTTATGAGATCTGCTTTCCAAGATCCTTGTGGGATCTGCTTCACCGAGATCCTTGTGGGATCTCTTTTCCAAGATCCTTGTGGGATTTCCTCCACTGAGCTCCTTGTGGGATCTCTGAGCTCTTGTGGGATTTCCTTCCCCAGCCCTTCCGGGCCGGCAGGGCAGAGGTTTTGGAGGAAGACCCGCAGAAATGCAGCTCAGAAGGAAATAAAAAAGGTTCTATTTGACTGTACTGTGCTTCCTGCTACCTGGGCCCAGTAAAGAAAAAAATCCCAGCACAGAAAAGTGATGCAAAAAATGCAAAATATTCCTTATCACAGGTGGTTCCTTTAGATTATTTATCACAACAAGATTTTGGAGGGTCTCCTGGGGACCTGCCATCCTCGGATGCTCACGAACCAGTATTAATTCCAAACATTATTAAGACACATTCAAAACCCTTATTAAATGCAATCAAGTTTGATTTAGAAGGACTGGAAAGGTAAGCATAATTAAAATGAATGTGCTGCCTGGAATAGAAATTCTTTTCCAGCCTGCATTTCAGAGTCATATTGTCAGAAAATTAATAACCTTAAGCGGTATTTTTTGTGGCCCACTGGGAAAATAAAGGGTTTGGTTACCCTTGTTAAAAACTTCGCAGATTCTTTTGAAGAGGGATCCTGAATCCTAAATACGATTTTGCTAATGCAATGTTTCCTCCCGGGGATGCAGGAGCACAGAGTGCACTTGAGTGGAAAGTTTAAGGATGACTTTAATTGAATTACAGCCACCAGAAAAGGAGAAGAGGAGACAGGAGGAACTCAGACTTAGTGCAGCCTCTCTGCAGAGCTGCACTCCAACCAAATGCAGGGCACTGGGAAGGACCAGGGAGATTCTGGGATGGCTTTGGGATCCCAGGGGGAATGGAGGGACAGGGCAGGACCAGGGTCTGTCACCACAGAATCCCAGAATGGTTGGGAAGGGACCAAAAATCCCCCCCAGAGCCACCCCTGCCATGGCAGGGACACCTCCCACTGTCCCAATGTCCAGCCTGGCCTTGGGCACTGCCAGGGATCCAGGGGCAGCCACAGCTGCTCTGGCAATTCCAGCCCAGCCAGGAATTCCCAATTCCCAACATCCCATCCATCCCTGCCCTCTGGCACTGGGAGCCATTCCCTGGGTCCTGTCCCTCCATCCCTTGTCCCCAGTCCCTCCCCAGCTCTCCTGGAGCCCCTTTAGGTGCCCTCAGCTCTCCCTGGATCCTTCTCCTCTCCAGGGGAACATTCCCAGCTCTCCCAGCCTGGATCCAGAGCAGCTCCAGCCCTGGATTCCTCTGGGCTCTGCAGGGCTGGGGCAGCTCTGCAGGTGAGGTCTCACCTGAGCACAGGGCACAGGGCACAGGGCACAGGGCACAGGGCACAGGGCAGGGTGCCCTGGCTGCTGCCCACGCTGGGCTCAGCCCAGGGCTGGGGATTTGGATCCCAGGCAGGGCATGGTGGGAGATGGGGATTTTGGATAAGTGGGAGGGGATGAAGGCCAGGGAGGGCAGTGAGAAGGGGGGAGACCCCAGCAGAGCCATCCATGCCCGCCTGCCCAGCCCAGCTCTGGGGGGATGCCCTGACTGCAGCAGGGGCTCAGGGCTGGCGTGGCCCTGTCCCCCCTGGCCCCGGGTGCCACCGATGCCCACGGTGGCCCTGGTGCCACTCCCGGCCCCGCTGGGACATGGGCACAGCCAGGAGCCCCGTGCCAGGCTGAGTTCCTCGGCTGGGGTGGAAGCCCACGGGCAGCAGAACGTTCTGGAAGCTCCTGAGCTCAGCCCAGCCCCCGGGCAGCCCCGGGTGAGGAGTTTCACAGGCAGGATTTTCTGGGTGATTTGTATCATTGTTTTCGTTTTCTTGTTTATAAAATTGGCAAGGGATGGCAGATGGCAGTGAAGGCAAACAAATCTCCTTCCCGGGGAAAACAAGTTAATTTCTTAGCTTTTTTTTTTTTTTTTTTTTTAAGTTATTTTCTTGAGAGCTGTTAGATCCAAGGCAGTAATCCCTCCTTAATCCATCATAATGCCATTTGTTGAAAGTCCTGCTTTCCATGCTAACTGTGTTTCTGGAGTTAAACCTTGACACTTCCCATCAGCCTCATTGCCAGGGAGAACAACAAGCTCGGGGTTAATCCTCCCAAGCTGGTTTCATGTCCAGGGATCAGTCTGGGCTGGGCTGAGAGCAGGGATCAGTCTGGGCTGGGCTGGGAGCAGGGATCAGTCTGGGCTGAGAGCAGGGATCAGTCTGGGCTGGGCTGGGAGCAGGGATCAGTCTGGGCTGGGAGCAGGGATCAGTCTGGGCTGAGATCAGGGATCAGTCTGGGCTGAGAGCAGGGATCAGTCTGGGCTGGGCTGGGAGCAGGGATCAGTCTGGGCTGGGAGCAGGGATCAGTCTGGGCTGAGATCAGGGATCAGTCTGGGCTGAGAGCAGGGATCAGTCTGGGCTGGGAGCAGGGATCAGTCTGGGCTGGGAGCAGGGATCAGTCTGGGCTGGGCTGGGAGCAGGGATCAGTCTGGGCTGGAAATCAGGGATCAGGCTGGGCTGGAAATCAGGGATCAGTGTGGGCTGGGAGCAGGGATCAGTCTGCGCTGAGAGCAGGGATCAGTCTGGGCTGGGCTGGGAGCAGGGATCAGTGTGGGCTGGAAATCAGGGATCAGCCTGGGCTGGACCCACTCCAAGGGGCAGCTGAGGAGGGAATTCCTTCCCAACTCCCACTTGCAGAGCTCCCCTAAAGGCTGGAGTCGCCGATTTTGCCAAAAGAAAATAAAGCTTTTAAATCAATAGTTGTGATGTCCAGGGATAGGGAAGGAACAGGCAGTGAAGGAAAGTGGCACCGAATATCAGACAAAATTGATCTCCTAAAATCTGCTTCCCTTTGTGTTCCTCGTGCAGAAAACGCCTCTGGCATTAAGGATTGTGTCAAAGGAACACGTTGGGAGGAGTGAGGGCAGCACAGATAAACCCAATATCTCTGAGAGCTTCATCGAGAACTCGGGGCTTTCCATCTGCAAATATTCATTTAAGCTCCTCTTCAGGAAACCAAAGATAAATCACCCTCATGTGTAACTGTCCTGCTCCTTGTGAAATGCTCATTTTATATCTTAAAACCTGCTTTTTTTATCCCACTCGTGGCAGCCCCCCCTGCTGTGTGGTGATGCAGGAGAGGAGCAGCCTGGCCCAGAGCCGGGCAGGGCTCAGCCCGTGCCCAGGGGTCATCCCCAGGGGCTGCTGGCCTTTGTCCTTGAGATGGAAACGCTGCCCGTGCCCATCACAGTGGGCAGGAGTCACTGCACAGAGCCCTGCCTGGATTCTTGCACTCCTGGATTTTGCTCTTTTCTGTGTCCATCTCCCCTGTCTGTGCTCCCTGTCTGACACCTCAGAGGCTCAAGAAGTAAAGGCAAAAATGAGATAAGAAATGGAACTTCCCATCAAACCTGTAAATAAAATGTGACTTGAAGTATTTGTAGAAAAGGAAGACACGAAGTTCTCTTGACAACCCCTTTCAGATTTAATTATGGGACATGATGGCCATTTCTGTCCATCTGCCTCCAACAGCTCCTCATGAATTCTGGAGCTCAGTGTGGGCACCCATGGCCATTACAGCCCCCTGCCAAGTCTAATGAGGAGCACTTGCACAAATCTGGCACAGAACTCGTCTGCAGGAAAAATTTGGGATTCAGGAGCAGCCTGGGCCTGTGGCTCTGCCCAGCATGACCAGTTCCAGCAGTGGCCCTGCAGGGACACCCTGGCAGGTGTCTGACAAGCAATGATGTCAGCAGTGATGGGCTCAGGAATCATCCCAGGTCAGCTGAGAGGATTTCATTGCTGCCTTCACAAAACCAGCTCATGGCTCGAGAATCTGGCCACATTCCAGGAAACTGGGCAAGGGAGAACATCCATCAGAGCTTCTCAGCAGCAGATCCAGCTTGCCTCTCGTTCTACATGAAAACAGAATTTTTATGGCTCTGAGTCTTGCAGTGATGCTGCTGGCCAGTCCTGGTGAGCTCTGAGCCCGGGCAGGCTCAGGCTGGATTTTGGGAAAGGTTCTTCCCTCCCCCAGAGGGTGCTGGCACTGCCCAGGCTCCCCAGGGAATTCCAGAGCTCCAGGAGAGTTTGGACACCAGGGATGCCAGGGTGGGATTGCTGGGGGGTCTGGGCAGGGACAGGGGCTGGGATGATCCCTGGGGGTCTCTCCCAGCTCAGGACATTCTGGGATCCTGCCTGCAGTAAGGGACCACCCCCAGGACCTGATCCCTCCTTTTCAGCCACAAAACCTGGCTTTGGCTTTTAATTTTGATTTGTTTGATTTTCCTTATCCCTTCAGAAGGCGAGCACAGAGAAAGGCAGGACCATCCAAGGGATGAGTGGGATTCCACGTCTGGAAAGGGAGATCAGTGCTCTGAAGGCCCAGGAAACACAGAGTTAAATCAGTGACCCATGGAACTCTGCTGCAGTTTCACTGTAAAGAGGCCCAGAATATTATTTCTGCAGTTTAAAAGAAGAGGCAACAAAGAGCCCTGTGAAAATTCAGAGTTCACAGAACTGGCAGCTGTGAAAGCCCAGCTTTCCACTGTACATGGAACCAGAGATGTGGCCACAAGGACAGCACAGCCAGGACAGTGCTGGCTTTGCCTGCCACGATTTTCAGCCCTCAGACATCACCCACGCCCTGCTCTGAATGTTGGCATTTAATATTGGTACCTGAATGATGGTATCTGAATGTTGGTACCTGAATATTGGTACCTGAATGTTGATATTGAATGTAGATATTGAATATTGGTATCTGAATGTTGGTATTGAATATTGATATCTGAATGATGGTATTGAATGTTGGTATCTCAACGTTGGTATCTCAATGTTTGTATTGAATGTTGGTATTCAATGTTGATATTCAATGTTGGTATTCAATGTTGGTATCTGAATATTGGTATTCAATGTTGGTATCTCAGTGGCTCTTTCTCCTCCATGGTATAAAACTGTGGTGACATCTGGAAAAGAGACCAGTTGGAATCTGTTTAAAATCTTTTCAGAAGTTTTAAAAATAAATATAATATGACAGACTCGTGTTTGGGTTAGGGGGACCTTAAATCCCATTCCCATCCCATCCCATCCCATCCCATCCCATCCCATCCCATCCCATCCCATCCCATCCCATCCCATTATCCCATTATCCCATTATCCCATCCCATTATCCCATCCCATCCCTGCCATGGCAGGAACACCTCCCCCCATCCCAGGGTGTTCCCAGCCCCTTCCAACCTGACCTGGAACATTCACATCTCAAGGAAATGAGAATTTTTGAGAATTAGGAAGATTTTTTTAATGACTAATCAAACATTGTCTGTCTCAGTTTTAATTTGTAGTACAAGGGGCTGACATTTCACGATGGCACAGTGCCTTTCACTGGCAAAGTGAATTAGATTTTCCTTGTCATGCATTTCTAACTCCTTGCAATAAAAATGAGCCCCAGGCCAGTCACACTCCCCTCATGAGCTCAAGCCATGGGACCAGCCTAAAACTCACCTGATGGAGGTGGGAGCCTGTGGAGCAGTGCTGGCTCCAGCTCCATGTTTGCCTCTAGTGCCATCCTGAGAAATCAAAAATAATCTGGTGATCATAAATGAGAGATTTTGACTTCATTTTTATGAATTTTTTTATAAGCAGCCACTGTAACTCCAGGAAATTCAATGTGTGTGTTTTACAGAAATAACATGAGACACAGGTTTTTAGAAATTCCCCTGGCCAGGAAAGGAAAAATTTCTCCCTTTCTACTGAGACAGGAGAGCAAAGCCCTCCTTTGGGATGCCAAGGAAAACCATCCATTCTTTCTTTCAAATTTTCACCCCCATTTCCTGGCAGAGGTGACTCAGCTCTTCATTGCTTCAGTCTTTTCAGGGAACACTCTCTGCAAACTCTCCTGGTCTCTTCTTTTGCCTCCATTGATTTTCCACTATTTGCTGTGTTCGTTGTTATCTGAGTTCAATTGGGAGATTTGCTTAAAAATTTATATCACTCCATAGCTTTAGATTCATTCTGGTTTATGTCCAGCTCCATCTGCATTGTTGGAAGTGTTTATTTTTCTTTTTTTTAATTTTTGGGTTTTTTTGTTACTTCTGGGTTAGGGTTTTTTTAAATTGATTTTTCTTTTTTTCTGCATTTCCATCTCTGTCATTATTTTTCTGTCTTTGTTTTCTTTTGCTTCTTTTTTTCGCTTTTTTTCTTCCTTTTTTTTTTGAATCATCAAATCCCAGACTGGTTTGGCTTGGGATGGAGTTAAATCCCCCCCAGAGCCACCCCTGCCATGGCAGGGACACCTCCCACTGTCCCCATGTCCAACCTGGCCTTGGGCACTGCCAGGGATCCAGGGGCAGCCACAGCAAATCTGGAATTCAGTGCCAGGGCCCCACTGAGCAGGCTTTGGCTCCTTTTCTCTCTGTTCACCCTTTGTCTGTCCCAGCCCAGGTGAAGCTGTGCTGTTGTCCCCAGCCCCAGGCTGTCCCTGTCCCCAGTGCCAGGGTCCCCTGGTGCCCCAGCAGGACTCGGGGCAGGGTGGGAATCCCTGCTGCCATAAATCGGGGTTAAACCCCGGCTTTGTTCACCCTAAACCCCCCAGAGGTGCCTGGGGCTGCTCCCTGGGCTGTGTTTGTTTAAACTCCCTGCAGCTGCAGCGCCTGCAATGGAAGGTTTGGATGAATCACCTCCTTTCCACCAGGGCCCAGAATAGCTGCAGCAATTAAACTCGGATTGAACCTGACTCCTTCCCTGTGCCTATGGCAAGCTGAGCCACGGATGCCAAACAAATCTGCATTAATGAGTTATTTTCGTGTAAGGAAGAAAATATAACCTTTTTTGGGGGTTGCTATGCACATGTGTTTTGAGAAAACAACAGCTTACGTTGCTTAATGATGCCAAAATAATGCAGGGAGGAGGGGCAGGCACCAATTAACATTATTTAATGCCAGCTCTCAATTAACAGCACAATGGTTGCTGCTGACAGTGGGCACCTGGGGCACCTCCAGCACCTGGGGCACCTCCAGCACCTGGGACACCTGGGGCACCTGGGACACCTGGGGCACCTCCAGCACCTGGGGCACCTGGGACACCTGGGACACCTGGGACACCTGGGACACCTGGGGCACCTGGAGCACCTCCAACACCTGGAGCCCCTGGGGCACCTGGGACACCTGGGACACCTGGGACACCTGGGGCACCTGGAGCACCTCCAGCACCTGGAGCACCTGGGGCACCTGGGACACCTGGGACACCTGGGACACCTGGAGCACCTGGAGCACCTCCAACACCTGGAGCCCCTGAGACACCTCTGGCACCTCTGGCTCCCCCTGCCCAGCTGTGTGGCCGTGGCCGGTGCCCAGCAGGGTCCGGGCTGCCCCGGGGAGCTCCGGATGCCTTTGCAGATGTTGTGCAGTGTGAGATAACGTGGCGCTGCTCCTGAGCTCAGGGACCCACCAGCAGCACAGCTGCAGCCGCGCTATTGCAGACACAAAAAATAAAATACACGGTGGTGGGATGGCGCTCGCTCGATTTCACAGCGAGGAAGTTTTTGTGAAAGCTTTGGTGAGATCCGGGGGCGTTTGGAGGAGCTGGGGACGCAGGAGCAGCAGGGACAGCTCCCAGGAGGGGCTGCAGCTCTCCCTGCGAGGGGAGCAGATCCCGGCTGGTGTGCGGTGCATGGGATGAGCTGGGAGTGGGAACTGGGATCTGGGAACTGGGAATGGGAACTGGGAGTGGGAACTGAGAGTGGGAACTGGGAGTGGGAGCTGGGAGTGGGAGCTGGAAGCTCAGGGACTGCCCAGGGCAGCTGTATCTGCCCAGACACCACTAGAGAATCCTCCATGCGAGCTAAAGCAACCTTGGGATCCTTTCTCCACCCGGGGCTATGGTGTCCTGTCCCCCCGTCACTGCTGCTGACACCAGAGCAGCCACACAGAGCACGGCAGCCTGCCCCCAGCACCCTCACCCGTGCCCAGCAGCACTGACACAAAACTGGTGTCAAACCCCACCATTTCCCCTCTTTTCCAGCTTCTCCTCCTCTCAGCTCCGCTGCCGTGGCTCAGACTGGAGCCTGTCCCGAGGAGCAGTTCCAGGGCAGAGGGGAAGCAGAGCTGGATGGGGGACAGGGGGACAGGGGGACAGGGGGACAGGGGGACAGGGGGACAGAGGGACAGGGGGACAGAGGGACAGGGGGACAGGGGGATAGAGGGGGATAGGGGGATAGAGGGGACAGGGGGACAGGGGGACAGGGGGACAGAGGGACAGAGGGACAGAGGGACAGAGGGACAGGGGGACAGGGGGACAGGGAGGCAGGGGGACAGGGGGACAGGGGGACAGGGGGACAGGGGGACAGGGGGACAGGCAGCAGGAGGCGAGGGCAGCTGCCTCAGGAGGGTTGAGGAACCCTTGGGCTCCTCTCACCACACTCCTGGTCTCACTCAGGATGATTTTTGCCAGCGATTCTCTCAGTCCCTGACAGATGGGAATGCTGCTGTTCAGAAATCTCTATCAGTAACTACATCAACTCTGCTTTGCCCTAAAATCAGATTGGTTCCTTGGCCTGAGCAATTTAATGCAGCAGCAGGCTCCCCCAGCAAACTGCTGACACTGCAGAGCAGAGTCTGAATTTCACGGCTGCTCCCGTGGCCCCTGACCCCTCCCTTCAGCCAGCACACGTTTTAATCACTGCTACCCCACTCCCCTTCTCCTCTGCCCCTGCTCAGACGGGAAATATTCTGTGGCTGTTTCCAGTTTCCACATTTGCTGCTGCTCGGGGGCTCTGCACCCTGGGCTGTGCCAGGTGCTCGTGTCCTGGACACGGAGCCTGGACAGGGACTCTGGACAAGGGTCTGGACCTGGTCTAGTGGAAGGTGTCCCTGTGGGCACCCAGGGTACACTCAGGGCACACTCAGGGCACACTCAGGCTCTGCTCAGCTCAGCAAAACCATCCCTTCTGCTGTGCCTCAATCCCCTGCCTCAGCCTGGGGTCTCCAGATCCCCAAAACCATCCCTTCCATCGTGCTCCAATCCCTGGCACAGCCTGGGGTCCCAGGGTCCCCGTGGACACAGGACAGTCCCCTGGGTGCCAGGGTGGCACCTGCAGCCTGCCAGGGTCCCTCTGGCTGGGGAAGGACTCCCCAGGCTCCCCTGGCTCCCCGAGGGCTCTGTGCCCTGTCTGTGCCCCACGGGTGCTGCAGTGCCAGGGTGGGAGCCAGGAGAGTCCCCAGGGTGGGTGCCAGGAGGGTCCCCAGGGTGGGTGCCAGGAGGGTCCCCAGGGTCCCCTGCCAGCCCGGGGCCGTGCTGGGAGCGGGGCTCTGTCCCCATGGAATCGCTGCTGCCTCTGTTCAGGAGCACACCCAAGTCAGCACTTTCTCCACCACGCTGCTCGGTAATTTTCCTCATCCTGCCTATATTTAACTTTTCCCCTTGGACTAAAATGTGGTTACAAAAAATTTCTGTCAGCTGGAAAGAAGGAACAATGCCTGGCTCAGCGCCTGTGCTCAGCAGTGAAGAGTCTGCAATTACAGACTAAAAAACACAACAACACAAAAAAAAAGCCCCAAAACACCAGTAACAAAAACAAAGCAAAAATCTTTTTCCAATTTCTCTGAGATTCTTCCTTGCAGTTGTTTCTTTCTGACAAGGATCAGCAATATAAGAGGGAAGGAGAGTTCAGAGTAGAGAGCAATAAAAAGTAAAATAAAGAAAATCAAAATCCTGAGGTCTATTTTGCCTGCCAAAGCATCTCCTGTCACGATGTGATTGCAGAGAGGCACAATCCAAGTGCAGCCGAGTGTTCTGAAGGAGAGGCTCTCACCTGGGCTTTCAGTCCCCCTCGTCTGCAGCTCCTCCTGCCAGGCTGTGTCAGTGCCCCGGTGCCAACAGGGCCTGGGGCCGCCTGGCAAGAGCCTCTGCTGGAACAGCCCCCCCTGGCACCACGGGCACAGCCGGCCAGGGGGACACCTCCTCTGTGTGCCCTGGCACCTCACCGTGGGCCAGGTGTGCCCTGGCACCTCACCCTGGGCCAGGTGTGCCCTGGTACCTCACCTGGGCCAGGTGTGCCCTGGCACCTCACCCTGGGCCAGGTGTGCCCTGGTACCTCACCTGGGCCAGGTGTGCCCTGGCACCTCACCTGGGCCAGGTGTGCCCCGGCACCTCACCATGGGCCAGGTGTGCCCTGGCACCTCACCTGGGCCAGGTGTGCCCTGGTACCTCACTTGGGTCAGGCGTGCCCTGGTACCTCACCCTGGGCCAGGTGTGCCTTGGCACCTCACCCTGGCCATGCCCCACCTGGGCCAGGTGTGCCCTGGTACCTCACCTGGACCAGGTGTGCCCCGGCACCTCACCATGGCCATGCCCCACCTGGGCCAGGTGTGTGACAGACAGAGCCACGCCCAGCACCGCTGGCACCTGGCAGGATTTGGCAGTTGGGTTGGCACTGCCCGGGGCTTTAGCACGGTCTGGTGGTGAGGGACACTCCACTGGTCACTGGGTTTTTGTTCCCTTTTGAATTTCTCGCCCACATCTCTGGAGTTTTAGGGCAAACCCTTGCCCAGAGTCCTGGGCTGGCTGGCCAGGGCTGCACTGGATTTTAGTCTCGGTTTCCTCTTCTGAAATCTGGTTGAATTGATTATTTATGTTTAGTAAAGGGAGATTTAGGTCCCATGAAAATTTGATGTGTGAGGGAAGAAGGATCTGTTTAAGGAGAGCAGGGCTGGGGCACAGGGAGCCCAGGGCAGGCTGGGCTGGGCTCAGCAAAGCCTGGCTTGAGGGCTTTGAGCCACAAAACCTGCAAGTCTGATTGAAAACAGGAATGAAGGGGGAAAGCAAACAGAACCAAGTGAGCTGATTCCCAGCTGCCTGGGCCATGCAAGCGCAGCAGCAGCTGCTCAGAAATGCAGCGATGGCAGCTGCAGACCTGCAGCCTCCTGCAGCCCCCAGCGCGGGGCCAGGCACTCCTGAACTCCTGAATTTAACTCCGGAAAAACCGACTGGATGGCAGCGAGGCCAGAGGTGCCAAAGGAAAGGAATGATTTGTTTTTATTGTGCAAGGCACTGCTGCAGTCAGAAATTCTGTGTCAGGATGAGCAGGTATTTTAATTACAAAAAATGATATCGATAATTAAGCCATAAATGATTTTAGGTACCATTACACTGAGGATCCAGAGCAAAGCAGCAGCTGGAGAGATGGAAAAACAAACTCAGATAATTCCATGGCCGGCTCTGCCCAGCAATCAGAGCAGACCTGGCCAGAGCCACCAAAACAAAGCGTGTTGGGCTCTGCCAGGCAGAGATGGCACAGCCCCTCCTCCTGCCAGTGCCTGGCACTGCTCGGGGACAGAGGGATGGCAGTGGTGGCACAGCCTGGCACTGCTCAGGGGCACAGGGATGGCACAGCCTGGCACTGCTCGGGGACAGAGGGATGGCACAGCCTGGCACTGCTCAGGGGCACAGGGATGGCAGGGATGGCACAGCCTGGCACTGCTCGGGGACAGAGGGATGGCAGGGATGGCACAGCCTGGGATTGATCAGGAGCAGAGGGATGGCAGGGATGGCACAGCCTGGCACTGCTCGGGGACAGAGGGATGGCAGTGGTGGCACAGCCTGGCACTGCCCAGGGACACAGGGATGGCACAGCCTGGCACTGCTCAGGAGCATAGGGATGGCAGTGGTGGCACAGCCTGGCACTGATCAGGGGCACAGGGATGGCAGGGATGGCACAGCCTGGCACTGCCCAGGGGCACAGGGATGGCACAGCCTGGCACTGATCAGGGGCACAGGGATGGCAGTGATGGCACAGCCTGGCACTGCCCAGCAGCTCTGCTGCTGCCTGAAGCCATCTGGAAACCTCAGGGTGGCCCTTCCATCACTTCCCCTGGGGGGTCTCCATGTCCCCCAAATGTGTCCATCCAACTTTGGCACCTGTGCCACCCCCCTGGCAGAGCAGGGCAGAACATTTTGATCCCAGGGTTCCTTGGCCTCAGAGTCTTTGCAGCGTGGAATTTGGGATTCTGGGATTCTGGGATTCTGGGATTCTGGGATTCTGGGACTCTGGGATTCTGGGACTCTGGGATTCTGGGATTCTGGGATTCTGGGACTCTGGGATTCTGGGACTCTGGGATTCTGGGATTCTGGGATTCTGGGACTCTGGGATTCTGGGACTCTGGGACTCTGGGATTCTGGGATTCTCCTGGCCTGCAGCAGGAGCACGGGGGCAGAGCCACCCCACAGAGCTGCCCAGCCCCACTGAATCCTCCTGTGGACTGGGGGGTCGGTTTCTTTTCATACCTGCACAGTTTTTCTGCATGAAACTAAGTTGGATCCCTGCTCCAACTGGTGCCTGAGCTCTGTTATTAATTATAGCAGCAGCTCCAATCACACTCATTAGCTGAATGAGCAATAACAGGCGTTGAGCCTCTATCTGTTGATAATATTCTCCAATGGATCGGGATGTGTCATTTGACACTGATAAACTAGGCAATATTATGAGCTGAATGTCTGAAATGCTACACAGATGGGGAATATATTAATTTAAGAAAATGTTATTAAGTGTTTAAGGAGTGTAATTATGAGCAGCCTTCTCGTTTGACACCTGTGTGCAGTCTTTCCTTGAGAGATAAAGGCAGAGCAATGAGAACTGGAAACCAGCTTTCAAATCTCTCTGTTTTTTTCTCTCTTTTTAACTTCCTGCCAAATTAATTACTTTCAAGACACAACCAATATTGTAAAGAAGTTTTGACTGAAAACAATAGCAGTGTGCAGCCCGCAGAAATCTTCTTTCTAATGCATTTATTTGGCAATAGAAGGCAATTTCTGAGAATCACCAGCTCTGCAGCGTGTGGCAGGGACAGGCTGCCCACGAACCAGCCAAGTTCCCACGAGCAGCAGAGCCTGGGGCAGTGCCAGGGCCCCCTGCCAGCCCGGGTCAGCTGCAGAACTCACTGGAGCTGCTGGGGAGAGCAGGGAAAGTTCATCTGATTATATTGTAGACAGCTCAGAGTGAATGGTTGAATTCCAAATTGAAGAAGAGAAGGCTCCAGGGAGACCTCAGAGACTTTTCCAGTGCCCAAAGGAGCTTCAGGAGAGGGAAGGGGGTCCTTTGGAAGGGGGGCCTGGACTGCCAGGACAAGGGGGGATGGCTTCTACTGCCACAGGGCAGGGTCAGATGGGATTTTGGGGCAGAATTCCTCCTGCTGCTGGGGCTGCACGTGGGGTCTGCCCGGAGCTGCTGCTGCCAGCAAGGAGAACAGAAACCTGGGCTGGGATGGAAGGACCCCAAAATGTATTCCAGGGAATGTGCAGCAGAAACCTGGGCTGGGATGGAAGGACACTGAAATGTCCCTGAAATGCATTCCAGGGAGAGCTGCTGCTGCCCAGTAGGGAGAACACAAACTGGGGGCAGGATGGAAGGATCCCAAAATGCTGAAATGCAATCCAGGGAGAGCTGCTGCTGTCCTGCAGGGAGAACACAAACCTGGGCTGGGATGGAAGGACCCCAAAATGCATTCCAGGGAGAGAATGTGCAGCAGAAACCTGGGCTGGGATGGAAGGACACTGAAATGTCCCTGAAATGCATTCCAGGGAGAGCTGCTGGGTGCTGGGTGCCGAGCTCTCACTGCTGGATATCAACCTCCATGAAGTGAAAACGGGATCCTGGCCCCGCTGGGCTCCTGAGGAGCTCGAGAGGAGATTCATGTTCACAGCAAAGTCTTCTGTCAACAGGAAAAGCATTTTGTGGAAACTGGCAGCCAGGACATGCTCCCTGTAAAGTTGCTGAACAAATCCTTGGAGGAATTTCATCTGGAATGATGTATGAACCTGTGCAGGGAGAAAGAATCAGATGGAAAGCGATGGCAGCTGGGTAAAAAATGACCAGAGAGTGAATGGAGTGTTTTACAAGGGATGGGAAGAAGCTTCTGTCTTGTTGAGCACAGAAAAAGTGGCTGGACTGAGGATATGGATGGCAGCTCTGAAGACAGGAGGAGCAGCCATGAGGAGAAGGACAGAGCCCCTGGGGCAAGGAGAAAAAGCCCAGTGGGAGGAAAAGCCCCAGGCAGGCACAGCAGGGGCTCGAGGTGTGGCTCCCTGGGTCTGGGTGTTCCCGTCCTCACTGTGCCACATCCTGCAGGCAGGGCCAGGACTGCTCCACCTGAGGAGGCACCCAAGGATCTCTGCTCAAACCTTTCCATTTCTGAGAATCTAGGCTAAAACTGGTAGATTTTGCAAGCTGTTTATAGCTTTCCACAGAAAAATCCTACCCTTAGCACATTCGTTTTTCAGTGCAATGTTCTCTTTCATGTTCAGATTCATAAATATCAGTCTAACTTCTATAATGGTGCCTGTTACCATTGTTAAAAATAAACCGGGAGTTTAAAAACAGAAAATAAATGTATCTATTTAATAGCCGCAAATGATGACTATAAATGTCCCTTCTCAGGTTTATCGGCTCCTTTGGAGCCCTGGGCTTGCCTGCTCTGTTCCCTGAGCAGCAGCAGGAGGCTCAGAGTCCGTGCTGAGGTGAGCCCAGCTCTGCCCTGCTCAGCCCTGCTGCAGGAGCCCCCCGTGCCCCCGGGGATCCTCCTGCTCTGAGGGGCACAGACCTTCGGCACTCCACTTTGGTTTGGTTGGTTTTACACGGGAGGATCTCCCCGTGTTTGACAGACACCAACCCCCAGGTTCTCCTCCAGCAGGCAATTCCATTTATAGCACATCCAGAAACAGGGGGGAATGGAGTTCAGGATTTCATTCCACTGGAGCCGTTAAAATGTAAAAAATATTGAGTTCATTTATAGGTTTGCATTTGCAGTGGAGGGTGCTGAGCCCTGTCATTCTTCCCTTGTCCTTGGTGAATAATGACAGACAAGCAGAGGGGGCACAAGGGCATTTTAACCCTGCACCTTACAGCAGCTGGTATTCAAAACCAGTGGTTTCTTCTTTTTCTATTTCCTCCTTATTTGCGTTTCAAACCCATCCTCTATGAAACAAACCACAAAAGAGTCAACATTTCATCCTTTCCTTCTCCCAGGTGTTAATGGAAAGCAGAAACACTTGGGATGTGCATTTCAATTGCAACAAGCGACACGATTTTTGTAAAGCTACTTCGTGTCAAGCACATAAATAAACATGTGCACGGGGAAAAGGTTCAATATTTCAACACTGGTTTCTTTCTGCAGTCTTCAAGATGCAAGTCCAAAACATTTCTGTCAGGAAACTTGGGTGGGAGGATATTGGAAGGATGAAAAATGTGCATTTTCTGAAAAACGTGTCATAGTCAAAATCGCGTCCGCCGGCTCCTCTGGAGCTTCGGGAACGCGATCCAAGGCAGGAGCAGCCCCGGAGAGCTCCCCGGGCTGGGGGGCCACCATGGCCGGCAGTGGCCTCGGAGCCCTCGGTCCCCGGGCTGGGCTCAACAGAGCGGGGCTCAACAGAACTGGGCTCAGCGGGGTTGGGCTCAGCAGAACTGGGCTCAGCGGGGCCGGGCTCAGCAGAACTGGGCTCAGCAGGGCCGGGCTCAGCAGAACTGGGCTCAGCAGAACTGGGCTCAGCAGAACTGGGCTAAGCAGGGCCGGGCTCAGCAGAACTGGGCTCAGCAGAACTGGGCTCAGCAGGGCGGGGCTCAGCAGAACTGGGCTCAGCAGAGTTGAGCTCAGCAGGGCCGGGCTCAGCAGGGCCGGGCTCAGCAGGGCCGGGCTCAGCAGGGCCGGGCTCAGCAGCCCCAAGCCCTGCTCGGGCAGCCCCGGGGGGCTCTGAGCTCTGAGCTCTGGGCTCGGCTCCTGTGCTGTGTGCACAGCAATTCTTCACACGGACAGCGCGGGGATGAACCGGCCGCGCTCCTCTGATCGATTTGTATTTCCTCTCAAGGAACTCGGAGCTGAAATACAAATTCGAGCTGAATAAAACATGAAAAAAGAAAAAAAAAATCTTTAAAAACTGCCACTGAAGCATGGAAAGCTCTTTTCTCGCCGAGTTCTGCTGGCACAGTAATGAGAGCAGCGCTGCTCCCCGCTTGCCCTCCCGGCGCTCGCCATGGGCACAGCAGCGGCTGCCGGGTGCCCGGGCTGTGCCCTGCCCCACTCCAGAGCCATTCGGGGCTCGGCGGGGCTCCCCGAGGCCACCGCAGCCCCCCGGGCAGGGGCAGGGTGCGGACACAGCCCCGCACACCCAGCGCTTCTCACCCTGTGCTGAGCTGGGCTGTGCCACAAACTCCTGCCACAAAGGGCCCCCTGAGCCTCCTTTTCTCCAGGCTGAGCCCCTTCCCAGCTCCCTCAGGAATTCTCCAGCCCCTTCCCAGCTCCCTCAGCCTCTCCTTCTCTGCTTTCTCTCCTCACCTTCCCTGGACACCCCTGACACCTCTGCAAAGCTCGGCGCGCTCCGGGGCACCCCGGGCTGCCCGATGCCCCCGGGACAGAGGGGCTGGGCAGTGCCCAGAGCAGCACAAAATGTACACAAGGATATCCAGCTAAAGGCAACAGCACTGAAATAAATGGCAGGAGCAATTGCTCTACTTTATTAGATGCTGACAAGAGAACATAAATCCCTATCTGCAAAAATCGGTTATGTGCATTTGGACAACTGAATAAGGAGGTCTGAAATATTGTTCTATTTACTTTCACGGCACAGAACCAAGACACTCTTTGTTGCCTCATAAAATGCAGCACAGTGAAGTTAATTCCTCTTTGCCAGCAGCTTTTTGCTCCCCCTTGCCAGGGATAGTCTCCATTTGCGAGGCTGCTCCATCAACGCGGAGCCGCAAGGACCTCGGGTTTATGGATGTGTTCCCTTGATCCGGGGCTGGAATAAATGCAGATTATGTGTCTCATGCACGGGGCTCGCAGCAGGCACTGCCTGACAGCAGCACAAGGGCACAGAGGTCACTGCAAAGCGCTGACCTGCTCTGCTGGCTGCTCCTGCCCCGGACCAGCACCAGGGCTGCTGGAACACAGGGGGGGCTGGGCACAACCCGGCTGGGGCATGGGGCAGAAGAGGCTCCATCCTCATGGGCTCAGGTGGGAAAAGGTTCACCCACATTTGTGGTTGCTCACCCTGGAGAAAAGGAGGCTCAGGGGGGCCCTTGTGGCTCTGCACAACTCCCTGCCAGGAGGGGACAGCCGGGGGGATTTGGGATCTGCTCCCAGGGAACAGGGACAGGAGGAGAGGGAACGGCCTCAGGCTGGGCCAGGGCAGGCTCAGGGTGGAGAGCAGCAGGAATTTCCCCATGGAAAGGGTGGGCAGGGATTGGAAGTGCCCAGGGAGGTTTGGAGTGCCCATCCCTGGAGGTGTCCCAGCAATTCCTGGGGGTGGCACTCAGAGCTCTGGGATGGGCACAGGGTGGGCATCGGGCACAGGTTGGAGTCCATGGGCTGGGAGGGCTTTTCCCACTGAAATAATTCGGTGATTCTGTGGTTTTTGCCCTCCTGCACTGCTGGGATCGCACCTTCCCTGCAGCACACAGATAAGCAGCAGAGGCTGCAGTGCTCTCGGTGTTCTGGATTTGGTCACTGCCTATCTTTGTTTTTCAACCCAGTTATTCAACACAGTTATTTTTGGGAAGCCCTTGGGACAGATTCAGGCTGCAAATTCAACAGTAGAGTCACACAAACGTGTCCCACTTGTCTCACCCGGGAGCCAGCACCGAGGAGCACTCGCGTGTAACTCAGAATCAATGATTTATTCAGCATAAGTGATTTATTTTATTCTGCTCCTTTAATAGCCAAAAGCAAAACTTTTTGTCTTCAGAGGTACTCATCTCAGTGGTGGGGTTGGTTTTTTTCAAATACAAATAATCCCAAAGTGTTGCTTGCTGACAACAGACAGGACACGGTGGGTGACGCTCCCTTCGTTCCTCAGTGAGCCAGACAATCAAAGGTGCCCAAATTTGTTTTCCAGGCGTTTCATGCGAGGCAATGTTCGCTCACATTTCCTCAGTATGCAAACATTAAATAGCAGGCACTTGGCAAATTAAAATATTTATGAAGTTGCAGCTCTGAAATGGAAAGCAGGTATGTCTTTTTGCTGTACTTTCAGGAAAAAGCTCAAGCTGATCCAGACGTGAGGTGAGGAATGGAACTTCTGCTGGCAGCTCTGCCCCTCCATCCAGGCACAGAGCTCCTGTAGCTCTTACACTGAATTTTGTAAACCCTCACTCATCACTTCTCATTGATTCTTGTGGGCACAAAGCATAGCCAGCACTTCCCAAACCTCCAAATTGCTACCTCATTAGCAGCTCAGCATGTTGTGCCTTGTGCATACCAAATGAGGTGGGGTGCCTGTGCATCACACTTCCTTCCCATACATTTCCATAGAAACATTCAAAGCACAGTTACTCTTCTGGCTGATTTTCTCCGTTGTTTTCTGTCCCTGCTTGTTACAGTAGCTGGCTGATTAAAGAGTGCCCACATTCCTAATTTTTCCTTTCAGCTGAGTTCCAGCAGTGTCAGATCTTCAAGCACAACTGACAGAGAGACACTCTGGAAGGTGGCAAAGAGAGTCTGAGAGAAAAACCAAAATAACGAAATTTTCTCAATTGAAATTCTAGCCCTGAGATGAAGGTGGGAGCACTGCAGGGATTAAAATCCTTCAGCTCCGTTTTCAGGGGTGAAATCCTTCAGCTCTGTTTTCAGGGGTGAAATCCTTCAGCTCTGTTTTCAGGGATGAAATCCTTCAGCTCCGTTTTCAGGGATGAAATCCTTCAGCTCCGTTTTCAGGGATGAAATCCTTCAGTTCCGTTTTCAGGGGTGAAATCCTTCAGCTCTGTTTTCAGGGTGGCGAGCCGTGCAGGGGCTCAGGTCACACAGTCCAGGTCATGGTGCACGGTAGGGAAGGTGCCACAGCAGGAAATGTCTAAAACTGGATTTATTTTTTTTTTTTTGTTTAGTATGATCCAGAACTCAATCTGACTCCCTCCTAGAGGTGTTTTCTCAGCGAGATGAGACTGGCACCTGCTTTTAGATAACAGAACAGAGGATCCAGTGTGGAGCAATGAGTGAGGGGAGGAGGGCTGAGCAAATATGGGATTTTGGGGGGGGGGGAATGTTGGCATCCAGCAGGCATTGACTCACAACTCCACTTCAGGCAGAGAAATCTGCTACCACTCCTGGATTTCTCTGTGTGCCTCAGGAAAGCAAAAACTCCTTTATTAAATCAGGAAAACTCACAGGTACTGCTGGAACATTTATCTGAGTGATGTGCTTGGATTGCACACACCTCTGAGAGGGGCACCCACACACCATGGAGTGTCCCAGGGATCCATCTCCCAGGGATCCATCTCCCAGGGATCCATCTCCCAGGGATCCATCTCCCAGGGATCCATCATCTCCCAAGGATCCATCTCCCAAGGATCCATCTCCCAGGGATCCATCTCCCAGGGATCCATCCCCCAGGGATCCATCATCTCCCAAGGATCCATCTCCCAGGGATCCATCTCCCAGGGATCCATCTCCCAAGGATCCATCCCCCAGGGATCCATCTCCCAGGGATCCATCTCCCAGGGATCCATCTCCCAGGGATCCATCTCCCAGGGATCCATCTCCCAGGGATCCATCCCCCAGGGATCCATCCCCCAGGGATCCATCTCACAGGGATCCATCTCCCAGGGATCCATCATCTCCCAGGGATCCCTCATCTCCCAGGGATCCATCCCCCAGGGATCCATCATCTCCCAAGGATCCATCCCCCAGGGATCCATCTCCCAGGGATCCATCCCCCAGGGATCCATCTCCCTGCAGTTCCCCCACACCGTCCATCTGGGGCACAGTCATGCAGAGATCAGGGTCAGGGTGCAGTGCTGAGGACACAGAGCCCCCCTGGAAGGTGCAGGGGGAAGTCCCAAAGTACAAATGAACTGATTTGCTCCTCAGTGGAGTATGAGGCGTGTTTATGAACTGGCTCCCAACTCCCCAGCTCCAATGGAAAGCTCATTTGCTTTATATAATTGGAAGTGTCATACTCAATAGCGCTCTCTGAACCCTTTTTTTTCCAGGAGAATCCACAATAATTTGTTGCAATACAGCCCCATTGATTCCTGTTTGGAGCTATAGATCAGGTAATTAGACATAATGAAAAGCAGAGAAGGGAGAAGGATGTAAAATTTCTAAAGCTATAGAGGGGTCGTCACCTATTGCAGTGCTGGTATTGATTCTGTTCATTGGACAGAAACCTGGAACTCTTCAGAGCAGCGATAATGGCACTTCAGGTGCTCCAATGTCTCTGAGAGCAGGAGAAGAAAAATATTCCTTGGTGGCAGCTCGGTTGTGACAGAGCCAGGGCATGAGCAGGCAGAAGTGGTGAGGGAGGGGAACACGGGGAGAGGAGGGACAGAGGGACAGAGAGACAGAGAGACAGAGGGACAGAGGGACAGAGGGATAGAGGGACAGAGGGACAGAGGGATAGAGGGACAGAGGGACAGAGGGACAGAGGGACAGAAGGACAGAGGGACAGAGGGATAGAGGGATAGAGGGATAGAAGGACAGAGGGACAGAGGGATAGAGGGACAGAGGGACAGAGGGACAGAAGGACAGAGGGACAGAGGGACAGAAGGACAGAGGGACAGAGGGATAGAGGGATAGAGGGACAGAGGGACAGAAGGACAGAGGGACAGAGGGACAGAGGGACAGAAGGAGAGAGGGACAGAGGGACAGAGGGATAGAGGGATAGAGGGACAGAGGGATAGAGGGACAGAAGGACAGAGGGACAGAGGGACAGAGGGATAGAGGGACAGAGGGACAGAGGGACAGAGGGATAGAGGGACAGAAGGACAGAGGGACAGAAGGACAGAGGGATAGAGGGACAGAGGGACAGAGGGACAGAGGGATAGAGGGACAGAAGGACAGAGGGACAGAGGGACAGAGGGATAGAGGGACAGAGGGGATAGAGGGGATAGAGGGACAGAGGGACAGGGGGACAGGGGGACAGAGGGACAGAGGGACAGAGGGACAGAGGGACAGAGGGACAGAAGGACAGAGGGACAGAGGGATAGAGGGACAGAGGGACAGAGGGACAGAGGGATAGTGATTCACGCTGATCCATGCTCATCCACCTGCATGGCTGTTCCAGCCTCTGTCTGGCTCTTCCCACACCTCCAGGCCTTGCTGTGGGGCAGAGCTCACAGCCAGAGCTCCCTTGTGCAGCTTTTCCAGGGACCCCGGGTGCCACCAGTCCTGGGGTACAGGGAGGGTTTTGCAGGAGGTGACAAGAGTCTGGGGATTTGGAGCAGTCAAAAACCAAACTGGGCTTGGGTCGGTGAGAACTGAAAAAATGTGATTTCATTATTTGGAGAACTAGTCATACAATTGTAGAATTATGGAAAGGACATTAAATCCCCCCCAGAGCCACCCCTGCCATGGCAGGGACCCCTCCCACTGTCCCAATGTCCAACCTGGCCTTGAAATGAAAAGCACATGAAACCAGACCTGAACAGAGAAGCACTTCAATAAGTTTGTTCTCCTTGCGCAAACTCACAGGGAATTCCTTTGGAAACACTCCCTCCCTTCATGGGAACTGAGTCTGTGTTCATCAAGCACAAAACATCACAAAGTGCTCCAAGCAGCTGAGACATTCAGTGTGAGACTTCACATCGGGAATGCAGGATGTGTGAAACCAGCTCGAAATAGGACAGAAAAAAAGGAAGAGCTGTTCTATTCCCCAGGGTCTGCTGCCGTGTTCTCAGGCTCTGGAACTTTTCAGCATTTCTAATATGCAGCATTATAAATATTCATACAGACACTCATAGGCTAAAATTAAATGAGCTCGTCAGGGTTATTTTTAGTGTAATGGACGTAGGCAATAAGAAAATCCCCAGGCAGTGGCTGGGTGGGACTGGGTGAGGGTGGTGCCTGTCCCCGTTCCAGGCAGCGCTGTGCTCTTCATTTCAGGAAATGAAAGCACTGCCAGGGACAGGAGTGAGGAGAGGAGGCAGCGCTGGAGGGACGGCCGTGATTCCAGCAGAGCCCTGCTCACATGGGGCACTGATGGATAAATTCCTGCCGTGGGGATGGGATACCCCTGTGCTGGGAGGGCACCGATGGATGAGTTCCTGCCACGGGGATGGGACACCCCTGTGCTGGGAATGTCAGGATCCTCAGAGTGCTGGGAGGACACTGATGGGTAAATTCCTGCCATGGGGATGGGACACCCCTGTCCTGGGAGTACCGGGCTCCTCAGGGTGCTGGGAGAGCAGCAGGGAGCTGAGAGAGCCGGGTCTGGAACCACAGCAGCCGGGAATCACACGCTGTGGCTGCTGCAGGTGCAGAGTGGGATGGAGATCTCCAAGAAATTCTTCTGGAAATTCTTTCTGGCTGGAAAATCGGTTTTAAGTTAGTGCTGGGAAAAAGGAGTTGAGGGCTCAGCAACAACCAAAAATGCATCAGTTCAGGTCTGGAAAGCCCAACCCCAGGGTTCTGGGGTGCTGAGGGGCTGTGGGGTCCAAGGAAGTGACAGCAGGAGCTCAGGGAGAGCAGGGCATGGGCAACTCCAGAGGAACTGGAACCATGGCCATGGTGCACCAGCACTCGGCTGGAGGGGCACACTCAGCAGGGCTTTTCCCATTTGTTCCATCCCTCCATTCTCTTCCCAAAGATGAGTCCCTCAGGCTATGGGGCCACCACAGGCATGGAGGGACCTTCACTGCAGCACGGCAGCCACGCTCCCATGGAATCAGCCAGGGACTCTTTCCTCCAGCTGTAGAGCTTTTAGCTTTAATCTTTTACAATCCGTAGAAGCATCTTTGAAGACATGAACTCCCGGGATGTTTGGAGAAGCTACACACGGCTCGTGGTGGGCGGCTGCCTTGGCAGGTGCTCTGAGGACACGGCCCTGGCTCACTGAGGAGAGGCTCGGGCTGCCAGGAACCAGGGAAAGGAAGGAGAAGGGGCAAGATCCCCCTTCTGCTCCTTTGAGAGAGATCTGCAAAAGCTGCAGGCAGAATGAGCATTTCCCAGTTCCCCAAAGGTGGGGCTGTGTCTGGGCCAGGGTGCCCTGGGTGGCAGCAGGACACGGAGTGAGGGACACCAGTCCTGGGAGGACAGAGCTGGGAGAGCTGGGACAGCCTGCCCGGGGTGGGGAAAGGCTCTGGGCTGATCTAATTCTGTCCTTGTGTACCTAAAGGGGCTCCAGGAGAGCTGGGGAGGGACTGGGGACAAGGGATGGAGGGACAGGACACAGGGAATGGCTCCCAGTGCCAGAGGGCAGGGATGGATGGGATGGTGGGAATTGGGAATTGCTGGCTGGGCTGGAATTGCCAGATTTGCTGTGGCTGCCCCTGGATCCCTGGCAGTGCCCAAGGCCAGGTTGGACATTGGGACAGTGGGAGGCATAGCAAGGGGATGCCCTGTGCCCAGCTGTGGATTCCCTGGATCTGCTGAGGCTGGCATTGCTGGCACTGCTGGCACTGCTGGCACTGATGGCACTGCTGGCATTGCTGGCACTGCTGGCACTGCAGGCACTGCTGGCACTGCAGGCACTGCTGGCACTGCTGGCATTGCTGGCACTGCTGGCACTGCAGGCACTGCTGGCACTGTTGGCATTGCTGGCACTGCTGGCACTGCAGGCACTGCTGGCACTGCAGGCACTGTTGGCACTGCTGGCACTGCTGGCACTGCTGGCACTGCTGGCACTGCTGGCACTGCTGGCACTGCAGGCACTGTTGGCACTGCAGGCACTGCTGGCACTGCTGGCACTGCGGGCACTGCTGGCATTGCTGGCACTGCAGGCACTGTTGGCACTGCAGGCACTGCTGGCACTGCTGGCACTGCTGGCACTGTTGGCACTGTTGGCACTGTTGGCACTGTTGGCACTGTTGGCATTGCAGGCACTGCTGGCACTGCAGGCACTGCTGGCACTGCTGGCACTGCTGGCATTGCTGGCACTGCTGGCACTGCTGGCACTGTTGGCACTGTTGGCACTGTTGGCATTGCAGGCACTGCTGGCACTGCTGGCATTGCTGGCACTGCTGGCACTGCTGGCACTGCTGGCATTGCTGGCATTGCTGGCATTGCTGGCACTGCTGGCACTGCTGGCACTGCTGGCATTGCTGGCATTGCTGGCACTGCTGGCACTGCTGGCACTGCTGGCACTGCTGGCACTGCTGGCATTGCTGGCACTGCAGGCACTGCAGGCACTGCTGGCACTGCTGGCACTGCTGGCATTGCTGGCACTGCTGGCACTGCAGGCACTGTTGGCACTGTTGGCACTGCTGGCACTGCAGGCACTGCTGGCATTGCTGGCATTGCTGGCACTGCTGGCACTGCTGGCACTGCTGGCATTGCTGGCACTGCTGGCACTGCAGGCACTGCTGGCACTGCTGGCATTGCTGGCACTGCTGGCACTGCTGGCACTGCAGGCACTGCTGGCATTGCTGGCACTGCTGGCACTGCAGGCACTGCTGGCACTGCTGGCACTGCTGGCACTGCAGGCACTGTTGGCACTGCAGGCACTGCAGGCACTGCTGGCACTGCTGGCACTGCAGGCACTGCTGGCACTGTTGGCACTGCTGGCACTGCTGGCACTGCTGGCACTGCTGGCACTGCTGGCATTGCTGGCACTGCTGGCACTGCTGGCACTGCTGGCATTGCTGGCACTGCTGGCACTGCTGGCACTGCTGGCACTGCTGGCATTGCTGGCACTGCTGGCACTGCTGGCACTGCAGGCACTGCTGGCATTGCTGGCACTGCTGGCACTGCAGGCACTGCTGGCACTGCTGGCACTGCTGGCACTGCTGGCACTGCTGGCACTGCAGGCACTGTTGGCACTGCTGGCACTGCTGGCACTGCTGGCACTGCAGGCACTGTTGGCACTGCAGGCACTGTTGGCACTGCAGGCACTGCTGGCACTGCAGGCACTGCTGGCACTGCTGGCACTGCTGGCACTGTTGGCACTGCAGGCACTGTTGGCACTGCTGGCACTGCTGGCACTGCTGGCACTGCTGGCACTGCTGGCACTGCAGGCACTGTTGGCACTGCAGGCACTGCAGGCACTGCTGGCACTGCTGGCACTGCTGGCACTGTTGGCACTGCTGGCACTGCTGGCACTGCTGGCACTGCCGTGTCATTCTTTCCCTCTCCACCTCCCCATTTCCAGTCCCTGGTTTGGCACTCAGCCTTCATTCCCCTGTCACAGCACACCAGTGCTTTTGCCTTTCAGTTCACGACTCAGATTTCTTTTTTTGACATAATGTGACATAATGCAGTGTGCTGGCTGCAATTATGTACAGTTTGATTGTGTGCTGGTTCGTCACTCCAGCAATTATTTCTTTTTAATAGTAGTAATTGATACTCTGAGTTGCCAAAGATAAGAAATCCTGCAGTAAGCAAAGCCATTTGTCATCCCTGCAGCCTCGATAAATAATAATTGAACTGGCTGCCTGTATTGACAAACTGAAAGGCAGCTCTGATCCAAGGGGAACGTAAAAAAACTAAATTCAGAGTGTTTTCAAGGGAATACCATTTAGCCATAAATAAATCTACCACTTATTTCTAATCTTTTTTCTTCTGAGGAGTATTTTTTTTACTCTAAAAGCCAGTGATATCAGATGGAAGATCCACTGCCATTGGGATGGATGGGATGTTGGGAATTGGGAACTCCTGGCTGGGCTGGAATTCCCAGATTTGCTGTGGCTGCCCCTGGATCCCTGGCAGTGCCCAAGGCCAGGTTGGACATTGGGACAGTGGGAGGTGTC
Source organism: Acridotheres tristis (assembly GCA_037013685.1). Classification (NCBI taxonomy): domain Eukaryota; kingdom Metazoa; phylum Chordata; class Aves; order Passeriformes; family Sturnidae; genus Acridotheres; species Acridotheres tristis. Next base: position 382,546 of record CM072892.1, on the reverse strand, counting down.
CCTGCCATGGCAGGGGTGGCTCGGGGGGGATTTGAGGTCCATCCTAACCCAAAGCACTCCGGGATTTTGTGATTTTAATTCAATGCAAAGATGAACATTGAGTCCTAAGCAGAACGGCCATTCCAGGGAGGGTCATTCCCCTGGAGCAGCTCTGTTCCCTCCTGCCCACCCTGCTCTCCCTGCTCTCACTCCCCGCAGAGCTCCAGCTCTGAATGCCTGGCCAGGATCATTTTTGTGCAGCTGGGTTATTCCAATGCAGATATTTTTGTGCCTCGCTGTTCACAGAGCTACCCAGGGTTCCTCACCTGGTTTTCCATTGCTGGCTGCTTGTTCTGGAAAGGAGGAATGGCTGAGGCAGAGCCGTGTAGACATTTCTCATCCCCACGAGTGAGGAAAGTGGAGAAGGAGCGCCGAGCGTGGGGAAACACGCTGAATATTTTATGAGCTGTTAAACATTTATTAATCATTCATATGGAGATGATTAAAAAATTAATACAAAATCTGAGAATGATTTAGGAAGGAGTGAGCTCATGCTGACAGATGTGAGGAGCTGCTGGAAGGGGAGGGCGAGGGGAGGAGATGGCACTGGAGTCCAGTGGGAGCAATCCTGTCTGCTTTGCAAATATCAAACAAGGCAAATTCAACAGGCCCCGGCTCCTCCAGCCCCCAGCAGAGAGCTGGGGACAAACAGGGACAGGCAGGGACAGGCAGGGACAGGGAGGAGCCAGCCTCTGGCAAGGGCACAGAATTGACCTCGCTTCTAATTAAACACACAGAAATACGTGTGAAGTAACCAGAAGAGCTGAAACTTCCTTTCCTTTCCTTTCCTTTCCTTTCCTTTCCTTTCCTTTCCTTTCCTTTCCTTTCCTTTCCTTTCCTTTCCTTTCCTTTCCTTTCCTTTCCTTTCCTTTCCTTTCCTTTCCTTTCCTTTCCTTTCCTTTCCTTTCCTTTCCTTTCCTTTCCTTTCCTTTCCTTTCCTTTCCTTTCCTTTCCTTTCCTTTCCTTTCCTTTCCTTTCCTTTCCTTTCCTTTCCTTTCCTTTCCTTTCCTTTCCTTTCCTTTCCTTTCCTTTCCTTTCCTTTCCTTTCCTTTCCTTTCCTTTCCTTTCCTTTCCTTTCCTTTCCTTTCCTTTCCTTTCCTTTCCTTTCCTTTCCTTTCTCTCTCTCATCTCTTTTCCTCTTCTGTTTTGTTCTTTTTTTTTTTTTTTTCCTGCTTTTCCTTTCCTTCTCCTTCAGGCCCTGGAAGGGCTCTGAGCTCTCCTGTGCTGTTGATTTTCAAGAACATGGTTTTCCTTCACTGTGGCTGGCTCAAGGCCAACAGGAGCCATTGTGACCCTGGAAATATTCATTAAAATGGAAAAAAAAAAAAAAAAAAAAAAAAGGTGGATTTGTAGGAATTAATTTACTCATGGAACGTTTTATAGGAACAGAAAGCTTTTGCCTAAAACAGAGACAACCTAAGAGAGATTGGGTAGATTTTAAGATTCTCATTGAATTACTTAGCTCTATTCACATATAAAAAGAGAGAGAAGGGGGGAACGAATGAGACTGAAATCTTTCTTTTATATTTGATTAAATAATTGTTTATTCTCACAGAATTGAACAGAGACAAATCCTGTGGAATGCACTGGCCAGTTGCCCCCAGTGACAAGTGAAATGGAGCCAGACTGAAACCCTTGAGGTTTGGGTTACAATAGTGAGAAAAATAATATTATTTGTCCATTTCTGTGGGCAGTAATGACAATTTATTCTCTTTTAATCATAGTCTTCTATCAAAATTTCTCCAGCATGAAATGAGCATCTAATAGAGCAGCTCCACATCGTGCTTGGAGAAACTCAACAATAAATGGGTTTAATTGTAGTGAAATGAAGGCAATAATTCAGGTCTGCACAACACACACACGATGGTATTGATTGCACAAAAGGTGTGTCTAATGTTGCATTTGCTAATTAATTTCCCTCTCAATGGCAGTGCCAGCACCCTGTGGGGGGGGGGAATTCAGGGTGGGGACACAAGATTTTGTCTGCAATAAAATGTCACTGACCTTTGTCCTGTCTTTGTGACAAACAGATTTCATTTCAGAGCTTTCTAGGAAATGGCACCAATATTTAACTTCATTCTGGGAAATTGCCTTGAAAACGTGAATTGTGTTCCTTACCCAGCAGTGAGGCAATGCCACCATCCTGGCTCAGGAGGGGAGCAGAGGTGCCCAGTGCCCACCTGGCCAGGACAGTGTCCCCATGGGCACCTCCCAGGGGCCTGGCACAGCTCTGCAGGTGACAGGGACACGGTGTCCCCATGGACCCTGGCACAGCTCTGCCAGTCCCAGGGTGACACGAGCAGCCTCCAGCTGCATCAGGGATGTTCAGGTTGGGTATTGGGGAAATTCCTTCCTGGAAACGCCTGTCCAGCCCTGGCACAGCTGCCCAGGGCAGGGGGGAGCGCCCATCCCTGCAGGGATTTCAATCCCTGTGCCTGGGGCACCTGGGGACATGGACAGTGGCAACTGGGGACATGGACAGTGACACCTGGGGACATGGACAGTGGCACTTGGGGACATGGACAGTGACACCTGGGGACATGGACAGTGGCACTTGGGGACATGGACAGTGACACCTGGGGACATGGACAGTGGCACTTGGGGACATGGACAGTGACACCTGGGGACATGGGCAGTGACACCTGGGAACATGGACAGTGTGACACCTGGGGACATGGGCAGTGTGACACCTGGGACATGGACACTGATACTTGGGGACATGGGCAGTGACACTTGGGGACATGGACAGTGTGACACCTGGGGACATGGGCAGTGACACTTGGGGACATGGACAGTGTGACACTTGGGGACATGGACAGTGTGACACCTGGGGACATGGGCAGTGACACCTGGGGACATGGGCAGTGACACCTGGGGACACGGGCAGTGACACTTGGGGACATGGACACTGACACCTGGGGACATGGGCAGTGACACCTGGGGACATGGGCAGTGACACTTGGGGACATGGACAGTGTGACACTTGGGGACATGGACAGTGTGACACCTGGGGACATGGGCAGTGACTCTCGGGGACACGGGCAGTGACACTTGGGGACATGGACAGTGTGACACCTGGGGACACGGGCAGTGACTCTCGGGGACACGGGCAGCGTGGCCTCGGCAGGGCTGGGGAAGGGCTGAGCTCAGTGGTCTCAGAGGACTTTTCCAAGCTGAGGATTCCGTGTTTGTGTTCTGTGATTCCGAGCTGAGCGGTGCTGCAAACCTCAGGGAACATTTGCATTATTAAAATCACAGCGAACTGGAATTGCTGAAGAGGACATTCCTGAACTTTCTGTTGGGTTTAGGCCTTTGAAAGCAGTGGGGAGCCCACACTTCAAACATGAACCATCTGGCTGCTGAGATGACAAGAGATGAAATTTTGTTTTGCAGTGCAGCACGCTGCCCCTGCCGTCCTCAGCCCAGAACGGGACTGAAAGGGAGAAAAGCACCAGCAGGTGCCAGGGGTTCCTGCCCTTTGGTCTCAGCCCCTGGGCACCACCACAGACAAGGCTCTGGGCTGGCACCCCTCGTGCCCTGGGTGGTGGCACCACCTCATCCTGAACATTCCTGGCTCTCCTTCCAGCCCTGCCAGCCCACAGAGCCAGAGCCAGCTCCAGCCAGGGTGGGCTCAGCGTGGGCACTGCCCCACAGCCCTGACACTGCCCCACAGCCTGACACTGCCCTGGCACTGCCCCACAGCCCTGGTACAGCCCTGGCACTGCCCCACAGCCCTGACACTGCCCCACAGCCCTGGCACTGCTCCACAGCCCTGGCACTGCTCCACAGCCCTGGCACAGCCCTGGCACAGCCCTGGCAGTTACTGCAGTGGCAGCCCCTGTTGCTGCTGTCAAAAGCCCTAAACCCAGATGAAAACACCTCATTGTCCTGGACCTGAGACCCCTCCTTCTGGGGCACTTTCATATCTGGTTTTGATCTCCCCAGGTGACCCTGGCACAGCAGAGCCCATCCTGAAGCTGCAGCCAGAGGAGAGATGTGCTCCCCAGAGCACTGAAGATGAGATTTCACTCCCTGGAGCCCTTGTCCTACCTGAACAGCAGCAAATCTCTGTAAAACCTCCCCTGAAGCCTGACTCCCAGGGCAGCCCAATTTCATCTTGTCACTCCTTCAAGACAGGGCTGAAAGAGCTCTCCTGCTTTGGGCCTGGCTGCTGGGATGGGAATTTGGGAAATCAGGCACCCCTGTGGGAGCACAGGTCTCTCCCCCCAGCCCCTGGAGCTGATCTCCCATGGAAATCAGCAGCACACACGGTCCCTGTGCTGTTGGTGAAATGTGCACAGGGCCACAGCAGGGCAGGGAATGCAATTTCAGTTTAGGCTTTTGAACTGCAGCTTAATTATATCCCAGAATTTACTCTGCCCTTCACACGGGGCCTTAGCTAGACCAAGATTAATTATGCTCTGGAGATCTCTCCCCCTCTGGCCTAACTTCCTCTCTCTAACTGGGTGCCTGTGTATTTTGACTGGGCAATAAAGCATTTTGTGAGGACAGGAAAACTCCAATTTCTCTTTGCTATTAGCAATACGGGCTTTTCCTCACTGGGAAGGTTCATCAATTATACCAACATAATTACCATATAACCATACTACAGTAATTATTTCACTATAGCTCTTCCTGTAGTGACTGCTGTTGAATAAAGCAGCTTTTCCAATATACCTTAAATCTATTCCCCAGCAACACCAGCTAAATCAAAACATGTCCCGTTGCTGAGAACAAACACTCTGTGCTGGGGGCTGTGCTGCAGGAGGCAAAGCTGCAGCAGCAGGGCAGGGGAGCCCTGGGTGCAGCCCTGGGGGCTGCTCACGGTGCCCTGGGCTCTCCCAGCAGTGGCACAGCTCCAGCTGCTGCCCCACAGCTGGCACAGCTGCACCAGCCTGTGCCAGAGCTCAGCCACGCTTTGGACCCCGCCCGGAGGCAGGGGTGGGATTGGTGGGGTGACCCTGGTGACACGGGCTGGGTGACAGGGGCAGGTGACAGGTGAGGTTTGTGTGTGTGCCCATCCCTGGCTGCTCACCCCTCCGTGCTGCTGGGACCCGAACAGGGAGAGCTCGGGAAAAGTGCTGGAACAGGGCAGGAGACACGGCAGGGCATAGGCTGGGCTGCTGTGAGCTCGGCTGCTGTAAACTCGGCTGCTGTGAGCTCAGTCTCTGTAAGCTCAGTCTCTGTAGGCTCAGTCTCTGTAAGCTCAGTCTCTGTAAGCTCAGTCTCTGTAAGCTCGGCTGCTGTAGGCTCAGTCTCTGTAAGCTCAGTCTCTGTAAGCTCAGTCTCTGTAAGCTCAGACTCTGTAGGCTCAGTCTCTGTAGGCTCAGTCTCTGTAAACTCAGTCTCTGTAGGCTCAGTCTCTGTAAGCTCAGTCTCTGTAAGCTCAGTCTCTGTAAGCTCAGTCTCTGTAAGCTCAGACTCTGTAGGCTCAGTCTCTGTAGGCTCAGTCTCTGTAAGCTCAGTCTCTGTAGGCTCAGTCTCTGTAAGCTCAGTCTCTGTAAGCTCAGTCTCTGTAAGCCCAGTCTCTGTAGGCTCAGTCTCTGTAAGCTCAGTCTCTGTAAGCTCAGTCTCTGTAGGCTCAGTCTCTGTAGGCTCAGTCTCTGTAAGCTCAGTCTCTGTAAGCTCAGTCTCTGTAGGCTCAGTCTCTGTAAGCTCAGACTCTGTAGGCTCAGTCTCTGTAGGCTCAGTCTCTGTAGGCTCAGTCTCTGTAAGCTCAGTCTCTGTAAGCTCAGACTCTGTAGGCTCAGTCTCTGTAGGCTCAGTCTCTGTAGGCTCAGTCTCTGTAAGCTCAGTCTCTGTAAGCTCAGTCTCTGTAAACTCAGACTCTGTAGGCTCAGTCTCTGTAAGCTCGGCTGCTGTAAGCTCAGTCTCTGTAGGCTCAGTCTCTGTAAGCTCAGTCTCTGTAAGCTCAGTCTCTGTAAGCTCAGTCTCTGTAGGCTCAGTCTCTGTAGGCTCAGTCTCTGTAAGCTCAGTCTCTGTAAGCTCAGTCTCTGTAGGCTCAGTCTCTGTAGGCTCAGTCTCTGTAGGCTCAGTCTCTGTAAGCTCGGCTGCTGTAGGCTCAGTCTCTGTAAGCTCAGTCTCTGTAAGCTCAGTCTCTGTAAGCTCAGACTCTGTAGGCTCAGTCTCTGTAGGCTCAGTCTCTGTAAACTCAGTCTCTGTAGGCTCAGTCTCTGTAAGCTCAGTCTCTGTAAGCTCAGTCTCTGTAAGCTCAGTCTCTGTAAGCTCAGACTCTGTAGGCTCAGTCTCTGTAGGCTCAGTCTCTGTAAGCTCAGTCTCTGTAGGCTCAGTCTCTGTAAGCTCAGTCTCTGTAAGCTCAGTCTCTGTAAGCTCAGTCTCTGTAAGCTCGGCTCCTGTAGGCTCAGCCAGAGACACGATCCTTCACATCTGCATCCCCCAAAGGCTCGTGGCTCTCCGTGCCAGCTGTGCCAGCTGTGCCAGCTGTGCCACCCCTCTGGGGCTGTGCCACCATCACTGCCGCCTCTGTGCCACCGTCTGTAGAATTTGGAATTTGGAATTTGGGTCTCTGGGCTCCTGCTCAGCCTCACCCATCTCTCCTGACATTCGCAGTTACCATTATTGCAATGTCACTCGGTAAAACAAATGCTTTAAACCTCGTAATATTTCACAATTCGCCGTACATAAACCCAAGACAAGCAAAATAAGTTTGTCTGAAAAGAACAAATTAACGGCTTATTTCTGGAAACGTGTGCTCAGGTGTTTGACAAAAGCATTTTATTCTGCAGTGCCCCCCAGGCAGGGCTTTGTGTGCTGAACACGAGGGCGGCGGGGCTGGGTTTGGGTGTGAGCCATGGCCATGGGAGCGGCCGCGGGTGACAGGGACAGCGATGCGCGCCCATCCATTCCCTGTGCCCGGGGCTCCGCGGCAGCTCCGTGTCCTTCCTTCCTCTGACACCGGCAAAGGTGGGACAGTGAAGTGTCAGCCTGCCTGAGCCTGAGCAAGGAAATCGAGATCTCGTTTTGGGGAACTTCTCGGCACTGCCCCACGTGTCTTTATGGTCACCTGGCAGAGAAATGGATGTTAAGCCATAGAATCCCAGAACCATGGGATGGGATTTGGATGGGAAGGGACATTAAAGCCCACCTCGTTCTGCTCCTGCCACACCTCCCACTGTCCCAATGTCCAGCCTGGCCTTGGGCACTGCCAGGGATCCAGGGGCAGCCACAGCAAATCTGGGAATTCCAGCCCAGCCAGGAATTCCCAATTCCCAACATCCCATCCATCCCTGCCCTCTGGCACTGGGAGCCATTCCCTGTGTCCTGTCCCTCCATCCCTTGTCCCCAGTCCCTCTCCAGCTCTCCTGGAGCCCCTTTAGGTGCCCTCAGCTCTCCCTGGATCCTTCTCCTCTCCAGGGGAACATTCCCAGCTCTCCCAGCCTGGATCCAGAGGGGCTCCAGCCCTGCAGCAGCTCCGTGGCTCCTCTGGGCTCTCTGGGCTGGGGGTCCCTCTCCAGGTGAGTTCACGTGGATATTCCCCAGGAATTCCAAGTGTTTTTTGCAGGGCACAGCCCCCTCCCTGCCTGCTGCCCCAGGCTCTGCCCGTGGGAGGCCACTGGGTGGGAGCTGCACCCTGAGAGCTGGCTCCTCTCACAGAGGATCCCTGTGCGGGATCCCACTGCCCAGGGTCCCAAAAACATCCCCGGTTTGTCGTGGTGACACGTCCCTGAAAGAGTGAGCCCTGAGAGGGTGAGCCGGGCACAGGGAGGAGCTGCCTGCGCTGTCAGGGTGATCAAACCCCCACACTGCTTGTGCCAGCAGCGGGAAAAGGGCAGGGAAAACCCGGCCACGGCACGGGAACGATCTGAGGGGTGACCCCCTGTCCCAGGTGGTGCCACGTGGTGTCCACATGGTTTTGTTTTATTCCTCAGACACCCAAATTGTGACACTGCTGAGTGTGTGACACTGCTGGGTGTGTGTGACACTGCTGGGTGTGTGACACTGCTGGGTGTGTTGACACTGCTGGGTGTGTGACTGCTGGGTGTGTGTGTGTGACACTGCTGGGTGTGTGTGACACTGCTGTGTGTGTGTGACACTGCTGGGTTTGTGTGACACTGCTGGGTGTCCCTGGCACTGCTGGGTGTCCGTGGCACCTCCCTGCCCTGGGCTGCCCAGGCCAGAGCCCAGCTGTGCTCACATCTGGCGGGTTGGCACCCAGCCCCAGGGCTCGGAGCTGCACCTGCAGCTGTCCCTGCTGTGGATGTTGGCACAGCCACGTGTGACAATCGGGCTGTGCTGCCAGGGGTGCTCTGGGTGCCCCTCTCTGGCACTGATGCCTTCACTTCTATCTTTTATCTTTCATGTTTCCCAGCCTGTGCCCTGCCCTGTGTGTGACTCTGAACTCCACACAAAGTGTTCCCAGCTCTCCTCCCAGCTCAGGCACACAGAACAATCCTTTGCCAGCCCCACAGCCAAGGACACGCTGCAGCTCCAGCCCCAAAAAGTGCAAAGAGCAGCGAGTGGAGGAGAGAATGTGGGAGGATGGGACTGCAGAGCCTGGAGCTGGGATTGGACAATGAAGCCAAGGTGGGAATGGACCCAAAGTGATCCAAGTGTGAAACTCCTGAGCCAGGATCCATCCTGGGTGGAGCCACGGCCGGGCTCTGGCACTGCCCAAGGTGAATCCTTGGAAGGGCTTTGAATAAATCCCAATTTATTCCTTTTAATAAATCCCAATTTATTCCTTTTAATAAATCCCTGCTTTATTCCTTTAACTCTGTCCAGCCCTGCTCCAGGGAGCCTCTCCAGGTAAGTTCTATCTGTGTTTTCAGATCTGATTCAAAAAGCCAAGATGAATGACACGAAAAATAATAACTGGGGAACAACTGTTTATTGCTTCTCTATCCTATGGACCGGGGGTCACTGAACAAATAGTCCAATAGTGGATTTAAAATAAAAACAGGGTTTAATTAGTAGAATTGCTCTTCCACATAATCCATAATTAAACAGAGAGCTGAGAGCCACAGGAGGATTTGGAAAATAAAAATATAGATATACTCCAAATAATTGCATGCGTTCAGGACAAAAAGATCCACAAACTAATTGGGTTGTGCACAGAAGGTGAAATTGTGTCTCCACTGAAGCCTGTGCTAGCATTCATTTTATGTTAATTAGACTCAAATGTAACACCTCCGAGGCAGTGCTGAGCACGCAGGTGTGAGTTAATGGAACAGGACACACTGACTTTTACTTCCTGATGCCTATTTGTATTTATATTTCGGTATTAATTAATGAAACTGTATTTCTGTTTGCATACAACTTACTGAGAGCTTCCTCGTGAGTGCACCAAATCCTTCTTTAAGCATTCATCCCTTTTCAATCCTGTTCTGCTCAGGAAATGTCCTTTACTCAGACACAACCCCTCACCTTTCGGAATCCAGCTGTGACGCGAGGACAGGGACGCTCTCAAGTTTTCCTGTGAATGGAGACAAGTGCAGAGCCAAACAGGAGGCAGATCCTTATTCTCTTCTCTTTCCCCCTGGATTCTCCCAGTGCCATATTCTCTTGCTTTGCTGCTCTGCTCAGGCAGCACTGATTGTAACCAACACTTTTGGAGGCAGCACAAATGAAGATTAGGGAGGAGAGCCCTCCTGGAAGGAGCTCTGCATCCCTCGGGCGCTTTATCCCCTCTGAAGGCAGCCATGGCTCATCTCCGAGAGCACAGCACAAAATAATGAGCTCATTTGCTGTTTGTTTGTTTTTCCCTCTTGGCAGAGCAGCCAGCAACCAAGAAACAAGGCTTTATTCTCCATGGATGATCAAATGGCTGATTTAGCCCCGAAAGCCTCGCTCTTGCAAAATGCTTTTCCTTTCCTGGGCCAGCGAGAGCTCCAGCCCCAGGGAGCAGAGCCCGGCCTGGCTGTGCCCTGCAGGTACCTGGGCACTGACAGGTGTCCCTTGGCCAGCAGAGCCCGGCCTGGCTGTGCCCTGCAGGTACCTGGGCACTGACAGGTGTCCCTTGGCCAGCAGAGCCCGGCCTGGCTGTGCCCTGCAGGTACCTGGGCACTGACAGGTGTCCCTTGGCCAGCAGAGCCCGGCCTGGCTGTGCCCTGCAGGTACCTGGGCACTGACAGGTGTCCCTTGGCCAGCAGAGCCCGGCCTGGCTGTGCCCATGGCACAGCTCTGAGCACACCAAGGGAAGGGTCCAGAGTCACTCCCTGTGCTGAGGCTCTGGGGAGGCGAGTGCTGCCCATGGCAGCCCCAGCACCCCTCGGGTGGGGTGTCCATGGGTCCTATACACCCCTCACACCCCCAGCACCCCTCGGGCGGGGCATATGTGGGTCCTGGGCACCCTGCACACCCCCAGCACCCCGTGGGTGCAGTGTCCATTTCCCTGCACATCCCTCACCCTCCCAGTGCAGTCCTTTCCCCACGTGTCCCTCAGGTGGCTCCTTTGCCTGGCAAAGGCTCCAGACCCGCAGCTCAAGCCTGGGGAGGCTCCTTCCAGCTCCTTTCGGGAATCTGGGGCAGATTTGGGGAATTTTCCGTGGGGGAATGGAAGTTACCTGGAGAGAGAACTCGAGGCAGGGAAGCCGTCTGGCTCTCTGTGAAACTGCCTCGGGCTGGGATTCCCCAGGATCCTCCCGGTGCTTTCCCAACCTCTGCCATGGCCCTGGAGATCAGGCCATTACCCAGAGCTGAGGGTGGCTCTGGGTGCCTTGGGGACTCCACAGTCTGGACACAAAGGCAAGTTTGTGAAACAAAGCTGTATTTAGTGAGCTCGAGCAAATGTTCCTCTCGGGTGTACCCAGCTGGGTAATTTGTCCTTTTTAGGATACAATAAAAAGGACAAGATTAAGGCACAGGTACCTAAACCCTGCCTGAGAGCAGGGGGAGGAGCTCGGTCCTTGCAGGGCAGTGGTTATTGCTGGAGTCAGAGCCGCACACTGCAGGGCAGGGGCTGGGAGAGGAGGCGTTTAACGAGCCCCTCCAATGTTAATTGACAATTAATTAACCTCATCACCCTGATGTTTTCATTCACCTGTCCCTGGGGACACCTGAGAGAGAGCCAGGGACACCCTGGGACACCTGAGAGCCAGGACAGTCTCCTGGGGCTCTTACAAGGGGTAGGGTCAGGAGCAGCTGCCCTGCCCTGTCCTGTCCTGTCCTTCCCTGTCCTGTCCTGTCCTGTCCTGTCCTGTCCTTCCCTGTCCTGTCCTGTCCTGCCCTGTCCTGTCCTTCCCTGTCCTGTCCTGTCCTGCCCTGTCCTGTTCCTTCCCACTGGTTTCCCTCAGCCCAGGCACAGGAGTGTTTGCTGCAGTTTTCACTTCATTCCCTTGATAAATAATCTGGTGGTTGGGAATTCTGTTTCTCCAAACAATATTTGATCAGGAAATTGATAACATTGAATGGACTGTGGCTTACAGAAAGGGATGTGTTTTAAAAACGATCTTGAAGAGGGATTTTACTCATTTTCTATACTGAGTTATTTACAAAATCATGGAATCATTAAGGTTGGAAAGAACTTTAAGACCATCAAGTCCAATCACCACCATGTTCACCACTAAATTATGTCCTCAAGTGCCATATCCACATGTTTTTTAAATACTCCTAGGGATGGCTCAGGCTGAGCATCCCCCAGCCCAGCAAACCCTGAGCTCAGCCCAGCAGGACCCAGCCCTGCTCAGAGCCAGACCCAGCCAGACCCAGCCCTGCTCAGAGCCAGACCCAGCCAGACCCAGCCCTGCTCAGAGCCTGGCTCAGCCAGACCCAGCCCTGCTCAGAGCCTGGCCCAGCCAGACCCAGCCCTGCTCAGAGCCTGGCCCAGCCCTTCTCAGAGCCTGGCCCAGCCCTGCTCAGAGCCAGACCCAGCCAGACCCAGCCCTGCTCAGAGCCTGGCTCAGCCCTAAGCCCAGCACACCTAAGGAGCCCCTGAAAGCAAACAAACCTGTCAAGGCTCTGCAGGACCACGCAGAGTTTTTGACACCAGCCACAATGAGAAAAGGGAATTTTGTCCTCAAGGCAGTGCCAGGGAGCAGTGGAATGAGAGGTGTCGATTCTTTGTGCCCCTACACAGCCACATCCCCAGATCGAGGGGAGCACAGGGACGTCCCCTCCTGCTCCAGCCACTGGTGGGACATCAACACCCACCCTTCACCCTCAGCCACACAAATTAATTCTCTGCACTGAGAAAATAATTTAGAGAATTTTACTCAAGGCTCTGGAGAGCAATTTTTAATTTTTCTTCCTGAGACGTTGTAAACCTCTCTGCCTCAGACTGGATAAAAGTGATGAATTTTAAATACTTGTGACGCCATTAATCTTCCACTTGGTGAGGTGACCGCAGTGCTCGTTTATAACCAACCACAGTGACACCTTCCATGGAATTCAGGATGAATAGAAGGGCTGGAAATAATCCATTCTGAAATAATTGTGTTCTGCTGACTAAGGAGCTCCAATTTTCAATTTATCTTCACATTTGCTATTCTAAATCTGCCAGCAATTAGTTTTTCTCTGTACAGGAGCGTGAGCAGGCCACAGGCAGGAGAGGGATGTGCTGCATCCTCGCCATGTGAGCATCCCAAAAAGCTGAGGAGCCTGAGCAGAGCTGGGATCTGATCTGCACAGAACAGGGATGAGCAGCAGAGGGAAATCAAAATTTCAGAACTTTATACACAATGTTAAAACGTGTTCTAATGGAAATCGGATGTAACTATTTCAGAACTTTTTAGACAATGTTAACCCTTGTTCTGGTGGAAATCAGATGTAACTACTCCAGTAGTTTATACACAATATTAATCCCTGTTCTAATGGAAATCAGATGTAATGTAACTATTTCAACATTTTTTACACAATATTAATCCCTGTTCTGATGGAAATCAGATGTAATGTAACTATTTCAATAATTTTTTTACACAATGTTAACCCTTGCTCTGCTGAGACAGAGGTGTGGCCTTTCATCCTGCCTCACACCTGTGACCTGCACTTCGGTTTAGGCAATGAGTGAAACAGAAATGTCCCCAGAACGTGTTTGATGTACCATGAGGGTAACTAGAAATGAGCAGGCTCCAAAAACATCCCCGGATCAACTTCCTGCTCACACGCAGGTGAGGCTGCAGGGGCTCAGGTGAGGCTGCAGGGGCTCAGGTGAGGCTGCAGGGAGGCTCAGGTGAGGCTGCAGGGAGGCTCAGGTGAGGCTGCAGGGGTGGCTCAGGTGAGGCTGCAGGGGCTCAGGTGAGGCTGCAGGGGTGGCTCAGGTGAGGCTGCAGGGAGGCTCAGGTGAGGCTGCAGGGGCTCAGGTGAGGCTGCAGGGAGGCTCAGGTGAGGCTGCAGGGGCTCAGGTGAGGCTGCAGGGAAGGCTCAGGTGAGGCTGCAGGGGCTCAGGTGAGGCTGCAGGGGTGGCTCAGGTGAGGCTGCAGGGAGGCTCAGGTGAGGCTGCAGGGGCTCAGGTGAGGCTGCAGGGGTTTCTCAGGTGAGGCTGCAGGGGCTGCCCAGCAGCTCCAGTGTGCTCCAGGATCATTCCTGCAGCATCGGAACAGAAACTGCAGCTGTCCTTGTGCCAGGATGGAGCTCACTCCTGCACAGGTAACACACCTGCACAGGTGACACACATCCTGTACAATAACACACCTGCACAGAATTCCAACTTAGCAAATAAACAAACACCTAAATGTGGAGTTTTCCATTAAATGTGGAAACCTTACAGTGCTTTGCTATTTAAAAAAAATCAAAAACAAAACAAAAACAACAACAACAAAAAACACAACAAAAAAAAAAAAAGAAAAGCAAAACAAAAAAATAAAACAAACAAACAAAAAACCCCAAAAACCAAAGAAACAACCCAAACCCAATAGTCCCAAGGATTTGCAAGGCAGAGAAGGCAAAAGGACAGACGAACCCATTTGTTTGCTCCTTGGCTGTGTGGAAGCAGCAGAGGAATCAAAGATCTGCTTGTTTGGATTGACCATAGGAGATCATTTCCCAGAGCAGACACAGGGGCCATGGAAAATTCTTCCCATAAACCTGAGGGATCTTTTACATTCTGCCAACGGTGCAGCTCAGCCATGGCTGGAGCAGAGACTGCGTGTCCCGGGACAGGAGGGGCTGTGTGTCCCGGGACAGGAGGGGCTGTGTGTCCCGGGACAGGAGGGATTGTGTGTCCCGGGATAGCAGGGATTGTGTGTCCCGGGACAGGAGGGATTGTGTGTCCCGGGACAGGAGGGGCTGTGTGTCACAGGACAGGAGGGATTGTGTGTCCCGGGACAGGAGGGGCTGTGTGTCCCGGGACAGGAGGGATTGTGTGTCCCGGGACAGGAGGGGCTGTGTGTCACAGGACAGGAGGGGCTGTGTGTCCCGGGACAGGAGGGATTGTGTGTCCCGGGACAGGAGGGGCTGTGTGTCCCGGGACAGGAGGGGCTGTGTGTCCCGGGACAGGAGGGGCTGTGTGTCCCGGGACAGGAGGGGCTGTGTGTCCCGGGACAGGAGGGGCTGTGTGTCCCGGGACAGGAGGGATTGTGTGTCCCGGGATAGCAGGGATTGTGTGTCCCGGGACAGGAGGGGCTGTGTGTCCCGGGACAGGAGGGATTGTGTGTCCCGGGATAAGAGGCGCTGCTGTCCCGGCCCATCCCGCCTCAGGGAGGGCTCAGCAGGCGCAGCTTCTCCGGCCGTGCTGGTCCAAAGAGAACTGAGAGGCTGCGAAGCTCCATGCGCCACTTGCCAATATCGCGATGCAACAGGAAAACTCATCTTTTCTGCTCTTCTGCCAGTTGTGAAGATGCATGGATTTTTTTTTTTTTTTTTTTTTTACTACTCGAAGTATGATTTTAATCATGAAAGTTGTGATTTGTAATTCTAATATTTACACAGAAAGCTCTTTTTCTTGTGTCTCTCTCTATAAAGCAATATTGGAATCAAAGTGAGGGTTTCATTTCATACAGCTTTGAAGTTGATCCTTTTGACATTTCACATATCCATGTCACGCTTTTAATTATGAAGAAGAAGTTTCACTCATGATCACTTCATTTTTTACATATTTCCTTCACTGCTTCTTCCCCACCTCCAGCAACAAACTCAGGGAAAAGACGGGAGCGGGAAGAGTTGTGGGTGTGAGCGATTTGCTCAGCCCGGGAACAGCCGGAGGGTTTATCCTGGCTCTGGGAAACCACACAAAACCCAAGGAATTGTGGAATAGTTTGGGTTGGGAGCGAGGTTAAAGCTCGTTCCATTGCAGCCCGTGCCGCGGGCAGGGGACAAGGTTTAATCCCGAGGGACGGGAGCTCAGGGACACCTCCATCCATCCCAGGGTTTAATCCCGAGGGACAGGAGCTCAGGAACACCTCCATCCATCCCAGAATTTAATCCCGAGGGACAGGAGCTCAGGGACACCTCCATCCATCCCAGGGTTTAATCCCGAGGGACAGGAGCTCAGGGACACCTCCATCCATCCCAGAATTTAATCCCGAGGGACAGGAGCTCAGGGACACCTCCATCTATCCCAGGGTTTAATCCCGAGGGACGGGAGCTCAGGGACACCTCCATCCATCCCAGGGTTTAATCCCGAGGGACGGGAGCTCAGGGACACCTCCATCTATCCCAGGGTTTAATCCCGAGGGACGGGAGCTCAGGGACACCTCCATCCATCCCAGGGTTTAATCCCGAGGGACGGGAGCTCAGGGACACCTCCATCTATCCCAGAATTTAATCCCGAGGGACAGGAGCTCAGGGACACCTCCATCTATCCCAGAATTTAATCCCGAGCAGGGCGGGTTCTGGGGGGGCTCCTGCCCGGACCATCCCATCCCCAATCCCATGGGAGGCAGCCCCGCGTCCCCTCCCCGGCTCTGGGCACTCTCTGGGGCTGGAGATGCCTCCCCAAAATTCCCGGCCCCAGGGAGACAAGTGGCTCCTTTCCAGAACAAAATCCCACATCCTCGCTGCCACTCTGCGGGCACAGCTGCGGGCTGGCTCTTCCTGGGGAAGCAGAGGGAGAAGGAGCAGAGGAGTGGCTGGTTCTGAAGCACAGCTGTGCACAGCAAATTGAGTTTTCAAGAGCCAATACAAAAGTGACTTTTGTGCCTGAACAAATTACTGGGAATTTAAAGCCTTTTTTCCTTCCTGGGAAGCAAAGGGGCCGCTCCCACAATTTGCTTCTCTCCTTCCTTCTCCTTTCGGCCATTCCAGAACAGCGAAATGTCAGAACCCAACCTTGAATTACTCAGAGCAAACCTCAGAGCCAAGCGAGCCCTGGGGACCTGCCCAGTCCATCCGGAGATCCCGGGGTGCTTTTCCCGACCCTCCAGGCCGGTGGATGTTTCCCGGCTCCGGGGGAGGACGGCGGGGTCCCTGCTCTGGGCCCAGCCCCGCTCACAGGGCGCGGACCCTGCGGCCGCAGGGATTCATTTCCCTGCCGGGGCATTTTCTGTCCTGGGCTGTGCCAATTGTTCTCCTCACGCTGCAGGAGCGCAGCGAGCGCCGGGACACGCACAGGCAGCTCGGGATTGTCACCGGAGCAGGGACACGGGGCTGCGGGAGGGCAGCAGGAGGAGGAGGAGGATGATGATGACCATGATGATGATGATGCCTATGACTATGATGATGATGATGATGCACAGCCCTGGCACAGCCTGGCACAGCCCTGGCACAGCCCTGGCACAGCCTGTGTTTTACAAAAGGAAGTTCTCCTACACCTGTGCTGGAGATGGATCAAGCCAAACACTCACCTTGGGAGGGAGCACATATGGAGAGTGCAGACGCCTTTTATTTAGATTGTGTTTATCCATTGAAGGGATAGTGCCACATAAAAAAAGAAATGAATAAAAAAATTCCTGTCTCCCTGATCCAGGGGGAGTTCATGTGATAAAATGCACAAAGGATCAGAGAGCTGTACCTTGTCTTGCTCTGAGTTTGTGTTTTCTAGTACAACACTGTGGGCAGTGTAATCCCTGCCTGCTGGAAATCGCTGTTCCCAAGCCCCACTCCTGTGCTCTGTCAGATTAAATCCCTGTTAGAAATCAGGGAGTTGTTGATAAACTGCTGCCATTAATCCTTGCTTTAAAATCATACAATAATCGTTTTGGATGCCTCCTAAAGGGCAGCAGTGGAGGCTGTGACTCAGTGTGGTTCTTTAAAGCTGCAGGAAAAGAAGGATCTGCTCAGTGGAGCCTGTTGGCTCTGAGCTGACGGAGGGCAGACCTGGGGGAGCTGCCAGGGCTGTGATGCAGAGCCCAGCACACCCTGACGTGTCACAGGCACTGCCCAGGGCACAGCTCTGACACCCGCCTGGCTGCTGGGGAAAATCAGACTAAAGTGTGTTCGGAAAAACAAGAGAAAACAGAAAAAGAAAACGGAACAGTTCTGATTGCTCCGTGTTTGTCTCCTGCCCTACAGGAACTCTCCCTTCTCACCGTAGTGGTGATGGCAGGGGGTGAGGATGAGGATGGTGGGAGGGAAGCAGATAGGCTTGTCCATAGCATTGGGGAAAGCTTTCAGTCCTGGCTTGTCCCATTCTCAGCTTCCTGCCAGCCCTGGAGGGCAGAGGGAGAAGGGCTGGGAGAGCCTGGGGCTCCCAGGGGTGTCAGGTCAGAGAACCTCGAGCAGAGGATCCTGTGGGACCAGAGGAGCTGCTGGGCCTCCCTCGGCCCCTTCCAACAGCAAGCTGGCACCGATCCCATGGCAGATTACCCCTCCTTACCCACATTTCTTTAGCAGCAGTGCAGTGCCAAAGAAGCTCCTCAGGGAGCCAAGCCGAGGGAGCTGGAGCTGCCTTCCATTATCCCCTGTGAGGTTCCATCCTGCAGCTGCAGGCTTGGTTCAGCTCAGTTCCTCCAGCTGAGGAGAAGCATCCCCGAGAGACAGCTCTGGCACCACAGCCAGCGCTGAGCCCCTGCTCGTGTGTGGAACTCCAGCAGGGATGACAGGGAACCTTCCTCTTCCTCCCCTTCCTGATAAATGGCTGAGGACAGGCCTGAGCCCTGGAGCAGATGAGGGATGGAGCAGCGTTATCTCAGGATGGATGGCACAGAGCACAGAGCTCACTGCTCTCACTGCTGCTCCCTGGGTGCTCCAGCCCCTGCCCTGCGTGTGGGACCTGGGGCTGGTTCTGTACCTGGGGGATCAAAGCTGTAACCCTGACACTCCCTATCCTGGGGGATCAAAGCTGTAACCCTGACACTCCCTGCCCTGGGGGATCAAAGCTGTAACCCTGACACTCCCTGTCCTGGGGGATCAAAGCTGTAACCCTGACACTCCCTGCCCCTGTGTCCCCTGCCCTGGGGGATCAAAGCTGTAACCCTGACACTCCCTGTCCTGGGGGATCAAAGCTGTAACCCTGACACTCCCTGTCCTGGGGGATCAAAGCTGTAACCCTGACACTCCCTGTCCTGGGGGATCAAAGCTGTAACCCTGACACTCCCTGTCCTGGGGGATCAAAGCTGTAACCCTGACACTCCCTGCCCTGGGGGATCAAAGCTGTAACCCGGACACTCCCTGCCCGTGTCCCCTGTCCCTGCCGGCAGGAGGGCTCTGGGCACATCCCAGTTCTCCCCTCCAGGCTCCCCAGTGCCTCCTCCCTCCCAGCTCCTGAGCACCTGGAGCCTTTGGGAGCGATGTGGTGCCAGCCCGGGCAGGGAATGGACTCGGGACCATCCCCACAGGGCTCCCACTGCTCCCAGCACAGAGCAAAACTGAGCCACCTCTCACTGCCTGCTTCCCTCTGCTGTCCCTGCCGGCGCAGGTGGCCCTGCTGTCATCGTGTCATCACATCAAAAGTGAGCTGGACGTTTCTCTATTAGAGGCAAATGTTAATGTGATGGGAGAAGAGATTAAATTATGTACAACTGTTCTGACCCTTCCTGCTAAACATCAGAAATGTGGAATAACAGGTGAGGGAATAACCGTGCATACAAAAGAGAAGAATTTCCATCGTTATAAATTCATGAGGATTCAGAGGAAAAATTACTTGTTTGTTTATGCAGAACTGCAATATTGACCTGATTACAGGAATGCCAGGAAACCTCAGAGGGAGCCACAGGGCAGAGGGATCCCAGGCAGAGGCAGTGCGAAGATTAATACCATCGCTCACCAGATGTGACAACAGCTACCCTTGGAACATGAAGATATCTCAAAGTTAATGAAGAGATAGGAGCGAGATAATAAAGATAAACATTCCTTGTTGGGCGAGGCTGCCCCACTGCAGCCTCTAATGGGTTCTTGAGAGCCCTGCTGATGGCAGCCCAGCCAAGGCGAGATAATTCATCTCAAATTGGAGTGAGGAGCCAGCAGGGGCAGGATGTGGCACCGACACGCGGATGGCAGTGTCCTTGCCAAGGGAGCAAACAACCTGATTAAGGGACGGGGAAGAGGTGGCAGTGTGAGCGAGGGGAGTGATGCAGGAATGCAGCAGGGCTGGTGGCAGTGCCCGTGCTGCCAGGCTGGAGCAGCTGGCCCGGGTGGGGACACCAGGGTGGCAGTGGCACCGCCGCTGGCACAGGGGATCTTGTGGAGAATTCCCAGTCCTGGAGGCCCTCTAGGAATTACCTGAGAGCCAGGGCAGCAGTGAGGTGTGGCCGAGCCCTGCAGCAAAGCTGTCACTGCTGAGGAACTGCCCCATGCCACCTGCCCGTGCCCCTGCAGCCAGCGTCGGACAGGGACTGTGCCACCCTGCCAGGGTGTCACCATGCCACTCTGCCACCCTGCCACCCTGCCACCCTGCCACTGTGCCACCCTGCTGCTGTCCCACCCTGCCACCCCTCCAGCTCCCCCGCTGCCTGTGTCCCACACCTGAGCAGTGACAGGTGTGGCACAGGTTTGGGGGCAGAGGGATGGGCAGGTCCTGTCCCTGGCACAGGGCACAAACCCGCGGTGTGGGCAGGACAGCGGGACACCTGCAAGGTGAGTTCTGAGGAGCTGGGGCTCTGTGAGACACCGTCAGTGCCGGGTGCCCGACCCGAACTGCTGGGCATGGCCCGGGGGAAGCAGCAGAGGGGGAGACTGCGAGGGGATGTGAGCACAGGATCCCAGAGGGGACACCTGGATGTGTGTGTGTGTCTGTGTGTGTGTGTGTGTGTCTGTGTGTCAGTGTCTCTGTGTCCGTCTGTCAGTGTCTCTGTGTGTCAGTGTCTCTGTGTCCGTCTGTCAGTGTCTCTGTGTGTCAGTGTGTCTGTGTCCGTCTGTCAGTGTCTCTGTGTGTCAGTGTGTCTGTGTCCGTCTGTCAGTGTCTCTGGGCACTCTCTGTTTTCCAGGTTGAAATTCCAGGGCAGTTTTAGAGGCCGGGGCGCCCAGCCCCGTACCCGTGGGAGCAGGAGGAGGCGATGTGTGAGAGCAGCGCCCACGCTCTGCCAGGACAGCTCGGCGCTTCCAGCCAAGTTTTCAGCCGGTGCTGCCAGCGGGACTCCAGCCCCTGCTCCCTGCAGGTCCCGGGGCTGAGCATGGCCAGGTCCCTGTCCCCGGACAGATGTGCCAGGAGCCCTCGGGGATGCGGGGACCCCTGTCCCCGAGGAGTGGCTGGCCAAGCCCTGGACGCTTTGCTTCATCTCCCTTCTCCTGCGTCCTCTCCCTGCGCTGCCTCTGGACACCGCTCCTGGCCCTCAGAGGGGACATGGAGAGGTTGATTTATATTTTTATCATCCCTTCTCCTTATTGCCCCTTCCAGTGCTGCCCCAGTCCCTTCCAGTATCCCCAACACACCCCAGTGCAACCACTCTGCTCCTCCTCTGTCCCTTTCTGGCCAATCCACATCTCTCGAACATCTCCCGGTGCCCATCTGAGCTGGTTCTGTGCTCTCCTCACTGGCTCCTCCGGTGCTGACAGAGCCACACAGGTCTGACACCTGGAAATGCCATCACTCCCAGCTGTTTTCTCCTCCTCACCCTTCACGAGCACCGTGTTGGGGAATCATCCTGCTGCCCAGAGGAAAAGGGGCTCTGCTTGAGGATGCAGCTTTCCTGAATCACAGAATTCCAGACAGGTTTGGGTTGGAAGGGACATCAAAGCCCATCACTGTCACCCCCTGCCATGGCAGGGACATCTTCCACTATCCCAGGCTGCTCCGACCCCAATGGCCAACCTGGTCATCCATAAGATAAAGAAATAGGGGATGTGACAGCAGGGACAGAGCCAGAGGTGTGGCATGAACAGTATTCTGGTCAGCCTGGATGGAAAATTTCCTGAGAGTCAAGAAAGGAAAGGAAGGGAAAAGGGAAGGGAAGGGAAGGGAAGGGAAGGGAAGGGAAGGGAAGGGAAGGGAAGGGAAGGGAAGGGAAGGGAAGGGAAGGGAAGGGAAGGGAAGGGAAGGGAAGGGAAGGGAAGGGAAGGGAAGGGAAGGGAAGGGAAGGGAAGGGAAGGGAAGGGAAGGGAAGGGAAGGGGAAGGGAAGGGAAGGGAAGGGAAGGGAAGGAAGGGAAGGGAAGGGAAGGGAAGGGAAGGGAAGGGAAGGGAAGGGAAGGGAAGGGAAGGGAAGGGAGGGGAAGCCTGCAGATATCCCAGAGCCCGCTGTCCCTGCAGCTCCCCCCATAAGTACACTCAATTAGACAACACCATGAGTTACTCCCTGAGCTGATCGAACCTTCCGAGGCTGCACGGAGCAGGATTTTAACAGAACTCCGACACAGGAGCAAAGCGAGTCGTAACAATTAATTACGGAGGCTGCGGGTGTGCGTTACTCTGCTCGTGCCCTTTCAGGCGCTGCCAGATGTGTTATTTCTAAGATTTGCTGGAGCCATTTCAGTTATTTAATTTCCCCAGCAGTGTGAGCTCCCGAGCAGCGGAGCCGGTGCCGGTGGGGTGGGAGCTGGGCTGGGCAGGACCCGGCTGCGGGGACAGCGACATTCCCAGCAGGCAGGGCACACGGAGACTTCCTCATCGGGAGTCAAAGGCGTGAGAAGTAAAATTACAGAGCCCCGATAGAGAAATCAAGGCGAGATGTGTATTTTGGGAAGGCTCCATTATGCGGAGCATTACAAAACACCAATCAGTCGTGGCAATCGTGCTCAGGGAATCTGAGGGAGCAGCCAGACACTGGCGTGTCCTCTGCATGACAATGAAACCAGAGGCTGCCCTGGTTAAAAATAGACGGAGAAAAGCATAAACAGTGGCAGCAAGGTAGGAAAATGCCGCTTTCCCCTGGCATAGCAGACAGGGAAATTCACTGGTGGTGCAGCAAAAGAGGGACCAGGACCGCGAGCTGATACAGGGGGAGCTGGCAGTGCCCATTCCAGGCTAAGGGTGGCACAGAGGGTGTCGGACAGGGCTCGGTCCGTGCCCTCCCTCCCGCCGGGAGCTGGGGCTGAGGTCCCTCACGGCGTGTCCGAACCCGGCATTCCCTTCCCCACAACACCTCCGCGAGGAGAATAAAATTTAAAAATCTGTGCAAAGAAAACTCCCCCCAGGACACCCACAGTGCGGAGCAGAGCGGCCGCTCCCAGCGCACCGGCGTGGGGGAGTGGGGCTGCCCCGGGGCTCAGCCCATCCTCAAACTCATCTTCATCTTCATCTTCATCTTCATCTTCATCTTCATCTTCATCTTCATCCTCATTCTCATCCCAATCCTCATCCCCATCCTCATCCTCATCCCCATCCTCATCCTCATCCTCATCCTCATCCTCATCCTCATCCTCATCCTCATCCTCATCCTCATCCTCATCCTCATCCTCATCCTCATCCTCATCCTCATCCTCATCCTCATCCTCATCTTCATCCTCATCTTCATCCTCATCTTCATCCTCATCCTCATCTTCATCCTCATCCCCATCCCCATCCCCATCCTCCCCCTCCTCCTCCTCCTCCTCCCTGGAGCAGGTGCTGTTCCAGGAGAGCCCCGCGGGTGGGATGAAGGCTCAGAGGGTGCCGGAGGGCTCTGCACTGTGATTATTTCCGCTGTAATTTTATTTGTTTATTTTGTACATTTGTATTTTTATTTATTATTGTTGTATTTTAAAATATATTTTGTATATTGTATTTGTTTAGTTTTGTTTATTTTATTTGTTTGTTTTGTTTGGACAGAGAACTGGAAGTGTGTGATCAAAGGCCGCCCCTCCCGCAGCGGCCCCGCCGTGACGGCTGCGAGCAGCGAGCTCGGATCCTCCTGCCCGGTGAGCGGAGCCGAGCCAGGAACACGGCGGGCACGGGGGCCGGGACCGGGCACGGGGACATGGAACGGGCACGGGGACCTGGAACGGGCACGGGGGCCGGGACCGGGCACGGGGACATGGAACGGGCACGGGGACATGGAACGGGCACGGGGACATGGAACGGGCACGGGAACCTGGAACGGGCACGGGGACATGGAACGGGCACGGGGACATGGAACGGGCACGGGGACATGGAACGGGCACGGGAACCTGGAACGGGCACGGGGACATGGAACGGACACGGGAACCTGGAACGGGCACGGGGACATGGAACGGGCACGGGGACATGGAACGGGCACGGGGACATGGAACGGGCACGGGGGCCGGGATCGGGCACGGGGACATGGAACGGGCACGGGGACATGGAACGGGCACGGGGGCCGGGAACGGGCACGGGGACATGGAACGGGCACGGGGACATGGAACGGGCACGGGGGCCGGGAACGGGCACGGGGACATGGAACGGGCACGGGGACATGGAACGGGCACGGGGGCCGGGACCGGGCACGGGGACATGGAACGGGCACGGGGACATGGAACGGGCACGGGGACATGGAACGGGCACGGGGACATGGAACGGGCACGGGGGCCGGGAACGGGCACGGGGACATGGAACGGGCACGGGGGCCGGGAACGGGCACGGGGACATGGAACGGGCACGGGGACATGGAACGGACACGGGGACATGGAACGGACACGGGGGCCGGGAACGGGCACAGACACCCGCAATGGCCCGGCCGGTGCCCTCGGGTTTAACTGTGCCCATTCCAAAGTGCCCCTGGGGAGCCCGTGCAGGCTGGCAGGAGTTCGTGTCTCACCAGTCCCGGCTCTGCAGCTCTCGCCCATCCCAGCGAGAGAAACTTTCGGTGCTGCAGCGCCTGAGTGAGCCTGAATGCCACACCGGGCTGCCACGGGCTGAATGCCACACCGGGCTGCCACGGGCTGAATGCCACACCGGGCTGGCACGGGCCGGATCCCACACCGGGCTGGCACGGGCCGGATCCCTGCTCCGGGCTGGCACTGACCTGGGGGCAGCAGCTCCCGTGGAAATGGTAAATGGGAATGAGAGCTGGGAAACGGTAAATGGGAAATGGGAAATGGGAACTGGGAACTGGGAAATGGGAACCGGGAAATGGGAAATGGGAACTGGGAACTGGGAACTGGGAACTGGGAACTGGGAACTGGGAACTGGGAAATGAGAAATGGTAAATGGTAAATGGTAAATGGTAAATGGGAAATGGGAAATGGGAAATGGGAAATGGGAACTGGGAAATGGGAAATGGGAAATGGGAAATGGGAACTGGGAACTGGGAACTGGGAACTGGGAAATGGGAAATGGTAAATGGGAAATGGGAAATGGGAACTGGGAAGTGGGAACTGGGGGGTCCTGGGGGGGTCCCTGTCGTTCCAGCCCCCCCAGCATGGGGTGCCCCCATCCTGCTGCTCTGTCCCTGTCCCTGTCCCTGTCCCTGTCCCTGTCCCTGTCCCTGTCCCTGCCCCACGCTGTGTCCTTGCTCCCCACAGCCCCAGTGTGGGCTCGCTCTGCTCTCAGCCCCTCAGGGGCCAGGAATGAGCCAACCAAATATTTCATATCCAGAAATCAAAAATGCCTGACTTGTTTCTCAGCTCCGCCTTATCTTTATGAAAAATGCATTTTAAAGAAAAGAGGAACGTCTTCAGTTAACAAATGTTGAAATTATTTAATGTGGGGGTTTTTAATTTGTTTGTTTGGTTTGGTTTTTTGGTTGTTTGGGGTTTTTTTGGGTTTTTTGGTTTTTTTTTTTTTTGTTTTTGTTTTTGTTTTGTTTTTTTTTTTTGCATTTAACTTCACCAATCTCTTGCATGGAATGCAGCAGTTTCCTAGAAGGAAAAATATCAGTAGCCCCTTGTTGTGGTGCAAGGCATTAATTTTGGGGTTTGCTTTCCTTCTTTTGTGTTAATTTCTATCTGCATTACATTTTGTATTGACTAATAAATAATTTCATACAATAATATTTTGTACAATAAATACACTTTGTATCGAAAAAGCAGCAAAAGATTCTGCAGAAAGATTTTGCCAAAAATGTTGCAAAAAGCCATTCCACCAATGCTTTCCTCGGGCGTGCAGCGTGAGGCTGAGCGTGTCTGGGCCGGAGGCACAAGAACATCTGGGCAGGTGTGGGGAGCAAGAACATCTGGGCAGGTGTGGGGAGCAAGAACATCTGGGCAGGTGTGGGGCACGGGCTCCACGCTCCTGCAGAGCCGCCCCCGGCTCCGCTCCTGCCATTCCCCGCCTGCAGAGCCGCTCTGACTCACTTTAATCTAATTTAATTTAATTTATGCGGGGTGCAATGCTAAGGAGTGTCTGCAATTACCCAGCCAATTCTATTCCTGGAGATCGGAGCCGTGCGGATTCAGCGATGGAATTGTGGCTGTGCCTGAAAACCGAGCTGATCTCAGCACAGCCCGCCCGGGAGGAGCCCCGCGTTCATCTCCTGTTCCATCCCTCTGAAATTCCCCTGACAGGAGCCCCGCGTTCATCTCCGGTCCCATCCCCACTGAAATTCTCCCGGTCAGAGCCTCCGTTAATTCATTCCCAGCCCACATTTGTCACACAAACCCAGGGACACTCTGCGGGTACATTTTGGGTGCCGCAGCCTGTCCCGGCTCACTCAGCCGTGCTGAGGCTGCACAGAGAGCGGTCACCTCTGCCACTCCAGCTTGAACCATTTGTGAAAAAATCTCCTGAATTAGCAGCGGGGAGCACTCCTCGCTGCTGCTCTGTGCTCCGGGCTCTGCCTCAGGGTCCCAGCCCAGCATCCTCCTTTGGAAGCTCCTTCACCCCAGCTCACACCCCTGCTGACAGCGGGGACACGGATCAGGGGGCAAAGGTCCCGGATTCCATGGGCTGTTCTCATCAAATACCTGAGGAACAAAGAAAACAAAAGTGTCATTTTTAACACCAAGTTACCCACTCTCATATCTGATAATATTTTTCTTTGAAATGCTCAGTGGTTTTGCTTGGATGAGACAACATCAGCTCACCGTGGGCAGGGAATTCACACCCCGGGCACTTCCGTGCCCAGCCACTCCCATCCTGACCCGGCTGCAGCAGGGGCCCAGCTCGTAGCTTTACACAGCCACAGAAACGAACTAATTAATTAATTCACACACTAAAAATGAGCTCCTGTAGCGAACTATCATCCCACATTTGCAGCAGCAGCAGTAGCAGCAGCAGAAGCTCACTGGGTGTGTGAGGGGCAAAGGGGAGGCCAGAGTGCCCCATGGCAGGGGAGGCCAGAGTGCCCCATGGCAGGGGAGCCCAGAGTGTCCCATGGCAGGGGAGGCCAGAGTGCCCCATGGCAGGGGAGCCCAGAGTGCCCCATGGCAGGGGAGGCCAGAGTGCCCCATGGCAGGGGAGGCCAGAGTGTCCCATGGCAGGGGAGGCCAGAGTGCCCCATGGCAGGGGAGGCCAGAGTGTCCCATGGCAGGGGAGCCCAGAGTGTCCCATGGCAGGGGAGGCCAGAGTGTCCCATGGCAGGGGAGGCCAGAGTGTCCCATGGCAGGGGAGGCCAGAGTGTCCCATGGCAGGGGAGGCCAGAGTGCCCCATGGCAGGGGAGGCCAGAGTGTCCCATGGCAGGGGAGGCCAGAGTGCCCCATGGCAGGGGAGCCCAGAGTGCCCCATGGCAGGGGAGGCCAGAGTGCCCCATGGCAGGGGAGCCCAGAGTGCCCCATGGCAGGGGAGGCCAGAGTGTCCCATGGCAGGGCAGCACCGAGTGCTCTGGGGGAGGAAGGGCCTCGAAGCTCAGCCCATCCCACCAGGAGAGCTCCCACCGCCCCAAGGATGAACAGCTCTGCCCCTTCCCCAAGCACCTCTGAAAACCAAACCAAACTGAACCAAACCAAACCAAACCAAACCGAACAGAACCCAACCAAACCCAACCCAACCAAACCCAACCCAACTAAACCCAACCCAACTAAACCCAACCCAACCCAACCAAACCAAACCAAACCAAAGTGATCCAAACCAAACCCAACCAAACCAAACCAAACCCAACCCAACCAAACCAAACCAAACCAAACTGATCCAAACCAAACCCAACCAAACCAAACCCAACCCAACCAAACCAAACCAAACCAAACTGAACAGAACCCAACCCAACTAAACCCAACCCAACCAAACCCAACCAAACCCAACCAAACTGATCCAAACCAAACCAAACCAACAGACCAAGGCTTTGTGCAGGAACTGGTTGGGGTTTTATTCTAAAACTTGTTTTTTTCCAACCCAAGGTGACTCTGTGATTCTAGAACAGAAATGGAAAATGCTGCATCTTTACTGCACTCTGAAGTCTGGGGTTATGGCATAACTCCAGTTTAATAAAGTTCCAGCAAGATTAGGGAAATAAATGGCTTTTTTGTTTCATTACTTTTTATCTTCTTGACAATAATTAATGCAATAGTAATAAACCCAGAAATAATCTACCTGACTTTGTTTCTACCAGTTTAGTGGGCTCTCTCTTTTCTTGGTAAAGGTCTTCAGTATTTCATTTTGAAAAATTTGAAATGCAAATGTTTCAAAATTATATATTGATTAAAAAAAAAAAAAAAAAAAGGACTTTCTCTGTCTCCTGGACAAGGTTTCGCTGTCTAGTAAAGTTTGACCAATTCTCTAATGCCCTGTCAACCTCCTATTTTTGGCCTGTGTTATTTTATAGACAAAATTAAATGCATGACCCAAGCCTACGTTCATGCTTCAGCAAAAAGAAGACAAAATATTATTTTACAGAATATATCTGAGTGCCTGATGACCTCCCACAGCCAGGAGGGACAGACAGTGTTTATTCCCTGCCGTGTCCTCCCCACTGTCAGGATTTGCGTGACAGCGCCAGGCTCCCCCCAGTGCCCGCGGCTGTGGCAGCGGCTGCAGGCGGCACAGCCACCCGGGATGTGCCGGGTCACCTCCCAAAATGTGCCGGGTCACCTCCCAAAATGTGCTGGGTCACCTCCCAGAATGTGCCGGGTCACCTCCCAGAATGTGCCGGGTCACCTCCCAGAATGTACCGGGTCACCTCCCAGAATGTACCGGGTCACCTCCCAAAATGTGCTGGGTTACCTCCCAGAATGTACCGGGTCACCTCCCTGGGATTACTCTGTGTCACCTGCAGGGATTATTCTGTGTCACCTCCAGGGATTATTCTGTGTCACCTCCCTGGATTACTCTGTGTCACCTCCTGGGATTATTCTGTGTCACCTCCCTGGATTACTCTGTGTCACCTCCAGGGATTATTCTGTGTCACCTTCTGGGATTATTCTGTGTCACCTCCCTGGATTATTCTGTGTCACCTCCCTGGATTATTCTGTGTCACCTGCAGGGATTATTCTGGGTCACCTCCAGGGATTACTCTGTGTCACCTCCTGGGATTATTCTGTGTCACCTCCCTGGATTATTCTGTGTCACCTCCCTGGATTATTCTGGGTCACCTCCAGGGATTACTCTATGTCACCTCCCTGGATTATTCTGTGTCACCTCCCTGGATTATTCTGGGTCACCTCCCTGGATTATTCTGGGTCACCTCCAGGGATTATTCTGGGTCACCTCCTCCAGCAGCAGCCAAGCTCCTCTCCTCTCGTGCTGCTGCCCTGGCAGGGGCCAGAGGTGCCAGAGATCCACGGGAGCTCTGTGCCCAAGGAAAGTGAAGTTTTGTCAATGAAGGGACACAAAGGCACCTGCACAGCCACCAGAGCCCCAGGGCTCTGAGCTGAGCTTTTCTGTGCCGTGCTCAATGCCCTGGGCACAGCTCAGCTGGGAATGCTGTGCTGGCCTGCTGGGGTTCTCTGCATTGACCTTTCCAATGCCAGCTGCATTGATTTCAGCATGTCCTGAATGTTTTCTTTGTGGGTGTGAAGAAAAACTTTATGAAAATTAAGGGAAAGAAGAAAAGAAAAACAGGTTGGAAAGGGTTTGGAGCCACCTGGTCCGGTGGAAGGTGCCTGCCCATGGCAGGGATGGAACAAGGTGAGCTCTAACTTCCCTTCCAACCCAAAACATTTGTGACTGCATTGGATGAAAGGAATGCCAAAAGGTTTCTCCTCTTTGAAAATCCCTGTAAATTAGCCCAAATAATGCGAAGAGATACAAAACCTGCAGGAAACTTGGAGGTGAAGTTAAATGTAATTATGAAAGCAACATCTTCCTGATATCAAACAGCTGGATGCAAGGCTGGAGAGGGCACCTGTAAACACAGGTCAAAAGGCACAAAAGAAGTGATGTCCATGTAAATTTTCTCACATTTCCAGTCATGCTCATGGATCTCAAATAACAGGCTGGGGCTCTGGAGCCAGGTCATGGAAGCAAAGTGATTTATTCAGATAGCAGTGGTCAGCCCACGGACAGGTCTTTGAGGGAATTTAGGATTATACTGCCATGGTTACTGATCAAAGCAGGCTGGGGATCCCATGGGACCAACCCAAGCTCCTGGAGGGAAATCCCTGCCTGAGCTCTGGGTCCCTGCACGGAGCCTCTGCAGGCAAACAGTCTGGGCTCTGGAATAGAAGATGTGGAACAGAAGACGTGGAACAGAAGATGTGCACAGATGTGGAATAGAAGATGTGGAATAGAAGATGTGCACAGATGTGGAACAGAAGATGTGCACAGATGTGGAATAGAAGATGTGCAGCCTGAGTGCTGGGAGCAGCCAGGCCCTTCCACTGCTGCCCATCCCACATTGCACTGATCACTTCAGTGCCTCAGTTATTCCTGACACTTGACAGTTGCTTTATGTGGTCAAATCTTCGTTCAATATCACGGAATCATAGATAGACTGATGTAATCACAGACTCTCAAAATCACAGAATTCCAGAGTGATTTGGGTTAAAGGGACCTTAAATCCCATCCAGAGCCAGCCCTGCCATGGCAGGGACACCTCCCACTGTCCCAATGTCCAACCTGGCCTTGGGCACTGCCAGGGATCCAGGGGCAGCCACAGCAAATCTGGGAATTCCAGCCCAGCCAGGAATTCCCAATTCCCAACATCCCATCCATCCCTGCCCTCTGGCACTGGGAGCCATTCCCTGTGTCCTGTCCCTCCATCCCTTGTCCCCAGCCCTTCTCCAGCCTTTGCAGGCCCCTTTAGGAACCCTTTTAGTCTGCTCTTGTTTCCTTGGATGTTTTCTTATCCATGTTTTCTCTGCACAGAATTGAGTGTCACAGGCACTTCCCTGCACAGACCAAACCAGGAGATCTTGGCTCAGGGATGTTGGTGCCAGGCTGCCCCAGAACGGGCAGTGTGGGACAGTGCATGAGTTCCTGGAAGTATTCTGGGATATTCAGCATCTCCAAACTGCTCCTCATCCCTCAGTGCAGCTGAGACCTCCCTGTGCTCCTTCCCCTGGTGTGCTGGCCCAGGACCTGCTGCCCCCTCTGCAGAGAACGGGATGAGCCTCCTCTCTCAGCACCAGGGCAGAATGAAAACGTGTCCAGAGCAGCAGCTCCACGTCTGTGGGAGGGGGCACAGGTGGGAGCTCCAGTCTCTGCCTCAGGGCTCATCCCTGTGACAAAAGCTGCTGTGAGGTGGGAAGTGGATGGCAGAGGTGGGCACAGCCCCGAGCCCTGGCACTGCCCCAGCCCCAGAGGGGAGCCCTGCACAGGGCACGAGGCTGGGACAGAGGCTTAGGGATTTGCATCTTCCCATTTGGAGACCTGCGTGGAAAGGCACTGGAGAGCCCAGGGAATTGTCTAATTAACAGTGAAGTTAATAGCCAACCCCTTTCATATCTCAGTGCACCATTTGCACAAAAATAGCTGTTCCCTTCCCAGCCAGCACATCTGAAATACAGATTAACAGATCCTACATTTCACATTTCCAGAATTCTGTGGCTTTTACCCCTACAATTTATGAGGTTCAGATGTGCATCTCCAGTCCCAGAGGAGCTTAACGTGAGCTGGAAGGCTGAGCCCTGGCAGGATCAGTGGCAAACTAACAAGGTCAGTCCCATCCTCCCGTTTCCATGGCGATGGCTCTGATAATACAGAACATGGCAACACCAGCTTCTCCCAGCTCCTCCAGCTCAGCTCCTGCCTTTGTCTGCCTCCCTTGGAATGGGGCTGAGATAAAAGACAGCTCACAGCAAAGAGGAGAGCACTGTGCATGCTGGGCACCCAGGCCCTGCCTTCAGGAAGGTGAATTTTCAACAAAGGTTTCCTTCCAAGGGCCTGCTGGGTGTTGGGAAGGTTCAATCTTGGCACAGGCTGCACTTGGCCACCTGAATCCTGCCCCAGATCGCAGAGTCCTGTTTTATTCTATTCATCAGGATGGATTTTCTCCACTACGAGATTTCTCCTTCTCAGTTATGAGGACAGATCCATGCTGGGAGCAAAATGGCCAGTGGGTGACAAAGCGTTTTTTGGTGCAGGAAAAAGAGAGGCTCTGGTACCCAAAATAAATACTCCATGGGAGGAGATGCTGTGGCACAGCCCGAGGCAGCCTCTGTCTGCCAGATGCCAGCGAGAGGATTGGCATGGCTCTGCTCTCCTAACGGGGAATGCCACTTTCCAAAGAAGGGTGAGAGTTTCTCACAAAAATCCTCCTTGTGTCTGAGAATAGAAACTTTCCAAACCTCAGCTCTTTGGAATGAAAGCCAGCTCCGGTGGGTGTACCAAGATTTAGGAGTTTAAACTGCTCGTGGAACAAGGTTTCTGCCTTTGAATAAATAATTCAAAAACTCTGCATTGCAATAAAGTGTTTTCACCAAGCAGAATTATTTCCTAGTTCATTGAGAATGAAGGAATTATTGCAGAATTCAGGAGTGTAAGTGTTTGTATATCTGTGTGCATATACCGAGTACAGTCATCTGTGAATTCAGGTGTGAGTCCCACAAGCCCTGCACGAACGCGTCCCTGGAGAGCTGTCCTGGCAGCTGCTCTGCCCGCACGCCTGTCCTGCCTCCCCGTGCCTCGGATTCCATCCGTGCCTGCCGGTTCCCGGCGTTTGTAGGGCTGGGAGAGGATGGGCGGCACCAGGAGCGCTCCGTGCCAGGAGGAAACAGCCCCGGGGAGCAGCCCCGAGCAGGGGCAGGGCAGCAGCACCAGCCCAGGGCTCGGTGTGGGATACAGAGCGTGGGACATGATACAGCGTGTGGGATGGACAGAACGGGATGGACAGGATGGGATGGACAGTGTGGGATGGACAGGGTGGGATGGACAGTGTGGGATGGACAATGTGGGATGGACAGAATGGGATGGGATGGACAGTGTGGGATGGACAGAGTGGGATGGACAGTGTGGGATGGACAATGTGGGATGGACAGAATGGGATGGGATGGACAGAACGGGATGGACAGGATGGGATGGACAGTGTGGGATGGACAGGGTGGGATGGACAGTGTGGGATGGACAATGTGGGATGGACAGAATGGGATGGACAGTATGGGATGGACAGGATGGGATGGGATGGACACTGTTGGATGCACAGTTTGGGATGCACAGGATGGGTTGCACTGTGCCCCAGTCCCTGCCCGAGCAGCTCCAGCATTCCCAGCCTGCAGCAGGAAAAGCCCCTGGCAAGGCTCTGTGGCTGTGCCATGTCCAGCTCTGGCACTTTGGTGTTTGCCCAGCTCAGTGCCATGTCCAGCTCTGGCACTTTGGTGTTTGCCCAGCTCAGTGGCTGTGCTGTGCCTGCCTCTGGCACTTTGATGTTTTCCCAGCTCCATCCCTTCAGCTGAAATGGGAGTGGAAGTGTTCCTGGTGAGGCTGGGCAGGGCTTGCAGGAACCTGGCCTGGTGGAAGGGGTTCCATGTCCCTGCCCATGGAAAGGGGTGGCATCAGATGAGTTTTAAGGTCTCTCCCCACCCAAGCCATTCTGTGACCAGACTACAGCATTTCCTTGTGCATAGAATATGCCTCTCCAACAAAAATTGGGCAATAATTGCAAATTATTTACTTGGAAAGGAAAGAAACATTCCTAGAATACTGAGTGCCTTGTAAAACTTCCTTCTGAAGGGACTCATTGAGGGAACAGCCAAATGGGATTGGGAATGAGGAGCAGTTCCAAACACCTAAACACATCAGTTATGAGCATTGTTCTGCAGCCTGGGTGGAGACATGTAAAATGGATATGTCATTGTGGTGCATTATATGATCATATTTTAAAGCTACCCTCAGCTGTAAGAAGCTCTGAGGAGTTTTTTAGAGTGATGAAGTATTTAATAAAAGTAAGATAAAGAGTCACTGGAGACCTCAGTGGCTTGTGTGCCCTTTGAAACACATTAGTGGCCCAAAAGATATTAGCCTAATCCTCTCTTCTGGTTAAACTGTGATTCATTGTCTGAAGGAGAAAGATTTCGGTATCTGCAAAACGCTTTTAGTTTCATTTGGCATATCTGGATAACATTTCCATACAATACTTGTTCCCCAAAGGAGACAGATGATAAAGGATCATTGTCTGTCAAGGATATTCATCACAAGGAAGGGGACACTGAGCAGACTTTGGGGTGTGGCTGCTCCCTGCAGGTCCCGACCTCCACCTGTGCAGGACCCGAGCTCCAGGGCTGCTCCTGCCCGTGGCTCCCTCCAGCCCCCAGCAGGGTCACGGCCCCAAAGCCCCGTGCCAGCCCCAGGGCCTGTGACGGCCAAGTTTGGACTCCAAACACACGACTGGGGTGAGCCCAATGTTTGATTGCATCTGTGACATCTTCACGGCTTTGCCCTCCTCAGGACCCCCGGATCCTCCCCGCTCCCCCCGTGCCATTGGGAGCCCCGTTCCAAAGGCAAAGGAATGTTTGCAGGGACACCCCCGGCCCCACGACCCTCAGCGCCCCCAGGACAGGCTGCAAGCCCGGGCTTCTCCCGGCTGCTCCTGCCCTCTCTGTCCCTCTGTCCTGCGCCAGGGTCATTCCCTCTGCACCAGCCCAGGGGCTTCTCCTGCCTCTCCCCACGCCAGCCCGAGGTGTCACACCAGCCCTGCTGGATAAGGAGCTCCAAAGCCCCAGAACACGGAATTAATCCCGGAGCCAGGCTTGGTACCCAGCCTAGTGATCAGCCTTGGGCGGGGGCACCGCGACCTTGGCACTGCCTGCCCTCAGGTACAGGTGACATTTCTCATCTCTGCTCCAGCTGCAAAAATATTCTTTTCCCTTTCTCTGCTCCCATTGTTGGCACGACAGCCACTAATGACCCTTTCCTTTCAATAATATAATATAACTGTAAGAAGCCAGCACTGAATCAACCTAACCTGTATTTAACTGGAGTTCAGGGTTTCCTGCCAGACCTGCTGAATTTTCTCCGAGCATCCCACCTCCCTCAGCACAAGTCTCCAGCTCAGAGCAATTAACCTTTTTCTTTCCCTCTCTACTGCCTGAATTTCAGCTTATTTTATTTTCCAAAGAAATTATATTCTCTGAACATGCAACAATCCTATAATTAAAATAATTTGCCCTTGTGGCACAGGGGTTGCATAATTGGCAGGGAAGGATACTTGATATTTTAATAACTCTGAGGCATGTGAGAAATTTTTCTCACCTTCAGCTGCCTGTGAACAGGAGCTGCTATGTTTTACAGCTTCACAATCCTCATCAGTCCTTCTGACGAGTCATTTGCCCAGAACTTTATTCTCCAAATGACCCAGTATCTCACTAAAATAAGCTGAACTCCTTTGCAAAGAAAATCAGTAATTTCCTACAGTACCTTACTAAGAAGTTCATCATGCTTGCTCCACTGCTACACATAATGGCAAAACACTAAAAAAAAAATGAACGTGAGAATAAAAGAGCAGAGTCTGGAAGTGGACAGTCCTCGATGTGTGACTCCAGGAATGTCCCAGGCCCAGGGCTGGGCTCTCTCACAGCACTCCTTCTGTGGCAGGGACAACATTTAATATCTAGCAATTGTCTTTTCTATTGTATTTTGAAAGTTCTGTGTCAGACCATTCCGAGTCAGGTGTGCAACTGCCACAGCTTTTAATCATTTAGGATTAAAATTTTATGATTAGAATTTTAGGATCAGTGACTAGTTTGGGTTGGAAGGGACCCTAGAGCTCATCCATGGCCCCTGCCATGGGCAGGGACAGCTCCCACTGTCCCAGGGTGCTCCAAATCCCATCCAACCTGGCCTTGGGCACTGCCAGGGACGAAGGCAAAAGAATTTGCAAAAAAAACTCATAAAATAAAAAACAACAAAAATTCAAAATATTTTCCAGGCCCAAAGGGTGGAATGATGCTAAAGGGTGTTGCTACAGCTCCTGCACATCCTGCCACCCTCTGAGCCATGACAGCTGCCTCTCAGTCAGTGAAGCTGAGCCATCAGAAGGGATGAAAACGTTCAGCCCTACCTGGGAATGTCCCGATCCCTCCCCCGGGGTGGGGGGACTTTCACACCTGAGCCAGCTGTGCAAGGGAGGACCTTGGCACGATAAAATCACTGTCCCAGCTGGCAGGACCTGCCTCCACACAGCCCCACTGTGGCAGAGCAACCTCACCCGTCTGCCCCTCTGTGTTTATTGGTGCTCCTGACAGCCAGACCCCAAACCTGGCAAGGATCAGCCCCAGCTCCCCTGGCCATCCCACTCTGCTCCTCAGCCAGGAACAGAACCATGGAACCACAGAACCATGGAACCACAGAACCACAGAACCACGGAACCACAGAACCACAGAACCACAGAACCACGGAACCACAGAACCACAGAACCACGGAACCACAGAACCATGGAACCACAGAACCATGGAACCACAGAACCATGGAACCACAGAACCATGGAACCACAGAACCACAGAACCACGGAACCACAGAACCACAGAACCACGGAACCACAGAACCACAGAACCACGGAACCACAGAACCATGGAACCACAGAACCATGGAACCACAGAACCATGGAACCACAGAACCATGGAATCACAGAACCACAGAACCATGGAATCACAGAACCACGGAACCACAGAACCATGGAACCACAGAACCATGGAATCACAGAACCATGGAACCACAGAACCATGGAATCACAGAACCATGGAATCACAGAACCATGGAACCACAGAACCATGGAATCACAGAACCATGGAACCACAGAACCATGGAACCACAGAACCATGGAACCACAGAACCATGGAATCACAGAACCATGGAACCACAGAACCATGGAACCACAGAACCATGGAACCACAGAACTATGGAATCACAGAACCATGGAATCACAGAACCATGGAATCACAGAACTATGGAATCACAGAACCACGGGATCACAAAATCACAGAACCCCAGAACCCCAGAATCCCAGAACCACAGGATCACAGGATCCCAGAACCACAGGATCACAGGAACCCAGAACCACAGGATCACAGGATCACCGAGGCTGGAAAAGCCCTCTGAACTCAGTGACTCCAACCAGAAACCCAGCACTGCCAAGCCACAGATATAAAAGTTGTTTGAGGATCTGCCATCAGACAATTGAAAATGAGCTCATCAGGTGGAAATTGGAAAGAGGAACAAGGACAGGAAATAGCCATAATAGTCACTAAATAAAGAGCCAAACAATTCCAGTCATTAAACTGGGAGAGAGATTCCCAACTGTCTTCCTTGGACAGGATTTTCCACACACCAGGAGAGGGATGGAGGGTCTCCAGGCAGGAGCTCTCCTGCCCTCCTGACCCCGGCACAGGGAGCAGCCCCCACTGCCCGGGGAGCCAGGCAGGGGAGAGGGACACTGAATATTCCTGCAGCCAGGGTGCCAAGGGTTTGATATTTACACGAGAATAAACCAGGAAAAGGCTCTTTTCTAAGCTGACACATTTATTTAACTTAAGTGTGAGGACAGGGCAGTATTTAATCAGGAATTTGGAAGGATGGTTGGTTATCCATGCATGAGCACTGGCACCTGGATGTGCCCAGCTCTTGACTGACAAGAGCATGAGAAACCCCAGTGTGATGGGAGAGCCTGGATGTCACTGCTCCAGGACACAGCCCTGCCCCTGTGTGTGACATGTGCACGGTGTTGGGCCCTTGGCTGCTCCAGTCCAACCTGCTCAGCTGTGAGCAGCAGTGGGGTCATTCCCATGAGCCAGCTGCAGGAGGGTATTGCCAATGGCATCACCAAAGGCATCACCCACAGCATCACCAAAGGTATCACCAACAGCATCACCAACAGCATCCTCATCACCAAAGGCATCACCAACAGCATCACCAAAGGTAGGTGTCACCAACAGCATCACCAACAGCATCCTCATCACCAAAGGTATCACCAACAGCATCACCAAAGGTATCACCAACAGCATCACCAACAGCATCCTCATCATCAAAGGCATCACCAACAGCATCATCCAGCACCAATGGCATCATCCATCACCAAAGACATCACCAACAGCACCTCCAATGGCATCATCCATTAACAAAGTCCTCACCAAAGTCCTCACCAAAGGCTGTGTCACTGCCAGCAGGGAGGGCCCTGCAGGTGTCCCTGGCCCCTCAGTGTGACACCAGCCAATGCTTTGCTCAGTGCAGAGACAAACATGAAATATCAGTGTGTCCTTCTCGTTAGAAAAAGAGAAGTGCTGCTTTTAATGAGTGGAAGAAGCATAACACTGGAAAAGGAAGCAGCACAGAAATTAAAATTATTGTTTCTTAGGTCTTGTTTGCTTTTTGCTCATTCACAGCTGAAATAGCAGAGCGATAATGAAGTGAAAGTTGCTTATACATTTCCTTTTATGTGTGTCCTGTGAAAAAATAAGTCATTATTATCCTCCACTAATACATTTCAGACTAGAATGCAAGATAAGGACGTTGGGATGTGGGATGTCAGCCTGTGATGGTTCAAAGCATGAGGGGTATTTTTCACCGCAGTAAAAAATCACATTGGATTCTCTGTATCTTCATTTTCATTGGAAAGATAACACAGAATAAACAGTTCTAAGGTAAGCACAAAGAAATCAATGGCACACACATCTGCTGGAATGTACAATGGGTGGCATATTTTTAATCGTGGTACTTCAGAAAATGACATAATAAAAATGCACACAACATCTCTTCGAGCTGCTATCACTGCTGGTTACAGCTGAAATCACAGATCCTGACCCTGCAGCCTCCTCCCCATCGTCCTGAGCTCACAAACAGCTCAAGTCCAGCCCTTCCATGGAGGCAAAGGCCCAGCTCTGCACAGATGCTCAGGATTCAAGAACTGTGCAGTGTCACAGAGCCCAGGACAGCCCCAGGGCTGAGCTGATCCTTCCTTTAGAATCCCAGAGTCCCAGACTGGTTTGGGTTGGGAGAGAGCTTAAATCCCCCCCAGAGCCAGCCCTGCCATGGCAGGGACACCTCCCACTGTCCCCATGTCCAGCCTGGCCTCGGGCACTGCCAGGGATCCAGGGGCAGCCACAGCAAATCTGGCAATTCCGTCCCAGCCAGGAATTCCCAATTCCCAACATCCCATCCATCCCTGCCCTCTGGAACTGGGAGCCATTCCCTGTGTCCTGTCCCTCCATCCCTTGCTCTTCACTGGTAAAAAATGCCACGGGGCCACGGGGATCCCCCAAACCTCCTTTTGGAGCAGACTGGAGGAGTGGCAGCATTTCAAAGGGTGTCACTCTTGTTCCCCGGGGCAGGGGGTGCAGGGAGGGGCAGGGGGGCAGGGAGGGGCAGGGGGGCAGGGGGATTTGGGGGCTGGTGCCTTTGAGCCTCTTCTCTGAGGCTGCAGCCATGCCCAGGTTCCCTTTGGCTCCACATGCCCCCAGAGCTGAGCACACAGCAGCTGCTCAGGTACGTGTGAATTGAGAGCATCGATGATTTCCTTCATTTCTGTTCAGCTTTGGGGGGCAAAAAGAAGGGCCTGGCACATCCTGAGGCACACTGTGATAAAACCTCACCACAGATCCTTGATACACAAGAGTGTATATCAATATTTGATACACAATGGGTACTTAGTGATAAAATCACACAATAGATTTAAGCTCCTTGATTCATTCAGATGCTCTGAGGATTTATCCAGCACAGATAGCAGGGAAGATAATGTCCTTTATCTAATCACTTTGGTCAGAAGTGCAGTATTTCTGAGAAAAAAAAAGGAGCCCTTTTAACACATACAAACTTTGTTGGTGAATTTGGCAAACCTGGTTTGAATTTTAGTTAAAATTTTAAACATATAATTTAAAACTAAATAAAAGGAACAATAAAAATCCCATCCACCATGGCTGCTGCACCACTGAAGATGGTAAAATGCAGAGCTGGGACAAAACCCTTTGGAAACTCCGACATCAGCTTCTTTTTTACTTTCTGGCTCTGGCTCCCGAACCTGCTGTTGTTTCAAATCCCCCATGCAGTCGCTGCCATCCAGCAATCAATGAAGGCTTGTTCCAGACCAGCCCTGCTTCTCATTCCTGATACAATCAATTGAAGCTGTCAGGAAGGCAACAGATGCTGCTGCATTTTTCCCTATATGATATTAGGAAGAGAAAAACATCCAGCACAGGGTGTGTGGGGAGCCTGACTTAAGTGTAATTAAAATTAAAGAACCTCAGTCCCCTGAGAGTGCAAGTATTGACAAATCTTTCACTTTCTCATTTACAACCCCGTGTTTGTGTGCTGCCAACTCTTTCAAAAACAAGCAAACAAGAGAGAAACAAGAAATGAAAAGATATTAAAATTCAAATAGGACAATGCCCTGCAGATTTCATTGTGTCCTTACACTGGTGAAACAGATGCTGGGTGTGATGGGAACTTTGCTGGGGCAGATGTTAAAGCTTTCACAGCTTGCTCTGTTTCTCTCCTAATACTTTCCCTTTGCAGAGATGTATTAATAGAAGATGCAAAGCTTAATATGTAACTGATGGGTAGTTCTGCATCTTCAAGGGAGCAAACTAATGCAAGATTGGGTAACAGACAAATATCTGGATGGACAAAAAATTGATAAATTTTAAAATCTAATTCTGAGGCAGGATTATTGCATTGTTCAGTTCTCCTTATGTGTATAGAAGAAGAAAATATACAGACCAGAGATCCTGAAATATATATATATATATATGTATGTATGTACTAGTACTTTAACTTCTGTTCCAGGACTTTATCTCATCACTGGTGCCAGGAAGGCTGAGTGAGGAAGAAGGAGCAGTAAAACCAGGGAGATTTGGGTTTCAAAATACATCTACAGGCAGCAAATTTTGGCCATGGGAAAGAGAGGGCTCAGAGCTGAGTTTCTGCTCTGCAGAGCTCAGGCTGTCCTGGCACCAGGAATAATGGGCATGTACAGAGAAAGCACGAAGCCCTCTGCTTTCCAAGCAGCAAATGTGATGAACTCACCCAGCAAGGTCCAGGACAGGGCCTGGCCAAAGCACTGCCCCAGGGGAAATCACGGGAATGTCACTTCAGAAAGAGAAGCAACCAGCTGGGGGGGAATCACACTGGAAAAAAATAAAAAATACAGAGTGAGGTTCCTCAGCTTAGTGTAGAGCTAAAAACTGTGTGCTCTGTCTGTCCTGGCTGCAAGCCGTGCCAGAGGAGGTTTGTATTGGACATGGGGAAAAATCTCTTCCCAAAAGGATCGTCCAGCCCCGGCACAGCTGCAGTCCCCACCCCTGCAGGGATTTAAACCCTGGGGATGTGGCACACGGGGACAGGGCTCAGTGCTGGCTGTACTGCACGGATCCAGGGCTTTTCCAAAATAAATGACTCTGTGATCCTGTCTTTGCATCCTGGTGGGGCCCTTCCCACCCAGCACGTCCAGAACAGCTCAGGGCTCTGCAGCAGCCCCGAGCCCCTGCAGGAAACACAGACCTCGGTGCATTTATGGCCTCTTATTCCTATTTCATCTACTGCTGGCTCCTGGTAAATTGAGATAAATAAATGAAGCTGTTGCACACCCACACCTGATGAGTTGTAATTCAGCTGAAAATCTGCGTTTCCACATGAGAGGTGCTAAAGGAAAGGAGCAGCAGCAGGTGGACATTGCAGCCCTGTTGACTTTTCCATTTTTCAAATCGGGTTTGGAATTAGAAAGGAAGATGAGTAATGGTGAGTTAGAAGTGTGAATCTGATAAATTCTCTCCCTCCGTGGTGATACCCATCACCTCAGGGAAGGTAGGAGGCTGCTGTAAATGACAGTTTACAAATTTTCGTGGCAGCAGCATCCCCTTCCTGCGATCCACATGATGGATAAACATTTCCTGGTGGTCTGGCGGCCGACCTGGGGGCACACGGGGCTTGCAAACCACTTGTGCTGGCCCGACCTTTGTCTGCTGCAGTCAGTGAGGGATGGCTGGCTGGAGAGGAGCCTCCCTCCCTCCCGGCCACGAGCTGCATCCTGATCAGGCTGAGCCCTGCAGGAGCCCAGAGCCACCCCCAAAGCAGGGCGAGCCCTCCCTGGGGCACAGCTGCTGCTGCTGGGCAGCCAGACCCTGAGCCGGGACAAACCCCGTGCCAGGCAGGACTGGCACCCAGCACACAGGGACACTGCTCACCCTGCCTGGGCTCAGGGGAGACTCCACTCTCCCCTGGAGAGCCTCACAGAGCTCCAGCAGCTGTACAGCCATTCCTAAACAGGGCATCGATAGCCCGGGAAACGCCCCTGGATCTGGGGCAGGGGCTTGGGCCAAGGCAGGCTGCACAGAGGGTCCTGAGGCCCCTTCCCCCCTTGGTTCCATGAGGAGACTCTGTGGCTACCTAGCTTGGCACAGGGCCAGTCACAAAATCAGCCAAATAAATCCACAATACAATTAAAAGATGTGGCTGCCCACAGGGAGCACGGGGGGCACCCAGGGAGGGGCACCCATCCCAAAGAAGGGATACCCAGCACCCAGGGAGGGGCACCCATCCCAAAGAAGGGATACCCAGCACCCAGGGAGGGGCACCCATCCCAAAGAAGGGATACCCAGCACCCAGGGAGGGGCACCCATCCCACAGGAGTCACAGGGAGCGGGTGCAGGGCCCAGGGAGGGGTGCAGGTGGTCACTCCCAGTCACTCCCTCCTGTGCAGACCCTGCAGCTCTCCAGGCTCCCTCCTGCCCTGTTCCACCCCATCCTTCCTGTGCTGGCTCCCATTAAGCTGCAGCAGTTTGCAGCATGGTTGTCTGTATTCCCATCACTATTCCATGCTGGGATTATCCTGTGTTTTCCTTTCCTCCAAAGGACTGAAAATTCCTTGGGTGGCAAAGGCATTAGTGACCCCAGGGCTGGAGGCAGAGTGGGCTTTGGCACAGTGAGATGTGTTGGAAATTTGGAGAGAACGTTCCCAAATCCATCAGGATCTTTAGTGGCCACTTTAATTTTATAGTTAAATGTATCTGTATTTGCAACAGTGAATAGCTTACCATATGTAAATCTATTTTTTAAATATTCAGGAGTAGCCACGCAGAGAGACCCAGACAGACCCACCTCCCATCCCTGAAGGTCTGTGGTGTGCACAGCAGTGAGTGCACAGAGCAAAGGGTGGGCAGCCTGCTTATTTACAGCCTGCCATGGACTGTTCTCTTTGCTAATCAGAATTTAATAAAGCCTCAGAGGATCACCCAAGGCAGAGCCAAGTGCTCCAGGAAAGGGGCCGTGCAGGGCTCTGCTCTCACACCA
This sequence comes from Acridotheres tristis, assembly GCA_037013685.1. Taxonomy (NCBI): domain Eukaryota; kingdom Metazoa; phylum Chordata; class Aves; order Passeriformes; family Sturnidae; genus Acridotheres; species Acridotheres tristis. The sequence goes on along the minus strand of CM072892.1, from coordinate 339,907 downwards.
GGAGGACTCAGAGCCAGTGCCTGTTCTGTCCATCACTTCAGGGGACAAGGTCCCCACTCCCTGCCAGCTGCAGGGGAACAAACGAGCAAAGCAAACACATCTGGACTGCTCCACATTCCAGATGTAACCTGGAGCTGCAGAGGACTGAGAGCAGTGGAGAGAGGGAAAAGGTGTGAAAGCAAGCCTGGGGCAGTGAGCAGTGCCCCTCTGCTGCTCTGTACAGGACACACTGCGAGAGCAAAGTGCTCTCCAGAGCCCAAGGCACTTCGGAGAAAACGAGAAGAAATATTTCCTGTTCTCTTGGGAACCCAGCACGAGCTGCTTTGGAGCCAGAACTCCTGTACCTTGTCCTTTCCCAGGGGTTCCTGCCCACGGAGCTTCCCCAGCCCCCCTGGGAATTACAGCCCTGGGCAGCACGGGTTGTGGTGTAATTCCCAAAATACCCAAAATATCCAAAAAATACCCAAAAAATACCCCAAAAATATCCAAAAAATACCAAAGGCAGGCTCAGGAGGAGAGCTGTTTCCCCTGCCCACAGCCCTCAGCTGGAGCACAGGGCTGGGAGCTGCTGGGAGAGAGGCATTTCATTAAGGGCCACTAATCATTAACCCTTAATCATTAACCCTTATTCATTAACCCTTCACCCTCCTGGTAACTGCAGACTCAGGGCAGCAGCTGCTGCCTTTGGAACTCGCTGTCAGGATGATCCAGGCTGGTTTTTTAGCAGCCCTGCTCCCTCCAGGGCAGGATTCCCCACCCCAGGCCGTTGCCCTCACCTGCAATGCAGCCCTGGTACCTGTGAGCGATGGGGCTGTGCCCCTGGCAGGGACCATGGAAATCACATTGATTTTCCTGCTGCCGAGCAGCCTCGGCTCCAGCAGCCGAGCAGGGAAAAGGCTCAAGGATAACCCAGAGCTGGGCGAGTCCCTGTTAGAGCCCGGCTCTGCCCACCTGGGCACCCCTCCAGTGGCGCTGGGGGAGCACAGCCCCGGGCTCTGGTGCCAGCCCAGCTCCAGGCTGAGCCAGGCTGGCACTGACGGTGGTCCCTGTGCCAGAGCAGCGCTGGGGCTCAGTGCCCTCCCGGGCTCCCACGTCTGTCCCACTGCACCAGGCCCCCGTGGGGACCCTGGGACGTGACCCGGGGGTGCCAGGGCAGTGCCAGCCCCAGCAGGACCCTCCAACAGACCGGGTCTCCTGGGGGGACCTTTGTGCTTCAGTTAATCCACATCATGCTTTATTCAGCCATGGATCAAGCCCAGCCAACGGCAGAGCTATCCAAAGGAAAAGGGTCACCCGAGACCCCTTTCCCTACTGCAGCAATAACCACCAGCTCTCAAGTTGCCATTTAACTCCTGTCACTTGGTTTTTGTTCAATTCCCACAAAAACCATTACTGGAATAACAAAAGCGTTTGCTAAGCAGAGCTTAACTTTTTTTTTTTTTTTTTTTTTGGACAAAAGCTCAGCAGCAAAACTGGTGAACAAATTGCTTTTGTGATTTCCCCGAGGATCCATCATTCTCCCTTTTGCCAAAGCCCAGGTTTGTTACCCCACACGCTTGGTGGGCACTGGCTGTGCATCCAGGGGCTCTTCCAGCATTCCCTGGGATCCGGGCACAGCTCTGCCCCCAGATCCTCCAGCCTCCCCCTCGGCCCAGCAGCCTGGCCTTGCAATAAAGCTCATGCTCCGAGAACATCTTCTTATTAATTTTCCGAGTTTATGGAGTCAGCTGTCACATAACAGCAGCTCCTCATCTCTGTAGGAACACGGCATGCATGCGAAATGATTGCAGGAATACAAACCCTCAGGACATATTATTTTCTTAACTAAAATTCAAGTGCATACTTATTACCCAAATCTTTGTCTCAGAAACAGCTTTGCCTTCACATGATGGAATTACAAACCACCAGACAGTTTTTAGGACTTGTATGCAAAACTGCTTTTTAGCATGGCTTTTGTAGTTGTCTTATTTATCTAATCTCCATGAGTCATAATTCCTTTAGGATCACTTTCTTCTTTCTACATTTCATCTCGCCAAAACAAATTAAAAAATCAAAAAGCAATGGAAAAAACAAAAGCAAGCTCCTGCTCCAGCGCAGAGTTGATGCAGTGCTGCACATAATTTGGATTTGTTGCACCATTTCTAATAGGAACAGACACCCACAGTACCTATGAAAGGAGTCCCCAGGCAAAGGACTCGGGCACATCTCCCTTGGAAAGGAGCAAAATGGAAAGGTTTAAAAGAAAGGAGCAGGAGGAGGTGGAGTCCCCGTCCCTGGAGGGATTTAACAGCCTTGGGGAGGTAGCACTTGGGTGTCACATCCCTCGGGGGTTCTCCCCTTGTGACAACCTCACCGGTTTTACCAGGTGATTGGGGGGCTGTAAATAATAAAGGGATGGGTACAATGGTGGGCCAGGATATCCTTTAATCCACGTGCTCTGAGGAGCAGCTTCCAAAAGCAATGTTATCCAATGTTATCCAAGGACAGGCAGTGACCAAAGACCAGGCTCAGGGGATTGGGTTCACAATACACAGGGAATACCTGAGGCAAAGCTCCAATCCCAAAGACTTGACCATTCATGGCAAAGGTCTCAGACCAACTGAGAATCAGGGCTAGGAATGAAATTTACTTTGGAATGAGCTGATTACCATCTTCCCAGTGCCCAGTTTGCCAGGGTCTCAGGTTTATGTCTCCTACTTCAGTTGATTCAATCACCACACTTGGGGACAGGGGTCAGTGTGGCCTTGGCAGGCTGGGGAAGGGTTGGATTCCATGGCCTCAGAGGCCTTTTCCAACCCAAATGATTCTGTGATGATTCTGTGATGATTCTGTGATGATTCTGAGATGATTCTGTGATGATTCTGTGATTCTCTCCCACCAGCTGATTCCCAGAGCTTCCCAGGGGTCTTCCCCCTCTGTCTGCCAGTGCCAGCACCTCTGCTCTGGCTGCTGTGGGTCCCAGCTGTGCCAGTGCCCTGCTGGCTCAGGACACAGCCCAGGGGACAGCCTGGGCCACCCCTGGCTCCTCTCCATCTGTGCACTCTGCAGACCGTGCAGCACATCTCCCAAGCCAAGGACAAAGTGTTGTGTGAATTGTGAGTGCAGAGTGGTGACAGTCAGGAATCAGCCTGGGAGGACTGGGAATGTTTAAGCTATGAGAAATTCATATTACAGAAGCATAGAAATCTGAGATTTAAACTGTTTTCATCTCTGGAGAAATATTTTCTTTCCCTTACTGTCACTTCAGCAGCAAAACACGGAACCTTGCACTGTTCTGATTGGCCAGAGCACCTACAAAATGATATGAACAGTGATCTTGCCAAGTGTTCCATCAAGATGGGACACAGACAGCTGAGCCATAAATTTCTGTGAGCAAATGCCACTGGAACTCGGTATCTTCCACTTGTGCCCATCACTTTGCCTTTGCAGACCGAGCTGGGTCAGGGTGATGAAGTGCAGCCAGGATGCCGCTGGGCAAAGCCATCCTTGGTATTTCAGTCACAGCAGGGCAGCGTTTCCCCAGCCTGGAATGGCCCCGTGAACAGGCCCAGGGACAGCACCTGAACCTGCTCTGTCCCCGGGCCAACAGCAACACAGGACATGGCCCCAGCCCAGGGGCCCAAAGCTGAAATGCCCATCAGGATGAAAGGTGGGGCAAAAGGAAAAGGATAAAGGGGCCTGAGGGGAATTGGTGCTCCTAAAGCAGCTGGGAAGGGGAATTTCCGTGGAGTCTGGGGCCAAGGATCACCAAGGAGCTGCTCTCACCAAGCTGCTTCCTTTCTTTATTGAAAGCCTTCAGGCTTCAGACTTTCTGTCTGAGAGGAATGAACAAGGAGAAAAATTGGGTGAAAAAGCCAAACAAGTGTATTGTCAGTACACAGAAACAGAGGAGTGACCACACAGAGAAAAGAGCAGGCCAGAAAAAAATCAGATTTGTTTCTGCCACTGCATCCCAGCACAAGGAACATGATCCTTATCAGGTGAATCCATGCATTTTTAACAAGCAGTTTGATGCAGTTGGACTCCAGTGCCAGGTTAGACGTCCCCTCAGTGTCAGCTGCCTCCTGGAGCTGCTCCTCGAGTGTTCAGTGACACCCTGGTGCTGCAGGGGAGGCTCTGCAGGGATCCCACTGGCATCTGACACTGGCACAGTGCCCCACCCTGGCCCAAAGGATCGGGGCCCTCCTGCCCTCCCTCCCCAGAGCTCTGCCCCACCCTGGCTTTGGACAAGGCTGAGTCAGCTCAGTGTCACCCCCTCCATCAGTGTCACCCCCTCCATCAGTGTCACCCCTCTATCGGTGTCACCCCCTCCACTGGTGTCACCCCCTCCATCAGTGTCACCCCCCTCCATGGGTGTCACCCTCTCCATCATTGTCACCCCTCTATCGGTGTCACCCCCTCCACTGGTGTCACCCCCTCCATCAGTGTCACCCCCCTCCATGGGTATCACCCTCTCCATCATTGTCACCCCTCTATCGGTGTCATCCCTCTATCGGTGTCACCCTCTCCATCAGTGTCACCCCCTCCATTGCTGTCACCCTCTCCATGGGTGTCATCCCTCTATCGGTGTCACCCCCTCTATCAGTGTCACCCCCTCCATTGCTGTCACCCCCTCCATGGGTGTCACCCCTCTATCAGTGTCACCCCCTCCATGGGTGTCACCCCCTCCACGGGTGTCACCCCTCTATCGGTGTCACCCCCTCCACGGGTGTCACCCCTCTATCGGTGTCACCCCCTCCATCAGTGTCACCCTCAGGAGCCCCTCAGTGTCCCCGTGGAGCAGAGATCACTGCGACCTCTGGGCACTAAAACAAACACTGCTGACCCAACAGGCAAGGACAAGGCAGGGATTAGTTCCACATCACAATGACATTTATCCACCCCTGGAAAATTACTGATAATTCATATTGATTCTGTGGCCTGGGTGCAGTGAGTCGAAACATCAAATCCCGAGATCCTCTGAGCTGAAATTACAAACAGAGCTGAGCTGAGCTGGGCAGGGGATGCTCAGCACCAGACTTGGTCCATTGCTGTTGTGTTGCACCACCCCCACAAAGTTTGCATTCTCTTTTTTTTTTGAAATTCAGTATTTCCCCAATGTCCTCTCTGCCAGAGCTGTTCCAGGTGACCATTCCTGACCCTGGAACAAGGATGAGATGAGTCCTCACACCATCCACGCTGGCAGTGTGTGTCTGGTCCCAAACATTGCAGTGAGCACAGACAGGACGTTGTTCCCATGGTCTGGGATATTCTGGATATTTTGCACTGGCACTCTGAGAAGGAGCTGTGGAAGGAGCTGTGAGTGCTGTGCAGCAGTTGCAGTGCTGAGGGCACAGCGGGCAGTGGCCAGCCTGTCCTGGCCACCACTGCCACAGGGAGAGCAGGATCTGGACATGAGGAAGTTCTGCTTAGCCCAGGGGTGTCCTGCAGGGCAGAGGAGAAGAACATCAAAGAGCAGAGCTAAAGGCAGGGAGGAACGGGAGGGGAAGGGGAAGGGAGGGTCTGCAGCCCCTGAGCAGCCCCAGAGTGTCCCCAGGGCGAGCCCCCTGCCTCAGCCACGCTCCTCCTGTCCCTGGGGTCCCTGCACCCTCCCCAGGGCTGCCCACAGCTGGGATGGGGCTGGGGCAGGACGTGGATCCCGTGCCCTGGGGCACACCCCGCGCTGCAGGACGAGCACAAAGCAGGGTCACAGTGGTGTCAGGTGGGGCTGACGCTGAAAAGCTGCACTGGGGGTGCCCTGCACGAGGCTCCAAAACCCACAGGAGCTGCCTTGCTGACAAGTCACTGCTGTCCTGCTTCCCTTCAGGCCCTTTCCCCTTCACAGGAACACCTTCACCCCAAAATTGCCTGATCAGACCATGGCTGGGACCCTGGGAATGTTCTGGGGACCCCGAGGAGTCCCTGACCTTCTCCCTGCCCAGGTGGGCTCTTGCCCTGCCAGGGCAGGTGTGGATCCAGCCTGGCCCAGGAGTGCAGCTCATGCAAACCCTGGGGCTGGAGCCTTCCAAAGGACACTTAGCCATGAAATCCGTGTTTGCCTCTGGGACTGGAATCCTGTTCGAGCCTGATCTCTACACAACGAACACGTGTCTGTGATTTATCTGCACAGCCTGAGTTCTCGAGGCTACAGTTTTTAATCAGTGCTATTTGCATTACATAACATCTTTTATTTCAGCTTGCATTTTGGTTTAATTAGTTCTTTGTTAAATACATCAATGGCGATTCTACCCTGCCAAGCAATTCCAGATTAATTGCATTTGTTAAATCTTCTTCCTTTTCTTGTTTCTCATTTTCCCTGTGTTCCAAGGAGACAGCACATTTGGAAATTAATGGCATTTTCAAATCATTACATTGTACAAACTCATGGGCATATTTCAAATAATAACCCTGAACACTCCCAGCTCTGTGTGTTCCTCTCCAGCCCAGGAAGTCTGGCTGTGCCTTACACTGGGCTCTAGCTGCTGCCTGATCTTATTCCTGCTTTGATCCTGGAAAGGAACTCTCCAGGAAAACAGGGACACCCAGCCAGGGCAGATCTTCTCCTCTCCAGGTTTTGCTGTGTTTCTCAACCTGACAGGGTGGATTCAACATCCCTGGTGAGATAAACACACACACAGAGCCATCAGTCTGCACAGGGCTCTCCCCACGTGCAGGGAGCAGACACCTGATCCTTGGGGATGCTCTGACCCATAGGAAAAGCAGAACAGGAGTGGAAGGACTGGATTTCAAACTACAGAAATTAAAAGAGAAAAAAAAATAGTAGAAGAAAATTTAAAAAGAGACTGTTGATAATATATATATACATATATAAATATATAATTATACAAATATAATTAATAGCTGAGAAAATATAGTGATAGGACATTTTAGACATGGAGGGACAGGACCCAGGGAATGGCTCCCAGTGCCAGAGGGCAGGGATGGATGGGATGTTGGGAATTGGGAATTCCTGGCTGGGCTGGAATTGCCAGATTTGCTGTGGCTGCCCCTGGATCCCTGGCAGTGCCCAAGGCCAGGTTGGACATGGGGACAGTGGGAGGTGTCCCTGCCATGGCAGGGCTGGCTCTGGGGGGGATTTGAGGACCCTCCCACCCCAAACCATTCTGGGACAGGATTCTGCATCCACCTGAGGGTGACATGTCACCAGGGACAGCCAGAACACATCTCTGACTCCCACACGGTGACAGGAGTTACTGGGGTAGACTGGGAGCAGCCAGTGCCCGGGAACAGACAAGAAGTTCACAAAGATCATTTTGGCTTTGGTGAAACCGTTCCCAGGCAGTGACAGAGTGCACAGGTGATCCAGGGCACAGGGGATCAGAAACACAATTCCTGTCCCTGGCTGGGCACCTTTCCTAAGGAAAAGAGATTTCTTTTCTTCTTCCCCTTCCATGTCTGGCTCCCAGCTGTGCTGCAGCAGCTCTGGGAACAGCTGGACTGGGAGGGAGCCCCAGAGAGCAGCCAGGAGCTGGGAGCCCTGTCTGGGAACATCCAGCTCCTGGGGCTGAGGGAGCTGCAGAGAAATCTGCAGCAAAAAAGTCACTGACTTCAGAAGAGCACCTAATGACACGTGGGTGTGGAAATGGGCATCCAGGAGAGGGATCTCAGGGAAGGGCTGTGTTCCAGGGCATGGTGCAGGAAAACCCTGCTCCTCTGTGCATGAGATGCACACAAGCATGGAATTCATTGGAGAGTCCCACTGACAGGTCCTTAATGAGATTTCAGATAATGATCCAGGCTTTGTCCTTCATTACTAAAAAAATCTTCCCACATTGTCAGGCAACTGCAGTGCCTGGGAATGGGCAAACTGGGCAGGCAGTTTCCTGATGGGAGAAGGGAGTCTGCTCATTTGGGAGCAGGTATCTCCATTTTTCCCACTGCTGGGTTGTTCATTTTAAGGATTCACACGTGTTTTGTGCTCACTCAGTAACAGCTCCTGGGATATGCTTCTTTTCCTCTCCCCATCACAGAGAGCAGATTCCATTTGCTGTTTTTCCCAGGACAGGTTTCCTCTCCTCTGCTCACTCTGTGGCTTTGCTCCCTGCCCTGTGTGGCCAGGAGCCAGACCGGGCCCATTCTGTGCTCCTCAGGGCCAGTTTAAATTGGATAAACCCTGTGGATACTCACAGCTCACTCCTGCCTGGTGCCCTGGTGCTTCCAGAGACTTGGGGTTGAACTGCTTGTGACTGGGAATGTCCAAACCTCAGAAGAGATTTTGAGGCAGAAAAGCTGCATAAACAGACAAACCCCAGCAGTCAAAGCATCCAGACATCCAGCTGTTTTCCAGAGGTGGAGACCTCAGCACCATTCCCCAGCACTGGGATGTGGGGGCTCAGGAGGAGCAGCCACTGCTGCCCTTCCAGCATCACCCTGAGCTGGGCTGTGCCAGGGCACAGAGCAGGCAGGGCCTGGGGGGGTGACATCCCCTGGGCAGGATGGTGTTCAGTGATCCCAGGGGACACCTTGGTGCAGCCTGGCTGTCCCAGACCTCCAGGTGCATGGGAGGCAGGAGCCAGAACCACGGGATGGAACTTTGCAGGGACATCCATTGGGCCTGAGAGTTTGTGAGCATGAGATGGAACCAAACCCCGTGACCACACCTGGGACAGCCTCTGCTGCTTCTCACACTCCCAGCCTTTCCCATGGTACTGCTTTGTTCCTGCAAGGTGCCATTCCCAGCCCTGCCTGTCTGTCTGTCTGTCTGTCTGTCCCCACGGGCACGGTGTGTGTGTCCCAGCCCTGCCAGCCCTGTGCTCCCTGTGCACAGGGAGGAGCGGGGCTGCCACACCCGTGCTCACACCTGAGAGGGGCAGTGGAACCCCCTGCCCACGCTCCAGGGGCGCTGGGACCCCCGCTGCCCTGCACAGCCAGCACCCAGCACACCCAGACCGGGAGTGCCATTGTCACACCCAGACCGGGAGTGCCATTGTCACACCCAGATCTATCTCTGAGTGCCTTTGTCACACCCAGACCGGGAGTGCCATTGTCACACCCAGACCTATCTCTGAGTGCCATTGTCACACCCAGACCCAGGAGTGCCTTTGTCACACCCAGACCGGGAGTGCCATTGTCACACCCAGACCTATCTCTGAGTGCCATTGTCACACCCAGACCCAGGAGTGCCTTTGTCACACCCAGACCGGGAGTGCCATTGTCACACCCAGACCTATCTCTGAGTGCCATTGTCACACCCAGACCCAGGAGTGCCTTTGTCACACCCAGCATACCCAGATCCAGGAGTGCCCTTTCTCCACAGCACCCACAGCAATCCCCACCCAAGTTCTAGCACAGAGGAAACTGAAGCTGCATTCCAGGGAAACAAATCTTCAGAGAATTAGCATCACACTCGCCCTTCCTGATTCTGGCCATACGAGCCGAGCTGCTCTGGGACCATGGGTAACACACATTGGTACATTGAAATATTGGTACCACACTTGGGTACATTGGAATATTGGTACCACACGTTGGTACATTGGTACATGACATTGTCAAGGAGGCAATAAATGGGAAATCAGGAGGTTTTTCTTTTCAAGATGTACTGCTGTCAGCAGCCCTATTCCATTTTCACATCAGCAGCAGAGAATTCGTTATTAATCTTGCTGCTGGAATGATCCACGTTTCCAGCCCTGTCTCTGTGTTCCTTATCTCATTTTTCTCGGTTTCTCCTTCTCTCTCTCTTCTGTCCATCCCAAACGATCTCCCATCCAGGCAGCACTCCATGTTTAGTCATACAAAGGGAAATGCTGAACAGCCTTCTTTTATTTATGCTCAGCTCCCCTCTCACATGCAAAGCAATCTCACACTCAGGGTGCTCACAGGGCTCTTTACCCCGTACTTTATGGGGGCACAGGTGTGGTGGCTGTCCCTGGATCCCTGGCAGTGCCCCAGGCCAGGCTGGACACCGGGCTTGGAGCAGCCTGGGACAGTGGGAGGTGTCCCTGCCATGGACAGGACTGAAATGAGCTTTAAGGTCCCTCCCAACCCAAGCTGTGGTGGCTGGGACTCGCTGGGACCCTCTGCATCCCCCCAGCCCGTGCCCATGGCAATGGCACGAGGCAGAGGCTGGCCCGGCCGGATGGGACCTGAGGGATGGGGGAGCAGCCCCCAAACCCACCAGGATTCCCAACTGGGGCTCTTGGTTTGCAACCACCAATCCTGCCTGAAGGCCCAGGAGCTTTGGCAGAGCTGCAACGAGGGAACCACCCCAAGGCTCCTCTGGAGATTCACTTCTCCTCCAGCCTCACACAGGGAGGGAATCCTCTGGGTCTGATGGGCTGACTTGCACTGAAGCACCCCAGAAATGTTTCCCACAAACAGGAAAGGTCAGTCTAAGGTAGCCATGCCCTCAGGGGGGGCTCTGTGACACCCCTGCAAGAAGGGAAGGGTTTTCTTCAACCGAGGAGCAAAATTCGAGGCTGTAACTTTGAAAAAAAGGAAAAGAAGATGAAATGTGACATTGCTGTACTGGGGGGGTGTCAGTGATCCCCAGAGGTTCCACATGAGTACAACATGATTTCTTTAAAGAAGCAGCCACTGTGACAAACTCACTTGCAGGTTCTGGGGCGGGAAGGCAGAATTGTGCATCTCCATTATACTCACATTATGTAAATGTGTGAGGATAAAGGGCAGGGATTGTAAAGCTGAGCAGATATATGGGAACGCCGACCTTTGCTGTGCTGCTGCCATGTGCAGGAATGTTACAGAGCCAGGCAGAGAGCAGAGCAGCAGCCGAGGTACACACACACAGATGAAATGCAAGAGCTGCTCTGGCAGGCTGCAGGATCTCTGCCCATCCATCTTCCAGGTTAATGATTCATAAGAGACCCGTGAAGGTCAAGGACTCTCTCGAGTGTCTCCTCTCTGCTGGAATCCCGAAGGAAGCAGAGGGAAGTGTGATTTGGATGGTTACATTTGTGGTAGGATAACCTGCTCACTTGGGAATCCAGTACAGAGGAATCTGCAGATGTCTGGGGCAAACAGAGACACAAAGCTGGGATCCAGTGACACAAAGCTGGGATCCAGTGACACAAAGCTGGGATCCAGAGACACAAAGCTGGGATCCAGAGACACAAAGCTGGGATCCAGAGACACAAAGCTGGGATCCAGTGACACAAAGCTGGGATCCAGAGACACAAAGCTGGGATCCAGAGACACAAAGCTGGGATCCAGAGACACAAAGCTGGGATCCAGTGACACAAAGCTGGGATCCAGAGACACAAAGCTGGGATCCCTACCCAGCTGAGAGCTGGTGAGGACAGCCCAGCCCAGAGATCTGCTCCGAGCAGGGCTGAGCCCCTGTGGGACAGAGCTGGATGTGGGGATGGGATGGGATGGGATGGGATGGGATGGGATGGGATGGGATGGGATGGGATGGGATGGGATGGGATGGGATGGGATGGATTGAAGCTGCTCCTTGGACCTGTTCCTGCAGGCTGGTGCTCAGGGACCTGCTCTGTGCTCAGGGACCTGCTCTGTGCTCAGGGACCTGCTCTGTGCCTGCTCTGTGCTCAGGCAGGGGGGGAGCTCTGAGGTGTCCTGGACCCTGCATTGCCAGGGATGGTCACACACAGGAGAGTGCAGGGACATTTCTTTGTCGTCCCTTTTGTCAGTCACAGCCCCCAGAGTGAGAGCCAGGAGAATGCCAAGGAAAACCCCTGAGGGTGGCTCCTGTTGACAGAGGATTTTACATGGACACAGTCCTGTGCCCTGTGCTCTGGGATGACCCTGCTGGAGCACGGAGGTGACCAGCTGGCCCACTGTGGTCCCTTCCCTGCTGGCTCTCTGTGGTCCCTTCCCAGCTGGCCCATCCTGTGGTCCCTTCCCAGCTGGCCCACTGTGGTCCCTTCCCTGCTGGCCCATCCTGTGGTCCCTTCCCAGCTGGCCCTCTGTGGTCCCTTCCCTGCTGGCCCACTGTGGTCCCTTCCCTGCTGGCCCATCCTGTGGTCCCTTCCCAGCTGACCCATCCTGTGGTTCCTCCCTGCTGGCCCACTGTGGTCCCTTCCCTGCTGGCCCATCCTGTGCTCCCGTGGTCCTGTGGGCTGGCAGAGCAGCTGCACGGTCCCAGGAATGCTCAGCACCCCCTGTCCCCAGGGGAAATGGGAGGGGATGGGCACAGCCTGGGCAAGCACAGCAGAGACCCCGCTGTGCCAGGTGACCCCATCCCCCGTGAGCCACACCTGCCCCCTCCCACAGGTGAGAAAACAAAGGTGATTCTCCGAGGGAAGCTGGAGGAGCACAGGTGCTGCCTCCCGGGAGGAGGATTTGGGGTCTGAGCAGAAGGAGCTGGCTGAGCAGTGGGAGGTGCTGCAGGTTTAAGGCTCCAGGCACAGACCACGCTGCACCAAGGTCAAGGATTTTGGATTGCCACTTCTGCAGCTCCCAGCTCAAACCATCTCCCAGCAAGGTGAAACTTTGACTGACTTTATTACACAATTGTTCCCAAGTAAATCCTGTTTCCTGATTTTGTAGGCAGGCAGAAAGAGTTGGAAATAATTGCTAAGTAATCTTTTGCCTATGTGGTGATTTTCTCACTCTCCAGAGTCTGAAATTGGCTGTGGAAGAGACTTGGAATCTTTGAGGCCTCACTTGTGGGATTGGGCTGTGTTTACATGGTACTGAATAAGATAATTCCTAGAGGTATTGACAAAACTAGTCCTGCTCCAGGAACAAAGGGGGATTCTTCCAATGCACTTATATTTAATAGCACAAATGCTCCAGGACTTGACCATCTGAGATTAATTCAGCAGGCACTTCCAGAAACTGCTTCAGCATTTTGTTCTCTACCTTCCCAAAAAGATGAATGATGGCAAGGGTTTTAGGGAAAACAAAGTAAATAAACAAACTAAGTAAAACACAATATAGGGTTTAGCAATCAAGTGAAGCAGAAATGAGGATTTACAGAAATGAGGAATTTAGGCCCCAGCCTAACAATGATCACAACCACAACCAATGACCCGAGGGCTGCAGAACCTTTCCAGTAACAGAGGACAGAAGTGAGCATGGTATTAAAAGCAAAGAGCTCGTCATGGCAGGAGGGATGAGGGCTCTGAGCCTGTGAGGGGCTGGTGCTGCACACACAGGACAGGGGCTCCCAGCTGGGCAGGGGGGTTGCAGTGGCTGCTTTCAGAATTATTCTAGAGCCAACATTCCCAAATCCCTGAGGCTATCAGGGATGGGGACTTGGTACCCAATGGCTCCTTACCTGTTTTTTTCCTGATGAGGAAATACAAGAGCAGTGGGGGAATTAAATCATTTGCAGTTTTGTAATCTTCAGCAGTAGCTGTGACCTGACCAGGTGAATGTCACTGCCAAATGTAGCAGCAACAGAAGTCCCTGTGGAGTTTCCATCCCACAAAAATCCTTGGGAAAGGATGGGGTCAGACATTGCCTTTCCCTGCCCGAGGACAATTCCTCGTCCCCAGAGGTGCCTGCAGGATCCCTGCTCTGCTCCCGGGGTCTGCTGTGCAGGGAGAAGTGCTGGGGACAGGAGCACAGTGGATTCATTTGAAGGTCCTTGGTAAGTGTTTGTGACATGTGGGCACAAGAGTCCATTGGACACACAGAGAAACCTTAAACGGGGTGTTTGCATAGGGAGGGTATAAAAAAGAAGGGAAACAATGAAAAGACATTTGCTGAACACAGACCTCTGCCACTTCTTTCACATCTGTTCAACCAAGCTCGTCCTATTAGGAACGATTGATGTTTAAGGGACATGGAAAATAAAATGGCCATAATAAACAGACACTGCTGATAATTACCACTTAGTTCAGCGTTCTAGTGAATGACTAGCAGGGCACAGTGATGAGTATCAGCTCTGGGTGCTGAGCAGGGGATTCACAGCCCGGGCCCACTGACACAGTGTCTGCTGCAGCAGCTGAGCGGGTGCACGAGTCAAGGACAGGGCACTCTCTAGGAATATTTAGTGCTTCATACGGAAATATTGCTATTTTTCTAATCATTCCTTTAGCAAGAGGGTTCACAGAAGGGCAGAAATTCTTCCTGTAAGCCCAGAGAGAGAGGGTCATTCCCAAAATCTGCAAGGGGCTGCCAAGGGGGCTGGGAGGAATAAAGAGATTCCTAAAACAGGTCAATATAAAATTCAAACATTAACAAAAGCTGTACAGAAGACACAAATCTCAGCCAGGAGCTCTGGTAACACATCCCGTATTAAAACCTGTGTGTCTGTCCCGTGTTTTTGCCATTTGTCAGTGACACCATCACCATCCACCTCAGCAGGTGCTGCTTCCTGAATTAAAGGTGCCTTCTTATCTGGATGAGGTTTGTGGATAAATTCTTTTCTTCAGAGAGGTTTTAGATGTGATCTTCCACATCATCCTTGAGGTCACACCGGGGATTGGCCCTGGATGGTGGCAAAGGCTGTGTGGGGTTAGGAGTGATGCTGGCCGGGGTCACTGGGAGGGTGGCTGGGGTCTTTCACCTCCTCCTGAAGCCCTGGCTGATGGCACGGGGTGAACAGCTGGCAGATGCCAGCGAGACAATGCCAGGGGGAGCCTGGGGGAGTCTGGGGGGAAACCCAGCTCCGTGAATGCCAGAGGGACAGACAGGGACAGACAGACAGACAGGGACACCCAGGGACACACAGGGACACTCAGGGACACCCAGGGACAGACAGGGACAAACACACAGGGACAGGCAGGGACACACAGGGACACTCAGGGACAGACAGACACACAGGGACACACAGGGACACTCAGGGACAGACAGACACACAGGGACACAGGGACACTCAGGGACAGACAGACACACACAGATACACACAGACACACACAGACACACACAGGGACACTCAGGGACACTCAGGGACACTCAGGGACAGACAGACACACACAGGGACAGACAGACACACACAGACACACACAGGGACACTCAGGGACACTCAGGGACACTCAGGGACACTCAGGGACAGACAGACACACACAGGGACAGACAGACACACACAGACGCACACAGGGACACACAGGGACACTCAGGGACAGACAGACACACACAGGGGCAGACAGACACACACAGGGACACACAGGGACACTCAGGGACAGACAGACACACACAGACACACACAGGCACACAGGGACACTCAGGGACAGACAGACACACACAGGGACACACACAGGGACACTCAGGGACAGACAGACACACACAGACACACACAGGGACACGCACAGGGACACTCAGGGACAGACAGATACACACAGGGACAGACAGACACACACAGACACACAGACACACACAGACACACACAGGGACACTCAGGGACACTCAGGGACAGACAGACACACACAGGGACAGACACACACAGGCACACAGGGACACTCAGGGACAGACAGACACACACAGGGACAGACAGACACACACAGACACACAGACACACACAGACACACACAGGGACACTCAGGGACACTCAGGGACAGACAGACACACACAGGGACAGACAGACACACACAGACACACACAGGGACACACAGGGACACTCAGGGACAGACAGACACACACAGGGACAGACACACACAGGCACACAGGGACACCTCCCAGAGCCAGCACAGCCTGCAGGGGTCCCAGCAATGGGAATATCCCAGTGCAGGCTGGCAGGCTCCTGTGCCCGGGGCTCTCTCCAGCAGCCCCTGCTGCTCCTGCCGTGCCTTCCCAGTGACACTGGAATCAGCCCTGCCCTTCACAGAGCTGGGGCAGCTCCCCGTGCTGGCTCCAGGCTCACAGGCAGGTTCTAAGACCCCCTAAAGGAGCAGTTTGAAGACCAGTATGTTTTCCTTAGGTCCAAACTGGAGCCTGATGGAGCAATGGGTTCCTGGATAATTTGGAAGCCCGTGTTGGATGAGAAGGAAATTGAAGACAGGACAGATGGTTTCCAGGGAAGGCAGAGCAGAGGCTCTGCTCCCCACTGAGGTGTTGGCTGCAGCTCCTGGCACCATGGGCACGGGGGTGAGTGTTCCTGCCCTCCGGGCATGGCAGAGGGACATACACTGGGAAAATGTTGAAGGAAAGTTTCAAGGCCCTATATTGGCTCCATCCCACAGCACCAAAGAAATGGCAGTGCCCAAGTGTGCCATCCTGAGCCAGGCAGCAGAAAGCAGATATCCCATCTCTGCTGTATTTTTAACAAAAATTAGAGGTTAGCAAAGGAAATTCCTGTGAAGCAAGCAGTGTGAATATGGTTCTGAAATTCAAGGAGAGCTTGGATCAGGGATCGTCAGAAAATACCTCCTGCCTTTATCACAGCAGCACAAACTGCAGGAAGAACGCCTGGAACACAGATATGAAAGACCACAGGCACCTTGCTATAATTCTAATTGCATACCTGCATTTACATCACTGACTTAATGAAAAATAAATCATGATTCATCCACTCTGGACAGCCTGCTGGAAAATGACAGGCAAATAACAGGATATTTATGTATGTATCACTGTTTCTGAGAATTATTTAATAACGCTGTTAATGGGGATGACATCTTTTCTCACTTCAGGAAGCTCCTCTTACTGTGATTAGCCAAGATGTTACCAAGGGACCCTCCATCCCTTCCTTCCTTCCTTCCTGGAATCCTTCATTCCTGGAATTCCTCCTCCTCCCTCCTGGGACCCTCTGCTGCTCCTGGCCCTGGCTCAGGGTTCCTGCAGGCACAGAGCCTCCCCTGGAGACATCCTGGGTCCCTGGTGGTTTCATTCCCTGATGTTTTTGTTCCCCCTCTGACTCTTCTGTGACTGAGTTTTGTTAAAGACAATTCCCAGATTCCCCTTGAATGGCTCCCTCTGGAGCCAGGCTGGGAGAGCTGGGAATGTTCCCCTGGAGAGGAGAAGGATCCAGGGAGAGCTGAGGGCACCTAAAGGGGCTCCAGGAGAGCTGGAGAGGGGCTGGGGACAAGGGATGGAGGGACAGGACACAGGGAATGGCTCCCAGTGCCAGAGGGCAGGGATGGATGGGATGTTGGGAATTGGGAATTCCTGGCTGGGAGGGAGGTGAGGCCCTGGCACATCCTGGCACAGCTGGCACAGCTGGCACATCCTGGCTGCCCCTCAACCCCTGGGAGGGTTCAGCTTTAGGGTCCCTTCCCACCCACCCCATTCTGGGCTTCTCCAACAGCCAAGTGTGAACTGCAAACACCCAGGAGCCTCCAGTGCCTCCCTGGCTCCTTCTCCCCATTCCCAGCTGCTGTGAGACTCCAGGGCCTCGAGCCAGCACAAACAGGGGCTGGCAGAGATGTTCAGGGTCACAGTGCCCGGGTGAGGCCACAGCAGGGACTGAGCTGCCCTGAGAGCCAGGAATGGGCACTGCCACCTTATTCTGAGCTCTCCAGCACTGTGAAAGTTTGATAAATCAAATGTATTCTTTTTTCACACTCCTAAACACATGTTATCTCACTGTAATATGATTCCAGTCCCCCTAGAGAGACCTCTGCAGGAAGCTGGCATCTTGTGCTTAACACAAAAACCTCTATTCTCCACCAGAAAATATACTTAAAATTTAAAATAATCAAGTAAACAGCCTAAGAGTGAGGAGCATAAGGAGAAGCAATGCTAAAAATAAAAGCTGTATATAACATGTTTCAGCCCTGGGTTTTGGTTTCTTTTTTTTTTTTTTTTTTTTGGAAAGATCTGAATGTGGAAGTGTAGCAGAGGAAGTCTTCCATATGAAATATAAAATATAAACCAAATCATATAAGTGAAAGGTGACAGTGTTGGCCCTCAAAATGAGCTTAAAACACTTCCAGCCTAGCTGCAAATGGGTTTAAAACACTTCCAGCCTGGCTGCATTCCTAGACAAAAAGAGTAAAAGCAGAAACCCAACAGCATTTACTGATGGCTGCATCTTTTAGAGCCCCTCGTGCAGTTTTGCAGAGCTGTGCTCAACAACAGACTCCTACTGACCCTGCTTGTCTCTAGAATCTAATTTTGGGGAAAAAAAAAAAAACATTTGAAGAGGACTAGACATTATAAAATTAAGGGGAAACAACTGAAAAAAACCCCCAAAACAACAAACACAAACCCTCATAAGGATCTAAGAGCAGATGGCAGGAGTGATGGAAATCTGATGCTATTCCAAACCATGGTGCTCCAACACTGAGCAGGAATTCCCATCCCTCTGACAAAATTTGACATAAAAATGAAAGAGAAGATTGAAATAACAGCCCTCACTTCTGAAACGGCCCTCATCTCTGTGGTGCTTGCTAACACTGCCCACAGGCAAAGCACAAGGGTGGGAACTGGAATTGCATCATTTACTGGGCACACTTCTTCCTGAAGATGTGAAGAAATATCACATCCAGCATAAACCACTGCAATTTGGAACAGAGCAGTCAGATCCCACCTGTAGCCATGGCCAAACTCCTCCTTTGCTCAAAAATCTGCAGAAAAGCAGCCACACAAAGGAGGAAAACTGAGCTCTTGGCACTATTTTTACCACATATTTCAGAACGATTAAAAAAAATTCAAGACCCATTTTAGGCAGTGCCACCATGGCCACACACCTGTGGTAGCACCAGTCACGGAATTACAGAGCCACAGGTGGGCTTGGACTGGGAGGAACCCTGAAGGTCACCTTAGTGTCCCCGTGCCATGGCAGGGACACCTGCCACTGTCCCCATGTCCAACCTGGCCCTGGGCACTGCCAGGGATCCAGGGGCAGCCACAGCAAATCTGGGAATTCTGTGCCAGGTGAAATCACTACAGTCAGGGGGGCTGGAACAGCTCTGAGGGGAGAGACTGAGGGGCTGGAGAGGGAATGGAGAATTCCTGAGGGAGCTGGGAAGGGAATGGAGAATTCCTGAGGGAGCTGGGAAGGGAATGGAGAATTCCTGAGGGAGCTGGGAAGGGAATGGAGAATTCCTGAGGGGGCTGGGAAGGGAATGGAGAATTCCTGAGGGGGCTGGGAAGGGAATGGAGAATTCCTGAGGGAGCTGGGAAGGGAATGGAGAATTCCTGAGGGGGCTGGGAAGGGAATGGAGAATTCCTGAGGGAGCTGGGAAGGGAATGGAGAATTCCTGAGGGAGCTGGGAAGGGGCTCAGCCTGGAGAAAAGGAGGCTCAGGGGGGCCCTTGTGGCTCTGCACAACTCCCTGCCAGGAGGGGACAGCCGGGGGGATTTGGGATCTGGGAACAGGGAACAGGGACAGGAGGAGAGGGAACGGCCTCAGGCTGGGCCAGGGCAGGCTCAGGGTGGATTTTGGGAACAATTTCATCATGGAAAGGGTTGTCCAGCCCAGCATATGCTGCCAGGGCAGTGGTGGAATTCAAAAACCTCCTGGGTGTGACATTTGCCATGGTGTAGTGGTGCTGCTGGTTGAGGCTTGGACTTGCTGATCTCAGAGGGCTTTTCCAGCCCAGATGTTCCCAGGATTCTGCAGTTCTGTATCCTCTGCATTAATGGCTCTGCAGTCAATATTTGGGTGCAAAAAGCCCCCAGTGCCTGCTGGAGGATGGATGGCAGCTGGCCCTAGGTAGGATTAAAAAACCCTTTTTCCTTCATTCTGTGAGAGCCAGTGAAACCGAGCACAGAGACATGTCTGCAGCAGCTCTGCATAAAAATAACATTGTTTGCCCTGCAACATACACAGCAGAGAGCTGGAGCTGATGCTGGAGCAACTCTTCATCCAAACTTGTTAGAGAGGGTTAAATTTGCATTTTGGACTGTAAAAAAAAGTGTTGAAAAGCAAGAAAAATATTAAATAAACTGATTTTAGGTAATTTTTACCTGGGTATAAAACAAAGATCAAAGAGAGCCTGCATTTCACTTGCTGTGATTTGCCTTTTAGTTTCCAAGGAAAAAAATCATTTTAAAGAAAGAGGAAAAAAAACTAATAATAAAAAAAGATCATAGGAACCAACCTCAAAGTATCTCTGGGCTCTGCTCCTTCCCCACAAAGCCATGGTGACCAGGAAGGGTGGCCCAGCCCTGCCTTGGATGAGTCCCCTTGCCACTGCATTTCCCATTTTCCTCCTTTCCTTCCATATTTCATCCTTTCCAAAGAACAGGAAGAAATTAAAACATTTATTTAAACCTTCCCAGTGCCTTCAGCCTCGTTTCTTTCCCAAGTCTCTGTGTGAGAACCTCAGGCACGTAAAGGGAATGACAATGGCTTTAGTGGATCACTGATCAAAACCAGCCCCAAAGGGACCAAGCAGGACCTTGAGTGAGATGGACACATCTCTGGTGGGAGGCACTCTGCTCAGGGCCCCACACAAATATTTCTCTGCTTTCTTTAAAATGTTTCCAGGGGAGATGCTCCAGCTGCCTCCTCCCACTGAGCCCAAGGAGGGAAACTTCAGTGCTGAGAAATGAACACAGCAGTTAAAAATGGCTCCTGTTGAGCGAGGAAACATCCACCCAACACTGACAAGAGCAGGGTGGAAGCTCTCCTGCATGAGGAAATCCTGCTCATTAGTGATCTGCAGAGAGCAGCTCGTTCAGTAAGGCTGGGAGCAATGGGAGCAGGAGGAGAGAGGGCAGGAGCAGAGCACAGCCCCAGGGCTGGAACACCCCATGGGAAATGGAACTGTATTCCCACAGCCCTGTCCCCACAGCCCCAGGGCTGGAACACCCCATGGGAAATGGAACTGTATTCCCACAGCCCTGTCCCCACAGCCCCAGGGCTGGAACACCCCATGGGAAATGGAACTGTATTCCCACAGCCCTGTCCCCACAGCCCCAGGGCTGGAACACCCCACAGAGAATGGAACTGTATTCCCACAGCCCTGTCCCCACAGCCCCAGAGCTGGAACACCCCACGGGAAATGGAACTGTATTCCCACAGCCCTGTCCCCACAGCCCCAGGGCTGGAACACCCCACGGGAAATGGAACTGTATTCCCACTCAGGGGCAGCTGCTGTGCAGGGTTTTGGTGCCGTTCATTGAGCACTGCACAGATCACCACTCACACTGCACTGCAGTGTGCCAAGGGGACAGGGCCTGGGAGCTGGGAATCCCAGAGAATGGGATCCAGGCTGAGCCCCCCCAGCTCCCTCAGGAATTCTCCATTCCCTTCCCAGTCCCCTCAGGAATTCTCCATTCCCTTCCCAGCTCCCTCAGGAATTCTCCATTCCCTTCCCAGCTCCCTCAGGAATTCTCCATTCCCTTCCCAGTCCCCTCAGGAATTCTCCATTCCCTTCCCAGCTCCCTCAGGAATTCTCCATTCCCTTCCCAGCTCCCTCAGGAATTCTCCATTCCCTTCCCAGCTCCCTCAGGAATTCTCCATTCCCTTCCCAGCTCCCTCAGGAATTCTCCATTCCCTTCCCAGCTCCCTTCCCTGGACACGCTCCAGCCCTCAATGTCTTTTCTGTCCTGGGGAGCCCAGGATGTCCCCAGGGTGTCCCCAGGATGTCCCCAGGGGGTCCCCAGGATGTTCCCCAGGGTGTCCCCAGGATGTCCCCAGGATGTCCCCAGGGTGTCCCCAGGGTGTCCCCACGATGTCCCCAGGGTGTCCCCAGGGTGTCCCCCAGGATCCGAGGTGCTGGCACATCTGTGGCAGAGCGGGACCCTCCTCTGGTGGCCCCATCCCAAGCTCTGCTGGCCTCGCTGCTCTCCCCATGGCAAAATCCCCAGATCCCTGAATTTAAAGCAAGTGGTTTTGCTCTTCATAACAGACTTCAAAGAAAAGTTGGTCTGAGCAATGTCTGGAAAATACTGATCAGCCACAATATCCTTCTACACCTGAGGAGAAAACGTAATGGAGCTGAAGATGGCAGCGCAGAGCTGGGGTGACCTCTAAGGAATGGGTCATTTATTCCATCTACAATGAGCTTTGAGGAATATTTTGGGTTGCTCGGCATTTCAGCTATGATTCTTCCTCTGAAAGAGAAAAAAATGGGAACGAGAAAAAGCCCTGCATTTCCTACCACTGTCGTGTCTTTTAAATTCTGAGGGCGAGCTGAGCGCTATTTCAGACTCCCTCAAACACACAGTAATCCCATCATTCACAGCAAGCAGCCCTAAAGCAGAAGGATGCGAATCCCTGGTGGTGCATTCGGCTCAGGAGCTGGCCCCGTGTGCCGGGACGAGGGTGACAGATGTCACTTTGTGCTCACAGAGCTCCGAGCCGGGGCTGCCACCTGCACCCTGCCCCATGAGCCGGGGCTGAGCTGTGCTGGCACCGCCTGGGCTCCTTCCCCAGCCCGGGAATGGCATTGCAGGCAGCAGCAGGGCACAGCGAGCTCCGGGAGGAATTCTCCTCTCCAAAGTCTGCTCAGGTCGTGATCAAAGAGATGAGCCGCGCATTTGGAGCCCACATTTTGTCACGTTCATAAACTCCAGCCTTTACTTCCCTGACCTATCAATCTTTCATCTCTTTCAAGTGCTAAATTAATCTTATTTAGAAAAGTCAATTAAACCGGTCAGCTTTTTGATGGTATTAGAAAGTACTTGATATCTTTGCTGCCCTTTAATTTTATGAAACAAGAGAGAATAATCCTGCAAAAAAGAGCCCCTCCAGCGATAAGCTTGGCTGTAAAATATTAATTTTTAATGACATTATGTTGGAACAAAATATTTTTTCTCTTTTAGTAAACAGATGGAAGATTATATTTTCACTATTTATCAAAGGAGGTATTAATGCAGAAATGAACCAACAGAGGCAAAGTCAATGTGGAGTGTGCTGTTTAGCAGTTTTTAAGGAGTTAACCCTGGCCAAAATTGCAGAAAACACCTTAGCAGAAACTTACTGGCTTAATTAGGCCCCAGGATTTTGTGCTCTCTTTCCTATTTGAGTATTTTTAAGGAAGGAAGCGAGCACAGCCAGCGTCTGTTCTCCCGGTGCGGATGGAGCAGCCCCAGTGAAGGCACTGAGCCGCCTCCAGCTGATGCCAATGGCAGGAGGAAAACGGCTCCGAAGGGAGAGCTGGTCCTGGGCCTGGGGAGGAGACCCTGCCTGTCCCCTCTGAGACCCTGCCTGTCCCCTCTGAGATCTGTCCCCAATGACACCCTGCCTGTCCCCGGTGAGACCCTGCCTGTCCCCTCTGAGACCCTGCCTGTCCCCTCTGAGAACTGTCCCCTCTGAGACCCTGCCTGTCCCCTCTGAGAACTGTCCCCAATGAGACCCTGCCTGTCCCCTCTGAGATCCTGCCTGTCCCCTCTGAGAACTGTCCCCAATGACACCCTGCCTGTCCCCTCTGAGACCCTGCCTGTCCCCTCTGAGATCCTGCCTGTCCCCTCTGAGATCTGTCCCCTCTGAGACCCTGCTTGTCCCCAATGAGACCCTGCCTGTCCCCTCTGAGACCCTGCCTGTCCCCTCTGAGATCTGTCCCCTCTGAGACCCTGCTTGTCCCCAATGAGACCCTGCCTGTCCCCGGTGAGAACTGTCCCCAATGAGACCCTGCCTGTCCCCGGTGAGAACTGTCCCCAATGAGACCCTGCTTGTCCCCAATGAGACCCTGCCTGTCCCCTCTGAGAACTGTCCCCAATGAGACCCTGCCTGTCCCCAATGAGACCCTGCCTGTCCCCAGTGAGAACTGTCCCCAGTGACATCCTGCCTGTCCCCAAGGAGATCCATATCCCACTGAGATCCTGGCTGTCCCTTCTGAATCCAGACCCCAACCCTCACTGACATCCCCTCGGGGAGGAGATCCTGGCTGTGCCCTCTGAGATCTGTCCCCACTGAGGCCTTGTCCCCACTGAGCTGCTGTCCCTACTGAGCTCCTGTCCCCACTGAGATCCAGATCCCACTGAGATCCAGATCCCATTGAGATCCTGTCCCCACTGAGCTCCAGACCTCGCTGACATCACTGGCTGTGACACATGGTGGCACAAGCAGTGGCACAAAGCAGTGGCAGGTGGGTAAGGGCTGGGTACCCAGTAAACACGGGCAGATAAAGTGTCCCCACGTTTGCTCAGGGCTGAAACCATCCATCCACTTCTCCTTTTACATCCTTCCCGTGCCTGGGGATGCCACAGCTCCAGGGGACCATAGAGCACAATGTGACAAGCTCCAAAAACGGAAAGGGAGGAGTGGGGAGTGGCAGATGTCACATCTCGTGTTCAGCCGGGTGCAGCATCCCTCAAGCTTCATCCATGGGATGTTGACCAAACTGTGGGATGTCCTTGCCATCCTCCAAAAGCCAGGATCTTCCCACAGCTGGCACCAGCTCTGCCTTTATCTTCTCTGTGGCACCAGCAGGCCTGGGATTTGGGATTTTAGCTCTTCGTGCCAGACAAGCTGGTTGTTTCAGACAAAGCCACCACTGTGAACACTGAGGTGCAGCTGCACTCAGACACATCCCTGGGGATCAGAGCCGGTTTGAACAGTGGGGCACAACCTGTGCCCCTTTAGGGCACTGTCCCCCTGCAGCACTTCCCTGAGGTCCTGGGCAGCACTGAGGGGACCCCAAATCTCCCTCCAGAGCCCCGGGCAGCCAAAGGCACAAGTGCTGCAGCAGCCAGGGCTGAGCAGAGGCTCAGAGGATGCAATTTCAGCAATGAAGTGGCAAAGAGAGGATTGGGGCAGGGCTGCAGGGAGCAGCAGGAGCAGTGACAGCAGCTGGGATCTGTACAGGGGGAGGTGCTGCTGGCTGATCTCAGCAACCCCTCTTTAAATGTGTGCTTAATAAAACCTCCTTCAAAGAGCAGCACGATGCCACTGACCTCACACTTCCCTGCCTTCTCTGCAGACAATTTTTCGAGAGACTGAGTTTTGTGCTAAATGAGCCCATAGGCACCTCCATGTCCTTGCTGCAGTTACACATGCACTGACAACAGCACCAAAGCCATTTCTGGGTGCATGTCATGGGGAAACGGCTGGGATTGACAGCAAAGGCTTCTCAGTGTCTGGAGCACCACTTCCCACAGGGACTTGGAAGGCAGAGCTGAGGGGACCGTCCCCTCACGTGCCAGGTGCCTGTACCCAGGAAATAAATCCTGCTGTGCCTTTCATGCTTTCTCTTTTCCTTCTGAAATGCTCCCATACTGAGTGTCTGTAACAGACAGGGACTCATATTCAGTGATCTTTGTAAGAGAGTTTTAAAAATACATCAGGCTTAACATCAATAGCAGAGACGGGGAGCCACATTAATAAATCCATGGGCATTAAACCACGGATTATTTTTATCTGGCTGAGATACTGATTTTTATTATAAAATGTTCTTCAACAGCAAAACCAAAGGATGATGTCACCACTAATCAGGAGTCTGACAAGAACAGAAAGCAGAAAAATCAGCGGATGGAATATTTGGGATCAAATACAGTGACAGAACTCAGAAGAGCTCGTTCTGAAAAGCAGCAACTGGAAGTGAAACCTGGATTCTAGTTAGAGATTTTCATGCAACTGCCCTGCTTTTTGTAAATTCTCATGTTCTGCAGAGGGTCAGGGCAGGAGCCCTTCTCTCCATCAGCCTGTGGCTCCAGCAGGGCCAGACTTGGGCCAAGCCCAGCCTGGGGGGCACAAGCTCGGCCCTGGAGAGCCTGGGCTCACTGCAGAGCACTGAGGGTTCAGCACTGCCTCAGCAGACTTGATTGTTGGGGTGGGGCTTTTCCCCCCCCTCTATTGTTTTTTAAGATTTTGTTAATTAATCACCCAGACTTTGCAGTGTGACAGGTACCACAGGACTATTCCAACAGGGAGCACCGACCCCTGCTCTGTGCCCACCGTGCCTGTGCTGAGAGCTGGGATGAAAGAATTAAACTTTTCCAGCAGGGGTTCTGCCAAGCAGGAAGAAAATTGTGAAAAGAGCTTATGAGCCGAGAGTACACCTGCACTCAACACGGTGTCTCTTTTCAACACAAAACACCTTCCTGGCTCCAAGATCCCTTTTCTGATTAAAGTTTTTGAAACTGGCACACTCCTGTAATACATTTTGATGAAATCCCATTCTCCAGTGAAATTGTTATAGTGGATAACTTCCAGGCAACAGTAGCAGGAAGACTGTTAATCAGGATCAGAAGAATATAGAGAGCCTGCAAACCCAGCATTAAGCCACCTATGACAGGCAGTCCCCAAATTCATGGCTCACACAGAACAAACTTATTTTTGAGAGCAGAATTACAAAGATATAAAAACAGGGGGAAAAGCCTTGAAAGGCAGGACGTGATTACCCTCACATTGCTCCGTTCTGCAGCTGCCATCAGGAGCTGAGGCTGTAACTCACCGAGCACAGACTGAAATCCATCCTGCCCAGGGTTAATAAGGGAACGACCCAGCAATTTGTGACTGGGCACCAGCACGAGCAGCCTGAAATGGCGTGAGGCCAGCAGGGAATGGAGGGAGCCTGCCTGCCCCGAATCCTGATTATTGTGGGCAGGGGTGGAGCTCACTCCCCCTGTGTCACTGGGCTCACCTGTCCTGCCACCCAAACCCCTCATAAATTCAGATGAGCCTCAAACTGGGGACAGAGAGCTCACAACCCCACGGTGGGAGAGGGGTTTGAGGTGTGGGTCATGAGTTGTGAGAGTTAAAGTGCTTTGTTGGAATCCTAGAGAAAATCTATTTGGGCTTGAATTACCTCACTTCCTTCCAGGGGATGGACTTTCATTTCTCTGCTATTTTGAGTCTCATCAAGCACAGGAACACGATGAGGCTCCCCAGGTGCTGCAAAAACAGGAATTCAGAACAACACAGAATAGATGCAAAAGATTCGGGCAGAGGTGACCAAAGTTTCTGATTGTCTCCTCTGTAAATGGCATTAACTGGCTGATAAATGGATCCACGAGACTGTGACAGCCCTGATGAATGACTTATTGCAGAAAACACCAAGATTGATGCATTGTTCAGCCCTAAACTAAACACATGGTGTTAATTCACTCCTAGGGCTACAACCTGGAGTCCATCAGCATCTATAATTAAACACATTGCTTCATGAATTTTACAAATATGGCAAAAGTTGCTAATGGAGTGACTTAAATTCTGTTAACATTCATTTAATCTCTTTGGTATCTCTTTAAACATACATTTAAAATTCTAATCACTGCAAAAAGACTTTAATAAGACACAATGTTAATGAAATATGTGAAGGAGCTATTGAAAGACAGAATTGTTGAAAAAAATGCAAGAAAGAAAAAAGAAGCAGGCTAAGCTGAATTGGCATGGAAATCCAGCCAGGGAGTTATTTAAAGGCTGAGGAAAAGCATGGCTGTGTCCTAGGATAGCATGATTTTAAAAGGTTTTTCGTACTAAATACTCATTATTTGGATTAATTAGGGGATTACACTTTGAAACTGTTCCAGCTCTATCATTTGTAGATTTACTTTCTACCTTGCTGGTCCACAGTTCCTGAAATGGGAACATTTTGGGTGGGGATGACTCAGAGTTCTCTGCAGAACTGCGAGGAGAGCATTTCCACCTCACAGTACTTTCCTGCCATATTTGTGCCACGAGCTTTTATCCATTTTTTATCACTTTTCTTTTAATTGTATTGACCCTTTTCCAGGATGAAGATGTAAAAAATCATAATAGCGGAATAATTTGCAGCGTAGAAATTCTTGATTTTCTGCATTTTAATTAATTTAAAATAAATTCCAGCAATTGCACTGGAGGCCCAGTGGCACGAGCACAGTGACTGGAAGTGTCCCAGGCCAGGCTGGACAGGGCTTGGAGCACCCTGCTCTGATTTTCTGCAGAAAGTTGTCCCTGCCCGTGGCAGGGGACAGAACAAGAAAAGCTTTAAGGTCTCTCCCAGCCCAAAGCACGCCTTGGTTCTGTGCCTCCATGACAGGTCTGTGAACATTCCATGACTTTTCCCTCCACCCTGAGAGCTGCAGTTCTCTGTTAGATCCCATCACCCCAATCTAAACACACACAGATGTGCCGGAGTTCAAAGATAAATCCTCCAGGCTGTGCCAGGAAGGAAACATCTCTTCTTCACAAACAGGCAGTTTGAAATTCATTACGTTGATCCTGGAATGCACTTTTGGGGCTCAGGCACACTCCTTTGCTAGGGAATATTTTTAAGACTCTCTCAGAGGCAAAAATTGTCCAGAAGCGTTCCCACAGAATGAGATGGGTCATTTCATGCCCAATTTACAATATCCAGGAGTCAACACGTGTCATTAACCTGAGCTGAGCAGGGAAGAATCATCTGTGTTATTAAAGGTGGCTGTGATTAGCTGGTGCAGGCATCAACAAAGTGTCACAGAGGGCTGTGGAAACTCTGCTTGTGCACACACACACAGACTTTCAAATGCCCTTTGCAGTTTCTTTTCACTTTGGTTTGGTACCTGCATTCCCCGAGCTGGAGCAGCAGGGCAGTCACAAACACCCCCGGTGTGCCGCAGTTTCAGTTCCCGTTTAAAGTCCTGTCATGCCGTGCCCCGGCCGTGGCACACCCAGCCCTCCCTGCGAGCAGCCCCATCGCTCTCACACATTTCACACATCCAGCCCCGCACCTGGAACAAATGTGGCTGCATGTGCCCGCCCGGCCTGGGGCTGAGCTCGGGGCACTCAGCAGGGCAGGAGCAGCTCAGCCAGCACCTCCTCAGCACAGGTTTGTCTAAGGCAGGAGCTGCTGCCAGCACAGGGCTGTTCTCACGGCAGCCACGTGCCAGAGCTGAATGGAACGGGGAGAGCCAAAGGCAAGAAAGGAAATCCTGTTCCACATTTCACTACTGGCAGCAGGAGTGCTTCAGCTGGGATGAGCAACAGGGAGGGCAGGGAAAGCCCCCTGAGATCCTGGCAGTCACACCTGCTCTGCTCCTGCATTTTTCCTCGTGAAGAATGAGCCAAGAGCAGATGTTCAGGGGTGTCTCTGAGGAGAAGCCTTGTCTTGCTTTGGGAAATGGGGTGCACTTGGTGGGGGTTTCAGTGGCCGAGAGCAGACACAGAGCCACAGCCCGCTGTGCTGCTCTCCTGAGCCGCCGGCAGCACCTGCAGGGCCAGTCCTTGCCCAGCTGGAGAGAACAAATCCCTGCGGACCCACGGATGGGGGGCACTGCCCTGGGCACCACTGCCTGCCCAGCTCCCCACCAGCTCCTGCACCAACCCAGATTCCCAGCGGCTGTGCACGGCCAAGGCTCCCTGGTGTGGGTGTGCACTGAGCACAGCTGGCACAGCTGGCACAGCTGGCACAGCTGGCACAGCTGGCCCAGGAGAGGCACCAAGGAGCCAGAACCTCGTCTGTCCCTCCTGCGGCCCAGCCGGGCTGGACATCGCCAAAAACTCTCACCCTCATCCTTTGCGAGGTTGTCTGAATCACAGCAGCACAGAATCTTTTAGGGTACAAAAGGCTTCTGAAATCATCGAGTGCAACCTTTGATGAAAGGGGTTTTGTCTGCTGTAAATTGTCCTTTGCTGTTGTGTGCCTCTACCAGATTTGAGCTCCTGAACAGGAAATTCCTTTTAAAATAATAATAACTTTATTATTATATACCAACCATCTTTGCAAAGGCACTGAGCTCCTGTTGCCAGCTAAGCTGGGCCCTCTGTGCCCCCCAGGGGAAGGAATCCTGGCGTGCCCTGGTGGTGCCATGGGTGAGGCTCCTGTTAAACACTGACAGGAACCGCGTTGGGCAATGCAATCACAAACACTGAATTCCTCAGAACAGTTTTCCTGCCCAGGCACACCAGTTATTAGCAAATGCTGCTGCCATATTTTGCTGTATATACTATTTCAATCAGCCATATGGGAGGAAATCTGTAAATTACTTTACAGCAATTAATACACACTTACACAGTTTGTACAAAAGTGTTCAATGAATTATGCTACAGGAAGCAAACACACTAAGGCCAAACAATGGAGCTTTATGAATATTTAATTCCTGTAAATTATTTAAAGTAGTAAAACACAGTGTATGCTCACCTTCAGAGCACCTGCTCAGATGAAGCATTCTCTCTCTTAACAACCTTCTTATGTAATTTCAGGAGATCCCATAGATTATCTTGGTTCAATTGATTTTTTATTCAAATAAATGGGAGGAAAAGAGGTCCAGACTCTGGCTTGCTCAGAAAGGGACTGTTTGCTTCCAGAGGGACCCTCACACAATTTTCACAAGGGATGGAGGGCCAGGACACAGGGAATGGCTCCCAGTGCCAGAGGGCAGGGATGGATGGGATGTTGGGAATTGGGAATTCCTGGCTGGGCTGGAATTGCCAGAGCAGCTGTGGCTGCCCCTGGATCCCTGGCAGTGCCCAAGGCCAGGTTGGACATTGGGACAGTGGGAGGTGTCCCTGCCACGGCAGGGCTGGGATGGGTGGGATTTTACCCTTTCCAACCCAAATCCTTCTGGGATTCTGCTGTGTTAGGAGTTCCTGTACAGCTCAGTGTCAGGCAGCTGGTGACAGCCAGAAGGGACAGGTGGCTCACCTGGCACCCCCAGGGGTGACTCTGCAGGAGCAGATGGAGCCAGGGCAGCTCCTCCCTCCCTGTGCCAGGGCTGTGCCAGGGCTGTGCCAGGGCTGGGGACAGGGCTAGGGACAGGGCTGGGGACAGGGCTGGGGACAGGGGACAGGGGCAGTGGTATCAGCAGAGCTGCCTTAAACCAGCCCCGTGGAAACAACTCGAGGCTTTATTTGCAGTATTTCCTTCCATTACTGCTGAAGTTGTTGAACACAAATGAATCAAAGCTGCAGCTTGGCTGCTGTTGGTGCAGCTCGAGGTCAGCAGTGCCAGGACAGAGCTGAGCCAGGAGCAGGAGCTGTGCCCAGCAGCCACACCAGGATCCCAGCTCGGGATCCAGGCTCCAAACCCCTCACAGGGAGTGAGGAAAACAGTGGAAAAGGGATCATCTGATTTCCTCTTTACAGCACAACTGATCCACTGAATTCCTTACTGTGCTTGTGGTGGGAGGGGAGAAGTGCTCTGGCTTGCTCCAGGGGCTGGGCTGTTCTCTGGGGAGGATTTTGGGTTATGTTTGCTGGGTTTTTGCTTTGACCAGAATTGAAACATGAGCTGAAGCAAAGGAATTCTGGATCTGCAATACAAAGCTTTTACAGTCACTTCTCAAGGCCAAGGCCATGGATTTCAGGGCTTTCCCACCCACCACAGGCCGGGGGTTTCCATTCCATCCATGGTGTGTCCGTGCAGGAGAGGCAATAGCTCTGGTAGCTGTGTTAGCTAACACATCCCGTGCTGTGACAGCCCCTGCCACTCTGCTGTGTCAGTGCCCAAACCAGAACATGCCCTTGCCAAGAAACAAATAAACCACACACTCCAACAGCCCTGAGCAGCTGCTGGCCACTGCCACGGCCTGGGAAATCCTGGCCACTCCAGTGTTATGTTTGCTATCTCACCTGAGAAAAAGTTGCTTGTTTTGTTCTGGTTTTTTGTTTGTTTGTTTGTTTTGTTTGTTTTAGTGTTTAAACACCTCTTCAAGTATTCACCTCTTGCTTTATAAGCACATCAGATGTATTTAATTAAAAGATGATTTTTCTTTCCTCCAAGCTATTATCACACAATTCCTGAATAAACTCTTTAATTTCTGCTGTTCTGGGGCACAGTCTGTTCCGACTTTGTGGATGCTCTGTTTAATACCTGTGGTTTAAATTTGCTACTGAAATGCCTGGGACTCCTCACACCCGCAGCAGAAGTGCCCTTTGCAATTCTGTCTCCCTGGGTCTGAGTTCAACACATAAAACAAACAAACAAAAAAGCCAAATAGACGATGAGCATTAGCTAGTGAGCTCAAAAATGAGAATGCTTTTAGTGTCTAAGATACAAAGCTGTGATTAACTCAGGGGACAAGCCAGCAATAAGACCCAAACAAACAAACCTTTGTATTTTGGCAAAGAGAAAAACTCCATCTTAATCCAAGTACATCCATTTGCTAAGGCCAGTACCTGCACATCCATTTCAACAGGACTACAGGAATTTCTGTCCAGGGAGAATGCAGAGCTATGTTATAAAAAATGAGATTATTTTAACACCTCATACCCATCCAGTAACAGGTAGAAAGTTTTAGTACCAATAGTCTGTGGATGTTTGTCTGTAACTGTGGCTCTGGGCTGTGGCTGCAGTGTCCTGCCCCAGGGGCTGGTGATGGCCAGAGCAGCAGAGCAGGGACTGAGCTCCTGCCAAGGAGCAGGGACACAACTGGAAACTCCTGTGGGTGCACCTGACCCCACCTGGGGCAATAAAAGGGAGAGGAGAGGAGAGGAGAGGAGAGGAGAGGAGAAGAGAGGAGAAGAGAAGAGAAGAGAAGAGAAGAGAAGAGAAGAGAAGAGAAGAGAAGAGAAGAGAAGAGAAGAGAAGAGAAGAGAAGAGAAGAGAAGAGAAGAGAAGAGAAGAGAAGAGAAGAGAAGAGAGAAGAGAAGAGAAGAGAAGAGAAGAGAAGAGAAGCCTGGGGGAGCTGCTCCTGTGCAGGACAGGGGAGGGAGCTCTGGGCACCTGTGCCAGGGTCCCAGCACCCTCCCAGCCAAGAATTCCCTCCCAATATCCCACCTCTCCCTGCCCCCTTTGTCCATCCATCCCATCCATGTCTCTCCATTCCAGAGAGGAGGATGTGGAGCAGGACAGTGCCAGGGCTTTCCCCAGGCCCAGATGCTCTGTGCAGAGGCCAGAAGAGTCTGGGGGCTCTGGGAGCTGCTCTGTGAGGGGCCCTGCAGCACTGACTGTGCTCCTACCAAAATCTGCCCTCTGCCAGGGGCTCCATGCTGCAGTTCCAGCTCCCCCAATGCCCTTTAGAGCCAGCCTTTAAAAACGAGGCTCTGGGAAAATGGGGCACTCTGAAGAATGCATCATTAAATTATCAATATTTAAGCACATTTCTGGGCAAACTAGGCACCAGAGCCCTTGCTTTTCCAGAACATAGATCGAGTTTTCACAGCCACAATATTTCTCTGTGTGTTTAGAGAGGAAAACAAACAAAATATGCTGTGTGTGCCTTGCTGATGTGAATGATGGCCAGCCAAACCAGGCTGGAGGGCTTGTGCTCCCCACAGCCCAAAAGGCAAGGCAGGGTCATGAGCAGGTTTTCATCTTTCCATGTCGTGTGGGGCACATCAGCAGCTTTTGTGTGCTGTGGGGCAGAGCACAGCACTCCTGGGGCGTGGGGCATGACCTGGGTGCTTGGATGTGTTGGAGGTGGGGTTTGGAGGTTGTGCAGGAGCTGCTGGGTAAGGACTCTGCTTGTGAGCTGACCAATGAATAAATCAATGAATCAATAAATAAACGAGCTGCAGTGTGCTGTGGGAGGGTGAGCCCTGGCCGGGCTGTGCATCAGTGCAGACCCAGCTGACATCACCCGCAGCTCTGTGCTCTTCCTCCCCACACGGAAATGAAACTCATCAAAATGCAATCCTCTTTGTTGTGCTTTGGGGAATGCAGGCAGGCAGTGTCATCTGCAGGGGAGGGCTCCCAGAGCCTGCTCGATCCATCCCCAGAGCAGTGTCTTTGCTAAATGCTCTGTGCTAATGACATTGTGCTTAGCTGGATGCACTGATATGTGAAAAAGAAGAGACTCGGGGAAAAAAGAGGAGTGTAGAATATCAATGTGTACTTCAAAATCATAACTGGGTTACATACTATAAATCTTTTCATGTCTGTATTTTTAACAGAAAAATTTGCTCTTTCAAGCAATAATTCAGCCTTGTTAGCCTTAAGTTTTATAAAGTTTTCAGTAATGAGCTTTCCAAATGTTAAACCTGTTATTTTATTCATTGTGATTGAAACTAAAATTGCTTTTCAAGCAGAAAGCTGTCAGGATAAGATCACGACTGACAAAGTGAGTCCCAGCTAACGAATGTTCCTGTCTCTGTCTCCCAAGGGACCTCGTGGATCAGGAGAGGGCAGAGTGGATGAAGGCTGTGGGAGCTGTGATGTGTCACAGTCCCTCTCCTGAGGAGGAGCTGCTGCCCTGCCCGGGGCTGTGGGAGCCCAGGAGGAGCCCAGGAGGAGCCCAGGAGGAGCCCAGGAGGAGCTGGCTCAGTGCTGAGCCCACAGGCTGTGTGTGCTGGCAGCATCCCCCGCAGGACATGGCCCCTCAGAACCCGTGTCCTGGCTGGGAACTCAGAACCCAGAACCCAGAACCCAGAACCCAGAACCCAGGAACCCAGAACCCAGGAACCCAGAACCCAGAACCCAGGGACCCAGAACCCAGGGACCCAGAACCCAGGGACCCAGAACCCAGGGACCCAGGAACTCAGAACCCAGGAACTCAGAATCCAGGAACCCAGAACTCAGGAACCCAGGAACCCAGGGACCCAGAACCCAGGAACTCAGGAACCCAGAACCCAGGAACTCAGAATCCAGGAACCCAGAACCCAGAACCCAGGAACCCAGAATCCAGGAACTCAGAACCCAGAACCCAGGAACCCAGAACCCAGGAACCCAGGAACCCAGAACCCCGTCCTGCAGGGATGCAGGGACCAGGAGAGCCTGGTTGGACCAAGCCTGTGGCAGACAATCACGGAGAGCTGTGCTCCCTGCTCCGATTTGCCCGTGGTAACTCCATCTCCCACACTGTGGAGTGCTCCACAAGGCTGGAGCTCTGGATGGAGGCTCCAGCACTGCAGCTGGCTGGCATTCCTGCTCACAGCAAGGCTCAGAGGATGTGTGTCAGTGTCCAGAGACTTGGCCCCTCATTAAAAAGAAAAAACCAAAACCCAGCTCTTTCACCAACAGAATCCCCCAGAAAGAATATGTTCAGCAGGTTCTTGATAATGTTATTAACAATATCCTTAGATATTCGAAAATGCCACGGGGCCTTTGATTGTAATAAAGCCTTTTGTCGTGTCAGTCACAAACCCAGAGGATCCCCAGAGATTTTTACCTTCCAGGTAAGGACAAACACCAGCTGAGTGACCTGACCTGTGAGCAGCCCAGCAGTGCTGGACCCTGCAGCTCCAGAGGCTCACCAGACCTGTGAGCAGAGCTGGGCTCAGAGCTGGGCAGGGCCGGGCTCCAGCAGCACACACAGGGTTAAAGGCAGGCTCAGAGCCCCTCAGAACCGAGGGGCAAAGGCAGAATGTGTCAAGCTGTCAGAAGGATGAGAAAGAAAGGAGAAACTGAGGTGGGGCTGTGGGAGAAATGGGTGTGCAGTTGTCTGCACAAATAGCTGAAGAAATCATCAAACAGGCTGAGCAGGGAGAGAGCTGGAGGCGAAATTCTGAAGTTTACCAAAACTCACTGAACATTGTAGAGGCTGCAGGCTTTGGAGCCGTGCTCTCTGCACCCTTGGTGAGGGGGAGCTGCAGCCAAGAGCCCATGGGTGCCCAGCCATGGGTGCTGCTGGGCTGTGCCAGGGCAGGGCAGGTCACCCCTGCAGGAGATGCCAGCCCCTGTGCCAGGGGATGCCCAGGACATGCCCTGTGCCCTCCCACACAGTTCAGCTGCCCGGGATGTTTGGTGCCCCTGGCAGAGTCCCGGGTGGATCTGCTCAGTGTGGGGATCTCTCTTGTCTCCAGGGCAGCTGGAATTGCTCTTTCCACCACCAAAGGCACATTCCTGTGAGTCAGGAGGGAAAAGGGCTGGGCAAGGATGATTTTGCTGAGCCACCCTTCCCTGTCTCAGCCCCTGCCCCTGTGCTGGCACCAGCTCTGGGCTGCTCTGGGTTGACACGTTGGATTTTTGCTCGTGTGTTTCGGGACTGTCCAAATGTCAGGTTGTTAAAGCCACCAAAAGGTCAGGGAACATTTGGGACAGTCCTAGGATTAACACACAAACTGTTTTTTTCTTACATCTTTGCATGTGTCCGAGTCACAGATGACAGAAGGAATGTTTTTTTCTCACACCCATCTGCTCTGCACAGCCCTCAAAGCAGCAGGAATGAGGAGAACACTGCTGCTGTCCTGCACTGCTGTGTAGAAACTTTGTGGTGGTAGATCTGTGTGGCTATTGCAGTGACACGTCCTGGTGGAATGCTGAATAATCCCTTTTTGTGCTGGCAAAGCTCTTTCGGTCGCTGATGTTTTTCAGTGACATCTGGTGATTGCTGTGGCTCCCCAAAGCAGTGGCAGGTTCTGCTCTGCCACCTGTCCCTTTGCCTCCCTGCTGCCGTGTCACCACACCTGGGCTTCCTCACCTGCTCAGCCCAGCCCTTCCCGGCAGGATTCTGCTTTCAGGCTGTTCCAGGATCAGCCGTGGAGCTGGGCAGATGTAACTGCAGTGTGCAGTGTTGGCCTGAGGGCAGAACAACTGATGGGAACTGCCCAGAAAAGCCCAACCAGGCAGAGCAAAATGCAAAGGCTACCAAGGCAACCAGATCCTGACTCCTTTTCTTCTGGGTTACCTCGACAGGAGCTCTGCAGGAAGGAAAAGAGCCACAGCTCAGTGGGGATGAAGGCCAGCATCAGCATCAGCAGTAAAGGGTCAGTGAGTTCCTTCAGAGCCCCTGAAACAAATCCAAAATGTCATTTCCTTCAGACTTTCCCTTCCCTGGCAGAGCTGCTCCAGTGTTACCTTCCAGGCATTTTTCCTTGTGACCAAATGTCAGCCTTTACTGGGCCAGGAGCAGCCCCTGTGGAAGGAAAACCAAAGGAGAACAAACAAAGTGTGTCCCACTGAGTCCCTCCACCTGCCCAGATTTGTTCATTGTAACTTTGGGGCTGACATCTGTTTGAGTGTCCTGAGTACAAACTCAATACTTACCAACAGAAGGGTAAAAAATGTAACATTTTAACGCCCATGTTAATGCAAACTGTGTGACTCTTTGCCACAGACAATCATGTCTTGGTGTTGTTGTAACCTTGTTTTTTTCTGCACTGCAAATGCACTTTTTTTTTTTTTTTTCCAATGCACTAGAAAGAGTGCATGGGGCTGCAGTGTAAAATCTTGCAGCAGAAAGAGTAAAACCCCAGCAGTCTGGGCGATTCACAAGGTCTGCTATTGATCACTGGCTGCATTTGGCAGCTGCAGTGATGGTGGAGTGAGGAATTCTCTGAGCTCTTGGCGGCCCCAGCACAGCCCTGGCTCCCACTAATGTTTTATTTCTCCGAGGAGGTGTCAGAGTGTGTAATTCATAAAAGCTCTAATTTATTGCTGAACTCCAGGGAAATTTTGCCAGGGACTTAAGAGAACACTGAAAGAAACTCAAAACCTGTGAAAAAACTAGGATGAGAAACAAATTCCTGCAAACTAATGGCTTTGGGGGGTGTGTGTATGCTTGTGCTGCTAATGTCAGAAAGGATAAAACAAACATTTTCCCCTAATTCTTCAGGATGCATCCACTCCATTGCACTTCTGAAACATCCATCCTTGTTTTCCTCGTGTGCTGCTGCAGATTGCCAATCCCCCTGGTTGGCAGCTCGTGCTGGTGTCCCCAAGGCACCCAGAAGAACATTCCTGTGTCTGTGGTGGTCACCAGGAGCCTGCCCCCAGCACCACCTGCTCAGTGCCTCGCTGTGCCTCCCAGCCCTGCGGGCTGCCTCGCCTCTGCAATTCCTGTGAATGTGCCAGCCCGAAGCTGCACAGGTCAGCAGGAGCCTCGCTGTCCTTTTTGAGAGCCCGTGTTGAGCATCAGGAGCAGCAGGACACTCACACCCTCGGCACATGGACCTGAGCTGGGGACGGGGCTTTCCTTCAGGCCTGGCCAGCATAGGGAATTCGTGCTGCTCAAAGCTCTCCCCGAGCTGAGGGGATGCTCATCTCCTGCCGCTGGATCAGCACCCAAGCACTGCTGCAGGCTGGCCCCGGAGAGGGGGTGCTGAGGGGAAAGGTGCCTGTCAGACGTGCCTTGTGTCCTTCCTTGGGACGCTGCTCGTGCCAAGTGCCACTGGGGGATGTGACACTAACCCTCACCCTGGTCTCTTCTGCTCTGGCCAGAGTTAGCCCAGGAACCAGCCCAGAACCAGCCCAGGAACCAGCCCAGAACCAGCCCAGGAACCAGCCCAGCAACCAGCCCAGAACCAGCCCAGAACCAGCCCAGAGCCAGCCCAGAGCCAGCCCAGAGCCAGCCCAGGAACCAGCCCAGGAACCAGCCCAGAACCAGCCCAGAACCAGCCCAGGAACCAGCCCAGAACCAGCCCAGAACCAGCCCAGAGCCAGCCCAGGACCCAGCCCAGGACCCAGCCCAAGAACCAGCCCAGAGCCAGCCCAGAGCCAGCCCAGGAACCAGCCCAGGAACCAGCCCAGAACCAGCCCAGGACCAGCCCAGGACCCAGCCCAAGAACCAGCCCAGAACCAGCCCAGAGCCAGCCCAGAACCAGCCCAGGAACCAGCCCAGGAACCAGCCCAGGAACCAGCCCAGGAACCAGCCCAGGACCCAGCCCAAGAACCAGCCCAGAACCAGCCCAGAACCAGCCCAGGACCCAGCCCAAGAACCAGCCCAGAACCAGCCCAGAACCAGCCCAGAACCAGCCCAGGAACCAGCCCAGAACCAGCCCAGAGCCAGCCCAGAACCAGCCCAGAACCAGCCCAGAACCAGCCCAGAACCAGCCCAGAACCAGCCAGGACAGGGGCAGGACACAGCCTTGAATACAAGGCTTCTCCTGCTGCTCACAAAGCTCCACATCCCTAAGCCAAGCTCAACCTAGGAGCCAGCCCTCAGAGGAAATCTGCTGCCTCTGGTGTCACTTCAAGCCCTTCGTGGTGGAGGCACTCCATGAAGGCATCCCTGGGACCAGTCTCTGCTCTCTGGTGGGTGTTTCACCCACCGGCTTCACTCTCCTCCCTGCTTTGCTCCAGGGCAGTAACTGAGCTGATTCCCAGGTGGAGCCACCTTTTTTCAGGACAGACAGGTGGGTTTGTTCCCAGCCCCCAGCACTCAGCAGCAAAACCTTGCAACTCTCTTTTCCCCTCCAGGACATTCTCTGGGTGCTGTGAGTACTCAGGGCCTGTCTTGCAGCTGAATTATTAAAAAAGTCTGAGTCAATCATCAATTCTCAGGTGTACTGAAGCAACTCCTTCTTCTTATTAAATAGAGCACTGCTTTCCCCAAAGAACAGAAAACATAATATTGGAGAAGAGAGTTGATGAAAGAAAGGGACCACAGCGAATACTGGCTGAGGTTTAATAATCCGTGTTCCCTGCCAGGGAAAGCCTCTGGCTGCTGGTGAGCCCAGCCCATGTGTCCACACGTGGGGTCCTTTGGCCAGCACTGCCAAATCCCTGTTCCCGAGGCAGGGAGCCCATCCCCACCTCTGCAATTCCTGCAATGAGCACTCCTGTGCTGCTGCAGTTCCCTCCCCTTTTCCTGGGGTCTAGGACAGGAACCCAACCCCTCCCCTCTTCCCAAAACCACAGAATCCTGGCCTTGAGCACTTCCAGGTGTGGAGGAGAACCCTGAAGGGTGGGACAAAGGGTGGGTCCCGAGGTTTGCTTTCTCCAACCCTTCTACCTCTTCCCCTTGACCTCTGTTTTCATCAGTGCTGAGAGCTGGGAGGAAGCAGCAATAGCTGACCACCCCAGGGGGGTACCAGGGTCACACCCTTCTCCAGTCCACGGCCTGGGCATCCTGACTCTGCCAGGCTCACGGGGAGGCATCAGGCAGGGGCTGCACCCCCAGGCAAAGTTCAAGCTCAGTTCAGAAATGCCAATGCCCGTCCCCATGGGCAATGCAGGGGTCAGACACACAGAGCTTCTGCCCTTCCTCACAGGGATCAACAAGGGGAAACAGCAGAGAGAGGTAAAAGCAGATGTGTTACCAGCAAAAGATGCTCAGGGGTCCATAAACTCCTCCTGCTCCTCACCCAGCCTTGGGGAGCAAGGCCGGGATCAGTCACGGATCTGCATCCTGCAGCCCGTGTAGAAAACTGCAGATCAGTGTGGGAAGGAAGGGGAGGGAAAAGGACACGCTGTGGCAGGGCCAAGGCACTGAACTCTGGCTGCAGCCTCCCCTCAGCTCCTTGCCTCCCTCTGCCCTCTGGACACTGGGCTGGGGACAGGATGATGTATGGGAGCACAGGCAGCACCCTGCCTCTCCAAAACGGGATCACACAGGCACGAGGCACTGCCTGGGCAGGGCAGGGCAAGGAAAGGCCTCGAGCAGCAGCACCGTGCCTGTCCTGGAGAAAATGAACTGGGGAATTGGGAATGGCCAGCGTGTGCCTTTGGACACGTGTGATACCGTGCATGTATCTTCACTGAGACATCCTTTTGTTCCCTAAAGATATTCTTTCTGCAGTGCTATTGATGCTGCCCTTCATTCTCTGCACGGTGTTTTCATGGACAAGGATACATGAATTTCTTTTTAACCTCAGGGATCATGCCAAGCCCAAACCCTGCCTGCATCCCATGGGGCAGGAGGACTGCAGAATGGGCCAGAGAGATTTGGGATCCCCAAGCCCAGCAGCAGCTCAGGTGGCAGGTGTGACCGTGGCAGTAGCAGGTTTGGGAGCTGGAGGTAAGTGATGTTTCCAGGATTTCTGGAGGATGACACACCACCACATCCGTGAGGATGTGCAGAGACTAAATCGTCTAGACACAGCCTCTGGAGATGTGTCAGCACTAAAGGAACAAAAAAGCAGTTTTAAAATGCCTAGAAAAGACTTTCCATCAGATTGTTCAGCTTTCTAAAAGCACTCCCGGGTACTCCAGGCTGAAGGAAGTGAGGTTTGCTTCAGGACTAAAAGCTGCAGCACCGAGCCTGGCCCAAGAGCTCAGGAGTGGAGTTCAAGGCTTCCAGTGCACCGATGGCTCAGGATATCTGATCCTTCTGGGGAAAGACAGACGTGAGAGGGGATGAATTTCAATAGATTTGAGCTGAAAGAGGGTAGATTAAAATCAGCTACTGGGAAGAAATTCTTCCCTGGCAGGGTGGGCAGGCCCTGGCACAGAATTCCCAGATTTGCTGTGGCTGCCCCTGATCCCTGGCAGTGCCCAAGGCCGGGCTGGACACTGGGGTTGAGGCACCTGGGGCAGTGGGAGGTGCAGCAAAGGGCTTGAGGGGCATGGCTGGAGCAGGTGGAGAGGGGAAGAGCTCAGACCCCGTGAGAGGCTCTTGCTGAGTGCCTTCCCCACGGGGAGGACAGGAAATCCCGGGTGGTTCAAGCTGCTTTCCCAGGGGTTTGGCCAGGGTTTGGTTTCCCTGCAGAGCTGCTGGAGGCAGCAGACACTGCCCATGCCCTGCCAGGGACCCCATCCCTGTCCCTGCAGCTCAGGGACGCTGTGTACGAGGACTTGCAGAGCATGAAGGGTTTCCCGGTGCCACCTCTGCCAGCACAGGCAGCTCAGAGGCGTTTCTGCAGGAGTGCCTGCCAGCCAGCCAGGACGTGCAGACAGGTGACCCCGCACAGCAGAGCTCTGGCTGGCAGGGCTCCATCCTCCTGCTCTGGGCTCTGCCCACAGCCCCCCAG
Source organism: Acridotheres tristis (assembly GCA_037013685.1). Lineage (NCBI taxonomy): Eukaryota > Metazoa > Chordata > Aves > Passeriformes > Sturnidae > Acridotheres > Acridotheres tristis. The sequence goes on along the minus strand of CM072892.1, from coordinate 298,806 downwards.
AGAACCTCGGGGACCCTCCCCAGCACCCCAGCACCTGCTGGTCTTCTCCAGGCTGCCCCCTGCTCCCCAAATGAAAACAGGCTGGAAATCAAGCCTTGCTTCATCCACAAGACCCAGAGGAATACAGAGCTTTGGTTCTGATCTGGCACGGGGAAAAATATGTTTTCTTTTCTCTGAGGAACAATAAATTTAATTTCAGAAGCATCTGAGCGAGGCCAGAGCAGAGCCTGCCCTGCCTGTCTGCCACAGCAGCGTCACACAACTGCAGGACTCGAGTGTGCCACAAGGGTAATGTTCTTTCATATCCACAACAGAAGCTGTTAGCTTGATTGTTAATCTGTAAAGTGGTTTTTTTTCCCTAGGAGAAAACAGGCAAATTACAGAGTCAGTCATCAGGAGATGTTCCCATGGATCTGATCGTACATATGTGAGAAAATGCACAAAGGCAAGGGCTGAGAGCAGCAGGAGCTGCTGCCCAGGAACATCAGACCTGAGAACCCTGCCCGAGGTGAGGATGATGTGCACGCCTGGAAAGGTCGGATTGGGCCCAGGGGTGATGGCTCATGGAGCTCAGGCAGCCAGGGAGGAGCAGGTCCCTTCACCAACCCTGCCTGCTGCTCCCACCTCCTCTGAGTCCGTGCATAAACAGGAATACTGGGAGGGAGAAGGGTGTGAACTTATCCCTGCTGTGCTTGAGAGCAGCCAGAATCCCAAAGGGAGACTTTTCCCGGTGCTCAGAGAGCTGCAGTGGGCCGGGCACACACCCCAGCCCCCCGGCTCCCTGCCCTGGGGACTGTCACTGCCGTGCCAGGGCAGGCACAGCACACAGCTTTGGGCTGGCAGGGGTTCATGGATGCAAGAGTGCAGGGCCAGCAGGGGAAGTGTCCAGCCCTGCAAGGTGTTGGATTAAAATGTCTTACTGGAGAAGGAAAAAGGGGATCACAAACCATCTTGCATCCCAGGCCATGTGCCACTGGCCAGAGCTCTTACCTGGGCACAGAGGAGGCACAGCCTGTCCTTGGCACAGTCTGTGCTTGCTGACTCCCACCAGCACAGGGATGTGCCTCTAACCCCACTGGAGCCGTGGTGGGGCAGCACCCGTGGGCTGTGGCTGTTCCAGCTGCAGGAAACAAACTCCTTTCCATTCCCTGGCACTTCCATGTCCTCCCCAAACAGTCCCTGCTCCTCTTTTCCTCATTTCCCTGGCAGCAATGAGGTCGGCTCCCAAAGCACAGCCTAAGGCTCATCCTAGGGACAGAGCCAGCTCCTGACAAACGGCAAAAACACCTTTTTCTCCTTCCTGCAGCCACAGGGAGGGGCTATCCGTTTCCTCATGGCTGATGGGTTCTCTGTGTTCTGTCCCCAGGGACAAGCCTTTTGGAAGGAAGATCTGAAGCTGCTGGAAATAGTCCAAAGGAGGGACACAAAGATGGTGAGGGGTCCAAAGGAGCACAGGAGGAGCAGCTGAGGACACTTGGTTTGTTCAGCTAGAACAGAGGAGACTCAGGTCAGACCTCACCGGGACTGCAGCTCCTCCCGAGGGACAGCAGAGGGGCAGCTCCAATCCCTGCTCCAGGACCAGGGCACGGCTGGAGCTGGGCCGGGGGGTCAGGCTGGATTTTGGGAAAGGTTCTTCCCTCCCCCAGAGGGTGCTGGCACTGCCCAGGCTCCCCAGGGAATTCCAGAGCTCCAGGAGAGTTTGGACACCAGGGATGCCAGGGTGGGATTGTTGGGGGGTCTGTGCAGGGACAGGGGCTGGGATGGATGATCCTGAGGGTCCCTTCCCACTCAGGAGTTTCTGTGATTCTTTATTCTAAGATTTCAGGTTTTGCCTGAGTGAAATTTCACATTAGTGCATGTTTTGCACTCAAGTCATCCACAGACTTTTCCTCAATTCACACAAGAATTCCTGTTGTTACTGATCTGGGGGCTGCAGTTCTGCAGGAGCTGTCACCACGCCCTCACTCACTGCTCTGAGGCCATCCCTGCCCAGCCGGGGGTGTCGGGGGTTCTGGGGGGGCTGATCCCTGCCTGGCTCCAGGCACTCAGCCAGGAGTGCAAACAGCTCTGCAGCACAGCCTGGGCACCAAACTCACCCCGGTGCCGCAGGGCTGTAAACGCTGTGCAAGCACAAACAATGCTCTGGGATAACTGGGGTTCAGTGTTTTGCAAAGCTCTGCTGTTCAACATTCCGCATCAGCCCAGACAGCTCTGGCACCCGAGTGTGAGGTGCTGCTCTGCCCTGCCCTGCCCCTGAGCCCTGTCCTGCCATCACAGGTGTCTGTCCTCACACAGCACAGTCAGGCTGCAGAGAAAAAGGGCATCTTTACTTTGCTTTGCTGGTATTTGCACCTTTTGGGGTACTTTAACTTTTTTCCTTTTCCTTTAGGAAGGAAATGTGATAACTCACCTATATTTCCCCAGGCCTGGGGTCAGTAGAGCAGTGATGCCTCTGCCCCTTGTTCCTGCAGCCCCTGGAGCTGCCATGGGAGGAGGTTGTGTCTGTGCCAGCTGGGTGAGCCCCTCTCCTCTCCTCTCCTCTCCTCTCCTCTCCTCTCCTCTCCTCTCCTCTCCTCTCCTCTCCTCTCCTCTCCTCTCCTCTCCTCTCCTCTCCTCTCCTCTCCTCTCCTCTCCTCTCCTCTCCTCTCCTTTCCTCTCCTCTCCTCTCCTCTCCTCTGGCACTCCAGGAAATCTCTTCACTTTAGCAGCTTCTCCCCAGTACCTGTTTTCCCATATGGTTCCTGCCCCTACAGGCAGGCTCTATGATGTTGCATTTAGATTTCAGGTAAAATCCTCTTCTCTATGTGCATTTACAAAATCTGCTATAAAAACAGTGCCAAGTCCAACACAGGGCAGTGAATTGCAGACTAGAGATCACCAGTACAGCCAGTAATGAAAACACAGTGCCCAGATGAAAATGCAGCAGGACCAGTTGAATATTTGGAAGGGCTCTGCTTCCTTCTCTTGTGCCAAAATTTCTCAAGATTTTGGCTGGTGATGTGATGTTATCAGAAAAAAATCAAAAATCACAGAATCACAGACTGGTTTGGGTTGAAAAAGACCTTAAAAACTGTCTTGTTCCAAACCCCTGACATGGGCAGGGACACCTTCCACTGGACCAGATTGCTCAGAGACAGAGAAAAAAATGTTTTGTGGGGGCTTTTTTGTTTGTTTTTTGGGTTTTTTTAGTTTATTTTTTCTTATTTGAAAGAGTTCCTTTTTATAAATGTGACACAATTGATCCCTTGTTTTTTGCTGTGCTGCCATACATGTGTCTGTAGGTGTTCATTTGGAGATTTAGCACTTTATCATCAGTGAGAACACTTCTCTGCGAGTGTGCTGCTGTGATGAGTTAATTAAGTATTCATTGTAATAACACTGATATTAACAAACTTACTTGGCATTCATTTTCACGTGCATGTTCCATATTTCCAAACGAGCGCTATCAGTGCTATTTTCACTGATCCTTGCAATCAGAAGTATAAAAATAAAAGCTCAGTGGGAGTGTGTAAGGGCCTGAGCTCCCCCACAGGCTGCTCAGCTCCGAGGGGCTTTGCCTCTCCCTGGGGTCCCACAGCTCTGGGGTCGGGCACAGCTCCACAGGACTGTGGGGCTCTTTTTTAGGTACATTAGAATCATTTGGGGCAAATATTTACACGGTGGAGGAATCTGCTCTAAACTGGGGAGAGGGTCTGGGACGGAGACCCATGGCTGTAGGGCCGTGTGCTGGAGCCAGTGGGGCTGGGCTGGGTGGTCTGTGCTGGGCACAGCCCTCCAGGGACAGCCACAGCACTGTCACCCCCAGCCCTGTGCCCCCAGAGGGGTCCCCGTGCCCCAGCACAGAGGGGACAGCACAGCCCCGGCCGGGGGACAGGTCTGGCTCCGGCACTCCCGGAGGATTTGGGGTGTGCCCATGGCAAAGCCCCGGAGAGGAACGGGAATGGCACAGGCCAGGCTGGAGCTTCCTCACACAGGCAGACATCCATGGGGAAGGCAGCGGGGAGGGCAGGACAGACCAAAAACACGGCTCGAGCTGCTGGCAGGGGCAGCAGCATCCAAAACGGGAGGGAGGGAAGAGCAGGGAGCAGGGAGAGCAGGGAGAGCAGGGAGAGCAGGGAGAGCAGGGAGAGCAGGGAGAGCAGGGAGAGCAGGGAGAGCAGGGAGAGCAGGGAGAGCAGGGAGAGCAGAGAGCAGGGAGAGCAGAGAGAGCAGAGAGAGCAGAGAGAGCAGGGAGAGCAGGGAGAGCAGGGAGAGCAGGGAGAGCAGGGAGAGCAGAGAGAGCAGAGAGAGCAGAGAGAGCAGAGAGAGCAGGGAGAGCAGGGAGAGCAGGGAGAGCAGGGAGAGCAGAGAGAGCAGAGAGAGCAGAGAGAGCAGAGAGAGCAGGGAGAGCAGGGAGAGCAGGGAGAGCAGGGAGAGCAGGGAGAGCAGGGAGAGCAGGGAGAGCAGAGAGAGCAGAGAGAGCAGAGAGCAGGGAGAGCAGGGAGAGCAGGGAGAGCAGGGAGAGCAGAGAGCAGGGAGAGCAGGGAGAGCAGAGAGAGCAGGGAGAGCAGAGAGCAGGGAGAGCAGGGAGAGCAGGGAGAGCAGGGAGAGCAGAGAGCAGGGAGAGCAGGGAGAGCAGGGAGAGCAGGGAGAGCAGAGAGCAGAGAGCAGGGAGAGCAGGGAGAGCAGAGAGCAGGGAGAGCAGGGAGAGCAGGGAGCAGGGAGAGCAGAGAGCAGAGAGCAGGGAGAGCAGGGAGAGCAGAGAGCAGGGAGAGCAGGGAGAGCAGGGAGGGTTCCAGCAGACAGTGGGCACGGCAGGGCACGGACTGTGTCTGTGTGTCTGTGTGTGTGTGTCTGTATCTCTGTGTCCGTGTGTCCATGTCTGTGTGTCCGTGTGTCCCAGTGTCTCTGTGTCACCATCCCTGTGACAGTTCCAGGGCCACCATCCCTGTGACAGTTCCAGGAACTCCATCCCTGTGACAGTTCCAGGAACTCCAGCCCTGCTCCAGGATGAAAGCAGAACCACTCAAGTGTCAATCCGGCTCTCGAGGCTGGGTCAGCCCCAGGACAAGGGCATGCCGAGGAGGTGTCACAGCTGCAGCACCTCCAGCTGCCTGTGCCAGGGAATCCTCCCCGGCAGCCACGGGGACACACAGACGCAGCAATTAACCCTTTTGTAACTGTGGGTTGATTCCCAGCACGGTGTCAGACCCGATTTAACAGAAAAAAACAAAGCCCAGAAGTGTCTGGCACACAATGTTGCTCAAAGACACAAACAGAGTAGGTAATATATTCAGAGATTCCAAAAGAACCCAACGCTAATAATTACAAAATTAATTCCTTCCACTAAAAATAAATACACTGCTGGAACGTTTAATACAATGAACAGCTGATAAAATTATTGTTCTATCCAATTAAACCTCAACAAGTTTTTCTGGGGTTGTGACGGCATTTATTGAATTATCTCTGAACTTCTTATGCAAATCAGAGGTTGACCTGAATGCCTAATACTGAGCTGTGCCTGCACCCAGCAGTGCCAAGACTGTCAGGAGGAGACAAGAGGGCTGAGCCTCCCTGCGGGCTTGGCAGGTGCCACCTCTCCCTTCTGCCCAGCCACCACCAGGGCAAGGCAGCCCCTGTGCCAGAGGAGCTTTAGGATAAAAGCTTTCAGAATTGGTGACTTTCCCAGCTCTCAGCCCTGGTGCTTCTCTAAGTGCCAAGTCCTGTTGGAAGGGCTCCACTGCCAGCTCAGGGCGTGCTCTCATCACAGGCACCGTCCACGGATCCCTGCCCAGCCAAGCCTTTATCCTGGCTGAGCAACGCCTCGGACGGCAGGGACGGATCCAAGGGAGCGAAGGCAGCGATTCCTCCAGCGAGCTCAGGTGGGTGAGGAGCCCCTGCAGCAGCCGGTGAGGAACCAGGGACCCCCACGGGCTGTGCTCTGGGTTCTCAGTGCAGCCACACGGGAGAGTTCAGAGAATAGCTGTTAAATACAGGATGTTTAATAGATGATTTTTCATTTTTTATTTTGTGCAAGGTAATGAGAGGGGCAGCATTTGGTGTCTGTAACACAGGCTGATGCAATGCATGCATCGGCTGAGTGGTCTTTAAGGTCCTTTCCAAGGCAAAGCAGGCTGTGATATTGAAGTGTTCCTGCAAGCAGAGACAGGACGGTGCCTCCTCCCAGTAAAACACCCTGTGTACACAGAACACTGCCACTCATTCTCTCTGCTCCACCCAGTGAAATCCAGCAAACAGGAAAGCCTGGGCAGAGGATGCTCCCACTGTAACCATAGCAGTAAATTATCCCACCTGCATTAGCATTCTGGATTATAAATCTCTTTCTCTTTGAACACTGGAAGTATGAAAACGAATCATCTATTCAAAAAATTAGATATATTACATTAGCAGAGTGTAATTGCATCACACATTACAATCTACAAAGCTCTCTGACTGTAATCTGCAAATTAATGACAGTTAAACATTTCAAGCTCAAATCTTTGCAAGCATCTTCAATTCCCCAGCTGCTGGGGGATATCGTTGAGAAGGATCTCGTACTAAATTATGTATTCAGAGCATGAAGATGCACTGAAAGAGACAGAAATGTCCCCACAAGGCACTTCTAGAAAGGAGTCATAAATTTAAATAGGAATCAAAGCCTGTTTGAGCTGTAAATCGCAATTGTTTTCTAAACAAAAGTATTTTCATATAAATATCAAAGTTTTTTATTTCCATGGCACAAGTGAAGGATTTACTGAGATAAGCACCGAGTGAATAACCCAGGGACAGTCAATACCTAAAGCAGATTTTACAGATAGAGTTGAAGCATTGCTGGATCAACACTTTATAGCACCAAACTCCACAGAATGGCTGGCAAAGGGATCTAACTGATAAAGTCCAGCCCGTGGGGAAAGGCAGTGGTGCAATACAAGTGTGTGTGAGGCACACACCTGGGGGAGGCAGCCCGGGGGCACCTGCAGCAGTGCCAGGAGGGCAGGTGGGACAGCCCCAGCACACGGCTGGGATGGCAGAAGGGCTTGTGCTGGGGCTGGATGGAGCACAGACACTCCTGGGCTTCCCAAAATGTGTGGGGCACTGCTGCTGGAGCCCTGCAGCTCAGCCCCACTGCAGCACCAGCCTGGGCGGGATACAGAACCCAGCACTGCAGTCAGCCTGGAAAAGAGAACTCTGTGCTGCCTGACACAGGGCAGCTGGAGCTGGAGGACAGCTCAGCAGGAGGAGGGCTGGGAGGGCTGCACAGAGCCCCTGGAGATCCTGTGTGAGCCCCTGGAGATCCTGTGTGAGCCCCTGGGGATCCTGTGTGAGCCCCTGGGGATCCTGTGTGAGCTCCTGGGGATCCTGTGTGAGCTCCTGGAGATCCTGTGTGAGCTCCTGGAGATCCTGTGTGAGCTCCTGGGGATCCTGTGTGAGCCCCTGGGGATCCTGTGTGAGCTCCTGGGGATCCTGTGTGAGCCCCTGGAGATCCTGTGTGAGCTCCTGGGGATCCTGTGTGAGCCCCTGGGGATCCTGTGTGAGCTCCTGGGGATCCTGTGTGAGCCCCTGGGGATCCTGTGTGAGCTCCTGGAGATCCTGTGTGAGCTCCTGGGGATCCTGTGTGAGCCCCTGGGGATCCTGTGTGAGCCCCTGGGGATCCTGTGTGAGCTCCTGGGGATCCTGTGTGAGCCCCTGGAGATCCTGTGTGAGCCCCTGGGGATCCTGTGTGAGCCCCTGGAGATCCTGTGTGAGCCCCTGGGGATCCTGTGTGAGCCCCTGGGGATCCTGTGTGAGCTCCTGGGGATCCTGTGTGAGCCCCTGGGGATCCTCTATGAGCTCCTGGAGATCCTGTGTGAGCTCCTGGAGATCCTGTGTGAGCCCCTGGGGATCCTGTGTGAGCCCCTGGGGATCCTGTGTGAGCCCCTGGGGATCCTGTGTGAGCCCCTGGGGATCCTGTGTGAGCCCCTGGAGATCCTGTGTGAGCTCCTGGAGATCCTCTATGAACAGCAGCACAGGCAGGACTCACTCAGTGCCTGAGCAGGCAGGACAGAGCAGATTCTGACCCAGACCTGGCACAGGACTCACTCAGTGCCTGAGCAGCCAGGACAGAGCAGGTCTGACCCAGACCTGGCACAGGACTCACTCAGTGCCTGAGCAGGCAGGACAGAGCAGATTCTGACCCAGACCTGGCACAGGACTCACTCAGTGCCTGAGCAGGCAGGACCCCCAGCCCAGTGTCCCAGTGAGAGCAGGGCAGAGGCAAAGTCACTCCCGGTGACCACAGCTCCAGTGCTCCCAGCTTTCTCTTCTGCCATAAAAGGAGGAAAAGTGATTTTTCACAGGCAACTTTCATTGCCGCTTGGAAGATTTTTATATTTTTTTAATTGCACAAGATTATTTCCTAAACTCTCCTCCTGGGATGGTGATTGGAACATTTCTCCAGGTGCCTGCCCGCAGCACGGGGGCTGTGCTGGTTGTGAAGGTGAATGGCAGGGGCTGGGGCAGGCACTGAACCGTGGCCCAGCGTGCTCTGACCCCCACACCCCTCACACTCCTCCTCCCACTCCCTGCCGACATCGTGCTGGGGCTTTTGACCCTCCAGTCGTGCCTGGATTGTCGCAGAGGAGAAGGAATGAGCTCGCAGGGACGAGCTGGTTGCCATTTATACACAGCAGAAACACGGCAGAGTGGGGCAGAGAATTCTGTGATCACAGGAGATGTAAAGCTGAGAGAGGGGGAAACAGCACACACGGACACACGGACAGACAGACAGATAGACACACACACACAGACACACACACACACGGACAGACACACACACACACACGGACAGACACACACACACAGACACACACACACACAGACACGGACAGACACACACACAGACACACAGACAGACACACACACAAACAGACACACAGACACAGACAGACACACACACACAGACAGACAGACACACACACACAGACAGACACACACACACACAGACACACACACACAGACAGACAGACAGACACACACACACACACACACACAGACAGACACACACAAACAGACACACAGACACACACAGACACACACACACAAACAGACACACAGACACACACAGACAGACACACACACACAGACAGACAGACACACACACACACACAAACAGACACACACACACAGACACGGACAGACACACACACACACACATGGACAGACAGACAGATGTGGGGGTGTGTGCTGGGCTTTGCACCACTCATTAGTGATTTGTCATCAATCTCTGTTTTCCCTCAGAGCCAGGATTAACAGAAACACGACTGAGACGATTTTCGTGTTTGGGTTTGGATGTTTATTGTATTTTATCAGAAATTACAGGAAGTGTGGCAGCACCTCCAGCTCCTGGCTGGAAGTGGGAAAATGGCCCAGCTGAGGCTGCTCCAAGGCCTTTTAAAGCCAAACAAACCAATAAAAGTTTAACCCCTCCATTATTGATCCTTCTGACCCAATAATGGATTCCCAGCACCCTCAGAGTGACATTGACCAACCAAAGGTCACTGCCCGAGTTCTGTGAGGAAGAAGAAGATGAACAAAGAAAAAGACACCACCCCAAATTCTCCATCTTGTCCCATACCCACCACTGTACTGTAAAAACCTCAAATTTAAACCCTTCACCCAGTGAAATCACACACATTTAACCCACCACACATTTGTGATTTCTAACTCATTATTTATATTTACTAACTCATTATTCATATTTCCTAACTCATTATTCAGATTTCCAAGCCTTCTCCAAGGTTCCAGCTCCAGAGCAGTGTTTTCCAGGGGCTCTGTGCCTGGAAGCACAGAAAGCTCCAAACCTCCACATTCCTGAGATCCAACAGACACACACATGGAAAGACAGACAGACAGACACACACTCCTGAAATCCAACCCTGGCGTTGCAAACACCCCCTGCCCCCGCTCCTCACACAGATTTGTGGAGCTGGAACTGAAGCCAAGTGTCACAGACCAGAGCTGGAGCTCTTTATTCCTACCAGGGTGCAGATAAGATCAAAAACGCTCATTCCTGGAGGAAAAAGAAAAGCTTTTGGAAGGGAAAATGAACCATTCATTTCTTAAATTTTATTTTACATATAATTATTTAACTTGATGGGGTTTTTTTCAATCACTTCATAATTTAAAACTTTCTGCAGAGCTGTTATGCATATCAAGGCTTGCACCTCTATCTATAAAAAAACACTCTGCAAGTAGCATCAAACCAATATTTTTACAAAAATTATATTAATGTTTGATATTTAGTGAAGTGTTTACCTTAAATCTAAATGAACTGTGCCCTTAAGCATATTAAAAATACCAAGTTTAAAATGTTAAATGCAGATGAGGCTAAATAAGATTTGTTTTGTAATGTGTTTTCTAATGAATTTCCTGTGGTTTTCATCTTTCTCTTGGTGAGATTTTCACAGAAACTCGATTTTCTTTAACTTTGCTATTGCAAGAGGAAGAAATATTTTTATGTGTGTGAGAGAGAAGTGCTGGATGTCTTCACTGCCTCCGATGTTTCCCAGGAGCAGAGTGTGGGTGACAGCTGCTGGCAATGGCAGGGGAGGTGTGGGCAGGGTTGAATCACAGAATCAGAAATGTTTCGGTTGGAAAAGACCTCCTAAGGCCACCCCCCAGCACTGCCAGGGCCACCACCAGCCTGTGTCCCCAAGTGCCACATCCACATGGCTTTTAAACCCTTTTAAACCCTTGCAGGGGTGGGGACTCCACCCCTGCCCTGGGCAGCTGTGCCAGGGCTGGACGATCCTTCCAGGGAGGAGAATTTCCCTGGGATCCAACCTCAACCTGCCCTGGACATCCTGGGCCATCGTCCCTTCACCTGCTGCGTCACTGCGCCATGAAAATCACAGGAGCAAGGAGCTTCTTTGGAAAGGTTCTGGTGTCACATGTCCCCAGCCCTGTCCCCCAGCAGTGTCCCCAGCCCTGTCCCCCAATCCTGTCATCAGCACTGTCCCAGCACTGTCCCCAGCCCTCTCCCCATCCCTGTCCCCATCACTGTCCCCATCACTGTCCCCCAACCCTGTCATCAGCACTGTCCCAGCATTGTCCCCAGCCCTGTCCCCATCACTGTCCCCCAACCCTGTCATCAGCACTGTCCCCAGCCCTGTCCCCAGCCCTGTCCCCAGCCCTGTCCCCAGCTCTGTCCCCAGCACTGTCCCCAGCCCTGTTCCCAGCCCTGTCCCCAGCTCTGTCCCCAGCCCTGTCCCCATCCCTGTCCCGAGCTCTGTCCCCAGCACTGTCCCCATCACTGTCCTGCCCTCTGTCGTGAGGGACTGGCCCAGAGGAGCTGCAGGTCTGCAGGACAAGGTGACATCCTTCACCAGGCACACTGAAATGCTGGGAAATGTGGCTGAGCTGTCCAGGTCACATCCCCCCATCTCCCGAACTCAGGGACAGAGCCGGGCAGGTGACACCAGGGCAGAGCTGCCCCAGCCTGCCCGGGCTGTCCCAGCCCCTCTGCTGCTCCTGCCCAGCCCTGGGGTCCCTGCCCAGCCCTGGGGTCCCTGTCCAGCCCTGGGGTCCCTGCCCAGCCCTGGGGTCCCTGCCCAGCCCTGGGGTCCCTGTCCAGCCCTGGGGTCCCTGCCCAGCCCTGGGGTCCCTGTCCAGCCCTGGGGTCCCTGCCCGGCTCCGGGGTCCCTGTCCAGCCCTGGGGTCCCTGCCCAGCCCTGGGGTCCCTGTCCAGCCCTGGGGTCCCTGCCCAGCTCCGGGGTCCCTGCCCAGCCCTGGGGTCCCTGCCCAGCCCTGGGGTCCCTGTCCAGCCCTGGGGTCCCTGCCCGGCTCCGGGGTCCCTGTCCAGCCCTGGGGTCCCTGCCCAGCCCTGGGGTCCCTGTCCAGCCCTGGGGTCCCTGCCCAGCTCCGGGGTCCCTGCCCAGCCCTGGGGTCCCTGCCCAGCTCTGGGGTCCCTGCCCAGCTCCGGGGTCCCTGTCCAGCCCTGGGGTCCCTGCCCAGCTCTGGGGTCCCTGCCCAGCCCCGGGGTCCCTGCCCAGCTCCGGGGTCCCTGCCCAGCCCTGGGGTCCCTGCCCAGCTCCGGGGTCCCAGGCCCCCCTTGCTCCTGCTGAGGAGCTGATCCAGCCCAGAAAACCCTGAGAGCTGTTCGTGTTTTATTGTCCCTTTTCAGAGCACGGCTCAGCAGGGGCACTGAGCCCAGAGCTCACTGTGCTGGCCCCACCATGGCACAGGAACTAATCTGGGAGTGACCATCCCTGGGGACAGCTCTGTCCTTCCCAGGACACAGCCAAACGTGCTCTTCTCAGTGAGAAAACCCCATCATGGAGAAAGCTCAGAAGAGGCTTGTGTTGGGTTTGTTCAACCACCCACAGAGGATTATTTCTGTTTTTTTTCTGGAGAACCTACTGACTCTCCACTGGCTGTCTGGAAGTGTCTCCTGAGGAGCTCTGCCATGGTTCCCTCAGAACCCTTAGGCCGTGGCTGGAAGCAAAAACACACCAGTTTTTATCACCTTTGGAAAATTATCAAATGATCACCCTTGGAATTCCTGTGAAGTGTATAGAGAGTTCTGGCTTTGGCAGGGTGATGGTGCTCAGCTTATTTAATCCATCTAGCCAGCTCAGTTATTAATTAATCAGTCTTGGGAAAATCTAATGAAAGGTTCATATTAACGGCAAAAGCACTTGATTCTCACAGTGGCATAAATGAAAATATAAAGGAGAATCAGAAGAGACATTATCCATGGGAAATCAGATCCCTCAGCAGAAACAGGAGCAAAATTTATACAAATGTTCAGAAAATGTGAGACAGTTAAATATTTAAACCACATAATATTAATTAGAAAAGTTCAATGGTACATTAAAAGTCATTGGACAACAGAAAACACATCCATTGGCAGTGGGAGGAAGGAGTTTCTGAGGAATTTGAGGCAGAATGTGGTTGCAGGAAAACATCTCAGAGTGCAGCCACACAGATCCCTGCGTTATTGCTCTGTCTCTTGCTGCCCCTGTGCTGCAGACACAGCTCTGCCCTCCCGGGGGATCCTGCTCACAGCCCCCAGGAGCTGTGGGTGAAACCAGCACAGCGTGACACAGCCATAGCAGCTCTGGCACAAACACTTCTCCTGAGTGCCCATCTGGGAGAAGGCAACTGCCTTTGGGTCACCAGGGGCTTCAAACTCAGCAGATTTCATTTTGAATGAGAATGAAATCATTGCTACAAAAATGAAAGGATGGGGGAGTAAACTGCATCAATGTAAAAATCAAGATTTCTGCAAAACTCCATACATAGAGAAAACTTCTTTCACTTGAGAAAGAAGCTGAGAAGCTTCTTTCAAATTGGAGTTTTTGATGTCTCCTTCAAACGAAACCATCTGGCTTTTCCAAAACGTTTATTATCATGGGTAGTATTATTTTCAAGTCTAATGAGTTTAACTCCCTGAAACCTCCCCTGCTCATTTTCCTGCTCAGCCCCTCATCCTGTCATTCCTGTGCTGCTCCTCAGCTCTGGGAGAGCAGCTCCATCCAGCCAAGCATCACCAGAGCCCCTGGCCATGGGCAGGGAGAGCTTCTCCCTGTGGGCCCATCACCCTCCCCTGCTGGTGTCCACCCAGGCACACTCAGGTGTGGAGGGCACAGCCAGGTGTGGGGCACAGCCAGGTGTGGGGCACAGCTAGGTGTGGGGTAAAGCCAGGTGTGGGGCACATCTAGGTGTGGGGCACAGCCAGGTGTGGGGCACAGCCAGGTGTGGGGTAAAGCCAGGTGTGGGGTAAAGCCAGGTGTGGGGCACAGCCAGGTGTGGGGCACAGCTAGGTGTGGGGTAAAGCCAGGTGTGGGGTAAAGCCAGGTGTGGGGCACAGCCAGGTGTGGGGCACAGCCAGGTGTGGGGCACAGCCAGGTGAGCTGTACCTGCAGCAGGTGCTCAGCAGGGAGAGCAGCTCCAGGCACTGCCAGTGTCCAAAGGGCTTCAGGAACCACAGCAGCTGTGGCCTGTGGGGTTTCATCCTTGCTCCCTGCTGGGCTTTGCTGCAGCAGTGTGCAGCTCTTGCAGCAGTGTGCAGTGGTTGAAGCAGAGTGCAGTGGTTGCAGCAGTGTGCAGCTCTTGCAGCAGTGTGCAGTTCTTGCAGCAGTGTGCAGTGGTTGCAGCAGAGTGCAGTTCTTGCAGCAGTGTGCAGTGGTTGCAGCAGTGTGCAGTGGTTGCAGCAGAGTGCAGTTCTTGCAGCAGAGTGCAGTTCTTGCAGCAGTGTGCAGTGGTTGCAGCAGAGTGCAGTTCTTGCAGCAGTTGGTGTCGGCCAGACAAAGCAGCCCGTGTCCCCAGAGAGGAGAAGGATCTCCTCCTTTGTGACAGGGCTTGCACCTTGGCCAAACAGCCGGGCTTTGGTCTCACGCAGGTTCTTCCGAGTTCAGGACTCAGGGAAAGTAATTGAATTATGTATGTGGGTACCTAATTATTTGTTTCACTAATTACCACCACTGTCTTCCTCCTCTGTCCTAGCCTCACCATCTCCCCAGTGGTGCCAGCTCTGCCCAGGGAAAGGCTCCCCCGTGTCCAGGAGCTCAGGTCACTCTTGGGGGTGTTTTGGGTGTCCTCAGAGGCAGGGCAATGGGGTGACAACTGTGTGTCCCAGCAGGTGTGTCCCAGAATCTGCCAGGACTCCAGAATGGTCTTTTCCTTTTAACTAAGAAAACCATTAAGGCTGTTTGCCTTGAGCTCTGGTTAATGGACTGCAGGGATTATTTATTTATTTTTAAATGAACACACTTTATTTCCCCGAAGTGCCGCTGTTGACTTTCTCTAAGTGCTGCCATCTGGCTCCCCTGACTCAAAGGGAGAGAGAGGTAGTGTGGTAATAAATAAGAAACCAAACAAATAAACAAATAAAAATTCCTGATTCCTTGCAATTGGAGCATCACCCAAACATTTGTAGAGTTGTGTCAAATTCTGTAATTGTCTTGCTGATGATTTTGAAAGAAACAAGTGCTGTTGTGCTGACAGCCTGTAGCACTGATTGATAATTACCACATCAATCTCTCGACTGAGGGTCTCTCCCCACCATTCTTTCTGCGCTGCTGGAGACTCCCCTCGCTGTGGGAGTGCCATTACCAGCCCAGGAATGTTCATCCTGCCTTTTATTTCTCTTTGCAGAGCGGCTCAAGGCTCACAACTGCAGCGTCACTTTGCTTTCCATTTTCTTCCTCTCCCTGCCCCTTCCAGGAGATCATTTCCAGATCCTCACCCCCAAGGACCCCTCACTTCCCAGAGCAAGCTGAGGCCGTTTCCAGCAGCAGCAGGGAAAGGCTCAGCAGCCTTGGCAGCTCCTGCTCTGGGCTGTGTTGTGGGGGCAGAGCCCTGGGGAGCCCCGGGGTCACTCAGTGACCAGGATGGGTCTGTCCCCAGTGCCAATGATGGGTCTGTCCCCAGTGTGGCACAGGACTGAGGATGGGTTTGTTCCCAGCGCCAATGATGGGTCTGTCCCCAGGACTGGCACCGGGCTGAGGATGGGTCTGCCTCCAGTGCCCAGGATGGGTCTGTCCCCAGGGCTGAGGGTGGGTTTGTCCCCAGGGCTGAGGGTGGGTTTGTCCCCAGACTGTCCCAGTGCCCAGGATGGGTCTGTCCCCAGGGCTGAGGGTGGGTTTGTCCCCAGACTGTCCCAGTGCCCAGGATGGGTCTGTCCCCAGGCTGGCCCAGTGCCAAGGTCCTGCTTTCCCACTTCCCAACCTCGTCGGCCTCTGCCAGCCACCATCACGCTGTGCCAGGGCAGGATGCTCCCCTGCCCCACTCCCAGCACAGAGGGCAGAGATGCCCCAGTGGTGAGGCTGGAAATGTGCAGGAGCACCCATCCCACACACACATCAGTCACGTGTGTCAAGGCTGCACTGAGAAATGACTTCATTTGAGAATGGAAGCTCTCTGTCTCTTCCATCCCGGGGCAGGAGTCATGGAAAATGTAGGTTACAGGCAAGGATAATTGTTGTAAATTGCCAGGAAATGCACGGATCCTTTGGGTAAGTGTGCAGCCCAGGGAAGCTGGCAATCCATCACACTCCTTCCAGCTGCAGAAGTTCTGCCCATTTTTAGTCCCTGTGCCAGTGACAGGCAATTTGTGAGAGGTACCTGTGAAACCAATTAGGAGCACAGGGGCACGGGGACACAGTGACAGCAGAGCTGCTGACAGGCACTTTGTCTGGGAGCCATCCCTGGTGACCACCTCGGGCACAAGGACAGGGACCACAGCACCACGATGTGCCACACACACAGTGTGACAGTGCACAGCACTGTCCCTGCTGCTCCAGCCATGGAGCTCCGGGGGCTACAGAGAGCCCCTGGCCAAAGCCACCGGGGCTTCCAGCTCTGCTGCTCCTGCTCTGCACTGAGGCTGCTGGGCACTGTCCTGGCATGGACACTGTCCTTGGGTGGACACTGTCCTTGGGTGACACTACTGCCCTGCTGTAGCTGTGTTTTGTCACCTGCAGGCAGCACTGGGCGAGAGGACAGCCACAGCCAGGGTGGCAAGGGTGGCAGAGGGACTGAGGGGAGCTGGTGCTGTGGCTGGTGAGCACTGGGATGTCTCCACACCTGCACTGGGATGTCCCCACACCTGCACTGGGATGTCCCCACACCTGCCCTGCCAGGCCTGTCCCTGTCCCTGTCCTTGTCCCTGTCCCACAGCCCCTGTGCTCCTCCACAGCCCCTCCCAGTGTCCCACACTCCGTGCCAGCAGTGCCCAGGGCACAGGTGCTGCCAGGCACCCCTGGCTCTGCTGCCAGGCCCTGTCCTTCCTCCCACCCTGCTTTTCCCGCATCACTGGGGACTGGAGCTGACTCCAGCCCTGCCCGGGGTGCTGCCACCACCTTCTCACAGATGCCAGCCTGGGCTGTTCCCTGACCAAGGACGATTCCTGCTGGACTCACCACGGCCCCGGGCCCCACCCGCCAGAAAAGCCTTTGAGTTCTTTTGTTGCCCACTGAGAGTATTGGTGTCTTTAATCGGACACAAATCTTTCTCTAGGAAAAGCCATTTCACGGTTGAGGACGTTTCACAACAAGACCTAAACAAGGAAATCACTTAATTGATGGTACAAGCTGCATATCTAACAAAGGATTGTGTGTCAGGAGCACCAACAGTGCTGTAGCTGAAGCAGTGAGCTAAAGCTGGCTGGGTTAGAGGAGAGCTGCACCAGCCCTGCATGGAGGCACAGCCTGTGCCCAGCCCTCAGAGCCAAGCACAGCCTTGGAGGCTGCTGCTCCATAAATCCAGCCCCTCAGCTCTGCCACTGCAAAGAAAACAATGACAGCAAAAGTAAAACAAAAATTTCCCCATCACTTCACTGTTGTGTAGGGCAGGTAAACAAAGCTTTACAGTTGGTCAGGAGCATCAGAAAGTCCTCTTAAGTCAGTCACCAGCTGGGATTGCTCTGGAGCCTTCACTGTGCCATGTCACACTGCTCTGTGTCCTGGGGCCACAGCTGTGAGTGCAGCGGGGGCCAGGATCACACACCCCAAAATTTACAGCCAGGGACATCAGGGCAGACCCTTCAATGATCCCATTTGGGGTGTGAGTGCACAGCTCCTTCCTCCAGTGATTGCACAAATAAGGGGAAGAATGCTGCCTCTGCCCTGCTGCGTTTGAAAGGGGGTTGGTTGGTGATCTTTGGCATTTCCAGTGCAATTTTCCTGCTATTTCCTAATGATGAAATGAAGTCCTCACAGCGAGCTCAGCATTGCCTGCCCCAGTAGCCCCAACACAGAGGTGCCCCTGCAAACAGTGGCCTGAGCCTGCACACTTTCCTTAAAAGAGATCCCAAGTATTCCTGTCAGGAATTTCTGTTTTTTCATCTTTTTCTACCAGCAGCTATGAATCCCCCCCACACCCACAGCTTTTGCACAGATCTCAGCCATGCCCATGGACCCTCAGCCATGCCCAGGGACCCCCAGCCATGCCCATGGACCCTCAGCCATGCCCAGGGACCCCCAGCCATGCCCAGGGACCCTCAGCCATGCCCAGGGACCCCCAGCCATGCCCAGGGACCCCCAGCCATGCCCACGGACCCTCAGCCATGCCCAGGGACCCCCAGCCATGCCCATGGACCCTCAGCCATGCCCAGGGACCCCCAGCCATGCCCAGGGACCCTCAGCCATGCCCACAGACCCCCAGCCATGCCCATGGACCCTCAGCCATGCCCATGGACCCTCAGCCATGCCCAGGGACCCTCAGCCATGCCCAGGGACACTCAGCCATGCCCAGGGACCCCCAACCATGCCCAGGGACCCCCAGCCATGCCCACAGACCCTCAGCCATGCCCAGGGACCCTCAGCCATGCCCAGGGACCCCCAGCCATGCCCAGGGACCCCCAGCCATGCCCACGGACCCTCAGCCATGCCCAGGGACCCCCAGCCATGCCCAGGGACCCTCAGCCGTGCCCAGGGACCCCCAGCCATGCCCACAGACCCCCAGCCATGCCCAGGGACCCTCAGCCATGCCCAGGGACCCCCAGCCATGCCCACAGACCCTCAGCCATGCCCAGGGACCCCCAGCCATGCCCAGGAGCAGCAGCAGGCTCAGATCCTGCTCTCTCCCATTTCATCCCTGGTTATGGCTGAGCACTGAGCTCACTCTGCTGGAGCAGCTTTGCCTCTCTGGCCCCTCCAGGGTGGGAGGCTGTGGGGACAGAGCAGAGCCATGTGGGATGGGACAGGAGGATGGGGACCTGGGGACAGAGCTGAGATGAAGGCACTGCTGCAGGGAGTCCTGCCTGCAGGAGGCTGCTGGGGAGCAGATCTGCTGGCAGGCAGAGGAATGTTGTTGCCTCAGGTTGTCTCTTGACTACTTTCACTTCTTCATCTCCTCCTGGTCTCAGATATTTGGAGGCTATTGCAGCAAATCTAAGAGTAAAATCACCCTGCTCATCCTCCTGCCCTCGGGTATGGACGGAGCAGAGCTGACCAAGCTCCTTCTCCAGAGGTGCTGCTCACCAGGAACTCATTTTCCAACATTTTGGTGAGGATCAGTCAGCCCCAGCACAGCCCTTGTGGAGGCTCCTGCACCCACCCCAGCACAAGGCACTGGGGCTCTTCCCTCACTCCATGGGCCAAGGCCCCTCCACAGGGGATCCCCTGGCCACAAACAAACTGTTGGACCAACAACAACCCTCCTGGGGCAGGCAAATAAAAATCTTGTCTCCAGGCTCCCAGGACAAATGACAGCAATATTCTGACTTGCTGTTTGTCCTCACTTTTTATTGATAGTAAAGATTCTTATTAAATGTAATAGTTGCAATAATTCACCAATAGCCTATTAATCTTATATACAAAAATCTGCAAATAAAATGTAAATGTTCCATTTTGCTATTATTATTTCCCTGTGAAAGAATCTGTCATACTCTTTTCATAGATTATGTAGATCATTCCACATTTTCTCTTCCTCTTAATAGCTGTGCCATGCAATAAGCCATGCAGGATTGTTTGCTCACTTACACATTTTGCCATCGCTTTTTAAATCAGTGTTTCTTAGAAATGCTTTTTCATGCTTTATAAACTCTTCCATGCAGCCTTATCTTTAAACAAACTACAAGCCAGAGGTAAAACGTACGTGATCCTCACCTTTACAAGGAGATTAAACCCTGTGGCTGTTTTTTAACCTTTAACTTTTATCCTGTGCTCTTTTTCACCAGAAACACTTGCTCAAGCTCTGTAGTAATGGGCTCATCTCTGGAGAGACAGGAGAAGGATTGCCCTGAGCTGCACGTGGCCTTGCAGGACGAGATGGGATTTGAAGCCCCAAGGACTGAAGGCATTTTTACTCCACGCTACAGAGGAGGAGATGCAGTGCTCTGCCACGGCCTCTGACATTCAGAGACGTGCAGGGCACACGGCACAGCACCCACTGAAATGCACTTTATCACCACTTCCCACGGCCTCACATTCTATCAGCCCTCAGAGAGCGCCACTCCAGTGATGAGGAGCCTCTTCCCCAGCAAAGCAGGAGGAGGAATGGGAGCAGGGTCAGTAACCAAAGGGACTCGTGTCACACGGAGTGTCTGCCTCTGGTGTCCCCACAGCACGAGCCCCTGCAGCTCCTGCAGAGCCCTGGGGGAACCAGGCACCAGTGCAGCCCTGCAGGAACCAGGCACCAGTGTAGCCCTGCAGAGCTGTGTGTCCTGCAGGAGCTGTGTGTCCTGCAGAGCTGTGTGTCCTGCAGGAGCTGTGTGCCCAGCAGAGCTGTGTGTCCTGCAGAGCTGTGTGTCCTGCAGAGCTGTGTGTCCTGCAGGAGCTGTGTGTCCTGCAGAGCTGTGTGTCCTGCAGAGCTGTGTGTCCTGCAGAGCTGTGTGCCCAGCAGAGCTGTGTGTCCAGCAGAGCTGTGTGCCCAGCAGAGCTGTGTGTCCAGCAGAGCTGTGTGTCCTGCAGAGCTGTGTGCCCAGCAGAGCTGTGTGCCCAGCAGAGCTGTGTGCCCTGCAGAGCTGTGTGTCCTGCAGAGCTGTGTGTCCTGCAGAGCTGTGTGCCCAGCAGAGCTGTGTGCCCAGCAGAGCTGTGTGCCCAGCAGAGCTGTGTGCCCTGCAGAGCTGTGTGTCCTGCAGGAGCTGTGTGTCCTGCAGGAGCTGTGTGTCCAGCAGATCTGTGTGTCCTGCAGAGCTGTGTGCCCAGCAGAGCTGTGTGTCCTGCAGAGCTGTGTGTCCTGCAGAGCTGTGTGCCCAGCAGAGCTGTGTGCCCAGCAGAGCTGTGTGTCCTGCAGGAGCTGTGTGTCCAGCAGATCTGTGTGTCCTGCAGAGCTGTGTGCCCTGCAGAGCTGTGTGTCCTGCAGAGCTGTGTGTCCTGCAGAGCTGTGTGCCCAGCAGAGCTGTGTGTCCTGCAGAGCTGTGTGCCCAGCAGGAGCTGTGTGTCCTGCAGGAGCTGTGTGTCCTGCAGAGCTGTGTGTCCTGCAGAGCTGTGTGCCCAGCAGAGCTGTGTGCCCAGCAGAGCTGTGTGTCCTGCAGAGCTGTGTGTCCTGCAGAGCTGTGTGCCCAGCAGAGCTGTGTGTCCAGCAGAGCTGTGTGTCCTGCAGAGCTGTGTGTCCAGCAGAGCTGTGTGCCCAGCAGAGCTGTGTGTCCTGAAGGAGCTGTGTGTCCTGCAGAGCTGTGTGCCCTGCAGAGCTGTGTGCCCAGCAGGAGCTGTGTGCCCAGCAGAGCTGTGTGCCCAGCAGAGCTGTGTGCCCAGCAGAGCTGTGTGCCCAGCAGAGCTGTGTGTCCTGCAGAGCTGTGTGTCCTGCAGGAGCTGTGTGCCCAGCAGGAGCTGTGTGTCCTGCAGAGCTGTGTGCCCTGCAGGAGCTGTGTGTCCTGCAGAGCTGTGTGCCCAGCAGAGCTGTGTGCCCTGAAGGAGCTGTGTGCCCTGAAGGAGCTGTGTGTCCTGCAGAGCTGTGTGCCCTGCAGAGCTGTGTGCCCAGCAGAGCTGTGTGTCCTGCAGAGCTGTGTGTCCTGCAGAGCTGTGTGCCCAGCAGAGCTGTGTGTCCTGCAGAGCTGTGTGTCCTGCAGGAGCTGTGTGTCCTGCAGGAGCTGTGTGCCCTGCAGAGCTGTGTGCCCAGCAGAGCTGTGTGCCCAGCAGAGCTGTGTGCCCTGCAGGAGCTGTGTGTCCTGCAGAGCTGTGTGTGCCCCACGGGCTCTGGGGCTGCTCTGCAGAGCTCCAGCATCACCCCAGCACTGAGCACTGTCTCCCAAAGGCCAGCCTGCCTGTCCTGGCCATGTGTCCCCAGGACAATGGTTTCTGTACCAGGGTGCTGCTGCCTGGAGCCCCTGGGCAGGGGCAGTGTCCTGGCTGCACAGGCCATGGATTTTTCCCTTCATTATGAGTCCGTGTGCTAACTGGGAGCCCTGAGGCTGCAGTGTCAGTGTGACAGGACTGTGCAACCTTCACGGGGCCGTGCCAGCCTGCACAGCCACTGAGCAGGAGCAGCCCTGGGGATCTCATCCCTTTTCTCTTGTACAGAGCTGCCCTGGGTGATCTGCCTGTCCCCGGGCACAGAGCAGGGTGGGATCTGGTTGACATCTTGGGAACTCATCGAATCCAAGAATGGGTTGGGCTGGAAAGGACCTTCAAGACCACCTCACCCCACCCCTGCCATGGCAGGGACACCTCCCACTGTCCCAATGTCCAACCTGGCCTTGGGCACTGCCAGGGATCCAGGGGCAGCCACAGCAAATCTGGCAATTCCAGCCCAGCCAGATCCCGTCCATCCCTGCCCTCTGGCAGTGGAAGGGGCTCTCAGGTCTCCCCAGAGACTTTCATTCAGAGTGCTTTGGTATGCTCAGCTCTTTATCTCTGCCTGCCTGTTTGGTATTCACTTCGGAAATCGTCCTAATAATTGTGCAAGCACATTATAAATATATAGTAAAAACATTAATGAGAGGGAATATCCTAATTTATTTTTAATTTGTTACTAAATCATATTACCATGAACTGAATATGTGTAGAGGAAGCCTCAGTAAAAGCAAGAGTGCAGGGGTTTTACCCAGTGTTGACTCTAACTGTTCTTCTGTTTTCACAGTTTGTAGTAAATACTAATGATGAATAAAATATCACCTGCAAGAGAGTAAGTTTTGGTTTTCAGTATGAAGGTTTTAAATATCAATTTATTCT
This sequence comes from Acridotheres tristis, assembly GCA_037013685.1. Classification (NCBI taxonomy): domain Eukaryota; kingdom Metazoa; phylum Chordata; class Aves; order Passeriformes; family Sturnidae; genus Acridotheres; species Acridotheres tristis. The sequence continues at coordinate 276,232 of CM072892.1, read as the reverse complement.
CCTGTGTTCTGGTTACTTTTTCACTGTTATTTGCCTTTGAAACAGAAGGAAAAGGCTCTTTGAACAGTAAATCATCATTCTTATCTTTGTAGCGAGGGGTGTGTGCACTTGGAGGCATCGAGCATTGCTTCACTGCCCCATTGCTTCTCCAAATGGGAGGCTCTACCCCTGGCAGGGCCCCAGGGTAGGTCTGGCTGCTGCAGACAAAGTGGCACTGGGGACAGTGGCACTGGGGACAGTGGCACTGGGGACAGTGGCACTGAGCTCACACCAGAGGCAGGGACAGCCCGGGCAGGGTCATGGGAACAGGCATGGGATGGGAGAGGGAGGGGCTGGGTGGGATATTGGGAGGGAATTGTTCCCTGGCAGGGTGGGCAGGGCTGGCACAGAATTGCCAGATTTGCTGTGGCTGCCCCTGGATCCCTGGCAGTGCCCAAGGCCAGGTTGGACATGGGGACAGTGGGAGGTGTCCCTGCCGTGGCAGGGGTTGCTCTGGGGGGGATTTGAGGTCCCTTCCATCCCAAACCAGTCTGGGGTTCTGTGGCAGGGCAGGAGAACAGGCAGGGGACAGGCAGGGGACAGGCAGGGGACAGGCAGGGGACAGGCAGGGGCACATCTGAACAATAAATGACATTTCTGAGCAGTGTGAGGAAGAGGTTGGCTGATTTCAGGAGAGTGAAGTGCTGCAGGGGGGTTCAGAGAAACAAATGCACCATTGCTGCAGTGGCACAGCATTAATAGGTTAATCATTCATTAATAGGCACTAAGAAGTTTCTGTTACTGCTCTTTTGGATTTGCATTACTCTGGGATAGCTGCAGGTTCACAGGGGTCCTGAGATTGCTTTTAGGGAGATGGAGAAGGGAGGAAGAGCTCACACTCCTCTTTTAAGGCAGCAGAAGGCTCCAGAAGCCGCCTGGGCTCTGCAGAAGCTCTCGGTGAGCTGCGAGGCTCGGCTGCAATTAAGGCAGGAATTGGCACAAATCTCCCGGGCTCCTCCAGCAGCACGTCCTGGCCACTCTCCCTCCTGTTTCTGACATTGCTTTTCTCCACTTTCCAGCCGCACATCCTGGCCACTCTCTCTCCTGTTTCTGACATTGCTTTTCTCCCGGCTGCATTAATTCACTGCTGCTGTCGGTGACATCCCAGTACAGCCCACCCGTCCCAGTCCCTCCCGGAATGAGCCGTGGGGAGAAAACCCAGCACGGGTGATGAGCGTTCAGGCTCTGGCACTGCGGGATTTTCTCCTTCCCAAGGTTTGTGCTTCACCCGGTCCTTAGAGCAGGACAGAGCTGACCTTTTTTACAGCTAAACGGGGCAATCAAGGGATTTGTGTTCTTACACCTTGTGGATCGTTCAGCACAAAGGCTGTTTACAGACACTTTTTTGTTTAAATCTCCTTTTAAAAGGGTTTCTTGAACACATGCTGAAGTGCCTCATTTGTGTTTCTCTTTCATCTTGTCTGCTCTCTACAATTTTCTCGAAATCCTCTGGGATTTAATTAGCAGATGGGAGATTCCGGGAGCCTCCTGCCTCCCTGCACTGCATCCAGGAATGACCCGGTGCTGTGCAGCCCACACCTCTCTTCTGAGTAACTCCTGTAGGGCAGGCCAGGGCTTCAAATGAATATTGCAGCCTGATTTTCTTAAACTTGTCAGGCTCAGGTGAAAATCCTACACGCCAGAAACTGGCACGGACATCTGCTTAATCACATGGGCTTGTAGTGACAGATTTGGAAACAGTATTTACCTGTACAGATATAAACACTGAAATAAATACTGATTTTTTATCTTGAGGTAAGAATGCTTAGAGACATTCTTGTCAAAACATTTTATTTCTTTAAGATATTTTCTGCTAATTCTTAGCAAGATTCACGCAAAACTAACACAACTGAAGTGTTTTTTGCTATTTGATAAGTTTGTAACAAAATCCTGAATCTCCTCTGTCCCTTCAGTGAATTGCCAGGAGTGTGGCTTCCAGCATGAAACCATTTCCAGTGTGTGTCCAGGAGCAGAGCCGGGTGTTGGATGTGTCAAACTCCACTTCAGGAAGCACTGAAGGTCCCTGGCACTGCTGGGACGGGCAGCCAGCAGTGAGGCTGCTCTGCAAACCCCACAGCTGTGTACAGATGTGTACAGATGTGTACAGATGTGTACGGCTGTGGGGACCAGAGCCTGCGGGGAGCACGTTGGCAGAGACACTTCAGCCACACTTCATTAAGCCGTGAATGCTACAGGTGGAAAAGACCTTCTTAATCTCCATGGAACAAGCCTAATTAAGTTCAGATTTCTATTCGATCACAGTGATAGCTACCACAGGATTGGGAAAAGCAATTAACTCCTGCAAAGTTCAGATCTGGTCGAGTTCCATCGACAGAGGCAGCGTTAAACAAATGTCAGGGCTGTGCAGTGGCTGAAGCAGCTGGGGCCAAACCCAGCCGTGTCCCAGCACACAGAACTCCCAGCCTGTGTTTCCCAGGCAGATTTTAAATATCTGCTCATCCCTGAGCTGAAGCCGTGGATCAGGGGTACGATGGCTCCCGGGGCTCCTCCAGAGCCGGGGGGTCTCTCTGGGAAACTCGTGTCAGATTTGGCACAAACACAGCAATGACTCTCACAAAAATGATCATCAGCTTCTAGAGTCGTTTTAGATGCCGTTTGTCTAAAAGCAAGCCGTGCTGCATGCAGCATGGAAGAAGATACATAGATTACAAAAGGAAAGGTTGAGAGGGCTCTGTAGAGCTCTCTGTGATGTCTGGCACACGGGGAGAGGACAGGAGCTGGGCCAGCCCAGAGCCCAGAGCCCAGAGCCCAGAGCCCAGAGCCCAGAGATGGCCCCGGGCATCAGGGAGCTGTCAGCCCAGCATGGAGCCAATGGAACCGAGCAGCTGCTCTGCAGGTTCATCAGGAGACAGCTACAGAATAAGATACAGCCAGGGCTGCTTTGACAGAATAATTACCTCCTTCTTGGACAGGATTCCCATTTTGAAAGTCTCACAGGGTGCACAAGGAGGCTTCAGCAGCAGGGCCAGCCCCCCAAGGGGTGCAGGAGCCTGGGGAGCTGTGCAGGAACATGAATGATGGAAAAGTAAAAACATAAAACAGTGCCAAGGGCACATCCTGGTACCACTGCTGCTGGGACAGAGAGGGGGAGAGGGGAGATCAGGAAACACCTTCCAAGGAAGCCAAAATGTGGGGAAAGGGGAATTTTCATAGAACCACAGAATCCCAGAGTGGTTTGGGTTGGAAGGAACCTTACAGCTCATCTCTTTCCACCCCCTATCCTGGGCAGGGACACCTTCCACTCTTCCAGGTTTCTGCAAGCCCCATGCAGCCTGGCCTGGAGCAGTTCCAGGGATGGGGAATGTGCTGTGGGGGGCTCAGGGGGGTCAGCCTGGCAAGTCTCTAACTCAGCCAGGAGCGTTCTTGAGGACCTCCTGGGGCCTCTGGGAGGGAAGCATCACCAGTCCCCTCTGCCTCTGTAATGTGCAAATCCCTTAATCTGTGGATAAAGCCCAGGCAGTGAATTTGAGCCATTCCCAGCCAAGTAGAAACCGAATTATTGGGCTTTAATTGAGAATGAGGAGAAGCATGGTTATTAGGAGACTTAATCCTGACTTTGGGAAGAGCAATAGAGAGTGTCAAGATGAGACAACTGCTCTTCCCAAAACAGACATTGGCAGGCATCGACACTCGGGGGTGAGGGACACCCCACAGAGAGCCACTGGCACCTTCCTGGACCAAATCCAGCTCCTGCCCGTGGGTGAACAGCAATGGTTTGGGATGGACCACGGTGATCTCACAGCTCCTTTAGAGGAGGGGAGGGAGCAAAGGCTCGGGCTGAGCAGCAGAGCTCCCTTGGGCCGCTCCTCTGTGCCTGCAGTTGAGAACAGCAGGAGAATTCCGGCATTGGTGAGGAGTCCAACAGCCCCCTGTGCCTGAGGAGGGGCTGCCCAGGGGCTGGGGACTGGCTCATGCCTGACCACTGTGGGGACACCACTGGAGCCACCCCGAGGCCCCGAGGGGCTCCTGAGCTCCAGCTCTAAGTGAGGAGCCAAAAGCTGCTGCTTTAAAACAGAGGAGAGAGGAACACTTACAAAACGGGATTAGAGTTTCAAATGGTGTGACCCTCTAGGAAGAAGTACCAAGTTTTAAAATTATTATTGTTATTATTATCATTATTAACTTAATTATTATATTATTTATTATTATTATTAAATAATTCTATTATAATAATAGCAATAAATTAGCCCAGACTGCAATATGCTCTTTCCTTCTTGTGCCAGTGGCAGATGTGTTCAGCATCCAGAGTGTTTCAGGTCCTCGCTGCCCCAGGAAGGGTTTGCCTGGGCACTGTGATCCTTTGGAGCCAAGAGTGATGCAGTGCAGCCATGGACTGGCCACCCCAGCCTGGGGGAGCCATCAGCAGCCCCAGGAAACGTCCCTCACACTGCAGAGCTCCTGCACTGCCCCCATTGCTCTGTGCCACAGCAAAGCTGTCAGCAGCCAGAGAGGCCACAGGGAGCCCAGAGCCCACCCAAGGGTGCCCAGCACCCACCGAGGGAGCCCAGAGCCCACCCAAGGGTGCCCAGCACCCACCCGAGGGAGCCCAGAGCCCACCCAGGGGTGCCCAGCACCCACCCGAGGGAGCCCAGCCCATCTGCTGCAGCTGGCTGAGTGTGGCACAGTTCTGGGCAGCCACAGCCCATCCAGCGCCCTCTGCTCCCCAGGGCCAGGATCTGCTCCGTGGGGGACACGGGCACACCTGGGCACACCTGGGCACACCTGGGCACACCTGGGCACGCTGCCCATCCCTGTCCTTGGACACCCTGTGGCTCCTCAGCAGCCAGGGCTGCTTTCCAAAGTGTCCTTACAGCTTCACGCACCAGCAGGGTTTGGCATTCTGAGATTATTCCACTGGGAAAACAGAATCCTTTCCTGTCAAAGTAAGTTCTGGGGTTTGAAGTTGGATGTGGGAGGTCTTCTGGTGGTCTGGGAAGGGATGTTTTGGGAAGTGAAAATTCCTGGCAACAAAGCGTTTTCCAAAAAAAATACTTTGTTTACACGCAGCTTTTCCCACCCCATCCCCAGTTAACTATTCCCTGCCCGAAGCTCCACAGGGCAAGGCCGTGGTGAGGGCTCAGCTTGGCTCACAGCCTGGCTTTGGGCAGGAGTCTCCTGTGTCCCAGGCAGGCACTGCCCAGGGCTGCAGCTTCCCGGGCTGCTGGCTGTTCAGTGCCTTTTCTCAGAGCAGAACTGGGAGCTCTGATTTCGTTCTACACGAAGGGGAAGGTGACACCTCCCAGCCCTGCCCCTGGAAGAAAACAAGCAGTGCTGCACTTTGCTTTCCAGCAGTGCTGAGCAGAAACTCGGTCAGGAGAAATGCGAGTGCAGCATGGGAAGCCTCGAGAGCAGGAAATCTCCTTGCCTTCCTCCCTCATCCCCAGAGCAGGAAATCTCCTCGTCCTCATCCTCACAGTGCTCCAGGATGTGGGTGCAGGATGGCAGGACCCCCAATGGCACAGCTTTATGTTTTCTCCAGGACACCGATTGCCCAATTCCCAGCGTTCAGGCAGACCTCTGGAATTACAATGTGAGCTCAGGGATTTTCTGCTCGGATTTTTTACTCCCTTAATGGAAACCCCTTTCCACAGGGAATGGCCCCTCAGCCTCCTGTCCTGATCACGGCAGGATCAGCACTGGGTTCTGCTCTGCCCCCGTTACCAGTGAGGGCCCTGGAAGGGCTCTGTGCCAGCATTGACCTCACCAGAGCTGTGGGCAGGCAGCTCCTCAGGCAGCTGGGAGGCACCGGGGCCGTGCTGTGCCCAGTGCCCCCCTCCCTGCCCAGTGCCCCCTTCCATGCCCCATGTCCCCCTCCATGTCCTCCTTCCCTGCCCAGTGCCCCTTTCCATGCCCAGTGCCCCCTTCCATGCCCCATGTCCCCCTCCATGTCCTCCTCCCTGCCCAGTGCCCCCCTCCGTGCCCACTCCCTTCCCTCCCATCCCCAGGACACATAAGCCTCTCTGCAGAGCAGGATCTATTTCTGGCAGGGTAATCAAGACACCTGTTAATCACCTTTAAGTACCACAATTAGGATTTGACCTGATGAATAACAGGTGTGGCAGCAGCCCAGTTCTCATGTTTATCTATTTTGTCTGAGCTGTGGGTGTCTACTTCAATTTTTATTCACTTTTATAAGATCACAAAATCACAGATTTTGCTGAGTTGGGTGGGACCCAGAAGGATCACCCAGTGCAGCCAAGGACAGTTTCTGCAGCAGTGTCACCACTCATGCCTGGCTGTCCCAGTGCAGCACAGCATCCTTGACAGGACTGGCCAGCTCGCTGCTGCTGGCACAAAGTTAATTAATCCTGTTTCACAGAGCTGGGCCACCGGAGCCTCAGTGAAGCGGCTGCAGAACCGCTCTAACCAGAATTTCTTCTTATTACAGCTCTGGAGTAATGGAAATATAATTACTTCACTTGCAGCAAAGCTGGGTCCCCAGCAGCGTCCCTGGCAGGCTCTCCTTGCAGCCGTGCTCCTCGGGCAGGGCCCGCGCTGCTCTCAGCACCCCCAAATGTGCAACCCCCGCTCCTCTGTGCTCGGCCTTCCCAAGGCCCTGACCTTGCAGCAGGGCCCCAAATCCATCGCACAGCCTGCAGGCAGGACCAGCAGCACCTGCCTGGGCACCCTCCTGCCCCGGGAGCTGCACCCTTCTCTGTCAGCAGTCATGGCAGGAGCTGCCCGTGCCCTGTGTGCCCTGTGTGCCCCCTGTGCCCTGTGTGTCCCCTGTGCCCTGTGTGCCCCCTGTGTCCCCTGTGTCCCCTGTGTGCCCTGTGTGCCCTCTGTGCCCCCTGTGCCCCCTGTGCCCCCTGTGTCCCCTGTGCCCCCTGTGTCCCCTGTGCCCCCTGTGCCCCCTGTGTCCCCTGTGCCAGCGCAGTGACCCCAGTGACCCCAGGCACAGCCAGGTCCCTGCAGGGGTGCAGAGCAGGGCACGTCCCACACCCCCACAGAGCCGCAGGGCTGGGGCTGCTCACAGTGCAGGGACCCCTGGGACCCCCGGGAACCCCGTGTCAGACACCCCTGGGTGTTCTCACTCCCTAACAAATTGCTTTTTAGGGAATTCACGAGGCAAAGAAAACAACCCCCCTTCCATCCAGTATTTCCTTCAGGCTGTGCAGCAGCAGCTCCTCTGGACACGCCTGGCACTGCTCAGCTCAGCACAGCTGGGCACAGCTGGGCACAGCTGGGCACGGGCTGTGCCGGCCCCTGCTGCCACCTCTGAGCCCGTTACCTGTTCCTGCCCTGCAGCCTGAGTTGCCCTGCCCTGGCACAGAGGGCACGGGCTGTGCCAGGGCGCTGGGCACACCTGGCTGTGTGCTGAGCTCACAGCACGGCTTTGATCTCACCTCCCCTCCCGCCTCCAGTGCTGCTCTGGGCTCAGGGAGAGCCCCCCGCAGCCTCCACCTCCTGCCGGGCCCCCACAGGGGGGTCACAGGGACCCCACCCCACCATGGACACGCTCCTGCAGCCCCTCCCACCAACCAACACAGCTGTGAGAACATCTGCACACCTGGAGCTCGGGCAGGTGGCCCAGAGCTCGCTGCCCAGGTGCACAACAGGCCATAGAGAACTCATTTATTGCCACCTGCAGATACAGCTGAATTTTGAAAAAAAAAAACAACAACAAAAAATCAATTATGTAGGTGATAATCTAGGTGATATACCTGTAAATCCAGGTGACACGTGATTTGAAATATTGAAGAGCTTCAGGGTAAGAGGAAAATAAAACCCCCAAAAAACCCCTACCAGCATAAGCAGAAACAAACTGAAAAATCTAAGGTAAACAAAGAGAAAAGGAACATTATGTTTTCAACCTTATAAAGCACAAAGCATTAGTAAATAGATGCTTAAGGGTATCAACAGTAAAAAGGTACAAAAAGCACAATGTTTCCTTTACAACCAAATAATTAATATTATTATTCTTTTGTTGGCCTCCGTTGAACTTTGAGAGGCTCAGGCAGGCTCTCACACACTACAGACAAACGGGGCTGCACCCTCGGTGCTGCTGCTGCTCCCTTTGTAGGCAACACATCAACTCCCTGGGATTTTATCCCCCAGAAACGAGCTGAGCTGTTGTGACAGCAGAGCATATGCCTCTTGCATCTAAACACTTAGAGTACCACCTGCTTTGGGATCCTTCATCATTAAATGAGTTAGAAAGAAAATCAAACAGAGCTTTCTCCAGACAAAGTACCTCAGGAGGTGTCAGCAGTTTGGAAGGTCGGAATTTATAATTCTGATGCTCCATGAGATAAAAGGAGCAGTGAGGACCAGAGGGGCCATCAGTGTGGGGACAGGTCAGCAAGCCTGGACATCACAGGGTGACACAGTCACAGTTTGGGGTGGGAGGGATCTGAGAGTCCATCCAGAGCCACCCCTGCCATGGCAGGGACACCTCCCACTGTCCCAATGTCCAACCTGGCCTTGGGCACTGCCAGGGATCCAGGGGCTGCTCTGGGCACCTGTGCCAGCCTGCCCACTCTGCCAGGGAACAATTCCTGCCCAATGTCCATCCATCCCTGCCCTCTGGCAGTGGGAGCCATTCAGATCTCAGGACAGCTCGTCACCATGTCCCAGAAAAGCCCTGAGCACGGCTGCCTCCACCTCCCGTGTCCTCTCTGGGGCCAGGAGGGGGGTCCTGCCCAGCTCGAGGGAGGGTGGCAGGGCTGGGGGCACATCCCTGCCTGGGGTCCCCTGCTGCACCCTGGGCTGCTGAGGGATCAGAGGGAGAGCTGGGGGTACCTGGAGCTCCCCAGCACCTGCAGTGGGGCACAGCGTGGCACTGTCCCTTTGCACTGGCCAGGGACGCTGTGCCTGCATGGGCTGATAGCCCATAATACTTTCCCTTTTCACAGGAGCCCTGGTGAGTGGCCATTTGCCTTCCCAGGGGTCACCCCAAGGATCTCCAGTGCAGCAGGATCATCACAGCTCTCACAGCCATGAGAAAAACAAGGGGCAGGAAAGTACTGGATCAGGTGAGCCCAGGTGTGGCTTTTCATGTGGTCAGGTAAGGCTTAGGTGATATGAAAGGAACTTGGACCCTGTCTTTGTCTGCCCAGGGGCCCAAACACTGACTTCATCACACTCATTTCATCGAATTCCACTCATCCTGCAAGTCATGGGAGCTTCCAGATTGTGTTCTGAAGAGTTGCTACTGAGGCAGCCATTCACCAGCCTTACCTTTCAGGTGATTCTATTATATTCTGTTCTATTCTATTCTATTCTATTCTATTCTATTCTATTCTATTCTATTCATTTCATTTCATTTCATTTCATTTCATTTCCAGAAAATAAGGAACTTTCCAGTTGTCTCCCCTTTTTCTTACCTTTTTTTCAGTTAGTCTGCTTGAAAACAGGCCAGAAATTTTCCTCCAGAGCCTCGTCTGTGCAAAGCAAAGCACAGAGCTGAGGCAGGACACACTGCTTCTCCAAATGGGTTTGGAAAATCAGATTATAAGAATTCAGTACAAGAGAGCTGGAGAGGAACTTTGGGCAAGAGTCTGCAGTGGCAAGACAAGGGAGAATGGCTTCCCCCCCAGAGAGGGAAGGGCCACATGGGATGGGGGAAGAAATTCTCCCCTGTGAGGGAGGTGAGGCCCTGGCACAGGCTGCCCAGGGTGGTCAGGGTGCAGCTGTTCAAAGAAGAACATTTCATTTTGTAAGGGCTACAGAGTAACAGAATCCAATTCAGTGCACAAAGATGAAGATTTCAGCTGGCAGAAGGCGAGGAGAGTGAGGAATTAGCCCCATTTGTGCAGTGATTAGCAGTTACAGGTGCCACAGGTGTTGTTTCCTGTGCTCACTACGCCCCATTTCCTCAGAGCCCTTCCTGCCGTGCAGCATCGATTCCTCGCGGTGCAGAGTCTGGAGCAGTTCCTGTGGATCTCTGCTAGAGCTGCTTCCTTCCTCCTGAATTCTGCAGCACAGGTTTCACGCTGCTTTTGCACAGTGCATCATGCCAGGGAGGAGTTTATTATCCATTCAGTTCATTTCAGCTGTCCTTAAAAACCACTGTCAGCACTCCAGGGCTGATGGAGGGCAGCTCTGACACTCGCCTGGACCAGTTCAGTGAGTCACTAGAATAGTTATTTCCGTGATGAATATGTGATATCACTCCAGGAGCCCGGTGTCCTGCTGATTTTTGCTGTGAGGACATGAAGATATCTCCAAGCAGCTGATGGAGGCACTCGATCACACCGAGCCCCAGCCCCGGGGCAGCCTCATGGCACAGGGCAGCTCCGTGGGCAAGGCAGGGGCTGCCAGGCGTCCCTGCACAGGCCCTGCTGGCACCTCACTCCTGCTCCCCAGGCTCTCCCCAGCTGACCTTCAGCAGCAGTTGGGGCAGTGCAACGTGTCCTGCTGTGACATTTTCATGCAGATTTTTGTTGCTGTGTTTTCAGAGCACGATCCTGGCTGGCACTCTCTGCCAAAGCAAGGTGTGTACTCTAGCTATACTATTCTCTTATTCTCTATACTGTTCTCTTTATGCTGATACTGAGGCAAAGCCCAGATCAGAACCATCACCCAAACTATCAAGCAGCTGCTCCATCACCCACTCTGGCCACGTTCCTGGAGCGTGACAGTGGCTGCAGGGTGGCAGTGCCTGAGAAATCTTCTCCAGCAGCAGAACAGCAGAACAAACAGCTCTCTGCCTGGCCCACAAAGCTGGAGTATATTGAGAGGAATAACTCTGTGTCTGCTGTCTCACCCCTGACACTGGTTCAGCAATCACTCCAAAGGGGAGCTGCCACCTCTAATCAGCCCCTACACCCAACCCCAAAGTGTTTTACAAAGGATTTTCCAGCTGGGGTCAGGAGCCCAGTCTGGCACTGAGTGGTGCAAAGCCCAGACTGTTTCTGCAGCACAGGGTGAGCCATCCCACAGAGCCAGGGATAGCTCAGGCTGGAAAGGCTCTGAGACCATCCAGCCCCCAGAGCTGAGGAGAAATGCCCAGCACTGTCTGGATCTAGGCAAAGGGAAGCCAAGAAGCATTTCCAAAGATACTCCAGTGGAAAAACCCAGGCTGTCCTCAGGCCCAAGCTCACCTGGCTCCCCAGACCAGGTGCCTGCTGAGCTCACTCCTGCTGAGACTGACCTGTGTGAGAATGACAATCCCACAGCAAGGCCCTTGGTCTTTGCAAAGGCACCTCAGCCATGCAGAGGACCAGGAGCACACCCTGCTGAGGAGCTGGGCAGTTCAGGTGGCAGCAGAAGATAAACCTGTGTGATGCTGAGTCTGTTCTGCCCATGGCTGCCAGCACATGCTGGTGCCACTGTCCCCATCAGGGTGACAATGACAGATAATTCCCAAGGGCAGCAGATGTCTGGGATTGAGCAGCTTTTATACCAGGCTTCCCTTCCCAAGTCTGAACAGAGATTGGTTTAAAAACAAGAAATACAGTTTGAGCTGCCCAGCCTATTGCAGGAGCAACCCTGTGCTCTGCTCTGTACTCAGAGCTTCTGGCAGCCTAAAGGCAGAGCTGAGATGGCCACAACAGGGTTGGGGACACGAGTTTGGGAGGTGCATCTTTATTGAAGGCAGGCATTACAGTTATTTACATATTCAGAGAGATGCTTCTCCAGTTTTGTTTTCAAGGTTTCACACGCAGAAATCCTGCACAAGGCCACATCAGCTGAAGGCAGGAGCCAGAGGCACCTCCTGAGGTCCCACCTGTCAGACATGAGATGTGTGTGAGGGTCCTCAGCTCACCAAGGGAAATTCAGGGAAATGTCATCCATCCATTTTAGCCCTTTCTTCACCACACCTGGGGTTACCTTGGCTCCAGTGCATCCCCTCCTGCCCTGCCACCTTCTCACATGGAACTGGTGCCCAGGGGAGGCCCAAGCAGCAGGGTCACCCTTGCCAGGCTCTGAGCCTCCAGGCTGGCTGCCCTGGCCATGCCAGCCAGGCTGGGAGCAGGCTCTGAGCATCCCTGGCACTGGAGAGCAATGACAGCTCAGTGATAAACATCTGACAAACACCTGACAAACACCTGACAAACATCTGATAAATATCTGATAAACACCTGATAAATATCTGATAAACACCTGACAAACACCTGACAAACACCTGACAAACACCTGATAAACACCTGACAAACAAACCCCTGGTCTGTGCTGCTGCATGTGCCATCGAGTTACCAAGGGTGCCACGGTTTATTCCATCTGCTCCTGCTTCCTCTCGGTTGGTTGATGGGCTGGTTGGTTGGTTGGCTTTTCCAGGCATTAACAGGATCATCTGAAGACTGAAAGGAAATCTGAAAATCCATTAAAAAGCCCTTCAAGGCAGTGTGAAATGCTTCAGCAGCTCTGCCTCAAGTTTCCAGCATGAGCTGGTGAGCAGGCAGGCAAGGCACAGAGTCGTCATGCACTGATATCTACACATTAAATTACTCATCTTAATTGGTATCTAAAGCTTCGCAATATTTGCTAATTTTATAAGATTATTCTTTTTTTTTTCTTCATGGAAGCAAACAGCATTGAAATATTAGGAAAGGAAATAAACAAAAAGATGTGTTATGCTCCTTGTTGTAAGAATATTCACTGGAGACACACAAAGTTTTAATGTTAATATCTCTGCATCACTACTCCCTGCATGCTAAAATAGTTTTGGAAATGCTTGAAAGGTTAAAGCTTTCACAAATGATGAAACCAGACCATTTTGGAGCTATAAATCCTGCTCATCTGGGAGAGTTGTTCTTGTGTAAAACCTCATGTTTTCTTGAGAGACTGAGCTGAATATTTATGCTTAGCACATCAAACACAAGGAAGGCACAGAGGTTCACTTGTCTGCGGTGGGTATTTCAGAGTTTACTGTTGATAATCAAATCTAGAAATTATAATGAGTCATTTATCCAAAGTGGAGTGCCCGGTTTTTCATCATTTACCTTTCCAGCCCAGCCCTGGCGTTGGCTCAGTGGCCATCCCGGAGTGACACCTTTGTCACGCCGCTGTGACCATCGATGATTTTCCTGGTGAGGAGCCGCTCGCACCGGGGCCCTTCCTGGGACAGGAACTGACGAAGCAAAGCAGGAAGCGAGACCTCGGTGCTGGCCAGAACCTGGGCAGGGGCAGGGCAAGGCTGAGCCACTCACAGCGACACAGCAGAGCTGCCAGCTGGGCTGGGGTGCACCTGGCAGGTGAGACAGGTGAGACAGGCGGGACAGGTGGGACAGGTGAGACAGGTGAGACAGGCGGGACAGGTGAGACAGGTGAGACAGGTGGGGCAGGTGAGACAGGTGAGACAGGTGAGACAGGTGGGGCAGGTGAGACAGGTGAGACAGGTGAGACAGGTGGGACAGGTGAGACAGGTGGGGCAGGTGAGACACCTGTGGGACAGGTGAGACAGGTGAGACAGGTGAGACAGGTGAGACACCTGTGGGACAGGTGAGACAGGTGAGACAGGTGAGACAAGTGGGACAGGTGAGAGACCTGTGAGACAGATGAGACAGGTGAGACAGGTGAGAGACCTGTGAGACAGGTGAGAGACCTGTAAGACGGATGAGACAGGTGAGACAGGTGAGAGACCTGTGAGACAGGTGAGACAGGTAAGACAGGTGAGGCACCTGCACTCACAGCACCACCCAGCCACACGGGGACACAAAGGACCTGAGGAAAGCGAGGCCAGGGAAGGTGAGCACGGGGCCCGTGGCTGGGACAAAGGACACAAGGATGCTGAGGAGCGCTGAGGAGTTTGGGATGGCCCCGGTGCCAGGTGTGTGAGCCACAGGTGTGTGAGCCACAGGTGTGTGAGCCACAGGTGTGTGCCTTTGGGGAGTGCTGGGGCTCTGGGCTACTGCTGAAACACAGCCAGGGCTGATCTGCAAGTGGGGCTGGTGGCATTTGGCACAAAAACATCGGCTGGGGCAACCTTTGTGGGGTAGCAGACATGCAGAGACAGAGCATGGGGACAGGGACAGGACGGACACAGGGACACAGGGACACAGGGACACAGGGACACAGGGACAAGGACAGGGGCACAGGGGGACAGGGGGACAGGGACACAGGGACACAGGGACACAGGGACACAGGGACACAGGGACACAGGGACACAGAGACAAGGACAGGGGCACAGGGGGACAGGGACACAGGGACACAGGGACAGGGACACAGGGACAGGGACGGGGACAGGGACACTCAGGGAGCTGCAGCCGTGCCCAGCAGTGCCCAGCCAGCAGCAGCACGGGCACACCCACTCTGCCCTTTAGCACCGTGCACAGCAGCCCTGGCAATACCCCAGAAGTTCTCCAGACCTCTCTGCCACCATCTGCAGTGCAATCCCACCTGCCCGGTAATTCACAAGTCCTGGGGTTTCTTTTCCGGGTTATACCAACACCTCAATGCTCATAAAAGCAATTCTGTAGCAACTTGCTCTTGCCAAAGTACATTTCGTGGGGTTTTCATTTCTTCTTAAATAAATAGCTTCCCCATGAAGTGAAATAAAATCCCGAGAGAAAAAATAAGAAAACAAATAAACAAAAAATCTCATCTTCTCCACAAACACCTCCACAAACACCTCCACAAACCACCAACTATTTGTGGCTCTTTTGACTCTGATAGGCCAGAGCAGGATATATGGATTTATCGATTTGGTTGTTGCACTGGGATTTGTAAACATTTTCTTGGCTGAGACCAGTTTTCAATGTGTTCCTGGGACTTACTTGTCACTTTCCAAAGCCGAAGCAAAATAATGGAAGCCTCGGTTTGGAATATTTAACCTGCCATGTTCCACCGTGTCCCTCTGCCCCCTGGGCTGTTGTGACTCACACAGTTTGGGAGGATGTGACAGCACATCCCCTGTTTGGTTCTTCATGTCCTGCCTCTCATTCATCCAAACAGAACATGAGCAGAATAGATCCATGGAAAAGCTCCTGTACACCAAAATCCTCTCACCCTAAACCCAAACACCTCCTGTCACAACTGCATTCAACCACCTGCAGATGAATTCTGCTGCTGGCTCGCCCTGAGTCTTCATTTGAAACAAGAAATATTCTGGAACCACATCTCACTCCTGCACTGCAAACCTGGGCAGTGGACAACTTTAAAGCCAAGAGAAATCCAGCAGTGTCACCCCGAGATGTGGAATGAAGCCTCACACAACAACTCTGAACAGGCTCAATTCCTTCTCCCTGCAGAGGATGAGTGGAGAAACATTTTCTCTGGAGGAAGGTGAAGGTTTGGCTGCGTGTGGGAAACCCAAACACCTCATCTGCGCTGGGATCCCTGCTCAGCCCGAGCTGTCAGACTGCTTCCACCTCCCTTCCAAGATGAGCATCCCAACATCACTAAAAATAGAGACTAGTGCTTAGGTTTTATGCAAATGACAGCTGGAATAAGAGATGGTTTAAACATAGAACTTTAGATCTCCCACAGGAGAGGAAATGGATGGAGAGGATCCTGCTTCCCCCAGTCTGGGCACCCCTGCAAAGCTGAGCCTTTTCCCTTGTGTTATTTAATTTGATGGCCTTTACAGGAGGTGTCCTCTGCCCCCACCCAGACTCTGTCTCCTTCCAGCACCCCACATGCTGCACTCTCGTTTTGTGTGCCCTTGTAGGAGTTAAACAAGGCATTGCTTCAGTTATTACGATTTTATACCAAAAGATTCTGAGCTGAGACACGGCTGTACTGGAACATTTTGTGTATCGCCAGCTGGGAGGAGCAGGATTGGCCACCACAGCAGTCACAGCTGCAGATCCCGGCCCCCTGAGCCAGCTGGAAATTCCTGGAAATATCATCAAGAAAATAACAAATGCCACCAAGCGTGCACAGGAGCACAGGAGAAACCAGTCCAGCTGTGACCTAAGCCAGGGATGCTCATTGCACCCTTTAACACAGAGGGGTGACCTCGGCCTCTCCCCTGCTCCGTGTCAGAACACCAGAGATTTTTCTCCATGTGACAAGCTCTGCCCACCCTTTTGTGTCTCATTCCTCAGCTCCATCTCCTGAGCTCAGCTTTTCCTCCAAGCTCACAAAGCCATTGCCAGCACCATGCATTTCTTCCCTCTGTCCTCCTGCAGAGGATGCTGAGTGGATAAAGACCGATCTGCTTTTGACCTTGCCGGTGTGCAGCAGCACGGGGAGTCCTTCTCCCCAGATTTTGAGTCTTTCTTCTTCTCCAGCCCCAGCAAGGAAAGGTTTCACTGAGTTCAGCCCACGGGCAGAGCCAGGTCCCACGAGCTCGTGATGAGGATGTGCTGCTGGAATGTCAGGGGCAGAAATGACGGCTGCAGGGAGCTGTTTTGATGGGGAGGGAGGCAGCAGCAGAGCTGGTATGAATCACTGCCAATTGCTAGGATTTCTAAAATTACACAAAACATCTACACATAGTCTGGAGAATCACAAGCTGAGTTACAGGCACTTTCCTCCCTGCTGCCAGCAAGTTACAGATGAGCTGATTTGGTTTTACCCTTTCCAAGCAAAATATATTGTGATTGCTCTGCCTGGGCTGTCACAGCAAAGCCTCTGCAGGCTGTGACCACCGGCCTGGGGGCAGGGGACAGAGGGGTCTGTCACAGGACTCTTCCTCTACCTTGGGCCACCCTCACGATTCTCCCTGGTGTGATAAGAATGTCTGTTCTGAACATCCAGGTGCCTTTTGGAGCATGTGTTTCTGGGGTCTAATGCAGACAGATTCTATTCCCTGATCTGGTGAACCCATGGACAGCCCTCACTGGTAAAGAGCTCCCTCATACCTGACCAGAAATGCAGATTTTTCATATTGGCATTTACAGCTGTTCCCTGGGAAGTGCTGAGCCCATTTGCCAAGTAATTTCAGGTTAGGGTCATAATAATTTACCCCACCCTCAGAAACAATACCACCATAACAAAACAGAAAAACTTTTCCTGCCATATATTCGGGTTAGTCAAAAGTGTCAATGCCTTCCCATGAACTTGGGGGAGGAAGGTCAGTGCCCTAACTCTGCTGCTGAGCAGGGAGGTCACTCTGC
Source organism: Acridotheres tristis (assembly GCA_037013685.1). Taxonomy (NCBI): domain Eukaryota; kingdom Metazoa; phylum Chordata; class Aves; order Passeriformes; family Sturnidae; genus Acridotheres; species Acridotheres tristis. The sequence continues at coordinate 259,226 of CM072892.1, read as the reverse complement.
TGCTGGCACAGGGGGAGGGCACCGGCCCTTTGCTGTGTCCCGTGTCCCTGCCAGGAGCTCTGAGCCCCTGGGGGCTGCAGCAGCCCAGGAGGTGATGCTGGAGCTCTTCTCTCCGTGGAGAGTGACACCGGGGCAGCAGCACCCATCCCTGCTCTGCAAAACCTTCCCAGGCACTACTCCAGCAGCTGGAGCTGTGAGCGAGCTCACATGTCCCAGGGCAGCCGCAGCCATTGCCCCTTCATCCCTGCACGGGCACCTGGCTCCCCTTCCCACCCGGAGCTGGCCTCTCCAGCAGCCAGGGCAGCCCCAGCTGCTCGTCCCTGCTGTGCTGGGACACCGGGGCAGCCCCTGTCCCTGACAGGGACCCACAGAGCCTGGCTCACTGCTGGGGATGATGCTGCCCCGGCGTGGGTGGTGCTGCAAGGGGCAGCACTGCAGGGACAGGACACATCACCCTCAGGGCACAGAGGTGGCACAGTCAGTGCTTGCCACTCTTGGAGCCCCTGCCAGCCCCAGTGCCCAGGGTCCAGCAGCACAGGGCACCTCGGGGCTGTGCTCAGGCCCAACCAGTCCCACCTGCCCAAACCTGAGCACCTGAACCTGCAGCTGGGACTGGGCAGGCAGGGCTGGGTGTGTCAGCCCCACCTAAACCTAAACCTGAACCTGCAGCTGGGACTGGGCAGGCAGGGCTGGGTGTGTCAGTCCCACCTGAGGAGCCCCCATGGTGAGTGACAGAGCAGAGGGTGATGAAGATTTAACCACTGGAAAGGTGCTCTGGGTGAGCTTTGCATAACAGACTAAAACCCAGGCAGAGTCTTAGTCCCTAGTAAGACATACACTCACAGCAATGCTCTGAAATCTATTAAAAATAAATCTGTATCTTGGAATAGGCAAAGGAGCAGAAGAAATGCAGGCTGTGACTCTCACCTTCACAGTCACACACAGACATTCCTGTCAGAGGCAGCTGTGTTTTACCACCAGATCTGCACTGGGTTACCTCTATGGTTAAAACTTTACAAATCACCATCTTTGAGCACAGAATCATTCGGTTTGGAAAAGCCCTTCAAGACCATCAAGTGCAACCTGTGCCTGATTCCTCCCTTGTCCCCAGCCCAGAGCCCTGAGTGCCACATCCAGGAATTCCTTGGACACCTCCACGGATGGGGACTCCAAACCTTCCTGGGCAGCCCCTTCAAATGCCTGGAAACCCTTTCCATGAAGAAAATTTTCTTTAATTTCCTTCCTGGTGAAAGAAATGAGGAGTCTTCATTAATTTAAAAGCAAATTATTAGATTTTCTGGAATTTGCAAATATTTTCACCACCTTACTGGAAACACTTGAAGAAGGGGTTTACAAAAAAAAAAAAATAAATTGTAGAAACCACAGCAGCCTGCAAAACAGCAAATGGAAGCAGAATATTCCAGGAGCTGGAGGCTCCCTCATGCCCACATCCTTGGCTATTTGGGGGGAAAGATCTCTTCTAGTCCTTGTACTATAGATAAAAAATAAAAGTCATGGAAGAGATTATATGAAGGAAAAAAGAACCTGTTTAATAAAATTGCACCTCTTTGCCAAGGAGAAGAAACACCATTATTTAACATGCAAAATCAATTACACCATGGAAATAGCAAAGCTTCTGACTGCAGTGTTGTTAAAAAGTGTTTTCACATACCATGTGAAGTAGCTGCAAAAGCAGATTGTGAGTTTTTAGAAACATGATTCTTAGCAGATGAAATCTCAGCCAGTAGTAGTCAAGAGCCAAGAAGTAGGAGCATTATCACCATCAACCCTAATTTAGGAAAACATTCTTGAAAAAATTGTCCCAGCCAAATGTGCATAACATTTGGCTCTGACTGAAATCTCACCTAAACCAATATGTCACAGGCAAGGCAGGGTGGAAGTGGAGATCCTTGGTTTTAAACGCCTGAGCTGGAGCTCCTGTGGCTGGCAGCCACCCTTGGTGGCTCTAAGGGAGGCTGCTGGGAGGTGAGGGACCCGTGGGACGTTCAGGGCTCAGTTGTGTCTCCAGGGTGAGGCTCAGGGCTCTGGCCCTGGTGTGTCCCTCCAGTCTAAGCAGGCTCTGCTCCCAAAGCTCCTGCACTGCTGCAGTGCTCCAGCCCAGCCCCGTGTCCTGCACCCTAAGGAGCAGCTGCCTCAGCTTCGGCTCTCACATGGCTCCTTCTGGCTCCCAGCTCCAGCTTTCAGAACTTCCAGCAGCTTTCCTAGCTCCAGGACGCATTTAGATTTTTTTCATGCTTTTCCACATTGCGGAGCAATTAAACATTAAACATCAGCAATATGGCAAAGGCAAATCCACAGCTTCTGTCTTGGGACAGACAGCATTTCCCCACCATTCCAAGATGTTCTACCATACGTGGCTCCTTCCCAGGAAAATAAGTCCCTGCTTCAGGGTCACGGAGTTTCTCTCAGGACAATCCCAGCAGCTGAGTATTCCCCTCATCTGAGCACTGGGAGCTGCAAGCAAAAGGGCCTGATGAGAAACGTGGAGTTTGCATTGGCTGCCATGGCCTGAGTGCCACAGGGCTGCTCTGCTCTGCCCAGAGCCAGAGAAGCTCAGCGTGGCTCTTCTGCAGCCAGCACCCACCCCGGGCAGGGAGAGGGGGCAGGCGGGACAAGGCTGACAGGAGGGCAGGGCTGGATGGGATTTTGGGAAGGAATTTGCCTGGCAGGGTGGGCAGGCCCTGGCACAGGGTGCCCAGAGCAGCTGTGGCTGCCCCTGGATCCCTGGCAGTGTCCAAGGCCAGGCTGGAGAAACCTGCTCTGGTGGAAGGTGTCCCTGCCCACGGCAGAGGGGTAGAACCAGAAGAGCTTTGAGGTCCCTTCCAACCCAACCATTCCATCACTGTGTAAAGCCTGGCTGTGGCAGGCTCTGCAGGAACCCCTCTGCTCTTGTGGCTGCTGGAGGCTCCACCTGTGCAATGTGCAGAGAACTGAGCCAGTCCTAGCACTGGACCAGTCCCAGTCCCAGTCCCAGTCCCAGTCCCAGTCCCAGCCCCAGTCCCAGCTCCAGTCCCAGCCCTGGACCAGCCCCAGCCCCAGATGTGCCTGGGCAGCCCAGCCCAGCTTTTGGTGCCACACAGCTCCATCACACACTCCATCACACACTCCATCACACAGCTCCATCACACACTCCATCACACAGCTCCATCACACACTCCATCACACACTCCATCACACACTCCATCACACAGCTCCATCACACACTCCATCACACACTCCATCACACACTCCATCACACAGCTCCATCACACACTCCATCACACACTCCATCACACACTCCATCACACACTCCATCACACACTCCATCACACACTCCATCACACACTCCATCACACACTCCATCACACAGCTCCATCACACACTCCATCACACACTCCATCACACAGCTCCATCACACAGCTCCATCACACACTCCATCACACACTCCATCACACAGCTCCATCACACAGCTCCATCACACACTCCATCACACACTCCATCACACACTCCATCACACACTCCATCACACACTCCATCACACACCCCTCCATCACACACTCCATCACACACTCCATCACACACTCCATCACACACTCCATCACACACTCCATCACACACTCCATCACACAGCTCCATCACACACTCCATCACACACTCCATCACACACTCCATCACACACTCCATCACACACTCCATCACACACTCCATCACACACTCCATCACACACTCCATCACACACTCCATCACACACTCCATCACACACTCCATCACACAGCTCCATCACACAGCTCCATCACACAGCTCCATCACACACTCCATCACACACTCCATCACACACTCCATCACACACTCCATCACACACTCCATCACACACTCCATCACACACTCCATCACACAGCTCCATCACACACTCCATCACACAGCTCCATCACACACCTACACCACACAGCTCCATCACACACTCCATCACACAGCTCCATCACACACTCCATCACACACTCCATCACACACCTACACCACACAGCTCCATCACACACTCCATCAAACAGCTCCATCACACAGCTCCTGCACAGGAAAAGTCCGAGGTGTTCCCTCCAGGTCCTGTTCGAAAGGGATGAGCTGCAGCAATCCCTGCAAACCTTGGGGCACTGTGTTGCATTCCCAGCCTGCTATCCCAGCCCTCTCCCACACTCTCTTCACATCCCACAGCTGCTGCTGTTCCTCCAGCTGACTTTCAGAAGGCAGAGTTCCCCAAGGATAAACACAGGATTAACATGTCCATGTGGTCAAGGCCAGAATTACACTAGGCAATAAAATAATTTTATGGCAAAAAAACCTGTTTATGACATTTCTTATGAACGATTATGCATGAGAATCACACACATATGGGGATCAGAGAATTTCAAAACTTCACCTCCACCAAGACCATGTGTTAGTTACACCAGTCTTTCATGTTTGGTTCTGCCTACCATTTCTGAGAAAAGTTGATTTAAAAATACATCATATCCATGTACCTCAAAAGAACTTACAAACCAGGGCAGGAAGCAGGTTCTAAAGTGTTAATACATAGGGAGCTCTTCGTGACATATAATTATCAATTTGTGCAGTGACTGCATAATTAATATGTGGTCTCATCTCATTCTCTTTTAAATGTATTCCCTCACTGCCTAGAAGTTGCTGGCTAATGAATTAAACAGTTTGATGTTGATGAATCACAATTTTGCCTATCAATATTAAAATATTGCCAGAGGTATGTTTTCAGTTTGGGTCATGAAAGTTTAAATTGTAATACTGTCAGAAATGCAGCATCCTGTGTTCCCAAGCTTTGCTGCAAAATCAGAAGATTCCAAGTTTTGTTTTCAGATTTGGGTGTTTTGAACTATCTTTATTTGCTTTCTTCCATTGAAGAAATGACAGGAACATAAGGTATCTTGCAAAACTTCAGACTTATCAATAACAGCATCTAAAACAGAGAAATCCAGTTACTCAGGAAACCTCAACTCCAAACTAGTTTGTTCCTTGGACTATGATTAATGTGGTAAGTGAGACCAGATGGTGAGCACTTCGAGAAGCCTCTGTGCTCCAAAGAAGTGTTAATTACCTCCAGAGCTGCAGCAAAAGGATAATGGGGAAGAACAGATCCCAGCCCTGCACCAGAGGGACAAGGAGCAAAGGATGCCTTGGCAAGGGCCACAGAGGGCAGGGCTGGATGGGTTTTTGGGCAGGAATTGTTCCTGGCAGGGTGCCCAGAGCAGCTCCTGGATCCCTGGCAGTGCCCAAGGCCAGGCTGGACACTGGGGGTGGACACTGGGGCAGTGGGAGGGGGGGACAGGAGGGTCACTGTGTGAGGTCACTTTCAAACCAAACCATGACTCTGTGAAAAGCACCCCCACTCCACGCTGGGGGAGCAGAGCCCTGCACATCTGCCCAGCTGCCAGCTGTGGTCACTGCAGGGACAGGATCCACAGCACCCATCCCATCCCACCCCATCCCATCCCATCCCATCCCGTCCCATCCCTGCCCCGGCCCAGCACAGCCCCAGCTCCCTCTTTGCTTTATTGCCTAATAAAGACATTTCTTGCACACTCACGGAGCTTCTGGGGCTTCTGTGAATGGTGAAACTCCCAGGTAAGATCCACACGAGGCACAGGCTGTGGTCAGAGCCCGTGGCAGGGAGGGACAGCAGGCACAGGCAGGAGCTGGGGACAGCAGGGCTGCACTGCAGAGCTCTGGGATAACAAATCCAGGGGTGCAGCCGGCTGGGCTCTGACCAAGAGCCACATTCAGGGTAGGGGTAAAGGCAGAACATCCATGGGGCCAGGGAAACTCATCCCTAGAGGTGTCAGCAGGGCCCAGGCTGCACGGGAACATGGAGGAGTGGGAGTAGCTAATGGTACCTGGGGTGAGAAAAAGATGATGCAGATGAGCTGAGATTCCCTCCTGATTCTGTGGCCACTGAGGGCACAGAGCTGGCTGAGGGGCGATATTTCACCACATCAGGTCTCCCAAAAGTCTTGTAGATCAGTGCTCATTTCATGGAATGAAGAAAAAAACCCTAAAACAACCCCAACCAAAATTTTTAAAAGACAAGATAAGGGACATTGAGAGCATCATCCCTGCCTCTCTGAGCAGCACTGATGTCGTGTCTGACGGAAAATTCTCAGAGGTACAAAATGAACAGCCCAAAAGCGAGCCCAAGGTTAAGCAGATTTCAATTCCTCAGCAGTGAGATTTTGCTGTTTCACTATGGATTTCCTGTAGGGGAAAAAAAACAATAAAACACAACGGCCTCGTGAGTTCCCACAAATAAACCACGGGCAATGAACGTGAGCTCTGAGCTCTCAGCTGCCCTTGGCACCCAGGACACTGCAGGGCCACGCCAGGGGCAGCCCAGGGGATGTGCAGGGCAGGAGCAGATCCATCAGGCTGGCAGCTCACACCCCCAGGGAACCAGGGAGATCCTGGCAGTGATTTAAGACAGAAAGCCAAGAGTTACTTGGGTTATTTTACAAGCAAAGAGAATCAGTCTTAGGAGCAAGTGTGATGAGAGCTGTGCTGCTTCGGTAATTTCCCAGCTGAAAAGGTCACATTGCAGAAAAGCCCGTTCTTTTAAAAACTCCTTCAGAGGTGAGTCTGGAGAGAGCGCCCAAGGAAAGTGCTTGTTAATGTACACTTAACCTCTGCACAGCTGAGAAGGTAATATCTGAGTGCAGCTGCACCAGCAGCAGCCTTGAAAAATGTGAATTCAACCACAAAATGTCACTTAAAACTGGAACAGTCCCATCAGCACCGCTGGGGCTGCAGGATTGAACCAAAAACTGCAAAAGGAAAACTTCTCCAGGAACTCTGGAGAGGCATGCTTTGCAAGGGCAAGCAAGTGACAGGACAAGGGGAAATAGCTCTAAGCTGAAAGAAATGGGATGTTGGGAAGAAATTGTTCCCTGGGAGGGTGGCAGACCCTGGCACGGGGTGCCCAGGGAAGCTGTGGTGGTCCCATCTCTGGAGGTGTCCAAGGCCAGGTGGGACTTTGGGAATTGGAGCAGCCTGGGACAGTGACCTGGAAGGTGTCTGTGCCCAGGGCAGGGGTGGGACAGGATGAGCTGCAGGGTCCCTTCCAACCAAACCCTTCTGTGATTCTGTGATTTTAGAGGGTCTTTGTTTCACAGACCTGGCTCTCTCTCTCCTGCCGTAGTTCTGGAAGGCAGAGAAGGCTCCCTGCAGCACCCAGAGGGCTGGAGCCCCCCAGCACGAGCATTCCTGGTGCTTCCCAATGCCTGGGACTCCAGGCACCAGCCCAGCCCTGCACCAGGCTCTGCTGGCTTCACTGCCCCCACGACATGAGGAGTGATCCCTTGCTCAGATCCCAATGACCTCTGCAGCTCCTGCACACGACCAGGCACCGACCTCTCCAAGGAAAACCAGAGCACAGGGCCCAGCTCAGCCCTGCCTGCTGGCAGCAGAGGGGCTCTGGAGCAGGGAGCCAGGCCCCTTCCCATGGCCACACACCCCACGGGTTCTGCTCCTCCAGCAGGACAGGAGCTCTCCTAAAGCCCTGGAATCAAGATTTCCCACGTCACTTATCACACAAGGGATTTTACCAGTCATGGATGAGCGATGACTGAACAGTTTGTCTCGATGCACATTTCAGCCATCATTCAAAGAAATTGTCAATATTAATGTTATTGATCACTAAACCCAAGGAAAGAAGGGAATGGTGAAAAGTAAAGTACAGATTTCCCTACTGACATTTCATAGGGTCTCAGAATCATTAATTTTGGAAAAAAGCCTCCAAGATCTCCAAGTCCAACCATCAACATAGCACCATCACCATGTTCACCACCCAACCATCTCCTCAAATCTGAGTCCCAATGGCTCTGAACCCCACAAAAATAACATCCCAGCCACCATCCAGTCCTGTGTGTGCTATCCTGCCTGAGTTTGTGAGGGCTTAGCTCTCACTCACTGGCTTTTCTAGACTTTATTTCTGCTGGATTAAAAGAGCTGTTAGAAGCTGTTTGTATTTCTGGCTGCCAGCTCTGCAAACCTCTCCAAGGCTCTGACAACTGAGCCAAGTCTCTTCCTGGGAGCAGGGGAAGTATGAGCTCCAAATAATAGATTTCATATGCTAAACTTAATCTTCAGTGACACCTGTGCAAACAAAACGCCTCTGAAGGCATTGCTGAAATGTAATTGACTGGCCACACGAGCAGAAACCCCTGGAGATGCAGGAGACAGCTCAGCTTGCTGCTCCCTCAGTGTCGGGGCTGCAGCAGGAGAAAGAAGCTCAGACAGGTTTTGTGTCACTCAGACATCGGGACACTCCTCACAGGAAATAAATATCTCTAAAAAATGTCCTTCTAGTGTGCAATTCCCTGCTCAAGCGGTGATCCACAGCCAACAGGGATGTGGGACCAGCACCTGAACAGGAGGGTTGGTTGCACGAGGATGGAGCAGCAGCATCCCCCCCCGTAGAAGCAAGGGGGCAGGATCCCATGGAGGGCCCTGCCAGGGCAATTCCCCACACTCCTCACACCAGTTCGGCCCTGGCAGCTCACAGACAAACCCCACAAGTCCCAACGTGCCCCAATGTGGCTCACAGCTCACAAGCAGCATCACTCCAGCACAGCAGGCATCTTCCCCACACTGGTTCCCAGGAAAGTGCAGCGTGGACAACTATTTTGTGGCTGTGGCTGTGTGAAACACTGTTAAATTGACAAACGGACCAGAAAAAGAAGCAAGGAAATTGCCCCCACCCCACAGCTCCAACCTGAGCTCTCCTGCAGCAGGAAGAGGAGCCTTTGAACAGGGAGTGAAGTGTCACCTGGACCAAAAAGAAATCTTAATTGGATATAAGAAAAGATTTTGTATATTCAGTGTAAAGGAGACTAAGCCACTTAGAAAAGGATCAAACAAATCCTCTGAAGTGAGTCGATATCATTTGATCAGCAGAGCAGATTTTTCCCCTTTAGCTGGGGTTGGAGGTGATCCAGGCAGGCAGCAGCTCTGGAGCCCATTGTGCTGCTGTGGAAGCAGCAGAGCATTATTCCCTGCAGGAATTCCTGTGCCAAGGCACGCACCAAAGGACTCCTGTGGTTTGGGATCCAAAGCTGCTGGGCTGGTGAGGAGGGCCCGGTGTCCCTTGGTGTCCCCTGCTGTCCCCTGGTATCCCCTGGTGTCTCCTGGTGTCCCCTGGTGTCCCCTGGTGTCTCCTGGTGTCCCCTGGTGTCCCCTGGTGTCCCCAAGCCCGGGCACTGCTCCCTGCCTTTCCTCTCCAGGGTAAGGGAAGACGAGAAGTGCTGTGCCTGTGCAAAGGGAATCTTTGCCTGAGCTAGAGGCAATTCTTGGTGACAGCACCTGCTCAGGAGCCTGGCCCAGCATTGCTGCCTTGCAGCCCAGCTGCACGGACAGGAACAGCTTTGCCCTGGCAGCTCAGCCTGGTTATTGGTTTTCTCTCCTACACACAGAGTTTGCAGCCTGGCAGCTCAGCAGTGCTTGTTCCAGGAATGCCCTGAGATTTCCCACCCAACCAAGGTCCCAGTAAATCAGTTAATTTTCCAGAAATGCTCCAGTTTGTGTGTCTGTGCAGGACAGCTGCTCCCCTGTGCCATTATGGCAACAGATTCATCTGGAGGCTTTTCCAAGAGACAGAGGAAAATGCTTTTCCTCATATCAGCAGCACTGAGACACTGGCACAGGAGGTACCAAAGCAATGCCAGGAATCCAAACCAAGTGCAGCCCAGTTTGTTAAAACAAACTGCAAAATTTCTTATTAATTGAGCTAGAACTTCATTTTCCATTTCTGCAGGTGTCCTGCACATGAGAGCAAAGGCCACTTCCAGAGATGAGCAGGGCTGCTCTGGATAATGGAGGCCAGGGCTCACCTCTGTGCCTGAGCACAGAGTAAATCTGGTGACAAGCTTCAGATCTGCAGTCTGTGATGTTTCAGAAAAAAACAAAACAGGATTTTTCCCACCCTGAGATGTCAATTTGCCCAGGCTAGGCCAGTGCTCTACTCTGTCAGTGAGCCAAGCTGGAAGAAGGGACCTGAAGCTCAAGTAAAGTCCTTTTTGGCTCACAGGTGGGACCTGCAAAGCAGCAGCAGCACCAGAAGAATCCTCAGAGTGAGGCTTAAGCAGAGTCTTGGCACAGCCAGGGAGCTGCATTTTCTGCCCCTTTTATTTTATTCCATTCCCCTGATTCCCGTTCCTGATTGTTCATGTAAACAGCCCCAGGGGCATTCCCAGAGCAGGGCAGGGGAACACAGGTTCCCACACTTCATACATTTATTTATTTATCCTCCCTTTCCTTGGGAGCAGAACTCTGCTGTTTCCCTGTGCTGCCTCCTGTGCTCTCAGCAGCCATGGAGAGCACTGATCCGTGTCAGCTTGGTGCAATCTGATCACGGGTTTACATCAATAGGAGTGGAAAGTTTTAAAGGATTTGCGAAACGTTAGTTCAGTGGCTGTGTCTGCTTCTTACAGGTTCTCTGCTTTGCATTCGTTTTCCAATCAAAAAACCTTCCACAAAAACAGGGTAAAGCATTCTCAAATGACAAATGACTTTTCTAAGCTCTTAGTCTTTACTTAAGTCTATGTAAATCAGATAGTCAATATGATTATTCATACCCTTAAAATGTGCTGCGTTTTAAATCCTTTCTTCACTAAACGCCAACAAGCACAAGAAGTGTCATCTCAAAGAGCTGTGCCCCCGGTACAGCTGTCTCAGCAGCCTCTGAAACCAACTTCAGTTTTTGTTTGTTTATTCCATCAGTATAAACTTACTTTCACATGTTTGCAAAATACTTCCAGTGAACGGTGTGTGGGTTACAAAGCAAAGCTGCTGTGGGCTGCAGAGAATTGAAATTGTCCTTCCAAAGAATGCTGGGGCCACGCAGCCAGAGAGACCCCAGGGAGCTCCCCCGTCCCTGCAGGGCCACGAGCAGGCACTGACCCACCGAGGGCTACAAGACAAGCCCCACTGCAGCAGGTGACAGCAGTGACAGCTCTCACCTCGGGCAGCAGGGACAATGGAGGAACGCCACGCAGCAGCCCTGGAGCTGCAATGAGGATGCCTGGCAGGTGTCACCACTGAACAGTCACTTTCCCTGTCCAAAAAGCCTCATCATTTCGCATAACTGCAGAGTTTTCTCATTAATGAACTCAAGGGCAATTAGCTGGCATCATCCAGTGAAACCCCGGACAGCTCAGAGAAGTGCTGTGGTGCCATGGAACACCCCCATTTCATTTGGTACCCCGTGATGGTGTCAGGGGCAGAGGCAGCGTGGAGCGAGGGCCGCGTTTGCTGCTGCTCCCATTGACGTTTCACCAGCTCATTGAAATAGAGCAGCACTTATTATTAATCCAGTTACATCAGCACGAACATGTACACGCCAAACTAGCTAACCATCATTTAAAAGTCGTTAAAAACACACGGAAATCTCCCCAGGTGAATTTGCCAGCGTTTGTGGAAGGAGGAGCTCCGGGAGCTGGGGCTCACAGGACTGGGGGTGCTGGCACCCTCCTGCACTGAGCTTCTCCTCGTGTGAACTGGGGTCACACAGGGGTCCCAGCACCCAGCACAGCTCCTCATTAGCACGAGCAAGTCTTTCATTAAGGGGAATTAAACTGCAGCCGAAACAGACCCTGGCAGCAGGAGTTTGCTCTGCCCTCGCAGGCGGTGCCGGGCGCTGCCCCAGCGCAGAGCTCACACTGGATGAGACCTCCTGGTCGGCAGGAGCCCATGGAGCTCTCTTAGCAACAGCAAAATTAAAACTAATGAGAATTTGGATAGTTCAGTGAGGAAATGTCCAGAACAGCCGAGCCGTTGCAGAAGGCTGGGAAGATGCTCAGGGAGCAGGAAGCACGCAGGAAGCCGGAGGTGGCCAGAGGCACCAGCTGGCCCAGGGCCATGCCCAGCGTGCCCATCCTGGCTCTGCTGCAGTGTCAAACCTGCCATGGCCCTGCTGCCAGGGACCCTGGGACGCTGCTGCTGTGACAGGGACGAGCGCAGCCGTGCCCGGGCTCCCTCCGCACACGGGGCTGATGCCGGGGCAGCACCGGGAGCCAGGACGGTCCCGGGCTGGCAGCACTGCCTGCCCTTGGTGGCGGAGAGCGCTGAACAGCAGCCGAGCCTGCGGGATGAGAGCGCCCAGCTCTCCCTGCACTCGGGGCTGCAGGGCTGCATCTCACACCCGAGCTCATTGTTGCAATAATTAACAGCTCCCTTTGGTCTAGAACCTTCAAAATGCAACGTACTCACAGATTTGTCCCAGCTGTGTTGGCAGCAGCTTTCCAAAGGACACACTCTGTGCAAAACAACTTGTGACATCCCCAGCAGAGCCCCCAGAGCCGCCCAGAGGAGCCTGCTCCAGTCCCAGCTCCGGCTGCCAGCCTGGCTCTGGGCTACCACAACACAGGGCTAAATTCAAATTCCGTCTTTTAAGAAATTCATACTGTCTTGTACCATTGATATCAAAGCAACTGGATGCAAATTTGATACTCAGTACATGTTTTCTTGTAGAAAACAACTCCAAAGGGATGACTAAATTACTTCTCATTCCAGCCTGGATTTCTGACTTTCTTAAACATCACATGCATGCATTCGCCTGCCTCTTTTTTCACCCTTCCAAGGTCAGGAAACTTCTTTAGCCTAAGTTTATGGGCAAACAGCCAAGAATGCAGCATTTTCAGTGTTTTACAGCAAAATATCCACAACAAACTGCAGGACTGCCCAGAGTGTCCGAGCAGAACTCAAAGTAAAATACCGAAGCAATTGATCACAACCTGTTTGCAGGTCAGAAGGTTTGAGCCGAGCCCTGGTGAGGCTGCAGAGCAGTCCATACCCCAGAGCCCGGCACAGCTCAGCAGGATCCCGCAGGATGCACCCAGGGATGCACCAGCTGCTCCCTCTGCACTCACCTGCCCCGGCTTCGGGACCAGGTGGAAACCTGAGATTGATTTCTTGGGCTGAAATGCAGAGTAACAGGCCCAGCAGTCACGGCCTCGCTTCCTCCCCGTATTAAACATTTCAATAAAGCGGTGATTGCCCAGAAAGGGCTGCTGGCAGCTGAGCAGTGCCCAGCCGGGCCGGGGTCCCTGCCCAGCTCTGGCTGCAGCTCCTCAGTTCCCGTGCCAGGGACCAACAGCCCCGCCAGTGACACCACAGGGCCGCTGACAAACGCAGCACACAGTGGGCTCGGTCTCTCCCATCCATCACCTTTTTCGCCAGGTTTGAGTCTCCTCTCACCAGGAAAGGTGCTGGGGAACACCTCACACCACTCAATGGAACTACCAAAGGAAAATCGCGCACAAAAAGGCATTTCAGAGGTGATTTGTTTTCTTAACACATTGAGATAGGAAAAATATATTTGAAAATACTTTGGTATTGGCAAGAACGACAGTGGGAAATGTATGAGAATTTAAGAAGTTCCAGCCAGAAAAGGGACAGGAGAAAATGTAAATTCTTTTTTAAAAAGCAAAAGCAAAATCAAAACAAAAATAAACAAAAAGCCCCCACAACAACAACAAAACCCCAAACCAAAGTAAAATTAAAACACCTCCCCAAAAAACCAAAACCAAACCAACCAAAACACACCAGCACTCTAAGTGCACAGCTCCAATACACTCTCAAATTCACACTCTTTCGCATGCAAATCTTCCTTTTTCACCGCTTCATTGATTCTGAATAGGGGCAAAGACAAATGACGCTAAGATTAAATGTAAAGCAAAGGCAGAGAGGCAGAGGTTGTAGACAGTGAAAAATAAACAAACTTTTTTTTTTTTTTTTGAAGGGGGGAAAAACCAACAACAAATGGATGAGATGACAAAGAGCCGCTAAAGACAATTTCAATGAGTTCCATTCCTGTAAGCGATACAAAAGCGAATTAGGGAAAGCAGAAGGAGGCGCCAGCCCCTCCCTGTCACTGCGTTAACTCTGGGAGTTTGTGCGGCTCCGGACCCAGCCCGGGGAGAGGGGAAGGGGATCCGTGAGGAGGGTGCAGCTGTTGGTGAGCGGGACCCGGCGAGAGGCTGCTCTGCCCCGGGCACAGCTGGCCACAGCTGGCCACAGCTGGCCACAGCTGGCCACAGCTGGGCAGCCGCAGCTCAGTGCCCCGGGCCTGGCTGCTGTCCCCACCCCACGGCCACCCCAGGGGTGCTCCGAGGCAGTGACCCAGCCTCGTCCTGCCCCGCACACCCCCCGGGACCCCGCACACCCCCCGGGACCCCTCACACCCCCCGGGACCCCCGCACACCTCCCCGGGACCCCCGCACACCCCGCGGGACCCCTCACACCCCCCGGGACCCCCGCACACCCCCCGGGACCCCCGCACTGCTGGGGCTGGGCACAGGAGGGACCCGCACCCCCACAGATCCCACAGTGCCAGCCCATCCCGCGCTCCTCGGGGCTTTGCTGCGCTCCAGAGCGCCCAGCTGTGCACAGCTGGCAAATGAAGTGCTATCACATACACCCAGTGGGGCAAAGATAATGAAGATTTAATGTAAAACCATGTTAAATGTGTTGCGTATTCCCTTCCCCTCCCCTTTTTTTCCTCCTTCAAAGCATCAGTACACGCTTAGGAGCTGGATATGTTTGCCTGGACCAGCAGGGCTGGGTTTCATTATTTCACCATGCAAAGATGAAACCCAACAGAAATAAAAAACAAACCAAAACCAAAACCAAAACAAAAAAAAACCCACCACAAACAGACAAAAAAACCCAAGCCATTTCTTACTGCATCCCTAGTTCCTCTAAATAAAAGAAAATTTAACAACATAGAAACCTCTGCTCGGCTCTGTTCCACTCCTTTCTTAAATTACATTGTGGGTTTTGATTTAGTTGAAGGAATTGTGGGGGTTTGTGTTTCCCTCCACCGCAGCCAGCTGAGAGGAGGGGCAGCAGAAGGCACGGCCCGGTCCTGGGGCTGGGGGGTCCTGCCAGCACAAGGTCCTGGCAGAGCTGGGCTGAACTTCCACAGGCTGGACATGCCACAAGGCTGAGATTCTTCTTAAGGCACAGGCCAAGGGGAGAGGAGGAGGGAGATTGTTGAAAGAGAAATCCTGGGCAGCCCCACTGTGAAGTCTGTGCAGTGAAAACAAACCATCCTGTGGATCCATCCTGCTGTGAATGGCAACGGGGATTGTATCCTAAATCCTAAATCCTGAATCCTAAATCCTAAATCCTAAATCCTGAATCCTAAATCCTAAATCCTAAATCCCTGCTCAAATCCTTGCTCCATGCTACAAATGCACTATATGTGAAGCAGAAGGAAAGTGCCTGAAGAACTGCAGATGCATTTTAAGCAGAGTCCCACAGCACCGTGTTAAGGACAGTAGACTGGCCCCGCAGTTGTTGTTGACATCAAACCGAGTGCAAAGAGACACCGAGGCAGGGAAGTCCCTCCCCAGTGCCGAGGGCACATTCCAGCCTGGCAGCCGAGAGAGACAGCCAGCACAGCCAGCACAGGTGGCTTCCTGGGCCAGGTTTGTGTGGAGCACCACGCCAGCACAGTCCAGTGGAATTCAGCCAGTCTGGAAAAAACCATCTCCATTCAGAGGGACAAACCCCAGAGCCCAGGAGCCATCGGTCTGGAGGAGTCCAGCAGCTGGGAGTCAGCAGGGTGGTGACAAGTCAAACAGCAGAATGTCACTGGCTCACACGATTGTAACTGAGGTTTAATTGTGTTATAAAGAGCTCCAGGACCCACACGCAGCCCTTGAAGGGTTTCCTGGGATGATTTCCTTGTGCTTGTAGTCACTGTCAGCATCTTCTCAACCAGCCCAAGGTAACACATTGCAACTGGAGGAATGAAACGTGAAGGAAAAAGAGTAGTGTGTGCCTGGTACAGAGAATCATGGAATGGTTTGGGTTGGAGACCTCTGAGAATGCCTGGGCAAGGGGGTCTTGTTTTACTGTTCCATAAGGGTCTGTCTGTGCACATCTGTCTTACACAGAGCAAACTCCCATTCCTTGAGCAGCTGAGCTTCCCTCTTCCACACAGTTCCACAAAAGAGCTTGCTAGTGTGATTTAGGACTCCTTTCCCCTGGATCCCCTCATGGGATCTTTGCAGGAGGTACAGTAGGACAAGAGGCTTCATCTGCCAACTTCCTCCTCCTTCGGCGTGCTGGGCAGAACGGCTGCTTGGAAGGAGCAAAGGCAAGTGCCACGTGCTATGGATATGAGTGCGACCTCCAGCTCATTTGCTTTCCTTCCAAAATTAGGAGACTTCTATTTAGACCGAAGCTCTTTCTCTATCACAGAATCACAGGAAATGTCCTTAGAGTCCCTCGCCTCAAAAGGTTCTGTGCCAATCCCGCAGTCTGCCCTGAGAGAATTCTCCTAGGCATACAGCAGAGCCCGGAGTGAGCAGCCCCTGGCCCCCACCTCGGCAGTTCCAGGCTCTCCTTCAGGCCTGCAAACTCTCCGTGTGCTTCCCCACCCATCACACTCACCAGGGAGATGGTTCCTTTCCTCTTCAGTCACACCCCACGTGCACACCCTTTTTATTCAAAACACATCTGAAGACTATCAGCATATTTGATACCATTCCCTCCTGAAATCCTGTTTACGGTTTGTATTTCATGGAAATATTAAATCACTTCTCTTTACCGAGGGTCTGTCCCTCAGACGCGCCGGCTGGCACAGCACACAGCTCCAGCCCATCCTCCACGCCGGAGCCGAGGCAGTGCCAGTGCAGCTCTCGGCCGGGGGCTTTGTGCCCACTCGGACCCACAGCAGCTCAGGGCCGGTGCGGGGTCATGCTTTTGGGGCCAGGAGCAGAAATGTCGCTCTCCAGCCCTGCCCAGGAGCGCTGGCCATTCCCGCAGAGCCGAGCATCCCGCGGGCCCCGAGCGGGGACCAAACTCCGTGCCCGGAGCCGGGGGCGCTCTGCCAGCCGAGCTGCGGGGGCTCCAGGACACGGAAACTCTGCGGCACGGAAATCCCGTGAGGGAACCGAGCCGAACCATCGCTCCTCCGGCACGGACACGGACACGGACCGGGCACGGACACGGACACGGACCGGACACGGACACGGACACGGACACGGACACGGACACGGACACCGACACGGACACGGACACGGGCACGGACACGGACACGGGCACGGACACGGACACGGACACGGACACGGACACGGACACGGGCACGGACACGGACACGGACACGGACACGGGCACGGACACGGACACGGACACGGACACCGACACGGACACGGGCACGGACACGGACACGGACACGGGCACGGACACGGGCACGGACCGGACACGGACACGGACACGGACACGGACACGGACACGGACACCGACACGGACACGGACACGGACACCGACACCGACACGGGCACGGACACGGACACGGACACGGACACCGACACGGACACGGGCACGGACACGGACACGGGCACGGACCGGACACGGACACGGACACCGACACGGACACGGACACGGGCACGGACACGGCCCCGGGCTGCTCCCGCTGCCTTCGCCCGGTCGGGGGTTCCGTCTGTCGCTGGATGTGGGGGGCAGGGGCCAAGGGCCTGACCCAGCTCTGCGGCCGGGGACGCCAGAGCTCCTGCACCCACCGTGCCCAGAGCTCCTGCACCCACCGTGCCCAGAGCTCCTGCACCCACCGTGCCCAGCGCTCCTGGCACCCACCGTGCCCAGCGCTCCTGCACCCACCGTGCCCAGAGCTCCTGCACCCACCGTGCCCAGCGCTCCTGCACCCACCGTGCCCACAGCTCCTGCACCCACCGTGCCCACAGCTCCTGTCCTGCCCGGCACTCCTGTAGCCGGAGCCAGCACACCCTGACCGCTGGCAGTTTGGATACAGGGCAGGTACTTCCACCACCACAAATCACGCACACCCTGTGCCTCTGGCAATGTCAGTGCACCATTCCTCTGTGTCCAAATGAGAAACACAATCCTAGCTCTCCTATTCCGGAGGATTTTCTTTTTGTAAGCTCAGTTTATTGCAACCTGTGGAGACGCTCTTTGCAATTTGTACCCTGCTGCATCACTCCAAAGCACAACTAGCAGCCTCTCAGCCGAACTCAACCACTTATTTGTTCAGGCAATGTGAGGGAGTAACGGGGACAGAAAGGACACTTGTGCACCACATTTATCCACTACATCTGCAAAAATACACAAATAGAGCTCAACCCTGTTTAAGAAGCAGTACTGAGACTCCACAGAGCTCCAGGCAGAGGTTTATCCAGCACAAGCAACCATGAACATGTTCTCAAATGGCACTCACTTCTGCAGCACCATTTTTCACCAGACATCTCTTATTGCAGTGTCAGACACAGTCCCTGTGTAACGAGTACAGAATCCTCCCCACACTGCTGGCCAAGCACTCTGGAGGGTCTGGGACTGTCACCACCCCAAGAGCCACACTGTTCCCTCTGCTCCTGCTCCTGAACCTTCAGGTCAGCCTGAGCCCAGGTTTGGATGGGTTACAGTCTTCTGGGAAAGCTACAGCTGATTTTTTTCTTTCAAGAATGGCTTTTATTGTGACTGCAAAATAAATGTTTTCTAAGGGTTTGCCTTCCACCTTCTCACCTCTTGTAAAGGGTTTCAACTCGACCAAAACACGAGGCAAATACAGCTTAAATTTTCTCTGCTTTCAGTAAACTGTACAACACCACACTTGCAGGGAAGATGTTCCCTGCCATCCCTTGGAGGCTGATTTGTCGGGGTTTGGGTTAACCCCCATGCCCTTGCTCCATGCTGAATCCTAGAAACATGGAACTGCCTGGGTGGGACTCCCAGGGGTCTGTGCCCTGGTCCCTGCCCCTCTCAGCCCTGGTGACTCAGGGCTTTACCCCTTGGCTCTCCCAAAGCTCCATGGACAGAGGTGCCACACTCTGTCCCTGCTCTGCTGCCTGGGGGGAGGCTGCTCCCAAACCCAGCCCGAGCCCCCTGGCCAGCAGCTGCAGAGGCAGCAGGAGCAGAGTCCTGCTGCTGTCCTGCCTCTTCAGCAGCCCTGGCACAGAATGCCCAGGCACAAAAAACTGTTTTCATCTCCCTAATGTTCAGGGAAGGTTCCAGCCCAACAGCGAATTACCCACATTGTCTTCTGAGACAGTGACAGGAGGACCAGGTACAGATTAGATTCCATCTATTTCAAATTTCAGTAGGATTTTAGGACTTCAAGGATCAGAACATTTTTTAGGGATGAACACTCCTAAAGAATGAAGATGAATATTAGGCCACTTGGAGTGAAGGAGTGTTTCTGAGCAGTGTAATTACTGCCCCTCAGCAGCACGGGCACAGACGTGGTGGTGCATATTGCAGCCTGAAATCATCCTGCAGGACCACGCTGTTTCCAGTCCAACTGGGAAAAGGGATTGCTGTGGCATTCGGCAGACAGCAGTGGATCTCGTAATAGGTGACTTTTGTTTGCTGATGTTCCTCTAAACCCTTTATGGATGAAATGCCATCCTGGGCAGAGCTGCCCCTACTTCCTGCCCAACAAGAGGATCACTCACGGCACCATACAAGCAAGCACACTCTACTCCACAGACTTCCAGGGTTTTTTTTCCCAAACCTGATTCACAACTGCAGTGAATTCTGCCCCATGAAAGCTGCATTTCCAGTTAACATCAAACAGGCACGTGGAACTTATCTTGACAATTAATTAAAAGGATACCGAAAGGAATCAGCAAGGGGAAAGTAGCTCTGCTCTGTGCATGGCAGCCTGAAATTTGAGCCACTGGGTGAAGGGAACAGCAAGATAGTAATGTGGAATGAAATCCTGAGCATGGATGTGGTGTGTGCAGCTGGAACTGGGAGCACGTTGGTGTAACAAGGGTTCCAGCAGTTGCACGGCTGCACACAGGGTGCCAGCAGGCAGCAGCAGCCTCTGCTACTCCTGTACCTCACACTCCTGGCCCATGAATTCGCTCTGCCCAGCTGCTTTGCAGAGCTCAGGGTCACCTGCCTGCCCCCAGGGAGGTCAGTGGTCATGAACTTCACTCGAGTCACTCCAGTCTGCAGAGAGGGGATGGGTCTGTGGACTCAACTTCCACTGAACATTTTATTGAAGAGTTTATCCGGGGCTCAGTCTCCTCCAGAACTGAAACCCCATTTGCACTGCACAGCAAGGAAAGGAAGAGCAATACCTGCTGTTACTGTAATCCCCAGGAAATCCAGGCTGTGTGCAGCACCAGAAACATCACTGCTCAGGCTGTGTGAGGAAAAGAGCCATGATCCAAGTGCTGATCAAAGCCTTGGCTTTGTCCCTGCAGCGCCCCTGGGCATGGAATGCTGGGCACTGGATGGACCATGGAGCATCTGCCCCAGGGCCTGTGGGGCCAGACCAGGACTGAACTTTTTACACAGGCACAAGCCTTGGGTGCCAAGCTTGGGGTCTCCTTGCCAATGCCAAGGGGTGAATCCTGTCTCTGCAGCATCAGAAGAGGAAGCTCAGGAGGGGACCTGATGGGTGAGGCTCTTGGCTCAGCTCAGCCTCTCCTCCATGGACTGTTATGTCCTGGGGACATGTTGATGTCTCTGCTGGTACAGACGAGCCATGGGCAAGTCACTTATCCAGTTGGCCCAGCTGAGGTCCATCATCAGCACAGCAGTGGGCCCAGGAGAGCCCCACGTGGGCAGCCCCAGTCCTGGTGACAAGACACACTTACCAGAGCTGAGAGCTGCTCTCCTGAAGTTATGTTAAGGCTGGCTGATTCACTGTGCTTCTGAGGAAGCTCTAATTATATCTGTGAGCCAGATGGAATGCTGACAAGGGAGAAAAGAAAAAAAAAAAATCCAAAAATCCCCTTTGGTCTTGTTAGAGGAGCAAGGCAAGGCTGCATGAGAGAGTGCCAGGCCAGTCCTCAGCTGTCCCCCCACCCTAGGCCATCCTGGTAGGGCTGACACTGGCCCAGAGCTCCTGGCACACGGTGCTGGAGCAGCCTGCAGTGCTGTCACCCACCACAGCCCAGGCTGCCCTCCTGGCACAGGGAAGGGGGGCTCTGTGGGGCAGCAAGGGCACACGGGGCTCCCTCTGCCCAAATCCTGTCCCTGCCCAGCACCAAGGGGCAAAGCCAAGCAGCTCCCTGGTGGCACAGCTGCCTGACCCAGCTGGTCACCCCGGGCCAGTGGCAACAACGGGCTGGGACACAGCTCAGTGCTCCCACTCAGAGACACACGAACCTCCCACCACTGCTGGCTGCAGTGCCCACCTGAATTCACAGAGCTTGGCTGGGCACAGACCCCGGGCAGTGTGGGGTCACTCCATGGGCACAGACCCCGGGCAGTGTGGGGTCTGTCCATGGGCACAGACCCCGGGCAGTGTGGGGTCACTCCATGGGCACAGACCCCGGGCAGTGTGGGGTCACTGTGAGGGCACAGACCCCGGGCAGTGTGGGGTCACTGTGAGGGCACAGACCCCGGGCAGTGTGGGGTCTGTCCATGGGCACAGACCCCGGGCAGTGTGGGGTCACTCCATGGGCACAGACCCCGGGCAGTGTGGGGTCAGTCCATGGGCACAGACCCCGGGCAGTGTGGGGTCACTCCATGGGCACAGACCCCGGGCAGTGTGGGGTCTGTCCATGGGCACAGACCCCGGGCAGTGTGGGGTCAGTCCATGGGCACAGACCCCGGGCAGTGTGGGGTCAGTCCATGGGCACAGACCCCGGGCAGTGTGGGGTCACTGTGAGGGCACAGACCCCGGGCAGTGTGGGGTCAGTCCATGGGCACAGACCCCGGGCAGTGTGGGGTCACTGTGAGGGCACAGACCCCGGGCAGTGTGGGGTCACTCCATGGGCACAGACCCCGGGCAGTGTGGGGTCACTGTGAGGGCACAGACCCTGGGCAGTGTGGGGTCAGTCCATGGGCACAGACCCCGGCAGCACAGGGACTCTCTGGATCAGCCAATCTGCCAGGCACAACCCTCTGGATCAACCAACATGCCCTTGCCATTGTAGTAAAACATTTATTTGTTCAGGTGATTGAAGCTACCATGTTTACAGCTCGTGACCTCACCACTGGCGACATGGAACATGACCTGGAACTGCAGCTGTTGCCACCAGATTTTTCTTCATAGTTTTTAGTTATAAAAACCTTGGACACCAGAAAAAACAGGTATTGTAGACTTTAAGTGGCAGATGGGAGATGGGAAACCTGTGAGGGGGAAGACAGTTTATCGAGGCAGCCGACCTGGACGGCCACGGGGCCTCGGCTGCAGCTTCAAGTAAAGGTTTCGTGGGGTGAGTGCGGAGCCACACGTCAGTCCTCGCAGACCTGGAACCGGATTGTTTTCTGCCGAGCAACAACATCGGTGGCAGCGTTTTCAGGGAGTGCAGAAGGGCTGGTGTCCTGCAGAGAGGCCCCGGCTTCTGCACAAAGAGACAGAACAGACACAGTGAGGGGACGAGGAGCAGCATCAGCCTTTCCCATGGCCAAAGCCTCGCTGGTGTGGGACCAGCAACAGCCCCAGGAGCTGCCAGCCTGGGCACAGCACCCAGCAACAGCCCCAGGAGCTGCCAGCCTGGGCACAGCACCCAGCAACAGCCCCAGGAGCTGCCAGCCTGGGCACAGCACCCACTGATGGTCCCAGAACTGGTGCACAGCCTGGGCACTGCACCAAGGGTCCCAGCCCAGCCCAGGCAGCAGCAGCAGAGCTGCCCTCGGCCCTGGCACCGTCTCGGTGCCTTGTGCACTGCAGGGGCTGGGGCAGCAGAGCACGGCAGACAACGGGAGACTGGGCTAAAGGGAGACTGGGATAATGGGAGACTGGGATAATGGGACACTGGGATAATGGGAGACTGGGCTAAAGGGAGACTGGGATAATGGGAGACTGGGATAATGGGAGACTGGGATAACGGGAGACTGGGCTAAAGGGAGACTGGGATAATGGGAGACTGGGATAATGGGAGACTGGGCTAACGGGAGACTGGGATAACGGGAGACTGGGATAACGGGAGACTGGGATAACGGGAGACTGGGCTAAAGGGAGACTGGGATAATGGGAGACTGGGATAATGGGAGACTGGGATAACGGGAGACTGGGATAACGGGAGACTGGGATAACGGGAGACTGGGCTAAAGGGAGACTGGGATAATGGGAGACTGGGCTAACGGGAGACTGGGATAACGGGAGACTGGGATAACGGGAGACTGGGATAACAGGAGACTGGGATAACGGGAGACTGGGATAATGGGAGACAGGGCTGAGAGGAGACTGGGCTAATGGGAGACAGGGCTAACAGTAGCCAATGTCCCCACCCACACCTCTGCCACAATTCTTGCCACCATCAGGGAGTGCAGGCACAGCACTAATGCTGCCGCTGCTGCTTCAGGGAAAATCCAACTACCAAGACAACCTCCAGAACCCCCAAGAACCAACAAAGCTCATTGCTCCAGAACCAGAGACTTCTCCATTTTCTCAATTTGCTGCTGCCCTTGCACAGGCCAAGCCTTTGCCCACAGCAGGGACTCCAGTTCCACACCCTGCCAGGGGCTCCCCCAGAGCTGGGCACTCCAGAGCAGAGCAGCAGGTGGGCACAGACACAGAGCCCACCTCCCTGGGGTTTGCAATGGGGAGGTGCCATGTGCCCCTGTCGTGTCCCACAGCAGGCACAGGGACAGCCCTCGGGGCAGCTGCTCCACCCAGCACAGCCCCACTTACCCCGGGGAGTGCAATGTGCTGCTGCCATGTGCAAAATCCAACCAGGCATTGCTTTAAGCTCATCTTTGGCTGCTGTGGGTTACAGACCCCAGACTGGCCACAAGGAGCCCAGGCTTAGGCCAGGTGGGGGGTCCCCGTGTGCCCACCGAGGGGCTGGGCTCCAATCCCGACTGGTTTTCCTCATTCCCTCTCCCAGTGGGAAGAGGAGATGGTACAGCTTGCACACAGCACTGTGGGTGCCTCCAGAGCAGAACCTGGCAGTGCAGGAGGAAAACCAGCTCACACCAAGCCAGGCACACCAGCCTGGGCTCACCTTTCAGACTCCTGACCCAGATGCTTCTAAAGTGCAGTTCTTGAGATGACCTGAGGTGACACAGCACCACAAAACCTGGAGCTTATTCTGTTCATTTTAACACAAACACAGTCCCTGATGTGGAGTCTGCAGTCAGCCACGTGTCACATCTGCTCTTTCCCTTCCAAGTTTCCTTCCTTCCAAGCTAAGCTTCCCTTTCTCTCCAGCAGCAGCCTTTGGGGAAAAGGGAGAACCACGGCATTTGTAAGCAGGACCCTGTGGACTAGCCACAGTTTGCTGCTTTTAAACCAGAACTCTAACCAGCCTTAAAATTACTGCCAGGAGAAGGCACCGTGCAATAGGTGGCTGCTGCTAGTGCAGCTTTTGGGCAGTGGTGGTGCACCCTGAGGGGCAGCAGCACCTTGGCACAGGGAGGTGGATGTTCCTGAGCCGTCAGTGCTGACAGATGTGACCCCTCTGCAAGGGGCACTCTCAGGCTCAGTACCACCAGAGCTCCAGGGTCACTGAGGCTCTGCCTCCCCTTGCCTGAGGGAAGAGAAGCGACCCTGGCAGCAGCTGTAGCCATTGCCAAGGAAGCAGCGTGCCCCTCCCTGTGCTGGTGCCCACCCTGGCTGCAGGCACAGCCTGGCCATGGCACACAGAGGGCCCTACTGCACTTCCAGAGGGTCAGACAGCCACACAGCACTGCCCACCCACCACAGCTCCGTGCCACTGCACCCTCGGCTGCTCTGGGATGCAACGCAGGGCTGCCACGGTCCCTGGGAGGCAGGAGCATCCCTGTGCTGCTGGCACCAAGCCTCAGCTGGTGCCGGTGCCACACCCTGTCCTCGGGGTAAGGACATGCCTGGGCACAGCAGGAAGGCAGCACAGGCACAGCACAGCACCAGCTCCTCCAGCCCCTAACACAGCCCCATCTCCAGCCAGGGCCTGGCACACCCCTGTGCTCCAGCCAGTGCACCAGGAGCTCAGAACTTTCTGAGGGAGTTTCTCCTCCACCACAGAGACCCTCTCACGGCCGAAACCTCCCATAATCGATGGCCGAGCAGGAGCAGAGCCCAGCTGCAGGCAGGCAGTGCCTGAGGGGCAGGGAGGCACCTTGGGCTCATGTCCCTGCAGACCCTCCTGTATTTGGGGCCACAGCACATCACCCCCCCGTTCCATCACCTCCTACACTGAGGAGTTACTCCAGTCTGGGGGAAATAGCCTGATGTTATTCTGATCCAGGAGCATCTCAGCACATTTTCTATCTCACACAGTTGGCAACCTATGGTTTTTGCAGAACAGAAAGGACAGAGAATTTCCTCCTCCATGAGGCTTCCCACACTTTGAATCAAGCCTGAATAAAACAAAATGTCCCACTGCAGTTACTCCAGTGGGAACAGATGATTCCATGCCCAGGGCATTCCCAAGGGATGATCCTCTCAGCCAGGGAGAGAAGCTGGAATGAGAGGAACCCCCGGCTGCCCAGATCCCCTGTCCTGCACTCTCAGCAGAGAATCAAACCAAAGCCAGGGCCACATGGTCCCTGAACACTGCTTGACACACAGGCACCATGGACAGAGCATCAGCTGCAGTGCTTAGAAAATTATTCCTTTGAGTGAAAAATTACAAATATAAAAATAAACTTCCTTAAACCACAAGACACCAGTAGTATTTTAGCACTTTCACAAAACATCACACAGATTTAGGTCCAGTTTTAGACAACATATAAAAGCATTTTCATTTGATGTTTTTAAAATGCATGATTCAATCAAACCACAGCAAACCTCTGACACTCTCCCTGTACCCCAGCGTGGAGGGGAAGGTGCCTCTGCCAGCACAGTCCCTCCCTGGGGCTCAGACCTTCACATTTACTCACCCTGGGCAAAGCCCTTGTCATCAGACTGCCAGACCCTGCACACACCACCCCTGTCCTTGACAGCACGTTATTTAATAGCTCCCTTCTGTTCCTGCAGTGCTCATGGCTTGCCAGAGCAATCCAAGGAGGGATTTATTGCATTTTTTAAAACTTTTCCAGCAGGAAGCGGGTTTTCTCATTTTGAGGCTTTATTTCCTATTTGGTCTCTGCATTTCCTGAGGGAAGCAAAAAGGGTTTCTAAAAAAGAATCAGCCTCTTCCTTTTAGATCCTTTACACCACCCTCACTGACTTTATTCTTCCATGACAGGCAATAAAATCACCCAGAGCCACCCACACTGGCCAGGAGCATCAGCCCCGTGCTGGTGTGGGGGTGCAGGGGCTGCTCCCCACTGTGAGATTCTCCCACAAGTGCCCTGCTTGGAGCCAGGCTGGCCTCAGGCTCCTGCCTCAGCTAGTGTCCCCAAGAACAAGCAGACAGGGCATAAAATTTAACTATTCTCTCACTTTTATGGCCACAGAGCCCATCTTATTATTTGGCATCTGAGAATGCACAGTGCCCAAATACTCAGAGTTAAGCTGTCTCTAATTTGAATATGACGACCATATGAGTTTAATTAATATTAATTGCAGGTTTCCCTTTAGAGAGAGCAGAGCAGCTGCCATCCACACAACGAAATCTGCACCTGCTGTCCCCTCTGCTGTGGGGTTCTGTCCCTCCAGAGGGGCCCGAAATCACTGTGTCCACAGGCACCACAATCAAGAGCAGCTCAAAGGTGAGACCATCATCCTCCAGCCCTTCAACGCACTCAGGGACTGAAAAGAACTGGATCAAACCATAAAGTTCATGGGAAATACGCCCCAAAAGCCCAGGCCAGCAGGAGATGACCATCACTGCCCACCCAGCCAGTGCCCAGGTGCCGAATGGTTGTGTCCCTGCTGCTGCAGCCCTGCCTGCCCACCTGGCCACCTGCTCACCTGGCCCCCTGCCCACCTGGTCACCTGGCCCCCTGATCACCTGGCCCCCTGCCCACCTGGCCACCTGGTCCCCTGCTCACCTGGCCCCCTGCCCACCTGGCCCCCTGCTCACCTGGCCCCCTGCCCACCTGGCCACCTGGCCCCCTGCTCACCTGGCCCCCTGCCCACCTGCTCACTTGGCCCTCTGGTCACCTGGCCCCCTGACCACCTGATCACTTGGTCACCTGGCCACCTGATCACCTGGCCCCCTGCCCACCTGGTCACCTGATCACTTGGTCACCTGCCCACCTGCCCACCTGATAACATGCCCACCTGACCACCTGGTCACTTGGTCACCTGGCCACCTGCCCACCTGATAACATGCCCACCTGGTCACCTGGCCTCCTGCCCACCTGGCCACTCATGGCCCTGCTCAGCTCTGCCCTGCACCCCGAGGTGGCCCAGCCCCGCTCCCTCCCGCAGGCTGCAGGACAGGCTCTGCCTGCACCGTGGGTCAGGCACCTTTCCAGGGAGAGCCGTGTGGGATCCCTCTGCTTCCCCGTGCCCAGCCCGGCCATGGGGCACAAAGGATGGACCCCACAGCCTGGGGCCTCCTCCTCCTCCTCCTCCTCCTCCTCCCAGCCCCACGGTGGGAGCTGTGGAGCACCAAGGCCCCGCTGCTCTGGCAGGGCAGTCACCGCGAGGCTGGCTGGAGTACCGAGTGAATATTTTATTTTACACAACATAACAACACAGCGTTGTTGCTCCTGTACAGCATCTGCCTAAAAACAAAGGCAACACCATTGTCACGGAAAAGAAATATACAGTCTGACCGGTTTAAAAAATATCATTTTACTGATTGATCCAGAAGTGGTTATTCGTTAGCTTGGAGGAAATTGTATTTCCTTTATAAAAGGCTTTTTCTGTGAAAACTCTCTCTTTTGTTTTCTGCTACTGCAGAACCAGGAAGCCAGTCCTAGAGCAGGGAAGGCACTGGTGCTGTTTCATGCTTTTTTTCACCCCTTAATCTTTTTTTCCTTTTTTTTTTTTTTTTTTTTTAAATCTCTGAATGTTGCCTTCGGTTTTGATATTAAATAAAACCAAACAAAAACTAAATAACCCCCGGTGTGCACTGGGTGGCTTATACAGACCCCGCATGAACAAGCCATTAATCAGCGAGACAGCAGTGGACATCCAAATCCAATTCCCTGGGAAAGGGAGTTTCACACAACGTTTGGTGGTTTGTTTTTAGTTAAAATTAAAAAAAAAAAAAAAAAAGAAAAAAGAAAAAAAAAAAGCAGGTCACACAGTGCTTTCCAATATCCACTCAGAACTGGAGAAAGTTGCTTTTCCGCTATCGGCGCAGTCTGCCTGGACTAGCATCCCGTTCATGGACAGGCTCCGCTTGGAGCGCAGGCCGGGGGCGCCGCGGGGCTCCAGCAGCTCGCCGCCCAGCGACCGCCGGCGCTTGGCCCGCGACGCGTCGGCCGGCAGCGTCAGGAACTTACTTGGCTTGGATTGTGCTCTTTTGTACGAGTGGGCCGCCTCAGGGGGGCGGCTGGCCAGCTGCAGGGCCGTGGAGTTATTTCTGTTCGAGTTCTGGGGCTCGGCGCTGCCGCCGGCCTCGCCCTGCGCCTCGCTGCCCGGCTTTGGCCCCGACTTTCGCTTCTGCTTCTGCGCCAGGGACGTGCTGGAAGTCCAGGCGGGAGGCAAAGCGGAGGTAGTGGTGGCTGAGTCCTGGCTGGAGCCGGCGTCCGGCGACTGCGTGACACCATCGCTGGCAGCCTTGCAGCACTGGACGCCCTCCTCGTGCCCGAGAGCCTGCTTGGACATGGACTGCGACAGCACCCCGCTGCAGCCCTGGATCTGAGCCCCGTTCGTCTGCGAGTACACGTTGCTGACCTTGGTGGCCTTCTGCTGCCCGTTGTTGTTACACACCTTGTAGCGGATCATGAGGATGATGATGAACACGAGCACGGACGCCACAATGATCCCACCGATGATGATAATCATGGTCCCACCCAGGAACTGGGACTGCATGAAGTGGCAGCGCACGTAATCCTGCTCGGTGGTGAACTGCGTGCAGCCCACCACTCTGGTGGCCGTCAGCGAGGTGATCCCGTCATCGTAGATGGCCAGGACGCACAGGTCGTACATCGTCCCCGCAGCCAGGTTGTTGACCAGAAAGGTTTTGCTCGTGGGAGGTATCATTCTGGGGGAGAAGGAGACCAGTGTGAATGAACCTGGAGGACACACCGGCACCTTCCCACGCTGTGGGGCAGCCCAGGCCATGCTGGGCACCACCCCAGCCTCTGTCCGTGGGGCTGATCTCCATCCCCCCAGCAGCTCCTGCCTGGCCTCTGATGTAGCAGCAGTCACTGCCCAGCCCCCTGGCATGGCTCAGCGTGGCAGAGCCCCTTATCAGAACAACCACACCAAAAACACGGAATCACAGGATGGCTTGGGTTGGAAGCAACATTTAAAGACCATCCAGTTCACCCTGCTGCCACGGGCAGGAACACCTTCCACTAGACAAGGCTGCTCCAATCCCTGTCCAGCCTGGCCTTGGACACTCCCATGGATAGGGCAGCCACAACTTCTCTGAGGAACTTGTGCCAAGGTCTCACTCTCCTCACAGGGAAGAATTTTTTTCAGTTATCTGATCTACATTTACCCTCTTTCAGTTTAAAGCAAACATCCCTTGTCCTAGTAACGGATAAAGAAATTCGCAGAAGAAATAACCAAGCAAAGCCAATGCTGATGGATGCAACAGCTACACCAGGCAGCACAGAGGCCCCCTGCACTCCCCAGCACGGGCACCAGCAGAAAGCTCTGCGAGGATCACGGTCACAGACACTGTCCTCCCTCTGCCTCCATAAAGCTGAGAACATTAGGATCCATTTAATCCATCTACCTTCACAACTTTTCTCAGATCAGTTTAGAGGATTAGAGGTCCATTTGGATTATCTAAAAATAACACTGTTCTAAGCGATTTTCCCATTTGTGAGTAGAAATGGCACGAGTCCTTCCTGAGGCTCCCACAAGGAGCTGCCAGGGCTGGGCTCCACTCAGTTGGCACAGCATGGCCCAGGAACTCCAGCTGAGGGGCTGCCCGGGCCAGGGACCACATGCCAGCACCGAGCACCCAGCACGGTCCCACATGGGCAGGCTGGGGCTGCCTTACCTGTAAACAAGGGAGTCATCGTAAGTACCATTGTACTGGATTTGAAACATACGTATCCCAGGTATATTCCTCTGAAAATTGAATTTCAGCAGAGCCGTGGAGGACGTCGCTTCTGCAACGACCACCTTCTTATCCTGGCTGACTTTAGTATCCCCGTTGCTACTGCTCGCATTGGAGCCCGACTTGGTGGACGTGGAGATATCCGAGGAGCCTGGGTCAGGCTCGTGGATGTGGTTTGTGCTGTTCAGCAAGTGGGGGAGTTTGATGATGTGCAGGTCCACCGTCTGCGTGGCCTCCCCTGCTGGGTTGGAAGCAATGCAGGTGAAGGAGCCCGTGTCCTTCACCGTTGTGATAAGGATGTCGAGCGTCCCGTTGTCGTACACCGTGGACCTGGTGGCATTGGAAATCAGTTTGCCCTCAGGTGAAATCCAATGGATTGCAGGCTCGGGGTCCCCCCGGGCCTTGCAGCGCAGGGCTGCCCGCTGCCCCTCCAGCACGCGCAGCTCGTGCGTGTGCCGCGTGATGAGCGGGGGCTCGCAGAGGAACTCCTCCTCTGGGATGGACCAGAAGTACCGGCCAGACAGCAGCGTGGGAGAGGCACAGGTCTCCAGGTCGTCCTCCCTGGAAAGGCGCCTCAGCCACAAAAGCTCACAGTTGCAATGCAAGGGGTTCCCACCAAAGCTCAGCGCAAACGTTGAGGGGCTGATAATTCCTGAGGTTGCCAGCACCTGAGCGCGCTGGAAGAGCGGATCAGGCGGAAGCTTCTGCAGTTTGTTGGATGTGACGTCCAGCCTGGTCATCTTGTGGAGGTGGGAGAAGGTCCCCTTAGGAATATGGTCAATCATGTTGTGGTCAAGACTGAGAGTGTGCAAACTGACCATTTTCTCCACGGCATCCCAAGGGATGGTTTCCAGATTGTTGTAAGACAAATCCAATTCCTCGAGAGCTAAAACATCATCGAAAGCTGTGGAAGAAATTAAAGTCAGTTGATTATTGTTCAGTATCAAGTGGTGGAGATTGGAGAGCCCACTGAACATGTCATTAGTGATCTTAGTCAATCGGTTGCTGTTCAAATGCAGAGCCCGCAAATTGCGCAGGTCGGCAAACGCGTGAGGTGTGATAAAACTGATTGTATTCCGGGACAGCGTCAGGTCCACCAGGCTGGTCATGTTGGCAAAGTCTTTCCTTTTAATGTTTGTAACAAAGTTGTCTGCCAGCCGCAGCTCCACGGTCCTCCTGTCAATGTTGGGAGGAACAAACAAGAGCCCTTTCTTGGCACAGAGGGTGGCGAGGTTCGGAGACAAGATCTGACAGACGCAGCGCTTGGGGCAGATCTGAGCTCGCACCGCTACGCCAATGAACAGCAGAAACAAAAGCAGTTTTTCCATTGTAGAACAGATTCAAGAGCCTGCAAGGGAGAGCAAAGAGCAGTTAGTCTCTGTGAGCTAAGATGGACATAATAAAAAAGCCAAGATAGATAATCTGTGGTTAAGCCACAGAACTGAAGTTCAGGTAGCAGCGAGCCACCCTCACTGTGTTACCTGGTTCTTCTTCATTGCCCATGCTGACACAAGAGTGCCTGCCAGGAGCACAGCTGAGAGTCAGGGATGTCTGTATGCACACCCCACACTCACGTGCAAATGACAAAACGACTGGGAAGCCCTTCCTGCTGGAGCCCATCCTGCTGCCCAGCACATCTCCACATCCCAGCAGAGCCCCTGCCAAGTGTCCAGGTATAGAAAATGAGGAGTGGCTCATGTGTGCTTCACTTGCTAAGCTGAAACTCTCAGCCTTGAAATCACAGCAGCTCAATGGGTTTACAGACATCTCCACTGAACATTTAAGCTCTTAATGCCACTTTTGGAATAAACTCAGAAGGAGCTAATTTTATGTCATTCAAACCCCAAAAATGCAAACAAAACAAAACAAAACAAAACAAAACAAAACAAAACAAAACAAAACAAAACAAAACAAAGAAAGCCCTCACAACAGAGATCTAACTAAAAATGGATCTTGGGCTAATTTTAGCTGATCACAGCTTTCTGGCTCCCCCTGGAAAGCCCAGCAGCTCAATCAGCTTTATTGCTTACACTGCCAGGCCCAGCTCCTGGGCAAGTGGGAACAGGGCCGATGGCAGCAGTGCCCACGCCAGCTCAGTGAGATCACCCAGCAGTGACTGTGCCAAAGGCTTCAGGCACGGGCAGAGGGAGGGCTGGGGGATGCTCCTCCATGGAGCAGGTGGGAGCATGGGCCCGTGGAGAAGCATCCACGTGTCTGAGAGCAACTGGTGCCTCTGTGAGCAGAAGTGCTCAGAGGGGCTCCACGCTGCCACTGAAGCACTCAGCTCCCTTTGGGACTGGCACAATTGCACATGTTCAGATCACATTACTCAGACCCATTACCATCCCAGAGATGCATTAATGAAGGTCAGCTAAAATTTTGTTTCACAGTTAGCCAGAACCAGAAGTTTTGAATCATCACTGATATTTAAAGACATTTAATGTTAGAACAACAATTATTGCTCCTGTTGTCCAGTCTGTCCATAACCCAAATCAAATCCGTGGTGCCATGCAAGCAGAGGCAACAAAAAGATTAGTGACAATACCAGCCCTAAATCCTACTTTTCAGCACAATCAATGCACTTTTTCCTGATATTTCTGGGGACTGCAAGTACTCAGGACTACTCCAACTTTTGAGTTCCCACTGCAAAAATAAAAGACTGCTACTGCAGTCCAGAGTGGAGT
The DNA here is from genome assembly GCA_037013685.1 of Acridotheres tristis. Lineage (NCBI taxonomy): Eukaryota > Metazoa > Chordata > Aves > Passeriformes > Sturnidae > Acridotheres > Acridotheres tristis. The sequence goes on along the minus strand of CM072892.1, from coordinate 226,543 downwards.
CTGCTGCTGTGGGCAGTGCTGGGAACCTCTCCCATAACCAGTATAATCATCCCCATTCTTGCTGCCATGACTTGTGGCAGAAAGCAAAGTGCCATGGCAGTATTCAGGTATGTTCTGTGGACTCACTTTCATGACAGCACTGCAAATCAGGGTGGCCCTTCAAGTGACAAGGACCTGCAGGAGAATGGCAATGCCAAGCAGTGGAGGAAACTGCCTGCTGCAGCCCCCAAACCCCACTGTGTCACCCACTGGCCACCTCCCAACCCAGCAGCTGCACTTCATGGCCAGGGACTGTCACCTGTCCTTTCCAGGTGGGACTTTGTTCCTTTGATGTGCATCTGGTAAGCACCAGACTGGAAAGGGCTCAGCAGCTCAGGGCATCTGCAGCACAGACACTGGGGTCCCTGGACAGCCTTGGCTGGGGACACCACACCCATTTAAATTTGCCAACTTAATGCTGCCAATTTAATCACGGCTGTGATTAAAGTCATGTGCCTGGACTCAGCCAAGTCCTTTGCTAGAGCTACCCAGGACTAACAAAAGCTTGAACCCAAATCAGTTCATGAGACTGGAAATACCATTACAAGATGAAACTACTTAAACAAGGCTGAGATGACAAGATTACCACAGAGTTACCTACCAGCAGAGGTGGTTTTTGGATGCTAAGAGAGTTTTGGACATTGCCAATATCCTCTGGCCATATCCCAGCATGCAGCCAGAGCTGGATGCAACACCATCAGTGACTATCAGGTCAAAGGGCTGCAGTAAATAGGCCAAGACCAGCCAGTGGCCATGGCCAGCACTGTCCCCCATGACTGGGGTTTGGGGACAGTCCTCTCCCATGACCTGGGCAGGGAGGCGAGTGCAGCCCACACACATCTGCCCATGACACTGCATTAGGAGGAGGGACTTGGGAGCATGGGGTGCCTGTGCAGAGGTCCTGGTGGATCAGAGTGCTGAGCACCCACCAGCCCTGAGTGCAACAAAGACCAGGGAGGATTTGGCACTTGGATGCCTCAGCTGATGCAGCAAAGCCACACCTGGATCTACATGAGGAAGATGGGGACAGCCCATCCTCCCCAGCCTGGGCATCATCCCTTGCTGCAGGGGTAGCACAAACTCTTCACCTCCTTGCTGAAAAAACACAGAGCTTTTCTTCCCAGAGTGCTCGGTGCAGCAGTCTTGTGGCTGTGCCTCAGCACTGAGACATTCCACACAACAATACCAACTGCAGGACCTGGTGGCTTAGGAGGACAGCCATCACAAAACTCAACTGCTGCAAGTCAGCCTGGACATGTGTCCCCTCCTCTCCCAGCATACCTCATCCCCCACACAGATAATCTGTAGAGATAGCAGCCATGACGTGGCTTAGAGCTCATTGCAGAAAATACTTTTTTGACTAATGAAAGCAATATGTGGTTCTCATTACTTGCTTAAAATGATAAAAAACCAGAAAGTAAACTGCATTCATACATAAAACAAATGCCAGCTTCCTGGGAAGGTGAGCACTGCTCATTTACTGCTCACTGCCTGCAACAGGACAAGGGTAGTCAAGCTCTTCATGTGCCATTTGTGATTCACAAAAAAAGCCTCTCACATATACTACTCTTTACATCATTCTGTTGCTGCATTTGATCATTTTGAGTTATTCATCTGTCTATAAAACCCAAGTTCGAGTTGCTGTGGGCTGCATAGCTTATGGTCACAGCGAGTGGGAGCGGTGTCTCCAAAGAGCCAGGAGCCTGTGAGCCCCAGAAAGAGCCCAGAGAGAGCCCCAGCACACTGCCTGGGACTGGGAGTCCTCCACTGCTCCCCAATGGGCTGGAGGGGACTGACTGGAGTCCCCAGACTGCTGCTCCTGTCTCTGAGCACAGGAAGTCTTTTCCTACCCCCATTCCTGAGGTATCCAGCAGGTGTGACAGTGGTCGGGCAGGGCCGGGGTTTATGGAGGCAGGGACCCCTCCAGCACTGTCAGCCCCCTTCCCCTGGCCACTCTCGAGTGGGACATGCCCACACAATGGATGACACTCCCAGGGTCCCTCCCACAGGTCTTCTGGCCTTCACACCACCTCCAGCCCATGCCTGGAACACAGAGCTCCATTCCACGTCAGCACCAGCTCCCCTCAGCCCAGCCCTGGAAGCTGCAGAACAGCCATCCCTCAGAGCATCCCTGCACAGAGGGGCAGCCCTGGGCTCCCCTGGCACCATCCCTGCACAGAGAGGGAACCCTGGGCTCCCCTGGCACCATCCCTGCACAGAGAGGGAACCCTGGGCTCCCCGGCACCATCCCTGCACAGAGAGGGAACCCTGGGCTCCCCTGGCACCAATCCTACACACGGGCAGGGTGCAGGGACAGCTGGGGCACACTCCAGCTCCAGCACCACACGTGGTTCTGTGAGACTCATGAGGATTTCCACTGCTTCAGAGGAGCCACCCGCTCCTGTCAGGAGGTGACAGCCCCAACAGCCCCTGGTGCATCCTGGGGCACACACAGACCCTCTGGCCAGCACTTGCTAAGGGCAGACTCCCACCTCAAACCTCTGCAGGGTCTGACAGGTTCTGGGGAATGGCCAGAGTAACCCCAGCCCCTGTGGGGCACAGCCGTGCAGGCACAGCCTGGCACCCAGTCAGCAGAGGCCATGGCAATGTCCACCCCCTGTTCTAGCAGCAGACAGGGGTCAGGAGAAGTGCTAATGAATTTGAAATTCCTGCCTGAAATGGAGCCAAGGAACTCAGGGCTGAAATGCCACATACTGTGATGGCTCCTTGTGCCCAGCACACTGCATGCTGGGGGTTTTGCCTCCCCCTTTTTGGGATGTGAAGTGCAGCATCTGCCAGTGTGCCCAGTGTTCCAAAGGGTCATTTACATATTGTGCATCACACAATACATAGGAGCAGCAGAATCCATAAACAGCCATTAATTAGCAAACAACTTCCACTACATCCAATTCCTGTGTGGATGGTCAGTGTCACACATGGTCAGCATGCCAGGGATGCCCAGGGTGCCCACCGGGAGCTGCTGGAGCCAGCTGCCAACTCAGGCCTGGCTCAGACATCATCTGTCATCACAGAGCCCATAGCAGCCACTGACTGCCCTTCCCACCCGTCCACAAGTCAGGATTCTCAGGGTCTTCCAAATGCAGTTTGACCATGGGGGAAGAATACTCTGGAAGCTGCTGGTGTTCATCTGCTGGGGATGGAGGAAGGGAAATCACAGCAGCAGCCACCACAAGCACCCCGTGGCCACGTCAGAATGCCCTATGTAAAAAGAGATTCTGGGATCTGTGGAGTTCTGCTGGGACCAGGGAAGTGGAGAACAAGGAGTTTTAGTTTCACAAAGGTCAGTGGTTTGTAAACAGGTTGGAGGGTTTTGCTGAATTGGAAACAAAGTACCTGAGGAAAAAAACATTTGAATCCAAGGAACTCATCCAGAGGTTTGCTCTGGGGGGCTGTGCCAGCCACCCAACGCTGAGCTGGCCAGGATCAGCACCCAGGAGCACCAGCCAGCACCACAAGGCCACCATGCTTGACACTTGCTATAGGAGTGGACAGGTGAATCCCCATGGGGAGCCATGAGCCTGGGAAATCTTGTACCCTGGTCCTAAAGGGCTTCCAACAGCCATGAACCCCTCAGGCCCCTGGGAATCTTAGAAGCAGGAGCAAGGGGTCAAAGTGAAGGCCAGGGGCAGTGCTGCCAGCTCATACAGAGATGATGCCTCTCCTGACATAATGTATGGTCCTTCCTCAAAAGCTCTATTTCTGGACTTTTGCTGGGTTTCCCCTGTCTTCTATACAACAAACAGCTTCAGCACTTGCCCTTGCAACACACAGCTTAAAAACATGCCCATAAAGTTCAGAAATCGAGGAGAAAAATAGAATATCCTTTTTTAAAAGCACTTTATTTTAGAATTGCTTCACATTGTCTGGAGCAGACAACACTCAACAATGCCAAGTGCTCGGAAAGTAAAAAGCCCTTGGCGTGCCTGGAGCAGTGCATGTCACAGCTGGAGTGTTTCCAGCAGAAGCAGGGACATGGGCACATGCCAGGCATTGTCCCTTCGCTTCTGCTGACACTGCACCCTGTGTCCTGCACTTTCACAAGAATGTTGGAGTCTTCCAGGGGGCATGGGCAGGGGCAGGGTGCCTGCACTTGGGGGAATGCCCAGCGCTCACCAGCCTGGCCCTGCTGGCTCTGGCAGCTCCCCGGGACAGTGACCTGGGGTCAGCACAGCCCAGGCTCGTGGCACTTCCAGGGATTCATTTCCTTCCCTTCTCATTCTGCTCCCTGCCACGCCCCACGTTCTCTCCATCACACACGCGTCCATGAGCTGCTGTGAGCACAGGGGACCAGCACACCCAGCACTGCCTGTACTGCCTGTACTGCCTGCACTGCCTGCACTGCCTGTACTGCCTGTACTGCCTGCACTGCCTGCACTGCCTGCACTGCCTGTACTGCCTGCACTGCCTGCACTGCCTGCACTGCCTGCACTGCCTGCACTGCCTGCACTGCCTGTACTGCCTGCACTGCCTGCACTGCCTGCACTGCCTGTACTGCCTGTACTGCCTGCACTGCCAGCACACCCAGCACTGCCTGTACTGCCTGCACTGCCTGCACTGCCTGCACTGCCTGCACTGCCTGTACTGCCAGCACTGCCTGTACTGCCTGCACTGCCTGCACTGCCTGTACTGCCTGCACTGCCATCACTGCCTGCACTGCCTGTACTGCCTGTACTGCCTGTACTGCCTGCACTGCCTGTACTGCCTGTACTGCCTGTACTGCCTGCATTGCCTGCACTGCCTGCACTGCCTGTACTGCCTGCACTGCCTGTACTGCCTGTACTGCCTGCACTGCCTGTACTGCCTGCACTGCCTGCACTGCCTGTACTGCCTGTACTGCCTGTACTGCCTGTACTGCCTGTACTGCCTGCACTGCCTGCACTGCCTGTACTGCCTGCACTGCCTGCACTGCCTGCACTGCCTGCACTGCCTGCACTGCCTGTACTGCCTGTACTGCCTGTACTGCCTGCACTGCCTGCACTGCCTGTACTGCCTGCACTGCCTGCACTGCCTGTACTGTCTGTACTGCCTGCACTGCCTGTACTGCCTGCACTGCCTGCACTGCCTGTACTGTCTGTACTGCCTGTACTGCCTGTACCGCCCGCACCGCCCGCACCGCCCGTACCGCCTGTACCGCCCGCACCGCCTGTACTGCCTGCACTGCCTGCACTGCCTGTACTGTCTGTACTGCCTGCACTGCCTGCACTGCCTGCACTGCCTGCACTGCCTGTACTGCCTGTACTGCCTGCACGGCCTGTACTGCCTGTACTGCCTGTACTGCCTGCACTGCCTGCACTGCCTGTACTGCCTGTACTGCCTGTACTGCCTGTACTGCCTGCACTACCTGCACTGCCTGTACTGTCTGTACTGCCTGCACTGCCTGCACTGCCTGTACTGCCAGCACTGCCTGCACTGCCTGTACTGCCTGTACTGCCTGTACTGCCTGCACTGCCTGCACTGCCTGTACTGCCTGCACTGCCTGTACTGCCTGCACTGCCTGCACTGCCTGCACTGCCTGCACTGCCTGTACTGCCTGCACTGCCTGTACTGCCTGTACTGCCTGCACTGCCTGTACTGCCTGCACTGCCTGTACTGCCTGCACTGCCTGTACTGCCTGCACTGCCTGTACTGCCTGCACTGCCTGTACTGCCTGCACTGCCTGTACTGCCTGTACTGCCTGCACTGCCTGCACTGCCTGCACTGCCTGCACTGCCAGCACACCCAGCACTGCCAGCACAACCAGCACTGCCAGCACACCCAGCACTGCCAGCACAACCAGCACACCCAGCACTGCCTGCACACCCAGCACTGCCATCACTGCCGCCTGCCATGCACCCACAAGGGCAGACAAGGTGGGAGCACACTTCCAGCATGCTCCCCGTGTGCCCCCTGCACTCTGCCTGCACACTTCAAGAGCCCAGAGTGATCCCCGGGATGAGTCAAGGCGGCAGTGCAGAGCACGACTTGTGAGGTATCAATTAATTAATTAATTAATCGCTGTGCCTTGAGGAAACACACCTGGTGATGCCACAGCTCCTGGGGTGGGGTTTGGGAGGGGCTGGGAGCTCTTGAGTGCAGGCAGTGGGGCTGTGCTGCTTTCCCTGTGTTGCATACCACTGCAGGCATGATTCCTTGGGGATGGAGGAAACCTCATCCCCCTGAACCCATGAACCCTGCACCCACAGCCCCGTGCAGAGCAGCAGTCAGGGCCAGAGCTCCACACAGGGGGTGTCACAGAAAAGCATTTCAGGTATACTGGTACACACACATTGCATTTTAAGGTCACAACACCAAGACATTTAAGGTTCCTCCAGCCCAAACCATTCTGTGATTCTATACACAGCTTTCCAGCTCCTGAGGAGTTCCTGAACACAGATATGCCAAACACTGACACCAACATCGGCATCAGCCATGCAGCTTCCAAACAGGAGCAGGCCTAAGTGAATAACGGTTTAAACAAGGCAGCTTTTCACTTACCAAAAAATTTTTATTGAATTGGGGTATTGTCGCATTTTAAAAACTGGTTTTGCAACATCAAAACACAACACAAGGGAAGGATGTGAGGGGATTTTCTCTACCACTCCTCTATCCTTCTGTTCCCTAGCCATGCATTCCCAGGTGATACTGAAGGTGAGGTAGCCATGGTGGCCCTGCACAGCCTGCCCCAAACCCTCCAGCTCTGGCTCAGAGGGACGTGTGGTGGGCAAGAGGCTCCTCAGGGTCTCCACCACCACCCTGGTGCAGCCCCTGGCATGCAGGCTGCCCAGGCAGAGGCACCCAGGGCACAGGGTGGCAGGGCACCAGCCAAGTTCAGGGTGCACACCTGAGCTGCTGGATGACCTCTACAGGACACCAGCAGTGCCAGCTGTGCCAGCTGTGCTGGTCATGCCAGCCACTCATCCTCTGCTGTCCTGGCACGGGCTCACTCTCCCTGCAGTTCCTCCTGCCTGAGCACTCTGACATGCTGGCAGGTCACACAATGAGGAAATCTGGGATTTTCACCTTATTGTCTAATGCCAGGCGAGTGCCAGCTGCCAGGCTGCCCATGTCAGGCACCCCCAGGGGGATGGGAAGGGCAGCACAGCGGCTGCTCCAGGGTCCAGCGCAGCCAAACCATTCCCTGGTCACATCCTGGCTGTGGCTTTACATCCTCACACAGCGGTGCCCAGGGCTCCTGGCTCACCGTGAGGCTGCGTGGTGCTGAGCTTCACCCACCCCACCCCTCCAGCCTGTTCAAGCCCCTTGGGATGCCATCCCCTCCCTCCAGGTGTTGGCCACAGCACACAGCTGTGTGAGATTGCCAGAGGTGCCGAGGGGAGCAAGGACAGTGACTCCAGAAATGGTAAGCAGACAGGCCCCAGGACACACAGGTGGATAAACAACTTCCCACTCACCCCAAACTCCCTGAACTCTCCATCCTGACACCACCCACAGCAGTACAGGATACCCAGCATTGGCCATTGCTAACTTATTGCTGTGATAAATATGGAATAATGGAAAAATGAGGTAACTGATGCCTCATCCCCAGAAATGTTCAAGACAAGACTGGGCAGGACTTGGAGCAACCTGATCTAGTGGAAAGTGTCCTTGCCTACACCAGGGGCATGGCACAAGATGAACTTTAAAGGCCCTTTCCCAACCAAACCATCCTGGGATTCTATGAGTCTGTGAATAAAATTATTCTTAAGGTTTCCTTTGCCAACAAATGCCACCATTTTTAATGCACCAACACTCTAATTCCCCAGCAGGCTCTGGGAGAGGGATGAGGGTGAAGGGGGAGCCAGGAACTGGCTAGGGCACTGTGGCCAGAGCCAATGTGGCCACCCAACACACAGAGTTTAACTGGGGGAAATGCACTGTGAAGGGTGGCATTGTCAGCACCACACACCAGAGCAAAACGGGGGATTAGCCATAAACAGATTTCCAAGCCTGAACAGTTCACAGGTTTTATCAAGCACTGCAAAAATAACTTATTTCTTCCATGGCCTTGCTTCTGCATAGCCCACCAAATTAAATTAAAAGTAAGCTAACAATGATTTGCTCCACATGGACATTTATTATCTGCATAACAGTATCTTGCAATCGTCACAGCATTAACTGAGGCCAATTCCTATCTTAGTCACTGTACTCTTACATAAACATATAGTAAATTAAATAATCTAAAACCAGGCATTTATTAGGATTGTCTCTACACTTTCCTGAACATCACTTGAGGATGCGAGTCATAAACCAAGCTGGATTCTGAGTTCTACAGTTTAATTTAATGTCAAGGAGTACTGGCTACAAACGGCAGATCGCTCTTGTGGAAGAACACCTATTTAGTATTTAGGTCTGGCTTGTTAACTGGTAAATCAAACAGATGTGGCCAAATTAGCTAGTGAGATGATCTAAGATGTGCCATGTCTACAGCAGGCCTGACACTTCAAAGGCAAACGCAGGGAATCTCAAGGAGATAAAACATTTCCATCACAATAACGGGTGACACGCGCCGGCAGGATACATGTAATAAAGGAAGGACAACAAGAGATGAAATGGAAATTTGTTTTGCAGAATCCAAGAATAGAACATGATTTATATGCACTTATTTTAATTTATTTCAGGCTGAATGCAATTTATCTAAAGTCATCAAAAATTAATAGGCCATACAGAAAGTAGTAGTAATAAATCCAAACTTGGGGCACACAGCAAACACATCTCTTTTCAACCGCTATTAGCACTTCACTTTCTAATTAATCCACTGTGCTATCTCGTCTGGAAACCCAGGCAATCCTGCCTGGCAGGACTGGCACTGATGGCATGGCCCCTGCCACAGCCCCGGCACAGCTCTGGCACAGCTCCTGGCACAGCTCTGGCACGGCTCTGGCACAGCTCTGGCACGGCTCTGGCACAGCTCTGGCACAGCTCTGGCACAGCCCTGGCACGGCTCTGGCACAGCCCTGGCACAGCCCTGGCACAGCCCTGGCACGGCTCTGGCACAGCCCTGGCACAGCCCTGGCACAGCTCTGGCACAGCCCTGGCACGGCTCTGGCACAGCTCTGGCACAGCCCTGGCACAGCTCTGGCACAGCTCTGGCACAGCCCTGGCACAGCCCTGGCACAGCTCTGGCACAGCCCTGGCACGGCTCTGGCACAGCCCTGGCACAGCCCTGGCACAGCCCTGGCACAGCTCTGGCACGGCTCTGGCACAGCTCCTGGCACAGCCCTGGCACAGCTCTGGCACGGCTCTGGCACACTGTGGAAGGAGACCAGGCCAAAGCTGAGCCCAGCCCAGAGAGGGAGCCCCAGCAGAGCCCTCTGCCCTGGGACCGGGCACCCCAGGCTGCTGCTCCAGCCCCAGTGCCCAGCCAGAGCAGCAGGTGCCCCAGCAGGGAGCTCCCCAAGGGGTGACCTCAGGTGGCACTGCCCCAGCAGCTGAGCCCTGGCAGAGGCTCTCATGTAACCCCAGTAAATTGCCAGCACTTCCATCACCACACACAGCTTGTGCCCAGCACCAACAGCCCCAGGAGGAGGGGAAGTGCAGGGCCAGGGCAGTGCCAGCCCAGCCCCGGCCTGGCCCCAGGTGCAGGGACAGGGCAGTGCCAGCCCAGCCCCAGCCTGGCCCCAGGTGCAGGGCCAGGGCAGTGCCAGCCCAGCCCCAGCCTGGCCCCAGGTGCAGTGCCAGCCCAGCCCCAGCCTGGCCCCAGGTGCAGGGCCAGGGCAGTGCCAGCCCAGCCCCAGCCTGGCCCCAGGTGCAGGGCCAGGGCAGTGCCAGCCCAGCCCCAGCCTGGCCCCAGGTGCAGGGCCAGGGCAGTGCCAGCCCAGCCCCAGCCTGGCCCCAGGTGCAGGCAGTGCCAGCCCAGCCCCGGCCTGGCCCCAGGTGCTGGCCATGCAGCCCAGGCAGCAGCAGCAGTGCACGTCCTGTGCCAGCCCCTGCTCAGGGGCACTCTGGGGACACAGGGGGAGGCAGGAGCAGTAGGTGCCTCTCTCAGCTGAATGCTGTGGAAGAAGTGGGGGTCACACAGTCCCCAACAAAGCTTGGAGCAGAACCCTTCACTCTCTTTGTGCTGAAGGGGCTCAGACCCCAGCACAGGCAGCCAGTGCCCAGGCCAGGGGCCAGGGGCCAGGGGACAGGAGACAGGGGCCAGGGGCCAGGGGCCAGGGGACAGGAGACAGGGGACAGGGGACAGGAGACAGGGGCCAGGGGCCAGAGAACAGGGGACAGGAGACAGGGGACAGGAGACAGGGGCCAGGGCTCTGGGCAGTCCCTGCAGCTGCCATAGGAACTCAGGGCAGAGCCTGAGCAGAGCCGGCCTGGAGCAGCTGTTCAACACATACACAGAGCTCACTGACCACACAGCTCCAGCAGGAACCCCATAGACCTCGGTCCTTATTTACATCCAAAGGAAATCAATGGGCATACCAAAAGGAATATTTTCCTTTACCAAGAATGACAGTTTAAGTGAAATACTGGGACTCATATTTTTTAAAACTTCAGATACATCTGTCAGGGTTGGGCAATTTCGCCTAAAAGGGAAACTTTCAATGTGCCATAAGGGAGAAACTATTTTTGCAATCTTCCCTTTGGCTCAAAATCTGCTGCTGGGATTTTTCAGAAGGCAGCACTCCACACACTCGAAAAAACTGACGGCTCTAAAATACATATTTATGGTTTCCTGATATAGGGAATAAGAACAGAAGAAAGTAATGATAAGCTGCAGGAAATGTTACAGAGCTCTGGCAGCAGGACAGACAGCAAACGGAGTCGAGGGAGGACAGGAGTAAAAGAGGGTGGCAGTGAAGCCCAGGCACTGCCCCAGGGATCCTGGCCAAGGACAGGACAGGCTCAGGCACAGGGATGTGTTCACACAGGGATGTGCTCACACAGGGATGTGCTCACACACAGGGATGTGTTCACACAGGGATGTGCTCACACACACAGGGATGTGCACACACACACAGGGATGTGCTCACACACACAGGGATGTGCTCACACACAGGGATGTGCTCACACAGGGATGTGCTCACACACACAGGGATGTGCTCACACAGGGATGTGCTCACACACAGGGATGTGCTCACACACACAGGGATGTGCTCACACACACAGGGATGTGCTCACACACACACAGGGATGTGCTCACACACACAGGGATGTGCTCACACAGGGATGTGCACACACACAGGGATGTGCTCACACACACAGGGATGTGCTCACACACACAGGGATGTGCTCACACACACAGGGATGTGCACACACACACAGGGATGTGCTCACACACAGGGATGTGCTCACACACACAGGGATGTGCACACACACACAGGGATGTGCTCACACACACAGGGATGTGCTCACACACAGGGATGTGCTCACACACACAGGGATGTGCTCACACACACAGGGATGTGCACACACACACAGGGATGTGCTCACACACACAGGGATGTGCTCACACAGGGATGTGCTCACACACACAGGGATGTGCTCACACACACAGGGATGTGCTCACACACACAGGGATGTGCTCACACACAGGGATGTGCTCACACACACAGGAATGTGCTCACACAGGGATGTGCTCACACACAGGGATGTGTTCACACACATGGATGTGCTCACACACACAGGGATGTGCTCACACACACAGGGATGTGCACACACACACAGGGATGTGCTCACACACAGGGATGTGCTCACACAGGGATGTGCTCACACACAGGGATGTGCTCACACACACAGGGATGTGCACACACACACAGGGGTGTGCTCACACACACAGGGATGTGCTCACACACACAGGGATGTGCACACACAGGGATGTGCACACACACACAGGGATGTGCTCACACACACAGGGATGTGCTCACACAGGGATGTGCTCACACACAGGGATGTGCTCACACAGGGATGTGCTCACACACAGGGATGTGCTCACACACAGGGATGTGCACACACACACAGGGATGTGCACACACACAGGGATGTGCTCACACACACAGGGATGTGCTCACACAGGGATGTGCTCACACACACAGGGATGTGCTCACACAGGGATGTGCTCACACACACAGGGATGTGCTCACACACACAGGGATGTGCACACACACAGGGATGTGCACACACACACAGGGATGTGCTCACACACAGGGATGTGCACACACACAGGGATGTGCTCACACACACAGGGATGTGCTCACACACACAGGGATGTGCTCACACACACAGGGATGTGCTCACACAGGGATGTGCTCACACACAGGGATGTGCACACACACACAGGGATGTGCTCACACAGGGATCTGCTCACACACACAGGGATGTGCTCACACACACACAGGGATGTGCTCACACACACAGGGATGTGCTCACACACACAGGGATGTGCTCACACAGGGATGTGCTCACACACAGGGATGTGCACACACACACAGGGATGTGCTCACACACACAGGGATGTGCTCACACACAGGGATGTGCACACACACACAGGGATGTGCTCACACAGGGATGTGCTCACACACAGGGATGTGCTCACACACAGGGATGTGCTCACACACACAGGGATGTGCTCACACACACAGGGATGTGCACACACACACAGGGATGTGCACACACACACAGGGATGTGCTCACACACACAGGGATGTGCTCACACAGGGATGTGCTCACACACAGGGATGTGCTCAGATGTGTGTGCTGAGGCACAGCATAACTCACTGCATCTCCCCTGGGCTCCACATTCAGGGAGTTGACCCTCTCAGAAAGAGGGAAAAACACATTTGCAAAATACAAGACAACACAGCAGAAAGTCATTGAGCTGATCTCTGTGGTGCAATCAGAAATTACACGAGCCTGTGCTCACCTCGGCTCTGTCCATAACTGTGACTGCTGAGAGGCACAGTAATCATGCCAAAAGGCTTAAAGATCTGATTTAGAGAGGACATGAGGCCTCTGTGTCCAAGGAAACATTTCCTCTATGTATGAGAAGAGCTGTGTTGGGCGGATGGAGACAGGAGAACCTCAGAAGCCTGTGAAATGCACATCCTGGCTCTGGAATGAGGGGTGGGGAGCAGAGATCAGGAACACAGACCTGGCCTGCGGTGTGCCCATGCCCAGGGACTGGCACTGCTCATCTGTTGGGTCAGCACCCATCACCACACTATCACAGGGCACATCCCACAGTGTCCACCTGGCACCTCCCAGGCTGGGGACACCAGGGGCTGGTGCAGGTGGCAGAGGCCGTGGGCTGTGGGACCGCTCTGGAACCAATGTCCAGGGTCAGCATGTGTCACACAGCCTCTGATGGCATCAGCCAAACCACTGCTCAGCCATCAAACAGGGCAGCAGAGAGGCTGAGCACGGCCGTGCTGTCCCAGCAACACCTCCAACAGCAGAGGAAGGTCAAGAGATCTCTGCTTCCTATGTCCAGGGGTGCAGGAACAGCCTGTGCTGGAAGTGATGAGGGATGCGAGTGGGACGAGAGCAGAGCAGTGGGAGAGGGATCCAGTCCAGGAGAGGAGGATGGCACAATTCCCCCTAGACCAAATCATATTTAATTTTTCTATCAGTATTCATTAGCCTTTTCCCATGCCTCTGGTTCATCTTCAGCATTTCAGGATTTGTTAAAAATAAACCATTACTGTCTCAGGGAGCTCCTTGGCCAATTATTTTAATACTCCTGGGTACCAGTTATCCAGCTCTGCCACTTTGAAACTGCCTTACTTAAACTACCACTTTCTAACCTTTTTCTTAGCTCCTGTAGCAGTAGACAACAGCTGCCATGAGTTTGCATTTTGCTGCTCCTTTGCAAACAGCAAACAGAAAAAAATCACAGAAAACTTCTTTATCACCCCGATGTATTTCCTGCTTTGCCTTGTGAGGTCCATCCCTGTAACAGGCTTATGTTTGTATCTCACATGTAACCCTCCTCCTGCACCTGGTACCTGACCCAAGGGTACTGAACATTTTAATAAGAAAACTTCCACCAATCTCAGAAGACAGGTATTTAGGCACAAAAAAGACCCTCAGTGTGCAGTGGAGAATTAAAGAATTAAACCCCTTGGACACAGGAAGGATTTCTTCATGGAAAAGGTTGTCAGTCACTGAAATGGGAGGTTTGGGGTCCCCATGCCTGGAGGTGTACAAGGAATTCCTGGAGGTGGCACTCAGAGTTCTGGGCTGGGGACAACGTGGGCATTGGGCACAGCTGGGACTTGAGGCTCTTGGAAAGCTCTTGCAGCCCTGATGGCTCTGTAGTTCAGTGGTCTGGCAGAAATGTGGGTTGTGAGAGGGTGAGATGGGCAGCTGCAGCAGAAACTGCAGCCCCTCCAGTCCTTCCAACACCTCCAGCACCTCCAGCCCCTCCAGCACCTCCAGCCCAGAGCTGCTGGCTCCCTGGCAGGTGCTTCAGACCCACAGCTCTAAGCAAGCTGCCATCAAGCAAGTGCCTCATTATTTCACCTGTTAATTAGCCACTTCTCGATCCCCTGGCACCTCACATTAACAAGCCCTGCTGTCAGGGCCACTGGGTAGTGCCAACACTGGTGTTTGCTGGTTGTTAGGATGGAAGCTTTGGCTAGAAAGCACAGCTCAGAGCTGAGTGGAGTTGCTCTCATTAATGAACCACAGCTCCCGAGCTTGCAGACCATGGATTAGTGGAGGACAGCATCACTGACACCAGGAGAGGCTGAACCATGACTGTGACCTCACCTACATCAGAATGACAGTTCTGAAAAGTCTGTGAACATGATGACCAGAGATGGTGTGAACTGCTCAGGCAAAGGCTGACACAGTGGCACTGTGTCATTTCCTCTGCTTCCAAAAGATGGATCCAACATCTCTTTGGACAGAAGAAGCAATATAAGCAAATAAAATGGGTTTCCCTTCAGCTGGACAAGATCAAAATTACTTTATACAGATTTCTGGAAAAAGAAAACACAGCCACTTCCAAAACTTCTAGCCCAGAGAAATTATTCTGAAAGGTCATTTTCCTCCTCTACATCTCAGTGCATGAAGAAGATACCATCAGATCTGCCACATGCGATCCCATCAGTTTGCAGGATTTATCTCCTTTGTCTGTGCCAGAAAATTTAATGGGTCTCTTGGTCCTAATGTTCTTCACTCAGCAAAGAGTCTGAGCATTTCAGATAAGAGACATACTTAAGGCTTTGGCAAAGAAATTTAGATTTTAATTGCTGCTTCAAAATTTGATCAACCGTGCTGCTATGGCAAGATTTCCACAGAACTCAAGAAATGGATGCCAACAGAAGGCCACCCATACCCCAAATCCAGCTGTACAGCTGGGGCTGATCCTGCCCCAAGGCTGCAGCAATGCCTCACAGGGGCTGCACTCCTGCAGCCACTCTGTCCACACCACTCTCCAGCTGTGGGCCAGCTGTGGGCCAGCGGTGCAGGAGCTGCTGAGGACCATGCCAGGCTCTGCCCATCGTGCTACATGCCTGCAGCCCTGCAGGAGGAGTCTGTGTCCTGCGTTCCAGCCATGGCCTGGAGAAGACAGAGATCTTGGCAGATCCTGACGAGCTTTTCCCACGACACACCCAAACCAGCCCACCATGGCTCGCAGGAGCAGTGCTGGGCTTTGAACCAATTTAGGAGGCAGCTCCTGAGTCCCATCAGGTACAAGCAGCACTGGTGGGACTGCACAGCAACCTGCAGCTCAGAACAACAGAACCCTTCACTCCTGAGCAAAAGGGAATTCAGCATGTGGGGCTCATCCTTGGGCACTGCCAGTGCCAACACACTCAACTCTTTGAGCCCTTCCAGCTCTACAATGGAGCTTGCAGAGCCAGCACCTCCAGCCCTTGCCCTTGTGCTTCCCTGCCTGGCACCACCACGGCGAGGCAGCAGGAGAAGCCCTGCTCTGGAGCAGGAGTGGCAGCTCTGGCACACGGATCTGGCACTCAGGATCAGCACAGGAACAGCACAGGATCAGCACAGGATCAGCACAGGATCAGCACAGGATCTGGCACTCAGGATCAGCACAGGAACAGCACAGGAACAGCACACAGCTCTGGCACACTGCACAGGTACACAGCTCCTCCCCACACCCAGAGTTCCCAGCCACGAGGAGATGGACACATGTGGACCATGTGGAGATGGCCACACCTGGACATGCACAGGGCTCTGTCAGCTGAGGCCATGAGCACCTGGGGAGCCAGTGACTTGCATAGGGACACCCTGGGAGCGGGCCAGAGAGGGGCCCCTGGGCCAGAGAGGGGCTGTGCAGAGCTCCCCAGCTGTGCAGAGCTCCCCAGCTGTGCAGGGCTCCCCAGCTGTGCAGGGCTCCCCAGATGTGCAGGGCTCCCCAGATGTGCAGGGCTCCCCAGCTGTGCAGAGCTCCCCAGCTGTGCAGGGCTCCCCAGCTGTGCAGCCCCTGGGCCAGCACAGCAGCACAGCAGCAGCCCCAGCACAGACATATCTCAGCTCATGGTGGCCACAGCCACTCTCTTGCATCCCCTCCCTGTGTGAGCTCACCACGGTTTTCAAGGCAGATGAAGTCCAGGGGGATCCCAGGTGGCACCGCAGGACCCCCACACCTGCTCCCCACAGAGACCCTGCTGGGGTGCCAGTGCTGTGCCAGCAGCCAGGCCAGGGACTGTGATCTGGAGTTCGGGCATCTTTTGAACTTTTTTATTTCCCATTTAATACATTTTGGTATAATTCTCTCTTATCTTAATTAGTACCAGGAAAATTGCACAGTTTTCCTCTCACAAGAGGAGGCAGAGCAGCATTGTGCAGGGAAATGCTTGTAGAAACAAAACAAGGAACCTTCAACTCTTGCCTCAAGTAAATCAGTGTGACTTCACTGCAGCTCAATGAGTTATCTTCAAATTATGCCCAGAAATGAACGCAGAGAGAGAGAGAGGAACTTTGCCCTCCACACAATGTCCTCTTTAAAAACACATCACTGCTCCTCATGTCTCATCTCCACGGCACAGGAACGTGTCACATCCCACCCACTGACCCCAGCAGGTCTGGCACGAAGGGACTGAACAGGAGGAAGAGGGGACAGAGGGGAGAGCTCCAAGCTTCAAAAGGCAGAACAGGGTCCCAGGTGCCACCAGCACGGGAGCAAGACACAAACACCATTCCCAGCCAGTCCCACAGCCAGTCCTGCTACTCAGCTACTCCTTGGATTTACACAAGGACATGGGAGAAAGCGAGAGACACAAACAGGGATGGTGGCAGGGGACATCACTGGGAGTTTTTTTAACTTTTGTTTCACTCTGAATGGATCAAGAATCCATCTTCTTCTTCAAAATAATTTCTGGAGAGCTCAAACACCCCAAGCTGCCAGGAGTGTCTGCAGTGCTGGTGCACAAGGGAAGCACGCAGCCATCCCTGCAGACTCGGGGTGCCTGGCTCAGCACCACAGAGACCCAGGGACCCACAGAGCCCCCACCCCAGGCAGGCCACACCAAAACCTACATATCAGGAAAAGGCATCAAACGGGAAACACTCTGAGAAGAGCACCTTGTATTCCAAAAAATGGCATGTTTTAGTGGAGAGGCTTCCCTTGACATCTTTCTGCTTCTTTGCTGACACAGAAGCAGCTGGAGCCCAGCTAAAATCCGGATCCAGGGGCCCCAGGGATGAGGACAGGTGACAGGTTCCAGTGCAGCAGAGGGGACAGGAGGCAGGTCCTGCTACAGTGTGAGGGGACATTGTAGCAAATCCCAGCGCCAGACAAGTACCACAGCCTTTTACCAACATTTCAGCAGCTGTGCTGTTGCATTTTGGTTTTTGAAAGTTTTTCACTGTCTTTTTAAATTCAAGTTTTCTTATATTAAAGAAAGCAACAGGAAAGCAAAGGCATAATACCCTTCTGCTGTACTGGAGATCCTTGAGATACACAATTTTTTTTGCATTCACTTAATTTCTGCTGCAAAGATCCAATGACAATTGAATCTCTTTTAATAAGAAAGTCTTTCATTGGAAAAAAAAATCTTACTTTAAGGAATGTATAACTTTTTTTTAAATTCTCAGCTTTGCTATCTAAGCTCTCCCTTGCCCATCTCTTTTGCTGTCTGGTCTTCTTGTTCACTTTTGTAATTAAGAATGAGGTGGGGGAGCTGGAGAAAACTGAATTACTTCAGTGCCCCAGCAAGGGGACAAAGCAGAGCAGAACGATGCCCTGGGCAGCACTTGCAATCCTGCTCACAGGACTGACTCGTTTTCAAGTCCTTTCATCAGCCAGCAGCTCCAGCACCACTGATGCTGTGGCACAGTGACCTTACCCAGCTCCAGTGAACAGGACTTGAGGATCTTTTGAAGGACCATAGAATCCCAGACTGGTTTGAGCTGCGAGGGACCTTGAAGACCACCCGGTTCCATCCCCTGACATGGGCTGAGACACCTTCCACTAGACCAGGCTGCTTGGGGCAAGAGTAAATTTGCCAAAAGTGAAACATCCTGGCATGATGCTTCCTCTCCCAGAATGGCTGTGAGCAGAGGAAGCCCCTGGAAACATCACCATCAGGTCCATGGCTGCCAAAAGCCCACCAAGACCACCCAGGAGCTGCTGGGAGGAACACAGCCACCAAGAGGCTGTGCCAGAGACGGCACAGCAGAGCTGCCGGGAGCAATGCCCCGGGAAATGCAGCCCCTCGTCTCGGGAGAGAGGTCCCTAAGACAGGAAATGCTGCTCTGAACTGGGGGAGAGGAGGGAAGGCAACACCTTCCACTCCCTGCTCCAGGGGACCGGGACTGTCCCAGGCACAAGAACAGCCCCACTGCTGGCTCTGGCACTGAGGGATGGCACGGGGACAGCGGGTTCCTGTGCAGCAGCTCCGTGCACACACTGTCCCCAGCACAGGACAGGGTACAGCAAAGTCTCACTGTGCTTCAGCCACGGCCATTAGGGGATGTGCTGCTTTGCTGTGTGCCATCAGTTAAACTCACACAGAAGAAAACACACAGATCTCCCAGAGCAGGGTGTCCCAGAGCAGGGTGTCCCAGAGCAGGGTGTCCCAGAGCAGGGTGTCCCAGAGCAGGGTGTCCCAGAGCAGGATCTCCCAGAGCAGGGTGTCCCAGAGCAGGGTCTCCCAGAGCAGGGTCTCCCAGAGCAGGGTGTCCCAGAGCAGGGTCTCCCAGAGCAGGGTCTCCCAGAGCAGGGTGTCCCAGAGCAGGGTCTCCCAGAGCAGGGTCTCCCAGAGCAGGGTGTCCCAGAGCAGGGTGTCCCAGAGCAGGATCTCCCAGAGCAGGGTCTCCCAGAGCAGGGTCTCCCAGAGCAGGGTGTCCCAGAGCAGGGTGTCCCAGAGCAGGGTGTCCCAGAGCAGGGTGTCCCAGAGCAGGATCTCCCAGAGCAGGGTGTCCCAGAGCAGGGTCTCCCAGAGCAGGGTGTCCCAGAGCAGGGTGTCCCAGAGCAGGGTGTCCCAGAGCAGGGTCTCCCAGAGCAGGGTCTCCCAGAGCAGGGTGTCCCAGAGCAGGGTGTCCCAGAGCAGGGTGTCCCAGAGGGAGGGTCTCCCAGAGCAGGGTGTCCCAGAGCAGGGATCTCCCAGAGCAGGGTGTCCCAGAGCAGGGTCTCCCAGAGCAGGGTGTCCCAGAGCAGGGTGTCCCAGAGCAGGGTGTCCCAGAGCAGGGTCTCCCAGAGCAGGGTCTCCCAGAGCAGGGTGTCCCAGAGCAGGATCTCCCAGAGCAGGATCTCCCAGAGCAGGGTCTCCCAGAGCAGGGTGTCCCAGAGCAGGGTCTCCCAGAGCAGGGTCTCCCAGAGCAGGATCTCCCAGAGCAGGGTGTCCCAGAGCAGGGTCTCCTCACTCCCAGGCAGCCTTTCCTCCACATCATCCAAATGGGATCCAGCTGTCCTCACTGCATCCTCCCAGTGCCAGAGCCACTTTTACATGCAATTCCCTTCCCCCACATGGGCACTCCACACATGCACCCACCAGGGCACAGCTGGAATTACACTGAAACAGACTTTTTGCAAAGCAAAGTGGTCCTGTTTGGAAGCCTGGCGCCCCCATAACCAAGGCTGACAGACACAACCCAACCCACACCCACAGCAGAAGCTCCAGCCATCAGCTCTGTACCCTGTGATAACACTCAGGAATACACTGGTACCTGTGACAAACGGGCCCTGGGTGTGACAGAGGCATTGGCACCTCTGCAGCAGCAATGGGACACCATGGCCCTGATGCCTTTCCCTGGTCTTAAAAAACCGAGAGCCAGACATGGTTAAGGGATATGGGGGTTTTACCTCGGTTTTTAATACAGATCCTTTTTGGTGCACCACTTCACCAAGGCAGAATGCACTGCAATGCACACACACGACAGATCCCGTGTACCATTTATAGACCTTTCAAATTAGCATATCTGACAAGGATGCCCCAATGGGAGGCCTGGATGAATGGTGTGATATTCCCCCATCCATGAATTCCCCTCTGAATGGGCCAAATCTCCTGTTACAGGCTATGTTCTAGAGAGGACTCTGGTTTCCCAAGATAGCCTAGGGTTTTCCAGCCTCCTACCACAAGGCCTTTAGGATGTTGGGTCTCCTGGCCTAACAGAATACTAGGGCTATGGTAAGATATCAGACTTCAGGAATTACAAGTCTGCATGCTAAGAATGCTGAGGATAGATAAAAGGTATATAAAAGAAAAGGCAAAAAATCATCCTCTATCGGTCTGACAAACAAGAGTTTCCTGTAGGATTCACTCCATGGTGGGCATGGGCAGGACAGGGACACAGGAACACATTGTCCAACAGCACTGTGCCCACTGGGCACTCTCAGCACAGCCCTCCTGCTCAGCCCAGGTGCTCTGCAGCCACCCAGCCCCACTTTTGCTGGGAGCCTGCACCATCCATCATGCTCAGATCATCCTGAACCTGCCACTCAGTCCTGTCCTGCCACAGCTCCAGGAACACAGGGGTCCTGCCCTCCAGGAGCACAAACCGTGCAGAGAGGAAACAGACATTTGCAAGGATTTGCATCACTTTAAGTCACCAGAGATGTGGGCAGGTTGCTGTTTCCATTACTTCTTCATGCACTGGGAGTGGACATCCCTCTGTTGTCTCTTTCCCCTTCTCATCAGTAATCAGTTTCCTTCCAGCTCCAGCCTCTCCACCTACCATGAACTCCTTCACACTCTGGTATCTTGATCTGAGGAGCAGGAAGCAGGGCAGTGACTGCTGTTCCTGCCTGCCCACAAGTGCTCTACCTGCAATTAATTCTTGGGAAACAGCGTTTGTGCATCAACACCAACTGACGTTCCCAAGGACCAAAACTGCATCCCACAGCCACATGACTCAACTGTGTGAGTGCACAAACCCCACCAAGGGCTGGAATGCCATGACCTGGGGGCAGCAGCAGGGCACAGGTGAGCAGCCAGGCAGGCACTGCAGGACAGGAGCACGTCCAGAGAGAGGGTCACTGTCAGCATGAGTGTGACAGCAGAGCTCAGCCTGCGACTGAGCATGGAGAGCTCAGCTTACACTTCTGTCTGCCAAGAGAAGCAATTCAAAGCTTATAATTTTGGAAGGACTCGAAGTAGCTGCTCAAGCTCCACTGACAGCAGCAGCACCTGAGAGGTTTCAGTGTCACAGACAGGCAGGGGCAGCAGCCCAGGAGCACAAGGCTGCTGCAGCAGGCACCGTGCTTTAGGCAGCCCATGCTGCCTGTGCCACTGCCCATCAGGGCAGGTAAGGTCTGCTCAGGGCTGGGGCTTCCACTGCCCTGCTCTGGGAGAGGGCAGAGGGGGCTGCAGCCTCCTGGCCCCATTGCCAAGACCACCCTCCTGGCCCCTCTACCTGTTACTTTTTTGTCAGGGAAAGAGTTCACTGCCAGGGCTGTGCCCTCTGCCCTGCTCAGAGCTCACTAACTGCCAGCCCCCAGCAGTCCAGGGCTTCCTGACAAACAGGAATTGCCAGACAAGCAAATCCCTGTGAAGTGCAGCTGAGCAAGTAAATGCCACAAAATAAGAGCAATTTATTCCACAGTTTACAAGTCAGTCTGTGGTCCTCAGAGATAATTCTCCCGTCAGGTGCTTATGTTCCTCCAGCAGTACCAGGTTACATGAGCTGTTTTTGTGCCTCTTTTAGCCCACACATGTGCAGATCTTCCTTTTCCACACTGTATTTGCATTCAACACATAAAGTTTTGCTTGATCTGTGCTGCAAATTAAGCACAATTCTGTCATGAGATTGCATGGAAAACCAGAGCAGGCTTCTGACCAGCATTTATTATTCAGGACATTGAAACATCCTGGTCTTTCTGGAAAGGTCTGGCAGTCTGGAAACACCTTTTGCCTGCACTTGTTCCCAGCCACACTCTGGTGATGTGCTGTCCGAGTTGCACTGTCTCTCACCTAGTAACAAACCACTCCTTAGTGAAATTTGAACTTTAATTTATTCTTCAAATCTGCTGAATCAGTCCTGTTCTACTCCAGAGTCACTCCTGCACAGCCTCACTGATGCACAGGGTATTTTACACTTCTGCTTCTCCCCATCTTTCCTGGCAGACAGGTGCCCAGCCAGTGCTTTGCTCTGGTGCCAAGGCACCATGAGTGACCCACGGGCCCCTGAACTCCCCTTTCCAGAGGACGTGCAGCCCTCTGCCTCCCCCAGGCTGTCACAAGGCCCAGAGCAGAGGGATTTCCCAGTGGACAGCACTGAGCACCTCAGGGAAGGGAGCAGAGGCTTCAGCCCCTGCACACCCTGGCACAGCCAGAACACCGTGGGACAGGAGCATGGGGCAGCACATGGCACAGCCTGAGCTGGGGACAGGAGGGACTGCAGCTGCCCACAGCCACCCACAGAGGCACAGGGGCCACAGGCTGTGCTTTGGACACCGTTTGGTCACACAGGGCTTTCTGAGCCACGACAAACAGCAAACACAGCCCAGCCTGAAACATCTCATAACAATAAACCACTTCGTTTCTATGGGACAACTTCTTCCCTGTGAGAGTGGGGAGGCCCTGGCACGGGGTGCCCAGTGAAGTGGTGGCTGCTCCATCCCTGGAAGTGTCCAAGGCCAGGCTGGACTAGGCTTGGAGCAGCCTGGGAAGGTCCTTCCACCACCATGGCAGGAGGTGGAATGAGTGCTAAGGTCCTTTCCAACCCAACTGATTCTGGGATTCTGTGACTCTGTAAAGGAAACGTGTCTGTAAAAGCCATAAAAAACCCTCATAGTTCCATGTCAGACACGGGGAGCTACAGGAGGGGCAGCTGCTCCCCTCAGCTCCTGCTGCCCTGATCTGGGGCAGGGCAGAGCTTGAGACCGACATGACTGGCATTCACATTTGACATCAGCAGGTCAGCCTGTCACTAATTGAATTATACCTGCATTACTTAATAAACAAAGAATACTCTCCACATTACAAGGATGTAATCCTTTAATTGGTTTATGAGCACAGAGTCCCATGGGAGGTGTCACAAATCCATCAGGATGCCCTGAGCACTGCGTTTCTGAGCTGGAGAGATAACGAGTGTCATATGGCAGCAGCCGGCTCTGGGCTGAGCTGGAAAGGGAGCAGAGCCAGCACTCTGCTCTGCTCCACACCCCCAGCACCCCCAGCACCCCCAGCACTGCTCCCCAGGGCTGTGGACCTGCCACCACCAGCAGGAGCTGGCAGTCAGACCCTGCCCTTACAGTCCTCCCAGCCCTGTATCCCCTGTGCCCCCTGTGCCCCCTGTGCCTCCTGTGCCCCCTGTGCCCCCTGTGTCCCCTGTATCCCCTGTGCCCCCTGTGTCCCCTGTATCCCCTGTGCCCCCTGTATCCCCTGTGTCCCCTGTGTCCCCTGTGTCCCCTGTGCCCTGTGTGCCCCCTGTATCCCCTGTGCCCCCTGTGTCCCCTGTGCCCCCTGTGTCCCCTGTGTCCCCTGTGCCCCCTGTGTCCCCTGTATCCCCTGTGCCTCCTGTGTCCCCTGTATCCCCTGTATCCCCTGTGTCCCCTGTGCCCCCTGTGTCCCCTGTGCCCCCTGTGTCCCCTGTGTCCCCTGTGCCCCCTGTGCCCCCTGTATCCCCTGTGCCCCCTGTGTCCCCTGTGCCCCCTGTATCCCCTGTGCCCCCTGTGTCCCCTGTGTCCCCTGTGCCCCCTGTGTCCCCTGTGTCCCCTGTGTCCCCTGTGCCCCCTGTATCCCCTGTGCCCCCTGTGCCTCCTGTGCCCCCTGTGTCCCCTGTGTCCCCTGTGTCCCCTGTGCCCCCTGTGCCCCCTGTATCCCCTGTGTCCCCTGTGCCCCCTGTGTCCCCTGTGTCCCCTGTGCCCCCTGTATCCCCTGTGTCCCCTGTGTCCCCTGTGTCCCCTGTGCCCCCTGTGCCCCCTGTGTCCCCTGTGTCCCCTGTGTCCCCTGTGTCCCCTGTGTCCCCTGTGCCCCCTGTGTCCCCTGTGTCCCCTGTGCCCCCTGTGTCCCCTGTGCCCCCTGTGTCCCCTGTGTCCCCTGTGTCCCCTGTGTCCCCTGTGCCCCCTGTGTCCCCTGTGTCCCCTGTATCCCCTGTGCCCCCTGTGTCCCCTGTGCCCCCTGTGTCCCCTGTGTCCCCTGTGCCCCCTGTGTCCCTGCTCCCAGGCTACTGCCCACCCTGGTGTGCAGGGTGTGGGTGACCCCCACGCTGCCCCATGGGGACCCAGTGCCCTTCTAGATCCAACACCGTGGGCAGGTGAGCACTGCAGCCCCCACCAGTGCCTCCAGCCCCACGGCCACACTCGATTCACCAGTCCTTGCCAACACAGTCCCACCTGACTCCCCAGACAGATGGGGAGGGGACACGGGTCCTCCTGATCCATTATCTCAGCCCAGAAATCCTCTTCTGCTGCCTCACACAACTTGCTACTGTAGATGTTAACCAAAACCATATCAGTGAAACTCAGCACGCTTCCAAAGCCTTGGCAGAGGGAAGCCACGCTCTGCAGGAGGCAGGTGCCCTGCTCCATGGCACACATCAGCTCAGGATCTGCTCTGCTGCACAAAATCCACTCCAGCGTCTGGACCACCAGCACTGCAGCTCCAGCTTGCACTGCTGGCCACGCTGAGGGCAAGGCCAGAACGGGGCACAGACACACGCTGGCCACCCTGGAGGGCACAGAGCACACAGCACTGCTGCCACACCAACAGCACAGAGGGAACAGAGCACGGGGACAGGAGGGCTGGGACCCGCATGCTCCACCCACATCACCAGAGACCTGTGTGCTGCTCCCCACAGGCTTGGGCTAGATTTTCTGTGCCTGGCATCACAGGAACACCATGCTGTGCCCCTGGAGTACGAGTGATTCCTCTGATCTGTGTGTGGTAGCTGTAATACTACTGTCCTTCCCTCCTTTGGCCTTCAGCTCTCCTCACATCCCCGGTACAAACCAGGGAAGCACTGCTGACCATTGGAGAGCCATTTGGATACCTTATTAACACCTACACCTAAATTCCAGACGGCAAGGAGCAAGTCCAGCCTCTCCCCAGCATTCCAAGTCTCGCATCCTGCTGGCCACACAATTTCACTACTCGTTATTGTTCTTTATTTACAGTTATTATAACTTTCCAGATGGAATTTAAGTGCAGTCACACGCTCTGTACATTGATTGGCTTTTTTAATGCCTCTAAGAAGAAATGAAGCTTATTCAGCCCAGCCTTTAGTGCCTGTTGGGGACATCACAGAGGCCCTGGCAGAGGCAGTGCAAGCACGGAGGGGCTGTGGTGCCACAATCACAAGGCACTCACCTGGGCAGTTCGGCTGGTACCCATTTGGATGCACAGCACAATGCTCATTTACAAACTACTGTCCTCATCTGTTCCCTTAGAAATTAACACAGTCCTCATCTGGCACTAGCAGCAGCTGCAACCATCCATCCTGACCGTGGCTTTTCCCATGGTGTTTATCATGTTTTCTTTCTAGAACAGGGAAGGACAGGGGATTGTTTCAATCCACAGAAGTTGCATGTTTGCAGAATGCTTCTTAAATAACACAGGTTAGGTGTGTCCAGCGCAGGGCAGGAGTGGGCAGTAATGAACACAACAGGAATGCCAGCCCTTGGGGAGGCAGCCTCTCATTTCAACCACACCAGAACAGCAGCCCCGCTGGAGGGATCCTCGCTGCTCACAAAGCAGGAATGCAGAGAGGGCAGGTGTGTGTGGGACACCTGCAGGATCCTGCTGCAGATGAGCAGGGGGCTCTGTGCAAGGAACACAGGACTAGAAAGGAGGCTGCACCCTCCAGTCACTAAATGCAATCCTTGCCATGTACTTGGCATCTGTTTGCAGTGGCCCAACACACCAGGGCAGCAAGTGACCACAGCCCACAGAGGAGTGCCCATGCAGGTGCTCTGCTGGCTAAGCCTCTGAGGCCACATGTCACCAGGGTGGCTGATTGTCTCCATGTTCATCCCCATCCCTGGTCCTCAGCATACGGGGCCTGAATGTTACCAGACCCCCATTCTGGGAACAGGTCGTCACCTGGAGGCACTTGCAGCTCATCTCCAAGCCACCACAGGCCATGCCTGTTCCTGCTGGGACACCCCGCTGCTGGGCACTGGCAGACACCACTGCAGCCTAGACTGGGGCTTGTGCTCTTATCCTGGTTCTTCACTCCGTAGCTGAAGGATGCTCAGTTGTCTGTGTCAGCCTGCCCGGGCTCAGTCGTGGCATTCATGGCCATGGTGCTCTCCTGAGCAAGGTATTGTTGGTGTGCAGAGCCCTCCCTGCAAACCTGTGACACAGCAGACTGTCCCCAAAGGCAGCCACGGCCACAGCTGAGGTGCAGAGGCAGGAAAGCAGCAGTCACTTCGCAGGAAGTGCAGTTTGGAGCCTGGTCCCCAAGAGCAGCGTCACTGCAGCTGGGCGCCGGCAGAGATGAGACACGAGGCTGACGTGTCAGGGGGAGCCACGAGCACAGAGAACCTGCCCACAGCACAGCGACACCGAACCTGCCCACAGCACAGTGACACCGGACCTGCCCACAGCACAGCGACACCGAACCTGCCCACAGCACACACGGCACAGTGACACCGAACCTGCCCACAGCACAGTGACACCGAACCTGCCCACAGCACAGTGACACCGAACCTGCCCACAGCACACACGGCACAGTGACACCGAACCTGCCCACAGCACAGCGACACCGAACCTGCCCACAGCAGTGACACCGAACCTGCCCACAGCACAGCGACACCGAACCTGCCCACAGCACAGCGACACCGAACCTGCCCACAGCACACACAGCACAGCGACACCGGACCTGCCCACAGCACAGCGACACCGAACCTGCCCCACGGCACAGTGACACCGGACCTGCCCACAGCACAGTGACACCGAACCTGCCCACAGCACAGTGACACCGAACCTGCCCACAGCACACACGGCACAGTGACACCGAACCTGCCCCACGGCACAGTGACACCGAACCTGCCCACAGCACAGTGACACCGAACCTGCCCCACGGCACAGTGACACCGAACCTGCCCACAGCACAGTGACACCGAACCTGCCCACAGCACAGTGACACCGAACCTGCCCCACGGCACAGTGACACCGAACCTGCCCACAGCACAGCGACACCGAACCTGCCCACAGCAGTGACACCGAACCTGCCCCACGGCACAGTGACACCGAACCTGCCCCACGGCACAGTGACACCGAACCTGCCCACAGCACACACGGCACAGTGACACCGAACCTGCCCACAGCACAGTGACACCGAACCTGCCCACAG
This sequence comes from Acridotheres tristis, assembly GCA_037013685.1. Taxonomy (NCBI): domain Eukaryota; kingdom Metazoa; phylum Chordata; class Aves; order Passeriformes; family Sturnidae; genus Acridotheres; species Acridotheres tristis. The sequence continues at coordinate 198,862 of CM072892.1, read as the reverse complement.
CACACACGGCACAGTGACACCGAACCTGCCCACAGCACAGTGACACCGAACCTGCCCACAGCACAGTGACACCGAACCTGCCCACAGCAGTGACACCGAACCTGCCCACAGCAGTGACACCGAACCTGCCCACAGCACAGTGACACCGGACCTGCCCACAGCACACAGCACACAGCACACAGCACACAGCACACAGCACACAGCAGCAGCAGCAGCAGCAGCGCTCGGCACGCAGCACAGGCGGCAGCACAAGGCTCCTGCACACACGGCGTACCCGGCAGCAGCACTGACTCACAGTGACAGGGCGACAAATCCCGCTCGCCTTACTCAGACCCGCTCCCACGAGCCTTGCACGGAGCGTCACTGCCAGGCTTGCACACTGCTCGGAGAAAACAAGAGCAACGCAGCTCCAGAGCCCCGGCAGCGCTCCTGAGGGCACCTGCCTTCCTGTGCCCACGGCACCTGCCTTCCTGTGCCCTGTGCCCACGGCACCTGCCTTCCTGTGCCCACGGCACCTGCCTTCCTGTGCCCTGTGCCCATGGCACCTGCCTTCCTGTGCCAGGGCAGACACTTCAGATCCCAAGCAAACTCTAGACTCTGGTTTGAGCATGGAGAACTAGCACCTCATGTGCAGCAGAACGTCTCTGCGTGACTCCTCAGTGGTGCTAAAGCAATCCCATCCCAAGCCCAGGACCAGCAGCACCAGGGGACTAAGAAACACCCCCTGGGGATTTCTCTCAGTGTGACTTTCTTGACTTTCTCCACCGTGCCTTTTCCTCTTAGTTTGGGTTTTCCTTGGACACCTGCTGTCCCACAGCTGGTGAGTCCTGCTGCAGGAGTCCCAGAGCTGTCACAGCTCACTGTGGTGGGCTCCTGCTTCTCCATTCCCCACGGCCAACTACAGAGACCAGGAGGTATAAATAAGTGGAAATAAATACGCAGGGAATATCAGCTGTCTGGCAATGAAACAATGCTGAGGCAACGAAAACTGAAGAGTTTTATCTGTCTCCAATCCAAAAGAATTCCAGCATGATCTTGACAGAGAAGCCTAAATAAAAACTTCAAGGGAAAAAATATATTCCACTTTAAAGCAAAGCTACCTAATCACATGTTTTCATGGAAATGTTTTGCCATGAGACAGCTCCTGGGGAGAAGCTTCATCTACAAGAGCAAACTCAAAACCACAGCATTGGACACGAGCTCTGCAGCATTGGGAACTGGCTCAAGATACTCTGAGGTCCCACTGGCCACAGGCCACACAATCAGAGGCACTCACCAAGGCTCCCATTACCGCCTCAGCTATTTCACAAACCACCTTCTACATGATCCAGCCTGCTCAAAACAAGTATGACTTGTAGAGCCATTTCTTCCATGGAAACACAAAGCTGCTGCCCAGCTCAGGAGCAGGCATGGCGTGCCCAGCCTCAGTGCCCAGCGAGCCAGGCGGGATGGGGCACAGGGGCAGGAGCCCTCGGACACCACAGTCACCCTCACACCACTTAAGTACTGTGTCAATTAGGCACCTAAAGCAGCTGCCAGGTAAACTGTGCCCACGGCCATGGGCAGGACTCCTGGCACCACACCATGTCACCACACTATGGACCTCTGGCTCATGGAGCCCAGAGCCCCAGCCAAGGGATCTGGGGTGGCCAGGGGGATCAACACCTGTCTTTGGCTCGAGGGGCTCTGGGCCAGGGCCTTCTCCAAGAGCCCTCTCCTCTCCTCTCCTCTCCTCTCCTCTCCTCTCCTCTCCTCTCCTCTCCTCATCTCACCTGCTCCCCTGTGAACATCAACCCCTTCCCCTTCCTCTGCAGTCTCTTAGTTCTCCAGGAACCAACAGCAAGAGCTGCTACAGAAATCAAAACAATGGCCCTCACTATTCCAGGTCGGGCTGCAGGCACTCAGCCAACCATCACTGTGACCACCACCCAGCCAGCAAGCCCATGGGCTACTTGGGCATGGAGCCGAGGCCTCCACCCCTCCTTGGGAGCCCCACTAAGACCGACAGCAGCTGCAGAGAACTGCACACAGGGACACAGAGCCACCCCTGCAGCAGGGCTCTGTGGGAACACCCTTGACAGCCTGGATCTGTGCACTGCAGTGGAATTCCATAACCGACGTTACTTCAAGATTTGTCATTTTGTTTTCAGAATGGCATCTCAAACTCCAGAGTACCAGAAGGTGTATCTGACTAATTTGAAGCAAATGTTTCTATTTTGCTGCAAAGTGCATGATTATTTGATAAAAAATTTCTAGAAAGAATGGTTCACTTCAGCAACAAAACCTTATACTTTGGATGACGTTTGGATTTGGTTTTCCAGGCTTGAGCACATCTCCAGTGCTGCTTCTGTATGACCACATTTCTCCCTGCTACCCAGCCACAAAGACAACAGGCTTTTGTTTCCAAAGCATTTTAGGTATGTACCTCAAGAACAGTTTTTATTTAAAACAAACACACACACATAAGCCTCTCCTAGCACAAACTTCATCGGATAGTGTCAGCAAGCATGTTTCAATAGCATGATATTGAAAAGTAATTTTACTACTAGCTAGAAAAGTCTGAAGACTGCAGAGGATATATTTAGATGTGTATAAATAGATAACACTCAGTGATGTCTGGTCCAAGGAGTACAAATCTTCCCTAATGCATGGAATATGCCTGGCCCAAAACGCTTGAGCAGCACTTACACAGCCTTTTCAGGCTGGCTCAGGTTCTGAGCCCGCTAATAGCCAGGCCATTAGAGCGGCGCTCGGGCCCAGCTGCTTGTGCAGGGAATATGCAGAGATTGCTCTATAAAACCCAGCCCGTTACCACATCTGAAAGCACAGGCAGGATCGATCAGCAATGGAAAGCCATTAGCTCTCCAGCCTCTGAACTATCTCCACGTGCCCCAGTGGAGGGACAAGCCCTCCAGGCACCTCGGGATGCTCCACCTCCCCAAGACAGGCACTCTGTGTGCCCAGGCCATCCTTCTTGATGCACTTGCTTCCGTGCCCCCTCTAATCTTTCACCAAAAAAAATTCTTGCCATGCTGCTCAGTCACATCTCTTCTTGGGTTCCCCACATTGCCAGCCAGCCCAGATCCTGGGCTGGGCAGCTACCTCTCAGCCTCCTCCCCTTAGCCCCATTCACACCTTCAATAGCCAACAGGAGCCTCTCCAGACAACAGACCCGCATGAAAAATTCACACCAAGCCCCTGAGACACCGTCCTGAGCAGTGCTACAGGCGAGCACGGCTTGTCCTGGTTGTAAGGACGACACGAGCGCTCAGCCCACCGGCTCTCGCTGGGATGGGACAAGCTGGAGCCCACTTCTACAGCTGCATGTGTTTGGTGGAATGGGTCAATCTCAAGTCCCCCTCTGTAGCTGGAAGTGTTTGGTGAACAGCCAAGCTAGTTCAGCTTTAACTTGCACTGGGTACCTGAGATGTCCAGGATTTACTTCCACTGACTGCCCTGCCATGATAAAACCAGGAACTGCTCTTTCCGAAAGCAGAAAGATGAAGTAATATGCCAGGAGATGTATCTTAGAAAGGCTTGTAACTGGAGGCCAAACTGGCAAGCTCTGGTGTGCATTATGATCCAGTCTTACGCATTTAAACACATTTATTATGCATTTAAACAAATGCATAATCCCTTGAGTACAGTATATATTTAGCAACGTGGATTGGGAAGGTGTTGGGCACTAAGAACACTCAGCCTCTGGTACAGCTGCTTGTGCAAAATCAAACCTGACTCCCAGACCAGCAGTGGAATTGCCAGGCCTGGCACATCTCTATCTGCCAGGACCGACTGGCAATACCACAGAGTCCATGGGCCAGCTCCAAGATGTGGCCTGTACTCAGGACCAGGTGCCCACTCTGACTCTTTGTGGCATCCAGGTGTCCAGGCTGGGATGCAGTCCTGCCACACCAGGACAGACTGGTCCCAGCACATGCAGTCCATTTGGGCAGCACTGCCCCATGCTCCTGGACACAGCCACGGCCAGGATCAGTGCTGCCAGAGCCAGCCCAGACCTCTCCATCTGCAGATGTGCAGCTGGAACCAAAGAGGCTTCAATTCCAGGATGGATTCACTTGGCCTCGCCAGTGTGCTGTCTGGCTGCGCTGGCCTGAGCAGCCCCGGCCACGCAGAGCTCGCCCGAGGATGCTCAGAAGGAACAAGCTGACACCACGTGTCACACAGGAACATGCAAAATGGAAGCGTGGGTGGGGAGGATCACGAGCACGACAGCGCAATGGCCAAGGGCAGGGACTCCCAGCCTGTCCAGTTCACTCAGCCAACGGCCACAGGGCTGGGCTTGGCTGGGGGCACCTGCTGTCCCACCCCTGGTCTCCAGGACTGGTGAGGCCGGGTTCATGACCACAGCTGGGACCAACACATCTCTCTGCTCCACACACAGAACATAATGAGTGCCCCGGAGATGCAACAGACCGGGAGGGAGGAGGCAAAAGTGCAGGAAGGGAAGAGCTGGTGTCCCAGGATGCAGAGGAACCGCAGAGCCAGTGCTCCCCAGTCTATGCTGGGAAAGACCAGCCCGGGAAGAGGCTTCCCCAGCACACCTGGCCCAGCCGTGCCCGGTCCCACAGCCGCTGCCGGCCGCAGCTGGGCTCCCGGAGCCGGGAGGGCTGATGCTCCGACACCAACATGGCTGCGAGGCTCCGCCGGCTCCTCCGCCGCTGTTCTGCCGTCTCCCCAACGGGAACCTGCTGGCGGGGAAGGTCCATTCTGTCCTACATTTCTTCTCCCGCATACAGCGGTGTTCGCCACGGAGGGGCGGAGGGGACGGAGGAGAAGGGGGCTCAGTCACATCCCGGGACGCGGGGGACCACGGCGGCCCAAGGGAGAGAGCCGGGGGGAGAGCGGCGTGTGTGCGGCGGCCGGGGGCGCTGGGACGGGGCGGGAGGATGGGGTGGGGGAGCCGAGAGGTTCCTGCGCCCTCTGGCAGAGCGCCGCACCCCCCGAGCACTCCGAGCCACCCTGAGAGTGCCCCGGGATGGCTCCGCGCACGGCGGCGCCTCCGCCCGCTCGGGCAGCGCCGCAGCGCCAGCGGTGCCGGGTAACCGGGCGGCGGCGGCGGCACCGCGGCGCGGAGGGGGGCGGCGGCCGCGGCACGGGCGGCCCCGCAGCATCGCAGCCTGGCAGAATCTCCGGCCCCGCAGCATCCCCAGCCCAGCCCAGCCCAGCCCAGCCCAGCCCAGCCAGCGCGGGCGACCGCCGGCGCCGTCCCGCGGGCAGCGGAGGCAGCGCGGCTCGGCTCGGCTCGGCTCGGCTCGGCTCGGCTCGGCTCGGCTCGGCTCGGCTCGGCTCGGCTCGGCCCGGCCCGGCCCGGCACCCGCCCCACCGCTCCGCGCTCCCCGCGGCCGCCGCCCTCCCGGGAAGGGCGTCGTCCTGGCGCCCCCGCCGCGCCGTGGAGTCGTCCTGACCGGGACGTTCGGCACCGGCCGGGCCGCCCTTCACCCTCCCGCCCCGTCCCCTGGGCCAGTACCGCGGTGCAATGCAGATGTGCCGGGCGCGACTCCCCCCGGCGTTACCTGGTGCCTCCGGGGACGGGCGGCGGCCGGAGCGCGTCCCCTGCGGGTGCGGCCGCGGCCGGGCCCCGGCGGGCTGCGGGCGCTGGCGGCAGGCGGGCTGCCCGCCGCTCCGCCCCGAGCCGGCGCTCACCACCCGCATCCTACAGCGGGTCCGCGGCGGAGCTGCCCGCGGCCGGGGCGGGCAGGGCGGCCCGGGGACGGCCCCACGCGGCGGCTCGGGCGGGCGGCGGCACACGCACACACGCGCGGCGGGGGCGGGAGGCGCGGGACAACCCGCCCGCATCAGCCCGCCCGCATCGCCCCGCACCGGGCAGCCCGCCCCGTTCTGCTCCCGCCGGCGCTGACCTTGCCGTGTACCTGCGCCAGGTTAATCCTCGCCAAACGCTGCCGCTCTGCACCCCGCTGCGGGATCCTGCGCGCCGGGCGCTGCGCTGGACGGATGGACGGACGGACGGATGGACAGACGGACGCGGCCGAGGCGCGGGCAGCCCCGCCGCCGGGCCGGCGCCTCCCGGGTGCGGGTGCCGCTAGCGCGGGGCGGCCGGCGGCAGGGCCATGCGGCTCCGCGCCGCTCGGCGCCGGGCGCGCTCAGGCGGAGCAGCCGCGGCGGCGGGCGCTGCGGCGGGGCAGAGCGGGGAGCGCGGCGCCCGCGGCTCGGCCCTCCGCGGCGGCGGCAGCTGCGCCCATCCTCCGCGCCGCCGGCCTCCGCCCGGCCCCGGCCCCGGCCCCGGCCGCGGGCAGCCGCGCCGCTCGCTGCCGCATGGAGCAGCCGCCGCCTCCCCCGCGCCGCGCCGCGCCGGGGCGGGCTGGAGCAGCCGGGCCCTCCCCGCCCCGCCGCACGCACGGCTGAGCCGCAGCCGCCCGACCGCCGCCGCGCAGACGTGCGGCCGGGCCGCCCCCCGCCGCGCCGGGCTCGGGGCTGCGCCGGGCTCGGGGCTGCGCGCCGCCGGGCGGGACCAGGCGCGGGCACGGACACGGACACCGACACGGACACCGACACCGACACGCACACGCCTGCGCCTGTCCCGCCACGCCGGGGTCGGGCTGCGGCGACGGGCACCGAGAGCGGCCGCGGCTCTCGGGGCACCCCACACCCTTACCCCGGGCGCCACCCCGGGCCCCGGCGCCAGAGCGGTCGGCGGGCGGTGCGCGGAGTTTGACCTGGCCACAGATGCACCGGCGGAGCCGTCCCGCGGCGCGGAGCGGCAGCGCGCGGTGGGAGCGCGGCGGCAGCTCCGCTCCGCTCCGCGCTACCCGGCATGGCCAGGGCTCCTGTCCACCCTCGGGATACGCAACTGCCCGCATCCTGCCGGTCCGAGGACAGGGACTGCAACACTGCACTTCTAGGAGGGATGATCCTGGCAGGAGAAGGAACGGCTGGGTCATCTGTGGGGGCAGTAAATTGAAGCGCTTTTGGGGATTGCGGCATCGTTACCTGTCTTCTGGATCTCTAACAAGGGAGGAGAGTGCATTTCGTGCTATGGAACACTGACACCCTTTTCTAGTGCTCTTTTGTGGGAAAACGCCGGGAATGTTGCAGGACTCGAAGAAGAGGAGCACTGTCTGAAGAGCCTGGAAGAGGGGTTAATTAACGAACCTCGTCAGCGGCCAGTGACCCCGCACCTGGAGGGATGTGCAGGCACGTGCCCTGCCGCCACTGGGCAGTGGCCCCGTCTCCCCCGACACCCTCCCCCTGCGATGGGAGGCAGTTGTCGGCTCCTCCGGGGCTGCCCCGGGACTCTCTGCAGCCGGACCAGCCTGCGTGGCTGAGGGAAAAACCCATCGACTGCTCGGCATGCTGGGAGGCAGCGGGAGCAATGCTGCTGGATAACACTGGCATCTTCTCGCTGGGGATGCACGTGGTAGGAGCCCCATTCCAGAAACGGGGAAATGCAGTGGCAGTCCTCATGCCTCTCTGCTGATACCATGCCAAAGTTTTTTTGTGCCTTGGGATGCAGCGTCTGGCATCGGTAAGCGTGAGATGAGGGAACACATCAGTATTCTTGGGCTCAGGGCTGACCGTGTGACCTGAGGACTTTGAAGTGGTCTCCACAGCAGCCCGTGACCCTGGAACACAGCTGCCAGAGCCGCATCACCCTCTGTCCTTCTGACAGCCCCTGAAGCTGTCCAGGGCTGGGCTGCCAGGCTGGGCCTGAGTTAGTGTTTATCTCCAAGTACCAGCTGCTGGTTCACAGAGCTAGCTCGAGCTGTTACAGGGGGAGAGAGGCTGGCAGGAGGAAATGAGTCTAAATCTTCTCTCCCTCAAAGGAAAACTCATGTCAGCTGGTTTTGCTGGGGTGGTCTCTGCCCCACACTCAGTCCTAGCACTGGTGTCCTTTGGAGCTGGAAGCAGTGTCGTGCTCAGCCCTGATTTGGCATTCACAGTGTGCTCCCCTGTGGAGACAAGAGAGACAATAAGATGCTTCTTGGTAAGACATCCATGGTCTTGGCTGGCATCAACCAGTGTCTTGGGCTTCAGGTTCAAGCATTTGCTGCTTTGTCAGTTCTCTGCTGCCCCAGAAGCAGGGGGTGCCAGCAGTGTGACTGGTGTTGGAAGAGGAGGCAAAAGTCAGGGTAAGGCATCCCTGGCCATAGGAACATGGAGAAGCTCGGTAGAAACTCAGTGGAAGCTTGTGCTCAGAGCCTGGTGTGTACTGGGGGGTGCACGGGTTTGCACCATCCAGCACAAACACACTGTGAGGGCTGGTTCAGGACCACTCTGAACTGGTACCAGTACACAGCCCAGGAGCTGCAATGTCCTGTGGATGTCCAATGTCCAAGCTCCAAGCAATGTCCTGTGCTCTCTGGCCTCAGGTGTTCGAGCAAGGGCTGCTGCATCTTCCTTGTCAGCCTGAAATGCCTCCTGGACATGAGACTGCGATGACAGCACCACCTAGTTAATGTACCCAGTGGGAAAACTGCTTCCCCCTGGGGCATCGGGGAGTGTGGGAACCGTGGGTGTGCTGGGGAGGTTCGCTTGTCAGATCCTGGACCCAGACCCGAGTGCCAATGTGTGGCTGCTGTGCCGTGCAGGTCTTACCCTGGAACTGTTCCACTCGCTCTTGCTCCCCCCTCCACTGGGGCCCCTGCCGGGGTCTCTCCTCGGGTGTTCCTGGCTGCCCCCGGTGACTCTGTGGGGCGTGTCTGTGCCTTCAATGCTCAGGGACAGGCTGTTTTGGGACAAACCTCAGTGCCCTGGGAAGGGGCAGGTCTGTGTCCTGGCATCATTATTCCCAGTGCCTGGCAGTGTTCCTCATGGACAGCACTGTCCTGCATGGCCCTGGCACCAGGGATGCTCAGGATAACTCAGGTGAGCTCCCACCTAGCTCTGGCCGGGATTCACCCTGCCTTGGGGACCCTTCCCCTGCTGGGGCTCAGTCACCTCCCCTATTACGCTGAACAAGCCCTTGCTGGGGGTTTTGTCTTGTTCTTGCCAACTAGTGTTAAAAATGTTTTTTCCTGACAGGGCTGGCAACTCCTTAACCTGAAATCTTTTTCCCCCTCACAGGTATAATTTTAAAATTATTTTCTTTTTTTTCTTTTTTTTTTTTTTCTGAAATAATGAGACCATGAGGAAAGTCCTTTGTTTAAATAACACAGAGAGATCTTTTATACACTTTCTAACCGTTAGTCACCTCCGGAAGGAGGGACCTGGAGCCTGGGCACAGCTGCTGGCCACAGGGTGCCATGCTCACCCAGCCTGCTGCCTACAACACCCACACCCTCGGTGCCAGAGCGGGCTGCCCGTGCCTCATCCCTTCAGCCCTCCTCCCAGCCTACAGTGCCCAGCAGTGCTTTGAGCTGTGGCCGGAGCCAGCAGCATCCTTGGGAGCTCTGGGGCACAGGAGGGGCGGGTGCTCCGTGCCATGGGCTGGAGCAGGAGCTGCTCAGGGATAACGTCCCTGCACTGAGCTGGTGCCGCGTGCTGTGTGTGCTCCCTAAAGGAGAGCAGCAGCAGCGCAGGGCAGCGGCGCTGGGCTCCGCAGCTTCTGACAGCCTGGCACGAAGGGCAAGGGGCAGCACATGGTACTCCTTAGGAGAGACCGTGCTACCTCATCAAAAAGTGTCTGGAACCGGCAGCGCTTACTCATCCTTACAAGGAGAAATTCACTGCCCTAATCACTGAAATGTCAAATGTCACACTGCGTGAAGTAGATTTGTCCTCCCTGGAGCACCTTGGAGACAAGAGCGCCTCACGTCCGAGTGCACAGCAGCCTCTCCTTCCAGAAGAACCGGGGAAGCATGTGGAGTTAACCCAGCCATCGTTTCCTGGGGATGCTTTTCTATTTTCAGTTCTTTAGTCTGTAAGATGGGGGAGCTGTTGCATTGTACAAAAATCGGCAGGGAGCGATCCTGCTCCTCCCCGAGCCCTCTGTCTCCTGTTCTCAGGGGGAGCTGAGAACGCTCCCCAGCTGTCCTGGTGGCCCCAGCTCCCAGGCTCGGTGCTAAAGCTGACCCAGTCAGCGCTACTCCGGATTTTATTTAAGGTGATCTGGTGTGACATTTCTCCCTGGGGTGCATTGGTGGGTGCAGGTATTGGTGCCCTGGCCTTCGTGTGCCAGCCCCACACTGCCTGACCCTGCCAGAGAACGAGGCAGAAAACCACCAAAACCACCACGGCGTGGGGGGCTGGTGGCAGGCTTATCCTCAAACAGGCTCACTGCATCTGATGGAGCCAAACCAAGATACTAAATAGCTGAAGTGCACCCTTTTTTTTGCAATTTTAGTCAAAAAACAACTTAGATTTAAAGTAATGAGTAAAATTATTGTAGTGTCTCCTTAATCTCTTAATAGATTTGTTCTTTGAGAAATAAGATAATGTGCTGATTTATTTTATTTTTTATTTTAATTTCTTGAATGATAATATGAAGACTTCTATCTGTTGGCTTATTTAAGATCCTCTGTTTTCTGGCGTATTTCAGAAGTGCTTTGATTCTCAGGCACCATCTGGCGGATGAACACGGGGGAGCACTGAGTGTCCTGTCACGATTCTGCATCGCACAAGCACAGTTGTGTCTGGGAAAGTGCAGAGACACAATTGGGAAAAGTTTGCTGTGCTGATAAGGAGCCTTGTCCACCTCAGCCCAAACCTCATGGACAGGCTCTGCCTGCCCTGGAGCCAGCACACGAGCTCAGGGCTCTCTTCAGGCAGCTTTGTGCCCCACAAAATGGGTTTTCTCACCCCCATGGGGGCCTGGGGACACGAGCTCCCCCGGAGCATGGCTTGTTTCATTTGGAAATAGGGGCAGGAGGGAATATTATGGGAAGAAACAGATACATTGCAGGGCTGTGAATAGAAAATAGAGACTAAACCCAGTCATAATTTAGAAAAATAGCCTGTCCAAAAAAGACCCTGTCACCTGCAAAAGGCTGTTTTCTTCTGACAGGTGTCTTTGTCACCTCCAGGCACTGGGACTGGTGTTCCCAAGGCAGGCAGAGGCCAGAGCAGGCAGGGACTGCCAGGGGCTTGCTGATTTGTGGCATGGAGCTGGGGCAGATCTTACACGAGGAGAGGGCTGCTGGCACCATGGGCAGCCCCATTTTCCATCTCTGAGAACAGACATTCTTGTGTTTTGAGGTGCCAACCTGTACCCCAGGGAAAGGCCCAGGGCTGCTGTGCAGTGCTGTGCTCTGATGAGCTGGTTTAGGGGAAAACAGCTCCACGTTTCTTTCTGAAGGTGACATTTAGCCTGCTGGATTGGACAACAATGATTGCCCATCCCTGAGTGCAGTTTCCAATCGTTGAACAGCTTGAAAGTACTGGGAGAATGGTTGGACTCAATGCTCTCAGAGGGTTTTGCCAATGTAAATGATGCTGTGATTCCGTGATTTCAGCAGTCACAAGAGTCGGGTGTCGTGCAGATGGGATGGGCATCATCTGACAAGCAGCACAGGCACCTAATCCTGTGCCACCAGGGCTCAGCACCCCTGCCACTGCCTGGTTAAACAAAAGACTTCATTGCCTTCAGTGCTTCATTGCCTGTCTCCTCCTCCTTGCTTCTGGAGTTTTAATAATGTGCTCTCTTAACACTTGCACTCTCTTCGTATTGGAGTTTTGGGTCTCAGTATTTTAAAATTCTTCCTTATTTACGTTTCTTTCTTACACAATTTATTCCTTCTTTGCTGAGATGACTTCTCAGTAGAAAACAGCAAAGTCTGCATCCCCAGCCTGCCCCAATTCCCTCAACACTGCCAGAGCCATGTGCAGAGCTCGTTCCCACAACTGACAGAAATTTGTTGTTCTTCCAATTGCTGATTTAAATCTTTTCCTTAAGCCAAGTTTTGCATGGAAAAGAGTGTCCAGCCATTCAAACTACTACTCTTCTGGATATCCTGTCTCCTCTCTTATATCCAAGCAACATTAGCTGAGATCTAATGTTCAACTCATCATGGTGGGAGAATGAAGAGCTACCCAACACCTCATTTGTACACAGAAGAAAGAATAAACTTTTATTTACGGTCTTTGCAGTCTTCAATTTATAATGTTTACAGTCTCTACAGTTGCAGTTTAGGGCATACAGGAATTAACTACTACCATAACCACAATGAAAATGTTGCACCAAAAATGAGTTAATTTTCACTGCAAATATTTCTCTGGAATGCAGGCTGGAGTTTTGCTCCAGCAGAGACAAGGAATACAATATTCCATTCAAACAGGAGGAGAAAGTGAATTTAGTGATTATTATGGGTAAGCATTCCAAACAAGCAGAACCGGGAAAATAATAAGATAACTAATATTTTTGAGAAGTTGCTAATTGGAAAAAAAAAAAATTAGAGACACAGAAGCAAAAGAATTCTAGTAATAACTCTTCAAAAAAGAGCGAACTGGTGTCTGGCATGGATCCCCACTGCTTCTGAGCTTGTTCAATTAAAATCAACACTGAATGGGTTTTCTTTCACTACCATTACTCAAGCTGCATCCTTCAAAAGGATGGCAAATGATTGATATGCATATGAAAGAACCACAGAGTATGAAATTACAAAATGATACAGGGTTTGGATATTTGCACTTTGAGATACTAAATCTTCTGAAGGAAAATATTTGAGAAAATTCTGAATAAAGAACCCTACAGAGGAGGAAGAAAGAGCAGCAAGATAATCTAATAAGGCAGAGGCTCAGCAATTTCCAAGTGCTGAATTCCTCAGCTGAACCATGACACTTTTAACGTTTCCAGCCCAGGATCTGCTCTTGTCTCTGGTCTGGGCATTCGCTACCAGGGTCTTGTTTATGTTCATAACACAAACCAGGTTCAGGGTCCTGAGTCAGGCTTGGATTTAACCCTTTCTAGAGATATAGAGATGGTAAAAATCACTTCATTGCTCCTGGTGCCCACCCTCCTTTCGTTTTTGCAAGCTCAGCGTTGCTGGTACACCTCTCTGAGCAGGTGGAAACTTTCTCCAGTGTCCCAAGAGGCTCCTCAGAAGAGCACAGACAGCCCGTGCTCCCCCATCCCCTGCTCCCCCATCCCCTGCTCCCCCATCCCGTGCTCCCCCATCCCCTGCTCCCCCATCCCGTGCTCCCCCATCCCCTGCTCCCCCCATCCCCTGCTCCCCCATCCCGTGCTCCCCCATCCCGTGCTCCCCCATCCCCTGCTCCCCCATCCCGTGCTCCCCCATCCCCTGCTCTCAGGAGGGCACACTGCTCTGGCCTGCCCCGTGTCCTGCCTGGCCACAGACACGTCCTCACAGGTGGCAGCTGCGGGAAGTGCCAAATGAGGGGTGTCATGGTCATTTGGACCTCTCAAATGCACAGGGCAAAGTGCTTTGTAAATTAGGCTTTTTTAAGGAGTTCATTAGGACACACAACAACCAAGTACAGCAAACCAGGGTTCAATGCCCTTTGCCCAAGGAATTCACATGAATTCACTTATTCACCACTCCAGCCATATGAGATTCCACAATGGATAAGCCATAACTGAATCACACACCTATGAGCAAGGAAGATCCCAGTCCAGGGGTGAGGGTCCACTCCTCCTCCTCCATCGTGGAGTGAGAGTCCCCTCCAGCACAAAAGGAGGCAGGGGAACCTCAGCAGTCCCGCTGCTGTAGGAACCTCTGCAAAGGCTTTTGGGGTGAGCTGACTTTTACACTCCCAGCTTGGTCTGTTCCCAAGAGTCAGCAGACTCCGACTGAGCTTCCTGACCGGTGATACGTGGACATGCTGGCTGCAGGGATGGGGAGGAGTGGCTGCACCACAGACCTTTAGCTCCTTCTGGCCACCTCCTGGCACCATGGGGCTCCTGCTCTGACCCAGTGATGCTGCTCCCAGCACCCACCAGGCTAGAGGGCTTTGGGCTGTGTTAGCCAAAAATTTGATCAGGAGTCACAGGAACGCTTACAAGGTTCCAGGTATCACCTTTGATTCTCGTTTTTGAGAGGTGCAAGAGGAGGATATGGGTCGTCTGCTGTGTCTCAGTCTGCCAGCTGCTTTATTTTAATAAAATTATGTGCAGATTAAACATAAACCGCCTGTTTGGCGTGAACCGTCCTGTCAGGAGTATGCCTCATGGAAACTCCTCTGACAGTCGCCTGACGGTCTGTAACCACACAGGACTTCCACACTGGGTTCAAACCCTCGGGATGCCATGACTCGACGGTAATTAGTGGTAATTGTTTGCCGGGAAGGCGCAGTGTTTGATTAATCACTTCCTTTATAGGACTCAGGGAGGTCAGGAGCTGTCACTGCCGATTCCCCCTGTCTCCTGCAGGAGCTGCGGAGCTCCTGCCACTGCCACCTCTCGGGGACAGCATCCTCGCTCCTGCAGGGCTCCATCCCTAAGGAGCAGCGCTGGCTGCATCGCGCCAGCCTGGCCTGGCACAGGGCACAGGGAGCCACAGGCTCGGGGGTTTGGCTGCTGTTTGAAGCTCTTCTGAAAACTAATCCAGGCTGGGATAAAGAAAAGCGACTTCAGCAGGCAAAACTCGACTGGACCCTCGGGGAAGCTGCTCCAATGTCCTGCTGTCCTGGACAAAAATGCGTGTTTTACTTCTCATCTTCAGTTTCCCACTGTAGCTTCCAAACACATGCGGGTTTTTTTTTGTTTGGTCGGTTGTTTTTTTGTTTGTTTGTTTGTTTGTGTTTTTTGGTTTTTTAAAGTCCAATCCCTAAAGGGGAATGTTTTCCTGCTTTTCCTGTGTTTCTCAGGCCCTGGGTAACATTTCCTAATGTGCTGGGATTGGCTGTGGGTTAACAGGAGGGGATTAGGGACTACTGAGAACCGTGCTGCCACCCCCAGACCCAACCTCTCTCTTCCCATCCTCAAGCTGCTGTCCTGTCAGGACACGTGTCTGCCAGTCCTGGGAGCTCACAGAGGACATGAAGGATGGGGACTGGTGCTGCCACACGGGCTTGAAAAAATGTGACTGCACAAAGGGTTTGGTCATTGGAACAGGTTGAGAAATGCTGAAGGTGCTTTTGCCCTTGTGTCAGAGCTGCCCAGGAAGGTGTGGGGCTCCTGTGCTGGCACGGAGCCCAAGAGCCATGCACCTGCTGCACCTCAGGAGGGTGGTCAGCTCTGTCCCCCCGCTCACAGCCTGGTCTCCATGGCTGTGTGCCCACACCAGCCCGAGCCCAGCTCCCACAGAGCTCTGGAGCTGCCACCACCCTCCTGTCTGAGCATCACCTTCCTCTGCTCCCAGTCCTACCCTGCCTGTCCAGCCCTACTCTCCAGGAGGTGTGTGAATATCAAACAGTTAATCTGATCCTCTGACTTCTAAAAAAACCACCCAAAACCTTCACCACAGCTATTTTACAGCCTCAGGAAGTGAGATTGCAAAGAGGCAGTGCCCATGGGAGGTCACAGAGTTATGAATATGGAATGGGAATTCAGTGTGCATAGACACATGAAAACATCTAAGAAATGGGAACTGTATGTCCAGAAAATATCTTTTGCATGGCAATGACCAAGCACTTCAGGGAGCTGTGTGGAGCAGCATTTGTCCCTGGGCACCAAGCCAGAGGTAGTTCTGGGATTGTTCCCCTCTGCACTGGGGACAGCACCCCTCAGAAATGCCACTGCCACTGCCCCCACTGTGGTGGGGTCCATGCCTCAGGCTCTGCACTTGCTGAGCCCCACATTCCAGTGACATCCCTGTGCCACCATGGCAGGTGTGTCACTGTCAGCACCTCCTGCCACATTCCAGTGACATCCCTGTGCCACCATGGCAGGTGTGTCACTGTCAGCACCTCCTGCCACATTCCAGTGACATCCCTGTGCCACCATGGCAGGTGTGTCACTGTCAGCACCGCCTGCCACTGCAGCTCCCAGCCACACTCGTCCTGCTGCTGAGCCCACAGGAGCTGCCATGGGATCTGTCTGAGATCTGCCTGGGATCTGTTTGGGATCTCTCTGAGATCTGCCTGGGATCTATTTGGGATCTGCCTGGAATCTGCCTGGGATCTGTTTGGGCTCTGCCTGGGATCTGCTCTCCTGCTCTCTGGCTGGTTCAGGATGCTGGGGCAGGAACACGAGCACTCAGTGCAGGAATTTCTGTGCAGCCCAGCCTGGCCAGCCTCACACAGCCTGGGTGGGCAGTCCATGGTAAGTCTGCCTGGGAGTCTGGCAATTGGAAAAGATTTCTGCCTGAGGAACTTGGCTGCAATTTGCCTCCCTGAAACCTGACGTGTTTGACTCCTAAGTTACCCACATCCACTTGTCTCCAGCTGATTTCATCCCAGTTTTTACTGTGACTTTGCATACAGCTGAGGACTAACCTCAACATTCCTGTTTTCCTGTCTCACTTCAAGCTTTGCTTAAACTAGAGGAAAAAACATACCTCTTTTCCCCACCCATGACACCATTCCCAATTTGGCAGTCATTAAAATCTCAGCTTCTGGTCTGTCACAACAGCACCTTGGGATAAGGACCTGGTTTCTGTGCAGAGGAATCTTAAATAAAGCTGGGCACAGCTCTGTTTCAGAGAGGCTTTTTTTATATTGAAGCAAATTTTTATCTTTGTTCATTCCAATGGAAAGACCTCATACACAATGAAGAGATAGGTGCTGTTGTATCCATTTAGCTTTTTCTCTCATCATTCCCTTCTCTGGTTTTCAACTGCACAGCATAAGGAGCTGCTTCCAGAAAAGCTTTTTGCCTTCTGGAAAACTACAGATACTCATGGATAAGACATTCTCAGTACACCCAAAAATCTGCTTCATGTATGACCACTTGTCACATCTGAGACAGGTCATGGAGCCCCTGGCACAGTTCGGGGTAGGATTGCATTGCAGGTCACATCTGAGAGCAGCACTGTAAGGAGAGCTCTGGTTCTGAAACAACAACAGTGAATTAACTTTTTTTCTCAAAAACCAGAAGTAAAAAGAAATAACCTTTTGCCTTGCCCATCTGACTGGAAAAGCATTTCTAGAGATTCTGTTCATTCCATCTGATTTTAGACTAGTTTTTTAAAGCAAATTTATCCTGTCAATTCAGAAAACCTCAATACATTTCCAGCAGAAGGGCAGAAGAGAGCTTTTTCGTTCCTTTTTTTATCTCCAAACATAAGAAACATCAAAATGTATGAAAGAGCTCACACATGAAATACCAAGGCTCATTTTTGCAGTTTTCCCCGTGTTTGACAGGGGTTCAATGAAAGATGTGTGAAACTACACTGCTGGCCAGGCAGAGCTGTGCCCTGCCCTGTGTGGGGGTCAGCAGCCCCAGCCCCTCTCTGACCTCCAGGGTGCTGGGCTGTGCTGCTGGCACTGGGGACACCCCTGGGCACAGGGGCTCTCCTGGCACAGGGGGCTCTCCTGGCACAGGGGCTCTGCTGGGCACAGGGGCTCTGTTGGCACAGGGGGCTCTCCTGGCACAGTGGCTCTGTTGGGCACAGGGGGCTCTGTTGGGCACAGGGGCTCTGTTGGCACAGAGGCTCTGTTGGCACAGGGGCTCTGCTGGGCACAGGGGCTCTGTTGGCACAGGGGCTCTGTTGGGCACAGGGGCTCTGTGTGGCACAGGGGCTCTCCTGGCACAGGGGCTCTGTTGGCACAGGGGCTCTGTTGGGCACAGGGGCTCTGCTGGCACAGGGGCTCTGCTGGCACAGGGGCTCTGCTGGGCACAGGGGCTCTGCTGGCACAGGGGCTCTGTTGGCACAGGGGCTCTGTTGGCACAGGGGGCTCTGTTGGCACAGGGGCTCTCCTGGCACAGGGGGCTCTGTTGGCACAGGGGCTCTGCTGGGTACAGGGTCCCCAGGGCTGTGCCAGCCGTGACTGTGCCAGGGGCAGGTGGAGGGGCTGGGGCTCGGAGCAGGAGCAGGTCCCTGAGCAGCCACAGCAGCTCCAGCAGCTCTGGCCCCTCAGGTGCCCTGGTCTCAGCCCAGGCAGCAGCTCAGCTCACCCTGCCCCTGCTGCACTCTGTGGGGTGGGCAGAGAACTGGGAGAGCAAAAGCAGGAGAATTGCTGGGTCAGTTGAACAGTGAAGGAGAAGCAGTGCATACAAACACAGCAAAGCAAGGAATTCATTCCCTGCTTCCATAGCAGCCAGGTGCTCAGCCATCCCTGAGACAGGCAGCCTCCAGCACACGACACTGACTTGGGAATGCAAACCCATCACCCCAAAGGTGCCCCCATCCCTCTCCCCCAGCTCCATGTGCTGAACAGTGTCCCGTGGGCTGGGACATCCCTTGGGACAGTCGGGATCAGCTGTCCCAGCTGTGCCCCCCAACCCCTGGGGCGGGTGAGGACAGAGCAGCCCCTGGCATTGTGCAGGTGCTGCCCAGCAGGGCCTGACCCATCCCAGGGGGTGCACACTGGTTCCAGCACAGATCCCAAAGACAACCCCAGACCAGCTGCTGGAAGAAAATCAACTTTATCCCAGCAAGAAATCAGCACAAGTAACTCACATACAGCCACTCCAAAATGCTCAACACTGCTTCCATGGGATCAGTAGAAGCCAAAGTCCATTCTTGGATGAATTTTGAAGTTAACATTCCCACTACGGCCAGAAAATTGCACCAACAGGTCACGCCTTTCAGCCCTTTGCTACAGAAGCTGGGCAGCGCAGCCAGAAGGGGAAGCAGGATGTGGAAGGAGGGGATGAAGGAAGTTTCCCTTTTTGGTGGCTGCTGTCGAGTGGATCCGCTTGGCTGGTAACTCCATCTGCCAGTGCTCAGTGAGGATGAGGAGGCTGAGCCGCCCACTTCAGCAGCCCTGGACTGATTTCCCTCCTGCTCTGTGTCAACAGCCCATAATTAGATGCATTCTCTAAGGTCTTCACAGTGTTTGTATAGTGAGCAATTACCAAATGCTCCATTACAATTGTACAATTAGCAGTGCTACACTGTTAATAATGAATTTAAGACTTGTATAAGGAGACTGGAGGGCTCCCATTTGGAGCGTTTACGAGGATCTCGTTTGCATTACAAAAACCAGTCTGTGCACTGGCCTGCCACTCGCTGACTTCGCGCTGAACAGCGGCAGCATTTCAGTCTCCAAGTCAAACTCAATGACTGGCACCTTCTCATGAGTGAGGAAATTTCAGTTCAGTCCCGTGGCTAAGATGATGAGGATGGAAACACATCTAAGAGAATCTTGTGGAAGCAAATAAGGCAAGGTTTCTGAAGAAAGTGGCACTCCAAATACCGTTACAGTCTGGCTTTATATTTTTCTCAAGTGATGCCTTGGAACCCCCAGATTCCCTATTAGCTCCTCAGAGCAGGCTTGTGGGCATTTTGTGGTTTGTTTAAACAGCCCACCGGTATTGTTACTGTTCTTTGATGGTGAGAAGGTTAATATCGAATGAAATTTAAATTAAGGGATGTTTTTCCAATTCCACTTTCCCAAAACCTAGTACTAACAAAGAAAAGAAATCCAGCCCTGAAGTTGTACTTCTCTCTCTCTTCTCTCTTCTCTCCTGTTTGCTTTCTGCCCTCATTGTTTCACACATCAGATGGCAATTTCCTCCCTAAAAGTTGCTTGTTACCCTGTTCAGTGATGAGCTTGGGAATACATCCATTAGCACCGACTGCAGGGGAGCAGCAGGATGGGATGAGGAAGCTGGGTGGATGTCAGCTGCAGGTGAATCCCTCTCGGAACCACTGCACTGGCTCCATCAGAAAAGGGGAAACTTCTGGCATCTTCTCACAGGAACCACCCTTGTAATTCCCTCCAGTCCCAAAACCTGGCCATGAAAACCCCATACAATTTACACTTTATTTGTATTTGGTTTGCAGAGTGATTTTTCTTTCAGAAAAATGGTGCATTTCCAAGCAGCCCTGGTGGCTTATGACTTATGTTCAAGGCAAACACAAGACAAATGAGGCACCTCCAGAGAGCCAAACTCCAGGCAGAGCTCTCTGCCAGGTGCTCCAGTGCTGAATAATGACCACTATTTAGTACAGACTGAATAAATGAATAAAACCCAGGAAAGAGAAAAATTAAACCTGAAGGAGACACCTGAACAAGCAAAACCCCACGGAACTGGGGCTTGTAAACCAGGCTGTGAGGTTCAAAAATGCAGAGGATGGGATTGCAATGAGGAATGGTTTCTCTGACGACATATCAGATGTGTGAGGCAGCATGTGATACACGGTTCACTCTGCGTGCCATTAATTATGTCACTCATTAGTCAGAAAGTGAAATTGTGTTTGTGAGTGACAAAGGGTGGTTTCTGGAAGGTGAGGGGCCCCACAAGGCCTGCAAGGGGTTCCCTCCTGCAGTACCTGGACCTGGGCAGTGCCAGGAGAATGGTCCTGCCAGCGCTCAGGGCTGGCACAGGTCCCACTGGTGCCGCAGGCTTTCCTCCACTCCGAGCCTTCTCTCCAGGAATTCCTGGCCAAGCACCTCTGCAGAGCCCGGCAGCCTGTCCCACAGCCCAGGAGGAGGGCAGGGACAGCCTGTGACACGGGGCTGCTGTAGTGTGACACGGGGATGTGACACGGGGCTGTGACACGGGGCTGTGACACGGGGATGTGACGGGGATGTGACACAGGGATGTGACACAGGGATGTGACACGGGGATGTGACACGGGGCTGTGACACGGGGATGTGACACAGGGATGTGACACAGGGATGTGACACGGGGCTGCTGTAGTGTGACACGGGGCTGTGACACGGGGCTGTGACACGGGGCTGTGACACAGGGATGTGACACAGGGATGTGACACGGGGATGTGACACGGGGCTGTGACACGGGGATGTGACACGGGGATGTGACACGGGGCTGTGACACGGGGATGTGACACGGGGATGTGCCACAGGCACTGTCCCAGCCATTATCTGTGCCCAGCATTCTCTGCCAGTGATGCTCATGGCCCCAACGATGTGGCCTGGCCCAGGAACTCTGTGCAGGCACCCCCCAAGTCCCTGAAGCTTTCCCCTGTCCCTGCAGACCCCCAGAGGCTCCAGCTGCTGCTGCTCCCAGTTGCCGTGCCCAGCTGTGGCTGTGGTGCCCCCAGGGCAGGCTGTGTGAACCCAGGCTGGGCTGTTGGAACAGCAAACCCTGCAGCTCTGCAGGCTGTGTGAACCCAGGAACCCCAAACCCTGCAGCTCTGCAGGCTGTGTGAACCCAGGAACCCCAAACCCTGCAGCTCTGCAGGCTGTGTGAACCCAGGAACCCCAAACCCTGCAGCTCTGCAGGCTGTGTGAACCCAGGAACCCCAAACCCTGCAGCTCTGCAGGCTGTGTGAACCCAGGAACCCCAAACCCTGCAGCTCTGCAGGCTGTGTGAACCCAGGAACCCCAAGCCCTGCAGCTCTGCAGGCTGTGTGAACCCAGGAACCCCAAGCCCTGCAGCTCTGCAGGCTGTGTGAACCCAGGAACCCCAAGCCCTGCAGCTCTGCAGGCTGTGTGAACCCAGGAACCCCAAGCCCTGCAGCTCTGCAGGCGAGGCTGTGCCCAGCACTCCCATTCCTGTGACTACTGAGGTCTCCTAGCAGGAATGGAGTCTTCCTCTAGAGGCAGATGGAGGAGCAAATTTTTAAAAATACTTGAAATATTTTATATTTGTATTTTATATTTATGGTGTTTTACTGTTTTATCGTTTTATCCTTGTTTGCAATTAAAAGCAGCTTGAAGCACGTAGGTAGCCAGAATAATCCTTCCTATGTGTCTGGCTGACCTGCATCACCCACAGCTCAGTGCAGCACCAGGAGTGAAAGCAGCTCCTTCCTGATCCTTTGCTGTGGAAATCTAAGGGAAGTTTCCATTTTATAGGGGATTTTTTTATCAAATTATCTTTTGCATAAGCAGCTTAGTGAGGCTATTTTTAAAACTAGTGCCTGGGGGGACTCCAAGCCTGCCATGTTTTCCCTCAAAGGACAGAAATGTCACTCATCTCACACAGGGTGGGGGGCTGCTGCAGCCACGAGGCACTGAGGGGCTGAGCAAGGGAGATTCATGGCAGAGAAAATGAGCCTTCACCTCAACACCTGATACAGCTTGAGGAAAACACACAATAATTCAAAAACAAGAGCACTTCACATCTGAAACTTCACCTACCATGCCAGAGGTTTACTAAAAATACAACCTCCATCTACACGTTTTACCTTAAATATAGAGATAATCAAGGACTGTAAGTGTATTATTTCTGCAGGATGAAAGATAAGCCTGTTTCCCACTGTGAGAGACACAGCAGAAGACACAAACAGCCACTAGGTCCAACCAAAAGTCCATAGAACCATTGATCCAGCACGAGCGTGCCAGAAAGGAGTGTGCTTCCAAATCCCAGATCCTACAGCTCTGTGCAAATCAGTCGCTATGGCATGAACTGCAGCCTCATGCTGGGAATAACAGACCAGGTCTGGAGAACACAGGCTGACTTTGCAGATAAAATCCTGTAGCCAGAAAATTTGGCAGTCTGGCAGAAAATGTGCCAAAATTAATGTGAAATACATTGTGCAGGAATGACACAGACCTAAAAGTAAAGATGACAGACTTGCATGCTGGCTGACAGCACTTAACTGGAAAGAGATCAAAGCCTGCAATCCTACAATATTCTCCCAGTTTCCAGTGATTAGTGGCTGAAATGGTTTCGCTTAAAATAAAAAGCCAGGGTTGTTCTTTCTGTGATAAATTTATTCAGTCAGTTTTGGTTCAAGTGACCCTTTAGCATCAACAGCAGCAGCACCTGGTTCTCGAGCTCCTGCAAGAGCCATGCTGCTCTCCCCAGGGATGTGTCATCCCAAACCTGTGGCAGCCACACAGAGCTCAGGTTGGTGACTCCGGGTTTTTCTGCCTCAAGGATTTTATTTTCTCTCTTCAGGCTTGCAGGAGGGCTCTGAGCCCAGGGCCAGGGGTTTGCTCCAGGTGACAGCAGTTCCCAGCCCCACACTGAGCCATGGCAGGGGCTGCCCCGGGGGGGCACAGGGTGTGCTGGCATCAGGGGCCATCACCAAGAGGAACATGAAGCCATGGATCACAGCATCAGCAGTGGTTTGTTCTGGAAAGGACCTTGGAACTCCTCTTGTCCCACCCCTGCCATGGACAGGGACACCTTCTACCAGCCCAGGCTGCTCCAAGCTTTGTGCCACCTGGCCACGACCTTGTATGGGGCAATTTGCCGCCAACAGATCCAGGATATTTCTGTAACACCATCAGAGCCTCCTGGAACAACCTACACCGAAGGGAAAGGCTGTCCTGACCCCACTGTGCCAGTCGGGAAATGCAGCATCCCCCGAGGCCGTGGGCCTCGGACAGCCTGCCCTGTGCACTGCTCCCCAGGGCTGCTCATCCCGAGGGCACATCCCACCTTCCCACACTCACGGGACACCGAGTGCCGGGTGCTGCCACACAGCCTCGCTCAGAGCTCCTGACAGTCTCAATTCTCCAGTTAGCTGATGCCTTTCATATTTACACATATAAATCACATAGTCATAGAGCTCTGATGTCCTAACTGAATTTCTTTGCATTCAGGAGAATCCATAGAATTATTTCAGCTGGAGATAATGTTTAAAACTCAAATATATTTTTTCTTAAGTGATAAACTTAATTTATCACAGCTTGCTCTCAGCAGGGGCTCCATGATCTCATAAGCAAATGGAAGACTGAGGAGGGGAAAATGAGGGTAGGTTTGATGTTATAAAATTAAGTGGGAAATTTACAGTGATGTTTGGAAAAGCCTGATATTTTACCAAATATTTGAGGCTCCCACTGGTGAGCTAACTAAGCTGTTCTGTGTAACCTGTAGGGGCTGTCATTTGCAGCCAGCTCCACATATTCAGCAAAGCTCAGAGAAGCCTTGTATTTGCACAATGACTTCCATTTTCAGCCCAAGTTTTATCACCTCAGCAGGTTTTATATGAGATCAGGTTTGCAGTTCTCCACATCACCTCTGGAATTATTCAAAAACAAAGATGAGGTAGATTCATGATGGAAATTTAGTAAACTAGATCTGTTGGAAAAGGATGTGAAAAGCAATTTCTTCCTCCTATTCCAAGCCAAAATGAGCTTGAAATACTGAACTTTTTTACCAGACAATTTTCTTTACCTTTATCCTCATCCATCCAAATTTTTATCCTAATTCTTTAAAAAATATCAGTAATACCATGAGCATGTTGGATTCCATCCTTGTCCAAGGAATTAGGGGCATTTTCCTCACTTTCAAGCAAATTTTCTATCACAGCCTTTCATTTATCACTACATTCAGTTATTTCTGGCTTCAAACTTTTGTGGTCACACCCAAACTCAGATTATGAAACAAAGAAATCAGAGCCAGCGTAGGGCAGTCCATCCTGGTGTTTGTCACCCTGTCATTGCTGTTCTGGGGTGTCAGTGCTGCCCAGGGCTGGCCCTGTGTGTCTGCTCCATCCCTGCAGTGGCACAGGGAGAGGTGGCAGCCCTGGGGGACATTTCCTCTCCTCTTACCTGGGAGCAGAGCCACACCTGCCCTGCCTGCAGCCTCCTGTCAGGGAGCTGTGGACACCAACGGGGTCTCAGTGTTTGTATAATATTGGCATTAATTATTGCCCTATATTGTGCTCATCCCCAAAATCTAATCTTGCCCTGGAGCACAGTTAGTGACACAGTGATCATTAACAAATGGTAAGGAGAGAACGTTTGTTTCTGGATGTGATTCTGTCCCTGCAGTTTGGCTGAGTGCTGCCAGGAGGGTCCCCAGTGTGAGCAGGAGGTGCCGCTGGTACTGGGCATGGTCAGCCACTGTCACCATCACTTTTGAGGGAGCCCAGCACATTTCTGTGAGAACATTTTGGGCTTCCAGGTGCAGCCAGAAGCCAGGAAGGCAGGTATGGCAAGGTGCTGGCACAGCCAATGAGCAGCTTCCCAAAGCTCCTGCTACTGCAGCACTGCCCTGCATCCCTGCACATTGGCGTGCTTGAAGTCACAAGGTCACTTACACAGAGAGCAACTGGTTTTCATAAATCCTGCTCATGATGCAAATTCCTTATTTACAGACACCATTAGGCCAGAGTGGATGTAAGAAACAGAAATAGGAGCCCTGCTTTCAGCAGGAGGAGAAAATATTTGACAGAAGATAAATTAGGACTTGGCCAAATGAGCAAAACCTAATTTGGAGAGTGGGAATGCAGCACCTTCCCAGCAATGAAGGCAAAGAGTCCTTGGCTGGAGGCAGAGCTGGGAGTGGGGAAAGGGTGGGAGCTGCTGCCCTGTCAGTGCCATGCTGGCCCCACAGGGCCCCTCGTGAGCCTCGGGCAGCCCTGAGACCCAAACTGAGCCTTGGAAAGCTCTGAGTCCCAAACTGAACCTTGGAAAGCCTGGACTGACTCCCACAGTGAGGCTGGGCTGGCTCTGCCAGGCAGGGGCTGGTGCCAGGGGGGCAGAGCTGGATGCAGGGCACGGCACTGCCTGGAGCATCCATCCCTCTCCCAGCTGTCCCTGATGCACACGTGGCATCTGTACTGTGCCAAGGGGTGACATGAGTGTCTGCCAGACCTCCCCACCTCTCCTGCCCATGCACATTTCAGTGCCCACGTCTCTACAGACTAAACGTATAAACCATTAAATTAATTTCATTTGAAGCAGCCTGTGGCTTCATGGTCTACAAACTTAGCTGTGGCTTCCCCTCCTTCAAGCAAGTATGTTTGCTGTTCTGCTGTGCTTCTTATTTGTTTTTTGGCTTCTTATCTGCCTTCTAAAGGAGAGCAGAGTAAAAGTTATTTATTTATTCAGCACAAAACCATCAGCTGGAACCTTGCAAAAAGGCTGGCAAACACTCAGAGGTCTTTCCTTTGGCTGAGGTAGCATCAGATACAACTGTGGGTCCCAGCCCCGGGGCACTTCAAGGGAAGCCTTAATCTGACACACATTTCACATTGCAGGACACTGCATGGACACAGTCTGGGGTGTTTTTTCCAGCAGCAGCTAATGCAGGCTTGCACACATTTTTAATGTATTGTATGATTTCAATGGTAGTTTGTCCTGTTAGCTCCTTGATGGGCCAAGGGAATGGAATTACTAATTTACTGGTGTGTCACTGGTGTAAGAGACAATGTTCCAGCTGAACATGGACTGGACAAAGACAGCATCACTACTCGGTGGATGCATTTGCATCCTGGTCTTGTCTCTGCCTCCTTTATTGCAATGGATCCCAGCCCTGACCCTCATGGCCCTTCCTTCCCTGCTCCCTTCAGGGGCTTTGTCATGCCAGCACTGCCACCACTGCTGCCACCTGTATTTAGGCGGCCCGGGGTGTGTCTGCCAAATTCTGGGCCCAAGACACAGGCAAGGAGTGCTTGATCCTGCTGGGTCAGTGCCAATGTGCCTTTTGGGTACACACAGAAGGGCACCAGGAAGGCACCCAGGCTGTCCCTGCCCAGCACTGTGAACCTGCAGCACTGCCCAAAAAGAACCTGAGTGGAGTGATGGAATTATTGATAATGGCTTGTTATTAAATCCATTATTCACTCCATCATGTTTTTTCCTTGCTGGGTGCTGACAGTTAGACTAGAAGCAATTCCTCTACCTGTGCTAGCAGGATAACTCACTATGAGACATAGCAGGCTGTTAACCTCCAGGGGAAAGTAAAAAGCTTATTTTTGTATAAATGTCAGTGTTATTTTTGAAAGCTTAACAAACAAAGGAAAAAATCCCTTCCCCAGAAAATCTTCAGCAGCTGCTACAAAATAATTTTGCATCTTACCTCCTTTTGCTTTCCCTCTGTGCCTTGGAATTGTTGGTGTCAACATGCAGAACAACAGGCAACGCACAAAATCTTATTATAAACTCTTCCTTAGGATCCACTGGAGAAAAATGTGATTTTTCTGTCTGTGTGTGCAGGGGCACGTGCACTCAGCTGAAGTGCCAGGTAACATCTCACTTGTGCTCAGTTTCTTTTTCACCCACAAAGCAGAGCAGCTCCTGCCCCTCTGTAACACAGGAACACGTCTGCAGTGTCTGCAGGGGATTTGCAGTGTCCCACCCGTGGAGGCAAACAGGGGCTGGGGTCACAGGAAGCCAAGAGTTGCTGGTGTTCAGGGGATCCATTGCTTCTGCATTTCCTAAGCCACAGCAATGCCTGGGGTGAGGCTCTGTCTGCCCCTTGGCACCAGCAGGGTGGAGCCCAGCAGTGCAGGGAGGATCTCTCCCATTTGCAGCGTCCCCTTTCTGCAGCCTCCTGGCCTCTCTGTTGCTGGCTCCTAGAAAAGTTCTTCCTGGCGGCTGTTCACGGCCAGAGCTGGAGCAGGTACCAGTCACTGGTCGAGTGACACAGCTTTAACCTCCAGCACTCCCAGAGCTCCTGCCTTGCTACTGATCCATTTAATTCTTTAGCTCCCAGCCAGACTCTTGTTTCTTCAACCAGACCAAAAAGTTTCTTAGTACCAGACATTCTTTCCCTGAGAACATCTACCAAAGTCAGCATTTTGCTGCATTTCAGGCAAGATAATCAGATGGAGCCCTTCAACACTTGCCAGACAAAGATTTCTTTTCCTGTCCCCCAATGGTTTTGGTGATTTGTTTGAAACATTTTTCTGTAAGGCACAGACACAGAAGACTACAGAAGCCGGTCTAATGTGAGCCTTACAAGAGGAAAATTGGCCCCCACTGCCCTCCAGTGCCCCCCTGGCACAGCAGAAGCCCATGGCTATGGCATCCCCCACTCCCAGGCTGCCAGCCCTGCTCCCCACACATCCTCAGAGTGGCTCTGAGCTGGATGGGGATCCTGGCCAGGTGGGTCAGGTCAGCAGGAGATCCTGGTCACCTTCTGTGGCTCTAATGCTGAAGTCAGGGCTTTCCTGAGGCATTCCTCACTCGCAGTGCTTGTCCCATGCTCCTGCCTGCTCCTGGATACTCTTGTTCCTCAGCCACAGATCTCCAGAGAATCTCAGTGAAGATGCTGAGCCCACAGCGAGGGTCCACAGCCCCACGCCCAGGGGTTTGGGGTGGGTGTGGCTGCTCCAGCAGCTTGTAGGGCTCCCACTACTCTGGCAGCTCCCATCTGGAAAACCACTTGGGAAAAGAGCAGCTACCCATAAATCTTACTGAGGGCTGGAGCTGTGCTGTGGGATGGCCTCAGAACCTCTGCGACCTGAAAGGACCATCACTGGGCTGTAATGTTACAGGGAAATTCACTTCCCACTTTCACCCAACTTTCACCTGTAATTATAACCTCAGGCATGACAGGTAAATTGCTCTTTGTCACTGGAGCAGAAAACATCTCCTCTTCATCTGGGGATATGGTAAGTGTAGGCAAGTTAAGTGTGATTTTTAAAATGCAATTTTGTCCATGAGCTTTAAAGCCATTGTGGCACTGCTGAGTTAATCTAGAAGCATTACAGTCAGTCCAGAGTGGAGGCAGGGTCTGTCTTTTACCTCCTCAGGCAACATGTAAATGTACAACTTCCTTTTAACAATGCTCAGTTTTCTTTTTTCCCTTGGAACTCCAGCTGTACAATCCTGGCAGTGAAACAGGGCAGGCACAGAGCATGCTCTCTGCAACATCTGCTAAAAATAGTGCAGGAATGGTGCTGCTGCCTTCTGCAGACTCAGAAACGAAAAGAGCCTTTCAAGTCTATAATTCCCTAATACAATCAAACACAATCATAAGCAAAATTATTCACACTGACTTGATTAGTAAAAAGATAATAATATGCTAATGAGGCAGCATCTCTCCCTGCATTTGAACATGGCCCTACAGCTCTCTGGACACAGATTCATCACTGTGGGAAAACATCACCTCCTTCCCTTGCTCTCAAAATTTGCTGGTGCCTGGAATACAGGTGTATATCTGAGCTGCTCCTTGCCAGGGCTGTGGCTGGTCTGGACTCCCAGATCAAAGGGCAGGAGAAGAGGTGAGGCTGGGCTTGGGGACAATGGCAGTGACCCAGGTGAGGCTGTGCCTGGGGACAGGTGAGCAATGGCAGTGACCCAGGTGAGAGTGTGCCTGGAAATTAGGTGAGGGAGGATGGGCTCTTTTCCTTGGCACCAAGGGAGAAGATCAGTGTCTTTTCCCATGTGCTCCAGAGGGAAGGGATTTCTCCAGAGCCTGCAGCTGCTTTCCTGGCTCCACGAGGCCGTGCAGCACTGAGGACTGAGCAGGGGCTCCACCCCAGAGTACGCGTTCTGTGCAATGAGTCTCCAGCAGAGCAGCTGGAGCCTGCCTCGGGCTGTGAGGCACCGAGGGACACTTCCATGGCTGGTACAGCAACTTCTGTTTGTTTTCCAGGACAAACACACCTGTTCGTGCAGACACAGGAGCTCGGAGCTGGAAAGCTCCCCCTGGCAGTGCTCCCGGGGCGTGCTCTGGCCAGCAGCCCTCTCTCCCAGCTGGCCACTGGCTCCTGCCAGCACAGCCCCAGCCCTGGGCTAAGGGTCAGGGTCTCATCCCTGAGGGGAAGGATTGTCTGTCCCCAGGGGTGGCTCTGTCCATTCCCAAGGGGGATGTTTCTGTTTTCCTGTCCCCAGGCCATAGTTGGAGCCCAGGCTGCACACCAAGTGGGCTGCTGACCTGTCTGCAGCGAGAGCCCAGGCTCCACTGAGGCTGGTGTCATTTTTTTCCTTTTCAGCAGGATTCATCAGCTCTCTCTGCCCAGGGTCTTGATATTACCCGCAGATCAAAGGCATCATTTTTCCTCTCTGTCAGCAGGGATTCTGCCTGGGTATGTAGGTCAGAATCGGTCCTTTTCATCCCATTGTCTGTCATATCTTTCATTCTTCACAGAAGCTAACATTTCTCCTCACTTTTTTGAAATATTCTATTTGCACCTTTTTTTTCCCCTCAACCTGGCTGCATTCTCCTGACATTGTGGCCTCTCTCCATTTTCTGTCTGACATTAGAGACAATGGACTGGGCAATATTTTATACATGATCTAGAATTTCCTTAAGCCTTTGAGCCTTCCGCTCAAATATCCTTCTGGGTTTGTCAGACAGATACTTCCATTACACAACTCAAATGTTCAATAATAATAGGTTGGATCTTTTCAAATATCAAAACTTACTCCCACTGGAAATCAATCATCAGACAGGAGACAAATCAGGTAGCTGAGAATTGCCTGCCAACTTTCCTTCACTGTAAAAGCTGATGAAAGCAGGCAAACTCTAAATGACTTGTCAAAGGCAGTCTAAAGAGAGAAACTGAGAGGATAATTATGGCCACACAGAAACAGTGTTTGCACAGACACACGGTGGGGGGCACAGAGAGGGGAAGATGTGTCAGGAGCCAGCTCCAGGGGCAGCAGGCTCTAAGTGATGCTCTGAGCACCTGAGCAGGTGACATCAGGAGCAGATGAGGGGATGACAGTGCTGGCATTGTGTGAGGCCATTGTGGGCTCCAGGCTGGAGAGTCGTGTCACCTGCCTGACCCCCAGCCTGGCTGGTCATGCACAGCTCTAGTCCCCACAATCCAAAAACGAAGCAGACAGGCTGGGGAGGATCCAAAGGAAGTGACAGAGATGACCCAAGGCTGGAGAACCTGCCCTGTGAGGAAAGACTGAAGAAGTTCAGTTCCTGATGCTGGAGAAGACTCGGGGAAGGCCACCACAGCACTCCAGGACATTCAGGGCAGATCTGAA
Source organism: Acridotheres tristis (assembly GCA_037013685.1). Taxonomy (NCBI): domain Eukaryota; kingdom Metazoa; phylum Chordata; class Aves; order Passeriformes; family Sturnidae; genus Acridotheres; species Acridotheres tristis. The sequence goes on along the minus strand of CM072892.1, from coordinate 168,406 downwards.
GGGATGGAGGGTCTCTCTCTGCAGGACGAGCCCCATGGGGAAGGCAGTGGGAGACGGGTACAAGCTGCACTAGAAGAGGTTTCGTCTCAACATGAAGGAAACTTTCAACAGTGAGAACAGTGACTCACTGGAGCAGCCTTCCCAGGGACCAGCCTACATCACTGGAGGGCTCCACATGCAGGTGCTCAGGGTGTGAGAAAGCTCTGTGGGCTTCCTTTCCCAGAAAGCACTGGAGTAGATCATCTTTCAAGGTCCCTTCCTTCCTGGACTGCCCTGCGATTCTACAATTCTATAATCTATAGAAAATAAGAGTGTAAAAAATTATGAGATGTTTCAGTTTTTACTGTACAGAAACTTTGTATTCGAGGATTAGACTTGGTGGTCCTGCCCATGCCATGCCCCCAACACGGGACAGCCACACTCAGACAGGAGCCAACACTGTCCTGGCTCCTGAGCCTGGGGCTGCTGAAGGGATGGGGACACCAGGACTGTCCCTGAGACCTGTGGAACTGCAGCTGATCAGAGCAGGAACCCCACAGCCATCTCTCACCCCATCCCCTTGCCCAGCATTTTCTGTGCTCCACAGTAATTTTTCTGTGCTGAATTGAGCTCCTCATCCATTCTCTCTCTATCCCAATGTCATGTCCACTGCAGTAAGGCTCAGTGTGTATCTACCATTAAATGTCTTTTTATTTATGCATGAATAATTGAAAGCTTGCATTATTAATGTTTTAATTAACCTTTACACAAGATTTGCTGTTTTTAATGCCTCCTTTCATCGCCCTGAGCAGTCTCTATAATGTGTTTAACTGCTGACTTTATGTCCTGTCAGTTGTGTGAAGTTTCTAAGTGCAGCATGTGCACAGATCATCTTCAGAAAGAAGTCACTGCTGAAAGCCATGGGGTTGACTCCTCATGAAAATACTTCCCCATTCGTGATTCCTGCCATTGCTAAGCTCTGTCCTGGAAATGTTGATGCATTTTGTCCTGTGTTGCTGCAGCTTTTGCTGTGTCTTTTTGCACAAGGAACCGGGTCATTTTTCTGACTCATAACAGGCAACAGTGAGGAATAAGCACATGCTTTCCTTTGGGAAGCCAGACTGGGAGCTGGCAGATGCCCATGGCTGTAGGGAGCTGGATTATTTACTGTTTTGTTTAATGCTGCTGCCTCAAGTGTACAGAGGCACTAACGAATCCACAGTGGAGCTGCATGTCTCTGTCCTGCTTGTAGCACACTGCTGGTCCCCCAGCACAGCCCTCCCACACACTGATAGCCCATGGCACAGACAGCTGAAGGACTTTAGCAATACAGAACTAGGTAAAATAAGTAAATAAATAAAGCTATGTCATTAGAAAGGTGTAAAGGGGCTGCCTTCTCCCCCTGAGCTGGGACAGCTGTGTTTACTCCCACCTTCATCACCATCTTCAAGAAACTCTGTGCTTTAAAAACCACCTGATTAGACCAGTATGAAAGTCTGGCTCGGGTGGGAACCAGGCCACTCCTGCAGTGGTGTAGGAGGAAATCATGAACACAGGTAATGCAGAAAAAATATATAAACATATAAAATATAAAAAATATATGAAAATATATAAACAGCTCTTCCAAAGGGAGCCCAAGTCCTCTGCTCGTTGTCCTTGTGATGGTGCTGCTACACAACCCGTGGGAGTGAGCTGGGCAGGGGCTGGCCCTGCAGAAGCTCCAGCCCTCAGTGGAGCACCCAGCCCTCAGCACCATCTCACACCTGCCCAGGTGAGCAAACACCTCCTCCTCAGATCTCTTCCACAGCTACTTCTATGGTGGCTGTAGTGCAGCTAGCACAGGCTCAACTTCTTTTTTTGGGCTTATCTTGTCCTTATGGACCAAAATCCCTTCTGTTTGAGCCTCCAAAACTCAGTGATGTTTGGGGTTATCTGAGCAAATGAACACAAAAGTAAACAGTGTGGCTGGGAGGAGCTCAGCCCTCCTCCCTCAGCTCCACTCCTGCACACGGCTCTTCCTGGTGTCAGACACAATAATGTCTGAGGAAAGCATCAAACAAGCACTGGATGGCTGTGACCTGGACCAAAGGGATTTTCTTGTGCCCAGATGGCTTTATTGCCAAGTGACAGTGCCACATTTGCTCCTGGACACACTGCCTAAGTCAGAAGACTGCTGCTTAATGGGGAAAAACAACAGGGCAGTAACTAATAATTGGGATGAGGAAGGTTTTCCATTAACTGATCACATATGGCAAGTAATTCAGCTTAAAATTTGTCATTGTCACTTTTCCAGCATAAATTCAGAAAGAATGGTGCTTCATTAAATCTGTAAGGCTCTTCCAGAGTAAACAGATACTGACCAGTCACAATAAGTTAATTAAAACTCTTTCACAATAGAAAGAGCAAATGTTGGTGGGAATAAATTGATTTCCTGCTAGCATGTGCTCAGTACTGATTGATGTACTGGAGATGCTCTGTCTACATCCACTTCATCTCAGTCAAGTGCAACCTTTAGCATGCAACTACTTTCACTTTTCCATTAGTAACTGCTGTTAAATGCCATGACAGTCCAAGATATAGTTGCATTTTTTCCTCAGTTTACCATGCAATCTCCTGGTAATAGTTTTTTTTTAATACCAAATTGCACTTAAAAAAAAGGAGGGGGGAAGAATAGAACTGGTGGTAAATCCTGATAATTTGATTTATTTACATTTCTCTGTCCCCTCTTCTTTGCCCCTCTTCTTTTCAATATTTAATAATGCTCAGCCTGTGAGCAGTCATTGTTTGCACTTTCTAGGTGACCTTTGGGGTCAGAGGACAGGTGTCTGGGTGTCTTTAACTGTGCAAACAGGAGTAGAAATGTTCAGGAAACACCTTTTCCTCCCTTTTGCCTTTAAGCCAGATTGGCAAATAAGGAATGTTTCAGCCAGCTGATGCAAAAGAGGTTTCAGATGTCAGACAGAAACATCTCTAATAAATACCATTGACCCTGCCTGAGCCTCCACGCTCTTCCCTTCCCTCAGAGAGCCCTACCAGGGCTCCAAGAGCAGCTCATCACCCTGCAGTGACAGCCCGAGCAGTGTCTGCACTGTTAATAAACCACACTTGTCTTCCTGACCCTCAAGTGAGGGAATAAATAAAGAAATAAGTAAGTAGTGCCAATGAACAGCAGATCGTGTCTGTTCTGTGCAGAAATCTTCTCCACTCCGCCTCCACAAAATCTTGTAGCACAGCAGTGCCTGCAAAGATTTAATGAACAACACTCTACAAAGAAGCATTAAAAAAAAAAAAAATATTCCCACAACTCCCGGCAATCTATGGTCTAAATTTTTTATGCAACAATTCATTGATTTCAGGAGTATAAGTTCAAGTGCAGTGAAACTGTGAGTAAATTCTGACGAAATGCAGCAGTGAGTTTGTGTCTAAAAAACAGGGTAAAAGTGAAAAAGATGAAACGTTTCCTGAGGGAGTTGAAAAAGCTCCAACACTTTCTTGAAGAGCAAGTTTTGGACTGAGCTTTACAGACAGACAAAGTGCCTGCTGTGAATGGATGAAGGCCCTGAGGCTGGAGGGGGCACAGGCTGCAGAGAAGTGTTCTCACAGCTCGGGTGCTGTTCTCACTTCTGGGCTCAGCAAGATAAATGGGGAAAATTCTGGTAATGCCCGGAGCACACTGCACCTTGTAAAAGTTTTCTGTGAGCTCTGAGATCTGAAGACCCTTTTGGAGAGGGGACAGAACTCCGGAAAATTGTTTGGCGTTTAGTGTGCAGAATGGTAAATATTATAATTGCGTTATTATTGTATTCAAGTCCTCCTTTAATGAACAAACATCTATGTGATTGCAGCAGTGATTTAACACCTTTGTAACGGCTGGTTAAGTTCTTTATTTGCACACTCCATTTCCAGCTGTTGGTCTCCTCTCTGGGAGCACAGCCCTGGGTGTTAACACTTCGTACACTCTTAGTCTGGAAGTTAATTTCTGCTCTAATTTACCAGGCAACACAGTGAAATCCTGGAGTGTGCCCAAAGCTGTGGGAAGACTTAGTCCTTTGGGCACCTCACCTGTACCTCCTAAATCAAAGTCCTCCACCAAATCCCGTCCTGCAGCAAACTCTGCAGGTCCCAAAAGCAGTGACCTTCCAGCTCTCCTGAGGAGCTGTCAGATGCAAGTTCCCAGCTCTGCCTCAGTGAGTGGGTTTGGTTTCATTGCCTCTAAAGATAACAGCACCCCAGATGTTGGTCTCCCCAATGCTCGTGGCTGCTGTGAGATGGTGTCCATGATTTCTCATGAACAAGTGACGTGTTTGACTTGCCCACCTGCTCCCCACGGGCTGGACTCTGGCTTTGCTCTGGAGGCTGGAGGGGTGGAAATGCTCAGAGCAGCCCTCTGGGGCTGGGCTCTCTTCTTGCCTTTAAAACACATCACCCCCAAGTCAGATTCCCATTTCTCACCAGGTACCAGAGTGTAGCTGTTCCTTCTCTCACGCTGCTCCTGCAGCCCCTGGGGATGGGCTCTGAGGGGCTGCTGCACCCTCACTGCCCTCACAGGGCTCTTCTCTGGACATGCATCCCCCTGTGCCAAGAGCCCAAAGTGCACATGCAGAGCAAAGGAACAACAACACAGAACATAAAGCACTATCACAACTAAAAGAACCCCATTTTCAAATAAAATTGCATAAGACCTATGCCATATGGCTTAGCAATGAAATTACTCACAGCAGCTGGTCCAAGAGGGAAAGTTTCAGTGACTCTGTCCACAAACAGTGGAAATACAGAGCTTCAGAAATAGTCTGTGTATCTGGCAGAAAAAATCTGATTATCTTCTCTCTATCGTACGGAACATGTCAGATGTACACTCCAGGAACTCCTCGTTCTCTGAACCTGCAGTGACTCACCCGGCTTTGATGGGTGTGAGCTTTGGAAGGAGCTGCCAGCTCCAGCCATAGCTGTAGCCACAGGAAGGTTCTGCTGGGCTTTCTGTGTGCTCTATCCCCAAAGCAGGAAGCCCTGACACCCTCAGGTCCTGCCTGAGGCCACAGGAGGCGTCACACAGTGATGCCTTTTCGCCCAGTGCCAGGGACTCTCATAGGTGCATGGGGAACAGACAGGGATGTTGAAAGCAGAGGGAGGAGAGAGCTGGTCCCTTTGTCAGTGTGTTGGCACATACACTGGCCCTGTTCAGCACCCCTGACACTCAGGGAATGCTTTAATAAGGAAAGGATGGGAGGCCCCAGCCAGTTCGTTGTCTCCTTCCAAAGCAGAATTCCTTTTTCTCTGACTAGGAAAGCAGATGAGCCTGATTTTCCCAGGTAACTCCTGGCTTCGTCAGGCTTGTGTCAGAATAACACAGCCAGCTGACATGAGAAACAGGAGCATGAGCAGTGCTGGAACAGGAACTAACAGGGGCAGTTATTACTAATTAATGAATATACTGGAGGGATGGGCCAGTGAGAGGGAGCAGCCAGTCCGTCCCTGCATGCTGTGGCTGTCTGTCCTTCACCTTGTCCTTTTGGGAAAAGGTCAGTGCTAAGGCCACAAATGTTGGTAACTGTCTAGAAACAAAATGGATTAAAGGCAGCCTGTACAGCATGTTAAGTAATTTTCTGGATTAAAGCAGGATGAACTATAGCTGGGAAGCTGAATGGGATCAGGTACGAGATTTTTTCTAAAAGGAGGGGAATTCAATCGTGCTGTGTAATGCAAAACCTAGACAAGTGTGAGGAGTAAAGGGGCAGAGAAGGAGCAAGAACAAAGTGAAGGATCAGAGAGGACACATGGAGGGGTGGGGAGGGGGAGAGCAGAGGGGGAATTTCTCTGTCTGTGTACAGAGGAAAGGCCAGATCTGCAGGAAAGGCACAGCAGGGCAGGGGTCGGGAGAGGCTGTGTCATCTTTGCTGTCCCTCCCAAGTGCCAGCAGCACATGGGGCTCTGGGGAGGGCTGGGCTGGTGAGGAGTGCCCAGCTTCAGCTGGAAGGGAAGAAGGGCTGGGGCTGAGCATGGGGCACAGGAGCCCCAGGGGCTGCTGCTCAGAGCTGGGCATTGCCCCAGGGATGCCAGGGGCCAGGACAGGGAGACAGGGCTGGCAGGAAGGATGGGCTCCTGCTACAGGGGGGGCTTTGTGCATCCCAGTGGGACAGGATGCAGCTCCTTGTGCTGAGGACAGCTTGCACAGAGGCAGTGGAGGGTTTGCCAAGGAAACATCTCCCTTCCCCAGGAGTCATGTGGCTCAGATTCTCTTTCTTCCTCTGTGAAATATGTAACAAGGCAGGTTGCCAAGGGGAATTCCTTCTCCTGCACAGGGGCTACCACCACCTAAAGCACACTCAGTTTAGTGTCACTTCACTCCTCCAAATCTATCAGAAGATGACTGGGGAGGAAAAGCTGAGCTCAATTCCCACACCCTTGAAGGCCCCTGGGGCACCACCCCATGTTTTGAAGGAATCATCTCACCTCCCCCCACAGTTTCCTCCTTTTGCTTTCTTTTCTTTTTTTGCATTGATAAAGATATACTATTTTGAAAGAAGTCTCTAACCTTTTATAACAACTCACTCTTCTGTGGCCAAGCCAAGCATGCTGGAGTCTTGCAGCCAGAAAGTGAAGCCAGCTCAGAGCCAATTTGGGAGTTCCCTGCCCACTCTTCAGATGTGCCCAAAGGCTGTCCTGGGTAGCAGGGACCCACTGAAGCCTCCCCACGCATGGCCTGCCCAGCTCTGGGGAGCAGGAGCTGCCCACCCCTGCCCTTGGCCGGTGCTTGCTGCACTTTCCAGCCACAAGCTCTGCTTCCCTCCCCTTCCCAGCACGGCCCAGACAGTTGGTGACACTGGGATTTATGCACATGGGAAGAAACTTCCATTATCTTTGAAGCATGTTAAAATAGCACTGGCAGACAGTGGCTGATAACAGCTTTCTCAAGGTGAATGGGAAAAGGAGAAGTTGAAATTTCCCACAGCACTGAGAAGAAGATGTTTTTCATATCTTAAAGTGAGTGCTGGTCACTTCCTGAGAACAGTAATTCAGAAATAAATGGGTTTGCACAGGAACAATGGTTCCTGGACCCTGGGGAAGATGTTGAGTGAATCCTTCCCATTTCCAACATGCGGGGCCTGAGCAGTAATTGGCTTTGTGCCCATTCCAGGGGTGCTGGGATGGCCTGAGGTAGCTCACAACTGCTCTGTGCAGGGCATTCAGCTAGGAAATTAAATCCTTCAGTGTTCCTCCATGAATGATTTGTACAGAAGGCTTCTCAGGGAGCTGAACTGAGCCTGCACTGTGCATGGTCTGAACAATTATGATTATTTTATAAAATCAACTGCCAGAATTAAATCTAAACTGCTAATTCAGAGTTTCAGGCAGAAGGAACCTCAGCACAAGTTTAAACCAACCAAAGGAATTACTGTTCATCTCCCAGTTCCACTTGTGTTTTTTTCCTTTAAGCCAATAAGATACTTCTCAAGCTTGGGAGCATTTTAGCATCAGTCTTGCTGACAAGAGCCTTCCTTCAGCTCTATTTTAGTCACCAAAGAAACTGTGAGCCTGAGGTAACCAGGTTAAAGCCCTTTGAAATGAGAACCTTCCTTTATGGTCTCGTTCCTGATGAGGAATGCTGTTCCATGGAAGCCTGCAGACCTCTCCATTCATAGGGGTGTAACGACACTTAATGTCATTGCTCACTGCAATTTTGTTTCCCAGTAGAGGAGAATGCCTGGGGGGATCTGTCCCTCACAATGCAAACCAGCAGGAATGTCTCACCCTGGGTTTGGAGAAAGGCTCCTGACAAGGAATCCCAGGCTGCTGCTCCGAACAGCCTCCCTAGAAAACAAGGCTCCTTTGGGGAGGGTGGGATCAGAACTGCATCCCTGGGCAGCATCAGCAGGATTTCCAGGTCACTGAGAATCAGTCCTATTAATAGCAGCTCCTGATTGCTGCCTAAAGAATTGATTTGCTCTGTTTTGTCCTGCCCGAGGCAAACTGAGAGGTAAATCAGGAGAGCTGTCAGAGAGCTTCCTCAGGGACAGAATCCTCCTTGCAGTGGGCTGGACACAGTGCCCTGGCCAGCTCTGGGGACACTGGGCACACAGGGCAGGTGGATTCAGCAAGGAGAGGAAGCAAAGAGGCCCTTGGCTGTTTCTATTCAGGTCTCCCTGATTATTAATCAGGATCTGCTGATTAAGAGATGCAAGGTTTGATAATTAGTGCAAGGCACTGACACCCTCCTGGTCTGGGTCTGGGCCAGTTCTCAGTGTCAGGGGATGGGAAACAAGAGGAGGGGGCAGAGTCCTGACCCCCAGGGAGCTCTGTTCCCCCAGCCCAGACACTCTGCTGACAGCAGAGGGGAAGGGGAGAGCCCGGGAGAGGGGAAGGGTGAGCCCGGCGAGCCAGCATCACTGGCAGCTCCCGGGGGCAGCAGGTCCTGGAGGGTCACAGCCACCCACCAGCAGTGGGATGGGTCCAAGCGCTGTTCCAGCTCCCCTACCATGAAGTGGCTTCATCCCCCCATATACCCTCACCCCACTGCCCTGCCCTCAGCAGGCATCTGTCAGGGCATCAGGGCCGAGTACAGCCCCATTTCATTGCATTTGTAAACCTTAGTGAACCTTAGATTTAGGAATGTGTTGCTGAGGACACTAATTCATGGTAAGTCTGGTGTCTGCATCTCAAGAGAAAGAGCTCCCAGACACAGCACATCAATTCTCTTTCCATACACCCCAGTCTTGGATGCACCAGTCCAAATTTAAGCCCCTTTAATTGCTCAGTTGTGTGTGCACAAACTTGCTCAACACCTGTATGCTTTATTTCTCAGGTTATTTGTAAACACCTGAAAGCTGCTACATTAGTCCTGTAATATATGACATAATTCGTGAAAAGTTAATAAACAGTGTCTGTACGAATAAAATAAAATCAGAAATCAGAAAGAAAACCACAACATTGTAACAGCTAACAAGAGCAGGGCAGCCCGGATTAACAAGCGAATGGACGTGGCCACAGCGGAGATGGGAAACACCCAAACCGTGAGCGCCCGACAAGCGCCCACGATTAAGATCACCAGAGCCATCGGGAAAACTACATCTCAGTACCAGCTTCCCGTAAACCAAGACCAGCCTCCACCAAAATTCACCGCTCATGGTTTTGTCCAGCCCACGGCAGAGAAAGAAAACCACAGGAATATGCAAAATAGCGGAAGAAGACAGAGACCTCTGTTCCGGGCTGGGAAAAACTGTATATAAACGGGACGGACCAAGGCGCTTTTGTGAGGAGTGGGGGATCCGGAGTGGTAGGGTTTGGGTCACAGTGTGTTCACCCGGCGCCCACCCCGGGCTCGGCGTTGCTCTCTGCGGTTTTGGCTGTCGTGGACCCTATCTCAGCCACGAAATAAATTATCATTTTTTTCTGATTATAGTCGATTCAGCTAATACTTTTCTTATCTATAACAGTCCTCAGGCACTGGCTTTTTGGGAGCAGCCAGCCCCAGAGCTGATGGCCTTGGATCGCTGAGCCTCTGAGAGGCCGTTCAGGCTCTGCTCTGACAGCTGGGGATGCTCAGCTGATGTCAGGAGCAGCTGCTATAAGGTGCTGTGGAGCCCTTGGTGCTTCCCCTGTCCTGTCCAGTGTGCCTGCAGGTACTATCAGGTATCGTGGTAAACTCCAGCCCTCCAAAATACCATTTCCTGTGCATAACCAAGAGCCAGTGCACCACCAAAACCTGCATGGAACAAAGGTCACCAAGTGCTGACTTCAAGTGAGGCAGATGCCCCCCACTTCCAAGTACAGGGAAGTATTTTTTCCTTTTTTACTTGAAGTTTTCAAAAGAAGTTGCTAATGTGGAGCAGAGACAAACCAGGTGTAATTAGCTGTAGAGCAAATGAGGCCATCCGATTCACAAGAGTTTTGATTTCCACTTTCCAGGACTGCAGCACTTCATCTCTCTTGAGAAAGGTTCAAACTCTCTATTGCAGAATCCAGCTGGGATTTGGCAACTGATTTCCATGAGCTGATTGTCAACAGTGGTGGAATTAATGATAGTGCTACAAAAATCTCCATCTGCACATTCTCTTGTGATGTGTTAGCCATGCACACATCACACCAGCAATGAAATTAATTACAGAAGGACACAGGATCCTCCTTTCAAATACACATCAGGCAGCCCTGCCAGCTATTTAATGTGTGTCACAGTCTCAGCAAAACCATTTCTTTCAAGAATTTGTGACTTGCTTCAGCTTGTTAAACACAACCTTTCATTTAACAGTTTGTACAGCTAAAGGGATTGACTTGAAAACTATAAAACTATTTCTGCTCCACTGACTGCCATATTTCCTTTACTTTCACATCCTTTTGAACAGTTTATTGTAAAACCTTCCCCCACTGCAGTGCTTATTGCTGCACAATTTCTTACAGTTCTCTTATTACTTGAATTATTTTCCCTTTGTATCCCTTGCCATCGCAAGTATCCAGAACAAACTGGATACATAGCAGAGCCTGTGCTTAGGAGAGCTCCGAGATGGAAAGAAAGGGTGGCTAATGCCAACCCTCACCCAACACCTGCTCATGTTCCCTGTAAGTTAAATAGTTATCTAGTTAAAAACATAGACTCAGCCTTCATGTAGAATTTAGGCATATAATTATGTGTGATTGTTTGGCATTACTTGATAGGATTTGCAGGGTATCAAAATTATACTGCCTGAGTTGAAAGCTGCACCAGAGCAGGAACCTGCCATCCACTGTGAACAAGCCATCCCCTGGCCTCCCCTCCCTCCAGGTGCCCAAAGAGCTGCAGGACCGGGGACAATCCCTGGCCAGAGGGATGCTAAAATGCCACTGCCATGAGAGGTGTCCCCAGCTGGCACAGCCAGCACCAGGCACCCTGTTCCCAGGAAAGGTCCCTGCATGTCCCAGAGCTGTGGCATTTCCCCTGGAGCCAGTGAGGAGGTGCAGTGTGGTCACTGCTGCAAAGAGAAAGAAAGGACAGCAACGCACACGGAGCTCTGTGGGGAGAAAAGGCCAATTTATTGTACAGCCAGCCCGGATTTAAAGTGTGTCAGTGCAGCCAGGACAGGACAGGAGCTCATTGGACAATTGGGAAAAACATCCCTGGGACAGCACCTCAGGATGTGTCCCACGGCAAAGACACCAGGGGTTAATGTTGGTGATGAATTCCACTCTGTTTGTCACCGTGTTGTCACCCTGGGAGACTCCTCCCTAACTGAAGCTGCAGTCAGCTTGGCAGCCTGGGAATGGAGCTGAGAGTCAGGAGAAACCCAGGCCTGGAGAGAATTCCCAAGCTGCAATTCCCCAGCTCTCTAAATGTGTGTGTCCACAGTGCAGCTGTCAGGGACAGCCATAAAGGCACAGGGAGACTGCCAGGGGGAGCTCTGTGCTGGGTAAAAATCATTCCTAGGGCAAAACCAGAGCAAATGAACAACAGTTCCAGCTGAGAATGGCAGGAAACAGCTTCTGTGCCAAGTGGAGCTGGGTGTGGTTTGGATCCAGCAGTTACTGCAGGCAGAAATGAGAATAAAAAAATTAATGCATCAAAGCCACAGTGGTCCAGAGAGCATTTCTTTCCATTTTGACATTTTGTGGTCTAGGTCTCAGTGGCATCACGAGCAGAGCCAAGTGAACCATCTGGCAGCAGGCCAGGCCTGTGCCAGCATGACCCTGGCAAGGGGCAGCACAGGGGCCCAGACTGCTCTGGCATAGGGTTACAGAGCTCAGAGACAAATAGGGATAAAACAAACCCCAGAAAAGTACTGACACACCAAACAGAATGTCACAACCCAGAGGGACCATGATAAGAACCAGGCATGGCGTCACAGGAAGGACAGAGTCACCATAAGTGACATTCCTAAACAGAAATAACATTATTGTTGTTATTTAACTGCTCCTCTACCCTGAGCCCTCCAGCAGCTCTTCCCTGATGCTCCTGGCCCCACGAGCCACAGAGCTGAGCCCCCCAGATGCCACAGCTCTTCCCTTGCCCTGTACCCACCCTGCACAAGCACAGGGAGAGTCAAAGCATGGAGGCCATGCTCTGGCTTGGAAAAATCAATCCCCTTCCCCTCAGCAGTGGCTGAGTTTCCCCTGCCACCAGGTACATTCATTAGACACAAACAAACAAAAAACTACCAACAGAACAAGTTAAGAAGAAGGGATTCTTTACTGCTAAAAAAAAATCTAAAAATATTTTTATATTATATTTTGGTTAGGTTTTACATAATTCCTTTGAACATCTTGGGAGATACATATTTTGCATTTTTTTTTCTATCTTCTTCAGGTTTTTCACCACTTACATGGCACAATCATCTAAGAAACATACACAGGTGATAACTGAGAAAGCTGCTGAAGCAGAAGTTTATCAAAGCTTCATAGGAAATTTCAAGTACTAACTCAGCTAAAATTAGTAGAATAAAATAACGTTCAGAAATTTCAGTTTTATTTATTTCCTTCTTTCTGCCCTTCAGGCCAAAATTCTTCCCTGCACTTGTCTTTAGCCCTCCAGCCCCTGCCACTAACTGTGGGAGCACTGGGGAACCCTGGCTGGGAGAGTGAAGCCATTTGAGCAAACGGCCCAGAAGTTGTTAAATTAAACAATTTGCAAAAGCCACTACTGCAGCCACCTTAGACAGATGGGGCTGGTGTGATTTATTCAGCCTTGCATAAAGACTGGGTGATTGAAACGTGTATTTGAAGCTCCCATGTTTACAAGAAATGTTCTACAATCACACACCTGGCCCCACAGCCCCAGGGCTGACCCTGTTCAACACACTTGGTTCCCCCAAACCCCACAGTCTCATTACAAAGCACAGAATTTTCCAGGATGCTTTTTCTTCTTGTACTTTTGAATTGTTTCTTTATATTTACACCTTTTTTTTTTTCTTTTTTAATGTCAAAAAAAGCCACATTTCTTTTCAGTTTTACTTAAATTCCTTTTTATCAAGTGGTTTTTATTACATTTCTGCTGCTTTCTTTTTCTCTTTGCTCCTGTGTGATTAGAGCAGATGGTAAAAGAGTCACTCCAGCCAGCCAGCCCACACCTGGCACATATAACTGGCACAGCCTCTTGCCACCTGGCTCAGAGTCCCAGTGCAGGGCCTGCTGCCATCCCCCCAGGGACACTGCTGACCACTGGCCTGGGGACACTGCAGTGCCTGAGGACGTGACCCTGGCACTGCTCTGGGGACAGCTGCAGGTGTGAATTGAGTGCAGTGCTCCCAGCGTGCTGACTGCTCACAACCTGCACTGCCACCCTCCCTTAGCTCTTCAGGCTCTACATTTTGGGAGTCACAGCCCATCTGGCCAGAGCTGAGGTAGGTGCTGGGCCCTGTGCAGGCAGCTCCCTTCTGCACATGGAGATGGGAAAACAGACACAGACAAAACTTGGGGTATAGATCTTAAACATTGTGATAATTCTCTTTTTTCTGCATCCCCTCTCTACATAGATGTTTTATGATTAATTTGCACGCACTCAATGAAAGCAGGACACGTTTTAGCTAGCATTTAGATGGCAAATGAGATTTCTCCACTAAACTTCCTTTAACTCAGGAAATGAGGGAGCACTATATTGCCCTGATGTGCACAGCTAGCTGGCCAGCCCTTGCACTTCTGCAGTGGGACTAAGGAGCTCGGGTGTGCAGGTATACTGCTGATTACTTGCCCATTCATTAATACTCCAGGCAACACATCTCCTTTCATTACACCATCCATGACAGCTGTTGCCAGCAGCCTCAGGACTCCGTGATACAGAGCACTTGTCCTTATTTAGTCATATTTTGAGTCCAAGGGCTGGAGTTTTACAAGTCCACACATACACACAAGGCAATTCTGTCACTGAGGGAAAGGGCAACTCTGTCCTAAAAATGCAATGGCTGTAACAGCCGTGTCCTCCCTCTCCTTTTATCACAGCACCTCTGGTTTCACATCGAGATACCCTGCGCTGGTTGGCTGGTGGTGCAGATCTCCTGGTGGTTACATTCTGGGCTGTCACCAAAGGATCTCACACTGAGCCCTGTGCCCTGAGGTCCCCGAGGGAAACCAAAGCCCAAAAAGTGGACAAGTCTGTGGAGGAAGGGCCTGCAGCCAGCAAGAGGAGCTGACACTGCTGGCTTATGGCACTGCCAGAGGTACAGCAGGGTCATCACCACTGTTTGCAAACCTGGAAGGGGAAGGAAGGGGGTTGTACACCAGCTTCCCTCCCTCCAGCACCTCCCAGCTCTAGGCCAGCCTGACACAGTGCTTTTGGAGGCTCAAGCTGTCCCCCAGTGCCAGGGTCCCTGTGGCTCCCACCCCTGTGGGGCCTCTCTGTGCTCTCTGCCCCCACCGTGGGCTCCTGCACGAGGGTCTCCCTCTGCCAGCAGGGCTGGTGTGGGCAGAGGTTCGTGCTGGCTCCACACTGGACTGCAGACAGAGACCTGGGCTGCTGTAAAAGCTTCACCAGAGTGACAGGACTCTGTGCTCTGTTGGCAGGCAGCAATGTGGCAGCAGTGGCTGCTGTACCCAGCACCTGCAAGGGCAGGCAGCTCTCCCAAACTCACTGACACGGGCTGGAGGAGCTCCAGCTCCTGTCTTGCTCTGCACACTGGCTGGAGCTGCTGCCACGGCAGCTCAGGACAAAGTTTGCCTTCAAACCTCAAGCAGCATGCCAGGAACAATTATTGCTTCATCACTAGGAGTGTCATCTGGGTTTGGAAATGCCTCTCCACACCTGCAAAATGAAAGTATTCTCAGAATTGCTGAAATAAATGTGATGCAATGAGTCATTTATTTGATACAAGCTATTGCAAAGCTTTTGTCAGTTCTTAGAAAATGAGCTCACTGTTCTGTCTCTTCCTGGGCTGCTCTGCACAGCTCTGCAGCCACAACCACTCCTAATACCACTTTTCCCCTCAGACAGGCTACTCAGCTGATGTCTTCAGCAGTAGCCAAGAAAAGGAGAAAATCGCTTTCTGAGCTGCCTTGTTAGTCCAGCACACCTCTGTATGGAGACATTAAAGAATTGCTCAGGATGAAAACGCATCTCTGATGTGGGCAAGAGAGAGAATCCTTCCACCACTCCTCTTCCTCCTCTTCCTCCTCCTCCTCACTCCTATGTGCTTGGTAAGACCCCAGCAGAATCCAAAGCAGATGCAGCATTATAGCAGGCAATACAGCATGGATGAAAGCTCATCCCTGCTGCACACTGGAAAACTGGCTTCGTTTCTTCCAGTTGCAGTCCAGTCTGTGTTTCTGTTTATTTCGAACCAGGTTCCCTCCCCTCAATGCCATGAGACTTCACAGGGCTGTGATCGCTGCTCCAAGTGTCACAGAAAATGATTTAGTGACATTACAAACCCATTTCTCCTGAAGGCAGGAGCAAAGAAGGGGCTGGCAGTATGGAGCACTGAGGGCAGCAGCAGCACTCGGAGTGCAGGCTCATCCAAGCACACCCCGAGAGTAAGAACACCTGGGCAGCTGCAGCGATGCTGCAGAGACACTTTAGCATTTTAAACCAGTGCTGGTTTTGTCACCTTTCTCCTCACCATGGGTACCAGAGGGGACCCTGCACCTCCCTTTGAATGAACTCGTATTGAGCTCTGCTGGGGGCCCTTCGAGCAGGACGTACACAGGTGGTTATCTCAGCCCTGAGCTGATGGATGGGGCTGCGCAGGGACTTGGGTGTCATTTCCACGATCTTTTATGGAGGTTCCATAAATCACAGCAATCAGTGACCTGTTAGAAGCCATAACCAAAAGAGGAGAGGACAAGCTTTAAGGAATAGAACTCACAAGGTCTGACAATGCCAGCTGCCTCCTGGCACAGAGCAGAGAAGGTTGATGCAGTGTGAAGATTTGACATCAGGCCTGTGCTAAGGAAGCCATTCATGTGAACATTCCACAAAACAAGGGAGGGATGCAAAGGGCTCAGGGCCGGCACTGCAGGGCACGTTCAGTAGGATAATGGGTACATTCTGGGAAAGTTACATGCTTCAGGACTTTTCTCCAGGGCTTGAAGTTAGCACATTAAAATGAAATTAATACTAAGAAAATAAAGGGAAAGAGAGGGAGATACTGGCTACTTTTACAGAGGGATAGGAAAAAATCGAGTGAGTGGGAATTTAGCAATGGGAACAGGAATGTCAGAAAGTAAAAGGATGGGAAGTGGCCAGAAATGAATGTTTAACTCCTGAGAACAGCAGCTGAGTCAATGATAGGGCCAGGGAACGGGACAGATGCCTGACAGGCAGAGGAGGGAGTGCAGGCAGGCAGTGAAAGGAATGAGAGGGATGTGTCTTTACAAACAACTGTGAAACTGTTTGTAGATAAAGCCAGGTCCTGAGAGGTGAAAGAAGCAATGGGAAGAACCATAAATTCCAGAAGAATTCCACTAATTGACACAGACTGTTGCTCACCCAAGGCCGGCTAAAAGAGAAAAGAACAGAAATACAAAGGAGAAGGAGGTTTTTAGGTGATTCGGAAAGTCTGTACCTCTCAAGTACCTCAGCCAGTGAGGAGAGAGAGGGAGAAATGCGTCTGGGAAATTTGGATAAAAAGGAGACTGGTCCTCCAATAATGTGAGGGACCCCAGTCGAATGCCCATGGCCACTCCCTTTTGCTCAAATGAAGTTACAGGACTTCTCTGTCTCCTTTTTGGACATAAATCTCTGGCATAATGGATTAATTTTCCTAGCAGCAGGAACATGAGAACAATTGTGTCCATCTGCCGAGAGCAGGGACATCAGGCTGCAGACACCCGAAATTCTGGAGTGGTACAGGAGGTTTGGTCCTCTGGGTAGAAGAAACACGATAGAAAAGTTGCAATGGCTTGGCTCGGACACAATCTGATTCAGAGGCATGAAAACAGGTGGTATGAGTAGGACAAATTCAATACAAGTTCCACAGCAATACAAGTTCCGGTTTTTAAAAAATCACTTATAGTATCTTGAGAAAAGACAGCACGCTGTAAACCAGGAGTTTTGGGAACTACTGTGTAATTAATGGTTTCGATGCTTATTGTGCAGGACAATAGTTCCAAGAAAAGCACTCCACAGTACCTACTTCATGTTTCAAGGCCTCAGAGGAATCAAGTAAAGCTGCCATTCAACTAAGTGCTAAGTAGGACAAAGAAGAAGTAAAGGAAACATTCCAAAGTACACTCTAAATGCAAATCCCTCCCACTTCAGACAGCTTAACAGTGTTTCACAGCAAATTCAGGCTCTAAAACATAACCAAACCCACAATTCAGCTGTATTAAAAGTAGGAATAAAGAAGGGGAGTTCCTAGAAAGCGCTTGGCTGACTCGTTCTTATTTTGATAGCAGCTGGAGAGCTGATGCCAAGTGCAAAGATAGGAATGAGCACCTGTGGGACACTCAGGGAGGCAGAAACATCAGCTCTGCAGGGATGGAGGAGCCTCCAGGAGCTGTCCTGTGCCGAGGAGGAAGGCGACTCCAGTTCCAACACAAACTATTGGTTTGGGAACTTCCAACCCAAATTATTCTATGATTCTGTAATGCTGTGAGGCAGAAAAAAGAGCTCAGGAAGGTACAGAGACAGATAAAGAAGGTGCTCTCGGAGTCTTGCTGAACACACTCCCTAAGATGAGGGGTGCAAGAGAATTACAAGTTTGTTTTCAAGGCTGGCAGTGTGGTGCTGCTCTCAGGAGCCATCGAGATGGGAGCTCAGATCTCTCAGTGACAGACACGGTGGACAGGGTGCCAGGAGCCCTCTGCACGGTGACAAGCAGCTTACACTTCATGTGACAGAAACACGGGTTCCAGGGCAGTGATTTGAGAAGTGATTCACAGGGCTGAGGGGAAAAGGCTGGACTGGGCACACTGCACCCCAAAAAGCTGACAGGAAGATGAAAAGGATCCTCCAAAAGACCTGTTTGAAGACAGATCTGTAAGGGGAGAGCAAGGAGGAGACAGAGCTGCAGAAGAACAAAAACATTGTGACATAGAATAGGCTGCCTGCCAGTCTTCGTGGTGGCTGAATAGTAATGGGGGGAAAAAAGCAGGAAAGGGCTGAAAGGTGACAGTGGGTTGTAAGAGCCGGTCAGCACAGTCTCTCCTGACTTTGGTCATCAAGTAAAGATGCTCCCCCATAGACACCTGATCAGTGCTTGAACATCTCACCCCGCTGATGCTTTGTGCTCTGGTTTAGACAAAGAATTTAACAATTTCCTTCTCTATTCTTTAGAGAACAGCCTTTACAGATGGCTGGGAATGCCATGTGTAATGTGTGCTTTAAGTGTTTGTTTGTCTTATTTGAGTGGAGCTTTTGATGTTGGACTATCCATTACTTAAACCCAATAAGTTAGAAAACCATGAAGGAAAGTGAAATGGCCTGTATCATTTAGTTCTGCACAGTATTTGTGTCCACTGAAGATTTCATTTTTCCTGTGAGATGCAGATGGTTTGAAATTGAAAAGCTGGGCTATTCCAGAGGCAGTCCTTTTGTTCTTGGAATGAGCTTGGCATATTGAAGCAAAGCAGGAGACCCTCTGATTAATGGCAACATCTATCATTAGGGAAGAAGGTTGTCATTAGACTGAGCTACTGTACAATTCTGAGATGATTTAATATTGTGCTTTATATGGCAAGAGCTTGAAGAGGTTCTTTCTTCTGGAGAGATCAAAACCATTTGGGAGGGGGGGTCATCGTTGCTCTCTTGCTGGGGTGGGGAGGGCCCAGGAAGAGTGACAGCAGGGAATACCTGACAAGGGAAGACCCAGGGTGTGGCTGGCCTAGAGATACACCTGTAAAGGCAGATGGACTTGATAGGCTCAAAAGAGTAATACTGCAACTGGAAATGAGAGATTCTGGCCAGTTAATGAGGGAAGAGAATAACCAGGTGAAGGGTATGAAGGAGTGGGGCAGTGTGTGAAAGCACGGGGCCATGGGCAGCCCCAGCCCATTGCTGCAGCTGGAGCCAGGGCAGAGCTGCTGCTCCCAGGGGCAGATCCTGAGCAGGATCCCGGAGCAGGGGAGCAGGGGAGAAGGGGAGATGAGGAGCAGGGCAGCAGGGCTGTGTCACTGTATGTGCTGGCCCTGGGAGCCGCAGTTCAGCAGCTGCCGGGGCAGAGGCAGCAGAGCCCAGCTCCCACTGCCCACAAGGCTGCAGCTCCTCCCAAAGGGCTTGGCACCTCCAGCCCTCAACCAGACCCGGGCACCATTTCCAACTCCTTTCACACCACACCACAACTGCACCATCACTTCTGCTAAAAATGTCCACAAAGCTCACTTCTCAGCAGTGGATTTCTTGCACCCGAGCTCATCCTGCCCAGACAACCACCGGGGACCATCCGAGGGGCAGCAGGCGCCCACCCCCAGCAGGTGCCCACCCCCAGCAGGTGCCCACCCCCAGCAGGTGCCCACCCCCAGCAGGTGCCCACCCCCAGCAGGTGCTGCCCAGGGAACCGTGGCCCCTCAGCTGGTTCCTGTGGCCAGCCCAGACCCAGGGCTCCTTGCCAAGGCATGCCCAGAGGCACTGGGGCTTTGAAGAAATGAACTGCAGCCCACCAGTGCTCCTGCTGATCCCAGCCCCAGTCTGCAGGCTTGGCTTTGGTGTGAGAGTGTGCTCACTGCGGTATTCCTGGAAATCTGATGTTGTTTTCCAAAACACGCAGCTTGCCTGAGTTTTCCCAGAAAGGCAGAAGCAGAGTGTAGGTTTAGAGAACAAGCTGCACTTTCCTCTCTCCATGTGCAAAATGGTTTGTGGCCTTGAGAAAAACAATTGAACAGTGGACATTGAAGAAGATAATTAAAAACCTCTTAACTCTCATGGGAAAAGGTACATTACAGAGAATAAACAAATGTGGGGTTTTCATAATGTGATTTTTTCAGGGTTTTTTGTTTAAACAAGTATTTTTTTATTATTATTATTTGAAAATAATATGCAGAATTTAACCTTTTACATTATGGTGATCAGAAATGGACATTTAAAAAGCCGGCTGGATTAGTGCGGTGCAGGAATGTGAACTGAAGAGACCAAGCCAGGGCAGCCGAGCCTGCCTGAGAGGAAGTGGCAAAACCAGACCTGCTGTGTCCATTCTGATCTGTGTGACAGAGGGAAAAGAGACTGCAGATACTGCATTTCCCACCTCACAGGTTTTATAGGATTTTAGGCAATGTCGATTGGATTTTACCGAGTCAAAAGGACTTGTACATCTTTGATCATTTCTGAGAGTCTCAAGTCTCTTCAGACACTGGAGCTCAGGAGTCTGTTCATAATTTTTCATGCAAGCTGATGAGCTTCAGCTGAGACAAAAGTACATGTAAGAGGGAACAAAAGTATCAGGTAGTGGGAGACAGTCAGTGGTTTCAGCAGTAGTCAGTGCAGTGTAGGAAATGCAAACCCACAGGGGCTGGGGATCCTCACAGTGCCAGCTGTACCCAGAGCCCAGGCGTGGTGGCTGCTGACCACCACCAGTCCCTGGGAGCCCAGTGCAGGGGCCAGGCCAGGCTGCTGGGAGGGCTGCACCAGCCTGTGGGTTACATTTGCTGTTCCTGCTGTGTACAGTATTTTATTTCATTTTACACTGTGTTGGCTTGGTGCTATTTCTGTAGGATTTTCTGCATTTTAAAATGTCATGTTTTCATCTTTCAGCTTTAGAGTAAGAACTGAACCAAAATACCTCCTCTAAATTCAAAGCCAAGGCTCATCTAATGTCATATGATGTTTTACTCCTCAGCATACTGCAGGCAGCCACAGCAGTGCACAGGATTTCCATCTGGGAGAGAATGCAGCGGCTCTGGCTCTGGTTCAACTCCTTTCTCCAGACTATCCAACATTCTCCAAAGGCACTAAGGGAGCATCCAGACAGCCTGTGTTAGATGTGCACACTGCATAGACCAGCTTTTCCAAACAATTTTGAGGAAATGGAATTGTTTATTCATCCTGCAACAGCCCCATGAACTGCAGAGAGGTGGCAGGTAACAGGTGAAGCCTGTAGGAAACTGGGGAGGGCTACAAAGTGTTTTCAGAGGAAATCAATATTCCTTTGGTACCTCTTGCTGCACAACACCAGCAGAGAGATGCTGACGGCCACTGAAGCTACACAGGCTCTCATCTTCTCACTTGATAGACCATTAACTTTAAGGACGCTGCCCAGGCTGCCTGCTCCAGTTGAAGAGTCTCTGTGATTATCTTTCCAGGCAAATTAATCACTGAAATATTTCGTTATTTTATTCTGAATGAACTAATAAATTAATTTACTAGGGGATTTCTTCATTTAATACTGCAGTTTAAATCAACAGACAACAGCAGAAAACTGCTTTATTGAAACTTGCTCATTGCCTATAGCCATTTCCATGGTGCTGGTATCTGTAAATCCTCACTGAGCAAGGCTGAGTGATGCTTCTCAGCTGGAGCCCACAAAATATGTAAATGTACTTCCAGAAGACTAACACAGCTCTCATGTGCTACTGGGTGGAGTGTGTGGTGTAACCCTTTCTAAACCTGTGCCCTGGACAAAGGGACCAGTGAGACACTCGTACTGCAAGTCAAACCAGAATTTCCCATTAGATGTTAAAGGCTGTTTAATAGCTCCTAAAGTACTTCTCCTTAGTTCAAAAGTAGATAAAGTGTCAGGAATGTGTCAATGTGTCAGGAAAGACAGTTCCTTTTCCCAGTGGAGATGTTACTTGTACCTTCGAAATACTAAGGCTACTAACAGTAATTCCATGCACATAGGAAATAAATATAAGCAGGGAGGCACTTATGGGAGAGAAATTATGAACACAGAGAGGATCTTATTTCTACTCTCAAAACAGTCTTGATTTTATATACATTAAAGTTTCTTGCTGAAACTATTTCTGACATTGCCACTATTCCTGGTACAGATCAAACAGGAAGGAATCTCCAGGCTCTGCTGTCAGTGTGATTTTCCAGCCACCGTGCCAGCATCCAGCACGCTGTAGGAGGGCACCTGCCCCCCACCACCTGCACAGCCAGCACTCAGCATGCCAGGGGAGGAGGAGGAGGAGAGCCTGCCTCACACTGCCAGTGCCACAACTCTCTCCTGCAGCATCTCCTTGGGCAGTGAAGCCACTGGGAGCTCCCGCTGCTCAAGGGCTGCATCTGAACCCACTGCATCTGGCATCCTTACAGTGCTTATCATGGGTCACCATGGACTGAGAAGCCAGTGAACAGGTTTATTCTCCCCTAGTTTAATGTGTCTCAAATTACAATAACAGTAAATTATTCCATTGTTTATCTTTAGTGGCATCAGGTATGGGACAGCACCTCTGCTGCACTATGAGTCCGTGCTCAATCTACAAAATTTATTATTGTCCTCCTCTGTGGGAAGGACACCAAAAGACCGACACAGAGAATCATTTTTAGCTTGTAAGCTGTGAATTTAAAATGCTCATTTGATACCAAGGAAATTAGTTTTTAAGATGCATTAAAGCTGCTGATAAAATTGAATCCTTACAGACAAACCTTTCAAATGCGCAGGAAAGAAATGCTTCCAGTCAAGGATTTCCTTTGATTTCTGAATGGAGGAAAAAAAAACAGGCAAAGAGGGGAGGATGAATATTTTGATTCCTCTTGATTATGCCTCAGTGTTTGGAAGAAGAAACAAACATCAGTTTGAAAGAACCCAATTGTACCAATTTGGTACGATTCGAGAGATAGGGACATTTCCCAGGTGTCCAGGGCTGCATTCCCCCACTGCAGCCCTGGGCAGTATGTGGGTCAGGCAGGTCTCACTGCCTGGCATCAGGGTGGGCAGAAATCCCCAGGTACACAGGTGGGGACATGGGGAGCAGGACCATGGGACATCCCCAGTGCCAGCACCCTGGCTCAGAGTGGTTGTGCAGCCCCTGACGTGACCTTCAGCCCTGTACCTGTGGCTGTACCTTCAGCCCTGGTCTGGAGGAGGAGGGATGTATTCTGCAGCACAGCCACAGGCTGCAAACAGGCAACACCCTTGAACCACACGATCTTTGCCCTTTAGAACTTGGCTGCTCAATTTACAGATGAAAGCATGGGTGACAATGAACACAGGAACCCAGGGACACAAACACAGCTCAGTGACAGGGGTGCTTTGTGCAGACAGAAATGCATCCCCTACTGGCAGTCACGAGTCAGCCACACTTTGTATTCATGGGCAGGGAGACGTGGGACACTGCCCCTCATCAGGTTAGAGTGGAAGAGCTGTTCTCTCCTGAAATGCACCCCAGACCTTTCTGGTAATCAAATGTCACTCACCCCGATTCTCGTGGCTCGTCCTGCCACACCAGCAGCCTTCCAGCCTTCTCTGGGACACTGAGGATGCCAAGGAAACACCCCCTGCGATGTGTACTGAAGGTCAGACAATGTCAGGCTCATCCTCAGTGGAATTTCAGTCTGAAAGGACTCAGCAGGAGAGCACAATGTCTATGTTTGCAGGGATCCTTTTGGGCGTGCAGGGCCATGCCAAGCCCCTCCAAGTTCCAGCAAAATGCTCGGAAGGGGCTGGCATGCTGCACCCTTTTGTGGGCAAGGAGTGCTTTGGGCAGTGGTTTGGGCAGCTCCCCATTTAAGAATTGACTGTTCTCCATCCCTTACCCTGCACTCTGTGCTCTGGTTCAGGTGCTACGGGGTCAGGAGAGTGTCCCTCTGTCTCTGCCACTGATTTGCCACGGGATTTTTGCACAAGTCAATAGGGCATTTCTGGGCTTTAGATTCAGTAAATCAGGGTTACAGGGCACTGCTGCGCCCTCCACAAGCCCTGGAGGAAGAACACTGGGCCCACGAAAGTCACAAATTCTCTGAAGTATGAGAGCAAAACAGTAAATATTTCAATGGGGTAGTTGGCTTACAAAAGGTTGCACTAATCTACTAAGTGCAAGACAGCTATGTCTGCTTACAGATAGGATTCTAATCTTCTAATAGTCCTGTAATTTTAGGTAAAGCCTATTTCCAGAGGATTAGCAATTGTCTTTCTGAGGTATTAGTTGTAGAAGGTTCTCAGGAGTCTCACATCTATTTCAGCAGAGCTGAGTTACCCAGGGCACACACCCTATTGTCATTGTGGAGCAGGGACTGGGGGAGTGTAGCACCTGAAAAATTGTATGTGTGTGTTTTCAATTCTGGGTTATTACATAAGTGTCTTCCACGAGCCTTAAATGTTTGTAAATAACTCATTTAGTCATCACTATACATTTAATATTCGTGTTCTCCCTGATGTCTGTTGCAGGAGTAATAGAACAGAAATTCTCACAATAAAATATAATTTTTGTACATATATTCTTAATCTTGATATATTTAATGTTTTGTAAAAAAGTCTAGAAATCATTTAGTACACAAAGTGAACTCAAAAAAGAAGATATGGATCAAACACAAACAGAAGAAACCACGTATCTGTAGTTTCAGTCCATTAAGATCTACGTTCTCTCCTCATTTCCTTAGGATATTTCACGGGGTCCTTGTTGCTTTAATAGGCCATAAAAACCCTGGCTGGTGGGAACACCTGCTGCTGACACCAAGGCTTTCAATCAGGTGAGACATGGCTTTGTCCACTCAGAAACCTTCAGCGATGGGGACTCCACAGCCCTCTCTTAATCACCCACATTTTTCACGGGTGATGCAAAATAGCTCCCAGTTACACTGACCAGCTCTTTTGGCATCATCTGTGGGACCCACCAGCTCCCAAGTGTGAAAAAAAACAACTCTCCACTCCTGCACTGCCACAGGGCTGTCCCTTTCCCCACAGCTCTTACACTGGCTGTGCCTACATAGACTGGGAAAACACATCTCAAGTTCAAAGAAATTGAAATAGGGTTTTCGCACTTGATTTATTGGAGGTTTGGAGTGTTTGTGTTATACTGAACGAGCCCGGAAGCTCTGCTGGAGCAGGGATCTATCATATGTGGGTTGGGATACAGCTATGGACAGGAATGGGGTCACAGATACTGGGGCAGGCTGGTGAGTCAGCCAGCACCTTGTGCAGAAGCTGAATTGACCACACACTACAACAGACTCATCTCTCCAGTCACACTCGGCACGGATGGATTTTCTTGCTGAGTAAATAAATCCCAAGAGGGCGGGGTGAGGTCATTGGAAACTCTCCGAGACAGCAATTAGCTGCATGCCCTGAGTGAGCAGCCGGCTCCTCTCTCCAGCCCCCAGAGCCCCGCTGGCGCTCCCGGCCAGAGGCAGGAGCTCGGTCGGGAATGCCGGACCCGCATCCCCCGCCCGCATCCCGAATCCCACATCCCGAATCCCACATCCCGAATCCCGCGTCCCGAATCCCGAATCCCGCATCCCTCATCCCACATCCTTCATCCCCCGCCCGTATCCTGCATCCCGCATCCCGAATTCCGCATCCCCCGCCCGTATCCCGCATCCCGAATCCCGAATCCCACATCCCTCATCCCCCGCCCGTATCCCGCATCCCGCATCCCGCATCCCGCATCCCGAATCCCACATCCCTCATCCCCCGCCCGTATCCCGCATCCCGCATCCCGCATCCCGAATCCCACATCCCTCATCCCCCGCCCGTATCCCGCATCCCGCCGAGCCGAGCAGCACCTGCCTGCACAGAACTCGCGGCTGCCAGCGGGGCCACGCCAAGTGCACGGAAGGAGCCACATTTCTGTGCAGGAATTCCATCTGCGACATGTCACGAGTGCCATCTGCTGACGCTTCCCGGCCCCTCAGGTGTCCTGCCGGAGATTTCCAGCCCCTCGGGTACCCACTGGCAGGACGGAGTCTGCCTTGAGAGTGGCCTGGTGGCCGCTGTCCCTGGGCTCAGGTGCGGGGCAGGGGGCACACACCTGCCCCTGGGCAGCCAGGAAGGGCAGAGCAGCCTCTGCTTCCCTTCACTACAGGCAGCACCGGATCATCCCACAGCTTCACTGCCGAGTCTGTGCCAGCAAAGGGCGGTTGTTGCTCTCACAGTGGGTCCTGTTGTTCCCAAAGGTCGCTTTGTCCTACAGAGAAAGCAGCCGGTTGTCAGCAGCCCAGCAGCGACGGCATGGCCAGCCAGGACAGTGGACAGCACCTGTTTTCAGCTGGATTCTGCACACACGGTGTGAGCTCTCAAGACCTGGAAACCTCTGAGCAGCACTGACATCCTCCTCTGAAAGCAGAATGCTTCATAGGTACTGCCTGTCCTGTCTCTGCCCCATTTGCACTGTGGGGATGTTAAAGAAGTAATCTACTCACACTGAGTGGCCTGGGCTGTTGTCCCTGCTACTGGGAAATTCAGTCATGGGGACAGAAGGAGCATCTCACTGTCACCATGCAGACGAGCAATAGCTATGGGTGCACAGTTGAGGAGGGTCACAGGGAAGCAGAACCACGTGCTGGACAGGACACCACAACCCCCTGGTACTTGCAGCAAGATGAGCAGCAGAGCCATGCTTCAGGCTCTCAGTGCGTGGAAATTGAGATTCAAATCCTTTCACCTTTATTTCTGCTGCAGTCTGTGCTGGTAGTAGCTCCTGCAGCCATTCGCTGATTTCAGCCAGAGGCTGGGAAGGAATCAAGGTCTCTGAGGCAAAGGGGATCTGGCCTGGGGAGATTGCTGGGCAGAGGATGGCAGGAAAGGGCAGGGCAACACCAGAAATTTCCCCCTCAGAATCCAGCCAAGGCCACTCCAGTACTCCATTCAGGGGACCCACTCTCCCACTCCATAAGGATGCTGTCCCCACCTCCACAGAGCAGATACTCCACAGTGGCCCTGGCAGCACAGAAAGTGGCAGGAGAGATGTTTGATTGGGGTTTATCATTGTCCTGCTCCCCCCAGTCAGATACATACCAGGCACTACTGCCCAGTGCCACTGAAAAAACTTTCACCTTACTGCAATACTAAGTCTAGCAGTTATAACCATAAAATTCAAATATTTTCTCTCCAGAAATAAAATTAAAATGGGATATTTAAATTCTACCCAAGGAGAAGGAAGCAAAAGCAATGAAACAAGTAGCAACTAAGTAAGCGGTACTACAAAGCACCACTTTGCAAAGGTTGGATACCAAAAGGTCAGTTCCTTTAAAATAGACATTCAATTATGGGAGTACCAATGTGGCATTTCTTTTCCACAGACTCAGTGTTTACCTGAGCAATTATAATGCTGGTTACTAAAATGATGGGATGCAAATGAAAAATGTGTTTACACGTCCACAATCATTAAGCCTTTGTACTTCTGTACTACACACAGGAACACATCCCTAATATACTTTAAGATAGGAAGGAAGAGGTCAGCTAAAGCCCATTCTTGCACAGAATTTTAAGAAATGTGACTGGGTTTCAGTCAGAAAATGCTTCAAGGAAGTTTAACCTTCACTTTCTTCATTAACCTTAGTTTTCTGGTCCTTTTGAGGACTCAAGTGAACCGCCATAAAGGCCAAAGCAACAATTTACTCCTTCAGCCTCACTGAACATATCAGGAAATCTTGCTCTGGAGAAAAATATTCATATAGCATTTCAGCAACACTTTGAAGTCACAGTTGTGCTATACATTCAGATTTTTGGCCATTGCAAGGAGCACATCAAATGTCAGTGAAATTTCCAATTATCTCTGAAAATAATTGTAGAAACAATGCTCTTAAGCACGTATTTGTGGGAGTGTGAGATTGATACATGGCACATGAATCCACAAAGCTCCAAGGATTCCAGAAATTTTAAAAATCTGATATAGTTACTCAAGGACAGGACCACATCAGCAGAAACTCCTTTGCAGCTGGGCACAGGGAGAAGGACACCAGCACAGAGAGGAGGTGAACTTTCAGAAGGGCCAGTTTTGCAAATAAAGGTATTTTTGACTCCTTACCGAGTCTGATGCTTTAAGCAGTTAAGGGTCAGTGCTGTGTTCAAGCATCTCTTTGAAATGGCAGCTCTTCAGCGAGGACAGCAGCCTGTCCCCAGGTGTGGCCTCATCAGTGTCTGCCAGTGCAGACAGCTCAGCTGGAAACAAGGCTCCTGACAGCTGCACTGCCCCTGAGGTTAACAACGCACGTGTTTATGTACACTCATATCAAACCGGACAGCACAGATAGAAGCACAGCTGAAGTAGTTTAGAAACCTGCACATTAACAGGCAGGGTGAGGACTTGGCACAAACCTGAACTCACAGGTGAAATGAGCTCTTCCCAGGGCAGATCTGAGCCACTGCATCCCCTGGGGTTGGCATCACTTTCCCCCTGCCTTCCCATCCCTGTGAGCCAGCGCTGCCACACGTGGCAGCCTGTGCCACACACACCTCCAGGAGCCTCTCACAAACCACCTGCAGCTACGAGACAGGTCATGGCAACAAGAACTGGGTGCCAAGTACAGGACGGGTGGGTCAGATGTGAAGGGAAGGTAGTGACTTCCCACAATCAAGACCCAAGAAACACAGCTCATACTCCCTCTTACACTGGCCTTTACCAAGTGACACACTGAACTTTCTGAAAACAAAACAGAACCAATGCTTCTGTCCTGAAATCTTACTCAAGCAAAAGGTTTGGAGGATGTTTGCACAAAGACCAGGACTCTCTTACTTCAAGCTGCATATGTCACAACAGAAGCACTCTGATTAAAATGTTGGCTGCAGCCCAAAACGTATCAACCTGCCCTGCTTGAGGAAGGCACAGCTCATTCTCCTCCAGCTGCCAGGTGTGCTGTTCAGGCAGCCATCAACTCAGAATGATCCAGAGAGGTAACCAAGGCTCCTCAGCTGGAAGGGAGATCAGATATGGAACAAAAACCACTAAGAGGTCTGTGGTCATAGGAAAAAGCATGAAAAGGAAGAGAAAAGGACTAAGGACCTCGGCCAAACCTACAACTCTCAGCACAGCACACACTGACAACATGGACAGCACCTAGCAAACCTCTTACTGAACTCTAGAGGGTGCAACAGGACTTGTGGGATTTGCGACTTTTGTGGTTAATGTTTTTGAGGGTTGGATTGATTTTAATATTGCAAAGGCATCACTTCAGCTTTCCCACAGCAAGAGCACATGCCTGTTCCTGACCTTGGACCCTGACTTATTGGTGTTCCCAAGCACTGCAAGTGGCTTGGACTTGCCAAAGAGAGAACACTGACATCCCCTGGCACCATCTTTCCTCTTCCTTGATCACGTGCTCTGACATAGCCAAAATCCATGCTTCATCCAGTACTTCTTGTATCAGCATCCATGACAGTATCCCAAGGCTGTGACAGTTGCCAAAAAGAAAAACCAGTTGTAGGAAGGATTGCTGCACGCTCAGCAATTCTCTCCTCTATCAGCAGACATGTGGGGAAATGAGAAGCAAAGAAGATTGAACCTGATACAAAAATAAAAGAGGCAGGGAGCCAGGTAAAGGGAGATGGGATGGCCTGTGTTGGAATGAAAGAAAGAAATCCAAAGAATGGTTACTAATTTCAAGGGTTTGGGAGCAAAATTGCAAATTCTCAGTGCTGCATTACAAGAGGGAGCAGTGCAGAGACACCTAACTGAAACGGCATCACCCTGCAGCAGCTCAGGACTATGCAGGAATATACAATTCAACATACAGTGTCTCAATATACAAGTTACTGGTGCTGTGCAGTACCCTGGGTGCTCTCTGCGAGGAGCAGATGCAATGAAACACACCTGACAAGGAGCAAACGGAATGAGACCTGTCTGATGTGTGCAGGTGCAGCTGCTGCTGGAGCTCCGATTTATGGAGCACAGAGTCAGGGAATGCCCTCATCTGCCAGGCAGAGGAGAGGCCTCATCTGGATGGGCTTGAAGAGTCACCTGTCCTTGCCACGGCCATCCCTCCTGGCAGGGATGCTCTGTAGGACTGGGGCTGGCACAGCTGGCACAGCTGGCACACCTTGCAGCACTGCTGCAGCACCACGGGCACAGCCACGGGCAGGAGAGGGGAGCAGAGCTCCTGGCATGGCCTTGCAGCCCTGCAGCATCTCCCACCCAGCTGCTCCAGCCGTGCCAGGAACTCGCTGGTCCCTCCTGGGCACTGCACTCCTGCCGCTGCCACCATCCCCTGGGGACCCCCGCGACCTGGGGCAGGCAGGATGCCGGGATGGTGTCAGGACAACGGCAGCACACTTGAGACAAATTTAAATCAAAATAGGCCCTTCACACCTCCCCTAAGTACAAAGGGAAGGGCATTTCTTATGCAGACCAGTGTGATTGATGGCCTTGATATAATACCCAGATCCCCAGGGGACTTCAATTAACATTTAGCAATCAATGCTAGTAAAGATCAAGGCTTTTCCCGCAGACCTATGCCGCTTACATTGTTTTCAAAACACCTGCATTTCCTTCAAAGAGAATAGTAAAGGAAACTCATAATATCTCATTAATCAAAAAACTAAGCTTCAGAGCAGAAACAGTTTCTTTCCAAAATATTACATTGATCACTGAAATTTTAAATCTAAGTTGAATTAAAGGTTTAATATACCTTTATTCAACTTTACTTTTTTTCGTGTTAGTCTTTGAACCGTGATATTTCTGTGCCATGGAGAAAAAAAAAAAAAAAAAAAAAAAGAAAGCCTACAAATGATCTCTCCATCATTTCAAGCCCAAGCTTCAATAGGAAAGATCTTCCCATTTTCTGCATCTGATTTTCTGCTTTTATTTTGATACCTTCTATGCATTACTGAGAATAGAAATTAACGTACTAATGTCAGAAACAGTGATGCATAAATGTGTTAATTATTAAGGACTCTAAAAGCCTGAATTCATTTGTGCTGAATGAGTGCAAATTGTCTGATAAACCCTTTGATCATGACTTTATGAGCTTCCCCTCCACAGGTTTACTCTTCTCATTTATAACCATGTCTAAACTATAGACTATTTGTGCATCCATATGGAATAAATCAGGCTCCCCAGAAAGCCACTTATTAACCTGCTTTGCAAGGACCTACTAACCCACGGGGGAGGGGGATCTGGGAATAAGTTGCCTTCTTCCACAGAGTCAGAGCAGCCTTAGCAGAGGAACTTTCTGCTTTAGGGAGCTCATGATTTTTATAAGCCCTGTAAATTATTTTGATTCAGGGGTTTTAGGGGTCAGATTAAGGTTTTCATACGCATTTCTGTGCAGTTGATGTGCAGTTGTGTGAAGCGGTTTTGTGGTTTGATGGGATTTTTATGAGCTATAGGGTGGCACTGTGGGGCAGAGCCAGCCCCTCTGAGCACTGGAAGAGCACTGAAATTTTCCGGGGGTGCCAGCAGCTCCTGCCATCAGTGCTGCTCAGGCACCCGCAGGCAGCCCTGGGAAGGCATTTCCCTTGGGCTAACACCAGCTCACTGTGCTCAGACAGCAACGCTCCCTGCCCTCACCGGGCCTGGCCAGCACACCCTCACTGCAGCAGGCACCCATGGAGCTTTAGCTGAGTTTGGGAATTTTTATTTCTGCATCTTCATACAGAACCTCTCAAAACAAACCAGCCAGGGGTAAAACTTGCCCCAGCTCTGCAGAACACTCAGCACTCCCTGCCTCAGGGAGCGTCTATCACATACCCTGTGTAAAAAAAGTACATTTTAAGTCATAGGTATAGAAGCTGAGACTAAAGTGACCTGAACCAGAATTGTCAGGTGTCACTTTCTTTTCCTTTTTACACTTACAGGCAAGGGTAAATAACCATTGAAACAGTGTAATTTCCTGGCCAGAGAGTGGGGAGTCAGGCTTATCAGGGGATCCTCCCCTTCTGCTGGGGACCTCTCTCCTCACAGCATCACCACAGGTGACCCACGGATGGGGAGCCATGAGACACCAGGAGCAATCTGAATCATCTCATCGAGTCTCCCCTAAGTTTCACCCAGGAAAGGCCATGTCCTGCAGATGATGGTGCAGCTCTGCAGTTCACAGAACAAACCCTTCAGGCCACTAATGGGAAATGAGCCAGAGGGAAGCAGCAGGCACTCGCTCCCCTGTGAAACACACACAGTGATGTCTCACATAGCAAACGATCTATTTTTACTGGCTCAGAAAAATGCCCTTTTCTTTGCTAGTTTAGAAACTGAGCCTGAAAACTCTACAGGCAGCCTCACCTTCATGTACAAAATCTGCCCACTCTGAGCAAGGATTTCAATCACATGGTAAGACTCTACTTACACAATTAGTGCTTCCATCCCTAACACTGAGAGGTAGAATTCAGGGAAAGTGTTACCTTTAGGATTTGCCATCTGTTTGAGAGAAACCCACACACGCCCAGATAGGGAAGCAGCTGTGCCTTCATTCCACCTTCTGTTTATTCCACCTTCTGGCACATGCACATGAGGACATGGGGCAGCTAATGGTGTGCACTCCTCTATCCTGAGCCTCTGGGCTTTTGTTCTTCAAGTCCTGGACAAGTTTGTTTATGCAATTGCAGATGTTGGGCTATGGGTAGGACAAGCTGTTATTTTCTTCTAGAAATTATATTTTCCACAAGCACCTCAAATTCAGAATTTATGATCTATTCCATCTGTGTGTGTAAGAAATATTTATGTAATGCCTTTAGCTGGGAAAAGTCACCTTTATGGCTTCCTCCATTTTTTTTTCTTACAGGTGGTGCCAAGGAATCAATAACCATGTCACACCTTTGGGCAACCAGAGCAAGTGGTTTTGTGTGGAAGCATACCGTACCTGCCTTTATACCTCTGGAAACAAAGTCAGAATTTCTCCTAACTCCTCCCTTTCAACCAATTATATGCACAGTCATTAAAATGAAATTAAATGAAATTAAATGCACCTGCTTACAGCTCTTGACTGTTTCATATCTGGTTTTTACCATACCTCATCCAGCTCTAAGGAGAAGCCAGCAGAACCTCAGCAAAGTGTCAGCAAGTGGCTCCAGTATGGAGGTCACATCTTCCCTTAACTTTTGCCATTCTTTCACACTGCTGTGACCTTCATGCTGCCTTGGAGAAATCCTGATCCAAGGGAAGAGCTTCCCTGTGTGAACAATGCTTATTGCTCTTCTTTCCCATGTCTTTTCCTCCCAGCTTTAGGAACCTCCAGGCACTTGCTCAGAGCATCAAGCCCGAGTTCATATTTGCACAATCCACGCATTGAGGCCAAGTGCCTCCTGTAATCCAGGGAATGGCACACAGAGCACCATGGAGCACCTGAACCCATTGGGCCCTGGGCAGGGGAAGGCTGCTATAAGCACTAGGGGATTTGTGTACATGTGCCTGGTCTTTTCTGTACTCAAGCTCATTTTTCTGTATGGGAAGTTGAACTGTAATTGAAGAGCATGAGTTAAATATTTCATGTCATGTTGGAATATATAATTCATGATCAAATCCTTCAGAAAGGAAAAGATAGGATAGACCTGCAAAAACTTTAAATAAAGTATTTTCTGTCCCCTCTAGACAGACTAATGGAAAAGTGCTCTCCCCTTTTCTGTTGTGCTTTAAAGGAAATAGGAAAATAATGTGATAGCAGTAAAAATACTCAATGTACATTTGAGGAGTTATTTGTTATTGTTTGTAAGCAGATGCAATTAATGTTTTACACTTATCTTAAAATACTGTGTTGCACTTGGTTCCTCCACAATTCACAGCCTCTCTTAAGAACAAGACATTGGCTTCAACCTGCGAACAGCTCCTCTATAATAATAACAGCTCCTAAATAATAACTCGTTGTTATTTGTTGTAATGACCTTCAAGAAAATCTTCAGACTTTTCAGCCCATGGTTCGAGCAATTTCCAGTCCTACAAGATCCCAGGGGTGCATCTCTGAAGCAGGTCTCTGAGGGGAAAACTTGCTTTTGGAAACTGGAATTTGGCTGGCAGAGTTTGTGCACTGTTCTTCCCCACTCCTCCCTGGTGTGCAGATTTCAAACATTTCTGAGAGCACTCACTTCTGTTCAGCAGCCCCAGAAAAGTATTCTGCTTCATGTGGTTTCTGTAGCAAATATCCAAATTGTTCACTTGCAGTTTACAGAGCAGCAAGTTAAGGCTGGGGTCCCTTTGGTTTGTGGAGAAAATAATTACAGAGCTTTGACAACAACAGACAATTGCATGTTTTCTCCGTGTTTTCTTTGAGGGAATCAATACGAAAACACCAGCAGGAGTATCACAGGCAGTTAATCATTCCTGGGAAACACCGCTGAAGTTTTTGAGGGAGGATGAGTTTGGGCTGGTGTGCTGGAGCTCCAACCGCGGGTACCAAACCACAGGGCAGCTGTTCCAGGGACAGCAAACAAGGAAAAGCACCAGGAGTCAGTGGCACACCTGTGTAAGCAACGAAGCTGCAAGTGTGCAATGAACCTGAAAATGAAGCAATGTAAAGGTCTTCCCTGGCCCCACAGAGACGTGCCCTGTGGGGATGGCTGTGCACTCCAGTGGACACAGCCACAGCCCGCCTGGCTCTGCACAGGGAGCCACAGTGGCCCCAGAGCCAAGCCCTCCCTACTGCTCCACTCCCATGCCTTCCTCTTTTAAAGGCTTTCCCACTACCTTTCCATGCAGACATTTGTTACAAGGAATGCAGAACTGGGAGGATTTTTTTTGCCTCCTTGTTCCTTTTTGGAAGACAAATTAAAATTTGAATTAATTTTTAAAAAGTCACAAACATATCTTCAGCTTTGGCAAATAAAGTCTCGATGAGAGCCAAATGCCTTGAAACAACAGGTGCCTCAGTACAGGCTTAGGGAAAATGTGGCTTCACACAAATAGAAATAAATAAAAAAACAGACCTAAACCAAACCATTTATGTGAGTGCATAAAATGAAATCTGTAATCAGGAATTCCAGAAAAGGGCACCAACCTGGGACTCCAGATAAACAGAAAAAGTAGAAAATTACTGTAGACCTATCAGTCTTTTATTGTAATTCACTGCTTTTTCAAGCTTTCTCGTCGTGATTGCTTTCAGCTTGTAAGCTCCCGCTATCCACAAAATGCAAAAATTATTGACTTTGCTAAATGAACTCGGACGCCAAATCCCTTCTTCCCTCTGCTGAAACAGCATCTCTGAGAGTGCTGTGTGAAGGAGCCACATCATCATGTCCATGTCCTTGACGACCTTTTCTTAGATCTTTAAAACATCTCTGGATGAGTTTACACTTGGAATTGAATAGCTCTTTACTGCTCAGGCTGTTAGTGCATTAGAAATGTCAGCCTTTGAAATAGACATCACAAGGAATTTAGTTCTAGAAAGCAACACAATTTTATTACCTGACAAAAACAAGCTTAAAACATTTCAGTTAAGAGACACAGCTGATTTTCACCTAAATAGAGCAGGAGAAATATGTCAGTTGTTTCCTGAAGCTAACTTACCATAAAGCTAATGCAGCAAAATTGAGCTTGTGAGTTCCTGGGGGAAAATAATTTTATTTATTTTCTTCCTTTTAACAAAACATAAGAGTACGTGGGAAGTGCAAAGAGCCAGACAGACAACAGATATGATTTTGAAGAAGTAAAAGGTGATTGGAAGATGTCAGGAAAAAATCAGACTAGCTATACTTGTGATTCCGCTGATTTTCTGGTCAAGCATCCAGGATCCCAAGCTTTCTGCCCAAGCCATCATTCATTACTGCATAAACAAAGTCACAGAGGTTTTGCTGCAATTCTTTGTACTGTATGCACTGCTCACCTGTCCAGTTATCATTGCACCATCACTTCTATCATCTTGTCATAATCTACCACATGGTCTGGACATTCAGCTCAGTGTAGAGACAGAGTTCTCAACGGGCTTAAGTTAAAATTAATCACAAGCAAGCTTTAAAGCAAAGACAACTCTCTTCCTCAGATAGAGACCTCTGTGCCCAGATGAAAGCTGCTGTGTCCTGTGCCACAAAAGCCCCAGTGAAGCCACACTGGGAGCCCCTGGCCAAAGCCTTGGTGTCACAGTCAGTGTTCTCTCGTGTTGTTCCTTCTGCTCTGTCACCCCTCGGCCATGGCAGTGACTCTGCTGCACCCTCTGCTTTCAGGCTCCTCTCCTTCCCAGCTCCAGCCCCTCTCACACACACCTTTGGTTCTCTGCTGGAAAATGTGTGCAACATTCAGCGAGTGTCTCACTGTTGCTCAATCAGTTGGCTTTTTTCTGCTTTTTTCTTCATTTCTGTCTTCTTTGAGAGTGCCTTATGAGACATCCATACAGACCTGCATGGATATTGGCTTCTCAAAGATTTTCACTACTCTTAACCTGACCCTAATCTCCGAATATAAAACTGAGATATAAAACAGAGATGCATAATTTCTAATTGTTCAGAAGGAGATATCCTTATATTGCTGGTCTATTTTTCCAAACACATAAGTTCCTTCTCATACCAAATCTGCATTAAAAGCAGGAGAGTAGCTGAGAAAAGTCAGTGAAAACAAAGTTAATTGTTGCAGCCATTAAGCGCTGATAAACAGAGCGGGGTGTGAAAGAGGAGTCCCAGGTTCCGGGTTATCAGCATTAGAATCATGCTGGGGATCTTGAGTGGGATGCAAACCACCAACAGCAACATTCATCAGCCCAGATTCTGACTCCAAGGTGATGATAAAAAAGAATATCCAGCATCAGCTGGTAGAAACAAGTAGAAACAACAAAAAGAAACAAGGTAGAAACAACAAAGAGAAGTCTACACCTACTCTTAGGTACTTGAGAAAACTTTCACAAGTCTGAGATACCTCTGAAAATAATGTGTGCAGGTGTGTCTTGAATAATGGAGAGCTTTTAATGTAATAAATAGAGATAAACTAATAATATCATTACTGGCATTAATTCAGCAATCAGAATTGTTGTCAAACATTGATGCCCTGCTTTTTTCAGAAGTCTGACAAAGAGGTTGCCAGTTTTTGCAGGGAAGTGAAACAAGATTTATACAATTTAGTCCTAGCACTCCTGTCTTCCCTGGTGTCTGATTAAAACAAAGGAGGAGCACTATGTACTGCACGCCCCACTGACCAAGCCTCACATCCTAAAGAAAGCACTTCCCTAAAGCCCACAGCACAACTGTTTGCCAAAATGAATAAACCTGACCTGTCTATTGAGGATCTACCTACCTCAAGTGTATGTTCAAAGCTTTTGTGTATGTTTCTTCTTTTCCCTCTACTTACCACAAGACCTTTCCAACAGATTTGGTAGACTGTAGTTTGAGATTATTAATGATAGGAAGAGGGTAAGAGAGGGGGAAAAAAAAAATATTTTTTTACTCAAAAGTTTTACAGATACTGGATGAAGCAGAATCTGATAACTGCTAGGTTCAAAACCCAAAACCCAAAATCCCTGTTTTCCACTGTGCCACCCACTGGCTGTCAGGGACGGGTGAGGAGCAGAACATCCCTTGAGGCTGTGAGCACTACAGAGCCTGAGAGCTCTGCTTGTCCTGTTGCACCACTACTATGAAGAACAAGAGATCTGGGGGAAATGTCAGCTTTAACTCTGTTGTAATAAGGAAACATAAACCCCCAGGGCAGTGCAGGGACAGCGATCAGTGGAGGAACTGTGACTAGCACAGTGTGACAGAGACAGCAAGAAAACGTGAACCTTAATAGGAAATGGTACCATCAAAGTATTTTGAATAAGGAAGGGCTGTTTCCATAGCAACCAAAAAAAAAAAAGGGCAAGAGAAAGGAAAAAATAGTCAAGAAAAATTCCAACACTCTCTTCCATATCAAACCAATTTTCCCCAAATCTAGACCAGCATAAAACTAGTTAGTACCAGGGAATAGAGAACACTAACACAATGAGTGTTCTCCCTTTTATAAAGGCTTTTGGGGATGCACATCTCACAAAATGGAAATAGGATATTTGCCAGACTTGGTCAAGCAAAAATGTACCTTAGTTTTAAATGATACATCAATGTCCATAGTGATAGCATTTCTGTTCGATATCTTTATCAACAATCTGAGCAAGGGGATCAAGTGCTCCCTCAGCCAGTTGCAGATGACACCAGGTTGGGCAGAAGAGTTGATCTCTCTCAGGAAGGTTCTCCAGAGGGATTTGGACCGGCTGGTTCAGTGGAACAAGGCCAACAGTATAAGAATCAATAAGGCAAAGAGCCGGGTCCTGCACTTGGGTCACAACAGCCCCAGGGAATGCCCCAAGCTCGGGAAAGGGCAGCTTGGAAAGATATCTGATGGAGAGGACCCAGTGATCTCTGGCAGCCTTCCAGTGATGGCATTAGACAGAGCGGTTTTTCTTCCAAAGCAATCATTCAGTGTCCTAAAGGATTCAGACCACTCTCCTTTATCCAGGTCTTACATCTGTGCATGGGGTAACATTAGTCTTATATGCTGGCCCCACATGAGATCACCTCTCACTGTCCATGTGGAATTCCACAGCCTTCAGTGGGCATCTCCTGCCACCTGTTCTGTGATTGTCACCACTTTCTCTATTTTTGGGGGAAGCGATTGCCTGAAGCACACTGAGCTGCCATATAGCAGCTGTCCAGGTTCACTTTCCAGGTTGAGCAGGAATGCCTTTGGGATTCTCCTTCCAACCAAACGACTTATTCCACCAGCTGAGCACATGGCACAGACACTCTCTTTTATTAAATCAGTACTAAAGCTCTCTAATCACATCAATACTAAATCAAGTTTTGTTCATTATTCATATTTTTATGTTTCTAAAAATGTCAGTTGCTAGTGCACATGCCTTGGCTGTTCCCCGGGCAGGATGCAGACCTGAACAGACTCTCCTTCACAATTTGAGTGAAGAGTTATGAGCTGAGCTCCTCCATGTGCTTCTCCCTCTCTTATACCCACATCTCACATGCAAAGACTCTTCATGTCTGTGTCACAGTCTGTAGCAGGATGCTGTTCTCATCTCTGCCTGCAGTGCAAGCCCAGGTGTGGGTCCAGGTGTGGGTCCAGGTGTGGGTCCAGGGGCCCCCCAGCTATGTTCAGGTGATGGACCTGTCCCCCTGTGCCATGGCTGGTCTGGGCACGCTGCTGCTTTCTGGATCAGCAGCACTTCTTGTTCTTTTTTTTTTTTTTTTGTGACTTAACTATAGTTGTTGCAGCCATGATCTTGTTCCATATGCTATTCTTTCTAGGCAAGACATTAAGGGAACAGGAAGGACTCTGGGCAGTGAAGAAAATACTGGACTGTGCAGAGCAAATATGGAGATGGAACCTGCCAGCTCCACTTTCCCACTCTTGCTCTAATTAGCAAAATTGTTCCTACCTCCAGAATTACTCTGGCATTCAGGATCTCTCCAGGCAATTTATAAGGGGGTCCACTTCCAGCAGTAGTGCTTGCTGCCACTCCCTCACTGCTCCATCCAGGAGCAGCAACCTGCTGCAGCTGGTGGCCCTGGACATGCACTGGCCATGTGCCAGCATCTCTGGAGACCTGATCTCATGGTAAATACCCAGGCATCACAGTCTCACCACATTTATCAGTGTCAGGAGAAGGTCTTTGCACAGCCAGACTTCCTCATCTGGCTCCTGCTCCTCCCCAGCTCCTTCCCAGCAAGTGCAGAGGATTTTCCTGATGTTGCTACCACACCAGGAAGAGAGCTCCCTCGGCCATTCCCATGCAGGAACAGAGAAGAACTCTCTCCTACAATCCTTTTTTTTCTAGTTAACAGTGCAGGAAAATGCCGTCATAACAGTGCTTGTGGGTGAACCCCTGGCAGAGGACAAGGTGAGCTGTAAGTTCTTCCCTGTGCTCCAAACCCAGCCCTGCACAGGTGGAGGAGAGCCAAAGGCTCCAGCAATGCACACTCTCCTCTGACTGAGCTGAGCCACTTGCACACAGCAGGGACAGTGGCACAGAGCTCCCAGGGCTGCTGGAATGGAGACCTGCATCTCTGGTGCTGCTGACACCTGCCTTTGTGCTTCGTGCTTTGGCTCATTTTTCTCTCCTGTGCTTTGTAAGTGCACCCCGGGAAGAATGAAGAAGCCCCTGCATGTGCCAGTTGGGTCTCTGATATGAACTATATGACATAGAAATAAATTAGAAGGTTCACTTGAGTTTTTCATATTTACGTTCATCAGAAGTACAAAAATGAGAATAGACACTCTTGTTACAGACTAATGGAAACTGGGATTGATCCTCTGTGAATCACTTATGCGTCTTAAAGTTCACTTCTTTCTACTAGACAATTTTTACAGCAATAAATATGCCTCTCTGACCTTTCTGACAGTAGACAAGGGAATAGATTGGACAAAAGGAAATAGTGATCAATAAGAAATGTGTATAGTGCTGAGCTGGACTCTCGTGGTGCCTTGAACTGCAAAGACAGCTCAGAAAAGACAATGACCTTGGAATAGCTTTGTAAAGCACAGAGTAAGGCCAAAGAGCTGTCCCTCTCCTTGGACTGAACATGCATTGAGAGTCATGCCTGTCTCCAAGGAATTTGCTACACTTCATCCTTGTTCTTGTTGCTCTGAGGGGTGATGTGAGCATCATGAGGGCAGTCATGGTGTCCATGTAAGAGTCCTCCATCAGCTGCACCCCTCAGTGCCCAGCTCACAGCTCCTGCCTTTTCCCAGGAACTCCTGGCCCTCTGATCCTCCCCATTTCCAGGCTTTGCTCCAGCTCTGCAGTTTGCTGGTGTAGTGATACTGATGATACAGGTCCTGAGCAACTGGGTCTGTGCCTTTGGTTCCCAAGAGCTCTGAACCACCTCAGTTAGGACCACAAACGAGGCCTTTCAAATGCCACATTGTTTCCGAGAGATAACTGCTTTTTGCTCCCAGAATTATATTGAGTAGAACTTCTGAAGAATGCTTTGTGCACTGTCATGCTCTATTAACGAGAAAAGAGAGCAGAAAAAATTACAGCCGTGCAAATATTAACTATTGTCTGTCAGCATGGATTAAGAGCACCCAAACTTCATTGCCTGAAAGGCTGCACTTGCCTAATAACACAGTAATAGTTTTCATGTGAGGCCTCAATTTAATCCTTCTGCATTCCTGGGCTGTTTAGGCTGCTTTGCTTCAAATGTCACATTTAATCGATGTGCCACCTTCTGTTGAAAGCATGCTTTTTAAATAAAACTTTGATAGACATTTGTCTTACACAAAACTTGTCCTTCCATGCAAAGATAAAAGCAGAACACCGGAGGGAGGATTTGTCTAAAATCAAAGAAATGCTCCTTCTGTCACTCTCTGCTAAGTACCTTATCCTCAGAGTTCATTTCACTTTCCTTACACATCACCCTGTGCAGATGCCACCAAATTAGAGAATCAGTAATTTACCTCTGGAGGCAGTCACTAAAGCAAGGTGCAAAGGAACAGAGCATGCCTGGCTGCCCAAGGTGTGTGTGTGCCCTTGCACAGCTCTCTGGTGATGTGCACGTCTGTATCAGCTAGCCACCAATAACGTGCTCATGAATTCACATACTTCAGTTAGTAATAATTAGTTCCAAAGGCCAAACTTAGACTCTCTTTTTCAAGAGCCGATCCTGTGAGTTACAGCATGGTGGGGCTGTGCCTGTTGGGGTGGCCCTGCTGGGCAGTAGCCATGAGTCACGCTGTGGTGCCTTGGGCTACCCTGAGCACCATCCAGCTCAGCTCTGGATGGTGCCCAATGCCCTGCAGTAGCC
Organism: Acridotheres tristis; assembly: GCA_037013685.1. NCBI lineage: Eukaryota > Metazoa > Chordata > Aves > Passeriformes > Sturnidae > Acridotheres > Acridotheres tristis. The sequence continues at coordinate 127,091 of CM072892.1, read as the reverse complement.
TGGCAGTGCCCACACACCCAGAGTCTGCCAACACTGTTGTCTGTTCCCAAACTACAGTGGAGCTGTGGGGCTGCAGGCTCACACTGGTGCCTGCAGACCTTGCATGCATCGTGCTCACTTCGACTGCCTTTGTTCACAAATCCAGGAAAGGCTTTTCCAGGTCAGTGCTTCTTTCTGGTGATTGCCAGAAGGGAGGAAGAAACCCCTGGGGCTTGGGGTCCTTCTGGAAGGTTCTCCCTGTACAACTGCTTCAGGTGGCTGCTGGAGCACTATTTAAATTTTTACCTTCTTCATTTATTTCCCTGTATCATTTTGCCATGTTTCCAGAGATCAACAGTTTCAGATGAGCCTCTGGTTCTGAGTTTTCATTGGCTTCATCTAATTCATTTGAGAGAACACCAGTCTCTGAGCCCAGCTCAGCCCTGGGAAGGTGCTGTCCCAAGGCAGTGATTCCATGAAGGTGGGAGCTCTCCCTGCCTCTCCTGTGCAGGGCAAACAGAAAATCAGAAGGAAGCATGGTCTTGGAATAGACCTCAGAAACCGCGACTATCTCCTAAATAACAAAGTACAGTGACTCACCTTCCTCCAAGAAGTTTTTTTGGGGAGGGGAAGGGAAGGGGGGGGAGGGGAGCAGAGCAGAGAGGATCCTGTTTATTGTGCATAAGCCTCAACAGCAAGTGGGATGAATGTGCTGAGACACTGAGGCCAGCAGAAGAGCAGCCAGAGGGAAGCCAGCAACTGATAATTCACATGCTCTGCTCCCACCACCCCCATGTTTGAGAGCTCATTTCTTGGCCATTAACCCAAATCAGAGCGGACTGGCCCCCAGCAGGATGGCTCACAGGGCCACGGGGACACGCAGGACTGGGGCCTGGGGAGGCAGGTTCAGAGTGTCTGAGGCAGAGACATGCTGCAAAGAGCCCCAGGAAGAATCATGAGAGTTGCACGATGACAAGAGAATAGCTGCAGAAAAGTGAATGCCTGCCAGATCACAGCTTAGGGGGGGCACAGCCCATGAGCTTCATCTAGTTAAGCCAAGTCAAAATAATTTTATGAGAAATCTTTAAGCCTTTCCTCCAGCACTTTGCAAAATAACAGATCAAGTACATTTCCAAGTCCTATTTATTTGCTCATTTCTTACACACACGGTTTATCCATAGGGATGCTGTATGTTCCTTACCATGTGTGATGGGGTGATGTGTCCTTGGCAGCAGGAGGGAAATTCTGTTTGTGCCTTGTTTTAATAAGAGCAAATCATAGCAGAAAACAAACACCACTCTACCTCTAATCTTTACAGCAATCTGAAAGCGCTACCTAAACATCAGAGAAAGTGCAAGTCACACCCAGGACACGCAGGCCATTACCTCTGCTCCTGTGCTCCTGTGTTCCTGTGCTCTCCACCATCGTTTGGCACAGTCCCAGCAGGGCCAGGGTGGGCACTTACCACTTTGAGTCATGCTGCTGAACCTGTTACTCTCCCCTTCCTCCATACGGTCCTGCTGGTTTTCATCACTCAGCCTTTTCTGGGAAAGGTTGGGAACTCTTAGGGCTGCAAATTCCCATGTGGAATGTGCATGCGGATCTCAGTGTCTATGGGAATGAATGACCATTGTGCAACTGTGTCTGTATGGATCGATCACTGTGTGCTGCAGGCAGGTTCATACAGACTGTGATTCTGCTGGATCTCTCTACATGTACCTGTATGTTTGCATTTGAATGTACATTTTACCACTGGATGCTAGGCTGCAGGAATCCAGGTAAATCATATATGGTAACATATTCCCTATCTGACCTGTTTTGCAAACCAGTCAGTTTTTGGATGAGAACAAGGACAAGGAAATAGTTTCAAATTTAAATAAGTAAACATAAGGATGTAAACTGCATCTCCCGTTTGTCCCTGTCCAGAAGGGCTGAAGAAGGGATTGTGGGATGCTCACAATGGCATCATTACCCAGAGAAGCTCTAACTCTGCTGGGCACAGGGAGTGTGCAAACTCTGACACTTTGCAAACACTGACACCACTTTTAATCAAGGTAAACTTCAGTCATTTCATTCAATATTATTTCATTTGAAGAACTGTGCTGTGAAAAAAATAATTTTCCTTAATTAGTATTTTGCTCAATTAATTATTTCTCTCGGAGGAGATTTGAACTTTATTAAATTATTTGAAAGAAAGAAAACACATCTCAATACAGATATTGCATTAGTTCAACGTAACCCACAGCTGCCATTTCAATAATTATTGCCATTTCTACTGATCTTTGCAAAACTTCTCAAATTGATAAATTTTCCCAGAGGTTAATTTTTTTGCCTTAAGACAGAGACCATATGAGGAGAAATGTCATGTCTCAGACTCCTGCAGTGACTTGCAAGCATAAAATAAGACATGAAAAAGAGGCAGAGAAGCAGCCATGCTATTTTGCCTGAAGGAACATAATTCTGTTGTTTTTATTAGCTGTGCAGATACCGTAAAATTCAGGCTCTCTGTTCAAGTTACCTTGGCCCATTTGACACCTGAGCCTCCTCAGCGTCCTACCTGCTGTCCTGTTGGAACACCTAACACCTATTTCCACTCCACCAGAGATCATTCCAAAGAGCATCCACCTATCCACGACCACTTGCTAGTGGGTTTTCACACACAGCCACCGTGGCTGGGCAGTGCTCACGGCGCTGGCACACTGGCCCATGAGGGTCTGGCCCTCGTAGAAAGCCCTGCCCTGCTGCCCCCAGGCCCTTGCGCTGGCTGAATGCTGAATGCCACCCCTCTGGGCAGAGCTGGGACTGGGCATCCCCAGAGCTGCCTGTGGCACACACGGACAGCCTGAGCCAGGCAGGCAGCCCCAGGCAGGTCCCCGGAGCAGCACCCCTCTCCTGGCCATCCTGGTGTCCCCATGGCCTCTAGCCACAGGGCAATGTGCCATGGGCACAGCCCCCTGGCCCCGTGCCTCTGCCTGGCAGGGCTCGCTGGGCTCCCCTCCACACTCCCTCCAGGGCTCCCGTCACAAAGCCAGTTACCCAACACTTGAACACAGCGATTAGTATTCACATAAAGGACCTCTGAAATCATTCCACTCCATAATTATGCTCAAATTCATTAGCAAGAATATTAGAATTATAATTAACTTCCAAGCCTTGCTTGAGCTCCAGATAAAGCAGGAACCTGTTATGAGAGGTGGCTTCTGAAGCCAGTGGCATCAAGGAGGGAAAGCTACACACCACAGAGGGAATGTACTGCTTAAGAGCTTCAAACCCATGGTTTTACTTTGATTTCTTTTCAACATTCTAGTATAGACTGTAATCTTAATTCTGATCTCTCCTTTTTGCTTTCTGTCATTGGATTAGGATTTCTAACAAGAAAAATCACAGAAAAGGCAACATATCAAGTTACTTAAAATTACTCTGTTTATACCCTAACGAGGTCTGCAAAGCATCCTACAATATTCAAAACCATAATTTCAAAATAGAAAATTAGGTATAAAATGTCTTTGAAACACTAATTAGCCCCTGACCAGTTCTTCCAATAGTTAGGAATTCTTCTTTGGTGGGAGTGACTCAATGGAGACTGGAATCTTGCAGGGACAGTCTCTATATAATACCTGGATATTTTGAGCCTGGTACAAGAACCAACCAAAGACATTGCATATGAGGTTGTTAGATCATTCTAATGTTAAAATCCAGCCTTTCCCTTCTGAAGTCAACATTTTTCTACTTATTTGAAGAAAACACTCTTCTACCCCAGCAAGCCATGACACTTTCAAACATATCTTAAACTAAATAATTTGAAATATTTGAGGAAGCTAATGATGCTGCAGGTATGTAGTGGGTTGACCTTGCCTGGGCACCAAGTGCCCACCAAGCCACTCTATCATTCCCTGTCCCAGAAGGACAGGGGAGGGAAAATAAGATGGAAAATAACTAGATTGAGATAAGGCAGTTTACAAAAGCAATAAAAGAAAAGCAAAAGTTGGTGCATGCATAAACAAAGGGGAGAAGTTAATCTCTATTTCCCATCGACAGCCAATGTTCAGACACTTCCCGGGACGCAGGGCTTCAGCACACGGAGCGGTCTGTCCGGAAGGCAAACATTGTAGAACAAACTGCACTCCCGCTCCTCCTTTCCCCCTTAGCTGTTATCTCTGAGCTGACTAGCTGTGTCCCTGCCCACTGCCAGCCCCTCGGTGGGGGAATGCTGGCCAACGCGCCGCTGTGCTCTCGGCAGGTTCCCAGCTCGCAGGGGAAAGCGCAGGCTCGGGGCTGCCGAGGGCAACGAGCGGTGTCTCAGTCAGAGCCAGGGCTGCGTGTCTGCCGAGCCAGCCCCAGGGCGAGCAGTCCCTGCAGAGCTGTGGCCCTGGGCACATCGTGGTACCGGACTGGGATGGCGTGAGCTCCAGAAAGGAGCAGAAAGGAGCAGCTCCAGCCCAGAACTCAGGGCTCGGCAGAGTGCCTGCCGCTGCAGGGTTATAAGCAAAGAGGAAGAGCGAAGAAAGGAAGGGCCGTGCTCCCTGGGGGACATGGAGGGGGTGGCAGTGCCACCTTTGCCCTGATTCCCTGGCCAGGGCTGCACTCAGGTGATGAGTCCCCTCTGAGAGCCTGGAGAAGGGCAACTACCCGCAGCAGTTCGTGCCGTAGCCAACTCTGCAATTCGGGAGCCCTGCTTAGCACCTGAAAGGCTCTAAACAGGAAAGGATATGAGACTCCCAATGACAGGAGGTGTTTTTACCTTCACAGCAACAAACCACATGGATGACAGCTCTTACACAGTGCTGGAACCTGCCTTTTGACAGAGAAGTCTCAAAGAGGAGGTACAAGAATTATCAGTACTTAATTGGTTTTGTTTCTTCTCTGATAATGGCAAATGGGAAAAAAAATATTCAACATAATACCTCAGATAAGAAAAGCTTCTGGTTTTGTGCCAGTACCCATGAGAACAAACAGGAATTTGCTGCTTCACTTTACTTGAGTCATACAGTGTTTCAAATATGGATGATTTATCTGTTTCCCTTTTGGTTCTTCTGACATATTTGGTTATATTTGTGAGAATAAAATTAAGGTGCTTCATGGAGTCTGAGAGAGTAGAAATTGTACAGTGCCTTGCAGAGATAATCCATTATCTTCATCAACTGCTATCCAAATGGAGAGCGGTAAATCGGTTTCCAAGCAGCCATACACCACACATTTATATGGCAGTTGGGAGATGTATCTGATTCAGTGACACCGTTATAAAAGACAATAGGAAATAGCACAAATTATTCTCTCAGCAGACCTCTGATGGTGGCATCTCACAGCTCCTGTCAGATGGCATGATGGAGACATGTTGCCCAGACATGTTTTTGGCAAGAGACAAAACCAAATGGAAGTGGGAGCTCATCATTACAGCTCTGAGATGGAGATCAGGCAAGGAGAAGCTGCAGCACTGCTGGACACCCTGCAGGACGAGCTGCCAGTGGTGACTTTGGAATGTTTTGTGCTCTGCAGGCAGGGAAGGATACAGGAACCCTGCTGGGATGGATGTCACATCCCATTGGATGTGCTCATCTTCCTAGGAGCCTTCCATGGTCAATCACCAGGAGCTGCATCCCAGGCAGGCCGAGAGAAGAGCTGAGCAAGGTTCCCTGGTGCCCAAGGTCAGCACCAAATTCATTAAGCCATATGCCCTGTGGTGCCTGACTGCTCTTGCAGGGAGGGCTGGTGCTGGTGCTGTACCCCAGCCTGTTAATATAGTTCCTCTTCCAGCCTTTCAGACCCTGCCAGCATGTGGAGCCTCTGGCCACTGCTCACAACCCTGCTCCTCCCTTCCTGCCCATTCCCCTGCCCAGCACTTGCATGGCCAATCCCACCTGCTCTGATCCTGACCCCCAGGAAGGTTTGTGAGGGGGGTCGGTGTCCCTCACTCACCTCAGTCGATGTGTTCAGAACCAAGGCTCTGCTATGCCCAGACTGGGACAAACGGGGCTGGAGGAGAGCAGAGCTCCCACTGACCTCAGCAGCACTCCCACATGTCAACTACACTTAAGGGCAGCAGCATCTTACTGATTCCAGGGACAAAGAAGTACAAACAAGGCTTAGAAATGTTTTGGTGAGATGATAAGGAGCTGTGACAGGGAGCAGGACAGAATTTAGACCTTTTCTCTCTTTTGTAGTCTTCTGTTTTTCTGTTTAATTCTAACTACAATGGAAGTGAACTATTGAGAAGAGAGGGCAGAGGTACAAATGCAAAGCAAATGCAACTTCTTGGGCTATGATGTTAGAAGAGCTTATATAGAAAAAGCACATCTTTAACCTGAGTAAGCAGCTTCACAGATCCCTGGAGTTTGTTGGGGCAGCTTCTGCTGAACATGAATCTATGCCGTATGTCCAAACTCACGAAGGATGCATCCCTTTCTCCATCCAGGGCTATGTCCTTGTGGGTAGCCAGCAGCCTGCTCAGGTGTCCGCATGGCTGCTGGTGAGCCAGAAGTGTCATGTGCCCCATGAGCTGTGTGTGCTGAGCTGCCTGCTCTTCTGTGACTCCTCTGAAAGATCCCAGTGTCCCTTCTCTAGGAGATCTCACTATCCCTCCTCCATGAAATCCCTCTGTCCCTCCTCTGGGAGATTCTGGTGTCCCACACCATGCAGCCCAGCCTGCACAGAGCCAGCCAGGTGCTTGCACTCGGGTTCACATTCATTCACAGCTCATTCACAGGGCTCAAGACAGAGAGAAATGTAGTGATGGAGAGAGGAACAGCATCCAATCGTATCTGCTGTGTGATGTCAGGTTGAGTACAGGCTTCTGCTGCCAGTCTCTTCCTTCTAATGACCTCTAAAGCACCACCAGGGCGGCACACAAACACAGAACACGAGCAGCCCTGAAACCTGTACTCAGAGCAGCCCCTCTGGTCCCTGTTGGGTGATGCTTTCCACAGAGCATTTCTCCAAGCGTAGGACCTGCCGCTTTGTCAAGGTCACCAATACATATTCCTGCAATCTTTGTTGCATTTGGGTTTTGATAATAAATAAACAATACTTTCTCAGTAGGAGGGAGTTTCAATCAAACTCACAAGAGAGTCTGTGCAATGCAGAGCCCCAAGCTAGAAGTCCCAGAGCACGAATGGTTGGTGCCCAAGCCCCTGGGCATTGCCCCACGTTACCTAGTGACCACACAGCCAGGATTCCTTCAAAGAACGAGGCCATGTTGGGAATGAACAGTGAATAAAAACGTGTGGCCATCAGCACATTGAACTATTTCATCAAATGGACAGGTGCCCTCTTGAGAACATATTGGTCCCTCAGTGCTTTCTCCCCATGACTTGTCCACAATGGTCTGCAGTGAGTCTCATGCCACGAGCTTCTGCACCCTCTGGCTCTCCTGCTGCAGGAGCATCAGGCTTGATCCTGCAGGGACCTCCTGGTCTCTGAAAATGTCCCTTCCCCAACATTTTCTCTATGACCTTGGTGAAGGGGCTCAGTAGGCTCTCTGTGGCTGGACCAAGTGAGAGACTTCCTTCTATTTTCTTTTTTTATGGTTCCTTTATCTGGTTCTGAGAGTCTCTGCTTATACACACACAGTATATTTGATATATAAGCCCATATAAATACTACTGGCATATAATGAGGCCCTGAAATTAATACAAACTATGTGCTTAGAGCTGCTGGATAATATTTAATCAAAACTCCAGTTTAACTGGTGATAAGCAAGAAATCTTAATTGATGGAGATATAAAATATGAAAACTGACTCTCATGAGGAGACATTAAAACCTAATTCACAGAAAAATCTACCTTGGGAAAAGCATTGCAGTAAGGAAAGAAGGGAGAGGGCAGAGAGAGAACAAGAGAGGAAAGGACTGGGAAAGGGAGAGAGCACCAGAAGTGAAAATGTGCACAGATTTACAATGTCCTGCAGGAAAAAGGCTCCTCTGCTGCCTCTGCAGAGCAGTGCTGTACAGTGTTTGCTGCTAATGCATAACCAACCCACTCACTGATTTGTGCTCCTCTCCTGGCTCCCCCCCTCTTTCCAGTTTGGCCCAACTTGGGCTCTGCTGGAGCAGCTGGGATGGGGAATCAGTGTCAGCAGAGTGGCAGCACTCAAGAGATCCAGGACAGCACACAATCCAGTCCCATGGGGTTTATTTTGTTGCACTGCTGTTGCTCCATTGAGAAGATACACTACAGTTCAGTTCAGCCCTCCCCAGCCCACTCACTCTTGGTTTTCCCTGTGAGGCTGTGCCAGAACAGCAAAGAAGCTGGGAATTCTCTGGTGTAATTAAATTACTTCTACACTCACTGCAATGCCAACCAGGTGGCTGGGAGGAGATCTTGGGACTGGGAAAAGCTCAGGCAAATACCTTGGGTGGAGAATTATCATCTGAAGTACCCACCATGCTGGAAAGTATTGGGCAGTAGCATAAAAAATGGTGATGTTTGACTGGGCAGGCAGATGATGATTTTCCACCTCAGGGCAAGAAACAACATCAGTCCAAAACTGCATTTGCACCTTTTCTCGTTACCTGTTCCCTACTCTATGCTGAAGGCTTGTGTCGAGGAGAGGAGAGGAGAGGAGAGGAGAGGAGAGGAGAGGAGAGGAGAGGAGAGGAGAGGAGAGGAGAGGAGAGGAGAGGAGAGGAGAGGAGAGGAGAGGAGAGGAGAGGAGAGGAGAGGAGAGGAGAGGAATGAGGGGTTTAGACTTGCATTTGCTAGCCCTGAGGAGCAGGACCCTGGGGATGCCTGGTAGGCAGCACCCTGCCGTGCTCAGCCCTGTGTGTTCAGCTCTGCCCTGTGGCCCCAGCCTCCCCGTGGGGCCAGCAGTGCCATTGCTGTGTGGTCTGGCTGGGAAAGAGGCACCTGCAGCAGTGCCTGGCAGTGCCTTCCTCCCACAGCAAATAAATAATCTTCTCTGAGCTTTTCCATGACAGAGCACTTTGCATAAAATATCAATTTCTGTACAAAACGCTGGAGGCATTAATGACTTTATATTCTGGTAAACTCTGAGACTAACTTGCCTTTGGTATGAGAGAGAAACACACTGTGAGTGGCAACAGAGAAGTGGGAGGAAGATGATGATGGAAACGATGATTCAGTAGCAGTCAGGCTACTGCAGTGGCAAATGGTTTGACCTAACAGACAGCAAAACAACTGCCACAGTCCTCTCACTCTGGTGTGGCCAGGCCAGACAGTGGGACAAGACATGCCCTGAGGGCAGGCAGGGTCTCCTTCCCACAGCCTCCACTGGTGGCCACTCTCTACAAATAATACTATAATACTCACATGGAAGGATGTGTGACAAGCTGTTTGCAGGATGATTTTCCCAAAAAATTTGACCTTTGAAATAAATATATAAAACCTCAGATTATTAGTTTAAACAATTGTAACAAGGAAAAGTTCTGTTGGTACTAGAAATCACCTCTGCTGAACTCACCCTGGCACTTCTCTGTGCTGCAAAGATGAACCCAGGGCAGAGTCCTCCCTCCTCCATTCACTTCTGCCCTGGATGCTCTCGGAGTGGGACCTGCCTGTGGCAGGTAATGATCCTGCTGAGCTGTGCATCGTGGCACATGCACCATGGCAGTCCCTGCAGTCTGGGAAGGTCTCCGGGGAGCTGAGAGCTGTGGCACAGTTGGTGCACTAGGAATACCTTACCTGGCCAAACAAAGTCTCTTCTGGCTGACTTACTGGTGCCCTTTTCTGTTTCAGCACCTTTCAGAGGACCATGTGCCTTCAGGATGTTTCTGTGGTGTCACAAAATCCTGCTCACATGTGGAAGGTTTCACAGCAGGTCATACCTTTATTTGGTAGATTAAAAACTTTACATACTGAAGCTCTTTGCTCCTCCCCAGAGCAAAGACAGAGCCTAGGCTCTGGTCTCCCATGGCCCCTCCCACATCAACCTGCGTGTGTTTTCTTACAACTCAAGGCACTGATTTAATTCATCAATGATTTTCATTAATAATTACTTTCAATATCTCTCAAATATTTCTTCAGCTTTACCAATGCTTCCGATTTTTTTTTTTTTTTTGCATGTGCCATTTATTAATATTCACTCTCTTAGAAACCAGAGCATCTGTGACTTGCAGAGGTAGGAGCAGTGTCATCAGCTCAGATGAAATCTCTCACTAAATAATTAAAAATAATCAGTGATGAGCATTTTGTCATTTACATCAACTGATGCCAAAGTCTCCCCAGTATAAAAGAGAGCAAGTTACTCTGTCCTCTCAGATAGAACAGAGACAAGCCCTGGCAGTGGTCACAGGGGCAGCTTGGGACCTGGCACCTCCCTGCCAGCTCTCAAGGGACTCTCAAGTCCCTGAGGGGGCTGGGGAAACCAGCAGGTCTTGAGATGAACAGCCCTCCAGTGCAGCACTGGTCCCACAGTGCTAGGGAAGGTGCAAGGCTGAGCCATGCAGGGATCTGTGGAGCAGCTCTTTTGTCCTGAGTCAGATGGGATGGAGCACAGCACACGTCCTGTCTGTGTTCCAGGACCCAGAGGACTGGTGTTTGGGAAAAGCTCAGGACTTAGCCCAGACCACTGTCCCTGTCAGCCAGCAGCTGCACTGTTCTGGACGTGAACCAAAGTACATTCCCCTAGTTTGCATCACAGCATCCAGGTCCTGTCCTGATTCATCCCAGAAAAAAATGAAATAGTTGACAATTGCCACCATGCTCTACCACTGTGTCCATAATTTCCCCCAGATGTGATTACTCATCGAATTTCATCTGAATTTTCTCCTACACAAAGCTCAAGTAAGAAAATATAGGCCTGAAAGTGACTTCTTGCTAAGGCTGGAGAAAAGCCTCTCCAGCATCCCCCCCATGGAAGCAGGTGTATCCCCTGCATGCCCCGACAGCTTTCTGGGCTGCTGGTGCCCTTCTGAGCTGCTCCTGTGTGACACCAAAGGTGAGAAGCACTGTATGAAACCAGGTCAGTGGCTAATAGAGACCTTATCAAAGATTGGGAGTATTTGGAGGGATAGGAAAAGCATTCATATAAGCATATTCATATTCACTCTTTTAAATCGTTATTACAAATGTTGACCAGCAGTAGCCACTAACAGAACAAGCCAAATTGAGAGGATTATACACTAATGATATTATAGCATGCTTTTCCTTAGTGGGAAAATATTTCTAAAATATTAACTGAAAGTATTATAAGAGCTGCTTATGTTCTACTGGCTGTTCCTCTGCTTTTGAACCTAGCTAACAAACAATTAATTCTCCTGTTAATTAGAGTGCCCAGAAAAAAATAAGTTTTCCCTCTTTTAGTTGTCTTTAAAATTGATTTTGAAATATATGTCAAACACTGAATACAGAACATGTGCTCTGGTGCCTATTGCCTTGGAGTGGAGCATGATAGCAATCAAAGCTGTTTATTCTTGTTTACTAGTGTTTAGCAGCTGAATATTTTTCTGCATTAAACAACTACAGGCCACAGAAGGCAGATGTCAGCAATGGCTTCAGGCACCCTTATGACAGAGTAAATGAAAAGTGAGTGTGGGTGTAGTTGTGAGTGCCATTTGTGTTTTGCCCTTGCCCAGTGGAGGGGTCGTGGGCAGCCCGTGGGCTGAGAGCCCCCAGTGCAATGAGCCCGTGCAGAGCCTGCCACCTGCCCTCACAGTGCACGAGAGCAAACATCAGCTCTGCAGGTACTGAAATGCACAGAAGGGTGGCACAGCTACACTAAAATAAAAAGTTAGGTGTATTACACAGTGTATTACATCACACCCACAAATACAATGCATGACAGCACAGTCTGTCACTATGACAGTCACTGCCTCGAACCTGCCACTCCTTGCCTGCTCTTTTCTGGACGCTGAACTCCTGCTTCTGGTGTGATTTTTTTTTTAAACCAATGCTCAACTCCCTTTTCTAATTTGCCCTCTATTTTCTTTGAGGTGAAGAGGTAATCGACAAATTATCAACACATTGTGAGATTCAAGAAAATAATGACAAACAGTGAGGATCTTGTGTGCTTCCAAAGGCATGTGCCAAGGCCTCTGGCTCTGTGCTGGTGCTCTGTAGCCAGCACTGCCAGTGGGACAATGGGACAGCAGCAGAAACAGCACTGTGCTGCCAGGCCAGTGCTCTGCCTGTGCTCTGGGGCACACAGGGAAGGTGTCTGTTTTGCATAATGCAGCAGCTATAACTGTAGAAATGTTCTGGTACAGGGTTTAGTTGATTTTACTTTTTCTACGATATTTGCCTGACAGAAAAGCATGTCTGCATATTTTCCTGCCTGGAATTTACATTTAGCATGTAAAATGGGAATATAATTTTGATATGAAATTAATAATAACCTCATGCTTTAGGCTGAAATAATTAAAACACGGAAGTTAAAGAAATTCTAAAAATAACAGAGATTTTCATGGTAATTGGATCACATTTTCCAGCTGAACACTCCAGAAGGACCAGGGAAGATGGCTGGCTGCCCCATGCTAAGTGCTGGGCTGAGCAGTGACTACCTGCCTGCTCTGTGAGGATGTTTGTTCCCAGCTTTCATCTGATATTTCTGCTTGATGTGGCAGTGTCCTTCATGGGGGCTCTTATGAAGAATATGTTGTCCTTAATCCAGTGAAACTAAGTAAATGCTGGAGTTTGCAATCCCTGGGACTTCCCCAGCAAGAACTGTTGTATCCCAGTGAAAAGCCGAGCCCTGTGCATGGCTGGTGGTGGCTGGGCAGTGTAGCCTGGTGGCAGCCCCGGGAGGTGCTGGTCCCCATGGGGGACACGGCCCGGGGGACACAGCCACGCTCACCAAAGCCACACAGGTCCCCACAGCCTCCTCCTCCGGAGCTGCCTGGTTTGGGGAGGATGTGGCTGGGAAGACAGGTCTTATGCCGTGACATGATGGGGAAAAGGACTCTGTTGCAGGTTCAGGGGTTTCCCAGCAGCTCCAAGCCAAGGGGACCCTCATCTCCAGCACAACACAGACACATTGCTCCATGCCAGACAGTCTGCAGCCAACACAGATGGTACTAATAGAAATGCTTCTTTTTTAAAGCTGAATGCAAATTTTAAAAGCAATTTACTCATCTGTTATTCCTGCTCCCAGCACTCAGCAAATGCATTTTTATTCATCTGCCCTTGGCATACAAGCCTCTGCGATTAATACTTCTATTTATCATAACTCCAGCTGACTCTGACTTATGTCCCCAGGAAAAAAAACCTGGGAATAGTCTTTCTTAGTAATTTTAAATGAATCCTGCAAGCCTGGGATTCACTGATGATATTTCATACATTTTCAATGAAATTCATATATTCTCAGAGGTTTTCTTCTCTCTCAAGATCTTTGACAGAGCTGTGATATAGGCAGAGCTGACAGTGCTGGCTGCACTCACACATTTGTGTTCCTGTGTGGAAGGGCTTATTCCTTTATCATCCATCCCCAAGTTGGTTACCTTAGTGCCTGACCACCTCAAGTGAAGGGAGGTTTTTGCACAACGATATAAAATACACAATATGTAGTTGTGTGGTATGAGGGCATCCAAGTAAAGCAACTTAGAAAATGAAGCAATGTACTGTGGTGACTGAACACTTCAGTGATAATAAAGTAGTGCTCAGGAAATAAATGGATCAAGAAATGTCCTATTACTACTACACTAAAAAACTGTTTGTGTAGTGACCTCAAATTCCAGCAAATGCTCCAAAATATCCTTTTGAATCAGTCCCACAGTTTTGCCAATAGAAACTCACTGATACTGCTTTGACCTCTGCTCAGGAGCCGTTCAAATGTGAAAAGCCATCTCCCAGTAAAAGCCCAAAGTAAGGCATCTCGTCCTCTTTCAGAGGGTGTTTATCACCACTTGACACTAACCACTGCAAAATAAATGCCCTTCCAAGAAAAAAAAAGATATTTCAATTTTGTGCTGGCAGTAGGGTAAGCGATACTTTGCCACAAATTTTTGCTGACAGATAAAAGGGCCAGAGCCATCCCAGCTGTGGTTCTGTTCTGGTGGATTCCCCTCCTCTGCAAGGAATTTTGTGTTCTCGCTTTCTCACCTGACAGACGAGGCCTGTGACCCAGAGCCAGCAATGCTTTTACACCTGATGTGTTCAGCAGTTGATAGGTTGAGATGATTATAGACGTATTTGCTACTCCTCCTTCTTTTAAAACATTGGTTTTTGTCTCGCCATTGAAATAACCAAGCACAGTTACGTGTCTCGGGAGCTGCTGACCTGGCACCTGTGACATGTGGGAGCAGACTTCACCTCGCCCCACCAGCACGTTCCTCCCAGCTTTGCTTCAGCATGGGAATATGTTTTTTCTGAAATAAACTCCATGGAATGAGACCAGTTCTCCTATCTCATATTCCTAAAACACAAACTCTGAATCTGAAAGAAGTGTTTTACATGGTACTTCATCACTTCCTGGGCTTTTCTTGAATTCAGGGTTCCTGTGGAGAAGCATCATGTCACCCAGTGATCAGCCCTGCAGGCCTTCTGCAAGGTTACAAGTGGCATGAGGTAATAAAATATGAATTAAGTGCTTGGATGTAGAGAATTAGGAAATAATAGTAAGAAAGCTGAATGAGAAAGATCAATTTCAGCTAGAAGAAAACTTAAATCCACAGGAATGTCTCCTGTATTAATTCTCCTACTAGCAGAAGAAATGTGCAACTGGATATTTTTACTTAAATGAATTATCTTTTGATCCAAATTTCTTCAGTGCCATATATCTAAGTAGTTTGAAAGCAAAACTTTCCTCAGACAGCCCGTCCTGGCTGCATTAATTTTCACTTTTTCTGCATTACTGTGACAAGAGTACTCCAGCTGAGTCAGCAGGCAGGGGTGTGTCTGCTCACAGGAATAAGTAGTAACAGTGGGATCTTTTGCCAAAAGGATGCACAGGGGTCTCGGCTCTCAAATTCACCAGTTTGTTAATCATTCCCTCTCTGTGACAAAATTTTTCTCTGAGAAATGCATTGAAAGAACAATTTTTCACAGCTCCTCACACACACTAGAAGAGTGACGAGAGAATATTTATGATTTTGTCTTCCATCAGCACTTTCATGTTTATGAGCTCAGTATATTAACATAAGGCTTCCAATTACAGTTTTGTATTTTCTTACACAAGGAAGAGTGTTCTGAAAACATACTGCAGTTACAGGCATACTATTCAAATGTGCCTAGTGTGTGTTAGAGAGGATGGGGAAAACCAGTGAAGAAAAATGTTTACCAGATAAAAGTGCTGTAAATGCTGGAATCCATTCACCTCCATTCCAGAAGTGTCACGACAGCTGTTATGTACTGAAACTAGTAATCTGTAGGGTCATAAGAATTCTGTCTAGACGATTAACAATGAGCAAAACTGGCAGCAGCTCTGGAATGGAGATGTTTGCACACAAGTGTCAGACCTAGCTGCAATCTGGGCTGGACACCTATGTAGATTTACCTGGGTTTGCCTTTACTCTGAGTATACAGTGGCAACCTTTTCTTCTATGTGTGCATGGGTGTTATGGGGAAGGAAAGAAAACCAGAAATGGGAAAGAAATGCAAAAACTTCTGTCCCTCAGCAAAATGAAGTACGATTCTGAAATCTGGCCAAGGGTTTCAAAAGAGTGTGAAATACGTAATCTGCACCTTGATAAAGTAATTTTTTGCATTATTACCTATAAAAGACAGACTGACTCAATGAACCGTCATCCATATGTTGTCTGCAGAGTTCCACCATCAGAGGAGGATATGCATAATGCAAGATCCCAGGAAGACATCTCTTTGTTCATTCTTGCATTTGCTTAAGAGCATGGATTTTAAGACCAAAGAGGACCATTCAGTCATTTTATGTGATATACTGAGTAACTTAAGCAAGAGAAATTAGTTTCTTACATGTGCATGATTCCAGTAGCTTGTCCACTGAAGTGCTGCTTTCTGATCTTGTTTTGCAGCCCTCGAGGTGCAAATGTATCCTTTCCCTCAGAGTCACTGCCAGAGGTTCATATTCATCAATGTTAACAGTCAGGGCCTTTGCCACTCTTGAATATCATTAGCAATTTCATTATGCCTTCTGCTTTCATTTCAGAGTCTTTACTTTCTGTTCTCCTGCCTCCACATCTGCGGTGCCTTCCTTTTCTTGGAGCACATGTCCATGTCTGTGGCAGCTGTGGGTTTAATTGTATTGAGCCGTGGAGTTTCCAGTGCTCACAAGTAGCTGTGCCATGTTCAGCCAGGAACATGCAGGTGTGACATTGCATGTGAACACACAGCTGCATGAACTGGGCAATGCTTACCCCCAGCTCAGCCCAGTTCTCCCAGTTACCCGTTTATCCCAGCCAGCTGGGTCATCTCTAGTGCAGCCTCCACTTGGGTCTGAACTGGCCCCACTGGCCTTTTCCCCATGCTGGTTTGTGAGAGCTGTATTCATTAACACCTCCAGGGTCTGCTTCCCTATCATCCATGAAACATCAAAATCGCAGAATGGTGGAGTTTGTAACAGAGGTTACACCTGGAGGTCACTGCTCCAGCTCCACTGCTCTGGGAGGGTCATCCAGAGCAGTTGCTCAGGGCTGTGTTCAGTCAGCTGTTGAATTATCTCCAAAGATGGAGACCCCACAACCTGTCTGGGCAACATGTCCAGTGGCTGGCCATCCTGGTGGTATAAAACCCAAAACCTAAGCACAACACAGGACTTGCTGGTTGATAGTTTTTATTCGTGTGCTGGCAGCCACAACTGAGTATAGTTGATAGTGCCTCGGGAGAGCACTCACCTGAGGCAGGGACAAAAATTGCAAAGGGCAGCACTGGGAAGGTCCATCAGATTATTTGGATCTGTAGGAGCCATCCCTCAGTCTTTTCCTGCCAGGTTTCACACCAGCTACACTCTCTTGCTGATATTTGAAATGCACACAGATAAAGCTGACCCAGTTGTTCGAAAATGCCACTTCTACACCTGTCCTTTAAGTGTTCTAAAAATCAGTGTTCTGAGAATTGGCAGTGTTAAAGAAACTCTTGTTTCAGACTTGGAAACTGCTTTCTTGCCTGCCAAAAATTGTTTGGTAAGATGAATTATTGGAACTCAGTCTGTTGGAAAGGAGACACTTTTGCTGATAGAGATGAGCCAGAGTGCTTCACAAGAAAACAATTCCACCTTGTTAGAATTCTGTGAAGAAAAATCCCAGTTCCTACAGTGACAGCTTTCACTACAAAGAGTTCCTTTCTTATCTGCTGGGTTTTTTTCTATACTATGTAAACCAGCACCTTGTTGAGTGTGCCTGCCTGGAGTGCTGCTATGCAATTCCCGGAAACTGATGTTCAAATATTTAAAAGAACAAATACCAACAAACCGTTATTGCACTTCTGCTCTGCAAAACCTGTAGCTTATACAGGGCCCTAAACCAGCTACCAGGAAGATCATCACCCTTTGTTCACTTTGCTGCTTTTTGTTTAATAAGCACATGGATGAGTGTGCGTGGAGGCTCTCCCTTTCCCTGGCACCTTTCGTTGGCCAGCAGTGTCCTTGCCACCCACATGAGGAACATTATTTCTGTATCTCTGGCTGGAGGAGAGGTTCAACTGATCTCCAGGCAGACTTCCTCCATGCAAGCCCTCCATGCTCACAGGTACTCCAGTTTTCTCCAGGAAAGCTCTTTTAGTATTTCCTTAGAGGCACTGTCTCAGTGTTCCACCTCAACTCTGGCAAACAGCCCCAGTGTCAGCCTGGAGTGCAAATTCTTGTCACTACAAACAGGGATGATCCAAGAGGAGCCAAACTCAAGTTGTGCCAGAAGAGATTCAGGTTGGATATGGGGGAAAATTTCTTAATGGAAGAAAAGTTGCCCAGTCAGGACACAGGCTGCCCAGGGCAGTGGTGTTGTCCCTGTCTCTGGAGGGGTTTTAAAGCCCTGTGGGTGTGGCACTTGGGGACATGGGTTAATGGTGACCTTGGCAGTGCTGGGGAATGGTTAGGCTCAATGATCTAAGAGGGCTTTTCCAATCTAAACAATTCTGTGATCTTGTGAGTCCTGATTTACTTTGGGCTTGATGCTTCACTAGTCACTGCCAGTGGCCTCTCCTCCAGCACACCATGCACTTTAGAGGGCAGTATCAATGAACTGGACAGGAGGAACAGAAACCCACAGACTCTGGGTTTCTCACACAGCCCCTGGATGAGTCCTGGTGTAAGGTGGTTGTGGGAAATATCCCTCCTTGGTTTGCTGCCTCTCCTGCACTTTGCTGTGCAGGCCCACAAGTGACAGGGAGGTAGTCTGGCTGCAGCCACCTTTGCTGTTACAGTCTGTGAAGGGATTCTCATCACTCAACTCACCCTCAGCCATCTCCCACGAAGATAATGGAGTTCAGTTCATTAGTTCAGTTAAATCACTGTCCTGACTACCAGCAGTATTGTGGATCTGCCCAGCGGGAGATGAGGTGCAATCTGCAGAGCCATGTCAGCCCATGCAAGTGTGGCTCTTGGGGTCTCCTCATGAGCAGTGTGTCCAGCTCTGGGTCTGGATTCTTCCACAAGTGAAAGTCCTGGGCAGCCCCTTGCCTTCTCTCTGCATTCTGCCGGGGCCGTGGGGCTTTGGTCACATCCCTGCTCACTTGTTTTGGTCTGAAGTGTCCCTGTGTGGTGTGAGCAGGGCACAGCAGGTGACACAGGCTCCCACTCACACTCCTCACTGGGACACTGCTGGTGGCTTATTTTATCTGTTTTGTTTTATTGCACTTGTTGCTGTCTACCTGTAACACCTAAGTACAATGAGCCAAATTATGCAGGGCTAAACAGGATAGAAATTATGACTAGTATGTTTCAAACATCTCTTCAGAACCACTCCAATATATTTCCTGTGCAGGAGTTTGGAAACATCAACTTTTCTGCGGGTGGATGAAGAAGATTTCACTCTGAGGAGAAAGCAGAAGGAATGGCTGTATTTTATTTCTTGTCTTTTTAAGCCTGATTCAAATGCATTTAAAGGAAAATTGAATGCTGAAACAAATTCCTGGAAAAGAGATGAATGAATGGTCCATTAGTGAAACCATTAAAACATACAAAACACAGTCACTGATACTACACCCACTCTGAACTGACATAACATATCCTTTGTTTATTATCAAGACAATATTTACACTTTACCATTCAATTGGTTTATGCAGTTAGTCACTCTGATCAATAAATAAACTCACAGTTTCTTGTTAAACATCATTTCTGAATCCAAATAAAATTACCTACGGTGCAGTGCATGCCACAGTCGCAATATGCCGTGTACTTTATTGATGATATGTCTTTTTGTGCAAGCCTTCACTTCCGGCTTTTTAAGGATATTTATTTCTTCATCTGCGTAAGAAGACCCAGTCTCAAAGCAGCATCTACTTAGGTCACCAGAGCTTTCACACAGACAGAACTCTAATATAAAAAGCCACTAAAATGCAAAGAGCAAGCTGGGTGAGAAGGGAGGAAGGCAGGAAAGCTTGGAGGAGAGGCAGAGGGCAGCTGGAAGTGCCTGTTGAGCAGGGCAGGGTTGGGGGTCCTGGGACAGTGGGCACTCACAGGGGTCCCACCTCAGCACCCCCCCACCATTTGCCTGCTCACTGCAGAGCCCCTGGCCCTGCAGCCTCAGTGCCAAGCCCTTCTGTGGGCACAGAGCCCTGGCAGATGGGTGCCACTGCCTTGTCAGCAAGCCCCACTCCACACAGCAGGTCTGCAGGCATGCAGGAGGAAATGGATTATCAGTGATCATCAGCACTGTCTGATGTGTGTCTGATCCCAGGATAAGCCAGCTGCCTCCCCAATGGCTCAAGACAGTCAATTGCCCCAGAGTCAGACATGCTAAAGGACTTCCACTGTGCTTAGGTGTCTCCTTCCCATATAAGCCACCCACAGATTAGACACTTTCACCTTTCAAACATAAACATTTCAAAGTAAAAGTTTTTAAAAATCCCTAACTAAATCTTTAGATGGGATCACGTGCTCCTGTTTATGTATGACTATTAGAAATGAATGAGCATCTTGCTTCAGTGTCATTTGCACCAGACACATACTCAAAACTGGAAAACCAAATCTCTTTGGTGGCATCAAGGAGCACTGAAGTGGTGAGTAGAAATGGCAGCAGGACTTGAGGACTCAATGGTGAACTGTCCCAAGATGTGCAATGGCACATGCAGCTGTAAGTCCAGGGCTCCAAGGAGGAGCTTCACTTGTGCTTTCCTACTTAGGCTCCCTGACCCCAGTCCCTGCAAAATCTCTGTGATTTCTGGCTCATCGTGACTGAGATGATCCATTCTTCTACACACGAAAACACTTTTTAAGGGGAGAGGTAAAAGGGGAAGCTTGGGAGGGACATCAGCCCATAGTCACAGCTGCAGTGGACAGGCAGCTCGAGGTGCTGATGGCTCAACCTGCCTTGAGGCCCAGGCTGCCAGGAGAATAGGTGTGACCCTGGGCTCAGCTTGCAATGCTCTCTGCTCCTGACATCAGCTTCAGCATGCTTGGGTCTTTCCTTGGAAGTGACTCTACAAGATTGACCTCTGGGCTTCGGGACAATAAACAAATGCCCACTGTCAACGCTCACAGGCAAGTTCTGAATTTTGCACTGTTCCTTTCTCACAGACTCATCACAATGAGCTTTGCTGAATGTCCAGCTGAGATAGCTCACGTGTGTCCTGCTGTCACAGCAGAAGGGGGGGATATCGAGGGGACAGCTTCACTTTCTTGTATTTGCTTGTTTGTTGCTACTATATTCCTCTTTAAATACCTCATTAAGAAATAATCTACTAATTAAAAGACAAATGCCCTTTGCAACCCTAAAAATCAGAAAATTTGTTCATATCAGCCTAAATTGATAGTGAATGCCACTATAATTTGTATGTTACTTGGGAATTACCTTTCTGAACACCTATTTAAGCAGCACTGGAATCAACAGCAAAACTATGGGCTTCTATAAGAAAAGCAAAACAACATAATTCTATGTGGAGTGTGACACTGCCCCAGTCCTTGCATGGCTGACTGATTATACAACTGAACATTGGACCACGTGTTACAAATGGTGAAATAAATTAAACCGTTTGAATTTTTTTTCTGAAAGAGAATTGGGTATCTGAGTTACATTTTATGTTCATAAATATTCACTCTAGTCCACCAAAGCAAAATCAAATGAAGGCTGAATAGCTGCAATTAATCATTCATTTACTTCTGAATGTGTGTTCTTTTTTTCCCTCCTCACTACCTTGTTAGAGCTTGGAGCTCTGAACTGGAGACAAAAATTACAATTTATTTTCCAAGTTCATGCAACATAGACTCAAAAATGTTTAAAAAGCTTCATCTACCTCATTCTTCATGTAAAAGTTCTGCTTGGAGTGGTTGATGGAGGACTGATTAGTGATGGAAGGATATTCAATAAGTGACAGCAAAATGCTCATTATGTGATACATATTAAAGACAATTATAAGCTCATTAGGAAAATGTCTTTTGAATTATTATAAAACATCAGCAAGAATGAAAAAACATTAACACCCCTGATATTTTTGAAGTGTTTTATACTTAAAGATGTAAAGAAATTTGTAGACTTCAGTATAAATTGTGAGCCAATTTCCAAAGAATTTTTAAAAGCCTACATTAATCAAAACATAGCATTTTATTTTCCTCATCCTCATAGTACATAGCCTCTTAAATAGGTCAGTTAGGGTCAAAAGGTGATTTTTTAAAAACTATTTTTAAATAGAAGCAAACAGAAACTTTGGGTCCAAACACAATGTTGATGAAAATATGCACTGTTCTGTGGGGAGACCCACATTTACCTGCTTTTGGCCACTTCTCTTGAAAGTCACGACACAAAATCAGGTGAAGCTGTTTCCAACCCCAGCATCAAAATTACTTTGAAATTAGAAAATGTGCAGCCCAAGGACCACTTAAGCTGCTTAGTTGAAACTCTATAGCAAAAGTGTTCAACAACAAAATTAAGTCCCTAAAAATGCTTCAGATTTATTATACCTTTTATTTTCTCCCCTTAGAAAAAGCACTGCCTAATCTCATTGGTTCTGGAACCTCACAAAACTACAGAGTCATGCAGAATCTTGCTTATATGGAGATGCCTTGTTCTCAAAGATACAAGAATGAGACCTGCAAACACCCTTGAGCTCAAGCTTTAAAGATAGAGAAGGTGGAAACTGTCAGAGAGGACCAAGTTGGATAAAGCTAGAAAAATATGTGCAATTATTGTATTTTTTTAATCTTCACAGTTAAGGTTTTTCTGGATATTATCACTTCTGTCCAGTCTGTCATGCATTATTAAATATCTGGCATATTTTGTGGATGTGTGATTCCTGCTCAGAGCAGCTCTCAGTCCATACTCATTTCTTGCTTCCCTCGTTCTGCTCTAACCCAGTGATTAACAAAAGCTTTGTTGAGGGTCCATCCATAAATGATGGACAGGCACATGCCCAGACCAGTTTCCACTTTGGTGTCCTGGCACAGAACATCTGGTCAAAATGAGGGAATGAAACTTGATCGCCAAGAAAAATTTATTGTTAAGAGTTTGTGGTAAATGCAAATCGTCATGCAGAGTGAGCTTGAGTCAAAAGTTCACCCAAGTTATTTCTAAAAGAGAGTTTCCTCAGGCACTGAGAACTGGGCCAAAGCAGCACTGCCAGGGCATGTTTGTCTGCAGGAGCAGCTGAGCAGGCAGGGACAGGGGGACAGGGCAGGGACAGGGGGACAGGGCAGGGGGACAGGGCAGGGACAGGGCAGGGACAGGGGGGACAGGGCAGGGACAGAGGGACAGGACAGGGCAAGGGGACAGGGCAGGGACAGGGGGACAGGGCAGGGGGACAGGGCAGGGACAGAGGGACAGGGCAGGGACAGGGGGACAGGGCAGGGACAGGGCAAGGGGACAGGGCAGGGACAGGGGGACAGGGCAGGGCAGGGCTGGACACACACCCTGAGCAGCCCCTGGGCCCTGGGGCTCCCACAGCACCGTGCCACAGCAGCCACCTCCTCCTGGCGCAGCCCCAGCCCCGTGCTGGGCTGGATGGTGACACAGGGGGAAAGGGGCCAAGCCCCTCCTGGACCCTCAGGTCAGACTGGGCTGGGTGCCCCAAAGCATCCCCTGGGCTTCAGCCAGCCTTGGCAGGCAGAAATCCTTATGATCCTCTACACAGAGAAGGGAAAGGGGTCATCTCAGCATCACTGAGACTGTCTGGAAAGCCACACTAGCATGTCTGTGGAGTTGTTTAGGACCTAAATTAGGCCACAGCCAATTACTGCCTGTATGGTGAAGACCTTGGTGCTGCAGAGTGGCTGAGCCTGGGATAAAAATGCAAGAATTCAGCAGGTGATATATCACTGCTTGTGTCACACATGGCCATTTATTTCCAGTTAAGACACGACTAATGCACTAACAGTTTTTTTTTACGGACCAGACAATTTCTTCAACTTCCCTTTCTGAAGTGTGTTACTGGGCTTCAGGTACATGGTCCGTAAAAAAAAACTTCCCAGGGCCAACACCCATTCATGCTGATGGTACAGGAGGCTTTGACTCCCATCCAGCCCTTACACCTTTGAACAGGATCACAATGGCAGCAGAGCTGGGCTGTCTACATCAGACATCACAGCACATTTTAAAACTAATTCTCTGCTCTTCTGGTCTGCCATATTTTCCTTCTTTATAAATAAATGGCTTCCCAAGAAGAACAAAAATATCATCTAGGTAGTACAGGTTGCTCAGAAGTTTATCTCTGAGGCTTGAAACTCTCTGAACTTCCCACAGATTTGTCTCTGTTTTATTCTTTGAACCAAGATTCCCCTAAACCCTTTGTCTTTAATGGAAGAGAGGTTCTTACATTGCAAAGCTAAAGAAAGAAAATTACCTTCTTGAAATCTGATAGCCAAGTTTAAGAGCATCAGTAAAGAGCTGAGAACTTACTCAATGAAGATAAAAGAAAACACACAGAATAAAATTGCACTGTTTGAGATGTTATTGCAATTGTTATATAGAAAAGCATCAATAAGGGCATTGATGTAAAATGAGGAAAGGAACAGAGTATATCTCAATGAAAGCACAGCAATACACACTTTTAGGGCAAATGAATTAACAGAGACCCAGAAAGGTTTTCAGAGAGTTTGTACTCAACCAAAGACAGAGATGAGTTCCATGAGTTTTTGACTTTCAGAGATGAAAACTGCTGCTGAGACATCAAGACTGACACAAAAAGAAAAGGAGCAAAAAATTTGAAGGTTTCTACTTAATAATTTCTATATTCTTTTTTACCTTGTTCTTAGGAGTTCAAAATTGTTAAAAAGAGATATGTTTCTTGTAACACCACAACTTACCTCACTGCTGCCAGTTCTGCAGGTTCCTAAAGGAAAATAAGCTTCCTAATTCTAACCAGACAATCATGAAAAGTCCTAAGAAGGAACATACTGGGAATGTTAAGTATGGAAATGGCCTTTATGGTTTTTTTTAATTTTTCACTGGATCTACCACAATTTGATATTTTTTATTGTATGACTGCAAGTCTGAAAAACGTGGGCACAAGGAATCATAAGGAAGTGAATTAAATCAATGAAAAATTCCCCTCTCTCTCAGTCCTGCAGATCCATAGATGAATCTTTCCCGAAGAAAGCCATGGTGACAGCTGAAATCTTACCAATAATTTCTCTGGAGCACTATTTCTTTGGAGTCATAAAGGCTGACTCTCCTTCTCTTAGTCATTAATAAAAGGTCCCCCACATTAGTGCATCAGAGAGAGGCCTCCCCTCACCCCTGGATTTTCTGCAGACTCAGAAGAAGTGGCGGAGCAGGTGCTGTGGTGGCTGGGGAAGATGAGAGCTGGGATGTGGAGGAGGTGAAGCTGCTCGCTTGTGACCTCTTGGCTCTCTGCCCATGGGCAGGTGGTGCCAGCCAGGTGCCAGGTCAGATGGCATGAGCTCCAGGGGACCCCAAAGGCTGGACCTCGTGTGATGTCACCCCTGAGCTCAGCTCAGCCCACCCAGCCACTGCCACGGGGCAATGGAGAACGAGTGCACCATGGGCTCTCGTTTTCTGTATGGATCTGTCCTGCACCCCCTCCTGGATTTGTCCAAGCAGCAAAAGCCTGAGTTTGCCACTCGATCTCAGATTTGAGTTTGGGATTTTTTTCAGGGAAATAATTTCCAGAGCAATAAAGAGCACATCTGAGTCTGTCTTAAAACTACACACTTTTATGTCTAATCATTTTGACCTGTCTCCCTGATAAAGAAAAATATTTATTTGAGAGTTCTGAAGACACTAAAGCTGTTGTGAGGAGGGATGCTGAGCACACTGGTCAATGAGACAAATTAATCGAGTCAGGCTAGGAATAGCACCAGAAGGATGCTATTGAATCAATGCTTGGGGAATCAGGCTTTTGCTTAGCTTTCTGTTTTTCTCCCCTCTTTCTGATTTCCCTGCTAAGAGAACCAGGAGTAGATCTGTGCAAATGTTTTCCTGTCGTTTTCTCTTTAAAAACCAACTGTGTTTACACAGGTGGGATGTCATATATGGCAGATTGGTTGAGGGTGCATAAATGCCTTGTAACCAATACAACCAAGAAAAAAACCCCAAAACCCACTCAGTCTATTTTTGTCTGGTTTCTTCCCTGCCCTTGGACTCTGAGAAATGTACTTTTCTCTGTCCTCCACACAGCAAATTCCTAGAGCAGACACTCAACCACTGTCTGTCTGGCATTGTTTCAGCAACTTCTCTTGCTTTTACTTTTATTTTATATGATGCTCTCCAGAAGCCAAATTTTTATGTCTTCTCAGAAATCCAGTTGACCTGCAGTAGGAAACCTTTCCCTAAACCAAGCACTTGTTTTAGCTGGACGGTTTATTATCCATTCTCAGATATTTGTTCTCTTTATACAAATGGAGGCAACAAATGAAATGAAAACTGTAAAGCTGAAAAATACCAGCCATCAGAGTGCAGATTAAGAGCACTACAACAACTTTTTTTTTTTTACAATGACTGCTGAGGTATAGAGTAAATTTAAAACAAATTGTGGGTAAAGTGCTTTGTGTCATCTCTTTTCTGACCTTAACCCATGGGCAGAGAAATAGCCAGAGGCAGTGCACATTCTTCTGTCACTACAGAAAAGTCCCAAATGTTCTGGTTTCTTTTGGAGTCAGGTTCTTCTCCATGGTGCCCAGCAATAAGACAGGAGGTGATGAGCAGAAACTGATGCCCAGGAAGTTCCACCTGAACTTCAGGAAGCACAACTTTCCTGTGCAGTGACCAAGCACTGGAACAGGTTGCCCAGAGAGGGTGTAGAGTCTCCCTCACTGAAGATATTCCAGAGCAGTCTGGTCACACTCCTGTGCCATGTGCTCTAGGATGATCCTGGTTGAGCTGGGAGGTTGGACCAGATGAGCCACTGTAGTCCATTCCAGCCTGATCCATCCTGGGATTCAGTGTTCCCGTGAAGCAGCATCTGTGGGGGAATTCCCACACAGACCTCCCTGCTCAGGCACTGGCCACTGTTCCATAATGTGCCCATGGCTGTTGTCCTTGCTGCGCTGCAAAGGGGGTGACTCAGCACCCTTGGGAATGACCACTGTTGCCTTCAGCCTCCTTGTTTCCTGGAAAGGCAGTTCATTGCTTCTTTTCTACTACAACATCCCCATCTTCCTTCCTTCTAGTGGGACTTGGGTTGGTTTGCCATGGTTTGTGAACCCATGAGAACAAAACGCATTTTAACTGTCTTAGGTGTGAATGAGTTATAGGAATAATCCTTCTGTGAGGCTGGAAAGCCAAAGCCTGCAGAGCTGGCAGAGGGGCTGATGGCAGCTCTGCCATGCAAACACATCTCTGAGCCAAAGATGTTCTGCTGTAGCACAAAGCATACTGAGAAGGGAAAACATACCTGGGTTTGTATGAAGCACTCTTTTGAAATCAAGATGTGTTCTCTATTCTTTCCATCAATATATTGGTAGCATAAAAATTGTCAAAGGTGAAGCAGAATTCCAGTCATGGAGAGGGATAAGCCACCTTTTTTGGATCTGTTTAGACCAGGAAACAGTGACACTCACTTCAAAACTGATGTCATAGAGCCAAGCAGAGTGAAAGCCCCTGTATCTCAAGCACAATGTGGATGCAGAACAAAAGCCAAGCCTCCAACTGCTTGCAGCTGCTTCTGAGAGTATCTTTGGAGTGAAAACAACTGTTCAAATAAACCTTGAGGAGAAACAAAGTGAACAGCTACATGAATAACGAATGATACCACACTGAGTGTTACAAGTCTCTGAATGGAGCCCTCTGTTCTTGGAACCCGTATATTTATGCTTCCAATGTAACTTTCTATACTCCTGCAACAAGAGCATATTAAACATGGTCATGCATGTGTGTGTTAGTACATTTTTCTTACAGCTTTTTTTAGCTGCTGGGTTTATACAACAGCTTTCATGCTAGGATACAAACAGGAATGTTCTTCAGTCATACTCATGTGACCATAGATCACCAGATATGACAAAGTCATGCAAAGAATAAAAA
Organism: Acridotheres tristis; assembly: GCA_037013685.1. Lineage (NCBI taxonomy): Eukaryota > Metazoa > Chordata > Aves > Passeriformes > Sturnidae > Acridotheres > Acridotheres tristis. The sequence continues at coordinate 99,688 of CM072892.1, read as the reverse complement.
GATTTTTTTTTCCCCCTCTGTTGAACAGAAAAATATTTCTGTCTTCCTACTAGATGATTATTAGCTTTTCAACAAGAAAGATATGACTTTGCAAAGACTCCTCTTTTCTTCCTTACTTTGCTCAAAGTTTCTGAGCAACCTGAACTCAGCGATGCTTTTTTCTTTCCAAGTACTATGGGAGCACTGAATTGTGATTCATCATCCCATCCTCAAGGGATCCAGCAGACAGCAACACACATTCCTGTGTTACAAGAGATCACATGCTAATTAACAACATTATACATTTATGAACCAATTATCATATTTGCACAGGACAAGTGCATCCTACTTCTAATTTTAATTTAAGGTCTCACATGAATAAGCTGTCATTGAAGAAAAGCCCAGTGCACCCTTATTAGCATTTTGCAAGGGAAGCCAAGATGTTCAGCCGAGTGTGCTCAGCAGCTTCCTTCCCCAGCACTCTCCCCAGCATTAGCAGGATTATGTCCTCACCTGTGCCACAAAGGGCTGACCTGCCTTTACTCAGCAAATGCTTCTCACTTCTTCCACTTCTTCGAAAGCATCCTCCCCCAGCTTCTCCCTGTGTGGCTCAGAATAGGAGGGGAGGTCAATTTTGCTCTCAAAGGCCTGGTACTTGGAAAACAAACACCAGACACCCAGGCACCATAAACTTGGCAGTTTGAAATTACTGACCCTTTGCTAGCAGTGCAGTCTCTCCCTCAATTTCTCCCTCTCTGTCTCTTTACCTACCAGCCATACAGAGACAGGAGGAGAATTAAAGTAGAGCTGAGTCTTTGCTTTAATGTCTTTTGTGTAAAAGGAAAACCAGCTGCCCCTCAGGGCATGTGGCAGCTCGTGGCTTCCCGTTCTGCAGGGCAGGCACAAACTGGCATCTCCCACCCCTCGGTGGCTGGTCCCTGCCTCCACATCTCACACATCTCCACATCCCCTCTGTGCTCCACCAAAACATATTCCTTGATGGTTTCAGCCTCTGTTTGCAGTTCTTTCCATCAACAAATCAATCCAAAATATTTTCTCTTCCCAAAGTGGTGTTCCATATGTGTAACTTCCACAGCCACCTTCACTACCCATCCGTACAAGGTGTACAGATAAAAAAATATTTTTAGTAATCCTTTAAAACAGCCAGGAATTAGTCATTTGAACTGATAGTGCCATAGGAAAGCCTGGCCCACACATCTGTCTGGAAAATTCATGGGTACCTGACAACAAGAAATCACAATATTTGGCTCTGGAACTTATAATATTTGCTTCTGCTACTCCTTCTGCTGAAATATATTCTGTTACATTTCTGTCAATTCCTGGATAAGGAAAGAAGCAACACTCTAATTTTCTCTGAGGCAGATTGTATATTTTAAAAGCTCTATAAACATGAGTTTTCCGAAGGACTGTCGTTGTTCCTGCAGGCAGTAATGTTGCAAACCAAGTAATAAGACTTCAAGCACTAATCAAAATATTCAGAATTGCAAGTTGGCAACAAACAACCTGAAGCCTAAATAGCTCTTAGCAGTAAAAATAAATCTAACCTTCTCTGGGATCTCCATGGACTTTTGTACCTCATGAACCATAAATATATTTCCATTTCACCTTTCAAGTTAGTTGATGTTTAGGCTACCTCAACATCTGTGGGAAAACCTTCTCTGGCAGAGGAAGCAAACAGCTTTGCAGAGATTCTGGTTAGTGAGGAGGAGCAGTACCTGCAGAGGAGGCCTGCTTCCAAAAACAGCCCTGTCAGTTTTTCTGTTTTATTACTAAGGTGATTTTAGTTGAATCCAATGAATCTGCTCTGCCAGTGGAGTTAAATCCATGTGGTGGCTGGGGCCACTGGTTGGCCTGTGCTAGATGCAGGGGCAGCTGTTTCCAGAGTAAAAATACTAGAAATTTTCACTAAAATAATATCTTCTAGTTCCTTTTGAACTGCATTTTACGTTTCTCAGACTATACCAAATTATCTGCACAAATACCACGTCACAATCTGTGCAGTGCTGTTCACAACTTGGGGCAAGAGCAGGCTGGTGGCACTGTGATGTTTACTACCAAGATAAAATGCATCCTGGAGAAAAACACCATTACTTCCTCCACAAATGAAAGCAGGCGTCCCTAAAGCTATGGACACTCTGAAATGCCTGTTTAAAGTATTTGGGAAATAAGAATACCTTCCACTGGCTTCGGGTAGCAAGTCTAAACCTGGTCTGAACACCTGACTACTTTATCTGGGAGCTGGGGACAGGGTGTGTTTAAGGCACAGATTGTTGCCTAGCTCTCCTCTGCTCAGACAGATAATCACATGCTCTCTGAGGGATGCCTTTGGAGCTCTCTGAGCGCCCTGTCTGTGTGAGTGTGCTGCTACGAGGAAGCCCCAAAGGGTGCCCAGAGAGATGGACCTTCAGCTGGTCTTTTCAGGGATGCAGGTGAGGTCACTGGTACAAAAATTTCTCTGCTCTGACTATTCTGCAGCAGAGCTTTGAGCTTTAAGTCCAATTTATTTTACTGATACAGTGGAATAAACAGGTGGAGATGTGTGCCTCCAGAGAAAGACCCAAACAAAGGAATCCCTGGCCCTTTATACCCTGACAGTCCATGCACCTGATCTTCACCCACTCCTCATACACCCTGTACCCACCTCTTTGTCCAAAGGTGAGTTTTGGTCTGGGGTCCTCTAGCACCTTACAGGATTCTTCCCCTGTCTCACAGTAGGTTAGTGGCTGACTTTAAGTTGTGGCTTCCTTATCTCCCAGTTTCCACCGGCCTTAGGGCTAAGACAAGACTTAAGATAACTTCAGTCTAAGTCTTTAGTTCAATTTTAGTTACTCATATTTAGCAAATTTACTCAGACAAAAGAATACCCTTCTCAGAATTCAGCTGGCTACAATTTATCTGAAGGATTCACTCAGGAGCCCATTTGATACGTTCATATATTTGTGTTCTCCCCCGCCTTTTTCCTCTCCCTAGCTCAGCATGGGGCAAGAAGAGCAACACTGGCAATCAGTGAGTGATTAACAGTATTGGTTTCCAGTTCGGTTTAGGAAGAGAAGAGATCTGGTTTCTGGTTTCATTGCTGCTGGGCACATAAGAGGAAATGGAAACAAAGTAGAAAATAAGCACATGTAAAGTTGAAAGGAATTCATTGAGGAGACTGATAAAACAGAATCTTAACAAACATTTAAGGGAAATTCTTTAATCTATTTTATTCCCCTCCTGTATAGAAAAGACAAAGAATTTGAGGTACCAGTTTGAGTTCATTTTGAGTCAATTCACATGCAGAAAATGTACTTTGGCTTTGCTCAAGGGGAGGCAGTTACCCAATCTAACCTCACAGCTATGAAGTATCAGTTCCATAGCTAGCACAGTAACTCCAGAACAGCAAGCCTCATTATCTGTACTGCTCACTTAATCCTGTTCAATTAGGCATAGATAAATAAATGACACCGTTTATCAGTTAAAACATTAAATGAAGCAAACCAATAATAATCACCAGTTAAGGCCAGTATCTCCTGCAGTAGTCAAACATCTCTGCTGTCTTGCAGACAGGATGCCTGGGCTTCCTCTTTGCTTCCCTGTATGCTACCAATGCTGTACCCACAAGACACCATTTTTCCTGTGGTCTTCCCACTCTTTGCAGTACTTTGTTCCACATTCCAGCGGGTACACGTTTTCCATCAGGGGCTCCAGATTTATTGCGTCTTGGATGTAGCTTTATTTAGCTCTCTGAGCAGAAATGATAGATTTTACTTCCTTCTGGTATTTTGCCTGTTAGAAAACACATTTTCTTCCATTTCTCACTATTTCTGCTCAGTTTTGGTCAATACTTCCCTTTGGTTAACTACAGAATTTATCATTGCATTTAATTACACACTTTACTTTGCCAAAGAATCAATCAAAAAAATTGAAACTGTGTTCATTTGTGATTATTGTGATTATATTGTGATTAACAGAGTGCTCCTCAGCTCTCTGTTTCAGCAAGCTAAACATTTTCAGCAAGATTTTAGAAGCAGCATTTTTTTTAAGACATATTTTTGTTCATCTGCACACCTTTTGTTTCATTGACTGCACCACTAACTTTACCTCCTTTCACCTCCAGTAATATTACCACTCAAGATTCGGACTTTTTTGTGCAACTCCATTATTATCACCACCCCACTTCTGCAGTCCCATCTCTGCATTCGCTCTGGCTGGCTGGCAGCAGCCCCACCACGATCCCTCAGAGCCTTGGCACAGAGCACCCTTGATTACTCAGTCACAAATGTCCTTCCTGGCCACCGCTCTCCACTACTCTCTCTTGAATATAGAAGCCACTAGAGTTGGGGCAGAACTGATTGTACAATAAAAAAATAGTAATGAAAATACCCAAACACAAGAAAGCATTATTTTCTCAAAGAATATTGGGGCGTGACTAGGGATTTGGTAGGATTTTGTCTCTCTTAGTAAGTAGTATCCTTCAAAATAGTTTATTTCCAAGAAATGTACCAGAGTTGCTGTTTTGCTGTCTTTTGCGAAAAGATCCACAGCCAGACACACACAGCCGTGCATGAGTGACACGGTCCGCCTTCTCCACCCCGCCCCGACTCGCCCAGCTGGCTCCTGAAGGCGAGACCAGTGCCGAGAGTGGCCCACTTCCAGGATTCAGGGGAACCCGGAATGTGGGTAGGGCTCTGAACCCTCACGGCCGTACACGTGTCCGGGGAGGAGCAAAGGATCGAGACAGAGTCCTTCTGAGGTTCCGGGGAAGTGGGATTTATTGAGGGACGGAGGACAATCGGGATCGGGGGAAGGGAACCGCAGAAGGCAGGGAACACAGGTGTACAGCAACTTAAATAGGGGCCCTCCCCCAAGGGAGGGTACAATACAGCACCCAATGGCTACAGTTTGGGGTGTAACATAAGGCAGGGCTGATTATACATACAACGAATTGGGGGAAACATAGGCGGGGAAATACATGTAACATCAAATCATATGCTAAGAAGGGGATGACTGATACAGAAGATACTAGAAGGATGGGGGGGCTAGGAGGGATTGACAGTCTTCGGGGCAGGGACTAGAGTGAGGGACAGGGAAGGTACTGGAAGGTGGGTTGGGGCTTGGGTTGATTGATCAAGGGAAGGCGGGAATTAGGGCAACTGAATTATAACGGGGGGGTACAAACAATAGAACACACCATCTAATAACAATAAAATAACGCAATACAACACATGAGCACACTCCAACTCAGTGCCCTCAGCACAGACATTGAGAGCAGTGGTCCATGCAGTGACACCCACTGTCTGTCCCTGGCACAGAGAGGGATGATGTGAGGGCTCCTCCTTGGACATGTGTGACATCTCTAAGGGGAACCCCAGGGACAGAGCTCTGAAAAGAGGGAGGCAGAGCATTTCACAAAGCTAATTACTTGCCATGAAGGACATCTCCCACCAGCAGATATTTCAAACACATGAAACAGACCTTTCTGAGAAACAGCTAGATAAAGAAACGGGAAATATAGTGCTTTTGAACATAAGTGCACTTACATGGCTAATCAGATTGCAGAGATAGCAGGCTAGACACTTACTTTGTGACATCTCTATTTCTTTCCTGGCACAGGTATAAATATTTTCACAGCTTTTCTCAAAAGAGGAAATATGAGCTGGATGCTCCCTGTAATCCAATTGCTTGCTCATATAATCACATTGTAAAGAAAACAGTAAAGCTGTAATAGCAGGAGAGAAGAAAAAAATCCAGGGCAGCCTCTGTCTCTTTCCAACTGCTCCAAGTGTAAATGTTATGCTTTTTATGTGTGCAAATAATTGAAGGAATAAACCTTGCACATCCTTTAGAAGATACATTCATTATGCATTTTTAAGGGCACGTGCCTCACCAGAAGTGTGTTATGTGATCTGGAGCGTGCACTGAAGTGATTTCCATGCGATGTCAGAGCCCATTGAGGATTTGACATTGCACATCTTTGAGAAGAAATGGGATTTCAGCATGGGAGGCTGAGTCCTCTCTTGGCTTGGGGCAGTAGAGTAAACAATGCCAGGGTGTGGAGCAGAGCTGCCTGGCTCTGACCTGCACCCTGCTGCAAGATCCCAGTGTGGATGAGCCAGAGCCTGGACTAAAGCTGAGAGAAAGGCAGCTGACAGAGGGTGTTCTTTGGGTTGCCTTTCTGAACTCTCATGTCTCTATTTACTTGTTCTTTTATAAAACAGGCAGGAGGTTTAGGCATTACCACAATGCAAAACATTTAATTTACATATAACATAAACGGCCTGCGTAATTTTGCAAAAAAAGACGAGAATGCTTTTTAAAATGCTTTGATCTGTCCTTCAACATTTCAACACCTCTTCTATGCAAGCCTACAGGAAAATTAAAGGCAATAATATTGCAAGCTGTATCTCCACAGGAGTATATGAGTTTATTCTTAATTCCTTAAGAATTTTTCCTTAATAATTAGGAAGGCTGTCAGCTTCAGTTTAGATACTTCAAGCATTTCCTTTCTCCTGCCTCTAGGACCACTGAACGCGTGGTTTGAAACACCAGCCTTAACTCCTTCCCTACCACAGCGCTGACCTGCTGGCTTCATTCCCTTCAGTTTGCTTCTCCCATATTTTCTAGCAACTACTTCCAAACTAAAACTTCACTTTCTGGTCCGTTTCCCTCTTTGATCTTCGAGTCCCTGTACGCTGCTAGCTCAGGAATGCAGCTGCCAGTGTCTCAGCCTTGCTGTGTGACCACTCTGCTTGGACCCCCTTTAGTCCCAAACACAAACTGGGAGCCCACCCAGCGCTGCCTTCTCCTCCCCAGAGCAGGGAGTGCGAGGAGAGGCGCAGTGACCACTTCACTGTCCTCCCCTGGCACTGCAGGCAAAAAGGCTCTTCCAACCAGAAAAATGAACAATCTCACATAGGAGCACTCTCAGGGTGGTACAAGACAGGGATGAAAGTTCCCTCGATATCCTTCCCCACAGAATCCCCTTTGGTCAGCCATCCTGATGGCTGAGGAAGCTGGAATTTAGATAATGGACTAATGCACAGGCTTTAAAGGGCACTTAAGGATAGGAGGAGAAAAAAAAAAGAGAGAATAAAACTTTGCTACTCCTAAGCACAGTTATTAAGCACAGAAGACAAAGCAAAATGGAGGATTTTCATTTTGGTAGTGCTAAGTCTAACAAAGGCCAGAGCAAGTGTTCCTTATGATACCATCCTTTTATACCTTCCCAGTTGCCAAACAAGGCACCATGAATCTTTTTTACATTTAAATACCAGTGGAAGTGGTTTTGCATGGGGAAACATTTCAGAAAATATTTTTTATTTCTGAGATTTCTTGTATTTCCTTTCCGTGCTAAAGTTAGAGGAAGTTGATACTCCCACCAGCTGGTGGGTCCTTTCTACAGGGGTTGTGATGACAATTACCACACATTGTGCCAATCATTACAGGTACTGTAATTAATTATTTTTAAAACTAATACATGATATATTGTGTCAAAGGAAATGAAGAAATTATCTTCACAGTAGTTTTTTGAGACTTCTCTAGTTAACTCAAAAGTCAAACTAAGATGTTGTTAGGTTTATACCTGGAGGGGAATTCTCAGCGTGTGTGTGAATCGACACATACAGGAAACCATGGCAACCACCAAACCACAGCCGAAATGTGGAGCAGAATTATTTCATTGTAACACTCACTAACAACGCTGGGTGGCAGAGACACCAGGACAGGACGCTGGCTCTGCCAGGCTCAGCTTATCCCGGGACAGAGGCACACAGGACACGGGTTCTCTCAGGCTCTGCTCATCCCACACGGGGCACAGCTGTCTGTCCATGTATTAAATATATTAAAGCACTTCAGGTAGTTTATCACAAGGCTGTGCTTTCATGATCTCCCTCTCCCAGCAGAAGACAAGCATGTCTATGAGAGTGGTATCTCTACACAGGAATTTTACTTCTCAAAACAGGCCGAGGATGAACAGCATTAGCCATAATAAGTAGAGTTTTCCCAGACCAACATTCTTAGCACTCCCAGCTGCACCACCACTTCGAATGAAATTATTCCCTCCTTGCCAAACCTTCTGGTTTTAACCCTTTCCTCCCAACAGCATGCTTTAAAAATGACATTATTTGGTATGAATTTAGACTTAAAAAAATGCAAAAGTTTCCCCCTTAATGATTTTGGTCTTTTCCATTTGGCAAATTTTGATTTTTTTTTCCTTTTTTTTTTTTACAGTGAAGAAAGCTAATTCATGTTTCTGGTAGTAGAGAAATTCAGGCTAGAGGCCAAATCTCCTGATCTCTCTGAAATTATCTGAAGTCCCCTGACCATTGAAACAAAACCTTTCCCATGTGAGCAGCTGGTCACTAGGAGACCTCTGACGTTTTCTTTTCTGTGGTGGTTCTTTCTGCCACTTCAGCCCTACAGACCCCATAAATTCTTTCTAAACACTTAGTCATTTCCAGAACTGATCTCTGAATCCAGCTATTCCATCTATGTCCCTTTTGAGACACACTGACCTGAACAGATTATTTTGGGTGGGTGTGTAACAGTGATTTCTTTGACAGCTTCCCAATACTTTCAATGTTCTGTTATCCTGTACCCTCTTCATTCTAATGACTCTTGCTCCTTAGAGAGTATCTACATATTAAGTCTTTGTGCTTTCCCACTGATACAAATATTTTTTGTGGGTTATTGCAGTTAATTTAGAGCGTAGTCAGAAGTATAAATTGTTCCAATTATTTCCTCTGTGCAAATTACTTTGCATATGTCAAAACTGCATTTTGCCCACCATCTCGTTCTTCATTCACACCACCATCTTTTTGTACCCTTTGAAGATATCACGGGCACCTCTGGTCTTGATTAACGTAAATAATTTTTGTGCAATTTACATCTCTTGCATTCCTTATCAATTTTCTCATGCAAAATAGGTGTGTGTGTGTGTGTGTGTGTGTGTGTGTGTGTGTGTGTGTGTTTTGTATGTAAATTAAGGATTAAATTTCCTTTTAGGATTTAGATCTGTCAGTCCCTAGACTTTCTGCTGCAGCCAGAGTTTCCCTCTCCAATTCAAGATCAAGAGTAGTTTAGTGACCAGATGTGAAATGGAAGGGAAGATTCAAAATCCATGTTGTCCCATGTATTGAGAGGGATTCTGACTGCTTTTTATGGCTTTTTTTTTATTATTTTTCAAAGCTGGAGGAACTCCAAATTTAGCCAAGGGGTTCCTTGCCTGATTTCTATCCCTAGCCAGAATGCTGTTTTCTGAGTCAGGCATTACAACCTGCAGCAGACCATGGGGTCAGGAATGCCCCAACACCTCGGTGCCCACCCAGTCCCCAGCTGTGACCTGTGCCAGGGTCCAGGTGCTGCAGGTGCTGGGCTCTGCCACCCCCAGCTGTGGGATGGCAAGGTCACATCTGTGCATGGGGGATGTTCACAGGGCTGTTCTCAGCCCTCCCGTGTGCAGCAGGTCCAGGGTGCCAGGTCAGACAGTGACAGCTCAAACTGCTGTGCACCCACAGAGTTTTGCTGGCAGGACTAAACATAGGAACTACTAATAGGCACGGGAGCATACTCACCCTCTCCCACATGTACAATTTAATTCCTGCTGACTCCCAGGGGTTCAGAGCAAGGTGTTGAGATTCTGTTATGCTGCATAAAGCAGCAGAGCATACACAACACTTCACCCTTAAAGATGAGAGCATCCACGTACTGAGTGGTAGGACTGGGACACCCCAACCACTGCTTCATCCCCAAAATGGTCAGTTCTTTCTTTATACAAAAAGGTTTAACAAACTGGAAAAATTATGATTTTATTTGGAATTATTTTTGCTCTTTTCAACAGCTGATCCTTCTTAAATGCTACTGAAATCACAACTTCTGCAGTTCTTTTGGTGACTTATATCTGGAGACATCTCTGGTTACCACAGTCATGATTTGTTTTAGTTATATAATTAACCCTTGCCATGGGTAAAACAGTCGTCTAGTTTATTGAACTTCATACATGGCATTAATTCATATAAATTAGGCTACAACTTTTTTGCTGTCCACACACTGACAATTTTCACAAGTCACATAAATACGCTTGCTGTGAAGTTAAGATACACAGGCCATCAAAACTTTGGTGATAAGGTTCAGTATTTCAATAAGCAAGATGGCCAGCAGTAATTCCCCAACAGGTGGGACAGAGATGGTGGAGGCAATGGGCCAGGTCCTAATATTGTGAATAACCGTCCCACCTCAATACCTCAGAGCACTGAATGAGGTTAATCCAAACTTCATTATGTCCTAGAGTTCATGTTCCTCAGATATAAGTGCCTGGTGGACTGAATGTTATTTATCTGCAGTTGATCTTTCCCAAGGCCACTGACAGAAAGAGACATGGAAAACATTTATTCTCTCTGTGGCTTGCATAATTTTCACGTGATGCCATCAGATCCCCCAGCAGTCTGTCACTTTGCACTGAGATTGGTGTGAAATACTGAAAGACGGGGATAAAGCTGATGATAATAACAACCTATGCAGTAATTTGTGCTTGATAGTACCTCAAACTTACTGACACTGTTACCTTTCACTCAGAAATGCTGTTCCCTGACACCTGGATTATGCTGCATCACCATCCGTGCTATTCAGGCCTGGGTTTTCCAGGCATCTGCACACACAAATAAATATACCTTGGCAAAACACTGGGTTTCAGTGGTTTTAGTTGGTACCAGTTTAAATGGGATGATGATGTGGTTAAAATGCATCAATTTCCCTCATGGAAGGGGGCAACTCGTCAGTCTAGAGAGGAACCCACCAGGATCTGTTGAGGGGATGGGGGGTTCCAGGAGAGTGAACCAAACTGGGCAGATCCTGAGGCAAGTGTCTCCTGGATGTAGGAGAACAATATCAGAGAAATATATCAAACAAAGGCTCTAAAAGACACCTGTAGATATCCAGGTTCATAAATTGTTATCCAAAATACTGATACTGGTACAAAAGCTCCATACCTCTGACTAACTGGTTTGCTAATTATTTTTCTTAAGGGTTAAAAAGAAAAATCATCCCATATTTCCTGGTATCAAAGCAACTGCTAAAACTTTTAAGCAAACGGCCCATACTGTGCTTGAACACACAAGGTTGGTGTCAGCGTGGGGCACAGGAGGGGTCCCAGGGCTGAGGGACCCCCAGCACTGGCACAGGAGGGGTCCCAGGGCTGAGGGACCCCCAGCACTGGCACAGGGGGGGTCCCAGGGCTGAGGGACCCCCAGCACTGGCACAGGAGGGGTCCCAGGGGTGAGGGACCCCCAGCACTGGCACAGGAGGGGTCCCAGGGCTGAGGGACCCCCAGCACTGGCACAGGAGGGGTCCCAGGGCTGAGGGACCCCCAGCACTGGCACAGGAGGGGTCCCAGGGCTGAGGGACCCCCAGCACTGGCACAGGAGGGGTCCCAGGGCTGAGGGACCCCCAGCACTGGCACAGGAGGGGTCCCAGGGCCAGGAGCCTGCCCTGGGGGCTGTGCCTGGCTCACACCCCTCGTGTCCTCAGGGAGATGCTGGAGCAAAGGACGCTGCTGTTACCTGCAGGGTGACCAACAACTCTTCTGGACATTTTGTGGCCATCTCAACATCTCCCAAAGGACCGCTGAAAAAAACCTATGGAATCTCTTAAGATAGTTCTTGCGTTTTCACACTAATAACACTTGTTTTATTCTCCACAGCTAAGGACAGCCAGACTTTTTGCTATTGGATCTCAGAAGTTTACTTTTAATTTTTCATCTGCAGCTCTTTTGTTTATGACAACATGTCAGTCATCCTGAATATGGGGGATGGATATGGGAAGCCATAAGTATCAGTTAAAAATGCATCATGTCAAGGTTCTCAGGCTGGATTTGTAGAGCTTTATCTCTGTATGCATCCTGTCTGTTGCTATTATGTCATACAGTAAATTACAGAAAATTTAGTAATTTTAATGAAAAAAGTTTAAATTTTTTTGAGTTAAAAAAGAAATAAATGCTTTTACCCTTTATACAGTGTCTATTTTCATAATTTATCGAAAAATTAGGTATTTTTAAAGTTGTTTTCCAGGTCTACTGAATTCTCTTTCCACCATTAAATTTAATAGTCTTCCAGATGGTTTCCATATATCAATATTGTCCGTGTCGATTGGGTAGAGAATGTTAAGAAATTAATAGCACAGGAAACTTGTGATTCTGCAAATGTTAAGTTCAGCCACTGAAATTGCACTTTTAGCAATCTGAGATTAATGACATTTGTTACAAATGTAGTGCTTTTTAAATGTTATGCAAAATATGTTTCCAGGCATACAAACAAAGAAGGCTGGGAATAAAAGTTGACTTGTTTGGTTGCTGTTAGTAGATTATGGAGTAGGATTGCTTTTACCCTTCCTTTAATACCTTTTACAGAGGTGTTAAAATGCCTCTGACTATACAAGATTCTTGTAGATAGTTCCACAAATGAACACACATATGTTGTACACAGAGTATTTATTTTATATGCATGTAAAAAATATAGATATTACATCATTGTTTAATGAATACATGTAGTGTTCACTGAATATACATGTAAATACAATTGTCACTACCAAGATGTCCCCAAAAGGTGGGTCATGTTGGGAGAATAAATTTATTGAAATACTAGTAACTAGGAAACAATTAAAAGTTAATTAGAGGAGAACATCAAAACTACACATTTTTACAGTACGTATAGTCATGCAAAGCAACGAAAGGGATGCTGCACTGGAAAAATCAAGCTGATTTTCAGAACCTAAATATTCTAGCAACTATTCGAATAAAGGCTTACTGTGCAAGGACATAGAGGCTTTTAAAAAACACATTCCAGTCATGTGGCAGGATAATGCTTTAAGTATAGTTAACCCAATTTTTTTCTCAAAAATGAACAGCAGCACTTAATCCAAGTATTACTGTGTGCAGTTTGGGGCACGGCAATATAAGAAAGATATAAAGCTATTAGAGAGTGTCCAGAGGAAGGACACAGATGGTGAAGGGGCCACAGGAGTAGAGGCTGAGGACATTTCCTTTATTCAGCTGGAGAAGAGGAAACTGATGTCAGGAGGCTTCAGCTCCTCCCGAGGGACAGCAGAGGGGCAGCTCCAATCCCTGCTCCAGGACCAGGGCAGGGCTGGAGCTGGGCCAGGGGGTCGGGCTGGATTTTGGGAAAGGTTCTTCCCTCCCCCAGAGGGTGCTGGCACTGCCCAGGCTCCCCAGGGAATTCCAGAGCTCCAGGAGAGTTTGGACACCAGGGATGCCAGGGTGGGATTGTTGGGGGGTCTGGGCAGGGACAGGGGCTGGGACTGGATGATCCTGTGGGTCTCTTTCCCCTCAGGAGACTCTGGGTGATTCTATTACCTCATTAGCACTCAGTGCCCCATCTCCACATGAGAAAACACTAGTGTTGCTTTTCTCCAGGAGGCTGAAAAGTACAACCAAACATTTGTGCAACGAACTAAACCAGAACCATAAATTGGTTTGCAACATCGTGAATTACAAATAAAAAACAGTGAATAATGCATCGATTTTTGAAACTGTTAATTATAAATGAGCTGTTATTCTGCTACATAATCCCATACTCTTATAGGCAAGTAGCCCTTGGCCATTTTTATCCCATGAGCTGTCTTTTCGTATGGATTTTAATTTTAAATTAATTGTACAAAAAGCTAAAGTTGGGAGAAAATATTTTTTTAAATGTCTGATGACTTCACACCTCTCTCTCCTTTGTGACTCTTCACTCTGCTGAGAGGCTGAACTTTCCAGGCTTTGTCTGCACACAGGGGTCTGCAGGACCTCCATTCCCAGCAGCCACAACCTAAATTCATCTATTCTTCAACACCTGCTGATCACTTAGTCCCCCCTTTAAACTGTGTGTGGAAGCAACCCCCCAAACTGTGCTGAGCCCCCATCTTTCACTGATGTTGTTTTTTGCATGTTTGGTTGGCACCAGCCAGTTCCACCCTGTGTGCACACCAAGTGCAGCTCCCCAGCTGCGATCCCTTCCCCTTTTATGCAGGCTTTTGTGCAGGGTCTGCACAGCGAAGTGCTCATTGGAAACAGTGCAGAAAAGGGGGTGCCCTGGCTTTTTACTTTGAAAGCAAATGCAGAAGCCAGCTCCATTTGGTTTGCACAGAAAGCATCTTCCTTCAGTGCATTGGACAATAAAGTTCAACCATTTCCAAGTTCTACCTCTTCCCTAAAAGCAGTTTCTCTGCTGAAGTAATTGTATGAAAGCATAAACAAACTGTTACACTCCCTCAAGAAGCCATTAAACATGGCATGGTAAGTCAGGAATTTGCATATGGCTGATTGTTTAGTAAACAAACTGTCTCCTGAGAGGACTGTAATTTATCTTTTCCATCAAATTTGTTGATTAATCATTCTGGGAATAATTCTAGACAATACAAGCAGCTGTGAGTTTTTATATCACTTTCTTTGAAATTTAGGATTAAATATGGCAATAAAGAAAATTTTAAGTGCATTTTTTAAGCTTTGGACTATTTAGTAAAAATTAATTCTGTTTTTTACATCAAAACTGAAGTTGATGTAACCTTAACCCTAATCCTTTGGTATTCTTCTATTAGAAAAAAAAAATATATCTCTGAATGTAACTTCCAATTGTTTAACAGCCTACAGGCTGTTGTATTTGTCAATGACTGTAACACTGAATGTGTAAAATGAGATGTATGTTTAGCTGTACGTTACTGCCAGTACCAGGTTTGAATTTTATTTTGTTTTTTTGCCATTATTACCAGCACATCTCAAAGGTAGCTGACACTGACGCTGTGCACCACGGCTAGTGGAGAGGTCCCCCATACACCAGGGAGACCTTGGTGCCCCTGACCTGTCCCACTTGCACCAGTGGCATCATGTCACCTGTGGGCCTGAATCCAGAATTTCTCCCAGGGAGGTAATTCAGACCAGGCACACTGATAAACCTCTCAGTAGTGCAGGCTGAGGCCAAGGTGTGCCTGTGGTCAGTCAGCTGGGCAGCTCTCATCAGAACAGGCAACTGTGGAAACAATCCTGATCTCACAGGGTCACATTTGGGCTCCTGACATCTTTCTCACAGGGTCATGGGTGGCTGCTGACATCCTTGTCAGCCCTGCAGGAGCAGCTCACCCAGCCCACTGCCAGCTGGGGACCTGCAGAGCTGCGAGCACAGCAGCACACCAGCTCACCATGGCCTGAGCTGAGACCTCCACTGCACCTGCAGTCACCCATGGTGTTTGACACACTTATGGCTTTGCCTTGTTCAGAGTATGTGTCACTTTCTCTGGGTCAGTTCTTTTCAGTGATAACCTGTCAAAGGACAAAGTCAGTCAGATTATCATGCTCTTCCTTGCTTTAGGAGAGTCTTGCTGAATTTCTCTGAGTTCCCCGGAGCTCACCTCCTTGGCATAGGCACTGTCCCGTTTGGCAGACCCCAGCACCCTCCCTGCAGCAGCAGTGCCTGGATCCACACACTGTCCCACTGGGGCTATGAGGTTTTTCATATAAGAACTTTAGATAAGCAAAGGTTTCATTCTTGAATAAAGCAGCAGGAGAAGGGCCAATATTTTCATGACATTTGGTTTATCAGCTGGTAATTTCCATCACACTCTAATTCACCTCTGTTTTCCAGAGGGAAAGCACAGGACAGCTCTGCAGAGGGAAAGATGACAAAAAGTCTTCAAGCACCTAAGAAAGTCTGGAAGGTACAATGGAAAGGTTACTATTTATAGATACATAGCTGCCAGCTATCTTAGATTTTAGACTGCAGATATTTATTACAAATTTCTGGGGTGGGTATTTGTGAAAATAACAAGGTCATATCAAACCTACCAAAGCAATTTGTTGATTAATATTTTGTTTTTAAAAAGCACTTGAACATTAGGTTAGGAAAGCAAAAAGGAAACATTGGACTGAAAGCTTTACCATAGTGAAAATATACAAGAGCATTTCTTTTCTCCTGATAATATAGGACAGAAATGTAAAAGGCTGAGGAATAAGGTGTGTAAAACCACATAACGTATTTGTGTCAGAATTGTATATGATGCAAACAAAAAAAATCATATTGGAATAAATTGCGAAATTACAGCTCAAGGAATCTATTTTCCCACAATGTCTATCACATGTTCCAAAGAGCAGTGTCAGTCAAAGCATATACCTTTTTCCATGACCTCAGAAAATCCCCAAGACAGCTATTCTGTGCTCTGTAAACCAGAAAAAACAGAAGAGCAATCAGATAACAATGTCAGGCTCAGACCAGGCAGTCCCTGGCAGCTCCACAGGCACTCCAGGGGATGCTTCTGGGGCCTGTTGCCCCTGCAGGGCTGGTAAAACTCACCAACCTATGAGCAGCAGCAAATCCTCCAGGGAATATGTTCCTGTAAGGCATGCAGGGATTAATTTACTGCTGCTGTACATTCTGATCCAGGACATTGAAAGGATAACAGATTGCAGCCCCAGTGGGGCAGAACAGAGAGCCCATGCTGTAACTGTCAGAGCACCTGCACCCTTTCCCTGGTAGCACAGACTACCCTTTTTGAAATAAATGGGCCAGGAGACCAGCTCCCTTTGAAAGGCCTTTATTAAGGAATCAGCTCTTTATTGTGGGTGGGGTACTTGTGGGGTGCGCACACACCGCGGCTGCCCCCAGATGATGACACAGAAGAGGAGGTTCTGTGCAGATTTGTCCACGAAGGGCAGAGCTGGGGCTTCCGTCCTCACAGGAGTCCCCTAGGAAGGCATTTTTGGCTCGCTGTCTAGGTTCCTATTTCTGGTCAGGCACTGTTGTTGTCAGGGTGAGGATCCTGGGTGTCATGTGAGTGCAGTTCCAGGAGACAGTTCCCGATACAGATAAACCATCTTGGCTCGTTGAAACTTCAGCTGGCTCGTTTTATAGGGGATTTATTTACCCGAATGGTACCCATAATTCCTCAGTTCTGCACTTTGCATAGAAGTCCCATGATGTCACCTCCCCTGGTGCCATGCCGGAACAGCAGCAGCAATACCCGATGAACAAAAAAGGGGCGGGGGGGAGGATACACAATCAAGGCATCGAGGGATAGGGAACCCAACATCACAACTGAACTGGGGCACTTCACAACACTAACAATTAACAGCATTAACGCAATTAACAATTTATCAATTAACAAACAGTAACTTTTGGTGGAACTGGGCTAACTTGTAAATTTATTTACAACGCTTTTGAGGGCCTAGTGACCAATTAGAGTTAATACCATAAATGAGGGTTGCTAGTTTAGAGAGCTAGCAGTGATGGAGTGGTGGTAGGGGGCTAGGCACGGAACTGTTGGGGGCAGCAGCATGGTCAACCACCCCTGGGGCAGACTGGCCCAGCTCCACACATGCCACGGGGGAGCAGGGGCTATGCCTGGCCACACAAACAGCTTGGGGCAGGGCAGAGGCCATGCAGAGGTCCCAGGTGTGCCCCACTTTGGTTTCCAGGGCTCGCACAGACCCCAGCAGCAGCCAACAGATGTAGCAGGGATCCACCCATGCAGCAGGATGAGGGGATGATCTTGGTCTGACCTGCTGCAAGCTGCCCTCTGCAAGGCTGTGCTAGGTGCCATAGCTGGCTCTTGAGGCATTTCTCTGCTCCTTCTTTAATGCTTGTGGCTGCCAGAGTCCATTGAGAGCCTTGCCAAGAGAAGTCCTGCAAGTCATGAGCACTGTGTGAGAAAAGGCTGCTTTTCCTCTACCTTCCCCAAAGAAAGAGGATTGTATCATGAAGTTGCACACAATAAGATGATATGGATTCAAGTCTCCGGTTCCATTCTCTTGGGGGACCATACAACAGCAATCATATGAGAAATCCTGTGTGAACCATGGATACAGCAGAAAAGAAAAACAATCTGCTGCACCTCTGAAAACTACAGGTAAGACACAGGTACTACCAGACACTACCAGACAGTGGAGTTCCTACACAGAAAGACTATGTGGACAGTCCTTAATCTCTGGAGAATTCTCCCAAGAGAAGAAGCAAGTTTTTCATGATGAAAGGGCAGTTAGAACAAAGAAAATGAACTGTCTTCCCATACTTCTATGAGCTAGCTCCTCCCTTACCTGAGATAAAGGTAGTTAGTCTCAGTGGTTCAGACATGAGGCTGCAAAGTTTAGTCTTGCTGCTGCTGGGCCATGAGGCATCTCAGAATATAACTGAGAAATATCCCCCACTCCTTGGAAGGTGACAAACCTCTTCCAGAGCATCTGCCAAGTTCTGCTGCTCTGATGCCATGAGTCCATGAGCCAGCCCAGAGGCTTGAGTCAGTGCAGCTCAAGTGGCTCTTTAAAGATAACATCAAGGTAAACACAAAATGTGAGCAGTGATTAAACTATTTATAATGGAGATATTTAATTTCCTATTTGCTGGTCTCAGATCACGCACTGATGATCCCTTCTCACTTTCGGCAAGCCCCCATGTGATGGGCAGCTGGAATTGAGTTTTTTCAGGTCAAGCACATGTGCTCCTCCTTTCTAGACTGTGACCATAGTCTGTTGACCCCTGGCAGCCCATTACACTTTGCCATATGCTGTATCTAGGGGTGATCTGAGATGTCTGTGTACCAGCCTCTCACCACGCTGCTCCTGGCTGGCTAAACCTGCTGTGCCAGGTCCTCTGATGAGCTGTGCCTTCTGAGGAGACATCGGAAGTACCTCACCTTCTCAGTACATCACCTGCCTACAGAGCTGCTTAGGGTGGTATGTAGAAGTTGAATTCAAGAGTTTTTACGTGACATTTTTTAAAGGAAAAGGCTCAGAAAACTGATAAAATCACATGGAATATCTTTTGCTGAAAGGAGAATTACAAACAGTGGCTTTAAAGAAAATCTGCATAAATATTCTGTTCCCTATTTAGGGACTATGCGAAAAGGTATATAGAAAACAGTCTTCTTGTCCTAACTGCTTCAGTTTTAGCTGAAAAGAAAATATTTATGCATGTAGTTGGACAACAAGTTTGTCAGGTATTTATTTGTTGTCACCAAAGTATGAATATTGATAACATTCTGGATCAGTGGAGGTCAGCAGAAATTTTGGTACTGTTTTTTTTATACTCTTAAGTTTCCATGTGAGTGAGGCTGTGGAAGCTGAGAGGTCTTATATGACATGTCACTGTATGGCTGCTGGAATGCAACCATGGAAGGATGCCTCAAGGGTGCCAGCATTGTCTTCCTAAATTTCAACCCTGTTGCATATTTAAAGTTTAGCAATTAGTATAAGGAATCAAAGTAATCTTAATTTGAAGTATTTTAAGTTGCCTCATTAGATTCAATATTAATTTCTTCATCATCTCATCTCAATTACATTTCCATTTCAAATTATTTATCTCTGTTAATTCTAATCAGTTTTATATTTTGCTAACAACAAGTATGATCTTGATGGGTGGCTGGAGCACTTGAAGGTCACTGCAGCAGGCAAGTGACCCTGTGACAGACCATGGCACAGTGTGTGTCCTGCACAAGGGAAGTGGCCCGTGGGAGTGCACAAGCTGTCAGAAGATGTGGGTATTTTTATTGCTGCACTTTCCTCATCTTCCAGGGTTTGAAATAACTGTCATAAAAGCAAAGGCTCTTCTTGCTGGATCAAAAGCTGAAGATGGCAGTAACTGGAGACAGCACCTTCCCTGGCTCGGCAAGGCTCAGTGTGCAAGGTGGCTCGCTTGGCTGCACACCTGCAGTTTCATTTTTAATTCCTTTGCCACCACAGAAAGGATCCCTGAGTACCAGGCAAAGCTCGTGCTGTGTAATTCACGAGCAAGGCTGGGCCAGCATGAGAACTGTCCTGCACCAGGCATCAGCAGGTGTCCTGAGGTATTGACTATGTTTGCTGCATCACCAGAGACCCTGGGGAAATCCACCTGCAAATTGTATTTAAAATAATAACCCACTGGGCATATTGTACCTCAGGAAGAATTGCCTTGAGGGGAAGAGGATTGCAAGAGACAGCCAAAGCCTGCTGTTTTGAGGACCAGCTGCTTCCACAGAATGCCTGCAAATTGCAGCTGGTTTCTGGTGTCTTCTGCTGTCCCTTATCCTGAGGTTTTCCCTGTGTCACCGACCATCACCTGGCCAAGAGCTGTTGTGGGTTTCATTTGCATGCTCAAAGCACATTTAAGGAGATGCTGGCATCTTTCCCAATAGAGAAAATTATCTGCTAATATACTGGATAATGTGTTACACTGTAACACAGTGTCAGAATGAAAATGGTTCTGAGCAATCATTAAAAAGAAAAATTAAACTATATAGTACAATCAGCCCTTGAATGTAAAATCACAATTTAAACTTACACTTTATGAAGACATAGACATAAAGAGAATCAGAAATGTTTAAAATAATTCTGTACTTTAACAGAACCTAAAGTATTCTTTGTTATCTAAAGTTTTAAAGGGTGAAATATAAGTGTGACATATTATGAGACCACATCTCCAGAACTTGGGTTTTGAAAAAAAAATACTATAATGAGATTTCCCATCAGAATTACAAAAATGACAGCAGTGAGAGTGCCTACTTCCAGTACTGAAATATTAGCTTTCTGTAAAAATGACACTGTCAGAGAAAAAAAAAAAATCTCTCTTCTATATTTCTGATGCACTGATAGGCTCCTTCACTTTCAGCTAGAACTATCTAGCCAGGAAAGAAAAATGAGGAGAATTTTTGTTAGGAAAGATGGATTCAAAGTGCTGTTAACTATAGTTTATTACTGGCCTACTTATGTTTATAATATTACAATTATGTTGACTGTTAAAAAGTAGTCGATTACTGCATGAGAATTCCAGAGTGTATTATGAAAAGTAGAAATCCCCAATAAATCAAAAATAACCTTATGAAACACCATCGGTCTTAGAGATGAAAAGCATGACTGAATTTGAACTTGAAACTTTGAGTGAAATATGTAAAATGTAACATAAGATGCTTGAAAAATGATTAATGAGTAAATATCCAACCCCTTTTGTTTTCTTCTAGCAGGAAAGATGCTTAATAAGAGTGAGTCACACTCTAAATAGATGCCAGTGTATGATTTGGGGGATTGAGTGGCAGTGTCCACAAGCAGTGAGTATTTGTCTAGGAAGTAAAGGTGGCCGACAAGATCTACTTCTTGTGAGCATCCTTTTGCAGACTCAGAGCTGGAGTGATGCCAGAAAACACCTCATGAGGTGAGTATGCCATTTTCTGTTCTCCGGCCCTTAGTACAGGTTCTCTGCATGCACATCCTGTCTTCCAAAGTAGCATTGCAACTCAGTAATAATCAGAAAAGAAAACGTTTGGCACTAAGAAACTTCTCTCCTCACCTTATTCTGTCCCCCGCCAGATTCCTAGGCAGGACCTAAATCTGCAAGGAAAAAGGTCCCACTAAATATCCTTCCATTCTTTTTTTTTTTTTTTTTTTTTAAGAAACTTGGAACAGCTTTGCTTTCTTGAAAATCCATCACTCATAACTACAAAGCAGTTAGCAGTTTTATATCATTAAACATAAAACAAAAACGGAATTAATGTCACAGATTGTTTAATTCAGTCTTCTATGACAATTTGTTATCCAAATTCATGAGGAGCAATATGAATCAGGAAAATGTGAACTGTCATTAACATCTAGTAGGCTGGTTAATTGAAGATTCAAAGCAGGGTTGTATATTACAGCTTATACTACTGTAGCCATCCCAGTGCGACTGAAAGCCAGCAGCTTGAGGTGTGAGGCACTGACATGGTTCCCTCTTGGGCTGCCCCGTATCACATCTGCAGAAATATGCTTTTCAGTTGCTCTAGCACTGAGAAGTGAAGAGCTCAGGGAGAAATGTCTCAGCACAAAACCTCACAGAGGCATTTCCATCAGCGTGTCTGCTGTGTGCCCTGGGACTGCTGGCACTGCTGCTATACCTTTTGTATGGGTTTAGGCACTCTAGGACAGTCATGTTGCAAGGAAAAACAAAACACCAATATGTTTTAAGACCTCAGGTTTTATTAGCAACTGAATAAGGGGTTCCCAGACTTTGATTATGGCTGGAGGAAGCATTGACTATGTGTCACTCCCACTTCAGACTTCCCTATCTCCCATTTGCATCAGCTCCTCATCCTTTGCTGTGCTGAGCAAGGTTACAGCTACAGCAGGTCCTGGGCTTTAGCACTTCAGCTGCTGCTCCCCAGCACTGGGACACCTCACTGGACATAGACGAGCAGGAATCAAATGAAACAGCAGACACAATGGAGTCTGTTGATGCCCAGGACATCAAGAGCACAAGAGGAAAGTGAATCTTGTTCTGGCTGACCAGAGCTAGCCAATTCAAGGGGAAGGGTGCACTCTCCACACTGATGGCTCTCAGCCTCTCCCACACTTGCTTGTGACTTCTGCTGAGCTTCACAGTGGAGGGAAGAACTGGGTATCTGCTATCTCTAACACCTGTATGGGCTAGACAAAGATTGACCTAGCTGGTTCTTGCCAAAAGAGAAGCATGGCTGTTTGAAGATTAATTCTGCTGGAAGCATTCTGCTTATGAATGATGTTTAGGAGCAAGGGCAAAATGAAATACTGTAGATACCAAACCAAAACAAATCCATTCAAAACCCTATCACAAAATAGCAATGAAAATGTATAAAGGTGGGTAGCTCTATCTGTGAAATGCAGGTCACTTCTTCGGTGGTCATACTGGCACATTAAAGGCGCTTGATAAATGCTCTATATAAAGGGCAATCCTACTGCAAACTAAATTAACCCCTACTGCAAAAAATATTATAATAAAGAAATGCATGTTTTCTTTTTTTACACTTGTGGCTGGAAAATGATATAGCACAATTAAAATCTTCACTTGTGACAGTGATTCAGTGAGAAGCTTAAGCTGCCAATACTGATGATCAGTGCTTAATTCTTACAGTCATTTTAATTTCTGTCACTTCAATAAAAGAACCCATATGCACTTGCTTTACCACAGTAATTACTTTATCCAACAACAGTTACAGAGTAAGTATTGCTGAATGTAATACACATGGCAAAAAGGTTTGCTCAAAGCACTTCCACAGTTACTCCCTGGCCACCACCAAGCTTCACAGATGCCTGCTTTCCCAGTGTCCGTCTCTTCCTTATTTGCACTCACACTTGTTTATATTTTTCACCCTGAAGTTTTCTTCAGTTGGGCTTTTGAGCTGTGTAAGGCTCCTTGAAGGTATGAAATAAAGGTCCATCAAATTCTTACTGCTGGAAGTTGAATGTCACCCAAAACAGCAAAGAGGTTTTGACAGGCTCCAAGCAGCATGTCTTTGCGTTACTTGTGATTTCATTTTGGCAACCTGATTTTTATAGATAGTATCCACTTTTTAAGCCTGTAGTAAAGAATACACTTCGTAGCTGCAGAAATCCACCGGTGTCCCTAGAATCTCCAATTTACACTTGGAAACAGTCGTGTGGAAAATGAATGGGGACCCTTGAAAACTATGCAATGCCAACAGTCTAGCAAGGAAAAGGTGATTTTGTCAGGAAAACAATCCCATGTAGCAATCAGCTCTAACCCTGGTTATTTCCAAGGAACAAGCAAGTCCATCCCCCATGCAGCTCCTGGGAGTGGCAGGGAAGGGCACAAGTCACTCTTGCAGTGTTTGGGCAGCAGGGTTGGGGCACACCATCCCATCCAGGCCATGGCTGCAGCAGCTACAGCCCAGCCTGACCTCTGCTCTTGCATATGTTTGAAGGGGGTCATTATCTGGGGGCAGGGAGGTAATATTTGCTTTCATCATTTTCCACTGTTATTTTGATGCAGTTATTCAGCAGTGCTATGAACCTTTATTCCCCAAAGTTACTGGGGAACTCATTAAATAAATAAGTGGATTTGTTCAGTGGAAAGGTGCTGGATAAAGACATATGGAAAGACATTGCTTTCGAATTTCCTGTCCTGTCAATCGTTTCTAAAATAAGATATTTTAAGATACAAGATATCTTATGTCTTTTATATCTTAAGATATCTTATTCTTTTTTCATTGGAAATCTGCAGTTTCACTGGAAAATACAATCCTCTGTGCTAAACAACACAAGCCCTGAACTTTCATGTCTAAAACCTAAGGTCAAACTCCTCTTCCACCACTGATAGAGCACAGTTAGTGGTGTAGTGACAGCTCAGTACTGTGCTGGTGCTCTTTGCCCCGTGACAAGGGCCTGGTGCAGTGAGGGGCTCATCCTGGGGATGCCTGTGCTGGGTGTCACACCCCTCTTCTCTAGGCACTCACACAGAAACAAACACTGCTCTGCCTTCCTTGTGAGGCTGCATGATCCAAGAGAAAAGGACCAGAGAGTACTAGAGACTAACGACCTGTTTTGGGATGGCAAAGAATAAGATCGACAGTAAAAATAAGCCAAACCAGAGATGTGTTGTAAATAGTTCAGACTGGACATTTCAGAATGAGCCCATATTTAATACTATGTGTCCTGCTCCTTGTAGCTCCATCTTTGTGCTCTGATCAGCAGCTCCTTTATGAGGCTTCAGTGTTTCCCACAAGGTTTCTGTGCACTTCAGTCAAGAGCAGCAAGGTAAGAATGAGCTCTTTTGTATCTGACACTTCAAGTTTATTTACCTATGTCTCTTTCTGTTTTTCAAAGAACTGCTGAACACTTCTTTCATAGAGTTCTTTAGCGATCAGCCAGAGTATACTCGCCTGCAGTCAATTAAGCTGTGAAGATTTTTGAGCTAGCCAATCCTTTCCACGGACACAATTTTGTAAACTGCTCCTGGTATGATTCCTTAGAGTCACTGACTAAGGTTGACATACCTGTGGTTCTTCACATGGACAGTGCAAAGACTTAAAGGTACATAAGAAACCCATGCCTGAATATATCCCTTTTGACTTTCTTCTTGTTTCGTTATCATGCTTTCAATGTAAGGGCAAATTATTCAATTATTCAAAAATTTTATAATATATTATAATTTTCCTAATTAATAAAACTGAAACTACAACTTTCTCTTCTTTGAGGAACCAAACAGATGATTTAACTTGTTAAAAAATAAACTTTAAAAATGTGCAAATAGGCTGAGAAGCACTCTGAATCAGGTAGTGTTATGAAATTTAGCAGGCCAAGTGCTAGTCTCCATATTTTCTGTCTACCTGAAGTATTCGTGTTCGCATTGTTAACTTGTTTATGTAATGAGTTGTTCAAGAAGCCACCCTGATTCCAATGGTTTTCCTATGTGACCTCACTGGGCCTATTTGCATGAAATGAGTTGTACTATCTCCATTCCATTCTGAATAACAATAACAACAACAATAATAACAGCCATTATTGTTAGTATTACTATTGTTATTGCTGTCATGGAACATTCTGATTTTTAAATGTGGGCATAAGTCAGACACTGCAGGAAGATCCCGACTTTAGTTGTCAAGAAGTTTATACATAATATTAGCTCAAAGGTGAGAGTGCATTTGTAAAGCAAAGGACAAGACTGTATCTTCCCAACATTCTGCACAGAATAACATGGCAGAAAAGGCTTTGTTAAAGTAACAGATGGACATTATCTTTTGAAACCTCAATGCCAGATTTTTGCTGCTAGTCACCAGCAGTAGCTAAGTAAGCAGAGATAACCTGCTTTTGTATTGGGCTGGGTTCTGTGAGAACAGGAGACTCATGTGGTAAAGGGCCTGGGTTCAGTAAAATGACAATTCCTCTCTTGGGAGTGGAGCAGGGGACTGGAGCCTTGTTGCATTTGAAATTTTCACAGCATTCCTATGAATGGGGAGCCCCCTGACTTTGAAAAGGGACACTTGAAAATCACACAAGTACATCTCAAAATGCTTCTTGTGGTTTTGGAGACATATAGGTGTGATGCAAACTCTCCAGGCCTTTTGGATGCTCTGGTTATTCCTGACGCTATGGGCTAGTGTCTGAGAACTTGGGTTTTGGTAAGGTCCCTGCTCTGGTGGCTCATAGACAGAAAGTGCAAAGGCAGGTTGCTGCAAAAATCTGTGTGATGTGATGTGATGTGATGATGTAAAAGCCCATATGGGTGTAGAGAGAGCACAACTCTTTACAGAGTAGCTGCTCTAACTTGATATAGAGCTCTGCCCCATAGGAAACTTGACTCCTCCACTAGAGTTTGAACTGTTATTACAGTTATTTTTTTCTTATGTCATGTGTTCTCTTTGCAACAAAAAGCAAAAGCACTAGACAGTGGGATGGTAAACCTCAATACCTCAAAATACGGACACAATTGCTTGGTTCAAATCAGACCTATTAAAGTTATATACAAATTTTTTTAAAGTCACAAATAAAGACATAAGATCTACAGAAAATGCCTTGAGCTGATTAATAAGTTCAGCTCTCTGAGTTTAGTTTAAAACAAAGAAAAAAACAAAATAAAGCAAACAAAGAAAAGGCAGAAAAAAACCACATGAAAATCAGTTATTACAAAAATCCTGCTTGGCAGACTACATTGGTTTCTAATCCAGTTCAGAAATTTAGGCAGGATTCTCCGGTTGTGGAATAAAGCCAAATGCATTTAAATGAGCAGCCAGATACAACATGAATTAATGTCCTGAAATCTAATCAGATAACTTCTTGTCTAAGTAGATGGCGGAGTCAAAAGCTAATTGCTAATTAAGAATACAGTATCTGTGAAAAATGCTCCTTGCCTTCTGGTGTGAGTGTCCCTCCCCTCATGAACACCCAGGGGTTCAGGATATCTGGGCTCCTGCTTGAGGGATTCCAGCTGGACCAGCGCACAGAGCCTGCACCCAGAGCAGCACCCAGCTCCCCAGAGCTCTGCTCTGCCACAGTGCCAGGCTGGGCTGGGCTCTGAGCCTGTCCTGAGGGACTCGGAGCAGGTGTCCAACCCCACTCCCCAAAACTCTAGCTCCCTATTTACTATAGGCTTGCCATCACATACATTTGCAGACATCTGCCCTCTAGTGTGAGCTCTTTCCTGACAATTTCCACAGAATGCAATAATTTATTTCCCGGTTTACTAAAAATTTGATCCAGAAAAATGACAAAAACCCCCAAAGGATGCCAATTTGGGTTTAGAATTAGGTAGTTTTCAGATGGATACAACATCTCTGGACAGGAACTTTAAGGTGGCAAATGGAGAATAAGCATAATCCTCAATTTCTTTTTGATGGACCTCTGCTAGCTGTTATACTCAAAGAATAATATCCTAATTCTAAGTTAAAAAAAAAAAAAAAAGCCACCACATATGTAGAAGAGATTCTTTGCTTTGTTGAGCATCCCCTCCCCTCAAGAATTAGCCTAGTACTTTGGTTGTTTTTCTTCCTTAAGGGAAGTAATTTGTATATTTATCTTGAATGACAGATATCATTCTACAGTTTTAATGCAAGTTCACAGCTTTTCCTTCTCTATGCAACATTAATTGTTCATATGCTTAAGTACTGCTAGAGTAAGTGGATATGACAGTCAAGCAATAATGTTTAAATGCACACAAAGTAATCCACAGATCAGTGTTAGTGCTCAAGCTGCTAATAAGAGGCTGGACAGCTGTCCTGACCAGGCCTTTAGTAATTGAAAAAGAACAAGCCGACCTTAAAAATTATATATCAGTAATGGATATAAAAAGAACAAAAGTGACCTCTCAGGTGACTGTTGATGCACAACCAAAGAGACACAGATAGCACACATTGAGTGACGCATTGAGGAGAATCCAAGTAGTGCAGAAATGAGCACAGCAGAAAGGAGATGGAAGACGTCATGGGGCAGCCCAGGAGGTTAGCAGAGGTTGAGAGTGGTCCTCAGCTCCTGTAAGGAAGGAACAAGACAAGCAGCCTGTTACAGTTTCTTCATGAAAGCTTGCTCTTTTTTATTTGCCTGTGAATAATGCCCTTCAAGACTTTCTAACTGAAACAGAATTTTATCCTCTATGTCACACATTATATAAGGGTATGTGGCTACTCTTCTGGGATCCTTTTTATCCCTAATATCTGATCTGCTTACCTTGAAGACACTATGTGCTCACTTCAGGAACATTTTCCTAGGCAGAACTAGAGAAGACACAGTGAATTGCAAATTACACTTATGGTGCTGGTTTGGTCAGTTTTTTAATTAAGATTTCTTTGAACCTCAGAATTACAAGATATGTAGTTGCTTTCTGAACTCACCAAAAATCCTTCAAAATGAAGAGGATTTTATTATCTGATGAAACAATTAATTACAATATTAAAATGAGATTAATAGGAACAGTTGTGCTCCAAAGAAAACTGGATTGTGAGAATGAAAACATGCTTTCCATTTTCTGAGGAAAGTGAATAGAGAGACAAGAAAGGGACTGAGATAACAAACAAACCTGAGAGGAATATTACTGTAGGAAAGATGCCACAATAGAAGACATACCACAGCATGTTGTGTTAAATTTTAACCAATGAAAGATGCAAGTTCAGAGTATATTACAAAAACACTCTTGACATTAATTCTTTGGGGATTATTTTTCGACATGTGTCTCTAGTATTTGGCAATTAGTCAGCAACTGATTCCTCTCCCCACAGCTGAAAGCTCAGAAGCTGAACATTCATCTGTGTCCTGCTTTCAGCAGGGATAGAGTTAATTTTCAGGTCAGCAGCTCATATTTCAGGGCTGTGTTTTGGATTTAGGATGAGAATAATGTTGATAACATGCTGATGTTTTGGTTGTTGCTCACCTTGCTAAGGACTTTTCCGTGTCCCCAGCTCTGCTAGCGAGAAGTGGGGCAAGAAACCAGAAGGGATCCCAGCCAGTGTAGTTGACCCAGACTGGCCATAGGGATTTTCCACACCACAGAACCCCATGCCCAGTATATAAACTGGGGGGAGTTTGTGGGGACAGGACAATCACTGCTAGGGGACAGGCTGGGGATGGGTCAGTGAGTGGTGAGAGATTGCAGTGGGCATCACTTTTGTGCCTTGGATTTTATTCCACTCTCTCTCCCCTTTTCATAGTAATTATTATTATTATTATTATCATTGTTTCAATTATTATCCTCAGTGTTATAATACAGTATTTTATTTCAATCATTAAATTGTTATCATCTCAACCCATAAGATTTTCTTTTTCCTCTTTGATTCTCCTCCCCACTGGGAGTGAGGGGACAGCTCTGTGGTGCTTCACTACTGACCAGAGCTAAGCCACAACAATCTAGCCCAAGACTACTCCAGACACTCCCTGAATTTGAGCACTCCCCTGTAAAACACCAAGGAGAAACATTCATTGATTCTGTCTTTGAACTTGATCCTAATATAAGCTTATACCTTGTTTAAGTTCAGCAATACAGAGACCTATGTCTGAGATGCAGTAACCCCATACACAGGGGAAGACTGGGGCTGGCTGCTAAGAAGGCAGCCCTGCAGAAAAGGATCTGAGGGTCATGGTGTACCAGGCAAGCAGGAGACATCACCATGCCTTGCAGAAAAAGCCAACTGTGCCCTGGGCTGTGCCAGCAAGAGCACAGCCAGCCAGGTGAGGAGTTGATACTTCTCTGTCCAGCAAGGGTGAGGCTCCATACACTGGGTGCAGTCACTGGATGCAGTCTGGAGTTCCCCAGTCCAAGATGGACATGGGTATATTAGACTGAGCCCAGCAGATGCCACTTAGCTGGCTGGGGCTGCAGCCCAGGATCAGAGAAAAAAGGGCCTGATAACAGAGTTGTGTCATGGCACTTTAATATCACAGGGTCATGTTCTCATCCTCGCCTTTGTCTTGTCCTCTTTGTGATATCAAAGCATGTTGGATAATTTCCCAGTCATGTGCCAGTAAGTGCACTGTGATGGATCCTGAATGTTGGATCATACCTAAATTTAAATTGAAGAGTGAATCAGTTATTTTTGCTTACAGGCCTCTTGTTTTATAATTAAAGAAGGATATTGTTATTAAGTAGTTTTAGAATTGAGGACTCTACTGAGCAGACCAGCCATCTGTAAGCCTATGATAGTGCACAAGACAAAGGAAGAACAAATCTAAGAAGCAAAGAGATTATTAATTGATTCAGTTAGCCAAAAGAAGGAACGGCCTTTGCACTGAGACTGGCTGGTTTTGTATCAAAGTTGGATTTCTCATTGGTACCATACATAGCAGTGGCATTTGCTCACTGACAAGTACCAGAGTAATCCAAACCCTACAGATATCAAAGAGAGATCAGCAGGTATAAAGATAGACTGTAGAGAGATAGGTATTTTCTTAGTATTGACATGCTAGGAAAACATACTGAGGATTTGTACTTGAGACAGCAGAGATGACAGAAAGCTGGAATTTCCTATTTCTGAGCTTTACGTTTAAATGCTTTATTTGTTTTGGTGTAAATAAACAGCAAAAATTGAACCCTGTCGTCACAAAACACCTATGAACACTATGTGAGGAAATATGAAAGCAGCTTTGCTTGGCTGAGGTAGTGTAGAAGTACTCTGATAGTCTACACTGCAACTGTATTGGGGAACATTAAAAGACAAAGCAGGGAAAAATGTTACACAGTTGTACAACAAAGTTCAGGAAAAAATCCCCATTAAATCTTTATCTCAAGGTAACACTACTTTCAATAGCAGTTCATCTTTAAAAGTCGCTGTGAAAATGAAAACTTTTCTCCTCTGTGTGTTGTATTGAAAAAAGTAGTAACCAAAGAAAGGAAAATAACCATATCTCTGAGTTTCCTACTAGCAAACCTTCGGTATTAAGGCAGAAATCTCAGTCCCTGCTCCAAAGGGCGTGTCCTCCACTGACCCATGACTAGCACAGATAAGGGAGCTGTAGTTACTTGCTATGGGCCAAGTATCCCTAGTATCCCTTATCCGTCCCAAAGCAGAAGGTACATGCTGAGAAAGATGTTTTAACCAAGATTAAGGATGGATTAATAGTTTTGAAGTGTGCCAGCAGGAAAACCAAGTCCATGTGTTGCACTTGGACTCTCTGCTCAGGGGCGGCGAAGGATCAGCGCCTCATGCAGTGCCTACACTCACTCCCTGCCCGGGCAGGTGCCCTCTGTGCCAGCCTCTCAATGCCAGGGGCAGCATCAGCTGGCTCTGAAGAGCCCAGTTAAACATGACCAGCACTGTCCTCAGGTGCTGCAGCTCCAAACTATCCCTTCTGCAATGCTAAATTTGCCCCTTTCCGGGACAGCTGCTGCAGAGGATGCCCCCTGCTCTATCTAATTCCTGAGCCATGGCCAGGAGTTGTTTGGAGCAATGCCAAATCTCACAGATGACAGCTGTGGCATTATGGCAGCGTAGAGAACCAAGTCCTGGGAATGCTCCCTGCCACTTTACTTAAAGTCTACTCCATGTGGTAGCCTGGCTACCTAGGGGAACAGGACCTGAAAACTACACCCTCACATGAGCAGTATCACTTGCTAATACCGGAAAGGCAGAAAATACTAAAATTTCAGTTTACTACCACTTTGTCCCTTATTCTAAGAATATACTTCTTGCACATATCTAGGAACAACACTTGAAGACTTTTTTAAGCTCTTGGCCCTGGACCTTTTTTTGCTGAGAAATACTTCACAGAGAAGCACCACAACCTGATTCTACAATCTAGCCTCAGATGATTCATACAAATGAATTGCAGAATGACTGTCACTTATATTTTAGTTGAAAAGATTCTTTAATAGAATAACCAGCCTCTTTTGGAGTAATACAATTTGCAATGTAGTTCTGCCTGTATGGGCACTTAAAATTTCCTGGAGTATAGTGCATGGCTTTACAGACAAGGGGTAATTACTTTCATAATGAGTAATACTGTTTGCAAAATAATCATTATCAAACCTTCATGCAAGCTGATCTTGTTAGCTCCATTTCAGACAATAGAGTTTTATAATAGCTTAAAATATTTAAAGGCTTGAGTTTTCTTTAAAAAAAATAAATGAATCCCACTACTATTGCTCTGGAAATTTACTACTCATTTTGTGGTAATCAAAATCTTCCTTATTATTAAGTTCATAGCATCATTAAACAAAATTCAAGCACATAAAGCAGGGATATTACAAGTTCTGATGACAGCCATTTAGTCATAAAACTATTTTGGTGACAGCCTTTTAGTCATAAAACTATTCTGAATTTATTTTTAAATTAATTAGAAAATGGAAGTTATGGGGAACAACATGAAGCTACAAAACAAAACTTAGAAAATAAGTAGAAAGATGAACTTTTTTTCATTGTTGAATGTTTACACTTTGTTTCATTTTTGCATTATGAGATCACTTGTCGTTAAACACATGCCAGATTTAAAAACTGGCTCTCTGAAACTTGAGTCACTAAGAAGACTATTCATTTTGTTGTGTGTTTTCCTTGGTGATCCATCCATTGCACCTTTTCCAGTGCTAAAAATATTGTCATTCCACTGGTACACTGCCAGCATGTCAAACTCAAACCAGTGATATCAGCCCTATTTCCCTCACTTCAGTCTCACTATATAATTTTCTAGAGAAGCAGTTTTGACATGCTGCTTCACAAGCTACTTCAACATGTTCTTTGCAAGGTAGATACGTTTGGACAATGCTCTCAGACACATGGTGGAATTCCTGGGGTGTCCTGCATAGGGACAAGTGTTGGTCTCGATGCTCCCAATGGGTCCTTTCCAACTCAGCATATTCTGTGATTCCATGATTCTATGATTCCATGATTCCATGATTCCATGATTCTGTGATTCCATGATTCTATGATTCCATGATTCCATGATTCCATGATTCTGTGATTCCATGATTCTATGATTCCATGATTCCATGATTCTGTGATTCCATGATTCTATGACTCTGTGATTCAACACAGAAGTTCAGCCCTTCACCAGGAAGTGCATTGTGTTAGTCCATAAATCTGAAATGATGGTGAAATATCCATGCAGGGCTCTCGCCCCTCCTTTTTCTCAGCACCCTAAGTGCCACCCGTGCTTGGTTTTTCAGAGTTTGTCCAAAGTAGCCACAAAATGTACTTTGTTCTTTGCTCCCTTGACATTTCCAGTAAGTGATGTTTCTTTGCAGGGCTCTGGCAAAGTACTCCCCAAGCAGCACAAACAGCCCAGAGCTTTCTCAAGCAACCTTATAGGAAGAAGACTGAGAATTCATGGCTAAGCATGTTGGTTTAGGATTCAAAGTGGCTTGTTTCAGTTGTGTGGAAAGGCTGAAGTTCAAAGCACATTAAAAGCACACAGTTTGGTCATCAGCTCAACAACTCTAAAATTGCTTCAAATAATAGCAAGGAATTTGGGGTTCTGTGAGCAGAAAAAGTTCTTCTTCCAAACAGAAGGTCAACATACATGCAGCTACCCATCTGATATGTTCATACTGCATGTTTTTATTTCAAAATGTATTAAAAAATTCTCTCAGGTCATTACATATAAATTTTAGGAAGTCCTCTAATCACTATTCAGTTCTGAATAGAAAATTAGAGAGCTGAGACTAGCCTCTTTGCTTTAAAATAATCTAAATATGTTAAACAAATGTGGCTGAGGCAGTCTTTAAAAGTCAGGAAACTATTCTGATCTGATAGTAATTCATCGAACATAATATGGTCTGCTCCTCCAACACTTGCAAAATAATAGAATGAGAGTTTAAAATGTGTTTCTTGACTATTCTTCTGGTCTGAAGAAGCAGGAAAATATATAAACTTTCTCACATGAAAGTAACTATTTGTAATGCTCTGCAATACTTACAGTCTTTGGACTATGATAGTAATTAAAGTAGATTTCCATGTCAGCCATGTGAGTAAATATTCTGAATCATCATGGTGAGTGATTTTGATTTCTATGTGTTGAATATGACTGTTTAACTAGGGTTTTCACTGAATAGTCATACTCTGGTCTCAGGCATATTCTTTTTTTATGTTCTGTCTTCAGTATTTTTGCTTCGTCATGAATTTATTGTTGCACTCAAACTGCTGGACTTAAGCAGTCTAGAACAGCCCTATCAGAACAATACTGCTGGTTTTGTGGTTTATCTGAAGGATAGTCACAACACACAGTGGTTCTGAATGTATATGGAGGCTAGAGACACAGGCCAAATATTCCACCAAAATATTCTGTAGATGACAAGTAACAAGGGGTCTGTCTCCTCCCTCTGTAGCAGCTTGGTGGGACAAGTCATGTGGGCAGTATGGACACCATCAGAGTTGACAAGCTGGAAGGAGGTGGCCTAAAATTTGCTAAACCCAGCTTCTCCAGGAATGAAATAGATAACTCAGAATCTGAGCAAAAGGCAGGTTGGATCTGAGGGTTGGAATAAAGAAAAGGATCTGCTCTGTTTTTCAGGGATTGAGTGGTCCCTGCAGCCTGATCACCCCTTGCAGAACAAGTTATTCCTGGAAACCACCAAGGGAAGGATCTGGACCTGGCAAAGAGTGACTGGGGAGGGGGGTCCTTCCTGGGCTTCTGTTAATTTTCTTCCCTTCTTCAGCTGTTGGCAAAGACAAAACCAAGACAGACAATACAGTCGTGGTTTATTTTCTTTTCAAGGCACAAAAACACTTGAAAAACTCGCTAAAATAAACAAAACACACCAGCTTTCTCAGATGCAAGGGCTGGAGGGAGCTCCCTCCCCGCCTGGAGGGATTTTAGACATCTCTAACTTGTAAGACTACAGGTAAGATTTGACATCTGTGGATGTGGCAATATTTGTGATTTCACGAAAGATTCTGCATATGTACTTATGCAATCTATAAAACTTTTTAAATGCAAATGCTTTTACAAATGTCTTCAGGAAGCAAAGATATAGCAACTCTGTCTCTTTCCTGAGCTATGGGCAAAACTGACAGTAGAGATGACACTTTGGAAAGGCAACTCCAAGTGGTCTTTCCAGAGCTCAAGAGAGCATGTTAACAGACTCAAATTTCCATAATGAAAAATGTTATTACAT
Source organism: Acridotheres tristis (assembly GCA_037013685.1). NCBI lineage: Eukaryota > Metazoa > Chordata > Aves > Passeriformes > Sturnidae > Acridotheres > Acridotheres tristis. Next base: position 64,919 of record CM072892.1, on the reverse strand, counting down.
TCCTCATGAAAATAAAAGTTTTTTAGCAAAAGAAAAATTCATTAGAACTGACAGAGGCAAGGGCAGTTTCAGGGAACTTCAAAAATTCAAATGGACACATGAAGGCTCTGTGGAAGGAACAATATAATTCTCAATCCCTGTAATGCCTCTCAGGCCCACCATCATTGCTAGATCCTTCCTACTTTCTGTAAATTTGTACATTGCCATGCACATACCAAAACTTACAGATGAATGCAAATACATGTTTTAACTATATCTGGAGTTTAACTTTTAACTACCATTACATTAAGACTGTTTTTTATTACACTTAAATGTTATTTGAAATCTCTAGTGTTTTTAAAATGTCTTTGATCAATGCTTTGGCATTCATACCTGTTTCAAAGTGAGCTGCATTATTCAGGATGAGTTTTGATGAGACAGAAGCACGGTCTTGAGGAACAGACTAGTTCTGAAGAGTCAGAAGACTCATGGCTGCACATGAGAGGATGCTGCACAGATACTCTCTGTCAAAGCCAGTGCACAGGTCAGCTCTCTGGGTTTTTAACAACAAACAGGTTGCAAGGAATTAATGTGGTGGGGAAAGGTAGATACTGAATGAGCAGTTACTATTCGGTTAAAAAAAAAAGTGCAGGAGTGACCCTGCAGCAGCACCAAGCCAGGACATGTGCTGAGAAGAGCTATTTTTTGTGGCACGGGCAGTAGGACAGTTGTAGGGCTGCCAGACAATCAGTGGCCATCATAACTGAGTTATGAGTACTCCCCACAAATGATGGCCTTGACTGGTGGACACATAAGAGTGCTGCTGTGTTTTATTTGGTTTTGGGGCACTTTCTGCAACCATTGTAGTACTCATAAAAACGTTATTTATCAGTATGCCAGCAAAATCCACCAGGAGATGAAGTCTGGAGATTGGCACGTGATGGTGCCATCTATGTGATCATGGGAGCACTTTCCAGTTCATGCTCAGATAAGATGGTCTGAGGAACTGGGAGCTGTTGCCACTTGCTCCTAACCATAACTTGCTCAACACGCTGAAGGAAAACACAAATGTTAGAGCACTGCAAGGCAAAGGAAACTCTGTATGTCCTGAGAGGAGTAATAATATGCAAGACAGATCTCAATCCTGTGGTTATTTTAATATTTCAATGTTTGCAAACGAGGATTAAAAACCTTAGTAAAAAGAAATTTTCTCTAAAAAGACAAATTACTGGTTTTTTGCCAGAGAAGGCCTATCCCATGCATGATCTGCACTGGTGTTCATGGAAAAGCAGGCAGAGTGTTTGCTGTGTTTGTGAGGGTGTTTCCATCCACTCGTGCCCGTGCACAGTGCAGGTGCAGCCCATGGTGGGATGGGCACACGTCGGTTCTGCATCCCGAAGGGCAGCTCCTGCAGAGGGGGGGGCGAGTGCAGAACAAGACCCATGTGGGAGCAAGAGCCTGCAGGAGCCTCGAGCTGCAATAGTTGTCTGAGGAAGCAGAGGCCATGCAACCAGGAAGGACTGATAAGCCCAGAAACTCAGCAGCTCTGGGGGCAACCGAGGGGCTGCTCTATGCCCTTTGGGCAATGCCAAACCCCAGCAGTGTGTGCTGGGCTTGCTTGGCCACCCAAGGTACGGCTGCTGGAGACTCCAGAGTTCCCCTGCAAGGTCACACGCCCAGGCCACAGGATCAGTTGCTGATGTTGCCTTCCAGCTTTCCTCTTACTTAAGCAGCCACGGGGCCACAACATGGTCTGTGTGTCCTGGCAGGGGCTGTGCCCAATCACAGCTTGGGTGATGGCTCTCTGCCCCATGGGGGCTTGGAGGAAAAGGACTGTGACAGAGGCCATCCCTAGGATGCTGAAGGCCACTTCAGCGTACTCCAAACAAATACTGCTCAACTGCTTGCATTTTGGCAGTAAATAGATCTCATGGACTCAAAATCATTGCCAGGTCTGTATACTCATGATCATCATTACTGATGAAAGCAATTTCCTTCTCGCTCACTTCACCCTCCGCTGCTTCTCACCCTGCTGCACTGTGTCTGTCTGCACAGGACCCTGCAAACTGAAGGAAATCTGAGTAAAAACTCAAACTGTGATTTGGGCTGGTGTCAGATTAAATATCTGCTGACTCTGTTCATACTGACATAGTTTTATGGTATATTAAGTGATAGAAAATAAACTTCTACCTTGTTTCAGTTTATAAACTAGGAAAAAACAGCTGTGAAAGGGCAACAATTTTCTCTTGAAAGTCACTGTCCTCATTTAGAATTTTATTTGTACTGAATAAAGCTAATAATTTGATTTAGTCACACTGTACAGAGAAACTAAAATGAGTTATAAAACATATTTTCAACAGGTCAAAAGTTTTAGGAGAAAATTTAACCTTGAAACAGTGAGTGAGACAGTGAAACAGGAAACCTTAAAGAAGACAGAAACAAGAATCATGCTGAATGTTTCATCTGTTTTGTAGTAAACTGCTGCAGTGAAGAAGTAAAACATCATAGATTCTTCCTTCCACTATTCTTTCTAGCGGAACCCAGATGGAAATAAAGTGATAAAATACCCATCACTCCCTCATCACCCCACCCCCCCCCCCCCGAATTAAAATCAGATATTTATACAGTTTGTATCACAGCCTTGTGATATATTTTACCACATGGCAAATCCATTCCTGCTAAGCTGGGTGAAATCCTCACCTTCCCTGCTCTTAATTTGAGGTTTTTCCTCCAGTACCCTCTGGAACTGCAGTCTTGCAGAAATCCTGCTAATGGGCAAGCCACAATAGTCCTTTTTGCAGGAATGGAACCAAGATTTGTCCAAAGCCCACAGTTTGGTTTCTGAAATCAGTTAAGCACTCTCACCGCCTATAATTTGGGCAAGCATTCAAGACCATCTATCCCCATCCAGCTCTGTCTCCTCTGAGAATCTTTTTCAGATTTCCAACTTGTTTGAAATTTTGAACCCATTCCTTCCTATTATCTCCTCCTACATTTATAGCTTCATAGCTTAATAGATGAAATTTTCAATTGTCACAAGACAGGTTCACATAATCTCTTTGCACTTCAAACAGTGACAGACAGATAAAAATGCAACTATGAAGAGAGATTATTTGTAAAGAAGAAGTTGCTAAGAATTACAGAAATCAGATAAGACTTGGGAAGAACAAGAAAACCAGAGTAACAAGCCATTGTTATGCTATGGCTGGGACTTACTCTTTCCAGCCCTTGTGTTTTTAGGAAAGTTTGGATTGTCTCTTCTAAAACTTGCACTTCTGTTTTATTCAGATCTGTAGCCTGGGTTAACAGAGAAGCACAACTGCTTGACTTCATCAGGTTATAAAAATCTACAATGAATGCTCCTCACCCACCCCACGAGCAAGTAGGGCACAAGGAGCTGGGGGGACACAGCTGGGACAGCTGATCCTGACTGCCCCAAGGGATGTCCCAGCCCCTGGGACATTGTGCTCAGCATATAAAGCTGGGGAAGAAGTGGAAGCGACATTTGAAGTGATGGTGTTTGTCTTCCCAAGTCAGTGTCATGTGTGCTGGAAGCTGGCTGTCTCAGGGATGGCTGAGCACCTGCCTGGTATGGGAAGTGGGGAATTAATTCCTTGGTTTGCTCTGCTGGGAAGTGAATTTTTTGCTTGACATCTTAAACAGTCTTTATTTCAACCCTTGGGTTTTCTCCCAGTTCTCATGCTGAAGGCTCACCTGCCATTTTGCTAAGCTCCCCTATTGGCTGGGGAAAGCAGAATTGTAAAGCAAGTACCATGGCCTATATACTCATTCTTATGCAGGCACAAGGTTTTTCTTTCTAACTTCATCAGAAGAGAAGAATTAGCAGAAAAAAAAGTCTCTTACTGGTTCATTAAAACGCAATTTATTTTGATGCCAATTAGGTTTTGAATTCACTTTTACTTATGTAATCTGTAGATGAATTAGTATCTATTAACAACAAAATGGCACAAATATCTGAACATCAGATTAAAGTTCAAGGCAGCTACCAGACTAGTGTGAAGGTGACTGACGTTTTTCCCCGTACAAAAAAGACTTTACAGCCAGTTTTTCGGAGCATAGAGTCTGGAGCTTATTTTTATGACACACATTGCTTCTCTCGAGGTTTTAAACTACTGACTTCAGACAACATGTAGTAGCACATTTCCTCTTCTCCAGATGCTGATCATTGCTTTGAGGGAGCTTATGGCAAGGCAGTGAAGTTTTCTGTTTCTCTTTAGTCACTTAGGTGATGCCCTGTGTGTCTGAACATCCTCAGACAGTTGAAGTCAGGGCCCAGTTTCAGGAGAAAACACGGAAAAGGAAACGATTCCCTACTCTGCCCTGCCTGGTAGCGATAGTGAAAGTGGTTTTGGTTCTGGTCCCACCTCGTGGAGCCAGAATGGTGCCTGCTTCCCCAGTACCACATGTCTCACCATGGTTGCTCCTGGGGACTTCCTCAGAGGAGGTGTCAGCCTTTATGCACTGCCTGGTCTGATGGTCACAGGGGTGCATTCTGGTCTTGGCCCCTGTGCTGTGTCTGAGCCCCTTTTTCAACGGCGCCTGGGTCTTTTGGAGCACAGAAGCACTTAATGGGCATGAGCATAAGAGTTTCAGCTCTACACTGAGGCAATAGCTGCTTTATGGCAAATTTGTCACTTCAGCTGGACAACTGCAATGCTGAGGTGCCCATGTTCCTTTGATGTACAGTTAACCAAGTAATTAAGGTAGGAAGAGAGAAGAAAGACCTAATTCCTTCTGCAGCCCTGGGATTTTCAGTACTTGGCTGCAGGGGGTGTTAATGATGAGGTGTTAATGACATGAGTATTTGTCCTGCATGGTGTGAAGATCCCTCTTTTTCTTTCTCTGTGCTGTGCACCTGGAGCTGTTAAGGAAGGGAGCCCCTGCAAAAACTCATCTCTAACCCTAGTCTGTTTGACAGGCGTCTTTGGGATTATCATTTGCTCATTTATACAGTTCAGCAGCAAGGGATACTCAAGCCTTCACTTCATTTACTCCAGAGCGTTTTCAGAGGCTTTAGACATGGCTGCAATTGAAAACTTCCCTGATTTCAGTGGCTTTCCCATCTAGTGTCCTGAAGTCTAAAATGCTTCATCCCAGTAAAGATTTCTGAGATACTAGGCATTAACTGTAGAATTTCATGTGCCATGATTTATGATGACAATATAATTCAATTTTGTCATCTGCCCTTCATTTATGAACTCTGTTAAACGTTTTAACTCCTCTTAATCTCCCATAAAGGTTATGGCTGGCATTAAAAAAAATATATATACCTTCCAACATATTTACAAATTTTGATCATATTTTTAAATATTCTTTATAGTAGTCAATTATCGGTGATGGAGAGAGGGAGACATCTGAGTTTGGATCAGAAGCCGATTTTATTGAGTATACGAGGCATTTATATAGGATTTTACTTGCATGGCACTTATATAGGGTTCTATCTTTGGTAACGATTTCCCATTGGTTACATTCTTCATGACATCTCGTCACCTGGTAACCTTATCACAAAGTTTCACCACATGTTTCCTGGTCACTTCTTGCCCAGGCAGCATTTTTCTGTACCTGTGTCTCCCATGGTTTCTGCTCCATAAGGCCTAAGATATCAGCCCCCTTATCAGTTTCATTGTACTCTCTGTTTTATTTCCTATAGTCAATCACATTTTGAATGCTGTTAGTTGCTTGACCTCTAGAACTTCCTACAGCAGCAATTTCCTCAGTCAATCATATGTTGTATAATGAAGTCTCTCACGCTCATTTCAAACTCTTGCCTTTGTTCAGTAAGTGTCCTTCATCTTTCTGATAGGAGATGCAGAGAATATATATTTCCTCATTATTATCCCCAAGTGACTGCTCTAACTGCTACTTCTTGTTATTTCTCTTCCTCTTCTTCTAGTGACTGTCCTGTAATCAAAGTCGGCATAGGCTATGTACCCCAACAGATTTATGGCACAGACAGATGGCACCAGTGTGAGTTTGCCCTACTTTTACCGTATTTTCTTCCTGTATACAGAGATCATATGTTCTTCCTTTCTCTTGCAACAGAGACAGGTCTGAAATCCAAGACAGCTGAAGATGTTAGAATTAGAGAATGCGTTAAGGAATTAAAATCATCGGTTTTATCTGTGTACTAAAGTGGAAAGCACTATTCCTAGGGTAGCAGTTTCAGTCTCCCTGAGCTTTAGTCATCTCAACTTTCACAGCTAGTTTCAAGTGAACTGTTGCCTAAAATGCTGTGAGCGTACTACTTCTTCAGGAAGTATAATTTCTTTGAAAGAAGAGGTTCTGGTCAGAGAAATGCTTCCCTTGCCATCAGTTCTCCTATTAGGATAAAAATCCCTAAAGATCCATATTTATTTTGGGGCCCAAAGTACTCCAAGGGACTCATTGCTATGGGTTTTTTTGATGTGTATTTCTCATTATTCTTTAAAGGCCTTTCAGTAGTTCCCAGTATAATTTTCTCCATGATTTTTCTGGAACTGAGGTTAGATTAGCATGTCTGCAGTTTCCTGGGACCTCCTTCAAGCCCTTCTTGTAAACTGAACTGGCTAGCTTTCAGCAGGAATCTCCCTATGCTCCCAAGACCCGTGGCAGATGAATTTATCAATTTTTATTTGTAAATTGTTCATTTTTATTTATTTTTTCTTAATCCAGGAGATATTTCAGAGAAAAAAAGAGTTCTTTTGATGTGATTTATTTCAGAATCCTTGTACATTCAAGATGCTTCTGCTTTTATTCACCCTCGTGGTTGCTTTTGGAAGTAGTATTTTCAATTGACTCATGTCACCACATACAAATGCACTTGAAATGTTAGGACCATGTTTGAAGATTCTTTCTGAAACTTGGAATTAGATATTGGTCAGAAAAATGTGGGGTTTTTTTGTTTGTTTTAATTAATTTGAAGGAAAGAAACTAATGCTTTCTTTCATTTTGTAATATCATATTTTATCAGAAGATTAATGTATTTGCCAGTACATGGAGTCAGGGCCCAAGCTCTTTGTGGCTGCCTGTTCTCTAGTACTGAGATGGCAGAGGAACACACAATATTACTTCACTATTTTCTCCTCCTCATAAGTGTAAGCAAAGGGTTCATTGTAGAGTGGTTTAATCTCTTTTGTCAGATAGACACATTAGAGGGCTTAGCCCCCATCCTGACATTCTTGTAAGAATTCTTCCCCTAACCTCTTGGTGACTCAAGCCTCGAAATTGTTGAAAATCCTATTTCCAGTCAGATTTCATTTATGGTCTAAACAGGGTCTCTTCCCAAGACCAGGTGTATTCAGGGGGTGAAGGAAAGAATCATCTAGGATGCATTTATCTTTGAATGCTTAATCTGAAAACTTATTCTCAAGGCTGAATAGAGCACTTGTGCAAATCTGGTCCAGAAGATAATTTGCTGTCTCTGTAAACTGGTATGAAAGAAAGAAATCATTGTGTCAATTGACATGGAAAAAGAAATCACTGCACAAGTTCGCATTAGCCAGGACGTGGCTTACACATCACAGCTCATTCTTGCATATTTTTCCCTCTCAGATAGCTGCAGTTAATGAGCTGTATACAAGAGACAGCAGTTCATAGCTTGTCTCTAGGTAACATGAAAATTCCCATCTTTTCTATTCTTTTTCCCATCTTTGTAGTTATTTATACATAGTCACCTATACTGCGTGCAGAACAGTCTATTATTGTTGCTGTCAGCTCTAATTGTGTGATATCCAGGAAATTCAGGCATGAACTACAGCCCTGCTCTTGTATTTTCTGCATAAGTACAAGATCAGAAAGGATTCTGCTCGGGAACATCAGCACAGATCTTCACCATGAGAATAAGACAAATGGAGGAGACAGACAAACAAGGGGAAGCAAGGAAACAATGGGTCAAGAAAAGGGGGAGTTTCCGTCTTCTCTATATTGTGCTGACTGGCTATCTAGGTCACAGAATCTTACCTCACTTTCAGATTCAGCTTCAGATTGTCCATTAGCAGCCTTGTCACCCAACTAATCACACCCAGCTCTCTCCACTGCTCTTCACACTCCATATGTTCAGCCCCACCTTGGAACCCGTTCATTACACTCTCCCCAGTTCCTTGATAAGCTTTTCATACTGGGAGCCACACATCTGTGGATGAACATGAGATGCAGTGCTGGACAGAAGGGAGTGCTACCTGCCTTGGATCTGCTGACAGTACTCCTTCTAAAGCAGCCTGGGAGAGGGAGGCTGTCCATCCAGAGTTCCAGGTTTATGAAAAATGATGGTTGTACGGACACATGGTGACTTAGGAAGATTGCTGTCACAGCTCAACTGGATAAGAAGGAGCTGCAAGCACGTCACACCAGGTTTGGGCAGAGCAGGTGTGACGAGGTCTGGCAAACAGTACAGAGGTCAGGCCATGTTATTAGCAAAAGCAATACCACATTGTAGGGCTACATGGTTATTATAATATGGCACACATATTGGTATGAAATTTTCTTCTTTCCCACCCACCTCCACCTTTCTCTGTCCCATGACTCTCCCCCAGTAGGATATTTTTTGAGGGAAAGATGCTAGAAAATGTTGAGACAAGTATTTCAGAGAGAGAGCTGTGTGTCTTTTTGTGACTGATTTTCTTGCTCTTTGCTACCTGAACCAAAGGGAAAGCATGGGTGTAATGGCCACCAGGCAAAGCCTTTAGTCAGCAGGTGAAAGGTGACCTGGTCACTGCTGAGATGTGTGCTTTGTCATGTATTCAACACACCTTTGAAATTAATAACCCTGCAACACAGTAAATCTGCACATTTGTTTTACAAAAGTAAATATCACCTATGAATCTTCTCTGGAGCATGTTTTACTGAAGCCATAAAATGCTGCGGCACAATCTGCCTCAGAACAAAGGCAAGGTAACACCTTATACCCCTTTACATTGTGGAGCCCGAGCCCTGAGCAGCACTATGACAGTCAGCCACAGCGCAGGATTGCCATCTGCAGGGCAGCCCTGGACACTGGCAGGCTCCTGACCCCCATGGATATCTTTCAGAAATATTTCTTTCACTCTTGCAGTGTCTAGGTGTTCAGACGCCTGGAGCCATTCCCAGGTTTTGTGCCTGTACTGTCCCTGTGAAAATGCTTGTTGTCTTTTACTGTCCTGGAACTTCAAGTGACATAAAATCACAGAACTGTTTGTGTGGGAAGGGACACTCAGACCACCTAGTTCCAATTCCTCTGCCATGGGCAGGAAGACTTCCCGCTATCCCAGGTTGCTCCAAGCCCCATCCAACCTGGCCTTGAACACTTCCAGGCATGGGGTAGTCACAGCTTCTCCGGACAGCCTGTGCCAGAGTCTCACCACCTTCACAGGGAAGAATTTCTCCCCAGTATCTCATAGGTCACATGCAGAAACACACCTAGAGTTTGCAGACATAGATTTGCATGACACTATTAGCATATCTTGCATGAAAACCAGACTTCTTATTTTTTAAGTTTTCAGTGTCTCTTATTTGAGTGCACAGCCTTGTTTCAGCTGAAAATGCATGCAAGAGAAGAATTAGTAAAAAACAATCTGCGAAATCATGAATGATTTGAAGAGCTGAGGTTCTTATTTTTAAAAAATAGATTGATATAATGAGGAATTATTATGCAATTATTACGGGTCATTTTCCCCACTTTCCATTAAATGCACTTACATGAGCACACTCAGCATCACAGATCCACACTGGTGAGACACTAGCTGTTAGGCAACACAAAACCTCACAGGAGTGTTCCAGTTCCTCTCTGATGAAGTCAACAAGAAAAAGAACATGACGTCAGTGGGTTATGAAGTTTCTTTTCCATTTACTTTTTATTAGCACCTGCAAGATGAAAAAAATGGGGACATAATTTTTCACTGCTAGAAGGAGAAGATGGAAGTAAAAATCATTCCATGAAGAAATAAAGAGAAGAGCAGAAAGTGCTGGATTAGAAGACAAAAATTAAACAAGCAATAGTTGCACTTGAGAGGTGGCAAGAAATGACCACGCATATGGTATGCTGTCTTCACATGGAGGTCAGCATTCCACGAAAAAAAAACCACACAAAAAAACCCCCAAAAAACAAACAAACAAACAAAAAAAGTATATTAATTCAGAAACCAAATTCAGGAGCATGGTACTAAGGAGCAATTGCGTATCCTGACAGAAAACCACACCTATGGAAACTGGTGAGTAACACTAGCAGGGACTGGCAGTGATTTTACTTTGCACCTCTCAATCCATGAACTTCCCTGTTTTGTTCTAGATTTTTCAATGTGAAGGTGCTTGTCATGTTGCTCTATACTGCACATACACCTATCACATGCAGAAAGCCCAGGTTTTACACAGCATGATGGTGAAAAGTCACTGTGATTGTCCAGCACCAACTACCACAGGCTGTTCTGTCGGAGAAGGGAGACGCGGACGCCAGATGGCCATCAGCAAAGTCTCGTTTATTAGCAAGCAAGCACTTGGTTAAATACAACGCTTAATTAGCTCATGCATAGTGCAAAATCCTAGCTCATCATTGGCTATTAAACTATTCGCATTACAGCAAAGCTTGGCTAAGCGCCATTGTAATCTTGTGATTTTGTAGCTAACTTTTGTTTCTCTTCTGCGTCCTGTTTATCACATTCCAGCGGTTCTTCCCTTCTGCAAGGGCACTCCGTCCTTGTAGCTACCTTTGTCCTACTTCTCCCTCAGCATTATTAGGTTAGTCTGACTGTGGCCTTTCTCTATAAGGCAGTCCTGTACCAGGCTCTCCACACTTCCCCCGTTTTCTTTTTGGGCGAGAAGGGTGGCGTGCCATGCCTTATTAACTGTTTTCTCGATGAAGTTCTGTAAGCAAGATATAGAACAAGGTAGCCACAAGGCGATACCCACAATTACCATCAGCCCAAAAAGCGCGTATTTAATGATCGTTCGGATTAATCCCCTAGCCCCAGGCTCTTCAGCCACTCGTCAAGGTCCCATAATGGACTCTGAGTGGCCTGAGAGATTCATGTAGCACATTCCTTCAAATTCCTCACACCCATGCCCTTACTGATGTTTGCTTACGTGCTGCCAAAGAGGTTAAGTTCTTTTGGTGGGGAGGCTAGGGTCTTATTCAAGGATAAAATAATTTGGCATTGCCAATAGCTGTCTTTTTGGCCACCTGTCGCGCCCTGTGTGGGGCATTCACTCTTTACCTTGTCATTCTTCAGGGAGTCATTGCCTACATATCCTTTGAATTTACCTGGGTTCCAGACGGGCAGTCCTACCAGGCATGTTCTAAAGGGATTCAGTGCTCCTCCCAAACTTAAGCATATTGCCTCTTGATTGGTCCGATTTGCAATTGTTATCCATATATTTTCTCTGGACATGTGACTAACTTCGGAACTACCTGCAAAAGCTATTAGCGTTACAAGCACAGCAATTAGCCTTAACATCCTGCAGTTATTGCCTTTTCTGCCTTACTCTACGGGGGTTTCTTTTAATCTGTAGGGATTGAAACCTTGCAATACAATCGTCCAGGGCTGTATTAGGGTCTACATCATACTCTAGAGGTCCGAGTACTGACCTCCCTAAGTGTGGTACCTTCTTCTTACACCTTGTAGTGACAATGTGAGATTTGACAAGTATCTGACTTCTTTGTAGCCAGAGCTTTATCTGCCACCGGGCCCAGGCTATTACTACCTGTTCCGGTGCCTCATAGATCTGCCGGGCTTGTGAATAGGGCACTCCTGCCTCCTCCTCTATCGCTCGAGTCCAGTTGTACCTTTTCAAATCTTTACCTTGACATCTCCCACACCATAACCACCATATAACTCTCTGCTCCACCCAAAAGATTTTACCACAGCCCCCACAGTGGAATGCCACCCAAGCTTCACAAAGTGGTTCCCCACAACTGCAACAAGGACATTCGCGAAGTGGCGGAAAAGTTGGTAAGTCTCTATAGGTCTCGATCCACTGAACTCAGTTGTTCGAGGGATTTTTTTTTTTCGGCCTCATCAGCAGCCGGGTTGTAGGCTGCCAAATCCCGCAAATAGGGTTTCAGGATCAGTGTCAGCTTCTGTTGTATTCTCTCTTTCTTTTTTGGGCTTGCTACGTAAGTCCATGGTAAGCATGGCAAGTCCTGAGGATCCGAATCCCTGGCTTCTTCGAGGATCTTGGCTCATTGATGATACATCCTTGCTGAACTGCGGGAGAGGTATAAATTGGGCTATACGTTGACCTGCCTCGATTGTTAGTGGGGGGAACGGGGTATGCACCATAATTTGTATTTCCCCTGTATAGTCCGAATTGATAACCCCCGGCAGTACAAACAGTCCCATTATGGACACTGATGAGCGCCCTAGTAGCAGTCCTCCGTAGACCCGTTCCTTGATTTTTATAGGGCCATATATTCCAGTGGGAATCTTGGTGGGGCGCGACGTCATCAGCGTCGTTTTCACAGCTGCTGCCAGGTCGAGTCCGAGGCTCCCTGTTGTGGCTGGTTGTAGACCGGAGGTGGCGCTGATGTTCACGTGGCCTCCTCCCCCACATCGATAGCACCGGACAGAGGGGGGTCTTCGGTCTCCGGAGGTGGCCAGTGCTGCCGGAAAAGCGCGGAGCGGAGCAAGAGCGGCTGACACCTGAGTTTGTGTGGATTCTGCCTGTTTCTGTAGCCCTAACCCTAACTCCTGTATTGCCTTGACTAAAAAAGCCTGCGTCCCTGTCGGTTGTAGCGCCATCCTTTCTAATGCCTCCTCTATTGTCCAGTTAGCACCCAATGTCGACAGCACCCTTTTAGTAGTCTCATTGCAATTCTGCAAGGCGCACTGCTTGAGCAGGGCCCCTCGCATGTACTCTGGGACCCCTGCTCTTTCTATAGCAGCGGCAGCCTTGTCTACAAAGTTCCCAAAGGTCTCATCCCTGCCTTGTTTAATGCCCATATACATAGGTATGCCGGAGCTGTCCTTTACTTGGTTAATAGCATGTCTCACTAACCGCATCGCCTCCCGCACCCTATCGGGTCCTGAGAGCAACTGGGCTTCTGTCCTGCGGAAGGCTCCTAGTCCCATTAGCTCGTCCACCGTGATTCCCTGCAGCGGGTCTCCCGGGTCCTCATTCCCCGCGGCTCCCCCTGGGACAGGTATCATTACTCTCGAGACGCTTGGCGCTCGGGGCTCATCCGAGGTCCCGTACTGCGCGTTTCGTCGGTACGCCTCCACCGCCTCTTGAGCTGCCCTCTTTTCTGCCTGTTCTTTTAGTAACGCATTGTGTACGACCCGCCAAATCTTCCCTAGCTTTTTTGCTGTCTTATCATCCTCCAAAACCGCCTCCCATAGCTTATCTCCCAAACTACGCCATTCGCTTAACTCATGTATTGAATGTGGGTTCAAAAAAACTCCTTTCATATATCCCCAAGCTAACAACCCTATAAGATCCTTTTTTAAATTTATTTCCTTTACCCCCCTCTTTTCTAAATTTGATATAAATAATTCATATGCTGCTTGCCTGTCCATCTATTTTGTCGTCAGCGCTGTTGCAACTTTCCGGCTTCGGCAGCACGTACGGCCCAGGACCACCGATGTAGCTCCTGGGGGTGTCCTCCCTACGTCGTTCGACACCGACCCGGTTGCTTCGGGCCCCGACTCTACTTCACCGACCGTGGCGCGTCCTCTCCCGTTTTCGTTAATTACGCGACGAGAGCGACGTCGGGGGTCACCATTTGTCGGAGAAGGGAGACGCGGACGCCAGATGGCCATCAGCAAAGTCTCGTTTATTAGCAAGCAAGCACTTGGTTAAATACAACGCTTAATTAGCTCATGCATAGTGCAAAATCCTAGCTCATCATTGGCTATTAAACTATTCGCATTACAGCAAAGCTTGGCTAAGCGCCATTGTAATCTTGTGATTTTGTAGCTAACTTTTGTTTCTCTTCTGCGTCCTGTTTATCACATTCCAGCGGTTCTTCCCTTCTGCAAGGGCACTCCGTCCTTGTAGCTACCTTTGTCCTACTTCTCCCTCAGCATTATTAGGTTAGTCTGACTGTGGCCTTTCTCTATAAGGCAGTCCTGTACCAGGCTCTCCACACTGTTCCTTTTGCCATGATGAGTAAATTCTTCTCTTAGGTTGACCTCACTCCCTGCTCCAGCCTGATAATTTTCACTCAACGTTGTTCCTCCATTTTTTCCATGTGAAGAAGCCAGTTGTGACCCGTTCCCTGGGGCACATCCCTGTGTGGTTAGAGTCAGAGCTGGCAGGTTGATGTCTGAGGAATCCGGTGACAGGGACAGTGGGAACTGCCTTCTGTCAGTATGGGTGCCCAGCAGCCCTGCATAATTTTGCTCATGTACTGAGAACCCAGGGCATACCACAAAACAGGAGATATTCCTCAAGAGACAATTGAAGTAAGCTAAGAGCAGAGCAAGGAACCTGAGTGTAGTTCATCGAGTCAGTGATAAACACACCAAAGATCAGGCGAACTGGATAGGCAGAGTCCCCCAAACTGGAAAGCCCAAGGTGCTGTATTGCGTTGTCCTGCCAGACACATTCATTTGCTGTCAGATCATGTCAGAGCAGAGGCAAACTCCCCCTAACGACTATGAAGATGCTTCACTTCTGTTCCCATTCTGTTCCCACGTATTTCTTGAAAGGATAAATCTGCATAATCTGAGCCTGCTTAATCTTGCAGCACACCATTGTACTGCATGCCTGAGGCACCTGTCTCAGCAAAACTCTGACAGTTCTTTGCATCCTGGGGAAGTTGGACCATGCTGAAGACAGGTTACAGGTGGCACCAGGCTATGTTGTGTCACCTCACACTCTCTTCCCCACTTGGACTGCTTTCCTAATGTCTTGCCTTTCAGAGTTGCACAGATTTATTAAATCATACAGAACTGAAAATATTTATAAACTGACCTTCTGAATGGCGAATACTTGCCATACATTATTCTGCACCCCCTGAGCTAAACTGCATGCAAAACCTCACAAAGATTTTTAAAAAGTTGCAAGTGTTGGAAAATATCCACGTCTTTCTTGTGCAGGAGTCCCAAAGCTGGATGCAGGACTTCAGGTGGGACCTCACCTGAACAGAGGACAGGGGCAGAATCTCCCCTCATCTGCTCACACTGGGGGGATGCAGCCCAGGTCACAGTTGGTTTCTGGGCTGCCAACACTCGCAGCTGAGACATGTCCAGCCTCAAATCCACTATCACCTTCAAGTTCTTCTTCTCCTTTGCAAACTTCTGTGGCAGCAATCTGCACTACTCAGGACCCTGCTCCCTCCAGCACTACACAAGCTGGCTGAGCACCAAGCCACATCCTGAGGGCAAAGCAGCACATCCTGCTGCAGCTGAGCCTCTTGCTATTCCCCACAGGCTCCCAGAGGCTGCTGCAGGGTCTCTCCGTGGACACACGTGGGATTTGGGGGACCTGCAGGAAAGACAGTGGTGCTACGTAATGTCCATGAGGCAGTGGGAAACGCGGCTCTGGTCATCTCGTGCTGACCGTGTCAGTGTTTGCCTTCGAGTTGCAGGGAGGAGTTGAAACATCAAGGGCTGGGATTCTGTGAACTGCTCTGGGTTCTTTATTGCCTTCATCTTAATGAATACTGTTTCTTTTTTTCCTGTTTTGGACAGAGGGTAAAAAAACTTAATACTAGTAATGATATATATAGCATTATATTTATATATATATGAATTATGAAAAATAACTAATTTTTTCAGCCAATGTTAATTGAACAAGTATCATAAATATAGATAATATATGTAGCTGAATAATTTAGAAATTAAAAACTAGATTAGAAATTTATAAATTAGAAATTTAGAAAGGCTTACCATTGTCGTTGGTGGCAATCAAGGTGTATGCCTATGAATATGAATACATACAGTATCGAGATAAAATGATGAATAATGAAAATGTTACACTTCGAATGTTAATGACAGGGTTTAATTCTTAGTTTCTAAGGCCTTTACAAATGTGTTGTTAGCCTGGAAATGTCATCATATCCGTAGTGCTTAATCTAATTTTTATTTTTACCATGTAATATTGGTCATAAGGTAGAACTTTCCAGTGTATTTTATAGTCTTTACTAAAGAATTAAAGTACAGAAATTATTGTTTAAATGCTGATTTTAGAATGTATAAATTATGAACAATATGTCTGTAAGATAAAGTTACTGTAGCATGTTAAAAAATAAATATTTTGTAATTTATTTTGAATTCTATTCAATCTAGATGAATTTAATATGCCTTTCTTTCATCTCTGTGTCGCAATGGGTAATGAAGTATTAAATTTGTACATATTTTGCTCCTTTTAATGAGCTAAGGTGCTTGCCTATTCTGGTAAAAAGGAGGCTGAGAAGCAACCTCATGGCTCCCTCCAGCTTCCTGAAAGGAACACATGGAGAGGGAGGGGCTGAGCTCTGCTCTCTGCAATCCAGGGACAGAATGCCTGGGAAGGGCTGGAATCTGCACCAAGGGAGGTCAAGAACAGGCATTAGAAAGCATTTCTTTACTGGGAGGGAGGGTCAAACACTGGACAGGCTTCCTAGAGAGTCAGTTGATGTCCCAAGCCTGGCCCTGTTGAAGAAGCATTTGGACAATGTCCTTAATAGCATGCTTTAGCTTTTGGTCAGCCCTAAAGTGATCAGGCAGTTGGACCAGATGATCATGGTAGGTTCCTTTCAACAGACCTATCCTATCCTATCCTATCCTATCCTATCCTATCCTATCCTATCCTATCCTATCCTATCCTATCCTATCCTATCCTATCCTATCCTATCCTACTCTGTTCCAACAAGGTACAGGGGAACTTTCTGCCTACACAGGGGAACAATGGTGTTTGTTTACCAGGACTTCAGCAAAACATTCAGCACCATTTCCCACAGATACCTCCTGGACAAATGGGCAAGACATAGATTGCATGGCTGGTCTATGAGATGAGATTTCTCTAAGAAATTGTCGAATAACCTGCATCCAGAGCACTGACCAATGTATTTCACTCAGGCTTGCAGCTTCTTAGAGGTGAGATCCTCCAGGGGTTGATACTGGGTCCCACATAGCTCAGCATCTTCATAAATTATTTGGGATGGAAAACACTCTCACCAAGTGTGCTGACACTAAACTGCTTGGTGAGAAGGACACATGAGAAGGCAGAGATATCTCACACAGAGACTTGGACAGGCTGGAGCACTGGGTTAGCAAGAACTATGTGAGGTCTAACAAATTCAGGTGCAAAATTCTGCACCTGGGATGGAATAACATTGGAGCCCAGAACAGATGAAGGTGTGGGAAGACTCTTGCTGAAAGGGATGGTGAGAACAATCATTTACTGGAATAATTTCCCCAGGGACGGGCTGAGTCCCTATTGTTGGAAGGTTCAACATGCAGCTGGACAGGGTATGGGAAAATGTTTCCAGGCTCCCTTTCCCACAAAAGGCTGGAGCAGATTATCTTTCAAGGTCCTTTCCAACCCATGTTACTCTGTGATTCTACAATGCTAAAGTCTTGAATCCTTTCCCTGTTTTTCCAGGAAAATGATGCTAAAGATTAAAGAGCTCTAAAGCTGAAAGACAGCTACAGAGAGCTCAATGGCCATGGTTCTTTACATTGTGGTTCTTTTCCATAATCCAATATTTCTTAATCTTTTTAACAGCCCTTGCTAGTAGAAATTAAACCATTAAAGATATCTGGTCTTTCTTGCATGCCTTCTTTTATCAGTGATAAGTTGTAATTAATGTATTTTTACTATAAGGTAATTTGGGGGTTGATTCTTCAATGTACTGAATGATGGTTTTCTGTCTAGAGTAAAGTGGATAGTAGTGGCACCACTTCCTTTTTAGTAAGACTTTTAGACTACAACTTTTGGAATATCTAGTGTTCTTGGACTTTGGCTTCTACTTACGATAAACATATATAACAAAGCACATGAATCACAGTAAATCTGCTCTTTGATTTTATGTATTTGAGAGCAGAAAAATGGTTTCACATGAGTAGGTTAAGCCAAAACACAAATCAGTGAGGGCAGCAAGCCAGAAGCTGATGAATCTGGCACAATAGTCCAGAGCTTAAGCACTCCTTCATTTAGAGGGAAAAACCCATTTGTCTCCCTGAAGCTCAGTGTTTTCAAACTGAGGATTGTCTTCTTAGTGAGTGAGAATGTCAAATTATTTGCTTCAGTGATGGAAGGTTGCCCAGAAATTCAGAGACCTTTTCAGCAGAAGATCCTGAATTAATTCAAAAGAAAACATCTCAGCTTGTCCTCCTGCTGCATTTTTCAATCCCTATTTGAATTTGAAGGACTTTGCAGCTCATCCTGAAACCACTAGAGTTTATTTTCAAACAGTTTTCACATGTCGGGAAGCAGTTTTTACACTTTTTGCAGCTTCGTATTAAGTTCACCCAAAATAAGTAAGATTTAATCCAAAAATGCTCTGAAATTTGTGATAGCTTATTAGTTCAGAGTGTTCTGTGTTTGCCTTTAATAAATAGTTTTATGCATTTAAGAGTTTTTAAAACAAGACAGTTTTTTAATGACATGAGAGCTGCCCTACAGTGAGTCCAGTGAAATACCACTTCACAGGACCTCCTTAATACGGTTTTCAGGTGGTCTGTGCATGCATATGCGTACACCTGAGAATTTCCTAGACAACTTTTCTAGTGCACTCTGTACTCACCTGTTTCCATATTACCAACACAAAATCTAACAGTGCAGTCGAGTATCAAAAATTCAAGAAAACAAGGGTCAGCTGTAGAAAATTCCACATTTTCACAACTGCTTGGATACAGTGCAGCCCCCAGCCCTGGGCAACTCTGAGACATGCTCTGTTGGTCCTCCTCAAGAGCAGGCTGCAAGTTTTTCTGCTGAGACCAAACACCCTTTTCCCTGCAGCCACAGCAGTTAGTGGAGGTTTGGTCCTTCATTTCCTTTGTCAATCTTGTCCAACTTGGCAAGAAAAGGAGGTTCTTTGTAAGCAGATGTTATTGTTTGCCACTTTAATATAAGTAATCATATCTAATTTGTATTTTCTGTTCGAGGGAGAGAGTGTAGACATGTTCTTGCCCTGAAGGATGCTCAAGAACACAAAGACATGAAGTATTTCCAGTGTGGTTACAAGACCAATATTTTGTATCAACTTGAGCAATGTAATTTCCAAATAAGATAGTATTTATGCCTTGAAATTTTTAAAGTCCTGGTGTAACTGA
Source organism: Acridotheres tristis (assembly GCA_037013685.1). Taxonomy (NCBI): domain Eukaryota; kingdom Metazoa; phylum Chordata; class Aves; order Passeriformes; family Sturnidae; genus Acridotheres; species Acridotheres tristis. The sequence goes on along the minus strand of CM072892.1, from coordinate 45,774 downwards.
CCATAAAAACCACTGGTTTTTAAAATAAAAACAGCAATATATTATGAGAGAGCAAGTCCTGGTGGAAGAATGCCAACCGACCCCAGCTGTAATTCATGCCCTGGGGTTGTTGGACAAAGCACTTCTCACAAAACCAGGCAGTCACTGAGGAAGGTGAGGCTGCATTCTGCTGTTACTGGAGTCACAGTGGGAGGGAAAACTCACACGGAGGAAGGTCCCACGTTTGGTAAATTTAAGAATATAGTGGAGTGGGAAGAACATTCTTTTGGTGGTGCAGAGTTAATGCAATGTTGGTAATCATGAAAATCTACCATCCTTCCCTGAGCAACGACTGACACATACTAGGTCGAGGTCTTCATATACTCAGACGTGACATGCCCTTAATAGTTGTTTCTGTGAACAAAGTACATAAAAAAAGGAAACTATGTTCTTTAAGTACTTTTACTGGTGTTTAATACTATTAAATAAAGCCACATTTATTTAAAGGTTTTATATATGTGTGTTTATTCTTTATTTAAGTATTTACTAAGTATTTAATATTTGGAGTTCTTAATCAGTTTTGATGTTGATTTGTAAAGAATCAACAACTGCTAGAAAAATAAAGAAAATAATGGAAATATTGTAAAAGGGCAAATCTCCACTTGTTGCACATTCTCATAAGGGTGTAGCACACAAGACAGTCTCCAGGAGCTCCCATCACAATTACTGTGTTCAGCAATTAGGACAAATGAGAACTAGAATCATTTCCAGCAGCCTTTCAGATTGTTAAAACTGAATAAAGGATGATGAATAAGTATATACACAAGATACAATTTAAACAGTCACATTCAATCTGTCAAGGACACAGTGAAAAAGGATTGCATAACAGTATAGAACAATCAAAATATGTATGGAAGCAAATCAAAATATTTAGGACTCATATGGCAAAAGAAAACAGCTGCTTCTTTACTGAAGAGAATTAGAATTAGAATATTAAGGCTTGAGTTTATTTTAAGGAAAAGTTACTTGACTGAAGCACAAATTCCCTGCAATGTACGGAGTGGGAATGTATGTATAACCAGGGAAGCAGGCAGTGATCTTCACTTAGGAAGACCAGAGAAGGCACCACTAAGAGCCCAAAATCAGATCTGCAGCAGTCTATCTCCAGTGAAACTTCAAAATTAAAGGGTCAGGATGAAGATAAACTGTCCTCGTGTCAAGTTCTGGCCTGCTGCAGATTAGATGGGATTTCCAGTTAGAGATCTTGCAACTTCTAAAGTGGGCATGGCAAAAAACATTGCAGATGTGTGGAGCTGAGTTCTGCACAAATCACACAGCAAGGAACTGGCTGCCAACCCAAACTTTCTCCCAAAGTCTTCATGCCCAAGAAGACAGGAATTGAAAGGAGGCACTGGCACTGGGCATCACAGTCTTTGTACAGGCATGGCAGCAGAAACTTGCAGAGACTGCATGGCTTGAGGGCAGCAAAACCCAGCCAGATGGCTGCAAGGGACTGCAGCTTCCTCATCATGCAGGGAGAATCTACCTGGTTGGGAAAGATTAAAGGCCAGAATATGGAATATCTTGGCATAGGTTCTCATATAAAAAAATGTGCCTGCGAGGTTATTTCAAATGAAATACTTGAAAGAGTATTTCAATGAGTGAATGACTCAAGAAAACATGAACAACACTATCATAGAACCTGAGAAAGCAATTAAGTACAAATTCTGAAGCAGCCACTACAGTATTTCTTGCTTAGACTTTAGCATTATGTAGGGTCTTTAAAAATCTAATAATCATGGAAAAGAAAATGTTTTCCCTCAACTTAAAATTATTTTCTCCTAATAAGGCAGGAAATCTCCCAGACCCAACCTGCCACCACTTAGAAACCCAGGTGCTGTTTGAGTGCCAGCTGCCTGCTCCAAACTGCCATCAGGAAACTGGGAGGGTGATTTTTCTTTCGCAGGGAAATAGGTCACTGTGTCACGGTCCATGTTCCAGGGACTGTGCTTCTGCCTGCTAAAATTCCGAACGGATCAAGATTTCTGTCAGACTCAAGCTGCCACCACTTAGAACCCTGGCTGCCTTTGGAGTGACAAACGCCTCCTCCAAACTGGTATCAGGAAAGTGGGACGGTGAGTTTTGTTTCACAGGGAAAAGGGTCACCCTTCGTGTCAGGGTTAGGGGTGGTGCCGGGATATTGGGTTAGGTTAGGGGTGGTTCCGGGGGAGTGTGAGGGTGAGGGGTGGTGCCGGGGGCTGGAGTCGGGGTTAGGGGTGGTGCCGGGGGCTGGCTTTTCTCAGTATTAAGTACAATGCTGTGTAGATGTGTCTTGTAGCCCTTTGCCTTTCATCTGGCAGGCAAGTCACCATGCAAGCTCACTTTCAGTCATAGAGTGTAAGTGGAAATCATTGTGGTGCGGCGTCTGGACTTGAGAGCGGTATTCCGCAGCAAATCTGACCTCTCCGCTTGGCCATCTTGGAACTGACTAGTTTCTGCTACTCGCAGGCATATCGAATAGGTGTACTTTCCATGTGAAACTCTCAGCAGATGTCTGAAACGACATTTTACCTTGACGTTTACACAGCCGGCATTCGGGAGGGGCGATGCTGGCTAAGGTCCCTCCCCTCACAGGGGCGAAGGACCCGTTCGCTCTCCTCGCGGGACTGCAGCTGCCGGTGGCTCGCAGCCCGGGACTACAACTCCCGGCGGGCCGTGCCGGCGGCGCAGCGGCCGACGCGGCGGATGAGTGGTTGGCGGGCCGGGGCGGACGCGCGGGGCTGTGCGCCGGGGTAGCGGGATGTGCGCGGGCAGCTGCCGGCGCCTCTCCCGCTCGGGACGGAGCCGCGGGAGCGACGCTGGAGGGGTGAAGCCTCCGTCCGGCCGCCTTCATGGAGCTGAGCAGCGCGGAAGGGGCGTCCACCCGGTTCCTCGGCCTCACTCAGCGGTACCGGAGGCGGGGGCTAATCTCGGGTGGGGCGGGGCACGGCGCGCTGCCGACCGGCGATGGCGGAGAGGGATCAGGGTCCTGACCTGGGGCACCCGGCCAGCGCTGGCACGGACACGGCTCAGGGGCTGCTCGCAGCTCCTGGGCCAGGGGCTGCTCTGAACAGTCACCCGGAGATGCTTCAGCCCGGACAGAGGCCACCGACAGCCCAAGAGTCCCCCAGTGAACAGCTGGCATTTCATGTTGATGGCAGCACGGGCCGCCTGCAGAGGAGCTCAGCCAGGGATTCCCAGTTCTGACCTCCCAGGGCTCCCACGCTGCTGCCAGGTATGTCCCGGCCTCCCCGAATCCCTTCCCTTCCAGCCTGAGGCCGTCATCCAGCAGCAGCCTTAAAGCCAAGGCACTCTTCTCTCACAGACGTTAAATCCCAACCAACAGCCCGCAGAGATGCCTTAAAATCAAAGGTTTGGGTGGGATGAAGTTTTGTTTGGATGAAGGTGGGAGTTTTTCAGGGAGCCAGCTGGAAGTGCAGAAGGGATGGAAAGCTGTCGCAGGTGAGTCCCACTGGAGATGCGCTGAAGGGCAGGGATGTGCATCCCTTTCCTGAGGGAAAAGAACTTGCATAAGTCACTGCTGAGGCTCTGGAAAGAACTGCAATTCTGCAGGGAGAGATGTCCTCTCGTGGGCCCAGGGACTGCCTCGGCACGGGCCAGGAGCGCCTCCGGCCCCTGCCTTCTCCTGCTTGAAAAGATCACCTGGAGCCCGAGCTCGGGGGGGTGAAATCAGCTGCAATCCAGGTAACTCTGTCAGGTGCCCCCCAGGGACATCGGCGGGGCTGGGGGATGAGGGTTTGAAACAGCAAATTCTTTGGAATATACACCTGTCCCTGTCCCGATGCTGCTGAGCTTCCTGCCACAGTATATCCCCACTCCATGAGGCGCTGTGAGGTTATGGCAGTGGGAACTGAGCAGGGAATTCGGGGCTATGGGCATAATTCACGGGAGCTCGCAAAGCTGACAGCGAACCCCAAATCGGGGCACAGCACAGAGAACAATCTGTGTTCTGCCCTGTCAGCTCAAGCCCCTGGGCTGGGAAGTGTTGGGAGTTAAATGTATGGAATTACACAAATCACAGCTACTGGCATCACCCAGAGGGACAATCCAAGTCCCAAACAATTCCTCCACAATCCACTCTGGGAAAAACACCCTGTGCCTGCCAGGAGCTCTGACCCTGCTTTTCCTACCAGCTCCTGAGCAGTGTCAGGGCCACCACTGAGGTCTTTAAAATCCAGATAAACCCCAAATCCTACACAGTGATTAATCCAAATAAAGTACTGAACTGTTGTCATTAAAAGCTCAAAACTCATTAAGAATTCTATGACAGCAGTGTAATGGACTCCCAGGAACCTCATTAATGCTCTCGGTTTCATTTTTGTGTATTTTTACTCCCTCATTTGGCAGCTTGTAAAACTTATCCTGGAATTCAGAGGTCAAGCAGGATTGACTTTGGATTGACCTTCACCTCTGTTCCCACTTTGTGCAAGCACAACTTGTGCCAAGGTGGGTGAATTCATCACCTCAGCTTTTCCCTCCATAATACCCCCTCCTTATTTCCCTGTAGATGAACTCAGATCCACTCCTCACCTCCACTGGTATCCAAGCGTCCATTCTGTTGCCCACAGGCCCTGGTGGCTCCAGGGAGCTCCCTTGGCCTTTCTCCTGCCCCTCTCCAGCCCAAGGTCGCTACACAAACAGTTCTTGTGTCCCCTCTAAATGACCCCGGGTTTTCAGCTAAATGAATGGCATGACCCGTGCCCACTGCTCATGATTCACCCAACCAAAATCAAGAGCAAATGTTGCTTGGGCTTTAAGAACTTGAAATAACTTGGAAGCAAAAGAAATCACCTTTTTCTTCTGGTTTTTTTTTTTTTTTTTTTTTCATTTAGGATGCTGGACTTGCCTCTGTGTATGTGTGCTGAGCTCTCGCTGCAGGGGACTGTCAGTCCTGAATGGCTGTGAGTTTGTGTTCTTCTCAGGAGGGAATCGGAAATTATTATTAGACCACAAAAATGTTTTCTGAAACCTTTCCCCTTTCCTGGTACATCTTCTCATTGTGCCTTTGAATTTCAGCTGTTCCCTGTTGTCACTTCCCCTGCTTCACTTCTGTGCAGCTCCTAGCTGGGAAAACCTAGGGGGTACAGAGGTGGAATTTTTAGCTGGATTTTTCGAAAATTTCTAATTCTGGTGAAATTATTTCCCCAGGGAGAAGAGCACGAACTCACAGCCATTCAGGCCTGACAGTCACTGAGGGAAATGTGACACAGTATTAATAAGTAACCTTTCCTGAGAGCAGTCACCACCCCAGTCCTCCAGCCTTGGCAAATGTTTGCAATGAATGGACCCACGTTCTAATCCTTAACCTAAATTTCTGTCAGCTTTTGTTAGAAAGATATTGGACAGTAAATCATACAAGAGAATTTAAAAATTGCACAAAGAATAGCAGGCCCAGACCAAACCCAACCACCCCCATCAGTGCTCCACCCCAATTTTGGGAGAAATAGTGATACAGAGGATCAATTCTCTCCTTCCATGCTATTCAGTCCTTCACTGCACATCCCCAGAGAGGATTTACTCCATCTTTTGTTCCCAACAGCACCTCTCTCTCCAGCACCAATCCCACTTCTCATAGACACAAAAGGAGCAGACCTAAGGCAATGGTTCCAGCAGCAGCTGCAATCCCGAGCTCCCTGTTCCCTGGATTCTCATCCAAGCACTGCCAGGATTCTCACCTCAGCCCAGACTCTCTGTCTGTCCTCAGAGGGAAACACAGCCTGAGGGGACACGGCTCTGGCACCCCATTTGCTCTTGTTCCTGCCGACCTGGAAAGCCACAGGTAAACGCAGCCCCTGAGACCTTGCACCCCTGAACACCAGGAGAGCTGGAGTTTCACCCAGATCCACATTCCCATGGCAGTTAATCCCAGCAGGGAGGCAAAGAGGAACCCTGCATCCTCTGACTTACCCCCCAGCACGGGCAGAACCAGGAGCCCTCCAGCACAGACCTCTGGTGCTGAAGCCTCTGGGCTTTGGCTGCTCAAACACCACAGCTCTTGGCAAAGACAGCAGCAGTGTCGTGATTTTCCATGTCCTGAAAGAGAGGAGGAAAAGAAAATTAAGTCGACTGCAGAAGGATTCCAGCTCTCACACTTCTGCTCTGAATCCTCACTCTGGGGTTTTATCCATGACAGGGGACACCAATTCAGAGTGCCCTTTTCCAGCGTTTTTATTCCTAACTATTTCAGACATTAAAAGGATGCTCATTTCTCTTATTGCATTCTTTGCTTAATTTTATTAGAGCCATTTTCATCCCAGACCCCACTTGTCAGTTATTCAATCCTTTACTACTGGACTTTGCACAGAGGAATGCTCGGGGTGCTGCATCACAAGAAATCCCAAAGAGAAACCCCTCCCAAACCTGACAGAGAAAGGTTTCAAGACACGCCAGAACACAGACAGCTGTTCCTGCCGTGTCAGGCCACACCAATTCTGTCCCATCCACCTGAGCTGTGCAGGTGAGGAAAAGGCTTTTCTTGCTCCTCTGGAATCACTGTCTGAGACCACAGATGTCCATCCTGGGCAGCACCTGGAAACAACGTGGGAAAGGCAAAATGAGAGTGTTTTCTATCAGAAAATGAGTAATAATAATAATAATTAATAATAATAATTAATAATAATAATCAGAACTTCTGGACAAATTTAGTAACATCACTTTGATATGAGAAATACAGGCCATGCCCATCCTTGTAGCCCAGGAGAAAACAGGAAGGAGAACTACAGGAAAAGCAGAGTCCCTTATTTGATCTCTGGACACAAACTGAGGCCTTTTCGCTGTGAAACCAAACTCACCCTTCCAGGGTTCCTGAGATCAGCTACGAGGAGGCTTTTGGCACTCCAAGAGCAGCTGGGTCACAGCTGGATGCAGCCTGGGTCTGGGAGACACTGTGCTCCTTTTGGAATTATAGCATGCAAATGCCTGCTCCTGGCCCCAGGCCCAGAGATAAAATCTGTGGGGTTTTCCCCTGTGCAACATCATTCACCCCTCCCAGGTTCCTGAGATCTGCACAGAGAAGGCTTTGGGCACCTCAAAGGCAGCCAGGGTTACAGGTGGGGGCAGCTTGGGGCTGGGAGAAATCCTCATCCATTTGGAATTTTATCAGGCAGAAACCTGGCTGGGTGCACAGGTCTCTGGACACGACCAGTGGCCCTTTCCCCTGTGAAACAAAACTCACCCTGCCAGGCTCCCGAGACCAGTTAGGAGGAGGGGTTTGGCTCTCCAAGAGAAATCGCAACGACAGATGCTCACACAGAAGGCCATGCAGAAGAGGAAACGAGCGCACCCGCAGCCCCCCAAGCCGCGCCCCAACGCCCCAGACCCGGCACCGCCAGCTCGGGCAGTGCCATAAAGCATCCCCCGCCTCCGCACCGGCGGGACAGGCGGGGCCCGGGGTCCCCGGGTCCGCACGGGCAGTCCCCGCGTCCCGGCCGGTCCCGGCGCCCCGAGGAAACCGAGCGTGCCCGGAGGCGCGGCAGGACGGCAGCGCAGCGCCGCCTGGCGGCGCAGCCGGAGAGCAGCGCCGGGCCCCATGCCAGCATCCGTACCCGTGCGCCCCCTGCTGTCCGCGGCGATGCAGCGCCCGATGCCGAGTTCCACGCCCGTCTCGCCCGGCTGCATCCTGCGACCCGGCGCGTCCCCGCAGTCAATGCCGCCATCCCACTCTCCCTGCCTCCCTCCCGGGTTTGGGAAGAATTTCGTGAGAGAGGAGTGGAAAAAAACCCTGTTTATTTAACCTGCGAAACACTCCCCAGCACAAAAAAACAACACCAGATGACAAAAAAACTCTTTCACCGGTCTGAATGGATGACAAACTCAGAAAGTCTCTCCGGTGAGTGGTCGCTCAGTTATCAGTCTCCGGCGCTGGGGAATGACTGCTGCAGGTCACAGAGTGCAGACTGCCGGTGTTTCTTGGTGTTTCCCAGTTCCCCGTCCGGAACAGGTTCAGATGGTATCCAGAAAAGAGAGGGGGGGAAACGAAACAATCCAGGGAAAAATATTGGACTGCCTAGCTGAACTAACTAATAAGCAAAGGAGTGAAAATATAGAAGCAGCAGCGAGTGTTCCATTGCTGTTCATGGGGCAGACTGAAGACACTGTGATAAAAGTTAATGTTAATAAACTGTAAATGTAAATAAAACTGTAATGTAAATAAAAAATGTTATATGAAAAACTTTTAGGAATCAGCTTCAGCAGAAAATGATAAAGAAAATAATCTTTTAGCAGCATAGAGACCACTGTCATCGTGGCTAAGGAATTACGTAAACATATGTTGGTCTGCTGCTCCTGAAACCAAGGTGGCTCTCGTTAAAAAACATGAAAGGTCTGTGGGATGAGCAAAGGAACTGGCCTTAATTTAGAGCTCCAAAGTTTAAAAAAGTTGGTAGCATGCAACATTCTTTGGGATTAAGAAAGGAATTCAGATGCTTATCCCAGAATAATCTACAACTGCAAACTTCAGCAACTACAAAACTGGGGTTTTTTTTTTACTACAAACCCTCTTAATGTAGAGAATTCGGAGCATCCATCTGATTTATTTTAAATTTGTGAGACACACAGAACCTAAAGTCAGTTGCCTGGTCAAAAAAATGTTGACCACAAAGTGACAACAGTTTTCTCATACTCTAAAAGAACAATCCTGATACTGGTTAAGAAGTGCGTATGAAGCAACCTTTCTCCTACTCAAAGAAATGTTAAAGAAAAGTAGGAAAAGAAATCAGAATAACTACTTTGCCTTTAACATTATTTGCTTGTAAACTGCCAATCTATTTGCAAGGACTGCATGGATACAAAATCAGAACTGCTGCAACCACAAGAAAATGCGTAACTCAGACTGAAATAAAAGTAATTATATAATTCACAGTGTTATTCCTTGCAGGTAAAAAGAAAAAGCAATGTAATGTGCTTTTTTATAACTCAGACAGTGAGTACTATGCTCTTTATATTACTGTTTTTCAATTCCAGCATTCTTATTGACTGGAAAAATGTCCATCTTAACAAACCATCAACCAGTTTATTCACTTATATAGTCTGTGAGAAATCATAAACTGTAGGGCTTTTTTAAATAAAGGAGTCAGCTCCTCAATTATTTCCTTTGCTGAAGCTCACCAATTAACAAATATTATATTTTATATATATATAAATGTATTAAAAAATCTTCTGGAATCTATTTTGCAACCTGTCTCTCCCAGACATCTATGTAACAAGCCTCAACAAAAACAAAAAACAAAAAACAAAACAAAACCAAACAAACAAACAAAAAAACCAAAAAAACCACCAAAATCAAAGGAGAAGAAAGAAGTATTGCAGAATGGATAGCCCACAGAGCCTTGTAGACTGTACCTGATGACTCAAAGAGAATGGTCTGCTCTAATGGGTGACTACATGCAGTGGTTCTGAGTACTTATAAGTGCCGTTACATCAAAAATACTTAAAGAATGACCTCAAAATTAAAGAAAAAAAAACTATTACAGCACGAACTGTAGACTCTGATGCATATGGCAAGGGTTTATATTCCAGATTTGTGCTCTTCTTAAAAACTCTTTCATTTCCCTGTATTTTGTCATTTCCTCATAGTATACCTAACCTATTTAATACATTTCTCCAGGCACAGAGCATCTTGACAGATTATCTTTTACAGCATGCATGAATTTAAGGAATGCTTCTAAGTCCTGCAGTATAATAATATATATTTTACTCTCCTGTAATTTTGAAGATAATATCCTGGGAATATAATGCACTGCACCCACTATCACTCCACAGTACTGCCTAGGTACAGGAAAGATACAGCGTGTTCTCTAACTGCTTAAAGTCTCATTGGTCCCATGAGGAAAGAACAAAGCGTATCAAAAAAGGTATCAAATACCCTTAGTTTTCACAGTTCTGAAAGTGTTTTCCCATTTTAATGACAACTATACGTGCTTTGGATACAATAATTTCACATAAAGATGAAGCTACATCTAAATCAGTTTTTCAGAAGACTATACTGTCAGAGAAACCGTTAAGAGTTACTATGATAGCAGTTCAAGATTTCAGTGTTTAAATTAAGAACATTTCAGAAGACAGGTTTCATCCAAGCCCATGTAATGCTAATGTTTATGTTGGTAGCTTTGAATTGAGTTGACTTGCGTCGCTTTCTTCATTTGAATTTTAAGATTCATGTGGAATGCCTTTCACTTCTGCTGTATTTCATCAGAGTTGAAGCCAGGTGGATAAACTATAATGGTCAACCACATCAGGCACTGTTTTTTTTGAAGGAATTCAAGCATTGACAGATTTGCATTACAAGGTCATATGAAAACTACTCCTCCAAACCTTTTGTCAAAACGTTTTGTTTTATTGCACAAAGAGTAAATAATAAGTCAACTGACAAATTCCTATTTATTCATTGCAAACTTTTCAGGTGCAGTTCTGCAATCTTGGCTTTGGCAATGTTGCTATCAACTTCCCAGAAATAACATCAGCAAAAGATGGGTTTGTGCTTCTTTTCCTCTATTCAAAAGACTTATTCATTTTCTAGCACCTGTGGACACTTCCTACCCACCACTAGCAACGAGTAAGCTGCAGTAGAGTTGCATTGTGAAAAGAGGAAGCTGAAAAGGGTAGCCATTAAACAGTAGATAGAATGAAATTATCTATTTCTCAAATTTCTTGTTATTTTATGCCCTGGTTTTGGCTGAGGCAGAAGTAATTCTTTTTCCTAGTGATTGGCAGGGGGCTGTGTTTTGGATTTGTGCTGAACACAGTGATAATACAGAGACGTTTTTGTTACTGCTTGAGCAGGGCCTTCTCTGGTTTCCATACTGCTGTCCTGGGCCGAGAGCTGGGGGCATGTGGGAAACTGGGAGGCGACACAGCTGGGAGAGCAGATCCAAGGAATATTTTCTACTGCATAAAGTAAGAGGAAGGAGGAGAAAGGGGGGACATTTGGAGTGATGATGCTTGTCCTCCCAAGTCACTGTTATGTTTGATGGAGCCCTGAAGGTGTGGAACACTTGCCTGCCCCTGGAAATAGCCAGAAATTAATTCCTTCTTTTGCTTTCCTTGTGCAGATGGCTTTTGCTTTCCCAATTTAACTGTCTTTGTATCACTGCACAGTTTTTCTAGCTTTTACTCTTTCAAATCTCTCCCCAGTCTGCTGGTGGGGGAGTGAGCAAGAGCTGCGAGGGGCTTGGGGGCTGGCTGGGGTTAAACCACAATGACGGTTGCAATGATGAAACGTGAATCAACATTTAAATGGGACTATATGAAATTTTAGATTAAAAAATAGCCATATCATAGGTTACTGCATAGTAACAGAAGCATATTTAAATTTATTTAGTTAAATATCTTCTTAAATTCTCAGTGACTTAAGTAGGACAGAAATATACGTTGATTTGTTAGCGTTACTTTTCTGCATAATGATAAAAGAGAAAAAGAAATCACAATCAAAAATATTTATAACATGATCAAATTTTGGAGAAATCTACAACAATGAACTTAAGTAACAGACAACTGATCAACTTCCCCTAAATAAAACTCTTGAGTATTGTGATTATATAATATATATAATATATATAATATATTTATATATTTTATGAGTAAAAAACTGTTTTAAGTTATTTGCACTCATCATTTTCCACTCCTGTAATTTTTAATTTCACCACAAACAGTACAAGAAGCATAAGAAATATTGTAAGAATACTATAAACAAAATTTGGTATCACTCACATTGTGTTTAATCATTGCTATTTTTTTGACAGACATCACACTGACAAGCCAAACACTTAAAGAGACTAAATAATTTCTAGACAAGAAAGGATGTCAAGCATTTTACCTACTTTCCCAGGCAATTATTAAGACATGTCTTATTACCTAACCCTCTTTCGTGAAAAAAATCAGTTTCATAATAAAGGAAAAGGTAATTTAATGGCAATTTTTTTCTTTCATATGCTTGTGGCAGTTGGCTAGAACTACTTCTTTTCTGTATCAGTAGAAATTAAATTATAGCTATTACAAAAGACACGAAACACACAAAACACACCTCAAAAATAATTAGTGGAAAAGCTGTCAAATAGCAGACTTTATAAAGGTTCACTGTGAAGTGCTGGAAGAACTTAAGAAAAAAATTCAAACACCCCTTTGTTAAAAAAAAAAAGAACCCAAGAAACAATCCTGAGACCCAAAATAAACCCAAAGTAATATATATCAACCTAGATGTATTCTTCTTTCAAGAATAACTCTAAAGAAAATAATGAGAAATTCAAGTAAGAGCTTCTTTCATTTATGATCAAATTAAAGTGACCCCTACTTATTTTTAATTACATTTTTGAAAGCAGTAACCTACTGTTTCAAGAGTACTAGAACAACAGGACAGATGAAATACAGGCCGAGTATACCATGAATGTTTCCATATCCCCTTACCGACAGGATAAACTGGAGCACGAAGACACTGACACATGTGCACAAACACTCAATGTGCACTTTCCAGCACACAGTGTATGACGACCGATTCAACAGGACAGGAACCTAATTTTTTATATACAGAAGCCATAACTTACCTGTTATGCAGCTTATCATAGTTTTCTTTCAAGAGCTCATTCTCTTTTTCTAGATCATTTATTCTTTCCTGTAACTAAAATGAAGAAGGAAGTTTCATTTGATGTACAGCACAAAAGGAAATTACTATGAATGTGTGAAGACAAATAGTTAATTATTTGTAGGCATTGTCAAGCTGTTATTTCTTTTTATACAAAATCAGAATCACAGAATATTCTGAGTTGGAAAGGATCCACAAGGATCAAGTCCACCTGTTAAGTGAATGGCCCATTGGGGGATTGAACCCACAACTTTGGCAGTATTAGCATCCTGCTGCTCTAACCAACAGAGCCAATCTCAGGGTATACGTGCAAAATAATGCAAAAATCTAAAAGTCTAAGTGTATTACTGACATTATAAACAACATATCCTCGTTTTCAAAGTATTCACTAAAGCAGGACGTAACTTTAAAGCTATGAGATACAAGAAGATATCTACGTGTGTTACAATAGTTTAAAGGTTTGGAGAAAGCATCTATGAGATAATCTTGGCAAACTTGATTCATGCAATATACATTTAAAATAGGTAAACCAGGTAGTAAAACTAAACTAACTACAAAATGTAACAGAAAAGCAAATAGGCTTGCAGACTCTTCCTCCTCATGCGTTGAAGAGAATGAAGAATAAACCACTTGACTTTTAGCCCTAAGCGTGGGTGACATTAGTCTGAGAGCCGCTAGACAAAGAAACAGAAGTAACTGATTTGAACTGCTAAATCATATATAAGACTACACTGTACTGGAACTAAATCACTTTGAAAGAACACTAAAAAAGTATCATCAATAAATCAAGTATGATTTTCTTTCACTTAATAAACCACTTGTTCAGTATCAGAACTGACATGAAATCCTATGCTTTAACCTCAAATACTGTCCAAACGCTGGTGCAGTGACTATGGGGCACAGGGATCAGGTGTGGTTGCTATTGTAGCAAATGCAAGCAGCAGCCCCTGTTTTTTCTTTTTAATGGAATAAAAGTATATATATCACTAGTATATGTATCACTAGGTCAGTCTTCTAAATGTGCTTGAAACATCTATTCACATTTCCACAAGTATCCTATCATTAACTCTTCCCTTATCTATATGTACCTCAAGCAGATTCAAGATCTCTTGAACACAATCTCACCTCTTCTGTCCTTCTGTTTGAAATAGTTACCGACTGCAATTCGTTTTGAAGAAGGAAGCACTTTAACCGCTCCTCTTTAAGCTGAACATTCAGTTCATCACCTTTTGCTAATAAAGCATCATGGCTGGTCTTCAAATTCTTTAGGTTCTGTGAAAAGGAAGGAAGGAGTATCAAAATCAGACCTAGCAGAATGTTCCCAGACTGTGTATTTCTACAGGGGGCTCTCAAGGTGCCATTGAGAAAATGTCAGTAAGTAACTGAAAGTAACTTTCACTTCCCATGGCCAGCAGAAGATGACCTGGTTGCCCTCGTAACATTAAATCCTCAGTTTACTTATTATGAAAATGACAAAGAGATAAATCTCTAAAGCAATTAAAAGATTTTGCTGTGGTTATAGTGGTTAGACATGCTAACCAAAAGTGTTGTCCACATCTATGCTAATCATAGAGCTTGCCACAGCTCTTTTAACCCTTATATTTATATGTACATATACACACACACACACACACAAATCCTTATACTTACACATATACACACAATTGTAGATATAATTCTTTCGCAATCCTCACGCATTCAGCTCTATTTCCCAGCTAGAAGAACTTAAATATGGGACTTCTGATTTCCTTTATATTTTCATTTACTTTGATGGATTATAGTAAGGCAAATTTAACCAATTTTAAAATTAAATGAAGGATGCTGATAGAGCCTCTATTTCCAGAACATTAGTTAATATTGTACTGCCTACATTCCACAATCCTGTAATTAACCCTCATTCATTAAAAATTCTAATGTAAATCTCATTCTAATTATGATTTGAGACACAATAGTTGAAAGCCCACTCCTGTTTAATAAAATAAAAGTGGATGAGAATTTATGCCAATACATACGTGAATATAGTTCATGTTTAATGCTTTTAGATAGAAAGAAGTTAGCTTCATTTTTTCCATACAATATTCCTACAAAGTAGTTAAATGGAGAAGCTAAATGTTAATCCTGTAAGAATCGTTTACATTCACATTGCAGTCTGACCAGAGTGGAAATAAACAAAAAACCCATGAAAAATCAGTCACCAACTTGATCTTCAGCCTTTTGTATCTCATTTCTCAGGAAGATAAAAATCACAGAGAATAAACAATATTAGCAGTCCGTCTAGGAAAAAGAAATAGAGCTATTTTTATAGCTCTTTTTATAACTATTTATTTATAGTTACAAATAGAGAGAATTTAGCTCTAAATTCTAGAGTCAAACTAGTCAAAATCTAAATTTTAGATTTTAGATTTCTTAAAGAGAAAGAAGTCAAAAAAAGCCAGGTTAAATCTTCTCTCAGTTTTGCAGAGAAGATACAGGAAATACACTGAAGGGGAGGGAGGCAAAGCAGAACAAAATGCAGAAACAAACATGGGCAAGAAAAGGAATCCAACAAAAATCTCATGGCCCAAGTGTTATTTAGCACGCTAACAATAAGCACACACAAGTAGGACTTTATAAGGATACTCAGCGCTTCCACTTCACAAGGTCGAATACTTTATAAAGCTCTATGGCAGTTAGGATTCCTACTTACAGGAGCTCCTCCATTGCCAAGGTATTATCATACCACCTCTGTTTGCACATGCAGTTCTCCAAATGCATACAGGAAAAATCAGAAAAAAGCTGTATAATTAAAACCACTAGGTAATCCACCATGGAATTGCACATTCTGGAGATATTTTCATAAAATTGCTCTTTTTATAAGGAAAAGTATTACTTAAAATAGCCCTCTAAAATAATTTCCATGAACACAGGAGCAGAGGTTAAATCCTAATGTCAGAACAGAAGAGCCAAACTGCCCAAACTTCAGCAAAGAAAAATAAAGTGGAGGGGGCTTGGTACCCCTTTTTGGCAAATGAGCACATCTAAGTCAAAGTCCTCTCTCTAAATGATCAGAGATCTCTTTCCATAGCTAGACAACTCAGTTCATTCTTCATAATCTGCTTGGTATGACTTTGCAGATGAAATCACCAAGACCTGCCAGACCCTGCTGAAAAAAAAAAAGAGAGATTAAGACTAAAAGTCCCTACTCCATCTGGAGCAATTTGAATGTAATGTAGGATGTCGTTCATTTTAATGTATTCAGTATTGAGTTAGAATTAAGAACTGTGTATAATTTTTCTTCTGTTTAGCATGCTTATGTGATAAGACTATGGGAATGTTACTGATCAAATTGCAATTACCTCTTGAAGCTGGAGAAATTTTCCTTCCATTGCTGAAAGAGCATTGGTTTTCTCAGCCAGCTGTTTACGGACCTTGATCATTTCCACATTGTCCTGAATGTTTAGCCTTCAAAATTAAAAAGAAATGCATCATAAACACATACTTTGAAGAAGATGTAGTGTGTAATACCCAAATTAATTTGTTCTTATATAACTCATACTCGAGAGTTTAGATAAATAAACATTCTACTGTTTGACGACACAGCAACTTCAAGCAATACATATACGTCTTTGTTTATTGTATAAAAGTCTATATGACAGAAAAAAAACCCCAATCCTCTGCCTAAAGAGATTGTTTTCCCTCTCTCCCACCACCCAAAGTATTTGGTGCCAGTAGTATACTATTTTGTGAAGTTTCCATCTATCAAATGCTGTAAAGAAAATGTCAGTTAGCAATTTAGACTATAACATCTTAAGTCTGGTATTCAAACAAGCTGCAGGTGTGTCCGAATTACATGAAAATCATTTAATATCAATGCAGATACCTTACAATTCTAAGATTAAATTGAGCCTGTACTGCTTATTAGAAAGGACATTTAGAGTAATTAAAAATTTTAAAAAGTATCTACTTAGGTGTTTTTCCTTACTTCAAACAGTGCAACTAAACCCCATTACTTCCACAAGTATGAGAGCAGAAGATAATTGGGATTTTTATTAATATAAATTATGATAAAATCAGAATAAATTTTCAATATCTGAAAAGGCAGTTTCTCTTCCAATATTTGTCTATTTCAGACATGCTAGGCAAATTGTCACAATGCCATGCTGCAGCAAGTGAAGGGGCTACAAAGCTTAGACATCTGGAGAACAGCTCAGTATGTAAATAAAGTAATGCTGTTCTCTAATACCAAAGCAATGTTAAAGACTTTCATTTATCTCAACATTTGCTGCAACACAACAGCATTTTTCTACTATGTGTAGACTCCAAATTATTGACTATTAGTGAACATTGAATTGTCTGCTAAGAACCTACACCTAAAATTTGATTAAGAATTAGAGTGAAGGAAAAATAGGTGATTAAAATTTTATAACTTGAACTTCAATTGAACCTCCATCAGCTGGAAAAGATTTCTTTAAAATAGTAATTACAACCTTTTTGTTTATTTATGAAAAGACATCAGAACACATTATTCTAACTTTTTCTTTGCTTAGAATTATCCATGCTAGTTGGCCAAACATTTTATGACTTGGTTTCACCAATCGGACAAAAATTAATAAGGCCCATATTTCTTTAGAGGAGGAGTAACTTCCACAGCTACCTACAGACATTATGACATAGGACTTCTAATGCTTCCACGATGGAGATTTTAATTTTTCACAATACCTTTGGCTTGCTGTACCCTGCTCTTTCAGCCGTAGGGTGGATTCTTCAATTTCTTTTTCTTTCTTTCTTAGTTGACTCCCAAGAATCTCTCTGGCACGATCTAGTTCCTCAATTTGTTTCCTCTGGGACTCAACGACAGTCTCCCTGCAAGTACAAGCATCCTACATTCCAAAACCAGTACTTAAAAAAAAAAAAAAAAAAAGAAGAGTACTCAAGTTAGCCAAACATTTAAGTATTCAGCAAAATCTGTATTTCTTATTAACATATATCATAGGAGAGGCTTATACGTTGAAATTGCTATGAAAGCGTGACACAAGCTCTCAGATGTTTCTGTGGACAGAAAAATGTTTAGCAGAACCTCACCAAAACACTGTTCATGTTTTCTTTATATGCTGCATTACAAGTATCCTCCTTCTAATCCATTAGCACCAATGGTTTCTCAAAAGCAAAACACCATTACTCCCAGGAATCTCACCTCAGCCCAGACTCTCTGTCTGTCCTCAGAGGGAAACACAGCCTGAGGGGACACGGCTCTGGCACCCCATTTCCTCTTGTTCCTGCTGAACTGGAAAGCCACGGGGTAAGCACAGTCCCTCAGACCTTGCACCCCTGAACACCAGGAGAGCTGGAGTTTCACCCAGATCCACATTCCCATGGCAGTTAATCCCAGCAGGGAGGCAAAGAGGAACCCTGCATCCTCTGACTTACCCCCCAGCACGGGCAGCACCAGGAGCCCTCCAGCACAGACCTCTGGTGCTGAAGCCTCTGGGCTTTGGCTGCTCAAACACCACAGCTCTTGGCAAAGACAGCAGCAGTGTCGTGATTTTCCATGTCCTGAAAGAGAGGAGGAAAAGAAAATTAAGTCCACTGCAGAAGGATTCCAGCTCTCACACTTCGGGGGGGGGGGGGGAGTGATTTGCCTAATTTCCACTGAAATCAGAGGTAAATGGTTCTAATCTGTATCCTTGGAAATCTGCAATTAGATATTTCATCAACACTGGATTTAGTCTATTAAAAGCTGTACATTTTTCCCTCAACCATACTCTATGCATACTAGAGAAATAAATTTGCACGTTTTCTGGCTTTTCTGACATTTCCTGGCTTTTTAATCCTAGTCTTTGCCTACTGAAAAGCATTAATTGACTCAATTTTCACTCATGACAAATCCACCTAGTTTTTAAAATATGAGATTTTACATTCATAGCGACAGAATTTTCATTGACATTTAAACTTGACTGAAAAATGTCCATGATTTCTACCGTGTTACCCTGAATGAGAACTCTATCTGTCAATTTAAATAATTTTCACTCTTTTCTTATTCGTCATACAGCTTTTATCCTTTGCTTTCTATCTATATTATACAGCAAACCTCCACAACTTTAACTTTTCCATCTTTTCTGAGACATGTTTTCTTGTATTTCAATTACCAGTGGCCTGGCGTTTCATTTGCTCTGGCTTTCTTTGTGACTTTTGTTACCTTATTTAGCCCACGAAAACACCCACAGGGAATATAACCACAGCAGCTTATCAGAGCTGCAAAACTGAGGCTACATTTCTGATGTGCAATATGCTCTTGCAGTACCTTCACGAGGGCAGTCTGCATACAGCAGGAGAATATTTACTGATGTACTAGTGCAATAACGACCCACCTGCCTCTGCTCCTCTCCGGGGCACTTTCTGTCTGTAGGGATTGGAATTAACGACAGTCTCTCTGTGCTGCCTGATGTCAGAGCTGAGAAAGGTGTCGAGGATATATAAGAGTCGTGAGACTTGCCAGAAAGGAAGAGGGAGAAGGATACTCCAGAGCCAGATGCAAGCGTGCAATTGTTGCATGCGCACTTCCTGCTAACCAAGAGGGCTTGCTGGCTTCTCCAGTTAGATCTGTGACCACAAAAAGGTAAATACTTTGCCTTTTTTCTTACTTTACCTGCAGTGCAAAAGATGCGCCTTTAGAAAAGCACTATATCCCCTATTATTAATCAAGAGCATTTTTTCAGGAAAAGACTAAGACAGCTTTAAAGTAAACTGCACTGGGGACCAGAATTTGAGACTGGGATATGTCAGGAAACGCAAACCAGAGATAAGGGATAGGACTAAAACTACTGGATGGAAAATGAGCATTTACTGCTGAGAGCTATATTTCTGAAACTGAATTGTGTCACTAAACTTGAAGGGATTATTTTTCTCACTCTAGCCTGTGAAAAAGACTAGTTGCTCTTGATTTAGGACAGAATGGGCATCGGTGATAGGATGTGCTGAAGAGTATTTGGGTTAGCTTTCAGTTTCGAATCACTGTTCTTTTCAGAAAGTTTGGAAGGGAAAATGTGCAACCTGAAGTTGTCAGTTTTCTTCATTGCACTTTCTGCCACTCTGAGCTGTTTGGAAGCTACACCTATTGAGGGGTGCGTGACAAATAATCATGTTTATTTCTTTTTAGGGAAAAAGGTGTTCAGATTATTGCATGAGTTGCTTTTGCTTTCATGTCTTAAATAATATAAAAATAGAGTTATTCAAGCTCACTGTTTTATTGTTGTTCAGAGATTACTGTCTCTGGCTGATGATCTATCTGATGGTACTTCCAAGAGACAAGGATGGATGTTGCCTGTAATGTCACAGAATACACCCTCAGGACTCAGTGAGGAAATGCCAGAACAACCAGCAGCAAAGACAAAAAGGTACTGATTTTCCTTGTTTCTTCCAGCCATATCAGATTGAATCATGAAGCAAACTTTGTTCCAGTGTTATCCTGCTATTTGAGAGACTTTGCTTCTGCTGGTTTTCCTCAAAAAAAAAAAAAAAAAAAAAAAGATATTAAAATATCCTTCTACTAAACAGAGCTTTCCTATAAGCATAAAGATCAGCTTTTCTGTAACAAAAAGATCAAAGCATTTAGGGTCGAAAGTGAAATCCAGGGACTTTGTTTCAAATCATTTGATCACTTTACGATTATAAACTTTCTTAAATTAAAGAGGCTGCAAACACTACATTACCTTGTGAAGAAAGGCGTATTTTGCAAGCGCCTTCCTTTTTAAAAAGTTCATCAGATTTCCAAGCCTGGAGGGGAAAGAAAAGAAAACATACCCTTCTTAATAATACTGCAGCTCTACTGGAATGGAATTATTTTATAGCAAAAATGCTTTCAGTAATTAAGCAATTTTAAAATCACATAATTAAATATTAATCATAGGAAGAAGGAAAAGAAGAAATTGATTCTGAGAGAATTTCACTTGTCTGAAATATATTGTTATTTATAAATTCAATTTCAGGCAACTTTTTAATGAATAAAAAACATTTCAAGATTTATTTGCAATTTGTACTAAAAGATAAGCGGCACTGAACTATTCTGCTTTTCACAGAACCATCAAGATTTGAAGAGACCTGCAAGTTCATCTAGTTTTGGCAGACTTTTGAGTGAATTTCTTTCAATGACAAGTCTGTTGCAGATGAATTCAGTATATACATATGTATATATAGCTGCCTGGTTCTCTCTCTTTGAATATATATTTAAAAATATATTATCATATGACAATTTTTGTACCTTTAAAAGTATTTTTACAACAGAGATATTTTTACAGTTATCACTTAAAAAAAAAAATACAACCCTCCCCCAAATGACTGTAATGCTAAAACACAAAGCATCACCTTTATGAGCGAGGTGCGTCTTATCTGCTTTTCTGGGGGCTAGAACCATGTCTCACTGGGTGAACTGTCTCCTGGCAGCAGATATTCACTTAAAGGCCACAGACCACACAGCTAGAAGGGATGGTGGGTTCATCAGGCTAGACATGAGATAGAAACCCAGCAGCTTCCTGTAAGGGCCAGAATTTTAAACTTGGAGTGTCAGGGCCTGATTTTGCAGCTTTAGCGGAAAAGAAAATTTTGCCACCACAAACAAAGCAGGACCTCTGTGAGAACCAGTTGCTATTTGAACCTTGTGTGTTAAGGACTTGATTAAAACCAAAAGAAATATCCATGACAGTCAATGGGAGGTTATATAAAGCCCTATGCAACAATTTTCTTGTAATGCAATTAGACATTTAAAATATTAATTGCTTAAGAACTGCTGCCTATCTACTAATCAAGAACCAGTATAATACAGACACTCCTTTCATAGTTGCTATTCCACTTGTATTATTAGATCAATACAAATAACTTCAAAAGGTTATATGACATTTTAGATGATAGATTTAATAATCAGTAAGCAAAGGAACACATTGGTAACTGCTCAGAGTTTGAAACTGGGATATAGCTGCTCTTCACAGTAAATTTTAGCCACAAACTGATATCTAATTCATGCCATATCAGCATGAAGAAGTCCAAGAAAATATGCAATATCTCAGTAGGCAATCTCTGCAAGCAAGTATTTCTTGAAATACTTTTCTGAAGGAAGAACACAGTAATCTAAGAAACAAGTTTGAAAACCCAAGCTAGCCGTTATATTGCAATTAAAAAAAAACCCTCATGCTACATAAGTTTTACGTGGAGTTCTGTAAACGAACTGTCGGTTCAGATCATAAAATGTTATTTCTAGATACGGATCCTTCCTTGGACACTCTTTAAAGTATCATTCAGCAAAGGAATTTCTCTCACCACAACAGTGGTGGTGTGAATATGCTTATAAAGCCATTTTCTTTGGACACGATTTGCTGTCACTACCGGCTTCGATTGTCAGAGTACTGTGGAATTCTTCGCAAAACAGCAAGTTCGGTAGTAAAATCCACGTAAGTCTTCAGACTTTCATAGCAAAACTGAGTAACGAAGTCACACACACCACATATCAGGCAATGTTTAAATAAAAAGCCAGTCCTAAAAAAGTCCAAGTGCACAAGCATAAAGTAAAACAGGAATATTTTGTCTAAGGATATATCACTCAGTATTACCCATTAGCATTCCTTGTTTAACCTTTTATTGTATCTACTTATGTTAGTCACTTATACACTCTTTAAATCTCTGTTGTTTTCTCCCACTTTCTACACAACGCTTTTACTTTTTGATGCATTAAAGGCTATGGTTGCAGTCACAGAACACTCCCATTGCACTTACCTATGCCCGATATGCAACAAATAGAAGTAAGAAAGCCTTCTCCTGCTGATATGATCGCTGCTCTCCTGGCCCTGCAGCCTCTCGCCCCTAAACCCTTCTAGAAACTCATGGCTGCTATCTTGCTGTGCTGCATCAAGAACAAATATGTTATTGAAATATAGAAACCAGTGCCACCTGGAATAGGATTCTGCAGTTGCTACTGCCCGAGGAATCAAAGGAAAACAAAGGTGGCCACACTGGCCGCACACTTGAATGCAATTACACAGCTGAATTCATACACAAGTAAAATATAACCCGAAGGAAAGAAAAAATACCAGTTTTCTAGTGAAGCACAGAAGAGCATCAATTTCCACAAACGAGGCTCAGTCCTAACTGGACAGGGAATGATTGTTCTGAGCCTGTGGCATGACCAGAAGAGGAAAAGTCACTTCTGATGGCAAGGCAGAAGGTACCCAGTGCCCTCATCACCTCCCCATCACCAAAACTGACCCCTTCCTCCCTTCTGCCTCCGTATCACCAGTTCCTCACTGGTAAGCCATGGGGTATTGATGGCCACCCACACTCAGCCTTGCTCCAGGCTGCACCTGACAGATGGCTTAGGACTGACTGAGTAAGAGCTGCAGCCCCACACTGGCTGGGGGGTTCTTCACTCCTTCCACACCCCAGTCCCCTCTCTCCAGCAGAGCAGCAACATCCGAGTTCAGTGTTCCAGCTGCTCATCTCTCTTTCAAAGAAAACTTAGCAATAAAAGCAGCTGTGAGTCAGGAAGACAGCCGAGTTTCTTTGCCCTTGAAAGGAGGTGGTCACACACAGTGAAAGACAAAATGCACAGAGAGCTTCTAAGGAAAAAAGGCAGCGAGCACCTCTTGTCCCTGGGCTCTACAGGGGAGGGGATGTGCCGGCACTGTCCCTCCTGTGCCAAGTGTCACGATCCAAAAAAAAAAAAAAAAACCAAAATTATTGATTAGGATTATTGATTAGCAGGAGCGTGCCCGGAGCCGCGGCAGGACGGCAGCGCAGCGCCGCCTGGCGGCGGAACAGGAGAGCAGCGCCGGACCCCGTGCCAGGGTCCGTATCGCAGCGCCCCCTGCTGGCCGCGGCCATGCCGGTCCCGATGCCGCCCACGCCCCCGCTCGGCACTTCGTCGCGTCTCCACCGTCGCTGTCCCTCCCGCCTCGAACTTCGGCGCCCCGACCCGCCTCTTGGCATCATCTCGTCAACGCCCCGCTGCGTCTCGCCCCCCCCGCGGGACCGGAGCGTCCCCCGGGTCACCCGTCCGCATCACCGACGCTCACCGCCGCGTCACCACGCCGCCGGCGGGGTCCGCCCACAAACGTCAGCACACCGACGTTCCTCGCAGCGTTACCCGGCCGGCCCACCCCCCCGCGGGACCTCGACAGCACATCCCCGCCGATCATAACGCCGGCGCGCAGAACTTCACGCGGGCCGCCATATTTGTCCGGTATCACGTGACCCGACGGGCGCTGCCATATTTTGTGTTAGGGGCGGTCTGTGGCGCCCCGGCGGGGGCGGTGAGTGGGGAGGAGGCGGGGGCGGTGGGCGGGTACACGGTGACGCGACTGATAGGGGTGGAGCCGAGCGTGGGGGGAACAGGCGGGCTCTGATTGGCTGGCCGGCCCGGCACCGCCTCGGGCTCTGATTGGCTGGCCGGCCCGGCCCTTAGACATAAATAGCGTGAACTTCGGTGGGAGGGGACATTGTGGAGGCGGTGTCGGCAAAGGTAAGGGCGGGATCTGGAGAGGGGCGGCGACCGCGGGGCGGCGCTGGGGGGGGCGGTAGGCGGCGCAGGGCGGGCGGCGGCGGGGGAGCGCGGCGCCGATGGCGGCCGGGCGCGGCGGCGACGGCGAGGGGGCGCGGCGCCGATGGCGGCCGCGGCGGCGGGGGGCGGCGCGCGGCGCCGATGGCGGCCGCGGGGCGGGGCGCGGGGCCAGGCGGCGGCGGCGGGGGCGGCGCGGGGCCGGGCGGCCGTGGCCGCTGCGTTTCGGGGGTCCGCGGCGGTGGGGGATGGGGAGGCGGCGGGCGGGAACGCCGTAACGGGACTGATGGGGATAGAGACGAGTGTGGCGGGAATGGACGGGCTGTGATTGGCTGGACTGGCCGGCACCGCGTCGGGCTCTGATTGGCTGGCCGGGCCGACCCTTAGGCATAAATAGCGTGTGCTTGGCAGGTTTGGGCCATTGTGGAGGCGGCATCGGAAGAGGTAAGGGCGGGATCTGGGGAGGGGCGGCGGTAAGGGGCGGCGCGGGGGGGGGCGGTAGGCGGCGCGGGCCGCGGGGCGGGGAGCCGGGCGGCGGCCGCGGCGGGACGCGGGGCCGGCCGGCGGCCCGGGCGGGGGGGGGCGCGGCGCCGATGGCGGCCGGGCGCGGCGGCGGCGGGGGGGCGGCGCGGGGCCGGCCGGCGGCCGCGGCGGGGGGGGGCACGGCCGCGGCGGTGGGGGGCGCGGCGCCGATGGCGGCCGGGCGCGGCGGCGGCGGCGGGGGGGCGCGGCGCCGGTGGCGGCGGGCGCGGCGCCGATGGCGGCCGGGCGCGGCGCCGGCGGCGGCCGGGCGCGGCGGCGGCGGCGGGGGGCGCGGCGCCGATGGCGGCCGGGCGCGGCGGCGGCGGCGGGGGGCGCGGCGCCGATGGCGGCCGGGCGCGGCGGCGGCGGCGGGGGGGCGCGGCGCCGATGGCGGCCGCGGCGGCGGGGGGGCGGCGCACGGCGCCGATGGCGGCCGCGGCGGGGGGGGCGCGGGGCCAGGCGGCGGCGGCGGCGGGGGGCGGCGCGGGTCGCGGGGCGGGGAGCCGGCCGGCGGCCGCGGCGGGACGCGGGGCCGGCCGGCGGCCCGGGCGGGGGGCGCGGCGCCGATGGCGGCCGGGCGCGGCGGGGGGGCGCTGGGCCGATGGCGGCCGGGCGGGGGGGCGCGGCGGCGATGGCGGCCGGGCGCGGCGGCGGCGGCGGGGGGGCGCGGCGCCGATGGCGGCCGGCCGCGGCGGCGGCGGGGGGGCGCGGCGCCGATGGCGGCGGGCCGCGGCGGCGGCGGGGGGCGCGGCGCCGATGGCGACCGGGCGCGGCGGCGGCACCGATGGCGGCCGGGTGCGGCGCCGGCGGCGGGGGGCGCGGCGCCGATGGCGGCGGGCCGCGGCGGCGGCGGGGGGGCGGCGCCGATGGCGGCCGGGCGCGGCGGCGGCGGCGGGGGGCGCGGCGGTGGGGGATGGCGAAGCGGCGGGCGGGAACGCCATAACGGGACTGATGGGGATAGAGACGAGTGTGGCGGGAATGGACGGGCTCTGATTGGCTGGACTGGCCGGCACCGCCTCGGGCTCTGATTGGCTGGCCGGGCCGACCCTTAGGCATAAATAGCGTGTGCTTGGCAGGTTTGGGCCATTGTGGAGGCGGCATCGGAAGAGGTAAGGGCGGGATCTGGGGAGGGGCGGCGGTAAGGGGCGGCGGTAAGGGGCGGCGCGGGGGGGGGCGGTAGGCGGCGCGGGCCGCGGGGCGGGGAGCCGGGCGGCGGCCGCGGCGGGACGCGAGGCCGGCCGGCGGCCCGGGCGGGGGGGCGCGGCGCCGATGGCGGCCGGGCGCGGCGGGGGGCGCCGCGCCGATGACGGCCGGGCGCGGCGGGGATGGCGGCCGGGCGCGGCGGCGACGGCGGGGGGCGCGGCGCCGATGGCGGCCGGCCGGCGGCGGCGGCGGCGGCGGCGGGGGCGCGGCACCGATGACGGCCGGCCGCGGCGGGGGGGCGCGGCGCCGATGGCGGCGGGCCGCGGCGGCGGCGGGGGGGGCGGCGCCGATGGCGGCCGGCCGCGGCGGCGGCGGCGGGGGGCGCGGCACCGATGGCGGCCGGCCGCGGCGGGGGGGCGCGGCGCCGATGGCGGCGGGCCGCGGCGGCGGCGGCGGGGGGGGGCGGCGCCGATGGCGGCCCTGCGCGGCGGCGGCGGCGATGGCGGCGCGGGCGCCGATGCGCCGGCCGGCGAGGGGGCGCGGCGCCGATGGCGGCCGGCCGCGGAGGCGCCGGCGGGGGGCGCGGCGCCGATGGCGGCGGGCCGCGGCGGCGGCGGCGGGGGGCGCGGCGCCGATGGCGGCCGCGGCGGCGGGGGGCGGCGCGCGGCGCCGATGGCGGGGGGCGCGGCGCCGATAGCGGCCGGGCGCGGCGGTGGGGCGCGGCGCCGATGGCGGCGGGCCGCGGCGGCGGAGAGGGGCGGCGCCGATGGCGGCCCTGCGCGACGGCGGCGCCGATGGCGGCCGGCCGCGGCGGCCGGGGGGCGCGGCGCCGATGGCGGCCGGGCGCGGCGGCGGCGGCGGGGGGGCGCGGCGCCGCTGGAGGCCGGCAGCGGCGGCGGGGGGCGCGGCGCCGATGGCGGCCGGGCGCGGCGGCGACGGGGGGGCGCGGCGCCGGCGGCGGGGGGTCGCGGCGCCGATGGCGGCCGGGCGCGGCGCCGGAGGCGAGGGGGCGCGGGCGCCGATGGCGGCCGGCCGCGGAGGCGGCGGCGGGGGGGCGCGACGCCGATGGCGGCCGCGGCGGCGGGGGGGCGGCGCGCGGCGCCGATGGAGGCCGCCGGGGCGGGGCGCGGGGCCGGGCGGCCGTGGCCGCTGCGTTTCGGGGGTCCGCGGCGGTGGGGAATGGGGAGGCGGCGGGCGGGAACGCCATAACGGGACTGATGGGGATAGAGACGAGTGTGGCAGGAATGGACGGGCTCTGATTGGCTGGACTGGCCGGCAACGCCTCGGGCTCTGATTGGCTGGCCGGGCCGACCCTTAGGCATAAATAGCGTGTGCTTGGCAGGTTTGGGCCATTATGGAGGCGGCGTCAAAAGAGGTAAGGGCGGGATCTGAGGAGGGGCAGCGCGGGGAGGGGGGCGGTAGGCGGCGCGGGGCGGGGAGCCGGGCAGTGGCGGCAGTAGGGCACGGGCCCGATGGCGGAGGGGCGGCACGGGGGGCCGGAAAGCGGCGGCGGCCGAGGCGCGGGGCCCTTGCAGGGCGGCCGGGCAGCGTGGGGCCTGATGTAGCGTATTAGGGGGGTGACTACTGAGTCTGGAGGACCGGCTGCTCCTCCTGAGGGCAATTTAAATGTTTTCATATATCAGGAATGAAGGGGCTATTTAATGTTCTTCTTATCTTTAAGCTTTATTTGATTTTATCACATTTTTTTTTTCTTAGGCTGAAACTGAGGGGCTGGAGCTGCGGAAGCAGAGTTGGACAGAATCGGTAAGTTTTGAAAAAGTAACTGATTTGTGGCTTAGTTAGGTCACATGGAGGAGCGATGATATGTGTGCGGCTGGATGTGAAATCAATAAGAGATATGAACGGGAGTCTAGTGATGTTAATGGCGTAAGGATTGCTTGGAGAATTTGGTGGTGGGGGGCGGGGGTTGTGTGGGATCCCTGGTGGGGGTTTGCAGAGCTGCCTGTGGGGCTCTTGGGTGTCCCCTGCCTTGAGTTGCTGGATGTGGAGCTTCTGTGGTGTAACTGTGTTCTCCTGTCCTCCTTCCGTGGCAGAAGCCATCAGGGGAGAAAGAAGAGACCTGGTGAAGGGCGGCGAGACAAGAGGCAGCAAGAGGAGCAGCTGCTTCGAGATCAAGAGTGCAAGCGGCGAGGCAAGAGACACCAAGAGGAGCAGCAGCGGCTTCAAGGCCAAGAGGTGGCACGTGAGACCCTCTGGGCAAACGGCATCCCTGGCCTTTCCAGGGCACAGATTGATCCTAACAGTGTGATGGGCGCCTTCAGGGTGCCCTGAGTCCACGTGAGCTGGGCGACCGCCCTGTAAGCAGGGCTGGGTCTTTGCTTTGCTGCCGTTGGCCTTTTTGTCATTGGGGCACGTTTGGGTGGCTGGAGAGATGGGCGCCCCTGCAAAAGGAGGGTGAGAACCCCAGTCTGTGCAGCCGAAGGGGCTCCCCCAGGCCACCCTGTAAGCAGGGCAGGGCCTTTTGCCCGTGGTCTATGTCTTTCTGGCCTTGGCCAGCGTGGCACGCTGTACTCAGGGCATGTCACAGCCTTTTGTGCCTCAGCCAGCCCTGAAGCCCGTCAGCATTTGTAGGCCTTTATGGCCTCCCTGCAGCCCCCCTGGGGCAGGCCTGAAGCTCTGGTCTCCTGCTCAGCGGAGGCAGGGTCCCCACAGGCTGTGTGCACAGAGGCTTGCTCCCCCTCCTGGCACCTTGTCCTTGTGTGTTCCCTTGTCACGGCCGTGTAAGTGAGGTGCTGTGTGAGTGTGTCCCTTAGTGCGTCCCTTAGGAATAGAGCAGAGCAGGTTAGAGCTGCCAGGAGGGAATGAGGAGCGCTCTGTGACTCAGCCAGGGCTGCCCTGCCACAGCGCAGGCGGAGACAGGGCCCTGGCCGGCCCCTTGCTCCTGAGTGCAGAGCGAAGCCGCTTAGTGGCAGCGCGGGCACGGGGACCCGCCTGTAGCCAGGGCCTGGGTGTGTGCCCGTGCTGCGGGGCTGCCTGTCCTGCACTCAGAGTAGGCAGCAGCTGCAGCCCCCTGTAAGCCGGGGTGCAGCTTCTTTGGCCACTGCTTGCCATGCCCAGCTTCGTTTGCCCAGAGGGCCTTGCTCCCACCATGTTTGGGCCTTCGGCATTCGAAGCCAAGGTGAGTCAGCCTGAGTTTGGAGAGTTTGGTGGTGGGGGGCGGGGGTTGTGTGGGATCCCTGGTGGGGGTTTGCAGAGCTGCCTGGGGGGCTCTTGGGTGTCCCCTGCCTTGAGTTGCTGGATGTGGAGCTTCTGTGGTGTAACTGTGTCCTCCTGTCCTCCTTCCGTGGCAGAAGCCATCAGGGGAGAAAGAAGAGACCTGGTGAAGGGCGGCGAGACAAGAGGCAGCAAGAGGAGCAGCTGCTTCGAGATCAAGAGTGCAAGCGGCGAGGCAAGAGACACCAAGAGGAGCAGCAGCGGCTTCAAGGCCAAGAGGTGGCACGTGAGACCCTCTGGGCAAACGGCATCCCTGGCCTTTCCAGGGCACAGATTGATCCTAACAGTGTGATGGGCGCCTTCAGGGTGCCCTGAGTCCACGTGAGCTGGGCGACCGCCCTGTAAGCAGGGCTGGGTCTTTGCTTTGCTGCCGTTGGCCTTTTTGTCATTGGGGCACGTTTGGGTGGCTGGAGAGATGGGCGCCCCTGCAAAAGGAGGGTGAGAACCCCAGTCTGTGCAGCCGAAGGGGCTCCCCCAGGCCACCCTGTAAGCAGGGCAGGGCCTTTTGCCCGTGGTCTATGTCTTTCTGGCCCTGGCCAGCGTGGCACGCTGTACTCAGGGCATGTCACAGCCTTTTGTGCCTCAGCCAGCCCTGAAGCCCGTCAGCATTTGTAGGCCTTTATGGCCTCCCTGCAGCCCCCCTGGGGCAGGCCTGAAGCTCTGGTCTCCTGCTCAGCGGAGGCAGGGTCCCCACAGGCTGTGTGCACAGAGGCTTGCTCCCCCTCCTGGCACCTTGTCCTTGTGTGTTCCCTTGTCACGGCCGTGTAAGTGAGGTGCTGTGTGAGTGTGTCCCTTAGTGCGTCCCTTAGGAATAGAGCAGAGCAGGTTAGAGCTGCCAGGAGGGAATGAGGAGCGCTCTGTGACTCAGCCAGGGCTGCCCTGCCACAGCGCAGGCGGAGACAGGGCCCTGGCCGGCCCCTTGCTCCTGAGTGCAGAGCGAAGCCGCTTAGTGGCAGCGCGGGCACGGGGACCCGCCTGTAGCCAGGGCCTGGGTGTGTGCCCGTGCTGCGGGGCTGCCTGTCCTGCACTCAGAGTAGGCAGCAGCTGCAGCCCCCTGTAAGCCGGGGTGCAGCTTCTTTGGCCACTGCTTGCCATGCCCAGCTTCGTTTGCCCAGAGGGCCTTGCTCCCACCATGTTTGGGCCTTCGGCATTCGAAGCCAAGGTGAGTCAGCCTGAGTTTGGAGAGTTTGGTGGTGGGGGGCGGGGGTTGTGTGGGATCCCTGGTGGGGGTTTGCAGAGCTGCCTGTGGGGCTCTTGGGTGTCCCCTGCCTTGAGTTGCTGGATGTGGAGCTTCTGTGGTGTAACTGTGTCCTCCTGTCCTCCTTCCGTGGCAGAAGCCATCAGGGGAGAAAGAAGAGACCTGGTGAAGGGCGGCGAGACAAGAGGCAGCAAGAGGAGCAGCTGCTTCGAGATCAAGAGTGCAAGCGGCGAGGCAAGAGACACCAAGAGGAGCAGCAGCGGCT
The DNA here is from genome assembly GCA_037013685.1 of Acridotheres tristis. Classification (NCBI taxonomy): domain Eukaryota; kingdom Metazoa; phylum Chordata; class Aves; order Passeriformes; family Sturnidae; genus Acridotheres; species Acridotheres tristis. The sequence continues at coordinate 15,281 of CM072892.1, read as the reverse complement.
TCAAGGCCAAGAGGTGGCACGTGAGACCCTCTGGGCAAACGGCATCCCTGGCCTTTCCAGGGCACAGATTGATCCTAACAGTGTGATGGGCGCCTTCAGGGTGCCCTGAGTCCACGTGAGCTGGGCGACCGCCCTGTAAGCAGGGCTGGGTCTTTGCTTTGCTGCCGTTGGCCTTTTTGTCATTGGGGCACGTTTGGGTGGCTGGAGAGAGGGGCGCCCCTGCAAAAGGAGGGTGAGAACCCCAGTCTGTGCAGCCGAAGGGGCTCCCCCAGGCCACCCTGTAAGCAGGGCAGGGCCTTTTGCCCGTGGTCTATGTCTTTCTGGCCCTGGCCAGCGTGGCACGCTGTACTCAGGGCATGTCACAGCCTTTTGTGCCTCAGCCAGCCCTGAAGCCCGTCAGCATTTGTAGGCCTTTATGGCCTCCCTGCAGCCCCCCTGGGGCAGGCCTGAAGCTCTGGTCTCCTGCTCAGCGGAGGCAGGGTCCCCACAGGCTGTGTGCACAGAGGCTTGCTCCCCCTCCTGGCACCTTGTCCTTGTGTGTTCCCTTGTCACGGCCGTGTAAGTGAGGTGCTGTGTGAGTGTGTCCCTTAGTGCGTCCCTTAGGAATAGAGCAGAGCAGGTTAGAGCTGCCAGGAGGGAATGAGGAGCGCTCTGTGACTCAGCCAGGGCTGCCCTGCCACAGCGCAGGCGGAGACAGGGCCCTGGCCGGCCCCTTGCTCCTGAGTGCAGAGCGAAGCCGCTTAGTGGCAGCGCGGGCACGGGGACCCGCCTGTAGCCAGGGCCTGGGTGTGTGCCCGTGCTGCGGGGCTGCCTGTCCTGCACTCAGAGTAGGCAGCAGCTGCAGCCCCCTGTAAGCCGGGGTGCAGCTTCTTTGGCCACTGCTTGCCATGCCCAGCTTCGTTTGCCCAGAGGGCCTTGCTCCCACCATGTTTGGGCCTTCGGCATTCGAAGCCAAGGTGAGTCAGCCTGAGTTTGGAGAGTTTGGTGGTGGGGGGCGGGGGTTGTGTGGGATCCCTGGTGGGGGTTTGCAGAGCTGCCTGTGGGGCTCTTGGGTGTCCCCTGCCTTGAGTTGCTGGATGTGGAGCTTCTGTGGTGTAACTGTGTTCTCCTGTCCTCCTTCCGTGGCAGAAGCCATCAGGGGAGAAAGAAGAGACCTGGTGAAGGGCGGCGAGACAAGAGGCAGCAAGAGGAGCAGCTGCTTCGAGATCAAGAGTGCAAGCGGCGAGGCAAGAGACACCAAGAGGAGCAGCAGCGGCTTCAAGGCCAAGAGGTGGCACGTGAGACCCTCTGGGCAAACGGCATCCCTGGCCTTTCCAGGGCACAGATTGATCCTAACAGTGTGATGGGCGCCTTCAGGGTGCCCTGAGTCCACGTGAGCTGGGCGACCGCCCTGTAAGCAGGGCTGGGTCTTTGCTTTGCTGCCGTTGGCCTTTTTGTCATTGGGGCACGTTTGGGTGGCTGGAGAGATGGGCGCCCCTGCAAAAGGAGGGTGAGAACCCCAGTCTGTGCAGCCGAAGGGGCTCCCCCAGGCCACCCTGTAAGTAGGGCAGGGCCTTTTGCCCGTGGTCTATGTCTTTCTGGCCTTGGCCAGCGTGGCACGCTGTACTCAGGGCATGTCACAGCCTTTTGTGCCTCAGCCAGCCCTGAAGCCCGTCAGCATTTGTAGGCCTTTATGGCCTCCCTGCAGCCCCCCTGGGGCAGGCCTGAAGCTCTGGTCTCCTGCTCAGCGGAGGCAGGGTCCCCACAGGCTGTGTGCACAGAGGCTTGCTCCCCCTCCTGGCACCTTGTCCTTGTGTGTTCCCTTGTCACGGCCGTGTAAGTGAGGTGCTGTGTGAGTGTGTCCCTTAGTGCGTCCCTTAGGAATAGAGCAGAGCAGGTTAGAGCTGCCAGGAGGGAATGAGGAGCGCTCTGTGACTCAGCCAGGGCTGCCCTGCCACAGCGCAGGCGGAGACAGGGCCCTGGCCGGCCCCTTGCTCCTGAGTGCAGAGCGAAGCCGCTTAGTGGCAGCGCGGGCACGGGGACCCGCCTGTAGCCAGGGCCTGGGTGTGTGCCCGTGCTGCGGGGCTGCCTGTCCTGCACTCAGAGTAGGCAGCAGCTGCAGCCCCCTGTAAGCCGGGGTGCAGCTTCTTTGGCCACTGCTTGCCATGCCCAGCTTCGTTTGCCCAGAGGGCCTTGCTCCCACCATGTTTGGGCCTTCGGCATTCGAAGCCAAGGTGAGTCAGCCTGAGTTTGGAGAGTTTGGTGGTGGGGGGCGGGGGTTGTGTGGGATCCCTGGTGGGGGTTTGCAGAGCTGCCTGTGGGGCTCTTGGGTGTCCCCTGCCTTGAGTTGCTGGATGTGGAGCTTCTGTGGTGTAACTGTGTTCTCCTGTCCTCCTTCCGTGGCAGAAGCCATCAGGGGAGAAAGAAGAGACCTGGTGAAGGGCGGCGAGACAAGAGGCAGCAAGAGGAGCAGCTGCTTCGAGATCAAGAGTGCAAGCGGCGAGGCAAGAGACACCAAGAGGAGCAGCAGCGGCTTCAAGGCCAAGAGGTGGCACGTGAGACCCTCTGGGCAAACGGCATCCCTGGCCTTTCCAGGGCACAGATTGATCCTAACAGTGTGATGGGCGCCTTCAGGGTGCCCTGAGTCCACGTGAGCTGGGCGACCGCCCTGTAAGCAGGGCTGGGTCTTTGCTTTGCTGCCGTTGGCCTTTTTGTCATTGGGGCACGTTTGGGTGGCTGGAGAGATGGGCGCCCCTGCAAAAGGAGGGTGAGAACCCCAGTCTGTGCAGCCGAAGGGGCTCCCCCAGGCCACCCTGTAAGTAGGGCAGGGCCTTTTGCCCGTGGTCTATGTCTTTCTGGCCTTGGCCAGCGTGGCACGCTGTACTCAGGGCATGTCACAGCCTTTTGTGCCTCAGCCAGCCCTGAAGCCCGTCAGCATTTGTAGGCCTTTATGGCCTCCCTGCAGCCCCCCTGGGGCAGGCCTGAAGCTCTGGTCTCCTGCTCAGCGGAGGCAGGGTCCCCACAGGCTGTGTGCACAGAGGCTTGCTCCCCCTCCTGGCACCTTGTCCTTGTGTGTTCCCTTGTCACGGCCGTGTAAGTGAGGTGCTGTGTGAGTGTGTCCCTTAGTGCGTCCCTTAGGAATAGAGCAGAGCAGGTTAGAGCTGCCAGGAGGGAATGAGGAGCGCTCTGTGACTCAGCCAGGGCTGCCCTGCCACAGCGCAGGCGGAGACAGGGCCCTGGCCGGCCCCTTGCTCCTGAGTGCAGAGCGAAGCCGCTTAGTGGCAGCGCGGGCACGGGGACCCGCCTGTAGCCAGGGCCTGGGTGTGTGCCCGTGCTGCGGGGCTGCCTGTCCTGCACTCAGAGTAGGCAGCAGCTGCAGCCCCCTGTAAGCCGGGGTGCAGCTTCTTTGGCCACTGCTTGCCATGCCCAGCTTCGTTTGCCCAGAGGGCCTTGCTCCCACCATGTTTGGGCCTTCGGCATTCGAAGCCAAGGTGAGTCAGCCTGAGTTTGGAGAGTTTGGTGGTGGGGGGCGGGGGTTGTGTGGGATCCCTGGTGGGGGTTTGCAGAGCTGCCTGTGGGGCTCTTGGGTGTCCCCTGCCTTGAGTTGCTGGATGTGGAGCTTCTGTGGTGTAACTGTGTTCTCCTGTCCTCCTTCCGTGGCAGAAGCCATCAGGGGAGAAAGAAGAGACCTGGTGAAGGGCGGCGAGACAAGAGGCAGCAAGAGGAGCAGCTGCTTCGAGATCAAGAGTGCAAGCGGCGAGGCAAGAGACACCAAGAGGAGCAGCAGCGGCTTCAAGGCCAAGAGGTGGCACGTGAGACCCTCTGGGCAAACGGCATCCCTGGCCTTTCCAGGGCACAGATTGATCCTAACAGTGTGATGGGCGCCTTCAGGGTGCCCTGAGTCCACGTGAGCTGGGCGACCGCCCTGTAAGCAGGGCTGGGTCTTTGCTTTGCTGCCGTTGGCCTTTTTGTCATTGGGGCACGTTTGGGTGGCTGGAGAGATGGGCGCCCCTGCAAAAGGAGGGTGAGAACCCCAGTCTGTGCAGCCGAAGGGGCTCCCCCAGGCCACCCTGTAAGTAGGGCAGGGCCTTTTGCCCGTGGTCTATGTCTTTCTGGCCTTGGCCAGCGTGGCACGCTGTACTCAGGGCATGTCACAGCCTTTTGTGCCTCAGCCAGCCCTGAAGCCCGTCAGCATTTGTAGGCCTTTATGGCCTCCCTGCAGCCCCCCTGGGGCAGGCCTGAAGCTCTGGTCTCCTGCTCAGCGGAGGCAGGGTCCCCACAGGCTGTGTGCACAGAGGCTTGCTCCCCCTCCTGGCACCTTGTCCTTGTGTGTTCCCTTGTCACGGCCGTGTAAGTGAGGTGCTGTGTGAGTGTGTCCCTTAGTGCGTCCCTTAGGAATAGAGCAGAGCAGGTTAGAGCTGCCAGGAGGGAATGAGGAGCGCTCTGTGACTCAGCCAGGGCTGCCCTGCCACAGCGCAGGCGGAGACAGGGCCCTGGCCGGCCCCTTGCTCCTGAGTGCAGAGCGAAGCCGCTTAGTGGCAGCGCGGGCACGGGGACCCGCCTGTAGCCAGGGCCTGGGTGTGTGCCCGTGCTGCGGGGCTGCCTGTCCTGCACTCAGAGTAGGCAGCAGCTGCAGCCCCCTGTAAGCCGGGGTGCAGCTTCTTTGGCCACTGCTTGCCATGCCCAGCTTCGTTTGCCCAGAGGGCCTTGCTCCCACCATGTTTGGGCCTTCGGCATTCGAAGCCAAGGTGAGTCAGCCTGAGTTTGGAGAGTTTGGTGGTGGGGGGCGGGGGTTGTGTGGGATCCCTGGTGGGGGTTTGCAGAGCTGCCTGTGGGGCTCTTGGGTGTCCCCTGCCTTGAGTTGCTGGATGTGGAGCTTCTGTGGTGTAACTGTGTTCTCCTGTCCTCCTTCCGTGGCAGAAGCCATCAGGGGAGAAAGAAGAGACCTGGTGAAGGGCGGCGAGACAAGAGGCAGCAAGAGGAGCAGCTGCTTCGAGATCAAGAGTGCAAGCGGCGAGGCAAGAGACACCAAGAGGAGCAGCAGCGGCTTCAAGGCCAAGAGGTGGCACGTGAGACCCTCTGGGCAAACGGCATCCCTGGCCTTTCCAGGGCACAGATTGATCCTAACAGTGTGATGGGCGCCTTCAGGGTGCCCTGAGTCCACGTGAGCTGGGCGACCGCCCTGTAAGCAGGGCTGGGTCTTTGCTTTGCTGCCGTTGGCCTTTTTGTCATTGGGGCACGTTTGGGTGGCTGGAGAGATGGGCGCCCCTGCAAAAGGAGGGTGAGAACCCCAGTCTGTGCAGCCGAAGGGGCTCCCCCAGGCCACCCTGTAAGTAGGGCAGGGCCTTTTGCCCGTGGTCTATGTCTTTCTGGCCTTGGCCAGCGTGGCACGCTGTACTCAGGGCATGTCACAGCCTTTTGTGCCTCAGCCAGCCCTGAAGCCCGTCAGCATTTGTAGGCCTTTATGGCCTCCCTGCAGCCCCCCTGGGGCAGGCCTGAAGCTCTGGTCTCCTGCTCAGCGGAGGCAGGGTCCCCACAGGCTGTGTGCACAGAGGCTTGCTCCCCCTCCTGGCACCTTGTCCTTGTGTGTTCCCTTGTCACGGCCGTGTAAGTGAGGTGCTGTGTGAGTGTGTCCCTTAGTGCGTCCCTTAGGAATAGAGCAGAGCAGGTTAGAGCTGCCAGGAGGGAATGAGGAGCGCTCTGTGACTCAGCCAGGGCTGCCCTGCCACAGCGCAGGCGGAGACAGGGCCCTGGCCGGCCCCTTGCTCCTGAGTGCAGAGCGAAGCCGCTTAGTGGCAGCGCGGGCACGGGGACCCGCCTGTAGCCAGGGCCTGGGTGTGTGCCCGTGCTGCGGGGCTGCCTGTCCTGCACTCAGAGTAGGCAGCAGCTGCAGCCCCCTGTAAGCCGGGGTGCAGCTTCTTTGGCCACTGCTTGCCATGCCCAGCTTCGTTTGCCCAGAGGGCCTTGCTCCCACCATGTTTGGGCCTTCGGCATTCGAAGCCAAGGTGAGTCAGCCTGAGTTTGGAGAGTTTGGTGGTGGGGGGCGGGGGTTGTGTGGGATCCCTGGTGGGGGTTTGCAGAGCTGCCTGTGGGGCTCTTGGGTGTCCCCTGCCTTGAGTTGCTGGATGTGGAGCTTCTGTGGTGTAACTGTGTTCTCCTGTCCTCCTTCCGTGGCAGAAGCCATCAGGGGAGAAAGAAGAGACCTGGTGAAGGGCGGCGAGACAAGAGGCAGCAAGAGGAGCAGCTGCTTCGAGATCAAGAGTGCAAGCGGCGAGGCAAGAGACACCAAGAGGAGCAGCAGCGGCTTCAAGGCCAAGAGGTGGCACGTGAGACCCTCTGGGCAAACGGCATCCCTGGCCTTTCCAGGGCACAGATTGATCCTAACAGTGTGATGGGCGCCTTCAGGGTGCCCTGAGTCCACGTGAGCTGGGCGACCGCCCTGTAAGCAGGGCTGGGTCTTTGCTTTGCTGCCGTTGGCCTTTTTGTCATTGGGGCACGTTTGGGTGGCTGGAGAGATGGGCGCCCCTGCAAAAGGAGGGTGAGAACCCCAGTCTGTGCAGCCGAAGGGGCTCCCCCAGGCCACCCTGTAAGTAGGGCAGGGCCTTTTGCCCGTGGTCTATGTCTTTCTGGCCTTGGCCAGCGTGGCACGCTGTACTCAGGGCATGTCACAGCCTTTTGTGCCTCAGCCAGCCCTGAAGCCCGTCAGCATTTGTAGGCCTTTATGGCCTCCCTGCAGCCCCCCTGGGGCAGGCCTGAAGCTCTGGTCTCCTGCTCAGCGGAGGCAGGGTCCCCACAGGCTGTGTGCACAGAGGCTTGCTCCCCCTCCTGGCACCTTGTCCTTGTGTGTTCCCTTGTCACGGCCGTGTAAGTGAGGTGCTGTGTGAGTGTGTCCCTTAGTGCGTCCCTTAGGAATAGAGCAGAGCAGGTTAGAGCTGCCAGGAGGGAATGAGGAGCGCTCTGTGACTCAGCCAGGGCTGCCCTGCCACAGCGCAGGCGGAGACAGGGCCCTGGCCGGCCCCTTGCTCCTGAGTGCAGAGCGAAGCCGCTTAGTGGCAGCGCGGGCACGGGGACCCGCCTGTAGCCAGGGCCTGGGTGTGTGCCCGTGCTGCGGGGCTGCCTGTCCTGCACTCAGAGTAGGCAGCAGCTGCAGCCCCCTGTAAGCCGGGGTGCAGCTTCTTTGGCCACTGCTTGCCATGCCCAGCTTCGTTTGCCCAGAGGGCCTTGCTCCCACCATGTTTGGGCCTTCGGCATTCGAAGCCAAGGTGAGTCAGCCTGAGTTTGGAGAGTTTGGTGGTGGGGGGCGGGGGTTGTGTGGGATCCCTGGTGGGGGTTTGCAGAGCTGCCTGTGGGGCTCTTGGGTGTCCCCTGCCTTGAGTTGCTGGATGTGGAGCTTCTGTGGTGTAACTGTGTCCTCCTGTCCTCCTTCCGTGGCAGAAGCCATCAGGGGAGAAAGAAGAGACCTGGTGAAGGGCGGCGAGACAAGAGGCAGCAAGAGGAGCAGCTGCTTCGAGATCAAGAGTGCAAGCGGCGAGGCAAGAGACACCAAGAGGAGCAGCAGCGGCTTCAAGGCCAAGAGGTGGCACGTGAGACCCTCTGGGCAAACGGCATCCCTGGCCTTTCCAGGGCACAGATTGATCCTAACAGTGTGATGGGCGCCTTCAGGGTGCCCTGAGTCCACGTGAGCTGGGCGACCGCCCTGTAAGCAGGGCTGGGTCTTTGCTTTGCTGCCGTTGGCCTTTTTGTCATTGGGGCACGTTTGGGTGGCTGGAGAGATGGGCGCCCCTGCAAAAGGAGGGTGAGAACCCCAGTCTGTGCAGCCGAAGGGGCTCCCCCAGGCCACCCTGTAAGTAGGGCAGGGCCTTTTGCCCGTGGTCTATGTCTTTCTGGCCTTGGCCAGCGTGGCACGCTGTACTCAGGGCATGTCACAGCCTTTTGTGCCTCAGCCAGCCCTGAAGCCCGTCAGCATTTGTAGGCCTTTATGGCCTCCCTGCAGCCCCCCTGGGGCAGGCCTGAAGCTCTGGTCTCCTGCTCAGCGGAGGCAGGGTCCCCACAGGCTGTGTGCACAGAGGCTTGCTCCCCCTCCTGGCACCTTGTCCTTGTGTGTTCCCTTGTCACGGCCGTGTAAGTGAGGTGCTGTGTGAGTGTGTCCCTTAGTGCGTCCCTTAGGAATAGAGCAGAGCAGGTTAGAGCTGCCAGGAGGGAATGAGGAGCGCTCTGTGACTCAGCCAGGGCTGCCCTGCCACAGCGCAGGCGGAGACAGGGCCCTGGCCGGCCCCTTGCTCCTGAGTGCAGAGCGAAGCCGCTTAGTGGCAGCGCGGGCACGGGGACCCGCCTGTAGCCAGGGCCTGGGTGTGTGCCCGTGCTGCGGGGCTGCCTGTCCTGCACTCAGAGTAGGCAGCAGCTGCAGCCCCCTGTAAGCCGGGGTGCAGCTTCTTTGGCCACTGCTTGCCATGCCCAGCTTCGTTTGCCCAGAGGGCCTTGCTCCCACCATGTTTGGGCCTTCGGCATTCGAAGCCAAGGTGAGTCAGCCTGAGTTTGGAGAGTTTGGTGGTGGGGGGCGGGGGTTGTGTGGGATCCCTGGTGGGGGTTTGCAGAGCTGCCTGTGGGGCTCTTGGGTGTCCCCTGCCTTGAGTTGCTGGATGTGGAGCTTCTGTGGTGTAACTGTGTTCTCCTGTCCTCCTTCCGTGGCAGAAGCCATCAGGGGAGAAAGAAGAGACCTGGTGAAGGGCGGCGAGACAAGAGGCAGCAAGAGGAGCAGCTGCTTCGAGATCAAGAGTGCAAGCGGCGAGGCAAGAGACACCAAGAGGAGCAGCAGCGGCTTCAAGGCCAAGAGGTGGCACGTGAGACCCTCTGGGCAAACGGCATCCCTGGCCTTTCCAGGGCACAGATTGATCCTAACAGTGTGATGGGCGCCTTCAGGGTGCCCTGAGTCCACGTGAGCTGGGCGACCGCCCTGTAAGCAGGGCTGGGTCTTTGCTTTGCTGCCGTTGGCCTTTTTGTCATTGGGGCACGTTTGGGTGGCTGGAGAGATGGGCGCCCCTGCAAAAGGAGGGTGAGAACCCCAGTCTGTGCAGCCGAAGGGGCTCCCCCAGGCCACCCTGTAAGTAGGGCAGGGCCTTTTGCCCGTGGTCTATGTCTTTCTGGCCTTGGCCAGCGTGGCACGCTGTACTCAGGGCATGTCACAGCCTTTTGTGCCTCAGCCAGCCCTGAAGCCCGTCAGCATTTGTAGGCCTTTATGGCCTCCCTGCAGCCCCCCTGGGGCAGGCCTGAAGCTCTGGTCTCCTGCTCAGCGGAGGCAGGGTCCCCACAGGCTGTGTGCACAGAGGCTTGCTCCCCCTCCTGGCACCTTGTCCTTGTGTGTTCCCTTGTCACGGCCGTGTAAGTGAGGTGCTGTGTGAGTGTGTCCCTTAGTGCGTCCCTTAGGAATAGAGCAGAGCAGGTTAGAGCTGCCAGGAGGGAATGAGGAGCGCTCTGTGACTCAGCCAGGGCTGCCCTGCCACAGCGCAGGCGGAGACAGGGCCCTGGCCGGCCCCTTGCTCCTGAGTGCAGAGCGAAGCCGCTTAGTGGCAGCGCGGGCACGGGGACCCGCCTGTAGCCAGGGCCTGGGTGTGTGCCCGTGCTGCGGGGCTGCCTGTCCTGCACTCAGAGTAGGCAGCAGCTGCAGCCCCCTGTAAGCCGGGGTGCAGCTTCTTTGGCCACTGCTTGCCATGCCCAGCTTCGTTTGCCCAGAGGGCCTTGCTCCCACCATGTTTGGGCCTTCGGCATTCGAAGCCAAGGTGAGTCAGCCTGAGTTTGGAGAGTTTGGTGGTGGGGGGCGGGGGTTGTGTGGGATCCCTGGTGGGGGTTTGCAGAGCTGCCTGTGGGGCTCTTGGGTGTCCCCTGCCTTGAGTTGCTGGATGTGGAGCTTCTGTGGTGTAACTGTGTTCTCCTGTCCTCCTTCCGTGGCAGAAGCCATCAGGGGAGAAAGAAGAGACCTGGTGAAGGGCGGCGAGACAAGAGGCAGCAAGAGGAGCAGCTGCTTCGAGATCAAGAGTGCAAGCGGCGAGGCAAGAGACACCAAGAGGAGCAGCAGCGGCTTCAAGGCCAAGAGGTGGCACGTGAGACCCTCTGGGCAAACGGCATCCCTGGCCTTTCCAGGGCACAGATTGATCCTAACAGTGTGATGGGCGCCTTCAGGGTGCCCTGAGTCCACGTGAGCTGGGCGACCGCCCTGTAAGCAGGGCTGGGTCTTTGCTTTGCTGCCGTTGGCCTTTTTGTCATTGGGGCACGTTTGGGTGGCTGGAGAGATGGGCGCCCCTGCAAAAGGAGGGTGAGAACCCCAGTCTGTGCAGCCGAAGGGGCTCCCCCAGGCCACCCTGTAAGTAGGGCAGGGCCTTTTGCCCGTGGTCTATGTCTTTCTGGCCTTGGCCAGCGTGGCACGCTGTACTCAGGGCATGTCACAGCCTTTTGTGCCTCAGCCAGCCCTGAAGCCCGTCAGCATTTGTAGGCCTTTATGGCCTCCCTGCAGCCCCCCTGGGGCAGGCCTGAAGCTCTGGTCTCCTGCTCAGCGGAGGCAGGGTCCCCACAGGCTGTGTGCACAGAGGCTTGCTCCCCCTCCTGGCACCTTGTCCTTGTGTGTTCCCTTGTCACGGCCGTGTAAGTGAGGTGCTGTGTGAGTGTGTCCCTTAGTGCGTCCCTTAGGAATAGAGCAGAGCAGGTTAGAGCTGCCAGGAGGGAATGAGGAGCGCTCTGTGACTCAGCCAGGGCTGCCCTGCCACAGCGCAGGCGGAGACAGGGCCCTGGCCGGCCCCTTGCTCCTGAGTGCAGAGCGAAGCCGCTTAGTGGCAGCGCGGGCACGGGGACCCGCCTGTAGCCAGGGCCTGGGTGTGTGCCCGTGCTGCGGGGCTGCCTGTCCTGCACTCAGAGTAGGCAGCAGCTGCAGCCCCCTGTAAGCCGGGGTGCAGCTTCTTTGGCCACTGCTTGCCATGCCCAGCTTCGTTTGCCCAGAGGGCCTTGCTCCCACCATGTTTGGGCCTTCGGCATTCGAAGCCAAGGTGAGTCAGCCTGAGTTTGGAGAGTTTGGTGGTGGGGGGCGGGGGTTGTGTGGGATCCCTGGTGGGGGTTTGCAGAGCTGCCTGTGGGGCTCTTGGGTGTCCCCTGCCTTGAGTTGCTGGATGTGGAGCTTCTGTGGTGTAACTGTGTCCTCCTGTCCTCCTTCCGTGGCAGAAGCCATCAGGGGAGAAAGAAGAGACCTGGTGAAGGGCGGCGAGACAAGAGGCAGCAAGAGGAGCAGCTGCTTCGAGATCAAGAGTGCAAGCGGCGAGGCAAGAGACACCAAGAGGAGCAGCAGCGGCTTCAAGGCCAAGAGGTGGCACGTGAGACCCTCTGGGCAAACGGCATCCCTGGCCTTTCCAGGGCACAGATTGATCCTAACAGTGTGATGGGCGCCTTCAGGGTGCCCTGAGTCCACGTGAGCTGGGCGACCGCCCTGTAAGCAGGGCTGGGTCTTTGCTTTGCTGCCGTTGGCCTTTTTGTCATTGGGGCACGTTTGGGTGGCTGGAGAGATGGGCGCCCCTGCAAAAGGAGGGTGAGAACCCCAGTCTGTGCAGCCGAAGGGGCTCCCCCAGGCCACCCTGTAAGTAGGGCAGGGCCTTTTGCCCGTGGTCTATGTCTTTCTGGCCTTGGCCAGCGTGGCACGCTGTACTCAGGGCATGTCACAGCCTTTTGTGCCTCAGCCAGCCCTGAAGCCCGTCAGCATTTGTAGGCCTTTATGGCCTCCCTGCAGCCCCCCTGGGGCAGGCCTGAAGCTCTGGTCTCCTGCTCAGCGGAGGCAGGGTCCCCACAGGCTGTGTGCACAGAGGCTTGCTCCCCCTCCTGGCACCTTGTCCTTGTGTGTTCCCTTGTCACGGCCGTGTAAGTGAGGTGCTGTGTGAGTGTGTCCCTTAGTGCGTCCCTTAGGAATAGAGCAGAGCAGGTTAGAGCTGCCAGGAGGGAATGAGGAGCGCTCTGTGACTCAGCCAGGGCTGCCCTGCCACAGCGCAGGCGGAGACAGGGCCCTGGCCGGCCCCTTGCTCCTGAGTGCAGAGCGAAGCCGCTTAGTGGCAGCGCGGGCACGGGGACCCGCCTGTAGCCAGGGCCTGGGTGTGTGCCCGTGCTGCGGGGCTGCCTGTCCTGCACTCAGAGTAGGCAGCAGCTGCAGCCCCCTGTAAGCCGGGGTGCAGCTTCTTTGGCCAATGCTTGCCATGCCCAGCTTCGTTTGCCCAGAGGGCCTTGCTCCCACTATGGAAGTGCCTTGGGCGTTCGACGCCAACATGAGAGCCTGAGTTTCGAGGGCTTGGTGGTGGTGGGCGTCGTTGGTTCGGAGGAGTTTCATTTGACTGTATTTAAATAAAATTAAGTATGTAAAAATTTTGAGTCTCTAGAATTGCTTATCAGTGCTGACATCGCTGAACCATGCTCCATGAGGATGTCCCCTCCCTTCCTGGGTCATCTGGGGGTGTCACACAACACAAGACAACTCAAGATATTTTTGAAGCTCTGTGAGCCGAAGAATCGTAACCTGGCTCTCTCCCTGCGTCCTGCTCATTGATGGACAAGGTCCAGGTGATCCCAGGGAGGAGTGCACGTGGGTGGGTGCTGAGGGACACGAGGTTCTCCCACTGCAGCCCCCAGGCTGGGCTGTCCTTGCAGGGCTCTCAGAGCTTTTTGGGCCCTCTGTTCATCTCCCTATTTCTCCTCTCCCTGGCCCTGCTGCGGCTTTTGGTGCAGAACCTCTTCAGGTCCTCCTTGAAGGTGCATCGGACGTTCACTCTGGGGCTCACAGAAGCTCTGGGGCAACAAGAGCTGGGGTCACCTCAGTGCCCACAGGGTGGTGATCCCACTGAACAAACAGGGACAAAGCCCCTGCTCCAGGTTCCTTGACAGACACACAAAGCCCCGGGCTATTCAGGTTGCAGCCAGCACAACAAGGACTTTATGTACAGGGCTCTCATCCCTAGTTTCCTGGCAGACAACGCAGGCTGAGCTGGTTTAGAGAGCACCTTGGAATGGCACACACTGGAAGGATGTTCCAGCTCAGCTGCTCGGAGCAGGGAGCTGATCATGCCACGGTTGTGTATTCCATGCACGCAGGGAGCAGTGATCACTGCGGCCCTCTCCAGCTCAGAGCATTCCATCACCCTCGTGCCTTGGGACAGCTCCTGGCATCCCTGAGGGTGACCCTCAGGCCATTCCTTCAAGAGGAGCATCCACAATCCATGGAAGAGCTCTCCTCCCCATGGGAGAAGCCTGTGCTGAGTGCAGTTCTTTGCAGGCCTATTACTGTAGGAATCCCTGCCTTGGGACTGTCGGGACAAACTCAGGCGCTCTCTTTATTCTGGTCTTAAAGTTTTGCAGTTTATTTCGTAGGGCGTGGGTGTATATATAAGGCCCTGCTAGGAACTGCAGCCGCAGCTCAGAGCAGGGCGGAGAGAGGGATAGAGCGAGAGTAAAAAAAGAGAGCTTAAGAAAGTAAGAACGAAGAGAGTAAGAGCATAAGAGAGAGATTTTCCCTCTTACAATACAGTAAATCTTGTTCTTTGTTGAATATTGTAATTTCCACTAACCAATCTAATACAAGATAGAAATTCTTTGACATTTGCATGCAACCTATAAGAATCACTATATTACCATGTTTTACTGCTTTCCTTATCTCTAAATTTTATCTGGGACCCTTCCTGCCGTGTCTAGGGAGGATGTCTGTTTTTTGGTATTCGCAGCATTTAACATTATCTAAACAAAGGGGCCTTCAAGCATTCAGTTGCTTTCAGCCACACAGTTGAAAATTGCTATCATTTCTGTTTCGCTCATATTTTCCATATTCTCAAAGTCTTTTGCTAGGCACTCGTATTTATAAGGTTTTCCTAATTCATCCTTCCCAACACATTACTAAATCAAGGAGAAAAGATTTTAGCTGAAAACCCTGCAGATTGTGCTTGTGGCTGCTATAACCCCTGAGTGAACCCGGATGAGGCCAGGACAGCATCCACATCCTGCTAGGAGAGCCCCTGGAAACCTTCACAGTTCTTTATTTCAGGGAGCCGAGAACTTTTAATCTCTCATTGCAGAGGGAGTTTTGGCGGGGGAATCTGCTTGAGGTCTTGTCCCATGTGGACATCACTCCCTTTCTTTGTTACTGGATTACTTCTGTCAGAGTTGGCCTCAGAGCAGTGTTGAAAGTTAGTGAATTAATTCTCCTCCCTTTGAGAAAAGGCTCCCATGGCTGCTGTCTCCTCTCCTTGGCCGTGGAGTCTTTGGAAGGGAGAATTGGGGATAATCAGTTTGTCACAAGTGGCAGGAACACGCTGCACAGAGCTTTACATGCTGGCAGAGGAGTGCTGGTTGTAACCAGCCCAAGCACTTCCCTAAAATGAGTATCTTAATAAATCCATTCCTTTGGGAATGCATCTGCTTTGGCATTCAGTTATTCCAGATCTGAACATTAGCGGCATTTTTGCTAAACTCGGGCTGTCACCCTACCAGAGCACAATTAAACATTAAGTCTGCAACAAATTCCTCAGGAAACCTGAGAAGAACCAAATTACTTCAATGTTAAATTGCTGCTTCAGCAAATGGGAGCAGATTTGGGGCACTGGGGGAAGATGCCATTTCTGGATTGAGAAGATGAGCCACAGCCATGATGAGTGTTTTGCCAAGCCTATATCTGCTTTCAAAACCTTCCCACAGTCATTCCAAATAAGCACTGGTGAGAGAGAGTTATTAAAGAGGAGATGGACTAAGAGCAGCCTGAGCATTAATGAACGAGTGCAGGTTTGCAACAGAGCTTGTTCAATCGGGGAAACTGCTCCAGGTTCTCAAATGGGGACAGGGCTCTTGCAAAAGTAGGGTGGGGAAAGCAGCTGCAATGAGCCAGGTCCCACCAGGGCCCCAGACCTGAGCTCTGTAGCCTCACAGCACTGCTGCTGCCTGTAAGAGTGTGCTGGGCTTTGCACCACTAATTATTGGTTTGTCATCAGTCTCGTCTGTTTCTGTTTGCAGCCAGCGTGATTAGAAATGTGATCGAGCCAGTTTCTTGTGTTCCGACTTGGATGTTTATTAAATCTTATCAAAATTTACAGAAAGCACAGCAGCTCTTCTAGCTCCTTGCTAGAAGTAGGAAAAATGGCCACAGCTGAGCCTGCTTCAAGCTCTTTTAAAGCTAAACACACCAATAAAAGTTTAACACCTCTCTTATTTATACTTTTGACCCAATAATAGATTCCCATGAGCCTTAGAGTGACTTTCAACTGACCAATCCAAAGGTAAGTACCTGAGTCGTGTGAAGA